>OW121816.1:53254487-54706220 GCA_933228935.1 Pemphredon lugubris
TTGGATAAAATGGATGTAGAGTGGATAAAATGGATGTAAATTGGATAAAATGGATGTAGAGTGGATAAAATGGATGTACAGTTAATAAAAATGGATGTAGAGTGGATATAATGGATGTAGAGAGGATAAAAGGGATGTGGAGTGGATAACAATGGATGTAGAGTGGATAAAATGGATGTAGAGTGGATAAAATGGATGTAGAGCGGATAAAAATGGATGTAGAGTGGATAAAATGGGTGTAAAATGGATAAAAATGGATGTAGAGTGGATAAAATGGGTGTAAAATGGATAAAAATGGATGTAGAGTGGATAAAATGGATGTAGAGTGGATAAAATGGGTGTAAAGTGGATAAAAATGGATGTAGAGTGGATAAAATGGATGTAGAATGGATAAAAATGGATGTAGAGTGGATAAAATGGATGTAGAGTGGATAAAATGGATGTAGAGTGGATAAAAATGGATGTAGAGTGGATAAAATGGATGTAGAGTGGATAAAAATGGATGTAGAGTGTATATAATGGATGTAGAGAGGATAAAATGGATGTGGAGTGGATAACAATGGATGTAGAGTGGATAAAATGGATGTAGAGTGGATAAAATGGATGTAAAGTGGATAAAATGGTTGTAGAGTGGATAAAAATGGATGTAGAGTGGATAAAAATGGATGTAGATTGGATAAAATGGATGTAGAGTGGATAAAATGGATGTAGATTGGATAAAATGGATGTAGAGTGGATAAAATGGATGTACAGTTAATAAAAATGGATGTAGAGTGGATATAATGGATGTAGAGAGGATAAAATGGATGTGGAGTAGATAACAATGGATTTAGAGTGGATAAAATGGATGTAGAGTGGATAAAAATGGATGTAGAGTGGATAAAAATGGATGTAGAGTGGATAAAAATGGATGTAGAGTGGATAAAATGGATGTTGAGTGGATAAAATGGATGTAGAGTGGATAAAATGGTTGTAGAGTGGATAAAATGGATGTAGAGTGGATAAAAATAGATGTAGAGAGGATAAAATGGATGTAGAGTGGATAAAAATGGATGTAGAGTGGATAAAAATGGATGTAGAGTGGATAAAATGGATGTAGAGTGGATAAAAATGGATGTAGAGAGGATAAAATGGATGTAGAGTGGATAAAATGGTTGTAGAGTGGATAAAATGGATGTAGAGTTGATAAAAATGGATGTAGAGTGGATAAAATGGATGTAGAGTGGATAAAATAGATGTAGAGTTGATAAAAATGGATGTAGAGTGGACAAAATAGATTTAGAGTGGATAAAAATTGATGTAGAGTGGATAAAATGAATGTAGAGTGGATAAAAATGGATGTAGAGTGGATAAAAATTGATGTAGAGTGGATAAAATGGATGTAGAGTGGATAAAATGGACGTAGAGTGGATAAAAATGGATGTAGAGTGGATAAAATGGATGTAGAGTGTATAAAATGGGTGTAAAGTGGATAAAAATGGATGTAGAGTGGATAAAATGGATGTAGAATGGATAAAAATGGATGTAGAGCGGATAAAAATGGATGTAGAGTGGATAAAATGGGTGTAAAATGGATAAAAATGGATGTAGAGTGGATAAAAATAGATGTAGAGTGGATAAAATGGATGTAGAGGGGATAAAATGGATGTAGAGTGGATAAAATGGTTGTAGAGTGGATAAAATGGATGTAGAGTTGATAAAAATGGATGTAGAGTGGATAAAAATGGATGTAGAGTGGATAAAATGGATGTAGATTGGATAAAATGGTTGTAGAGTGGATAAAATGGATGTAGAGTGGATAAAATGAATGTAGAGTTGATAAAAATTGATGTAGAGTCGATAAAATGGATGTAGAGTGGATAAAATGGATGTAGAGTGGATAAAAATGGATGTAGAGCGGATACAAATGGATGTAGAGTGGATAAAATGGGTGTAAAATGGATAAAAATGGATGTAGAGTGGATAAAAATGGATGTAGAGTGGATAAAATGGATGTAGAGTGGATAAAATGGATGTAAAGTGGATAAAATGGTTGTAGAGTGGATAAAATGGATGTAGAGTTGATAAAAATGGATGTAGGGTGGATAAAAATGGATGTAGAGTGTATAAAATGGATGTAGAGCGTATAAAAATGGATGTAGTTTGGATAAAATGAATGTAGAGTGGATAAAATGGATGTAGAGTTGATAAAAATGGATGTAGAGTGGACAAAATAGATTTAGAGTGGATAAAAATTGATGTAGAGTGGATAAAATGAATGTAGAGTGGATAAAAATGGATGTAGAGTGGATAAAAATGGATGTGGAGTGGATAAAATGGATGTAGAGTGGATAAAATGGACGTAGAGTGGATAAAAATGGATGTAGAGTGGATAAAATGGATGTAGAGTGGATAAAATGGGTGTAAAGTGGATAAAAATGGATGTAGAGTGGATAAAATGGATGTAGAGTGGATAAAAATGGATGTAGAGTGGATAAAAATGGATGTAGAGTGGATAAAATGGGTGTAAAATGGATAAAAATGGATGTAGAGTGGATAAAAATAGATGTAGAGTGGATAAAATGGATGTAGAGTGGATAAAATGGTTGTAGAGTGGATAAAATGGATGTAGAGTTGATAAAAATGGATGTAGAGTGGATAAAAATGGATGTAGAGTGGATAAAATGGATGTAGATTGGATAAAATGGATGTAGAGTGGATAAAATGGATGTAGAGTGGATAAAATGGATGTAGAGTTGATAAAAATTGATGTAGAGTCGATAAAATGGATGTAGAGTGGATAAAATGGATGTAGAGTGGATAAAATGGATGTAGAGTTGATAAAAATTGATGTAGAGTCGATAAAATGGATGTAGAGTGGATAAAATGGATGTAGAGTGGATAAAAATGGATGTAGAGCGGATAAAAATGGATGTAGAGTGGATAAAATGGGTGTAAAATGGATAAAAATGGATGTAGAGTGGATAAAATGGGTGTAAAATGGATAAAAATGGATGTAGAGTGGATAAAATGGATGTAGAGTGGATAAAATGGATGTAAAGTGGATAAAAATGGATGTAGAGTGGATAAAATGGATGTAGAATGGATAGAAATGGATGTAGAGTGGATAAAATGGATGTAGAGTCGATAAAATGGATGTAGAGTGGATAAAAATGGATGTAGAGTGGATAAAATGGATGTAGAGTGGATAAAAATGGATGTAGAGTGAATATAATGGATGTAGAGAGGATAAAATGGATGTGGAGTGGATAACAATGGATGTAGAGTGGATAAAATGGATGTAGAGTGGATAAAATGGATGTAAAGTGGATAAAATGGTTGTAGAGTGGATAAAAATGGATGTAGAGTGGATAAAAATGGATGTAGATTGGATAAAATGGATGTAGAGTGGATAAAATGGATGTAGATTGGATAAAATGGATGTAGAGTGGATAAAATGGATGTACAGTTAATAAAAATGGATGTAGAGTGGATATAATGGATGTAGAGAGGATAAAATGGATGTAGAGTGGATAAAATGGATGAAGAGTGGATAAAATTGTTGTAGAGTGGATAAAATGGATGTAGAATGGATAAAATGGATGTAAAGTGGATAAAAATGGATGTCGAGTGGATAAAATGGATGTAGAGCGTATAAAAATGGATGTAGAGTGGATAAAATGCGTGTAAAATGGATAAAAATGGATGTAGAGTGGATAAAAATAGATGTAGAGTGGATAAAATGGATGTAGAGGGGATAAAATGGATGTAGAGTGGATAAAATGGTTGTAGAGTGGATAAAATGGATGTAGAGTTGATAAAAATGGATGTAGAGTGGATAAAAATGGATGTAGAGTGGATAAAATGGATGTAGAGTGGATAAAATGGATGTAGAGTGGATAAAATGAATGTAGAGTGGATAAAAATGGATGTAGAGAGGATAAAATGGATGTAGAGTGGATAAAATGGATGTACAGTTAATAAAAATGGATGTAGAGTGGATATAATGGATGTAGAGTTGATAAAATGGTTGTAGAGTGGATAAAATGGATGTAGAGTTGATAAAAATGGATGTAGAGTGGATAAAAATGGATGTAGAGTGGATAAAATGGATGTAGATTGGATAAAATGGTTGTAGAGTGGATAAAATGGATGTAGAGTGGATAAAATGGATGTAGAGTTGATAAAAATTGATGTAGAGTCGATAAAATGGATGTAGAGTGGATAAAATGGATGTAGAGTGGATAAAAATGGATGTAGAGCGGATAAAAATGGATGTAGAGTGGATAAAATGGGTGTAAAATGGATAAAAATGGATGTAGAGTGGATAAAATGGGTGTAAAATGGATAAAAATGGATGTAGACTGGATAAAAATAGATGTAGAGTGGATAAAATGGATGTAGAGGGGATAAAATGGATGTAGAGTGGATAAAATGGATGTAGAGTTGATAAAAATGGATGTAGAGCGGATAAAAATGGATGTAGAGTGGATAAAATGGATGTAGAGTGGATAAAATGGTTGTAGAGTGGATAAAATGGATGTAGAGTGGATAAAAATGGATGTCGAGTGGATAAAATGGATGTAGAGTTAATAAAAATGGATGTAGAGTGGATAAAATGGATGTAGAGTGGATAAAAATGGATGTAGAGTTGATAAAAATGGATGTAGAGTGGATAAAAATGGATGTAGATTGGAGAAAATGGATGTAGAGTGGATAAAAATGGATGTAGATTGGAGAAAATGGATGTAGAGTGGATAAAAATGGATGTAGAGTATATAAATTGGATGTAGAGTATATAAAATGGATGTAGAATGGATAAAAATGGATGTCGAGTGGATAAAATGGATGTAGAGTGGATAAAATGGATGTAGAGTTGATAAAAATTGATGTAGAGTCGATAAAATGGATGTAGAGTGGATAAAATGGATGTAGAGTGGATAAAAATGGATGTAGAGAGGATAAAATGGATGTAGAGTGGATAAAATGGATGTACAGTTAATAAAAATGGATGTAGAGTGGATAAAATGGATGTAGAGTTGATAAAATGGATGTAAAGTGGATAAAATGGATGTAGAGTTAATAAAAATGGATGTCGAGTGGAAATTGTGGTGGATTTTCTTGGGTTATAATTAAACACCGCACACCCGCGTTTTATCAATGACGATATATATTATATTTATTATTATGAATAACATTTAATTAAGACTAAGTTCCCACTCACGACCCACGTGCTTCTCTCAACTCGCTTGGTTACCCACAACGCCACAGACCCGGTAACGGTCCCTTTTTCTACGCACTCAAATCTCAGCGCACGCATCACCTTCCCTCTCTCTCACACACATACGCACTCTCATTCCCATCTATACCCAATTCAAGCTAACATTCTCACAATCACCCCCCTAGCTTTTATTGGTTTGTCACACTCATAAATGTTCTAACATTTCTTAGCAGTACAGGTCCGCTCAACGCTTTCGTAAAACAATCCGCTATCATACCGTCTCTAGGAATATGCTTAACATTAATATTGAACTCCTCAACACTCTCTCTTATATAACTACATTTTCTGTTCAGTAGTTTCGACTTACTTTTATAACTTCCGCCATTTGCCAATCTTACCGCATTTAAATTATCACATAACAATTCTTTACGCATATTTTTGTCATAACTGATCTCAGTCAATACATTCTTCAACCAAATTGTTTCTTTTACACCTTCTAGCATTGATTCTATCTCGCTTTCCGTTGATGACAACGCTACTCTACACTGTTTTTTGCTTCGCCAATGTATTAAGTTTCCGTTGTATTTCACTAACATCCCATTGAACGATTTTGAGTCCTCCGTAATATCCCACGAAGCATCTGTCTGACATACTATTCCTTTCTTTTCTTTCTCGTTTTTATATTCTAGGGAATAATTAATTGTGCCTTTTAAATATCTCAGCACTCTTTTTAGAGCTCTCATGTGATTTGTTCGTGGGCTTTTGTTGAATTGAGACAAGTAGCTTAATGCGAACGATATGTCTGGTCTCGTCGATGTGCACAAGTACATTAAACGGCCTATCAGTTCTTGGTAATAGGTTTGTTCACATTCTTTGTTATCTTGTTCTTCTCCAATCTTTTGATTAACATCCAGCGGTGCAGTTACTGGATTGCAATACTCCATGCCGTAATCTTTAAGGATATTCTGTATGTAGCTTTTCTGATGTACTTTTATTTTTCCTTCATCTTGTTCTATTTCCATACCTAGCATGGTTTTGGCATGTCCAAGCTCCTTTATTTGAATGTAATTTTTTAATTTTTCAACGTATTTCTTCTCGAATTCGTCAGTACTTGAAATTATAGGCATGTCATCTACATGCACTCCACACAGTACAAAGTCTTTTTCTTTTTGAATGAAAAACAAGCATGGGTCTTCCTTCGATTGACTAAATCCAACCTTTTTTAATGTTTTGGTTAGATAATCATTCCAGCAACGACCAGCTTGTTTTAATCCATAGATGCTGCGTTTTAATTTGCAAACTTTATTTAAATTGTTGTCATATCCTGCTGGTATTTCCATATATATCTCCTCATCTAAAATTCCATGTAGAAATGCAGTTTTAACGTCGTATATACTTAGTTTTCTCCCTTTTTCGGCAGCTATACTTATTAATAGCCTGATGGTTTCCATCCTCACTGTTGGTGCGAAAGTTTCTTTATAATCGTAGCCTGGTCTTTGACCACACCCCATTGCAACAATTCTCGCTTTACATTTTGTTTTCATTGACACTGGATCTTCTTTCAATGTGTATATCCATTTACTTTTGATAATCCTTTTATTTATAGGACGGCTCACCAAATCCCATACATCATGTTGTCTCATGGACCTCATCTCCTCGTCCATTGCATCTTTCCATTTCCCTTTTTCTTCTGATTGCACTGCTTCATTAAATGAATTTGGAAGTTTTTGATCTGTAATTTTAAGTGCTTGCTGATTTTTTATCCGTGATGATCTTCTAACTCCTAATTCAACATTTCTTTTTTCTTGTTCTTCTATTTGTTTCATTCTTTCTATTTGTCTTATTTCTCTTTCGTCATTTGTTAATCTTCCTCTTCTTCTTGTCCTCAATGGTTCTTCTACTTCGATATTGTTTTGTCTTTGACTCTCTTCAGGTTCATTATCTTCATTTATATCTTCCCTCACAGTAGTATTGTCCTCTTCTATACCGTATTCCTCTTCACTTACTTCAACATCTTGTAGACTTGTATCTGCATCTTCATATTCACTTTGAATACTTTCATTTTCTCTCTCTGATTCTTGTGAAGCATCATTTAGTGTTTCTTCTTCTTGTTCATCTAGGCCTATGATAATCAATCTATTACCTTCCTTCTTATCATTGTCATTACTTCCTTTGTATAGTAGATCTGATCCATTTCTGTCTTCGTTGAATTTTACATCACAATCACATGATACCCTTTCTGTTTCTGGTATGTAAATGCGATACGTATTATTTTTAGCATATCCCACAAATATCCCTTTTGTAACTTTTGAACTAAATTTATCGTTCTTCCACCGTTTATTTAATATATATGCTATGCATCCAAACCTTCGCATGTGCTTTACATTTGGCTTCCTCCCTATCCAAATTTCGTAAGGGGTCTTATCATGAGTTGTCGATTTTACTCTATTTCTTACATACACTGCAGTACATACTGCCTCGCCCCATAAATACAAGGGTACCTTCGAGTCTGATATAATCGTTCTAGTTGTTTCTATTATTGACCTGTTAGCTCTTTCTACTATTCCATTACACGGCGGGGTATATGGAGGACTTAACTCATGCTTTATTCCCTTTTGTTCGAACCACTGTTGAAAATCATTACTCAAAAATTCACGTCCATTATCAGTTCTTATAGCTCTTAACTTTAATCCAGTCTGATTTTCTTGCAACTGTATTAATTTTTTTAATTCCTCAGATGTTTCTGCTTTATTTTGCAATAGCTGTACAAATATATACCTGGAACAATCGTCAATAACTGTCAAGATATACCTCTTCTTACCGTGTGTTGCTGGACTTATGGGCCCTATTAAATCTGCGTGCCAGAGATCCATAATGTTTTTCTTTCTTCTGTCTTCTATTCGTGCGTGCGTCTTTCTTCTCATTTTGCCTTCAATACATGGTTCACAATTTCTTTTTAATTCTCCTGACATTCCGATAACTAACATATCCTTTTTCATTGCTTCAATTATATTGGAATCAGCATGCCCTAATCGCTTATGCCAAATATTAGAATCACACGTTATTGCAACAGTTTCTGTGTTCAACATTAATGACTTTACAAAATAGTTATTATCAATACGCACAGCTGTTAATGCTATCTTTTTCGGATCTTTATAAATAATCGCACCATCTCTGTGAAATTTTACATTATATCCCTGATCAGTTATCTTCGCAACTGATAACAAATTAGTATTTAATTCTGGTACACACAAAACATTTTTTAATCTTACCTTATTCCCGCTATATACTTGTTTACAATGTACATCACCCATTCCCTCGCATGTTAATTTTTTACCTTTCTTATCTGCTAATGTAATTTGTCGCTCATCATGTGTCAGTTCATTGAACATGTCTTTCTCGCAGCTCATATGACTCGTTGATCCTGAGTCTAATAACCACACTCTTGCTTTATTAGTGTCCATAAACTTTACATCTTCTTCTTTTATTCTATTTACAGTTTCACGCACTAGTAAAGTTGCTTCCTCTGACGTCTTCAGTGATGATTCATTTCTTTTATGATTTCCTCCACCAAACCTCCCACGTTGATTGTTTTGGAATTCCATACGTGGTCTTCCTCCTCGTGGTGAATCTTGTTGTTTCTTATTTCTGCAGTTTGCAGCCATATGTCCATAGGCTTGACAATTATAACAACGCTTGTCCTTGTAACACTCACTTGCTATATGACCTTTTAGTCCACAATTGTGACATCTCATATCAATTTTTGTTTTTTCTCTCACGTTCCTTACTTTTTCATGTTCCTTATATCCCCTGTCGTCTCTTCTTTTGTCTCTTCTCATCTCTTCTTGTTTAAGAGCAAACCTCATATCATTAATCGTGATTTCTCTTTGCGTCTCTAGTATACGTACATTATTTTCAAATTCCTGCCTTAGTCCTCTCAAGATGTACATTTTAATTTCAAAATTTTCTATTGCCTTCCCTAACTGCTGACACTGATTTTTTAATGCTTCTGCCCTGTTAATGTAGGAATCTATGCTTTCTTCTCTTTTCATTTTTAAATTTGTTAATTCGTTCAACGTTCTCGCTTTAAGCTCTTCTGTATTCGCTGCCATATCATTCTTTATTAATTTCCACAATCTGTCTGCACTCTTCTCACAACTATATTTCAGTAATTTGGCTGTATTCATCGAATTAATAATTATCGCACGTGCTGCGTAGTTATCATCGTCCCATGAATTCCATTCTCTTAACTTCTCTTGATATTGGTCCACACCTTCTTCGGGCTTCACAATCATTTTTACATCCATCACCTTCTTCCATAATTTTTTATATCTTAGTAAACCCTCAACTTTTTCACTCCACAGAAAATAATTTGTATCATCGAGTGGCTCGATGCCCGAAGTATTCCACGTGTCCGACATTATAACCTCAATTTTACTTTTAGCAACCACGCTCTGCTACCATTTGTGGTGGATTTTCTTGGGTTATAATTAAACACCGCACACCCGCGTTTTATCAATGACGATATATATTATATTTATTATTATGAATAACATTTAATTAAGACTAAGTTCCCACTCACGACCCACGTGCTTCTCTCAACTCGCTTGGTTACCCACAACGCCACAGACCCGGTAACGGTCCCTTTTTCTACGCACTCAAATCTCAGCGCACGCATCACCTTCCCTCTCTCTCACACACATACGCACTCTCATTCCCATCTATACCCAATTCAAGCTAACATTCTCACAGAAATAATGGATGTAGAGAGGATAAAATGGATGTAGAGTGGATAAAATGGATGTAGAGTTCATAAAAATGGATGTAGAGTGGATAAAAATGGATGTAGATTGGATAAAATGGATGTAGAGTGGATAAAATGGATGTAGAGTTCATAAAAATGGATGTAGAGTGGATAAAAATGGATGTAGATTGGATAAAATGGATGTAGAGTGGATAAAATAGTTGTAGAGTGGATAAAATGGATGTAGAGTTAATAAAAATGGATGTAGAGTGGAAATAATGGATGTAGAGAGGATAAAATGGATGTAGAGTGGATAAAATGGATGTAGAGTTCATAAAAATGGATGTAGAGTGGATAAAAATGGATGTAGATTGGATAAAATGGATGTGGAGTGGATAACAATGGATGTAGAGAGGATAAAAATGGATATAGGGTAGATAAAATGGATGTAGAGTTAATAAAAATGGATGTAGAGTGGATATAATGGATGTAGAGGGGATAAAATGGATGTGGAGTGGATAACAATGGATGTAGAGTGGATAAAATGGATGTAGAGTGGATAAAATGGATGAAGAGTGGATAAAATTGTTGTAGAGTGGATAAAATGGATGTAGAATGGATAAAATGGATGTAAAGTGGATGAAAATGGATGTCGAGTGGATAAAATGGATGTAGAGCGGATAAAAATGGATGTAGAGTGGATAAAATGCGTGTAAAATGGATAAAAATGGATGTAGAGTGGATAAAAATAGATGTAGAGTGGATAAAATGGATGTAGAGGGGATAAAATGGATGTAGAGTGGATAAAATGGTTGTAGAGTGGATAAAATGGATGTAGAGTTGATAAAAATGGATGTAGAGTGGATAAAATGGATGTAGAGTGGATAAAATGGACGTAGAGTGGATAAAAATGGATGTAGAGTGGATAAAATGGATGTAGAGTGTATAAAATGGGTGTAAAGTGGATAAAAATGGATGTAGAGTGGATAAAATGGATGTAGAATGGATAAAAATGGATGTAGAGCGGATAAAAATGGATGTAGAGTGGATAAAATGGGTGTAAAATGGATAAAAATGGATGTAGAGTGGATAAAAATAGATGTAGAGTGGATAAAATGGATGTAGAGTGGATAAAATGGTTGTAGAGTGGATAAAATGGATGTAGAGTTGATAAAAATGGATGTAGAGTGGATAAAAATGGATGTAGAGTGGATAAAATGGATGTAGATTGGATAAAATGGTTGTAGAGTGGATAAAATGGATGTAGAGTGGATAAAATGGATGTAGAGTTGATAAAAATTGATGTAGAGTCGATAAAATGGATGTAGAGTGGATAAAATGGATGTAGAGTGGATAAAAATGGATGTAGAGCGGATAAAAATGGATGTAGAGTGGATAAAATGGGTGTAAAATGGATAAAAATGGATGTAGAGTGGATAAAATGGGTGTAAAATGGATAAAAATGGATGTAGAGTGGATAAAATGGATGTAGAGTGGATAAAATGGGTGTAAAGTGGATAAAAATGGATGTAGAGTGGATAAAATGGATGTAGAATGGATAGAAATGGATGTAGAGTGGATAAAATGGATGTAGAGTCGATAAAATGGATGTAGAGTGGATAAAAATGGATGTAGAGTGGATAAAATGGATGTAGAGTGGATAAAATGGATGTAGAGTGGATAAAAATGGATGTAGAGTGAATATAATGGATGTAGAGAGGATAAAATGGATGTGGAGTGAATAACAATGGATGTAGAGTGGATAAAATGGATGTAGAGTGGATAAAATGGATGTAAAGTGGATAAAATGGTTGTAGAGTGGATAAAAATGGATGTAGAGTGGATAAAAATGGATGTAGATTGGATAAAATGGATGTAGAGTGGATAAAATGGATGTAGATTGGATAAAATGGATGTAGAGTGGATAAAATGGATGTACAGTTAATAAAAATGGATGTAGAGTGGATATAATGGATGTAGAGAGGATAAAATGGATGTAGAGTGGATAAAATGGATGAAGAGTGGATAAAATTGTTGTAGAGTGGATAAAATGGATGTAGAATGGATAAAATGGATGTAAAGTGGATAAAAATGGATGTAGAGTGGATAAAATGGATGTAGAGCGGATAAAAATGGATGTAGAGTGGATAAAATGCGTGTAAAATGGATAAAAATGGATGTAGAGTGGATAAAAATAGATGTAGAGTGGATAAAATGGATGTAGAGGGGATAAAATGGATGTAGAGTGGATAAAATGGTTGTAGAGTGGATAAAATGGATGTAGAGTTGATAAAAATGGATGTAGAGTGGATAAAAATGGATGTAGAGTGGATAAAATGGATGTAGAGTGGATAAAATGGATGTAGAGTGGATAAAATGGATGTAGAGTGGATAAAAATGGATGTAGAGAGGATAAAATGGATGTAGAGTGGATAAAATGGATGTACAGTTAATAAAAATGGATGTAGAGTGGATATAATGGATGTAGAGTTGATAAAATGGATGTAGAGTGGATAAAAATGGATGTAGAGTGGATAAAATGGATGTAGAGTGGATAAAATGGATGTAAAGTGGATAAAAATGGATGTAGAGTTCATAAAAATGGATGTAGAGTGGATAAAAATGGATGTAGAGTGGATAAAATGGATGTAGAGTGGATAAAAATGGATGTAGAGTGGATAAAAATGGATGTAGAGTGGATAAAATGGGTGTAAAATGGATAAAAATGGATGTAGAGTGGATAAAATGGGTGTAAAATGGATAAAAATGGATGTAGAGTGGATAAAATGGGTGTAAAATGGATAAAAATGGATGTAGAGTGGATAAAATGGATGTAGAGTGGATAAAATGGGTGTAAAGTGGATAAAAATGGATGTAGAGTGGATAAAATGGATGTAGAATGGATAAAAATGGATGTAGAGTGGATAAAATGGATGTAGAGTCGATAAAATGGATGTAGAGTGGATAAAAATGGATGTAGAGTGGATAAAATGGATGTAGAGTGGATAAAATGGATGTAGAGTGGATAAAAATGGATGTAGAGT
This sequence comes from Pemphredon lugubris, assembly GCA_933228935.1. Lineage (NCBI taxonomy): Eukaryota > Metazoa > Arthropoda > Insecta > Hymenoptera > Crabronidae > Pemphredon > Pemphredon lugubris. Next base: position 53,267,476 of record OW121816.1, read on the forward strand.
GAATATAATGGATGTAGAGAGGATAAAATGGATGTGGAGTGAATAACAATGGATGTAGAGTGGATAAAATGGATGTAGAGTGGATAAAATGGATGTAAAGTGGATAAAATGGTTGTAGAGTGGATAAAAATGGATGTAGAGTGGATAAAAATGGATGTAGATTGGATAAAATGGATGTAGAGTGGATAAAATGGATGTAGATTGGATAAAATGGATGTAGAGTGGATAAAATGGATGTACAGTTAATAAAAATGGATGTAGAGTGGATATAATGGATGTAGAGAGGATAAAATGGATGTAGAGTGGATAAAATGGATGAAGAGTGGATAAAATTGTTGTAGAGTGGATAAAATGGATGTAGAATGGATAAAATGGATGTAAAGTGGATAAAAATGGATGTCGAGTGGATAAAATGGATGTAGAGCGGATAAAAATGGATGTAGAGTGGATAAAATGCGTGTAAAATGGATAAAAATGGATGTAGAGTGGATAAAAATAGATGTAGAGTGGATAAAATGGATGTAGAGTGGATAAAATGGATGTAGAGTGGATAAAATGGTTGTAGAATGGATAAAATGGATGTAGAGTTGATAAAAATGGATGTAGAGTGGATAAAAATGGATGTAGAGTGGATAAAATGGATGTAGAGTGGATAAAATGGATGTAGAGTGGATAAAATGGATGTAGAGTGGATAAAAATGGATGTAGAGAGGATAAAATGGATGTAGAGTGGATAAAATGGATGTACAGTTAATAAAAATGGATGTAGAGTGGATATAATGGATGTAGAGTTGATAAAATGGATGTAAAGTGGATAAAATGGATGTAGAGTTAATAAAAATGGATGTAGAGGGGATAAAATGGATGTAGAGTGGATAAAATGGTTGTAGAGTGGATAAAATGGATGTAGAGTTGATAAAAATGGATGTAGAGTGGATAAAAATGGATGTAGAGTGGATAAAATGGATGTAGATTGGATAAAATGGTTGTAGAGTGGATAAAATGGATGTAGAGTGGATAAAATGGATGTAGAGTTGATAAAAATTGATGTAGAGTCGATAAAATGGATGTAGAGTGGATAAAATGGATGTAGAGTGGATAAAAATGGATGTAGAGCGGATAAAAATGGATGTAGAGTGGATAAAATGGGTGTAAAATGGATAAAAATGGATGTAGAGTGGATAAAATGGGTGTAAAATGGATAAAAATGGATGTAGAGTGGATAAAATGGATGTAGAGTGGATAAAATGGATGTAAAGTGGATAAAAATGGATGTAGAGTTCATAAAAATGGATGTAGAGTGGATAAAAATGGATGTAGATTGGATAAAATGGATGTAGAGTTAATAAAAATGGATGTAGAGTGGATATAATGGATGTAGAGAGGATAAAATGGATGTGGAGTGGATAACAATGGATGTAGAGTGGATAAAATGGATGTAGAGTGGATAAAATGGATGAAGAGTGGATAAAATTGTTGTAGAGTGGATAAAATGGATGTAGAATGGATAAAATGGATGTAAAGTGGATAAAAATGGATGTAGAGTGGATAAAATGGATGTAGAGCGGATAAAAATGGATGTAGAGTGGATAAAATGCGTGTAAAATGGATAAAAATGGATGTAGAGTGGATAAAAATAGATGTAGAGTGGATAAAATGGATGTAGAGGGGATAAAATGGATGTAGAGTGGATAAAATGGTTGTAGAGTGGATAAAATGGATGTAGAGTTGATAAAAATGGATGTAGAGTGGATAAAATGGATGTAGAGTGGATAAAATGGACGTAGAGTGGATAAAAATGGATGTAGAGTGGATAAAATGGATGTAGAGTGTATAAAATGGGTGTAAAGTGGATAAAAATGGATGTAGAGTGGATAAAATGGATGTAGAATGGATAAAAATGGATGTAGAGCGGATAAAAATGGATGTAGAGTGGATAAAATGGGTGTAAAATGGATAAAAATGGATGTAGAGTGGATAAAAATAGATGTAGAGTGGATAAAATGGATGTAGAGTGGATAAAATGGTTGTAGAGTGGATAAAATGGATGTAGAGTTGATAAAAATGGATGTAGAGTGGATAAAAATGGATGTAGAGTGGATAAAATGGATGTAGATTGGATAAAATGGTTGTAGAGTGGATAAAATGGATGTAGAGTGGATAAAATGGATGTAGAGTTGATAAAAATTGATGTAGAGTCGATAAAATGGATGTAGAGTGGATAAAATGGATGTAGAGTGGATAAAAATGGATGTAGAGCGGATAAAAATGGATGTAGAGTGGATAAAATGGGTGTAAAATGGATAAAAATGGATGTAGAGTGGATAAAATGGGTGTAAAATGGATAAAAATGGATGTAGAGTGGATAAAATGGATGTAGAGTGGATAAAATGGGTGTAAAGTGGATAAAAATGGATGTAGAGTGGATAAAATGGATGTAGAATGGATAAAAATGGATGTAGAGTGGATAAAATGGATGTAGAGTCGATAAAATGGATGTAGAGTGGATAAAAATGGATGTAGAGTGGATAAAATGGATGTAGAGTGGATAAAATGGATGTAGAGTGGATAAAAATGGATGTAGAGTGAATATAATGGATGTAGAGAGGATAAAATGGATGTTGAGTGAATAACAATGGATGTAGAGTGGATAAAATGGATGTAGAGTGGATAAAATGGATGTAGAGTGGATAAAATGGTTGTAGAGTGGATAAAAATGGATGTAGAGTGGATAAAAATGGATGTAGATTGGATAAAATGGATGTAGAGTGGATAAAATGGATGTAGATTGGATAAAATGGATGTAGAGTGGATAAAATGGATGTACAGTTAATAAAAATGGATGTAGAGTGGATATAATGGATGTAGAGAGGATAAAATGGATGTAGAGTGGATAAAATGGATGTAGAGTGGATAAAATTGTTGTAGAGTGGATAAAATGGATGTAGAATGGATAAAATGGATGTAAAGTGGATAAAAATGGATGTCGAGTGGATAAAATGGATGTAGAGCGGATAAAAATGGATGTAGAGTGGATAAAATGCGTGTAAAATGGATAAAAATGGATGTAGAGTGGATAAAATGGATGTAGAGTGGATAAAAATGGATGTAGAGTGGATATAATGGATGTAGAGAGGAAAAAATGGATGTGGAGTGGATAACAATGGATGTAGAGTGGATAAAATGGATGTAGAGTGGATAAAATGGATGTAGAGTGGATAAAATGGATGTAGAGTGGATAAAAATGGATGTAGAGTGGATAAAAATGGATGTAGATTGGATAAAATGGATGTAGAGTGGATAAAATGGATGTAGATTGGATAAAATGGATGTAGAGTGGATAAAATGGATGTACAGTTAATAAAAATGGATGTAGAGTGGATATAATGGATGTAGAGAGGATAAAATGGATGTAGAGTGGATAAAATGGATGAAGAGTGGATAAAATTGTTGTAGAGTGGATAAAATGGATGTAGAATGGATAAAATGGATGTAAAGTGGATAAAAATGGATGTCGAGTGGATAAAATGGATGTAGAGCGGATAAAAATGGATGTAGAGTGGATAAAATGCGTGTAAAATGGATAAAAATGGATGTAGAGTGGATAAAAATAGATGTAGAGTGGATAAAATGGATGTAGAGGGGATAAAATGGATGTAGAGTGGATAAAATGGTTGTAGAGTGGATAAAATGGATGTAGAGTTGATAAAAATGGATGTAGAGCGGATAAAAATGGATGTAGAGTGGATAAAATGGATGTAGAGTGGATAAAATGGATGTAGAGTGGATAAAATGGATGTAGAGTGGATAAAAATGGATGTCGAGTGGATAAAATGGATGTAGAGTTAATAAAAATGGATGTAGAGTGGATAAAATGGATGTAGAGTGGATAAAAATGGATATAGAGTTGATAAAAATGGATGTAGAGTGGATAAAAATGGATGTAGATTGGAGAAAATGGATGTAGAGTGGATAAAAATGGATGTAGATTGGAGAAAATGGATGTAGAGTGGATAAAAATGGATGTAGAGTATATAAATTGGATGTAGAGTATATAAAATGGATGTAGAATGGATAAAAATGGATGTCGAGTGGATAAAATGGATGTAGAGTGGATAAAATGGATGTAGAGTTGATAAAAATTGATGTAGAGTCGATAAAATGGATGTAGAGTGGATAAAATGGATGTAGAGTGGATAAAAATGGATGTAGAGAGGATAAAATTGATGTAGAGTGGATAAAATGGATGTACAGTTAATAAAAATGGATGTAGAGTGGATATAATGGATGTAGAGTTGATAAAATGGATGTAAAGTGGATAAAATGGATGTAGAGTTAATAAAAATGGATGTCGAGTGGAAATAATGGATGTAGAGAGGATAAAATGGATGTAGAGTGGATAAAATGGATGTAGAGTTCATAAAAATGGATGTAGAGTGGATAAAAATGGATGTAGATTGGATAAAATGGATGTAGAGTGGATAAAATGGATGTAGAGTTCATAAAAATGGATGTAGAGTGGATAAAAATGGATGTAGATTGGATAAAATGGATGTAGAGTGGATAAAATGGTTGTAGAGTGGATAAAATGGATGTAGAGTTAATAAAAATGGATGTAGAGTGGAAATAATGGATGTAGAGAGGATAAAATGGATGTAGAGTGGATAAAATGGATGTAGAGTTCATAAAAATTGATGTAGAGTGGATAAAAATGGATGTAGATTGGATAAAATGGATGTGGAGTGGATAAAAATGGATGTAGAGTGGATAAAATGCGTGTAAAATGGATAAAAATGGATGTAGAGTGGATAAAAATAGATGTAGAGTGGATAAAATGGATGTAGAGGGGATAAAATGGATGTAGAGTGGATAAAATGGTTGTAGAGTGGATAAAATGGATGTAGAGTTGATAAAAATGGATGTAGAGTGGATAAAAATGGATGTAGAGTGGATAAAATGGATGTAGATTGGATAAAATGGATGTAGAGTGGATAAAATGGATGTAGAGTGGATAAAATGGATGTAGAGTTGATAAAAATTGATGTAGAGTCGATAAAATGGATGTAGAGTGGATAAAATGGATGTAGAGTGGATAAAAATGGATGTAGAGCGGATACAAATGGATGTAGAGTGGATAAAATGGGTGTAAAATGGATAAAAATGGATGTAGAGTGGATAAAAATGGATGTAGGTTGGATAAAATGGATGTAGAGGGGATAAAATGGATGTAGAGTGGATAAAATGGTTGTAGAGTGGATAAAATGGATGTAGAGTTGATAAAAATGGATGTAGAGTGGATAAAAATGGATGTAGAGTGGATAAAATGGATGTAGAGCGGATAAAAATGGATGTAGTTTGGATAAAATGAATGTAGAGTGGATAAAATGGATGTAGAGTTGATAAAAATGGATGTAGAGTGGACAAAATAGATTTAGAGTGGATAAAAATTGATGTAGAGTGGATAAAATGAATGTAGAGTGGATAAAAATGGATGTAGAGTGGATAAAAATGGATGTGGAGTGGATAAAATGGATGTAGAGTGGATAAAATGGACGTAGAGTGGATAAAAATGGATGTAGAGTGGATAAAATGGATGTAGAGTGGATAAAATGGGTGTAAAGTGGATAAAAATGGATGTAGAGTGGATAAAATGGATGTAGAATGGATAAAAATGGATGTAGAGCGGATAAAAATGGATGTAGAGTGGATAAAATGGGTGTAAAATGGATAAAAATGGATGTAGAGTGGATAAAATGGGTGTAAAATGGATAAAAATGGATGTAGAGTGGATAAAATGGATGTAGAGTGGATAAAATGGGTGTAAAGTGGATAAAAATTGATGTAGAGTGGATAAAATGGATGTAGAGTGGATAAAAATGGATGTAGAGTGGATAAAATGGATGTAGATTGGATAAAATGGATGTGGAGTGGATAACAATGGATGTAGAGAGGATAAAAATGGATATAGGGTAGATAAAATGGATGTAGAGTTAATAAAAATGGATGTAGAGTGGATATAATGGATGTAGAGGGGATAAAATGGATGTGGAGTGGATAACAATGGATGTAGAGTGGATAAAATGGATGTAGAGTGGATAAAATGGATGTAGAGTGGATAAAATTGTTGTAGAGTGGATAAAATGGATGTAGAATGGATAAAATGGATGTAAAGTGGATAAAAATGGATGTCGAGTGGATAAAATGGATGTAGAGCGGATAAAAATGGATGTAGAGTGGATAAAATGCGTGTAAAATGGATAAAAATGGATGTAGAGTGGATAAAAATAGATGTAGAGTGGATAAAATGGATGTAGAGGGGATAAAATGGATGTAGAGTGGATAAAATGGTTGTAGAGTGGATAAAATGGATGTAGAGTTGATAAAAATGGATGTAGAGTGGATAAAAATGGATGTAGAGTGGATAAAATGGATGTAGAGTGGATAAAATGGTTGTAGAGTGGATAAAATGGATGTAGAGTGGATAAAATGGATGTAGAGTTGATAAAAATTGATGTAGAGTCGATAAAATGGATGTAGAGTGGATAAAATGGATGTAGAGTGGATAAAAATGGATGTAGAGCGGATACAAATGGATGTAGAGTGGATAAAATGGGTGTAAAATGGATAAAAATGGATGTAGAGTGGATAAAAATGGATGTAGGGTGGATAAAATGGATGTAGAGGGGATAAAATGGATGTAGAGTGGATAAAATGGTTGTAGAGTGGATAAAATGGATGTAGAGTTGATAAAAATGGATGTAGAGTGGATAAAAATGGATGTAGAGTGGATAAAATGGATGTAGAGCGGATAAAAATGGATGTAGTTTGGATAAAATGAATGTAGAGTGGATAAAATGGATGTAGAGTTGATAAAAATGGATGTAGAGTGGACAAAATAGATTTAGAGTGGATAAAAATTGATGTAGAGTGGATAAAATGAATGTAGAGTGGATAAAAATGGATGTAGAGTGGATAAAAATGGATGTGGAGTGGATAAAATGGATGTAGAGTGGATAAAATGGACGTAGAGTGGATAAAAATGGATGTAGAGTGGATAAAATGGATGTAGAGTGTATAAAATGGGTGTAAAGTGGATAAAAATGGATGTAGAGTGGATAAAATGGATGTAGAATGGATAAAAATGGATGTAGAGCGGATAAAAATGGATGTAGAGTGGATAAAATGGGTGTAAAATGGATAAAAATGGATGTAGAGTGGATAAAATGGGTGTAAAATGGATAAAAATGGATGTAGAGTGGATAAAATGGATGTAGAGTGGATAAAATGGGTGTAAAGTGGATAAAAATGGATGTAGAGTGAATAAAATGGATGTAGAATGGATAAAAATGGATGTAGAGTGGATAAAATGGATGTAGAGTCGATAAAATGGATGTAGAGTGGATAAAAATGGATGTAGAGTGGATAAAATGAATGTAAAGTGGATAAAAATGGATGTAGAGTGAATATAATGGATGTAGAGAGGATAAAATGGATGTGGAGTGGATAACAATGGATGTAGAGTGGATAAAATGGATGTAGAGTGGATAAAATGGATGTAAAGTGGATAAAATGGTTGTAGAGTTGATAAAAATTGATGTAGAGTCGATAAAATGGATGTAGAGTGGATAAAATGGATGTAGAGTGGATAAAAATGGATGTAGAGCGGATACAAATGGATGTAGAGTGGATAAAATGGGTGTAAAATGGATAAAAATGGATGTAGAGTGGATAAAAATGGATGTAGGTTGGATAAAATGGATGTAGAGGGGATAAAATGGATGTAGAGTGGATAAAATGGTTGTAGAGTGGATAAAATGGATGTAGAGTTGATAAAAATGGATGTAGAGTGGATAAAAATGGATGTAGAGTGGATAAAATGGATGTAGAGCGGATAAAAATGGATGTAGTTTGGATAAAATGAATGTAGAGTGGATAAAATGGATGTAGAGTTGATAAAAATGGATGTAGAGTGGACAAAATAGATTTAGAGTGGATAAAAATTGATGTAGAGTGGATAAAATGAATGTAGAGTGGATAAAAATGGATGTAGAGTGGATAAAAATGGATGTGGAGTGGATAAAATGGATGTAGAGTGGATAAAATGGACGTAGAGTGGATAAAAATGGATGTAGAGTGAATATAATGGATGTAGAGAGGATAAAATGGATGTGGAGTGAATAACAATGGATGTAGAGTGGATAAAATGGATGTAGAGTGGATAAAATGGATGTAAAGTGGATAAAATGGTTGTAGAGTGGATAAAAATGGATGTAGAGTGGATAAAAATGGATGTAGATTGGATAAAATGGATGTAGAGTGGATAAAATGGATGTAGATTGGATAAAATGGATGTAGAGTGGATAAAATGGATGTACAGTTAATAAAAATGGATGTAGAGTGGATATAATGGATGTAGAGAGGATAAAATGGATGTAGAGTGGATAAAATGGATGAAGAGTGGATAAAATTGTTGTAGAGTGGATAAAATGGATGTAGAATGGATAAAATGGATGTAAAGTGGATAAAAATGGATGTCGAGTGGATAAAATGGATGTAGAGCGGATAAAAATGGATGTAGAGTGGATAAAATGCGTGTAAAATGGATAAAAATGGATGTAGAGTGGATAAAAATAGATGTAGAGTGGATAAAATGGATGTAGAGGGGATAAAATGGATGTAGAGTGGATAAAATGGTTGTAGAGTGGATAAAATGGATGTAGAGTTGATAAAAATGGATGTAGAGTGGATAAAAATGGATGTAGAGTGGATAAAATGGATGTAGAGTGGATAAAATGGATGTAGAGTGGATAAAATGGATGTAGAGTGGATAAAAATGGATGTAGAGAGGATAAAATGGATGTAGAGTGGATAAAATGGATGTACAGTTAATAAAAATGGATGTAGAGTGGATATAATGGATGTAGAGTTGATAAAATGGATGTAGAGTGGATAAAAATGGATGTAGAGTGGATAAAATGGATGTAGAGTGGATAAAATGGGTGTAAAGTGGATAAAAATGGATGTAGAGTTCATAAAAATGGATGTAGAGTGGATAAAAATGGATGTAGAGTGGATAAAATGGATGTAGAGTGGATAAAAATGGATGTAGAGCGGATAAAAATGGATGTAGAGTGGATAAAATGGGTGTAAAATGGATAAAAATGGATGTAGAGTGGATAAAATGGGTGTAAAATGGATAAAAATGGATGTAGAGTGGATAAAATGGGTGTAAAATGGATAAAAATGGATGTAGAGTGGATAAAATGGATGTAGAGTGGATAAAATGGGTGTAAAGTGGATAAAAATGGATGTAGAGTGGATAAAATGGATGTAGAATGGATAAAATGGATGTAGAGTGGATAAAATGGATGTAGAGTCGATAAAATGGATGTAGAGTGGATAAAAATGGATGTAGAGTGGATAAAATGGATGTAGAGTGGATAAAATGGATGTAGAGTGGATAAAAATGGATGTAGAGTGAATATAATGGATGTAGAGAGGATAAAATGGATGTGGAGTGAATAACAATGGATGTAGAGTGGATAAAATGGATGTAGAGTGGATAAAATGGATGTAAAGTGGATAAAATGGTTGTAGAGTGGATAAAAATGGATGTAGAGTGGATAAAAATGGATGTAGATTGGATAAAATGGATGTAGAGTGGATAAAATGGATGTAGATTGGATAAAATGGATGTAGAGTGGATAAAATGGATGTACAGTTAATAAAAATGGATGTAGAGTGGATATAATGGATGTAGAGAGGATAAAATGGATGTAGAGTGGATAAAATGGATGAAGAGTGGATAAAATTGTTGTAGAGTGGATAAAATGGATGTAGATTGGATAAAATGGATGTAAAGTGGATAAAAATGGATGTCGAGTGGATAAAATGGATGTAGAGCGGATAAAAATGGATGTAGAGTGGATAAAATGCGTGTAAAATGGATAAAAATGGATGTAGAGTGGATAAAAATAGATGTAGAGTGGATAAAATGGATGTAGAGGGGATAAAATGGATGTAGAGTGGATAAAATGGTTGTAGAATGGATAAAATGGATGTAGAGTTGATAAAAATGGATGTAGAGTGGATAAAAATGGATGTAGAGTGGATAAAATGGATGTAGAGTGGATAAAATGGATGTAGAGTGGATAAAATGGATGTAGAGTGGATAAAAATGGATGTAGAGAGGATAAAATGGATGTAGAGTGGATAAAATGGATGTACAGTTAATAAAAATGGATGTAGAGTGGATATAATGGATGTAGAGTTGATAAAATGGATGTAAAGTGGATAAAATGGATGTAGAGTTAATAAAAATGGATGTAGAGGGGATAAAATGGATGTAGAGTGGATAAAATGGTTGTAGAGTGGATAAAATGGATGTAGAGTTGATAAAAATGGATGTAGAGTGGATAAAAATGGATGTAGAGTGGATAAAATGGATGTAGATTGGATAAAATGGTTGTAGAGTGGATAAAATGGATGTAGAGTGGATAAAATGGATGTAGAGTTGATAAAAATTGATGTAGAGTGGATAAAATGGATGTAGAGTGGATAAAATGGATGTAGAGTGGATAAAAATGGATGTAGAGCGGATAAAAATGGATGTAGAGTGGATAAAATGGGTGTAAAATGGATAAAAATGGATGTAGAGTGGATAAAATGGGTGTAAAATGGATAAAAATGGATGTAGAGTGGATAAAATGGATGTAGAGTGGATAAAATGGGTGTAAAGTGGATAAAAATGGATGTAGAGTTCATAAAAATGGATGTAGAGTGGATAAAAATGGATGTAGATTGGATAAAATGGATGTAGAGTTAATAAAAATGGATGTAGAGTGGATATAATGGATGTAGAGAGGATAAAATGGATGTGGAGTGGATAACAATGGATGTAGAGTGGATAAAATGGATGTAGAGTGGATAAAATGGATGAAGAGTGGATAAAATTGTTGTAGAGTGGATAAAATGGATGTAGAATGGATAAAATGGATGTAGAGTGGATAAAAATGGATGTCGAGTGGATAAAATGGATGTAGAGCGGATAAAAATGGATGTAGAGTGGATAAAATGCGTGTAAAATGGATAAAAATGGATGTAGAGTGGATAAAAATAGATGTAGAGTGGATAAAATGGATGTAGAGGGGATAAAATGGATGTAGAGTGGATAAAATGGTTGTAGAGTGGATAAAATGGATGTAGAGTTGATAAAAATGGATGTAGAGTGGATAAAATGGATGTAGAGTGGATAAAATGGACGTAGAGTGGATAAAAATGGATGTAGAGTGGATAAAATGGATGTAGAGTGTATAAAATGGGTGTAAAGTGGATAAAAATGGATGTAGAGTGGATAAAATGGATGTAGAATGGATAAAAATGGATGTAGAGCGGATAAAAATGGATGTAGAGTGGATAAAATGGGTGTAAAATGGATAAAAATGGATGTAGAGTGGATAAAAATAGATGTAGAGTGGATAAAATGGATGTAGAGTGGATAAAATGGTTGTAGAGTGGATAAAATGGATGTAGAGTTGATAAAAATGGATGTAGAGTGGATAAAAATGGATGTAGAGTGGATAAAATGGATGTAGATTGGATAAAATGGTTGTAGAGTGGATAAAATGGATGTAGAGTGGATAAAATGGATGTAGAGTTGATAAAAATTGATGTAGAGTCGATAAAATGGATGTAGAGTGGATAAAATGGATGTAGAGTGGATAAAAATGGATGTAGAGTGGATAAAAATGGATGTAGAGTGGATAAAATGGGTGTAAAGTGGATAAAAATGGATGTAGAGTGGATAAAATGGGTGTAAAATGGATAAAAATGGATGTAGAGTGGATAAAATGGATGTAGAGTGGATAAAATGGGTGTAAAGTGGATAAAAATGGATGTAGAGTGGATAAAATGGATGTAGAATGGATAAAAATGGATGTAGAGTGGATAAAATGGATGTAGAGTCGATAAAATGGATGTAGAGTGGATAAAAATGGATGTAGAGTGGATAAAATGGATGTAGAGTGGATAAAATGGATGTAGAGTGGATAAAAATGGATGTAGAGTGAATATAATGGATGTAGAGAGGATAAAATGGATGTGGAGTGAATAACAATGGATGTAGAGTGGATAAAATGGATGTAGAGTGGATAAAATGGATGTAGAGTGGATAAAATGGTTGTAGAGTGGATAAAAATGGATGTAGAGTGGATAAAAATGGATGTAGATTGGATAAAATGGATGTAGAGTGGATAAAATGGATGTAGATTGGATAAAATGGATGTAGAGTGGATAAAATGGATGTACAGTTAATAAAAATGGATGTAGAGTGGATATAATGGATGTAGAGAGGATAAAATGGATGTAGAGTGGATAAAATGGATGAAGAGTGGATAAAATTGTTGTAGAGTGGATAAAATGGATGTAGAATGGATAAAATGGATGTAAAGTGGATAAAAATGGATGTCGAGTGGATAAAATGGATGTAGAGCGGATAAAAATGGATGTAGAGTGGATAAAATGCGTGTAAAATGGATAAAAATGGATGTAGAGTGGATAAAATGGATGTAGAGTGGATAAAAATGGATGTAGAGTGGATAAAATGGATGTAGAGAGGAAAAAATGGATGTGGAGTGGATAACAATGGATGTAGAGTGGATAAAATGGATGTAGAGTGGATAAAATGGATGTAGAGTGGATAAAATGGATGTAGAGTGGATAAAAATGGATGTAGAGTGGATAAAAATGGATGTAGATTGGATAAAATGGATGTAGAGTGGATAAAATGGATGTAGATTGGATAAAATGGATGTAGAGTGGATAAAATGGATGTACAGTTAATAAAAATGGATGTAGAGTGGATATAATGGATGTAGAGAGGATAAAATGGATGTAGAGTGGATAAAATGGATGTAGAGTGGATAAAATTGTTGTAGAGTGGATAAAATGGATGTAGAATGGATAAAATGGATGTAAAGTGGATAAAAATGGATGTCGAGTGGATAAAATGGATGTAGAGCGGATAAAAATGGATGTAGAGTGGATAAAATGCGTGTAAAATGGATAAAAATGGATGTAGAGTGGATAAAAATAGATGTAGAGTGGATAAAATGGATGTAGAGTGGATAAAATGGATGTAGAGTGGATAAAATGGTTGTAGAGTGGATAAAATGGATGTAGAGTTGATAAAAATGGATGTAGAGCGGATAAAAATGGATGTAGAGTGGATAAAATGGATGTAGAGTGGATAAAATGGATGTAGAGTGGATAAAATGGATGTAGAGTGGATAAAAATGGATGTCGAGTGGATAAAATGGATGTAGAGTTAATAAAAATGGATGTAGAGTGGATAAAATGGATGTAGAGTGGATAAAAATGGATATAGAGTTGATAAAAATGGATGTAGAGTGGATAAAAATGGATGTAGATTGGATAAAATGGATGTAGAGTGGATAAAAATGGATGTAGATTGGATAAAATGGATGTAGAGTGGATAAAAATGGATGTAGAGTATATAAATTGGATGTAGAGTATATAAAATGGATGTAGAATGGATAAAAATGGATGTCGAGTGGATAAAATGGATGTAGAGTGGATAAAATGGATGTAGAGTTGATAAAAATTGATGTAGAGTGGATAAAATGGATGTAGAGTGGATAAAATGGATGTAGAGTGGATAAAAATGGATGTAGAGAGGATAAAATTGATGTAGAGTGGATAAAATGGATGTACAGTTAATAAAAATGGATGTAGAGTGGATATAATGGATGTAGAGTTGATAAAATGGATGTAAAGTGGATAAAATGGATGTAGAGTTAATAAAAATGGATGTCGAGTGGAAATAATGGATGTAGAGAGGATAAAATGGATGTAGAGTGGATAAAATGGATGTAGAGTTCATAAAAATGGATGTAGAGTGGATAAAAATGGATGTAGATTGGATAAAATGGATGTAGAGTGGATAAAATGGATGTAGAGTTCATAAAAATGGATGTAGAGTGGATAAAAATGGATGTAGATTGGATAAAATGGATGTAGAGTGGATAAAATGGTTGTAGAGTGGATAAAATGGATGTAGAGTTAATAAAAATGGATGTAGAGTGGAAATAATGGATGTAGAGAGGATAAAATGGATGTAGAGTGGATAAAATGGATGTAGAGTTCATAAAAATTGATGTAGAGTGGATAAAAATGGATGTAGATTGGATAAAATGGATGTGGAGTGGATAAAAATGGATGTAGAGTGGATAAAATGCGTGTAAAATGGATAAAAATGGATGTAGAGTGGATAAAAATAGATGTAGAGTGGATAAAATGGATGTAGAGGGGATAAAATGGATGTAGAGTGGATAAAATGGTTGTAGAGTGGATAAAATGGATGTAGAGTTGATAAAAATGGATGTAGAGTGGATAAAAATGGATGTAGAGTGGATAAAATGGATGTAGATTGGATAAAATGGTTGTAGAGTGGATAAAATGGATGTAGAGTGGATAAAATGGATGTAGAGTTGATAAAAATTGATGTAGAGTGGATAAAATGGATGTAGAGTGGATAAAATGGATGTAGAGTGGATAAAAATGGATGTAGAGTGGATAAAAATGGATGTAGAGTGGATAAAATGGGTGTAAAATGGATAAAAATGGATGTAGAGTGGATAAAAATGGATGTAGGTTGGATAAAATGGATGTAGAGGGGATAAAATGGATGTAGAGTGGATAAAATGGTTGTAGAGTGGATAAAATGGATGTAGAGTTGATAAAAATGGATGTAGAGTGGATAAAAATGGATGTAGAGTGGATAAAATGGATGTAGAGCGGATAAAAATGGATGTAGTTTGGATAAAATGAATGTAGAGTGGATAAAATGGATGTAGAGTTGATAAAAATGGATGTAGAGTGGACAAAATAGATTTAGAGTGGATAAAAATTGATGTAGAGTGGATAAAATGAATGTAGAGTGGATAAAAATGGATGTAGAGTGGATAAAAATGGATGTGGAGTGGATAAAATGGATGTAGAGTGGATAAAATGGATGTAGAGTGGATAAAAATGGATGTAGAGTGGATAAAATGGATGTAGAGTGTATAAAATGGGTGTAAAGTGGATAAAAATGGATGTAGAGTGGATAAAATGGATGTAGAATGGATAAAAATGGATGTAGAGCGGATAAAAATGGATGTAGAGTGGATAAAATGGGTGTAAAATGGATAAAAATGGATGTAGAGTGGATAAAATGGGTGTAAAATGGATAAAAATTGATGTAGAGTGGATAAAATGGATGTAGAGTGGATAAAATGGGTGTAAAGTGGATAAAAATTGATGTAGAGTGGATAAAATGGATGTAGAGTGGATAAAAATGGATGTAGAGTGGATAAAATGGATGTAGATTGGATAAAATGGATGTGGAGTGGATAACAATGGATGTAGAGAGGATAAAAATGGATATAGGGTAGATAAAATGGATGTAGAGTTAATAAAAATGGATGTAGAGTGGATATAATGGATGTAGAGGGGATAAAATGGATGTGGAGTGGATAACAATGGATGTAGAGTGGATAAAATGGATGTAGAGTGGATAAAATGGATGTAGAGTGGATAAAATTGTTGTAGAGTGGATAAAATGGATGTAGAGTGGATAAAATGGATGTAAAGTGGATAAAAATGGATGTCGAGTGGATAAAATGGATGTAGAGCGGATAAAAATGGATGTAGAGTGGATAAAATGCGTGTAAAATGGATAAAAATGGATGTAGAGTGGATAAAAATAGATGTAGAGTGGATAAAATGGATGTAGAGGGGATAAAATGGATGTAGAGTGGATAAAATGGTTGTAGAGTGGATAAAATGGATGTAGAGTTGATAAAAATGGATGTAGAGTGGATAAAAATGGATGTAGAGTGGATAAAATGGATGTAGATTGGATAAAATGGTTGTAGAGTGGATAAAATGGATGTAGAGTGGATAAAATGGATGTAGAGTTGATAAAAATTGATGTAGAGTCGATAAAATGGATGTAGAGTGGATAAAATGGATGTAGAGTGGATAAAAATGGATGTAGAGCGGATACAAATGGATGTAGAGTGGATAAAATGGGTGTAAAATGGATAAAAATGGATGTAGAGTGGATAAAAATGGATGTAGGGTGGATAAAATGGATGTAGAGGGGATAAAATGGATGTAGAGTGGATAAAATGGTTGTAGAGTGGATAAAATGGATGTAGAGTTGATAAAAATGGATGTAGAGTGGATAAAAATGGATGTAGAGTGGATAAAATGGATGTAGAGCGGATAAAAATGGATGTAGTTTGGATAAAATGAATGTAGAGTGGATAAAATGGATGTAGAGTTGATAAAAATGGATGTAGAGTGGACAAAATAGATTTAGAGTGGATAAAAATTGATGTAGAGTGGATAAAATGAATGTAGAGTGGATAAAAATGGATGTAGAGTGGATAAAAATGGATGTGGAGTGGATAAAATGGATGTAGAGTGGATAAAATGGACGTAGAGTGGATAAAAATGGATGTAGAGTGGATAAAATGGATGTAGAGTGTATAAAATGGGTGTAAAGTGGATAAAAATGGATGTAGAGTGGATAAAATGGATGTAGAATGGATAAAAATGGATGTAGAGCGGATAAAAATGGATGTAGAGTGGATAAAATGGGTGTAAAATGGATAAAAATGGATGTAGAGTGGATAAAATGGGTGTAAAATGGATAAAAATTGATGTAGAGTGGATAAAATGGATGTAGAGTGGATAAAATGGGTGTAAAGTGGATAAAAATGGATGTAGAGTGAATAAAATGGATGTAGAGTGGATAAAAATGGATGTAGAGTGGATAAAATGGATGTAGAGTCGATAAAATGGATGTAGAGTGGATAAAAATGGATGTAGAGTGGATAAAATGAATGTAAAGTGGATAAAAATGGATGTAGAGTGAATATAATGGATGTAGAGAGGATAAAATGGATGTGGAGTGGATAACAATGGATGTAGAGTGGATAAAATGGATGTAGAGTGGATAAAATGGATGTAAAGTGGATAAAATGGTTGTAGAGTTGATAAAAATTGATGTAGAGTCGATAAAATGGATGTAGAGTGGATAAAATGGATGTAGAGTGGATAAAAATGGATGTAGAGCGGATACAAATGGATGTAGAGTGGATAAAATGGGTGTAAAATGGATAAAAATGGATGTAGAGTGGATAAAAATGGATGTAGTTTGGATAAAATGGATGTAGAGGGGATAAAATGGATGTAGAGTGGATAAAATGGTTGTAGAGTGGATAAAATGGATGTAGTTTGGATAAAAATGGATGTAGAGTGGATAAAAATGGATGTAGAGTGGATAAAATGGATGTAGAGTGGATAAAAATGGATGTAGTTTGGATAAAATGAATGTAGAGTGGATAAAATGGATGTAGAGTTGATAAAAATGGATGTAGAGTGGACAAAATAGATTTAGAGTGGATAAAAATTGATGTAGAGTGGATAAAATGAATGTAGAGTGGATAAAAATGGATGTAGAGTGGATAAAAATGGATGTGGAGTGGATAAAATGGATGTAGAGTGGATAAAATGGACGTAGAGTGGATAAAAATGGATGTAGAGTGGATAAAATGGATGTAGAGTGTATAAAATGGGTGTAAAGTGGATAAAAATGGATGTAGAGTGGATAAAATGGATGTAGAATGGATAAAAATGGATGTAGAGCGGATAAAAATGGATGTAGAGTGGATAAAATGGGTGTAAAATGGATAAAAATGGATGTAGAGTGGATAAAATGGGTGTAAAATGGATAAAAATTGATGTAGAGTGGATAAAATAGATGTAGAGTGGATAAAATGGGTGTAAAGTGGATAAAAATTGATGTAGAGTGGATAAAATGGATGTAGAGTGGATAAAAATGGATGTAGAGTGGATAAAATGGATGTAGATTGGATAAAATGGATGTGGAGTGGATAACAATGGATGTAGAGAGGATAAAAATGGATATAGGGTAGATAAAATGGATGTAGAGTTAATAAAAATGGATGTAGAGTGGATATAATGGATGTAGAGGGGATAAAATGGATGTAGAGTGGATAAAATGGATGTAGAGTGGATAAAATGGATGTAGAGTGGATAAAATGGATGAAGAGTGGATAAAATTGTTGTAGAGTGGATAAAATGGATGTAGAATGGATAAAATGGATGTAAAGTGGATAAAAATGGATGTCGAGTGGATAAAATGGATGTAGAGCGGATAAAAATGGATGTAGAGTGGATAAAATGCGTGTAAAATGGATAAAAATGGATGTAGAGTGGATAAAAATAGATGTAGAGTGGACAAAATAGATTTAGAGTGGATAAAAATTGATGTAGAGTGGATAAAATGAATGTAGAGTGGATAAAAATGGATGTAGAGTGGATAAAAATGGATGTGGAGTGGATAAAATGGATGTAGAGTGGATAAAATGGACGTAGAGTGGATAAAAATGGATGTAGAGTGGATAAAATGGATGTAGAGTGTATAAAATGGGTGTAAAGTGGATAAAAATGGATGTAGAGTGGATAAAATGGATGTAGAATGGATAAAAATGGATGTAGAGCGGATAAAAATGGATGTAGAGTGGATAAAATGGGTGTAAAATGGATAAAAATGGATGTAGAGTGGATAAAATGGGTGTAAAATGGATAAAAATTGATGTAGAGTGGATAAAATGGATGTAGAGTGGATAAAATGGGTGTAAAGTGGATAAAAATGGATGTAGAGTGGATAAAATGGATGTAGAATGGATAAAAATGGATGTAGAGTGGATAAAATGGATGTAGAGTCGATAAAATGGATGTAGAGTGGATAAAAATGGATGTAGAGTGGATAAAATGAATGTAAAGTGGATAAAAATGGATGTAGAGTGAATATAATGGATGTAGAGAGGATAAAATGGATGTGGAGTGGATAACAATGGATGTAGAGTGGATAAAATGGATGTAGAGTGGATAAAATGGATGTAGAGTGGATAAAATGGTTGTAGAGTGGTTAAAAATGGATGTAGAGTGGATAAAAATGGATGTAGATTGGATAAAATGGATGTAGAGTGGATAAAATGGATGTAGAGTGGATAAAATGGATGTAGAGTGGATAAAATGGATGTACAGTTAATAAAAATGGATGTAGAGTGGATATAATGGATGTAGAGAGGATAAAAGGGATGTGGAGTGGATAACAATGGATGTAGAGTGGATAAAATGGATGTAGAGTGGATAAAATGGATGTAGAGCGGATAAAAATGGATGTAGAGTGGATAAAATGGGTGTAAAATGGATAAAAATGGATGTAGAGTGGATAAAATGGGTGTAAAATGGATAAAAATGGATGTAGAGTGGATAAAATGGATGTAGAGTGGATAAAATGGGTGTAAAGTGGATAAAAATGGATGTAGAGTGGATAAAATGGATGTAGAATGGATAAAAATGGATGTAGAGTGGATAAAATGGATGTAGAGTCGATAAAATGGATGTAGAGTGGATAAAAATGGATGTAGAGTGGATAAAATGGATGTAGAGTGGATAAAAATGGATGTAGAGTGAATATAATGGATGTAGAGAGGATAAAATGGATGTGGAGTGGATAACAATGGATGTAGAGTGGATAAAATGGATGTAGAGTGGATAAAATGGATGTAGAGTGGATAAAATGGTTGTAGAGTGGATAAAAATGGATGTAGAGTGGATAAAAATGGATGTAGATTGGATAAAATGGATGTAGAGTGGATAAAATGGATGTAGATTGGATAAAATGGATGTACAGTTAATAAAAATGGATGTAGAGTGGATATAATGGATGTAGAGAGGATAAAATGGATGTGGAGTGGATAACAATGGATTTAGAGTGGATAAAATGGATGTAGAGTGGATAAAAATGGATGTACAGTGGATAAAAATGGATGTAGAGTGGATAAAATGGATGTAGAGTGGATAAAAATGGATGTAGAGCGGATACAAATGGATGTAGAGTGGATAAAATGGGTGTAAAATGGATAAAAATGGATGTAGAGTGGATAAAAATGGATATAGGGTGGATAAAATGGATGTAGAGGGGATAAAATGGATGTAGAGTGGATAAAATGGATATAGAGTGGATAAAATGGATGTAGAGTTGATAAAAATGGATGTAGAGTGGATAAAAATGGATGTAGAGTGGATAAAATGGATGTAGAGCGGATAAAAATGGATGTAGTTTGGATAAAATGAATGTAGAGTGGATAAAATGGATGTAGAGTTGATAAAAATGGATGTAGAGTGGACAAAATAGATTTAGAGTGGATAAAAATTGATGTAGAGTGGATAAAATGGATGTAGAGTGGATAAAAATGGATGTAGAGTGGATAAAAATGGATGTCGAGTGGATAAAATGGATGTAGAGCGGATAAAAATGGATGTAGATTGGATAAAATGCGTGTAAAATGGATAAAAATGGATGTAGAGTGGATAAAAATAGATGTAGAGTGGATAAAATGGATGTAGAGGGGATAAAATGGATGTAGAGTGGATAAAATGGTTGTAGAGTGGATAAAATGGATGTAGAGTTGATAAAAATGGATGTAGAGTGGATAAAAATGGATGTAGAGTGGATAAAATGGATGTAGATTGGATAAAATGGTTGTAGAGTGGATAAAATGGATGTAGAGTGGATAAAATGGATGTAGAGTTGATAAAAATTGATGTAGAGTCGATAAAATGGATGTAGAGTGGATAAAATGGATGTAGAGTGGATAAAAATGGATGTAGAGCGGATACAAATGGATGTAGAGTGGACAAAATAGATTTAGAGTGGATAAAAATTGATGTAGAGTGGATAAAATGAATGTAGAGTGGATAAAAATGGATGTAGAGTGGATAAAAATGGATGTGGAGTGGATAAAATGGATGTAGAGTGGATAAAATGGACGTAGAGTGGATAAAAATGGATGTAGAGTGGATAAAATGGATGTAGAGTGTATAAAATGGGTGTAAAGTGGATAAAAATGTATGTAGAGTGGATAAAATGGATGTAGAATGGATAAAAATGGATGTAGAGCGGATAAAAATGGATGTAGAGTGGATAAAATGGGTGTAAAATGGATAAAAATGGATGTAGAGTGGATAAAATGGGTGTAAAATGGATAAAAATTGATGTAGAGTGGATAAAATGGATGTAGAGTGGATAAAATGGGTGTAAAGTGGATAAAAATGGATGTAGAGTGGATAAAATGGATGTAGAATGGATAAAAATGGATGTAGAGTGGATAAAATGGATGTAGAGTCGATAAAATGGATGTAGAGTGGATAAAAATGGATGTAGAGTGGATAAAATGAATGTAGAGTGGATAAAAATGGATGTAGAGTGAATATAATGGATGTAGAGTGGATAAAAATGGATGTAGATTGGATAAAATGGATGTAGAGTGGATAAAATGGATGTAGATTGGATAAAATGGATGTACAGTTAATAAAAATGGATGTAGAGTGGATATAATGGATGTAGAGAGGATAAAATGGATGTGGAGTAGATAACAATGGATTTAGAGTGGATAAAATGGATGTAGAGTGGATAAAAATGGATGTACAGTGGATAAAAATGGATGTAGAGTGGATAAAATGGATGTAGAGTGGATAA
The DNA here is from genome assembly GCA_933228935.1 of Pemphredon lugubris. Classification (NCBI taxonomy): domain Eukaryota; kingdom Metazoa; phylum Arthropoda; class Insecta; order Hymenoptera; family Crabronidae; genus Pemphredon; species Pemphredon lugubris. The sequence continues at coordinate 53,289,119 of OW121816.1, forward strand.
AAATGGATGTAGAGCGGATACAAATGGATGTAGAGTGGATAAAATGGGTGTAAAATGGATAAAAATGGATGTAGAGTGGATAAAAATGGATGTAGGGTGGATAAAATGGATGTAGAGGGGATAAAATGGATGTAGAGTGGATAAAATGGTTGTAGTTTGGATAAAATGGATGTAGAGTGGATAAAATGGATGTAGAGTTGATAAAAATGGATGTAGAGTGGACAAAATAGATTTAGAGTGGATAAAAATTGATGTAGAGTGGATAAAATGAATGTAGAGTGGATAAAAATGGATGTAGAGTGGATAAAAATGGATGTGGAGTGGATAAAATGGATGTAGAGTGGATAAAATGGACGTAGAGTGGATAAAAATGGATGTAGAGTGGATAAAATGGATGTAGAGTGTATAAAATGGGTGTAAAGTGGATAAAAATGGATGTAGAGTGGATAAAATGGATGTAGAATGGATAAAAATGGATGTAGAGCGGATAAAAATGGATGTAGAGTGGATAAAATGGGTGTAAAATGGATAAAAATGGATGTAGAGTGGATAAAAATAGATGTAGAGTGGATAAAATGGATGTAGAGGGGATAAAATGGATGTAGAGTGGATAAAATGGTTGTAGAGTGGATAAAATGGATGTAGAGTTGATAAAAATGGATGTAGAGTGGATAAAAATGGATGTAGAGTGGATAAAATGGATGTAGATTGGATAAAATGGTTGTAGAGTGGATAAAATGGATGTAGAGTGGATAGAATGGATGTAGAGTTGATAAAAATTGATGTAGAGTCGATAAAATGGATGTAGAGTGGATAAAATGGATGTAGAGTGGATAAAAATGGATGTAGAGCGCATAAAAATGGATGTAGAGTGGATAAAATGGGTGTAAAATGGATAAAAATGGATGTAGAGTGGATAAAATGGGTGTAAAATGGATAAAAATTGATGTAGAGAGGATAAAATGGATGTAGAGTGGATAAAATGGGTGTAAAGTGGATAAAAATGGATGTAGAGTGGATAAAATGGATGTAGAATGGATAAAAATGGATGTAGAGTGGATAAAATGGATGTAGAGTCGATAAAATGGATGTAGAGTGGATAAAAATGGATGTAGAGTGGATAAAATGAATGCAGAGTGGATAAAAATGGATGTAGAGTGAATATAATGGATGTAGAGAGGATAAAATGGATGTGGAGTGGATAACAATGGATGTAGAGTGGATAAAATGGATGTAGAGTGGATAAAATGGATGTAAAGTGGATAAAATGGTTGTAGAGTGGTTAAAAATGGATGTAGAGTGGATAAAAATGGATGTAGATTGGATAAAATGGATGTAGAGTGGATAAAATGGATGTAGAGTGGATAAAATGGATGTAGAGTGGATAAAATGGATGTACAGTTAATAAAAATGGATGTAGAGTGGATATAATGGATGTAGAGAGGATAAAAGGGATGTGGAGTAGATAACAATGGATGTAGAGTGGATAAAATGGATGTAGAGTGGATAAAATGGATGTAGAGCGGATAAAAATGGATGTAGAGTGGATAAAATGGGTGTAAAATGGATAAAAATGGATGTAGAGTGGATAAAATGGGTGTAAAATGGATAAAAATGGATGTAGAGTGGATAAAATGGATGTAGAGTGGATAAAATGGGTGTAAAGTGGATAAAAATGGATGTAGAGTGGATAAAATGGATGTAGAATGGATAAAAATGGATGTAGAGTGGATAAAATGGATGTAGAGTCGATAAAATGGATGTAGAGTGGATAAAAATGGATGTAGAGTGGATAAAATGGATGTAGAGTGGATAAAAATGGATGTAGAGTGAATATAATGGATGTAGAGAGGATAAAATGGATGTGGAGTGGATAACAATGGATGTAGAGTGGATAAAATGGATGTAGAGTGGATAAAATGGATGTAGAGTGGATAAAATGGTTGTAGAGTGGATAAAAATGGATGTAGAGTGGATAAAAATGGATGTAGATTGGATAAAATGGATGTAGAGTGGATAAAATGGATGTAGATTGGATAAAATGGATGTAGAGTGGATAAAATGGATGTACAGTTAATAAAAATGGATGTAGAGTGGATATAATGGATGTAGAGAGGATAAAATGGATGTGGAGTAGATAACAATGGATTTAGAGTGGATAAAATGGATGTAGAGTGGATAAAAATGGATGTAGAGTGGATAAAAATGGATGTAGAGTGGATAAAAATGGATGTAGAGTGGATAAAATGGATGTTGAGTGGATAAAATGGATGTAGAGTGGATAAAATGGTTGTAGAGTGGATAAAATGGATGTAGAGTGGATAAAAATAGATGTAGAGAGGATAAAATGGATGTAGAGTGGATAAAAATGGATGTAGAGTGGATAAAAATGGATGTAGAGTGGATAAAATGGATGTAGAGTGGATAAAAATGGATGTAGAGAGGATAAAATGGATGTAGAGTGGATAAAATGGTTGTAGAGTGGATAAAATGGATGTAGAGTTGATAAAAATGGATGTAGAGTGGATAAAATGGATGTAGAGTGGATAAAATAGATGTAGAGTTGATAAAAATGGATGTAGAGTGGACAAAATAGATTTAGAGTGGATAAAAATTGATGTAGAGTGGATAAAATGAATGTAGAGTGGATAAAAATGGATGTAGAGTGGATAAAAATTGATGTAGAGTGGATAAAATGGATGTAGAGTGGATAAAATGGACGTAGAGTGGATAAAAATGGATGTAGAGTGGATAAAATGGATGTAGAGTGTATAAATTGGGTGTAAAGTGGATAAAAATGGATGTAGAGTGGATAAAATGGATGTAGAATGGATAAAAATGGATGTAGAGCGGATAAAAATGGATGTAGAGTGGATAAAATGGGTGTAAAATGGATAAAAATGGATGTAGAGTGGATAAAAATAGATGTAGAGTGGATAAAATGGATGTAGAGGGGATAAAATGGATGTAGAGTGGATAAAATGGTTGTAGAGTGGATAAAATGGATGTAGAGTTGATAAAAATGGATGTAGAGTGGATAAAAATGGATGTAGAGTGGATAAAATGGATGTAGATTGGATAAAATGGTTGTAGAGTGGATAAAATGGATGTAGAGTGGATAAAATGAATGTAGAGTTGATAAAAATTGATGTAGAGTCGATAAAATGGATGTAGAGTGGATAAAATGGATGTAGAGTGGATAAAAATGGATGTAGAGCGGATACAAATGGATGTAGAGTGGATAAAATGGGTGTAAAATGGATAAAAATGGATGTAGAGTGGATAAAAATGGATGTAGAGTGGATAAAATGGATGTAGAGGGGATAAAATGGATGTAAAGTGGATAAAATGGTTGTAGAGTGGATAAAATGGATGTAGAGTGGATAAAATGGATGTAGAGTTGATAAAAATGGATGTAGGGTGGATAAAAATGGATGTAGAGTGTATAAAATGGATGTAGAGCGTATAAAAATGGATGTAGAGTGGATAAAAATGGATGTAGAGTGGATAAAATGGATGTAGATTGGATAAAATGGTTGTAGAGTGGATAAAATGGATGTAGAGTGGATAAAATGGATGTAGAGTTGATAAAAATTGATGTAGAGTCGATAAAATGGATGTAGAGTGGATAAAATGGATGTAGAGTGGATAAAATGGATGTAGAGTTGATAAAAATTGATGTAGAGTCGATAAAATGGATGTAGAGTGGATAAAATGGATGTAGAGTGGATAAAAATGGATGTAGAGCGGATAAAAATGGATGTAGAGTGGATAAAATGGGTGTAAAATGGATAAAAATGGATGTAGAGTGGATAAAATGGGTGTAAAATGGATAAAAATGGATGTAGAGTGGATAAAATGGATGTAGAGTGGATAAAATGGGTGTAAAGTGGATAAAAATGGATGTAGAGTGGATAAAATGGATGTAGAATGGATAGAAATGGATGTAGAGTGGATAAAATGGATGTAGAGTCGATAAAATGGATGTAGAGTGGATAAAAATGGATGTAGAGTGGATAAAATGGATGTAGAGTGGATAAAAATGGATGTAGAGTGAATATAATGGATGTAGAGAGGATAAAATGGATGTGGAGTGGATAACAATGGATGTAGAGTGGATAAAATGGATGTAGAGTGGATAAAATGGATGTAAAGTGGATAAAATGGTTGTAGAGTGGATAAAAATGGATGTAGAGTGGATAAAAATGGATGTAGATTGGATAAAATGGATGTAGAGTGGATAAAATGGATGTAGATTGGATAAAATGGATGTAGAGTGGATAAAATGGATGTACAGTTAATAAAAATGGATGTAGAGTGGATATAATGGATGTAGAGAGGATAAAATGGATGTAGAGTGGATAAAATGGATGTAGAGTGGATAAAATTGTTGTAGAGTGGATAAAATGGATGTAGAATGGATAAAATGGATGTAGAGTGGATAAAAATGGATGTCGAGTGGATAAAATGGATGTAGAGCGTATAAAAATGGATGTAGAGTGGATAAAATGCGTGTAAAATGGATAAAAATGGATGTAGAGTGGATAAAAATAGATGTAGAGTGGATAAAATGGATGTAGAGGGGATAAAATGGATGTAGAGTGGATAAAATGGTTGTAGAGTGGATAAAATGGATGTAGAGTTGATAAAAATGGATGTAGAGTGGATAAAAATGGATGTAGAGTGGATAAAATGGATGTAGAGTGGATAAAATGGATGTAGAGTGGATAAAATGGATGTAGAGTGGATAAAAATGGATGTAGAGAGGATAAAATGGATGTAGAGTGGATAAAATGGATGTACAGTTAATAAAAATGGATGTAGAGTGGATATAATGGATGTAGAGTTGATAAAATGGTTGTAGAGTGGATAAAATGGATGTAGAGTTGATAAAAATGGATGTAGAGTGGATAAAAATGGATGTAGAGTGGATAAAATGGATGTAGATTGGATAAAATGGATGTAGAGTGGATAAAATGGATGTAGAGTGGATAAAATGGATGTAGAGTTGATAAAAATTGATGTAGAGTCGATAAAATGGATGTAGAGTGGATAAAATGGATGTAGAGTGGATAAAAATGGATGTAGAGCGGATAAAAATGGATGTAGAGTGGATAAAATGGGTGTAAAATGGATAAAAATGGATGTAGAGTGGATAAAATGGGTGTAAAATGGATAAAAATGGATGTAGACTGGATAAAAATAGATGTAGAGTGGATAAAATGGATGTAGAGGGGATAAAATGGATGTAGAGTGGATAAAATGGATGTAGAGTTGATAAAAATGGATGTAGAGCGGATAAAAATGGATGTAGAGTGGATAAAATGGATGTAGAGTGGATAAAATGGTTGTAGAGTGGATAAAATGGATGTAGAGTGGATAAAAATGGATGTCGAGTGGATAAAATGGATGTAGAGTTAATAAAAATGGATGTAGAGTGGATAAAATGGATGTAGAGTGGATAAAAATGGATGTAGAGTTGATAAAAATGGATGTAGAGTGGATAAAAATGGATGTAGAGTGGAGAAAATGGATGTAGAGTGGATAAAAATGGATGTAGATTGGAGAAAATGGATGTAGAGTGGATAAAAATGGATGTAGAGTATATAAATTGGATGTAGAGTATATAAAATGGATGTAGAGTGGATAAAAATGGATGTCGAGTGGATAAAATGGATGTAGAGTGGATAAAATGGATGTAGAGTTGATAAAAATTGATGTAGAGTCGATAAAATGGATGTAGAGTGGATAAAATGGATGTAGAGTGGATAAAAATGGATGTAGAGAGGATAAAATGGATGTAGAGTGGATAAAATGGATGTACAGTTAATAAAAATGGATGTAGAGTGGATATAATGGATGTAGAGTTGATAAAATGGATGTAAAGTGGATAAAATGGATGTAGAGTTAATAAAAATGGATGTCGAGTGGAAATTGTGGTGGATTTTCTTGGGTTATAATTAAACACCGCACACCCGCGTTTTATCAATGACGATATATATTATATTTATTATTATGAATAACATTTAATTAAGACTAAGTTCCCACTCACGACCCACGTGCTTCTCTCAACTCGCTTGGTTACCCACAACGCCACAGACCCGGTAACGGTCCCTTTTTCTACGCACTCAAATCTCAGCGCACGCATCACCTTCCCTCTCTCTCACACACATACGCACTCTCATTCCCATCTATACCCAATTCAAGCTAACATTCTCACAATCACCCCCCTAGCTTTTATTGGTTTGTCACACTCATAAATGTTCTAACATTTCTTAGCAGTACAGGTCCGCTCAACGCTTTCGTAAAACAATCCGCTATCATACCGTCTCTAGGAATATGCTTAACATTAATATTGAACTCCTCAACACTCTCTCTTATATAACTACATTTTCTGTTCAGTAGTTTCGACTTACTTTTATAACTTCCGCCATTTGCCAATCTTACCGCATTTAAATTATCACATAACAATTCTTTACGCATATTTTTGTCATAACTGATCTCAGTCAATACATTCTTCAACCAAATTGTTTCTTTTACACCTTCTAGCATTGATTCTATCTCGCTTTCCGTTGATGACAACGCTACTCTACACTGTTTTTTGCTTCGCCAATGTATTAAGTTTCCGTTGTATTTCACTAACATCCCATTGAACGATTTTGAGTCCTCCGTAATATCCCACGAAGCATCTGTCTGACATACTATTCCTTTCTTTTCTTTCTCGTTTTTATATTCTAGGGAATAATTAATTGTGCCTTTTAAATATCTCAGCACTCTTTTTAGAGCTCTCATGTGAGTTGTTCGTGGGCTTTTGTTGAATTGAGACAAGTAGCTTAATGCGAACGATATGTCTGGTCTCGTCGATGTGCACAAGTACATTAAACGGCCTATCAGTTCTTGGTAATAGGTTTGTTCACATTCTTTGTTATCTTGTTCTTCTCCAATCTTTTGATTAACATCCAGCGGTGCAGTTACTGGATTGCAATACTCCATGCCGTAATCTTTAAGGATATTCTGTATGTAGCTTTTCTGATGTACTTTTATTTTTCCTTCATCTTGTTCTATTTCCATACCTAGCATGGTTTTGGCATGTCCAAGCTCCTTTATTTGAATGTAATTTTTTAATTTTTCAACGTATTTCTTCTCGAATTCGTCAGTACTTGAAATTATAGGCATGTCATCTACATGCACTCCACACAGTACAAAGTCTTTTTCTTTTTGAATGAAAAACAAGCATGGGTCTTCCTTCGATTGACTAAATCCAACCTTTTTTAATGTTTTGGTTAGATAATCATTCCAGCAACGACCAGCTTGTTTTAATCCATAGATGCTGCGTTTTAATTTGCAAACTTTATTTAAATTGTTGTCATATCCTGCTGGTATTTCCATATATATCTCCTCATCTAAAATTCCATGTAGAAATGCAGTTTTAACGTCGTATATACTTAGTTTTCTCCCTTTTTCGGCAGCTATACTTATTAATAGCCTGATGGTTTCCATCCTCACTGTTGGTGCGAAAGTTTCTTTATAATCGTAGCCTGGTCTTTGACCACACCCCATTGCAACAATTCTCGCTTTACATTTTGTTTTCATTGACACTGGATCTTCTTTCAATGTGTATATCCATTTACTTTTGATAATCCTTTTATTTATAGGACGGCTCACCAAATCCCATACATCATGTTGTCTCATGGACCTCATCTCCTCGTCCATTGCATCTTTCCATTTCCCTTTTTCTTCTGATTGCACTGCTTCATTAAATGAATTTGGAAGTTTTTGATCTGTAATTTTAAGTGCTTGCTGATTTTTTATCCGTGATGATCTTCTAACTCCTAATTCAACATTTCTTTTTTCTTGTTCTTCTATTTGTTTCATTCTTTCTATTTGTCTTATTTCTCTTTCGTCATTTGTTAATCTTCCTCTTCTTCTTGTCCTCAATGGTTCTTCTACTTCGATATTGTTTTGTCTTTGACTCTCTTCAGGTTCATTATCTTCATTTATATCTTCCCTCACAGTAGTATTGTCCTCTTCTATACCGTATTCCTCTTCACTTACTTCAACATCTTGTAGACTTGTATCTGCATCTTCATATTCACTTTGAATACTTTCATTTTCTCTCTCTGATTCTTGTGAAGCATCATTTAGTGTTTCTTCTTCTTGTTCATCTAGGCCTATGATAATCAATCTATTACCTTCCTTCTTATCATTGTCATTACTTCCTTTGTATAGTAGATCTGATCCATTTCTGTCTTCGTTGAATTTTACATCACAATCACATGATACCCTTTCTGTTTCTGGTATGTAAATGCGATACGTATTATTTTTAGCATATCCCACAAATATCCCTTTTGTAACTTTTGAACTAAATTTATCGTTCTTCCACCGTTTATTTAATATATATGCTATGCATCCAAACCTTCGCATGTGCTTTACATTTGGCTTCCTCCCTATCCAAATTTCGTAAGGGGTCTTATCATGAGTTGTCGATTTTACTCTATTTCTTACATACACTGCAGTACATACTGCCTCGCCCCATAAATACAAGGGTACCTTCGAGTCTGATATAATCGTTCTAGTTGTTTCTATTATTGACCTGTTAGCTCTTTCTACTATTCCATTACACGGCGGGGTATATGGAGGACTTAACTCATGCTTTATTCCCTTTTGTTCGAACCACTGTTGAAAATCATTACTCAAAAATTCACGTCCATTATCAGTTCTTATAGCTCTTAACTTTAATCCAGTCTGATTTTCTTGCAACTGTATTAATTTTTTTAATTCCTCAGATGTTTCTGCTTTATTTTGCAATAGCTGTACAAATATATACCTGGAACAATCGTCAATAACTGTCAAGATATACCTCTTCTTACCGTGTGTTGCTGGACTTATGGGCCCTATTAAATCTGCGTGCCAGAGATCCATAATGTTTTTCTTTCTTCTGTCTTCTATTCGTGCGTGCGTCTTTCTTCTCATTTTGCCTTCAATACATGGTTCACAATTTCTTTTTAATTCTCCTGACATTCCGATAACTAACATATCCTTTTTCATTGCTTCAATTATATTGGAATCAGCATGCCCTAATCGCTTATGCCAAATATTAGAATCACACGTTATTGCAACAGTTTCTGTGTTCAACATTAATGACTTTACAAAATAGTTATTATCAATACGCACAGCTGTTAATGCTATCTTTTTCGGATCTTTATAAATAATCGCACCATCTCTGTGAAATTTTACATTATATCCCTGATCAGTTATCTTCGCAACTGATAACAAATTAGTATTTAATTCTGGTACACACAAAACATTTTTTAATCTTACCTTATTCCCGCTATATACTTGTTTACAATGTACATCACCCATTCCCTCGCATGTTAATTTTTTACCTTTCTTATCTGCTAATGTAATTTGTCGCTCATCATGTGTCAGTTCATTGAACATGTCTTTCTCGCAGCTCATATGACTCGTTGATCCTGAGTCTAATAACCACACTCTTGCTTTATTAGTGTCCATAAACTTTACATCTTCTTCTTTTATTCTATTTACAGTTTCACGCACTAGTAAAGTTGCTTCCTCTGACGTCTTCAGTGATGATTCATTTCTTTTATGATTTCCTCCACCAAACCTCCCACGTTGATTGTTTTGGAATTCCATACGTGGTCTTCCTCCTCGTGGTGAATCTTGTTGTTTCTTATTTCTGCAGTTTGCAGCCATATGTCCATAGGCTTGACAATTATAACAACGCTTGTCCTTGTAACACTCACTTGCTATATGACCTTTTAGTCCACAATTGTGACATCTCATATCAATTTTTGTTTTTTCTCTCACGTTCCTTACTTTTTCATGTTCCTTATATCCCCTGTCGTCTCTTCTTTTGTCTCTTCTCATCTCTTCTTGTTTAAGAGCAAACCTCATATCATTAATCGTGATTTCTCTTTGCGTCTCTAGTATACGTACATTATTTTCAAATTCCTGCCTTAGTCCTCTCAAGATGTACATTTTAATTTCAAAATTTTCTATTGCCTTCCCTAACTGCTGACACTGATTTTTTAATGCTTCTGCCCTGTTAATGTAGGAATCTATGCTTTCTTCTCTTTTCATTTTTAAATTTGTTAATTCGTTCAACGTTCTCGCTTTAAGCTCTTCTGTATTCGCTGCCATATCATTCTTTATTAATTTCCACAATCTGTCTGCACTCTTCTCACAACTATATTTCAGTAATTTGGCTGTATTCATCGAATTAATAATTATCGCACGTGCTGCGTAGTTATCATCGTCCCATGAATTCCATTCTCTTAACTTCTCTTGATATTGGTCCACACCTTCTTCGGGCTTCACAATCATTTTTACATCCATCACCTTCTTCCATAATTTTTTATATCTTAGTAAACCCTCAACTTTTTCACTCCACAGAAAATAATTTGTATCATCGAGTGGCTCGATGCCCGAAGTATTCCACGTGTCCGACATTATAACCTCAATTTTACTTTTAGCAACCACGCTCTGCTACCATTTGTGGTGGATTTTCTTGGGTTATAATTAAACACCGCACACCCGCGTTTTATCAATGACGATATATATTATATTTATTATTATGAATAACATTTAATTAAGACTAAGTTCCCACTCACGACCCACGTGCTTCTCTCAACTCGCTTGGTTACCCACAACGCCACAGACCCGGTAACGGTCCCTTTTTCTACGCACTCAAATCTCAGCGCACGCATCACCTTCCCTCTCTCTCACACACATACGCACTCTCATTCCCATCTATACCCAATTCAAGCTAACATTCTCACAGAAATAATGGATGTAGAGAGGATAAAATGGATGTAGAGTGGATAAAATGGATGTAGAGTTCATAAAAATGGATGTAGAGTGGATAAAAATGGATGTAGATTGGATAAAATGGATGTAGAGTGGATAAAATGGATGTAGAGTTCATAAAAATGGATGTAGAGTGGATAAAAATGGATGTAGATTGGATAAAATGGATGTAGAGTGGATAAAATAGTTGTAGAGTGGATAAAATGGATGTAGAGTTAATAAAAATGGATGTAGAGTGGAAATAATGGATGTAGAGAGGATAAAATGGATGTAGAGTGGATAAAATGGATGTAGAGTTCATAAAAATGGATGTAGAGTGGATAAAAATGGATGTAGATTGGATAAAATGGATGTGGAGTGGATAACAATGGATGTAGAGAGGATAAAAATGGATATAGGGTAGATAAAATGGATGTAGAGTTAATAAAAATGGATGTAGAGTGGATATAATGGATGTAGAGGGGATAAAATGGATGTGGAGTGGATAACAATGGATGTAGAGTGGATAAAATGGATGTAGAGTGGATAAAATGGATGTAGAGTGGATAAAATTGTTGTAGAGTGGATAAAATGGATGTAGAATGGATAAAATGGATGTAAAGTGGATAAAAATGGATGTCGAGTGGATAAAATGGATGTAGAGCGGATAAAAATGGATGTAGAGTGGATAAAATGCGTGTAAAATGGATAAAAATGGATGTAGAGTGGATAAAAATAGATGTAGAGTGGATAAAATGGATGTAGAGGGGATAAAATGGATGTAGAGTGGATAAAATGGTTGTAGAGTGGATAAAATGGATGTAGAGTTGATAAAAATGGATGTAGAGTGGATAAAATGGATGTAGAGTGGATAAAATGGACGTAGAGTGGATAAAAATGGATGTAGAGTGGATAAAATGGATGTAGAGTGTATAAAATGGGTGTAAAGTGGATAAAAATGGATGTAGAGTGGATAAAATGGATGTAGAATGGATAAAAATGGATGTAGAGCGGATAAAAATGGATGTAGAGTGGATAAAATGGGTGTAAAATGGATAAAAATGGATGTAGAGTGGATAAAAATAGATGTAGAGTGGATAAAATGGATGTAGAGTGGATAAAATGGTTGTAGAGTGGATAAAATGGATGTAGAGTTGATAAAAATGGATGTAGAGTGGATAAAAATGGATGTAGAGTGGATAAAATGGATGTAGATTGGATAAAATGGTTGTAGAGTGGATAAAATGGATGTAGAGTGGATAAAATGGATGTAGAGTTGATAAAAATTGATGTAGAGTCGATAAAATGGATGTAGAGTGGATAAAATGGATGTAGAGTGGATAAAAATGGATGTAGAGTGGATAAAAATGGATGTAGAGTGGATAAAATGGGTGTAAAATGGATAAAAATGGATGTAGAGTGGATAAAATGGGTGTAAAATGGATAAAAATGGATGTAGAGTGGATAAAATGGATGTAGAGTGGATAAAATGGGTGTAAAGTGGATAAAAATGGATGTAGAGTGGATAAAATGGATGTAGAATGGATAGAAATGGATGTAGAGTGGATAAAATGGATGTAGAGTCGATAAAATGGATGTAGAGTGGATAAAAATGGATGTAGAGTGGATAAAATGGATGTAGAGTGGATAAAATGGATGTAGAGTGGATAAAAATGGATGTAGAGTGAATATAATGGATGTAGAGAGGATAAAATGGATGTGGAGTGAATAACAATGGATGTAGAGTGGATAAAATGGATGTAGAGTGGATAAAATGGATGTAAAGTGGATAAAATGGTTGTAGAGTGGATAAAAATGGATGTAGAGTGGATAAAAATGGATGTAGATTGGATAAAATGGATGTAGAGTGGATAAAATGGATGTAGATTGGATAAAATGGATGTAGAGTGGATAAAATGGATGTACAGTTAATAAAAATGGATGTAGAGTGGATATAATGGATGTAGAGAGGATAAAATGGATGTAGAGTGGATAAAATGGATGAAGAGTGGATAAAATTGTTGTAGAGTGGATAAAATGGATGTAGAATGGATAAAATGGATGTAAAGTGGATAAAAATGGATGTCGAGTGGATAAAATGGATGTAGAGCGGATAAAAATGGATGTAGAGTGGATAAAATGCGTGTAAAATGGATAAAAATGGATGTAGAGTGGATAAAAATAGATGTAGAGTGGATAAAATGGATGTAGAGGGGATAAAATGGATGTAGAGTGGATAAAATGGTTGTAGAGTGGATAAAATGGATGTAGAGTTGATAAAAATGGATGTAGAGTGGATAAAAATGGATGTAGAGTGGATAAAATGGATGTAGAGTGGATAAAATGGATGTAGAGTGGATAAAATGGATGTAGAGTGGATAAAAATGGATGTAGAGAGGATAAAATGGATGTAGAGTGGATAAAATGGATGTACAGTTAATAAAAATGGATGTAGAGTGGATATAATGGATGTAGAGTTGATAAAATGGATGTAGAGTGGATAAAAATGGATGTAGAGTGGATAAAATGGATGTAGAGTGGATAAAATGGGTGTAAAGTGGATAAAAATGGATGTAGAGTTCATAAAAATGGATGTAGAGTGGATAAAAATGGATGTAGAGTGGATAAAATGGATGTAGAGTGGATAAAAATGGATGTAGAGCGGATAAAAATGGATGTAGAGTGGATAAAATGGGTGTAAAATGGATAAAAATGGATGTAGAGTGGATAAAATGGGTGTAAAATGGATAAAAATGGATGTAGAGTGGATAAAATGGGTGTAAAATGGATAAAAATGGATGTAGAGTGGATAAAATGGATGTAGAGTGGATAAAATGGGTGTAAAGTGGATAAAAATGGATGTAGAGTGGATAAAATGGATGTAGAGTGGATAGAAATGGATGTAGAGTGGATAAAATGGATGTAGAGTCGATAAAATGGATGTAGAGTGGATAAAAATGGATGTAGAGTGGATAAAATGGATGTAGAGTGGATAAAATGGATGTAGAGTGGATAAAAATGGATGTAGAGTGAATATAATGGATGTAGAGAGGATAAAATGGATGTGGAGTGAATAACAATGGATGTAGAGTGGATAAAATGGATGTAGAGTGGATAAAATGGATGTAGAGTGGATAAAATGGTTGTAGAGTGGATAAAAATGGATGTAGAGTGGATAAAAATGGATGTAGATTGGATAAAATGGATGTAGAGTGGATAAAATGGATGTAGATTGGATAAAATGGATGTAGAGTGGATAAAATGGATGTACAGTTAATAAAAATGGATGTAGAGTGGATATAATGGATGTAGAGAGGATAAAATGGATGTAGAGTGGATAAAATGGATGAAGAGTGGATAAAATTGTTGTAGAGTGGATAAAATGGATGTAGAATGGATAAAATGGATGTAAAGTGGATAAAAATGGATGTCGAGTGGATAAAATGGATGTAGAGCGGATAAAAATGGATGTAGAGTGGATAAAATGCGTGTAAAATGGATAAAAATGGATGTAGAGTGGATAAAAATGGATGTAGAGTGGATAAAATGGATGTAGAGTGGATAAAATGGATGTAGAGTGGATAAAATGGTTGTAGAATGGATAAAATGGATGTAGAGTTGATAAAAATGGATGTAGAGTGGATAAAAATGGATGTAGAGTGGATAAAATGGATGTAGAGTGGATAAAATGGATGTAGAGTGGATAAAATGGATGTAGAGTGGATAAAAATGGATGTAGAGAGGATAAAATGGATGTAGAGTGGATAAAATGGATGTACAGTTAATAAAAATGGATGTAGAGTGGATATAATGGATGTAGAGTTGATAAAATGGATGTAAAGTGGATAAAATGGATGTAGAGTTAATAAAAATGGATGTAGAGGGGATAAAATGGATGTAGAGTGGATAAAATTGATGTAGAGTGGATAAAATGGATGTAGAGTTGATAAAAATGGATGTAGAGTGGATAAAAATGGATGTAGAGTGGATAAAATGGATGTAGATTGGATAAAATGGTTGTAGAGTGGATAAAATGGATGTAGAGTGGATAAAATGGATGTAGAGTTGATAAAAATTGATGTAGAGTCGATAAAATGGATGTAGAGTGGATAAAATGGATGTAGAGTGGATAAAAATGGATGTAGAGCGGATAAAAATGGATGTAGAGTGGATAAAATGGGTGTAAAATGGATAAAAATGGATGTAGAGTGGATAAAATGGGTGTAAAATGGATAAAAATGGATGTAGAGTGGATAAAATGGATGTAGAGTGGATAAAATGGGTGTAAAGTGGATAAAAATGGATGTAGAGTTCATAAAAATGGATGTAGAGTGGATAAAAATGGATGTAGATTGGATAAAATGGATGTAGAGTTAATAAAAATGGATGTAGAGTGGATATAATGGATGTAGAGAGGATAAAATGGATGTGGAGTGGATAACAATGGATGTAGAGTGGATAAAATGGATGTAGAGTGGATAAAATGGATGAAGAGTGGATAAAATTGTTGTAGAGTGGATAAAATGGATGTAGAATGGATAAAATGGATGTAGAGTGGATAAAAATGGATGTCGAGTGGATAAAATGGATGTAGAGCGGATAAAAATGGATGTAGAGTGGATAAAATGCGTGTAAAATGGATAAAAATGGATGTAGAGTGGATAAAAATAGATGTAGAGTGGATAAAATGGATGTAGAGGGGATAAAATGGATGTAGAGTGGATAAAATGGTTGTAGAGTGGATAAAATGGATGTAGAGTTGATAAAAATGGATGTAGAGTGGATAAAATGGATGTAGAGTGGATAAAATGGACGTAGAGTGGATAAAAATGGATGTAGAGTGGATAAAATGGATGTAGAGTGTATAAAATGGGTGTAAAGTGGATAAAAATGGATGTAGAGTGGATAAAATGGATGTAGAATGGATAAAAATGGATGTAGAGCGGATAAAAATGGATGTAGAGTGGATAAAATGGGTGTAAAATGGATAAAAATGGATGTAGAGTGGATAAAAATAGATGTAGAGTGGATAAAATGGATGTAGAGTGGATAAAATGGTTGTAGAGTGGATAAAATGGATGTAGAGTTGATAAAAATGGATGTAGAGTGGATAAAAATGGATGTAGAGTGGATAAAATGGATGTAGATTGGATAAAATGGTTGTAGAGTGGATAAAATGGATGTAGAGTGGATAAAATGGATGTAGAGTTGATAAAAATTGATGTAGAGTCGATAAAATGGATGTAGAGTGGATAAAATGGATGTAGAGTGGATAAAAATGGATGTAGAGCGGATAAAAATGGATGTAGAGTGGATAAAATGGGTGTAAAATGGATAAAAATGGATGTAGAGTGGATAAAATGGGTGTAAAATGGATAAAAATGGATGTAGAGTGGATAAAATGGATGTAGAGTGGATAAAATGGGTGTAAAGTGGATAAAAATGGATGTAGAGTGGATAAAATGGATGTAGAATGGATAGAAATGGATGTAGAGTGGATAAAATGGATGTAGAGTCGATAAAATGGATGTAGAGTGGATAAAAATGGATGTAGAGTGGATAAAATGGATGTAGAGTGGATAAAATGGATGTAGAGTGGATAAAAATGGATGTAGAGTGAATATAATGGATGTAGAGAGGATAAAATGGATGTGGAGTGAATAACAATGGATGTAGAGTGGATAAAATGGATGTAGAGTGGATAAAATGGTTGTAGAGTGGATAAAATGGATGTAGAGTTGATAAAAATGGATGTAGAGTGGATAAAATGGATGTAGAGTGGATAAAATGGACGTAGAGTGGATAAAAATGGATGTAGAGTGGATAAAATGGATGTAGAGTGTATAAAATGGGTGTAAAGTGGATAAAAATGGATGTAGAGTGGATAAAATGGATGTAGAATGGATAAAAATGGATGTAGAGCGGATAAAAATGGATGTAGAGTGGATAAAATGGGTGTAAAATGGATAAAAATGGATGTAGAGTGGATAAAAATAGATGTAGAGTGGATAAAATGGATGTAGAGTGGATAAAATGGTTGTAGAGTGGATAAAATGGATGTAGAGTTGATAAAAATGGATGTAGAGTGGATAAAAATGGATGTAGAGTGGATAAAATGGATGTAGATTGGATAAAATGGTTGTAGAGTGGATAAAATGGATGTAGAGTGGATAAAATGGATGTAGAGTTGATAAAAATTGATGTAGAGTCGATAAAATGGATGTAGAGTGGATAAAATGGATGTAGAGTGGATAAAAATGGATGTAGAGCGGATAAAAATGGATGTAGAGTGGATAAAATGGGTGTAAAATGGATAAAAATGGATGTAGAGTGGATAAAATGGGTGTAAAATGGATAAAAATGGATGTAGAGTGGATAAAATGGATGTAGAGTGGATAAAATGGGTGTAAAGTGGATAAAAATGGATGTAGAGTGGATAAAATGGATGTAGAATGGATAGAAATGGATGTAGAGTGGATAAAATGGATGTAGAGTCGATAAAATGGATGTAGAGTGGATAAAAATGGATGTAGAGTGGATAAAATGGATGTAGAGTGGATAAAATGGATGTAGAGTGGATAAAAATGGATGTAGAGTGAATATAATGGATGTAGAGAGGATAAAATGGATGTGGAGTGAATAACAATGGATGTAGAGTGGATAAAATGGATGTAGAGTGGATAAAATGGATGTAAAGTGGATAAAATGGTTGTAGAGTGGATAAAAATGGATGTAGAGTGGATAAAAATGGATGTAGATTGGATAAAATGGATGTAGAGTGGATAAAATGGATGTAGATTGGATAAAATGGATGTAGAGTGGATAAAATGGATGTACAGTTAATAAAAATGGATGTAGAGTGGATATAATGGATGTAGAGAGGATAAAATGGATGTAGAGTGGATAAAATGGATGAAGAGTGGATAAAATTGTTGTAGAGTGGATAAAATGGATGTAGAATGGATAAAATGGATGTAAAGTGGATAAAAATGGATGTCGAGTGGATAAAATGGATGTAGAGCGGATAAAAATGGATGTAGAGTGGATAAAATGCGTGTAAAATGGATAAAAATGGATGTAGAGTGGATAAAATGGATGTAGAGTGGATAAAAATGGATGTAGAGTGGATAAAATGGATGTAGAGAGGAAAAAATGGATGTGGAGTGGATAACAATGGATGTAGAGTGGATAAAATGGATGTAGAGTGGATAAAATGGATGTAGAGTGGATAAAATGGTTGTAGAGTGGATAAAAATGGATGTAGAGTGGATAAAAATGGATGTAGATTGGATAAAATGGATGTAGAGTGGATAAAATGGATGTAGATTGGATAAAATGGATGTAGAGTGGATAAAATGGATGTACAGTTAATAAAAATGGATGTAGAGTGGATATAATGGATGTAGAGAGGATAAAATGGATGTAGAGTGGATAAAATGGATGAAGAGTGGATAAAATTGTTGTAGAGTGGATAAAATGGATGTAGAATGGATAAAATGGATGTAAAGTGGATAAAAATGGATGTCGAGTGGATAAAATGGATGTAGAGCGGATAAAAATGGATGTAGAGTGGATAAAATGCGTGTAAAATGGATAAAAATGGATGTAGAGTGGATAAAAATGGATGTAGAGTGGATAAAATGGATGTAGAGTGGATAAAATGGATGTAGAGTGGATAAAATGGATGTAGAGTGGATAAAATGGATGTAGAGTTGATAAAAATGGATGTAGAGCGGATAAAAATGGATGTAGAGTGGATAAAATGGATGTAGAGTGGATAAAATGGTTGTAGAGTGGATAAAATGGATGTAGAGTGGATAAAAATGGATGTCGAGTGGATAAAATGGATGTAGAGTTAATAAAAATGGATGTAGAGTGGATAAAATGGATGTAGAGTGGATAAAAATGGATATAGAGTTGATAAAAATGGATGTAGAGTGGATAAAAATGGATGTAGATTGGATAAAATGGATGTAGAGTGGATAAAAATGGATGTAGATTGGATAAAATGGATGTAGAGTGGATAAAAATGGATGTAGAGTATATAAATTGGATGTAGAGTATATAAAATGGATGTAAAGTGGATAAAAATGGATGTCGAGTGGATAAAATGGATGTAGAGTGGATAAAATGGATGTAGAGTTGATAAAAATGGATGTAGAGTGGATAAAATGGATGTAGAGTGGATAAAATGGATGTAGAGTGGATAAAAATGGATGTAGAGAGGATAAAATTGATGTAGAGTGGATAAAATGGATGTACAGTTAATAAAAATGGATGTAGAGTGGATATAATGGATGTAGAGTTGATAAAATGGATGTAAAGTGGATAAAATGGATGTAGAGTTAATAAAAATGGATGTCGAGTGGAAATAATGGATGTAGAGAGGATAAAATGGATGTAGAGTGGATAAAATGGATGTAGAGTTCATAAAAATGGATGTAGAGTGGATAAAAATGGATGTAGATTGGATAAAATGGATGTAGAGTGGATAAAATGGATGTAGAGTTCATAAAAATGGATGTAGAGTGGATAAAAATGGATGTAGATTGGATAAAATGGATGTAGAGTGGATAAAATGGTTGTAGAGTGGATAAAATGGATGTAGAGTTAATAAAAATGGATGTAGAGTGGAAATAATGGATGTAGAGAGGATAAAATGGATGTAGAGTGGATAAAATGGATGTAGAGTTCATAAAAATTGATGTAGAGTGGATAAAAATGGATGTAGATTGGATAAAATGGATGTGGAGTGGATAAAAATGGATGTAGAGTGGATAAAATGCGTGTAAAATGGATAAAAATGGATGTAGAGTGGATAAAAATAGATGTAGAGTGGATAAAATGGATGTAGAGGGGATAAAATGGATGTAGAGTGGATAAAATGGATGTAGAGTGGATAAAATGGATGTAGAGTTGATAAAAATGGATGTAGAGTGGATAAAAATGGATGTAGAGTGGATAAAATGGATGTAGATTGGATAAAATGGTTGTAGAGTGGATAAAATGGATGTAGAGTGGATAAAATGGATGTAGAGTTGATAAAAATTGATGTAGAGTGGATAAAATGGATGTAGAGTGGATAAAATGGATGTAGAGTGGATAAAAATGGATGTAGAGCGGATACAAATGGATGTAGAGTGGATAAAATGGGTGTAAAATGGATAAAAATGGATGTAGAGTGGATAAAAATGGATGTAGGTTGGATAAAATGGATGTAGAGGGGATAAAATGGATGTAGAGTGGATAAAATGGTTGTAGAGTGGATAAAATGGATGTAGAGTTGATAAAAATGGATGTAGAGTGGATAAAAATGGATGTAGAGTGGATAAAATGGATGTAGAGCGGATAAAAATGGATGTAGTTTGGATAAAATGAATGTAGAGTGGATAAAATGGATGTAGAGTTGATAAAAATGGATGTAGAGTGGACAAAATAGATTTAGAGTGGATAAAAATTGATGTAGAGTGGATAAAATGAATGTAGAGTGGATAAAAATGGATGTAGAGTGGATAAAAATGGATGTGGAGTGGATAAAATGGATGTAGAGTGGATAAAATGGACGTAGAGTGGATAAAAATGGATGTAGAGTGGATAAAATGGATGTAGAGTGTATAAAATGGGTGTAAAGTGGATAAAAATGGATGTAGAGTGGATAAAATGGATGTAGAGTGGATAAAAATGGATGTAGAGCGGATAAAAATGGATGTAGAGTGGATAAAATGGGTGTAAAATGGATAAAAATGGATGTAGAGTGGATAAAATGGGTGTAAAATGGATAAAAATTGATGTAGAGTGGATAAAATGGATGTAGAGTGGATAAAATGGGTGTAAAGTGGATAAAAATTGATGTAGAGTGGATAAAATGGATGTAGAGTGGATAAAAATGGATGTAGAGTGGATAAAATGGATGTAGATTGGATAAAATGGATGTGGAGTGGATAACAATGGATGTAGAGAGGATAAAAATGGATATAGGGTAGATAAAATGGATGTAGAGTTAATAAAAATGGATGTAGAGTGGATATAATGGATGTAGAGGGGATAAAATGGATGTGGAGTGGATAACAATGGATGTAGAGTGGATAAAATGGATGTAGAGTGGATAAAATGGATGAAGAGTGGATAAAATTGTTGTAGAGTGGATAAAATGGATGTAGAATGGATAAAATGGATGTAAAGTGGATAAAAATGGATGTCGAGTGGATAAAATGGATGTAGAGCGGATAAAAATGGATGTAGAGTGGATAAAATGCGTGTAAAATGGATAAAAATGGATGTAGAGTGGATAAAAATAGATGTAGAGTGGATAAAATGGATGTAGAGGGGATAAAATGGATGTAGAGTGGATAAAATGGTTGTAGAGTGGATAAAATGGATGTAGAGTTGATAAAAATGGATGTAGAGTGGATAAAAATGGATGGAGAGTGGATAAAATGGATGTAGATTGGATAAAATGGTTGTAGAGTGGATAAAATGGATGTAGAGTGGATAAAATGGATGTAGAGTTGATAAAAATTGATGTAGAGTCGATAAAATGGATGTAGAGTGGATAAAATGGATGTAGAGTGGATAAAAATGGATGTAGAGCGGATACAAATGGATGTAGAGTGGATAAAATGGGTGTAAAATGGATAAAAATGGATGTAGAGTGGATAAAAATGGATGTAGGGTGGATAAAATGGATGTAGAGGGGATAAAATGGATGTAGAGTGGATAAAATGGTTGTAGAGTGGATAAAATGGATGTAGAGTTGATAAAAATGGATGTAGAGTGGATAAAAATGGATGTAGAGTGGATAAAATGGATGTAGAGCGGATAAAAATGGATGTAGTTTGGATAAAATGAATGTAGAGTGGATAAAATGGATGTAGAGTTGATAAAAATGGATGTAGAGTGGACAAAATAGATTTAGAGTGGATAAAAATTGATGTAGAGTGGATAAAATGGATGTAGAGTGGATAAAAATGGATGTAGAGTGGATAAAAATGGATGTGGAGTGGATAAAATGGATGTAGAGTGGATAAAATGGACGTAGAGTGGATAAAAATGGATGTAGAGTGGATAAAATGGATGTAGAGTGTATAAAATGGGTGTAAAGTGGATAAAAATGGATGTAGAGTGGATAAAATGGATGTAGAATGGATAAAAATGGATGTAGAGCGGATAAAAATGGATGTAGAGTGGATAAAATGGGTGTAAAATGGATAAAAATGGATGTAGAGTGGATAAAATGGGTGTAAAATGGATAAAAATTGATGTAGAGTGGATAAAATGGATGTAGAGTGGATAAAATGGGTGTAAAGTGGATAAAAATGGATGTAGAGTGAATAAAATGGATGTAGAATGGATAAAAATGGATGTAGAGTGGATAAAATGGATGTAGAGTGGATAAAATGGATGTAGAGTGGATAAAAATGGATGTAGAGTGGATAAAATGAATGTAAAGTGGATAAAAATGGATGTAGAGTGAATATAATGGATGTAGAGAGGATAAAATGGATGTGGAGTGGATAACAATGGATGTAGAGTGGATAAAATGGATGTAGAGTGGATAAAATGGATGTAAAGTGGATAAAATGGTTGTAGAGTTGATAAAAATTGATGTAGAGTGGATAAAATGGATGTAGAGTGGATAAAATGGATGTAGAGTGGATAAAAATGGATGTAGAGCGGATACAAATGGATGTAGAGTGGATAAAATGGGTGTAAAATGGATAAAAATGGATGTAGAGTGGATAAAAATGGATGTAGGTTGGATAAAATGGATGTAGAGGGGATAAAATGGATGTAGAGTGGATAAAATGGTTGTAGAGTGGATAAAATGGATGTAGAGTTGATAAAAATGGATGTAGAGTGGATAAAAATGGATGTAGAGTGGATAAAATGGATGTAGAGCGGATAAAAATGGATGTAGTTTGGATAAAATGAATGTAGAGTGGATAAAATGGATGTAGAGTTGATAAAAATGGATGTAGAGTGGACAAAATAGATTTAGAGTGGATAAAAATTGATGTAGAGTGGATAAAATGTATGTAGAGTGGATAAAAATGGATGTAGAGTGGATAAAAATGGATGTGGAGTGGATAAAATGGATGTAGAGTGGATAAAATGGACGTAGAGTGGATAAAAATGGATGTAGAGTGGATAAAATGGATGTAGAGTGTATAAAATGGGTGTAAAGTGGATAAAAATGGATGTAGAGTGGATAAAATGGATGTAGAATGGATAAAAATGGATGTAGAGCGGATAAAAATGGATGTAGAGTGGATAAAATGGGTGTAAAATGGATAAAAATGGATGTAGAGTGGATAAAATGGGTGTAAAATGGATAAAAATTGATGTAGAGTGGATAAAATAGATGTAGAGTGGATAAAATGGGTGTAAAGTGGATAAAAATTGATGTAGAGTGGATAAAATGGATGTAGAGTGGATAAAAATGGATGTAGAGTGGATAAAATGGATGTAGATTGGATAAAATGGATGTGGAGTGGATAACAATGGATGTAGAGAGGATAAAAATGGATATAGGGTAGATAAAATGGATGTAGAGTTAATAAAAATGGATGTAGAGTGGATATAATGGATGTAGAGGGGATAAAATGGATGTGGAGTGGATAACAATGGATGTAGAGTGGATAAAATGGATGTAGAGTGGATAAAATGGATGAAGAGTGGATAAAATTGTTGTAGAGTGGATAAAATGGATGTAGAATGGATAAAATGGATGTAGAGTGGATAAAAATGGATGTCGAGTGGATAAAATGGATGTAGAGCGGATAAAAATGGATGTAGAGTGGATAAAATGCGTGTAAAATGGATAAAAATGGATGTAGAGTGGATAAAAATAGATGTAGAGTGGACAAAATAGATTTAGAGTGGATAAAAATTGATGTAGAGTGGATAAAATGAATGTAGAGTGGATAAAAATGGATGTAGAGTGGATAAAAATGGATGTGGAGTGGATAAAATGGATGTAGAGTGGATAAAATGGACGTAGAGTGGATAAAAATGGATGTAGAGTGGATAAAATGGATGTAGAGTGTATAAAATGGGTGTA
The DNA here is from genome assembly GCA_933228935.1 of Pemphredon lugubris. Taxonomy (NCBI): domain Eukaryota; kingdom Metazoa; phylum Arthropoda; class Insecta; order Hymenoptera; family Crabronidae; genus Pemphredon; species Pemphredon lugubris. Next base: position 53,312,985 of record OW121816.1, read on the forward strand.
AAGTGGATAAAAATGGATGTAGAGTGGATAAAATGGATGTAGAGTGGATAAAAATGGATGTAGAGCGGATAAAAATGGATGTAGAGTGGATAAAATGGGTGTAAAATGGATAAAAATGGATGTAGAGTGGATAAAATGGGTGTAAAATGGATAAAAATTGATGTAGAGTGGATAAAATGGATGTAGAGTGGATAAAATGGGTGTAAAGTGGATAAAAATGGATGTAGAGTGGATAAAATGGATGTAGAATGGATAAAAATGGATGTAGAGTGGATAAAATGGATGTAGAGTCGATAAAATGGATGTAGAGTGGATAAAAATGGATGTAGAGTGGATAAAATGAATGTAAAGTGGATAAAAATGGATGTAGAGTGAATATAATGGATGTAGAGAGGATAAAATGGATGTGGAGTGGATAAAAATGGATGTAGAGTGGATAAAATGGATGTAGAGTGGATAAAATGGATGTAAAGTGGATAAAATGGTTGTAGAGTGGTTAAAAATGGATGTAGAGTGGATAAAAATGGATGTAGATTGGATAAAATGGATGTAGAGTGGATAAAATGGATGTAGAGTGGATAAAATGGATGTAGAGTGGATAAAATGGATGTACAGTTAATAAAAATGGATGTAGAGTGGATATAATGGATGTAGAGAGGATAAAAGGGATGTGGAGTAGATAACAATGGATGTAGAGTGGATAAAATGGATGTAGAGTGGATAAAATGGATGTAGAGCGGATAAAAATGGATGTAGAGTGGATAAAATGGGTGTAAAATGGATAAAAATGGATGTAGAGTGGATAAAATGGGTGTAAAATGGATAAAAATGGATGTAGAGTGGATAAAATGGATGTAGAGTGGATAAAATGGGTGTAAAGTGGATAAAAATGGATGTAGAGTGGATAAAATGGATGTAGAATGGATAAAAATGGATGTAGAGTGGATAAAATGGATGTAGAGTGGATAAAATGGATGTAGAGTGGATAAAAATGGATGTAGAGTGGATAAAATGGATGTAGAGTGGATAAAAATGGATGTAGAGTGAATATAATGGATGTAGAGAGGATAAAATGGATGTGGAGTGGATAACAATGGATGTAGAGTGGATAAAATGGATGTAGAGTGGATAAAATGGATGTAAAGTGGATAAAATGGTTGTAGAGTGGATAAAAATGGATGTAGAGTGGATAAAAATGGATGTAGATTGGATAAAATGGATGTAGAGTGGATAAAATGGATGTAGATTGGATAAAATGGATGTACAGTTAATAAAAATGGATGTAGAGTGGATATAATGGATGTAGAGAGGATAAAATGGATGTGGAGTAGATAACAATGGATTTAGAGTGGATAAAATGGATGTAGAGTGGATAAAAATGGATGTAGAGTGGATAAAAATGGATGTAGAGTGGATAAAATGGATGTAGAGTGGATAAAAATGGATGTAGAGCGGATACAAATGGATGTAGAGTGGATAAAATGGGTGTAAAATGGATAAAAATGGATGTAGAGTGGATAAAAATGGATGTAGGGTGGATAAAATGGATGTAGAGGGGATAAAATGGATGTAGAGTGGATAAAATGGTTGTAGAGTGGATAAAATGGATGTAGAGTTGATAAAAATGGATGTAGAGTGGATAAAAATGGATGTAGAGTGGATAAAATGGATGTAGAGCGGATAAAAATGGATGTAGTTTGGATAAAATGAATGTAGAGTGGATAAAATGGATGTAGAGTTGATAAAAATGGATGTAGAGTGGACAAAATAGATTTAGAGTGGATAAAAATTGATGTAGAGTGGATAAAATGAATGTAGAGTGGATAAAAATGGATGTAGAGTGGATAAAAATGGATGTCGAGTGGATAAAATGGATGTAGAGCGGATAAAAATGGATGTAGATTGGATAAAATGCGTGTAAAATGGATAAAAATGGATGTAGAGTGGATAAAAATAGATGTAGAGTGGATAAAATGGATGTAGAGGGGATAAAATGGATGTAGAGTGGATAAAATGGTTGTAGAGTGGATAAAATGGATGTAGAGTTGATAAAAATGGATGTAGAGTGGATAAAAATGGATGTAGAGTGGATAAAATTGATGTAGAGTGGATAAAATGGTTGTAGAGTGGATAAAATGGATGTAGAGTGGATAAAATGGATGTAGAGTTGATAAAAATTGATGTAGAGTCGATAAAATGGATGTAGAGTGGATAAAATGGATGTAGAGTGGATAAAAATGGATGTAGAGCGGATACAAATGGATGTAGAGTGGACAAAATAGATTTAGAGTGGATAAAAATTGATGTAGAGTGGATAAAATGGATGTAGAGTGGATAAAAATGGATGTAGAGTGGATAAAAATGGATGTGGAGTGGATAAAATGGATGTAGAGTGGATAAAATGGATGTAGAGTGGATAAAAATGGATGTAGAGTGGATAAAATGGATGTAGAGTGTATAAAATGGGTGTAAAGTGGATAAAAATGTATGTAGAGTGGATAAAATGGATGTAGAATGGATAAAAATGGATGTAGAGCGGATAAAAATGGATGTAGAGTGGATAAAATGGGTGTAAAATGGATAAAAATGGATGTAGAGTGGATAAAATGGGTGTAAAATGGATAAAAATTGATGTAGAGTGGATAAAATGGATGTAGAGTGGATAAAATGGGTGTAAAGTGGATAAAAATGGATGTAGAGTGGATAAAATGGATGTAGAGTGGATAAAAATGGATGTAGAGTGGATAAAATGGATGTAGAGTGGATAAAATGGATGTAGAGTGGATAAAAATGGATGTAGAGTGGATAAAATGAATGTAAAGTGGATAAAAATGGATGTAGAGTGAATATAATGGATGTAGAGTGGATAAAAATGGATGTAGATTGGATAAAATGGATGTAGAGTGGATAAAATGGATGTAGATTGGATAAAATGGATGTACAGTTAATAAAAATGGATGTAGAGTGGATATAATGGATGTAGAGAGGATAAAATGGATGTGGAGTAGATAACAATGGATTTAGAGTGGATAAAATGGATGTAGAGTGGATAAAAATGGATGTACAGTGGATAAAAATGGATGTAGAGTGGATAAAATGGATGTAGAGTGGATAAAAATGGATGTAGAGCGGATACAAATGGATGTAGAGTGGATAAAATGGGTGTAAAATGGATAAAAATGGATGTAGAGTGGATAAAAATGGATGTAGGGTGGATAAAATGGATGTAGAGGGGATAAAATGGATGTAGAGTGGATAAAATGGTTGTAGTTTGGATAAAATGGATGTAGAGTGGATAAAATGGATGTAGAGTTGATAAAAATGGATGTAGAGTGGACAAAATAGATTTAGAGTGGATAAAAATTGATGTAGAGTGGATAAAATGAATGTAGAGTGGATAAAAATGGATGTAGAGTGGATAAAAATGGATGTGGAGTGGATAAAATGGATGTAGAGTGGATAAAATGGACGTAGAGTGGATAAAAATGGATGTAGAGTGGATAAAATGGATGTAGAGTGTATAAAATGGGTGTAAAGTGGATAAAAATGGATGTAGAGTGGATAAAATGGATGTAGAATGGATAAAAATGGATGTAGAGCGGATAAAAATGGATGTAGAGTGGATAAAATGGGTGTAAAATGGATAAAAATGGATGTAGAGTGGATAAAAATAGATGTAGAGTGGATAAAATGGATGTAGAGGGGATAAAATGGATGTAGAGTGGATAAAATGGTTGTAGAGTGGATAAAATGGATGTAGAGTTGATAAAAATGGATGTAGAGTGGATAAAAATGGATGTAGAGTGGATAAAATGGATGTAGATTGGATAAAATGGTTGTAGAGTGGATAAAATGGATGTAGAGTGGATAGAATGGATGTAGAGTTGATAAAAATTGATGTAGAGTCGATAAAATGGATGTAGAGTGGATAAAATGGATGTAGAGTGGATAAAAATGGATGTAGAGCGGATAAAAATGGATGTAGAGTGGATAAAATGGGTGTAAAATGGATAAAAATGGATGTAGAGTGGATAAAATGGGTGTAAAGTGGATAAAAATTGATGTTGAGTGGATAAAATGGATGTAGAGTGGATAAAATGGGTGTAAAGTGGATAAAAATGGATGTAGAGTGGATAAAATGGATGTAGAATGGATAAAAATGGATGTAGAGTGGATAAAATGGATGTAGAGTGGATAAAATGGATGTAGAGTGGATAAAAATGGATGTAGAGTGGATAAAATGAATGCAGAGTGGATAAAAATGGATGTAGAGTGAATATAATGGATGTAGAGAGGATAAAATGGATGTGGAGTGGATAACAATGGATGTAGAGTGGATAAAATGGATGTAGAGTGGATAAAATGGATGTAAAGTGGATAAAATGGTTGTAGAGTGGTTAAAAATGGATGTAGAGTGGATAAAAATGGATGTAGATTGGATAAAATGGATGTAGAGTGGATAAAATGGATGTAAATTGGATAAAATGGATGTAGAGTGGATAAAATGGATGTACAGTTAATAAAAATGGATGTAGAGTGGATATAATGGATGTAGAGAGGATAAAAGGGATGTGGAGTAGATAACAATGGATGTAGAGTGGATAAAATGGATGTAGAGTGGATAAAATGGATGTAGAGCGGATAAAAATGGATGTAGAGTGGATAAAATGGGTGTAAAATGGATAAAAATGGATGTAGAGTGGATAAAATGGGTGTAAAATGGATAAAAATGGATGTAGAGTGGATAAAATGGATGTAGAGTGGATAAAATGGGTGTAAAGTGGATAAAAATGGATGTAGAGTGGATAAAATGGATGTAGAATGGATAAAAATGGATGTAGAGTGGATAAAATGGATGTAGAGTCGATAAAATGGATGTAGAGTGGATAAAAATGGATGTAGAGTGGATAAAATGGATGTAGAGTGGATAAAAATGGATGTAGAGTGAATATAATGGATGTAGAGAGGATAAAATGGATGTGGAGTGGATAACAATGGATGTAGAGTGGATAAAATGGATGTAGAGTGGATAAAATGGATGTAAAGTGGATAAAATGGTTGTAGAGTGGATAAAAATGGATGTAGAGTGGATAAAAATGGATGTAGATTGGATAAAATGGATGTAGAGTGGATAAAATGGATGTAGATTGGATAAAATGGATGTAGAGTGGATAAAATGGATGTACAGTTAATAAAAATGGATGTAGAGTGGATATAATGGATGTAGAGAGGATAAAATGGATGTGGAGTAGATAACAATGGATTTAGAGTGGATAAAATGGATGTAGAGTGGATAAAAATGGATGTACAGTGGATAAAAATGGATGTAGAGTGGATAAAAATGGATGTAGAGTGGATAAAATGGATGTTGAGTGGATAAAATGGATGTAGAGTGGATAAAATGGATGTAGAGTGCATAAAAATGGATGTTGAGTGGATAAAATGGATGTAGAGTGGATAAAATGGATGTAAAGTGGATAAAAATTGTATGTAGAGTGGATAAAATGGATGTAGAATGAATAAAATGGATGTAAAGTGAATAAAAATGGATGTAGAGTGGATAAAAATGGATGTAGATTGGATAAAATGGATGTAGAGTGGATAAAATGGATGTACAGTTAATAAAAATGGATGTAGAGTGGATATAATGGATGTAGAGAGGATAAAATGGATGTGGAGTAGATAACAATGGATGTAGAGTGGATAAAATGGATGTAGAGTGGATAAAAATGGATGTAGAGTGGATAAAATGGGTGTAAAGTGGATAAAAATGGATGTAGAGTGAATAAATGGATGTAGAGTGGATAAAAATGGATGTAGAGTGGATAAAATGGATGTAGAGTGGATAAAATGGGTGTAAAATGGATAAAAATGGATGTAGAGTGGATAAAATGGATGTAGAGTGGATAAAATGGGTGTAAAGTGGATAAAAATGGATGTAGAGTGAATAAATGGATGTAGAATGGATAAAAATGGATGTAGATTGGATAAAATGGTTGTAGAGTGGATAAAATGGATGTAGAGTGGATAAAATGGATGTAGAGTTGATAAAAATTGATGTAGAGTCGATAAAATGGATGTAGAGTGGATAAAATGGATGTAGAGTGGATAAAAATGGATGTAGAGCGGATACAAATGGATGTAGAGTGGATAAAATGGGTGTAAAATGGATAAAAATGGATGTAGAGTGGATAAAAATGGATGTAGAGTGGATAAAATGGATGTAGAGGGGATAAAATGGATGTAGAGTGGATAAAATGGTTGTAGAGTGGATAAAATGGATGTAGAGTTGATAAAAATGGATGTAGAGTGGATAAAAATGGATGTAGAGTGTATAAAATGGATGTAGAGCGGATAAAAATGGATGTAGTTTGGATAAAATGTATGTAGAGTGGATAAAATGGATGTAGAGTTGATAAAAATGGATGTAGAGTGGACAAAATAGATTTAGAGTGGATAAAAATTGATGTAGAGTGGATAAAATGAATGTAGAGTGGATAAAAATGGATGTAGAGTGGATAAAAATGGATGTGGAGTGGATAAAATGGATGTAGAGTGGATAAAATGGACGTAGAGTGGATAAAAATGGATGTAGAGTGGATAAAATGTATGTAGAGTGTATAAAATGGGTGTAAAGTGGATAAAAATGGATGTAGAGTGGATAAAATGGATGTAGAATTGATAAAAATGGATGTAGAGCGGATAAAAATGGATGTAGAGTGGATAAAATGGGTGTAAAATGGATAAAAATGGATGTAGAGTGGATAAAAATGGATGTAGAGTGGATAAAATGGATGTAGAGTGGATAAAATGGTTGTAGAGTGGATAAAATGGATGTAGAGTTGATAAAAATGGATGTAGAGTGGATAAAAATGGATGTAGAGTGGATAAAATGGATGTAGATTGGATAAAATGGTTGTAGAGTGGATAAAATGGATGTAGAGTGGATAAAATGGATGTAGAGTTGATAAAAATTGATGTAGAGTCGATAAAATGGATGTAGAGTGGATAAAATGGATGTAGAGTGGATAAAAATGGATGTAGAGCGGATAAAAATGGATGTAGAGTGGATAAAATGGGTGTAAAATGGATAAAAATGGATGTAGAGTGGATAAAATGGGTGTAAAATGGATAAAAATGGATGTAGAGTGGATAAAATGGATGTAGAGTGGATAAAATGGGTGTAAAGTGGATAAAAATGGATGTAGAGTGGATAAAATGGATGTAGAATGGATAAAAATGGATGTACAGTGGATAAAATGGATGTAGAGTCGATAAAATGGATGTAGAGTGGATAAAAATGGATGTAGAGTGGATAAAATGGATGTAGAGTGGATAAAAATGGATGTAGAGTGAATATAATGGATGTAGAGAGGATAAAATGGATGTGGAGTGGATAACAATGGATGTAGAGTGGATAAAATGGATGTAGAGTGGATAAAATGGATGTAGAGTGGATAAAATGGTTGTAGAGTGGATAAAAATGGATGTAGAGTGGATAAAAATGGATGTAGATTGGATAAAATGGATGTAGAGTGGATAAAATGGATGTAGATTGGATAAAATGGATGTAGAGTGGATAAAATGGATGTACAGTTAATAAAAATGGATGTAGAGTGGATATAATGGATGTAGAGAGGATAAAATGGATGTGGAGTAGATAACAATGGATTTAGAGTGGATAAAATGGATGTAGAGTGGATAAAAATGGATGTACAGTGGATAAAAATGGATGTAGAGTGGATAAAAATGGATGTAGAGTGGATAAAATGGATGTTGAGTGGATAAAATGGATGTAGAGTGGATAAAATGGATGTAGAGTGCATAAAAATGGATGTTGAGTGGATAAAATGGATGTAGAGTGGATAAAATGGATGTAAAGTGGATAAAAATTGTATGTAGAGTGGATAAAATGGATGTAGAATGAATAAAATGGATGTAAAGTGAATAAAAATGGATGTAGAGTGGATAAAAATGGATGTAGATTGGATAAAATGGATGTAGAGTGGATAAAATGGATGTAGATTGGATAAAATGGATGTAGAGTGGATAAAATGGATGTACAGTTAATAAAAATGGATGTAGAGTGGATATAATGGATGTAGAGAGGATAAAATGGATGTGGAGTAGATAACAATGGATGTAGAGTGGATAAAATGGATGTAGAGTGGATAAAAATGGATGTAGAGTGGATAAAATGGGTGTAAAGTGGATAAAAATGGATGTAGAGTGAATAAATGGATGTAGAATGGATAAAAATGGATGTAGAGTGGATAAAATGGATGTAGAGTGGATAAAATGGGTGTAAAATGGATAAAAATGGATGTAGAGTGGATAAAATGGATGTAGAGTGGATAAAATGGGTGTAAAGTGGATAAAAATGGATGTAGAGTGAATAAATGGATGTAGAATGGATAAAAATGGATGTAGATTGGATAAAATGGTTGTAGAGTGGATAAAATGGATGTAGAGTGGATAAAATGGATGTAGAGTTGATAAAAATTGATGTAGAGTCGATAAAATGGATGTAGAGTGGATAAAATGGATGTAGAGTGGATAAAAATGGATGTAGAGCGGATACAAATGGATGTAGAGTGGATAAAATGGGTGTAAAATGGATAAAAATGGATGTAGAGTGGATAAAAATGGATGTAGAGTGGATAAAATGGATGTAGAGGGGATAAAATGGATGTAGAGTGGATAAAATGGTTGTAGAGTGGATAAAATGGATGTAGAGTTGATAAAAATGGATGTAGAGTGGATAAAAATGGATGTAGAGTGTATAAAATGGATGTAGAGCGGATAAAAATGGATGTAGTTTGGATAAAATGAATGTAGAGTGGATAAAATGGATGTAGAGTTGATAAAAATGGATGTAGAGTGGACAAAATAGATTTAGAGTGGATAAAAATTGATGTAGAGTGGATAAAATGAATGTAGAGTGGATAAAAATGGATGTAGAGTGGATAAAAATGGATGTGGAGTGGATAAAATGGATGTAGAGTGGATAAAATGGACGTAGAGTGGATAAAAATGGATGTAGAGTGGATAAAATGGATGTAGAGTGTATAAAATGGGTGTAAAGTGGATAAAAATGGATGTAGAGTGGATAAAATGGATGTAGAGTGGATAAAAATGGATGTAGAGCGGATAAAAATGGATGTAGAGTGGATAAAATGGGTGTAAAATGGATAAAAATGGATGTAGAGTGGATAAAAATAGATGTAGAGTGGATAAAATGGATGTAGAGTGGATAAAATGGTTGTAGAGTGGATAAAATGGATGTAGAGTTGATAAAAATGGATGTAGAGTGGATAAAAATGGATGTAGAGTGGATAAAATGGATGTAGAGTGGATAAAATGGTTGTAGAGTGGATAAAATGGATGTAGAGTGGATAAAATGGATGTAGAGTTGATAAAAATTGATGTAGAGTCGATAAAATGGATGTAGAGTGGATAAAATGGATGTAGAGTGGATAAAAATGGATGTAGAGCGGATAAAAATGGATGTAGAGTGGATAAAATGGGTGTAAAATGGATAAACATGGATGTAGAGTGGATAAAATGGGTGTAAAATGGATAAAAATGGATGTAGAGTGGATAAAATGGATGTAGAGTGGATAAAATGGGTGTAAAGTGGATAAAAATGGATGTAGAGTGGATAAAATGGATGTAGAATGGATAAAAATGGATGTACAGTGGATAAAATGGATGTAGAGTGGATAAAATGGATGTAGAGTGGATAAAAATGGATGTAGAGTGGATAAAATGGATGTAGAGTGGATAAAAATGGATGTAGAGTGAATATAATGGATGTAGAGAGGATAAAATGGATGTGGAGTGGATAACAATGGATGTAGAGTGGATAAAATGGATGTAGAGTGGATAAAATGGATGTAAAGTGGATAAAATGGTTGTAGAGTGGATAAAAATGGATGTAGAGTGGATAAAAATGGATGTAGATTGGATAAAATGGATGTAGAGTGGATAAAATGGATGTAGATTGGATAAAATGGATGTAGAGTGGATAAAATGGATGTACAGTTAATAAAAATGGATGTAGAGTGGATATAATGGATGTAGAGAGGATAAAATGGATGTAGAGTGGATAAAATGGATGAAGAGTGGATAAAATTGTTGTAGAGTGGATAAAATGGATGTAGAATGGATAAAATGGATGTAAAGTGGATAAAAATGGATGTCGAGTGGATAAAATGGATGTAGAGCGGATAAAAATGGATGTAGAGTGGATAAAATGCGTGTAAAATGGATAAAAATGGATGTAGAGTGGATAAAAATAGATGTAGAGTGGATAAAATGGATGTAGAGTGGATAAAATGGATGTAGAGTGGATAAAATGGTTGTAGAGTGGATAAAATGGATGTAGAGTTGATAAAAATGGATGTAGAGTGGATAAAAATGGATGTAGAGTGGATAAAATGGATGTAGAGTGGATAAAATGGATGTAGAGTGGATAAAATGGATGTAGAGTGGATAAAAATGGATGTAGAGAGGATAAAATGGATGTAGAGTGGATAAAATGGATGTACAGTTAATAAAAATGGATGTAGAGTGGATATAATGGATGTAGAGTTGATAAAATGGATGTAAAGTGGATAAAATGGATGTAGAGTTAATAAAAATGGATGTAGAGGGGATAAAATGGATGTAGAGTGGATAAAATGGTTGTAGAGTGGATAAAATGGATGTAGAGTTGATAAAAATGGATGTAGAGTGGATAAAAATGGATGTAGAGTGGATAAAATGGATGTAGATTGGATAAAATGGTTGTAGAGTGGATAAAATGGATGTAGAGTGGATAAAATGGATGTAGAGTTGATAAAAATTGATGTAGAGTCGATAAAATGGATGTAGAGTGGATAAAATGGATGTAGAGTGGATAAAAATGGATGTAGAGCGGATAAAAATGGATGTAGAGTGGATAAAATGGATGTAGAATGGATAAAATGGATGTAAAGTGGATAAAAATGGATGTCGAGTGGATAAAATGGATGTAGAGCGGATAAAAATGGATGTAGAGTGGATAAAATGCGTGTAAAATGGATAAAAATGGATGTAGAGTGGATAAAAATGGATGTAGAGTGGATAAAATGGATGTAGAGTGGATAAAATGGATGTAGAGTGGATAAAATGGTTGTAGAGTGGATAAAATGGATGTAGAGTTGATAAAAATGGATGTAGAGTGGATATAATGGATGTAGAGTTGATAAAATGGATGTAAAGTGGATAAAATGGATGTAGAGTTAATAAAAATGGATGTAGAGGGGATAAAATGGATGTAGAGTGGATAAAATGGTTGTAGAGTGGATAAAATGGATGTAGAGTTGATAAAAATGGATGTAGAGTGGATAAAAATGGATGTAGAGTGGATAAAATGGATGTAGATTGGATAAAATGGATGTAGAGTGGATAAAATGGATGTAGAGTGGATAAAATGGATGTAGAGTTGATAAAAATTGATGTAGAGTCGATAAAATGGATGTAGAGTGGATAAAATGGATGTAGAGTGGATAAAAATGGATGTAGAGCGGATAAAAATGGATGTAGAGTGGATAAAATGGGTGTAAAATGGATAAAAATGGATGTAGAGTGGATAAAATGGGTGTAAAATGGATAAAAATGGATGTAGAGTGGATAAAATGGATGTAGAGTGGATAAAATGGGTGTAAAGTGGATAAAAATGGATGTAGAGTGGATAAAATGGATGTAGAGTGGATAAAATGGATGTAGAGTCGATAAAATGGATGTAGAGTGGATAAAAATGGATGTAGAGTGGATAAAATGGATGTAGAGTGGATAAAAATGGATGTAGAGTGAATATAATGGATGTAGAGAGGATAAAATGGATGTGGAGTGGATAACAATGGATGTAGAGTGGATAAAATGGATGTAGAGTGGATAAAATGGATGTAAAGTGGATAAAATGGTTGTAGAGTGGATAAAAATGGATGTAGAGTGGATAAAAATGGATGTAGATTGGATAAAATGGATGTAGAGTGGATAAAATGGATGTAGATTGGATAAAATGGATGTCGAGTGGATAAAATGGATGTACAGTTAATAAAAATGGATGTAGAGTGGATATAATGGATGTAGAGAGGATAAAATGGATGTAGAGTGGATAAAATGGATGTAGAGTGGATAAAATTGTTGTAGAGTGGATAAAATGGATGTAGAATGGATAAAATGGATGTAAAGTGGATAAAAATGGATGTCGAGTGGATAAAATGGATGTAGAGCGGATAAAAATGGATGTAGAGTGGATAAAATGCGTGTAAAATGGATAAAAATGGATGTAGAGTGGATAAAAATAGATGTAGAGTGGATAAAATGGATGTAGAGGGGATAAAATGGATGTAGAGTGGATAAAATGGTTGTAGAGTGGATAAAATGGATGTAGAGTTGATAAAAATGGATGTAGAGTGGATAAAAATGGATGTAGAGTGGATAAAATGGATGTAGAGTGGATAAAATGGTTGTAGAGTGGATAAAATGGATGTAGAGTGGATAAAAATGGATGTCGAGTGGATAAAATGGATGTAGAGTTAATAAAAATGGATGTAGAGTGGATAAAATGGATGTAGAGTGGATAAAAATGGATGTAGAGTTGATAAAAATGGATGTAGAGTGGATAAAAATGGATGTAGATTGGAGAAAATGGATGTAGAGTGGATAAAAATGGATGTAGATTGGAGAAAATGGATGTAGAGTATATAAATTGGATGTAGAGTATATAAAATGGATGTAGAGTGGATAAAAATGGATGTCGAGTGGATAAAATGGATGTAGAGTGGATAAAATGGATGTAGAGTTGATAAAAATTGATGTAGAGTCGATAAAATGGATGTAGAGTGGATAAAATGGATGTAGAGTGGATAAAAATGGATGTAGAGAGGATAAAATGGATGTAGAGTGGATAAAATGGATGTACAGTTAATAAAAATGGATGTAGAGTGGATAAAATGGATGTAGAGTGGATAAAATGGATGTAGAGTGGATAAAATGGATGTAGAGTTAATAAAAATGGATGTCGAGTGGAAATAATGGATGTAGAGAGGATAAAATGGATGTAGAGTGGATAAAATGGATGTAGAGTTCATAAAAATGGATGTAGAGTGGATAAAAATGGATGTAGATTGGATAAAATGGATGTAGAGTGGATAAAATGGATGTAGAGTTCATAAAAATGGATGTAGAGTGGATAAAAATGGATGTAGATTGGATAAAATGGATGTAGAGTGGATAAAATGGTTGTAGAGTGGATAAAATGGATGTAGAGTTAATAAAAATGGATGTAGAGTGGAAATAATGGATGTAGAGAGGATAAAATGGATGTAGAGTGGATAAAATGGATGTAGAGTTCATAAAAATGGATGTAGAGTGGATAAAAATGGATGTAGATTGGATAAAATGGATGTGGAGTGGATAACAATGGATGTAGAGAGGATAAAAATGGATATAGGGTAGATAAAATGGATGTAGAGTTAATAAAAATGGATGTAGAGTGGATATAATGGATGTAGAGGGGATAAAATGGATGTGGAGTGGATAACAATGGATGTAGAGTGGATAAAATGGATGTAGAGTGGATAAAATGGATGAAGAGTGGATAAAATTGTTGTAGAGTGGATAAAATGGATGTAGAATGGATAAAATGGATGTAAAGTGGATAAAAATGGATGTCGAGTGGATAAAATGGATGTAGAGCGGATAAAAATGGATGTAGAGTGGATAAAATGCGTGTAAAATGGATAAAAATGGATGTAGAGTGGATAAAAATAGATGTAGAGTGGATAAAATGGATGTAGAGTGGATAAAATGGATGTAAAGTGGATAAAATGGTTGTAGAGTGGATAAAATGGATGTAGAGTTGATAAAAATGGATGTAGAGTGGATAAAAATGGATGTAGAGTGGATAAAATGGATGTAGATTGGATAAAATGGTTGTAGAGTGGATAAAATGGATGTAGAGTGGATAAAATGGATGTAGAGTTGATAAAAATTGATGTAGAGTCGATAAAATGGATGTAGAGTGGATAAAATGGATGTAGAGTGGATAAAAATGGATGTAGAGCGGATACAAATGGATGTAGAGTGGATAAAATGGGTGTAAAATGGATAAAAATGGATGTAGAGTGGATAAAAATGGATGTAGGGTGGATAAAATGGATGTAGAGGGGATAAAATGGATGTAGAGTGGATAAAATGGTTGTAGAGTGGATAAAATGGATGTAGAGTTGATAAAAATGGATGTAGAGTGGATAAAAATGGATGTAGAGTGGATAAAATGGATGTAGAGCGGATAAAAATGGATGTAGTTTGGATAAAATGAATGTAGAGTGGATAAAATGGATGTAGAGTTGATAAAAATGGATGTAGAGTGGACAAAATAGATTTAGAGTGGATAAAAATTGATGTAGAGTGGATAAAATGAATGTAGAGTGGATAAAAATGGATGTAGAGTGGATAAAAATGGATGTGGAGTGGATAAAATGGATGTAGAGTGGATAAAATGGACGTAGAGTGGATAAAAATGGATGTAGAGTGGATAAAATGGATGTAGAGTGTATAAAATGGGTGTAAAGTGGATAAAAATGGATGTAGAGTAAATAAAATGGATGTAGAATGGATAAAAATGGATGTAGAGCGGATAAAAATGGATGTAGAGTGGATAAAATGGGTGTAAAATGGATAAAAATGGATGTAGAGTGGATAAAAATAGATGTAGAGTGGATAAAATGGATGTAGAGGGGATAAAATGGATGTAGAGTGGATAAAATGGTTGTAGAGTGGATAAAATGGATGTAGAGTTGATAAAAATGGATGTAGAGTGGATAAAAATGGATGTAGAGTGGATAAAATGGATGTAGATTGGATAAAATGGTTGTAGAGTGGATAAAATGGATGTAGAGTGGATAGAATGGATGTAGAGTTGATAAAAATTGATGTAGAGTCGATAAAATGGATGTAGAGTGGATAAAATGGATGTAGAGTGGATAAAAATGGATGTAGAGCGGATAAAAATGGATGTAGAGTGGATAAAATGGGTGTAAAATGGATAAAAATGGATGTAGAGTGGATAAAATGGGTGTAAAATGGATAAAAATTGATGTAGAGTGGATAAAATGGATGTAGAGTGGATAAAATGGGTGTAAAGTGGATAAAAATGGATGTAGAGTGGATAAAATGGATGTAGAATGGATAAAAATGGATGTAGAGTGGATAAAATGGATGTAGAGTGGATAAAATGGATGTAGAGTGGATAAAAATGGATGTAGAGTGGATAAAATGAATGTAGAGTGGATAAAAATGGATGTAGAGTGAATATAATGGATGTAGAGAGGATAAAATGGATGTGGAGTGGATAACAATGGATGTAGAGTGGATAAAATGGATGTAGAGTGGATAAAATGGATGTAAAGTGGATAAAATGGTTGTAGAGTGGTTAAAAATGGATGTAGAGTGGATAAAATGGATGTTGAGTGGATAAAATGGATGTAGAGTGGATAAAATGGATGTAGAGTGCATAAAAATGGATGTTGAGTGGATAAAATGGATGTAGAGTGGATAAAATGGATGTAAAGTGGATAAAAATTGTATGTAGAGTGGATAAAATGGATGTAGAATGAATAAAATGGATGTAAAGTGAATAAAAATGGATGTAGAGTGGATAAAAATGGATGTAGATTGGATAAAATGGATGTAGAGTGGATAAAATGGATGTAGATTGGATAAAATGGATGTAGAGTGGATAAAATGGATGTACAGTTAATAAAAATGGATGTAGAGTGGATATAATGGATGTAGAGAGGATAAAATGGATGTGGAGTAGATAACAATGGATGTAGAGTGGATAAAATGGATGTAGAGTGGATAAAAATGGATGTACAGTGGATAAAAATGGATGTAGAGTGGATAAAAATGGATGTAGAGTGGATAAAATGGATGTAGAGTGGATAAAATGGATGTAGAGAGGATAAAATGCATGTAGAGTGGATAAAATGGATGTAGAGTGGATAAAATGGATGTAGAGTGGATAAAAATGGATTTAGAGTGGATATAATGGATGTAGAATAGATAAAAATTTATGTAGAGTGGATAAAAATGGATGTAGATTGGATAAAATGGATGTAGAGTGGATAAAAATGGATGTAGAGTGGATAAAATGGATGTAGAGTGGATAAAATGGTTGTAGAGTGGATAAAATGGATGTAGAGTGGATAAAAATAGATGCAGAGAGGATAAAATGGATGTAGAGTGGATAAAAATGGATGTAGAGTGGATAAAAATGGATGTAGAGTGGATAAAATGGATGTAGAGTGGATAAAAATGGATGTAGAGAGGATAAAATGGATGTAGAGTGGATAAAATGGTTGTAGAGTGGATAAAATGGATGTAGAGTTGATAAAATGGATGTAGAATGGATAAAAATGGATGTAGAGCGGATAAAAATGGATGTAGAGTGGATAAAATGGGTGTAAAATGGATAAAAATGGATGTAGAGTGGATAAAAATAGATGTAGAGTGGATAAAATGGATGTAGAGGGGATAAAATGGATGTAGAGTGGATAAAATGGTTGTAGAGTGGATAAAATGGATGTAGAGTTGATAAAAATGGATGTAGAGTGGATAAAATGGATGTAGAATGGATAAAAATGGATGTAGAGCGGATAAAAATGGATGTAGAGTGGATAAAATGGGTGTAAAATGGATAAAAATGGATGTAGAGTGGATAAAAATAGATGTAGAGTGGATAAAATGGATGTAGAGGGGATAAAATGGATGTAGAGTGGATAAAATGGTTGTAGAGTGGATAAAATGGATGTAGAGTTGATAAAAATGGATGTAGAGTGGATAAAAATGGATGTAGAGTGGATAAAATGGATGTAGATTGGATAAAATGGTTGTAGAGTGGATAAAATGGATGTAGAGTGGATAAAATGGATGTAGAGTTGATAAAAATTGATGTAGAGTCGATAAAATGGATGTAGAGTGGATAAAATGGGTGTAAAATGGATAAAAATGGATGTAGAGTGGATAAAATGGATGTAGAGTGGATAAAATGGGTGTAAAGTGGATAAAAATGGATGTAGAGTGAATAAATGGATGTAGAATGGATAAAAATGGATGTAGAGTGGATAAAATGGATGTAGAGTCGATAAAATGGATGTAGAGTGGATAAAAATGGATGTAGAGTGGATAAAATGGATGTAGAGTGGATAAAAATGGATGTAGAGTGAATATAAAGGATGTAGAGAGGATAAAATGGATGTGGAGTGGATAACAATGGATGTAGAGTGGATAAAATGGATGTAGAGTGGATAAAATGGATGTAAAGTGGATAAAATGGTTGTAGAGTGGATAAAAATGGATGTAGAGTGGATAAAAATGGATGTAGATTGGATAAAATGGATGTAGAGTGGATAAAATGGATGTAGATTGGATAAAATGGATGTAGAGTGGATAAAATGGATGTACAGTTAATAAAAATGGATGTAGAGTGGATATAATGGATGTAGAGAGGATAAAATGGATGTGGAGTAGATAACAATGGATGTAGAGTGGATAAAATGGATGTAGAGTGGATAAAATGGATGTAGAGTGGATAAAATGGTTGTAGAGTGGATAAAATGGATGTAGAGTGGATAAAAATGGATGTCGAGTGGATAAAATGGATGTAGAGTTAATAAAAATGGATGTAGAGTGGATAAAATGGATGTAGAGTGGATAAAATGGATGTAGAGTTGATAAAAATGGATGTAGAGTGGATAAAAATGGATGTAGAGTGGATAAAATGGATGTAGATTGGATAAAATGGTTGTAGAGTGGATCAAATGGATGTAGAGTGGATAAAATGGATGTAGAGTTGATAAAAATTGATGTAGAGTCGATAAAATGGATGTAGAGTGGATAAAATGGATGTAGAGTGGATAAAAATGGATGTAGAGCGGATACAAATGGATGTAGAGTGGATAAAATGGGTGTAAAATGGATAAAAATGGATGTAGAGTGGATAAAAATGGATGTAGAGTGGATAAAATGGATGTAGAGGGGATAAAATGGATGTAGAGTGGATAAAATGGTTGTAGAGTGGATAAAATGGATGTAGAGTTGATAAAAATGGATGTAGAGTGGATAAAAATGGATGTAGAGTGTATAAAATGGATGTAGAGCGGATAAAAATGGATGTAGTTTGGATAAAATGAATGTAGAGTGGATAAAATGGATGTAGAGTTGATAAAAATGGATGTAGAGTGGACAAAATAGATTTAGAGTGGATAAAAATTGATGTAGAGTGGATAAAATGAATGTAGAGTGGATAAAAATGGATGTAGAGTGGATAAAAATGGATGTAGAGTGGATAAAATGGATGTAGAGGGGATAAAATGGATGTAGAGTGGATAAAATGGTTGTAGAGTGGATAAAATGGATGTAGAGTTGATAAAAATGGATGTAGAGTGGATAAAAATGGATGTAGAGTGTATAAAATGGATGTAGAGCGGATAAAAATGGATGTAGTTTGGATAAAATGAATGTAGAGTGGATAAAATGGATGTAGAGTTGATAAAAATGGATGTAGAGTGGACAAAATAGATTTAGAGTGGATAAAAATTGATGTAGAGTGGATAAAATGAATGTAGAGTGGATAAAAATGGATGTAGAGTGGATAAAAATGGATGTGGAGTGGATAAAATGGATGTAGAGTGGATAAAATGGACGTAGAGTGGATAAAAATGGATGTAGAGTGGATAAAATGGATGTAGAGTGTATAAAATGGGTGTAAAGTGGATAAAAATGGATGTAGAGTGGATAAAATGGATGTAGAATGGATAAAAATGGATGTAGAGCGGATAAAAATGGATGTAGAGTGGATAAAATGGGTGTAAAATGGATAAAAATGGATGTAGAGTGGATAAAAATAGATGTAGAGTGGATAAAATGGATGTAGAGTGGATAAAATGGTTGTAGAGTGGATAAAATGGATGTAGAGTTGATAAAAATGGATGTAGAGTGGATAAAAATGGATGTAGAGTGGATAAAATGGATGTAGATTGGATAAAATGGTTGTAGAGTGGATAAAATGGATGTAGAGTGGATAAAATGGATGTAGAGTTGATAAAAATTGATGTAGAGTCGATAAAATGGATGTAGAGTGGATAAAATGGATGTAGAGTGGATAAAAATGGATGTAGAGCGGATAAAAATGGATGTAGAGTGGATAAAATGGGTGTAAAATGGATAAACATGGATGTAGAGTGGATAAAATGGGTGTAAAATGGATAAAAATGGATGTAGAGTGGATAAAATGGATGTAGAGTGGATAAAATGGGTGTAAAGTGGATAAAAATGGATGTAGAGTGGATAAAATGGATGTAGAATGGATAAAAATGGATGTACAGTGGATAAAATGGATGTAGAGTGGATAAAATGGATGTAGAGTGGATAAAAATGGATGTAGAGTGGATAAAATGGATGTAGAGTGGATAAAAATGGATGTAGAGTGAATATAATGGATGTAGAGAGGATAAAATGGATGTGGAGTGGATAAAAATGGATGTAGAGTGGATAAAATGGATGTAGAGTGGATAAAATGGATGTAAAGTGGATAAAATGGTTGTAGAGTGGATAAAAATGGATGTAGAGTGGATAAAAATGGATGTAGATTGGATAAAATGGATGTAGAGTGGATAAAATGGATGTAGATTGGATAAAATGGATGTAGAGTGGATAAAATGGATGTACAGTTAATAAAAATGGATGTAGAGTGGATATAATGGATGTAGAGAGGATAAAATGGATGTAGAGTGGATAAAATGGATGAAGAGTGGATAAAATTGTTGTAGAGTGGATAAAATGGATGTAGAATGGATAAAATGGATGTAAAGTGGATAAAAATGGATGTAGAGTGGATAAAATGGATGTAGAGCGGATAAAAATGGATGTAGAGTGGATAAAATGCGTGTAAAATGGATAAAAATGGATGTAGAGTGGATAAAAATAGATGTAGAGTGGATAAAATGGATGTAGAGTGGATAAAATGGATGTAGAGTGGATAAAATGGTTGTAGAGTGGATAAAATGGATGTAGAGTTGATAAAAATGGATGTAGAGTGGATAAAAATGGATGTAGAGTGGATAAAATGGATGTAGAGTGGATAAAATGGATGTAGAGTGGATAAAATGGATGTAGAGTGGATAAAAATGGATGTAGAGAGGATAAAATGGATGTAGAGTGGATAAAATGGATGTACAGTTAATAAAAATGGATGTAGAGTGGATATAATGGATGTAGAGTTGATAAAATGGATGTAAAGTGGATAAAATGGATGTAGAGTTAATAAAAATGGATGTAGAGGGGATAAAATGGATGTAGAGTGGATAAAATGGTTGTAGAGTGGATAAAATGGATGTAGAGTTGATAAAAATGGATGTAGAGTGGATAAAAATGGATGTAGAGTGGATAAAATGGATGTAGAGTGGATAAAATGGTTGTAGAGTGGATAAAATGGATGTAGAGTGGATAAAATGGATGTAGAGTTGATAAAAATTGATGTAGAGTCGATAAAATGGATGTAGAGTGGATAAAATGGATGTAGAGTGGATAAAAATGGATGTAGAGCGGATAAAAATGGATGTAGAGTGGATAAAATGGATGTAGAATGGATAAAATGGATGTAAAGTGGATAAAAATGGATGTCGAGTGGATAAAATGGATGTAGAGCGGATAAAAATGGATGTAGAGTGGATAAAATGCGTGTAAAATGGATAAAAATGGATGTAGAGTGGATAAAAATAGATGTAGAGTGGATAAAATGGATGTAGAGTGGATAAAATGGATGTAGAGTGGATAAAATGGTTGTAGAGTGGATAAAATGGATGTAGAGTTGATAAAAATGGATGTAGAGTGGATATAATGGATGTAGAGTTGATAAAATGGATGTAAAGTGGATAAAATGGATGTAGAGTTAATAAAAATGGATGTAGAGGGGATAAAATGGATGTAGAGTGGATAAAATGGTTGTAGAGTGGATAAAATGGATGTAGAGTTGATAAAAATGGATGTAGAGTGGATAAAAATGGATGTAGAGTGGATAAAATGGATGTAGAGTTGATAAAATGGTTGTAGAGTGGATAAAATGGATGTAGAGTGGATAAAATGGATGTAGAGTTGATAAAAATTGATGTAGAGTCGATAAAATGGATGTAGAGTGGATAAAATGGATGTAGAGTGGATAAAAATGGATGTAGAGCGGATAAAAATGGATGTAGAGTGGATAAAATGGGTGTAAAATGGATAAAAATGGATGTAGAGTGGATAAAATGGGTGTAAAATGGATAAAAATGGATGTAGAGTGGATAAAATGGATGTAGAGTGGATAAAATGGGTGTAAAGTGGATAAAAATGGATGTAGAGTGGATAAAATGGATGTAGAGTGGATAAAATGGATGTAGAGTCGATAAAATGGATGTAGAGTGGATAAAAATGGATGTAGAGTGGATAAAATGGATGTAGAGTGGATAAAAATGGATGTAGAGTGAATATAATGGATGTAGAGAGGATAAAATGGATGTGGAGTGGATAACAATGGATGTAGAGTGGATAAAATGGATGTAGAGTGGATAAAATGGATGTAGAGTGGATAAAATGGTTGTAGAGTGGATAAAAATGGATGTAGAGTGGATAAAAATGGATGTAGATTGGATAAAATGGATGTAGAGTGGATAAAATGGATGTAGATTGGATAAAATGGATGTCGAGTGGATAAAATGGATGTACAGTTAATAAAAATGGATGTAGAGTGGATATAATGGATGTAGAGAGGATAAAATGGATGTAGAGTGGATAAAATGGATGAAGAGTGGATAAAATTGTTGTAGAGTGGATAAAATGGATGTAGAATGGATAAAATGGATGTAGAGTGGATAAAAATGGATGTAGAGTGGATAAAATGGATGTAGAGCGGATAAAAATGGATGTAGAGTGGATAAAATGCGTGTAAAATGGATAAAAATGGATGTAGAGTGGATAAAAATAGATGTAGAGTGGATAAAATGGATGTAGAGGGGATAAAATGGATGTAGAGTGGATAAAATGGTTGTAGAGTGGATAAAATGGATGTAGAGTTGATAAAAATGGATGTAGAGTGGATAAAAATGGATGTAGAGTGGATAAAATGGATGTAGAGTGGATAAAATGGTTGTAGAGTGGATAAAATGGATGTAGAGTGGATAAAAATGGATGTCGAGTGGATAAAATGGATGTAGAGTTAATAAAAATGGATGTAGAGTGGATAAAATGGATGTAGAGTGGATAAAAATGGATGTAGAGTTGATAAAAATGGATGTAGAGTGGATAAAAATGGATGTAGATTGGAGAAAATGGATGTAGAGTGGATAAAAATGGATGTAGATTGGAGAAAATGGATGTAGAGTATATAAATTGGATGTAGAGTATATAAAATGGATGTAGAATGGATAAAAATGGATGTCGAGTGGATAAAATGGATGTAGAGTGGATAAAATGGATGTAGAGTTGATAAAAATTGATGTAGAGTCGATAAAATGGATGTAGAGTGGATAAAATGGATGTAGAGTGGATAAAAATGGATGTAGAGAGGATAAAATGGATGTAGAGTGGATAAAATGGATGTAGAGTTAATAAAAATGGATGTAGAGTGGATATAATGGATGTAGAGTTGATAAAATGGATGTAAAGTGGATAAAATGGATGTAGAGTTAATAAAAATGGATGTCGAGTGGAAATAATGGATGTAGAGAGGATAAAATGGATGTAGAGTGGATAAAATGGATGTAGAGTTCATAAAAATGGATGTAGAGTGGATAAAAATGGATGTAGATTGGATAAAATGGATGTAGAGTGGATAAAATGGATGTAGAGTTCATAAAAATGGATGTAGAGTGGATAAAAATGGATGTAGATTGGATAAAATGGATGTAGAGTGGATAAAATGGTTGTAGAGTGGATAAAATGGATGTAGAGTTAATAAAAATGGATGTAGAGTGGAAATAATGGATGTAGAGAGGATAAAATGGATGTAGAGTGGATAAAATGGATGTAGAGTTCATAAAAATGGATGTAGAGTGGATAAAAATGGATGTAGATTGGATAAAATGGATGTGGAGTGGATAACAATGGATGTAGAGAGGATAAAAATGGATATAGGGTAGATAAAATGGATGTAGAGTTAATAAAAATGGATGTAGAGTGGATATAATGGATGTAGAGGGGATAAAATGGATGTGGAGTGGATAACAATGGATGTAGAGTGGATAAAATGGATGTAGAGTGGATAAAATGGATGTAGAGTGGATAAAATTGTTGTAGAGTGGATAAAATGGATGTAGAATGGATAAAATGGATGTAAAGTGGATAAAAATGGATGTAGAGTGGATAAAATGGATGTAGAGCGGATAAAAATGGATGTAGAGTGGATAAAATGCGTGTAAAATGGATAAAAATGGATGTAGAGTGGATAAAAATAGATGTAGAGTGGATAAAATGGATGTAGAGGGGATAAAATGGATGTAGAGTGGATAAAATGGTTGTAGAGTGGATAAAATGGATGTAGAGTTGATAAAAATGGATGTAGAGTGGATAAAAATGGATGTAGAGTGGATAAAATGGATGTAGATTGGATAAAATGGATGTAGAGTGGATAAAATGGATGTAGAGTGGATAAAATGGATGTAGAGTTGATAAAAATTGATGTAGAGTCGATAAAATGGATGTAGAGTGGATAAAATGGATGTAGAGTGGATAAAAATGGATGTAGAGCGGATACAAATGGATGTAGAGTGGATAAAATGGGTGTAAAATGGATAAAAATGGATGTAGAGTGGATAAAAATGGATGTAGGGTGGATAAAATGGATGTAGAGGGGATAAAATGGATGTAGAGTGGATAAAATGGTTGTAGAGTGGATAAAATGGATGTAGAGTTGATAAAAATGGATGTAGAGTGGATAAAAATGGATGTAGAGTGGATAAAATGGATGTAGAGCGGATAAAAATGGATGTAGTTTGGATAAAATGAATGTAGAGTGGATAAAATGGATGTAGAGTTGATAAAAATGGATGTAGAGTGGACAAAATAGATTTAGAGTGGATAAAAATTGATGTAGAGTGGATAAAATGAATGTAGAGTGGATAAAAATGGATGTAGAGTGGATAAAAATGGATGTGGAGTGGATAAAATGGATGTAGAGTGGATAAAATGGATGTAGAGTGGATAAAAATGGATGTAGAGTGGATAAAATGGATGTAGAGTGTATAAAATGGGTGTAAAGTGGATAAAAATGGATGTAGAGTAAATAAAATGGATGTAGAATGGATAAAAATGGATGTAGAGCGGATAAAAATGGATGTAGAGTGGATAAAATGGGTGTAAAATGGATAAAAATGGATGTAGAGTGGATAAAAATAGATGTAGAGTGGATAAAATGGATGTAGAGGGGATAAAATGGATGTAGAGTGGATAAAATGGTTGTAGAGTGGATAAAATGGATGTAGAGTTGATAAAAATGGATGTAGAGTGGATAAAAATGGATGTAGAGTGGATAAAATGGATGTAGATTGGATAAAATGGTTGTAGAGTGGATAAAATGGATGTAGAGTGGATAGAATGGATGTAGAGTTGATAAAAATTGATGTAGAGTCGATAAAATGGATGTAGAGTGGATAAAATGGATGTAGAGTGGATAAAAATGGATGTAGAGCGGATAAAAATGGATGTAGAGTGGATAAAATGGGTGTAAAATGGATAAAAATGGATGTAGAGTGGATAAAATGGGTGTAAAATGGATAAAAATTGATGTAGAGTGGATAAAATGGATGTAGAGTGGATAAAATGGGTGTAAAGTGGATAAAAATGGATGTAGAGTGGATAAAATGGATGTAGAATGGATAAAAATGGATGTAGAGTGGATAAAATGGATGTAGAGTGGATAAAATGGATGTAGAGTGGATAAAAATGGATGTAGAGTGGATAAAATGAATGTAGAGTGGATAAAAATGGATGTAGAGTGAATATAATGGATGTAGAGAGGATAAAATGGATGTGGAGTGGATAACAATGGATGTAGAGTGGATAAAATGGATGTAGAGTGGATAAAATGGATGTAAAGTGGATAAAATGGTTGTAGAGTGGTTAAAAATGGATGTAGAGTGGATAAAATGGATGTTGAGTGGATAAAATGGATGTAGAGTGGATAAAATGGATGTAGAGTGCATAAAAATGGATGTTGAGTGGATAAAATGGATGTAGAGTGGATAAAATGGATGTAAAGTGGATAAAAATTGTATGTAGAGTGGATAAAATGGATGTAGAATGAATAAAATGGATGTAAAGTGAATAAAAATGGATGTAGAGTGGATAAAAATGGATGTAGATTGGATAAAATGGATGTAGAGTGGATAAAATGGATGTAGATTGGATAAAATGGATGTAGAGTGGATAAAATGGATGTACAGTTAATAAAAATGGATGTAGAGTGGATATAATGGATGTAGAGAGGATAAAATGGATGTGGAGTAGATAACAATGGATGTAGAGTGGATAAAATGGATGTAGAGTGGATAAAAATGGATGTACAGTGGATAAAAATGGATGTAGAGTGGATAAAAATGGATGTAGAGTGGATAAAATGGATGTTGAGTGGATAAAATGGATGTAGAGAGGATAAAATGCATGTAGAGTGGATAAAATGGATGTAGAGTGGATAAAATGGATGTAGAGTGGATAAAAATGGATTTAGAGTGGATATAATGGATGTAGAATAGATAAAAATTTATGTAGAGTGGATAAAAATGGATGTAGATTGGATAAAATGGATGTAGAGTGGATAAAAATGGATGTAGAGTGGATAAAATGGATGTAGAGTGGATAAAATGGTTGTAGAGTGGATAAAATGGATGTAGAGTGGATAAAAATAGATGCAGAGAGGATAAAATGGATGTAGAGTGGATAAAAATGGATGTAGAGTGGATAAAAATGGATGTAGAGTGGATAAAATGGATGTAGAGTGGATAAAAATGGATGTAGAGAGGATAAAATGGATGTAGAGTGGATAAAATGGTTGTAGAGTGGATAAAATGGATGTAGAGTTAATAAAAATGGATGTAGAGTGGAAATAATGGATGTAGAGCGGATAAAAATGGATGTAGAGTGGATAAAATGGGTGTAAAATGGATAAAAATGGATGTAGAGTGGATAAAAATAGATGTAGAGTGGATAAAATGGATGTAGAGGGGATAAAATGGATGTAGAGTGGATAAAATGGTTGTAGAGTGGATAAAATGGATGTAGAGTTGATAAAAATGGATGTAGAGTGGATAAAATGGATGTAGAATGGATAAAAATGGATGTAGAGCGGATAAAAATGGATGTAGAGTGGATAAAATGGGTGTAAAATGGATAAAAATGGATGTAGAGTGGATAAAAATAGATGTAGAGTGGATAAAATGGATGTAGAGGGGATAAAATGGATGTAGAGTGGATAAAATGGTTGTAGAGTGGATAAAATGGATGTAGAGTTGATAAAAATGGATGTAGAGTGGATAAAAATGGATGTAGAGTGGATAAAATGGATGTAGATTGGATAAAATGGTTGTAGAGTGGATAAAATGGATGTAGAGTGGATAAAATGGATGTAGAGTTGATAAAAATTGATGTAGAGTCGATAAAATGGATGTAGAGTGGATAAAATGGGTGTAAAATGGATAAAAATGGATGTAGAGTGGATAAAATGGATGTAGAGTGGATAAAATGGGTGTAAAGTGGATAAAAATGGATGTAGAGTGAATAAATGGATGTAGAATGGATAAAAATGGATGTAGAGTGGATAAAATGGATGTAGAGTGGATAAAATGGATGTAGAGTGGATAAAAATGGATGTAGAGTGGATAAAATGGATGTAGAGTGGATAAAAATGGATGTAGAGTGAATATAATGGATGTAGAGAGGATAAAATGGATGTGGAGTGGATAACAATGGATGTAGAGTGGATAAAATGGATGTAGAGTGGATAAAATGGATGTAAAGTGGATAAAATGGTTGTAGAGTGGATAAAAATGGATGTAGAGTGGATAAAAATGGATGTAGATTGGATAAAATGGATGTAGAGTGGATAAAATGGATGTAGATTGGATAAAATGGATGTAGAGTGGATAAAATGGATGTACAGTTAATAAAAATGGATGTAGAGTGGATATAATGGATGTAGAGAGGATAAAATGGATGTGGAGTAGATAACAATGGATGTAGAGTGGATAAAATGGATGTAGAGTGGATAAAATGGATGTAGAGTGGATAAAATGGTTGTAGAGTGGATAAAATGGATGTAGAGTGGATAAAAATGGATGTCGAGTGGATAAAATGGATGTAGAGTTAATAAAAATGGATGTAGAGTGGATAAAATGGATGTAGAGTGGATAAAATGGATGTAGAGTTGATAAAAATGGATGTAGAGTGGATAAAAATGGATGTAGAGTGGATAAAATGGATGTAGATTGGATAAAATGGTTGTAGAGTGGATCAAATGGATGTAGAGTGGATAAAATGGATGTAGAGTTGATAAAAATGGATGTAGAGTGGATAAAATGGATGTAGAGTGGATAAAATGGATGTAGAGTGGATAAAAATGGATGTAGAGCGGATACAAATGGATGTAGAGTGGATAAAATGGGTGTAAAATGGATAAAAATGGATGTAGAGTGGATAAAAATGGATGTAGAGTGGATAAAATGGATGTAGAGGGGATAAAATGGATGTAGAGTGGATAAAATGGTTGTAGAGTGGATAAAATGGATGTAGAGTTGATAAAAATGGATGTAGAGTGGATAAAAATGGATGTAGAGTGTATAAAATGGATGTAGAGCGGATAAAAATGGATGTAGTTTGGATAAAATGAATGTAGAGTGGATAAAATGGATGTAGAGTTGATAAAAATGGATGTAGAGTGGACAAAATAGATTTAGAGTGGATAAAAATTGATGTAGAGTGGATAAAATGGATGTAGAGTGGATAAAAATGGATGTAGAGTGGATAAAAATGGATGTGGAGTGGATAAAATGGATGTAGAGTGGATAAAATGGACGTAGAGTGGATAAAAATGGATGTAGAGTGGATAAAATGGATGTAGAGTGTATAAAATGGGTGTAAAGTGGATAAAAATGGATGTAGAGTGGATAAAATGGATGTAGAATGGATAAAAATGGATGTAGAGCGGATAAAAATGGATGTAGAGTGGATAAAATGGGTGTAAAATGGATAAAAATGGATGTAGAGTGGATAAAAATAGATGTAGAGTGGATAAAATGGATGTAGAGTGGATAAAATGGTTGTAGAGTGGATAAAATGGATGTAGAGTTGATAAAAATGGATGTAGAGTGGATAAAAATGGATGTAGAGTGGATAAAATGGATGTAGATTGGATAAAATGGTTGTAGAGTGGATAAAATGGATGTAGAGTGGATAAAATGGATGTAGAGTTGATAAAAATTGATGTAGAGTCGATAAAATGGATGTAGAGTGGATAAAATGGATGTAGAGTGGATAAAAATGGATGTAGAGCGGATAAAAATGGATGTAGAGTGGATAAAATGGGTGTAAAATGGATAAAAATGGATGTAGAGTGGATAAAATGGGTGTAAAATGGATAAAAATGGATGTAGAGTGGATAAAATGGATGTAGAGTGGATAAAATGGGTGTAAAGTGGATAAAAATGGATGTAGAGTGGATAAAATGGATGTAGAATGGATAAAAATGGATGTAGAGTGGATAAAATGGATGTAGAGTCGATAAAATGGATGTAGAGTGGATAAAAATGGATGTAGAGTGGATAAAATGGATGTAGAGTGGATAAAAATGGATGTAGAGTGAATATAATGGATGTAGAGAGGATAAAATGGATGTGGAGTGGATAACAATGGATGTAGAGTGGATAAAATGGATGTAGAGTGGATAAAATGGATGTAGAGTGGATAAAATGGTTGTAGAGTGGATAAAAATGGATGTAGAGTGGATAAAAATGGATGTAGATTGGATAAAATGGATGTAGAGTGGATAAAATGGATGTAGATTGGATAAAATGGATGTAGAGTGGATAAAATGGATGTACAGTTAATAAAAATGGATGTAGAGTGGATATAATGGATGTAGAGAGGATAAAATGGATGTAGAGTGGATAAAATGGATGAAGAGTGGATAAAATTGTTGTAGAGTGGATAAAATGGATGTAGAATGGATAAAATGGATGTAAAGTGGATAAAAATGGATGTCGAGTGGATAAAATGGATGTAGAGCGGATAAAAATGGATGTAGAGTGGATAAAATGCGTGTAAAATGGATAAAAATGGATGTAGAGTGGATAAAAATAGATGTAGAGTGGATAAAATGGATGTAGAGGGGATAAAATGGATGTAGAGTGGATAAAATGGTTGTAGAGTGGATAAAATGGATGTAGAGTTGATAAAAATGGATGTAGAGTGGATAAAAATGGATGTAGAGTGGATAAAATGGATGTAGAGTGGATAAAATGGATGTAGAGTGGATAAAATGGATGTAGAGTGGATAAAAATGGATGTAGAGAGGATAAAATGGATGTAGAGTGGATAAAATGGATGTACAGTTAATAAAAATGGATGTAGAGTGGATATAATGGATGTAGAGTTGATAAAATGGATGTAGAGTTAATAAAAATGGATGTAGAGGGGATAAAATGGATGTAGAGTGGATAAAATGGTTGTAGAGTGGATAAAATGGATGTAGAGTTGATAAAAATGGATGTAGAGTGGATAAAAATGGATGTAGAGTGGATAAAATGGATGTAGATTGGATAAAATGGTTGTAGAGTGGATAAAATGGATGTAGAGTGGATAAAATGGATGTAGAGTTGATAAAAATTGATGTAGAGTCGATAAAATGGATGTAGAGTGGATAAAATGGATGTAGAGTGGATAAAAATGGATGTAGAGCGGATAAAAATGGATGTAGAGTGGATAAAATGGATGTAGAATGGATAAAATGGATGTAAAGTGGATAAAAATGGATGTCGAGTGGATAAAATGGATGTAGAGCGGATAAAAATGGATGTAGAGTGGATAAAATGCGTGTAAAATGGATAAAAATGGATGTAGAGTGGATAAAAATAGATGTAGAGTGGATAAAATGGATGTAGAGGGGATAAAATGGATGTAGAGTGGATAAAATGGTTGTAGAGTGGATAAAATGGATGTAGAGTTGATAAAAATGGATGTAGAGTGGATAAAAATGGATGTAGAGTGGATAAAATGGATGTAGAGTGGATAAAATGGATGTAGAGTGGATAAAATGGATGTAGAGTGGATAAAAATGGATGTAGAGAGGATAAAATGGATGTAGAGTGGATAAAATGGATGTACAGTTAATAAAAATGGATGTAGAGTGGATATAATGGATGTAGAGTTGATAAAATGGATGTAAAGTGGATAAAATGGATGTAGAGTTAATAAAAATGGATGTAGAGGGGATAAAATGGATGTAGAGTGGATAAAATGGTTGTAGAGTGGATAAAATGGATGTAGAGTTGATAAAAATGGATGTAGAGTGGATAAAAATGGATGTAGAGTGGATAAAATGGATGTAGAGTGGATAAAATGGTTGTAGAGTGGATAAAATGGATGTAGAGTGGATAAAATGGATGTAGAGTTGATAAAAATGGATGTAGAGTCGATAAAATGGATGTAGAGTGGATAAAATGGATGTAGAGTGGATAAAAATGGATGTAGAGCGGATAAAAATGGATGTAGAGTGGATAAAATGGGTGTAAAATGGATAAAAATGGATGTAGAGTGGATAAAATGGGTGTAAAATGGATAAAAATGGATGTAGAGTGGATAAAATGGATGTAGAGTGGATAAAATGGGTGTAAAGTGGATAAAAATGGATGTAGAGTGGATAAAATGGATGTAGAATGGATAAAAATGGATGTAGAGTGGATAAAATGGATGTAGAGTCGATAAAATGGATGTAGAGTGGATAAAAATGGATGTAGAGTGGATAAAATGGATGTAGAGTGGATAAAAATGGATGTAGAGTGAATATAATGGATGTAGAGAGGATAAAATGGATGTGGAGTGGATAACAATGGATGTAGAGTGGATAAAATGGATGTAGAGTGGATAAAATGGATGTAAAGTGGATAAAATGGTTGTAGAGTGGATAAAAATGGATGTAGAGTGGATAAAAATGGATGTAGATTGGATAAAATGGATGTAGAGTGGATAAAATGGATGTAGATTGGATAAAATGGATGTAGAGTGGATAAAATGGATGTACAGTTAATAAAAATGGATGTAGAGTGGATATAATGGATGTAGAGAGGATAAAATGGATGTAGAGTGGATAAAATGGATGAAGAGTGGATAAAATTGTTGTAGAGTGGATAAAATGGATGTAGAATGGATAAAATGGATGTAAAGTGGATAAAAATGGATGTCGAGTGGATAAAATGGATGTAGAGCGGATAAAAATGGATGTAGAGTGGATAAAATGCGTGTAAAATGGATAAAAATGGATGTAGAGTGGATAAAAATAGATGTAGAGTGGATAAAATGGATGTAGAGGGGATAAAATGGATGTAGAGTGGATAAAATGGTTGTAGAGTGGATAAAATGGATGTAGAGTTGATAAAAATGGATGTAGAGTGGATAAAAATGGATGTAGAGTGGATAAAATGGATGTAGAGTGGATAAAATGGTTGTAGAGTGGATAAAATGGATGTAGAGTGGATAAAAATGGATGTCGAGTGGATAAAATGGATGTAGAGTTAATAAAAATGGATGTAGAGTGGATAAAATGGATGTAGAGTGGATAAAAATGGATGTAGAGTTGATAAAAATGGATGTAGAGTGGATAAAAATGGATGTAGATTGGATAAAATGGATGTAGAGTGGATAAAATGGATGTAGAGTTCATAAAAATGGATGTAGAGTGGATAAAAATGGATGTAGATTGGATAAAATGGATGTGGAGTGGATAACAATGGATGTAGAGAGGATAAAAATGGATATAGGGTAGATAAAATGGATGTAGAGTTAATAAAAATGGATGTAGAGTGGATATAATGGATGTAGAGGGGATAAAATGGATGTGGAGTGGATAACAATGGATGTAGAGTGGATAAAATGGATGTAGAGTGGATAAAATGGATGAAGAGTGGATAAAATTGTTGTAGAGTGGATAAAATGGATGTAGAATGGATAAAATGGATGTAAAGTGGATAAAAATGGATGTCGAGTGGATAAAATGGATGTAGAGCGGATAAAAATGGATGTAGAGTGGATAAAATGCGTGTAAAATGGATAAAAATGGATGTAGAGTGGATAAAAATAGATGTAGAGTGGATAAAATGGATGTAGAGGGGATAAAATGGATGTAGAGTGGATAAAATGGTTGTAGAGTGGATAAAATGGATGTAGAGTTGATAAAAATGGATGTAGAGTGGATAAAAATGGATGTAGAGTGGATAAAATGGATGTAGATTGGATAAAATGGTTGTAGAGTGGATAAAATGGATGTAGAGTGGATAAAATGGATGTAGAGTTGATAAAAATTGATGTAGAGTCGATAAAATGGATGTAGAGTGGATAAAATGGATGTAGAGTGGATAAAAATGGATGTAGAGCGGATACAAATGGATGTAGAGTGGATAAAATGGGTGTAAAATGGATAAAAATGGATGTAGAGTGGATAAAAATGGATGTAGGGTGGATAAAATGGATGTAGAGGGGATAAAATGGATGTAGAGTGGATAAAATGGTTGTAGAGTGGATAAAATGGATGTAGAGTTGATAAAAATGGATGTAGAGTGGATAAAAATGGATGTAGAGTGGATAAAATGGATGTAGAGCGGATAAAAATGGATGTAGTTTGGATAAAATGAATGTAGAGTGGATAAAATGGATGTAGAGTTGATAAAAATGGATGTAGAGTGGACAAAATAGATTTAGAGTGGATAAAAATTGATGTAGAGTGGATAAAATGAATGTAGAGTGGATAAAAATGGATGTAGAGTGGATAAAAATGGATGTGGAGTGGATAAAATGGATGTAGAGTGGATAAAATGGACGTAGAGTGGATAAAAATGGATGTAGAGTGGATAAAATGGATGTAGAGTGTATAAAATGGGTGTAAAGTGGATAAAAATGGATGTAGAGTGGATAAAGTGGATGTAGAATGGATAAAAATGGATGTAGAGCGGATAAAAATGGATGTAGAGTGGATAAAATGGGTGTAAAATGGATAAAAATGGATGTAGAGTGGATAAAAATAGATGTAGAGTGGATAAAATGGATGTAGAGGGGATAAAATGGATGTAGAGTGGATAAAATGGTTGTAGAGTGGATAAAATGGATGTAGAGTTGATAAAAATGGATGTAGAGTGGATAAAAATGGATGTAGAGTGGATAAAATGGATGTAGATTGGATAAAATGGTTGTAGAGTGGATAAAATGGATGTAGAGTGGATAGAATGGATGTAGAGTTGATAAAAATTGATGTAGAGTCGATAAAATGGATGTAGAGTGGATAAAATGGATGTAGAGTGGATAAAAATGGATGTAGAGCGGATAAAAATGGATGTAGAGTGGATAAAATGGGTGTAAAATGGATAAAAATGGATGTAGAGTGGATAAAATGGGTGTAAAATGGATAAAAATTGATGTAGAGTGGATAAAATGGATGTAGAGTGGATAAAATGGGTGTAAAGTGGATAAAAATGGATGTCGAGTGGATAAAATGGATGTAGAGCGGATAAAAATGGATGTAGAGTGGATAAAATGCGTGTAAAATGGATAAAAATGGATGTAGAGTGGATAAAAATAGATGTAGAGTGGATAAAATGGATGTAGAGGGGATAAAATGGATGTAGAGTGGATAAAATGGTTGTAGAGTGGATAAAATGGATGTAGAGTTGATAAAAATGGATGTAGAGTGGATAAAAATGGATGTAGAGTGGATAAAATGGATGTAGAGTGGATAAAATGGTTGTAGAGTGGATAAAATGGATGTAGAGTGGATAAAAATGGATGTCGAGTGGATAAAATGGATGTAGAGTTAATAAAAATGGATGTAGAGTGGATAAAATGGATGTAGAGTGGATAAAAATGGATGTAGAGTTGATAAAAATGGATGTAGAGTGGATAAAAATGGATGTAGATTGGAGAAAATGGATGTAGAGTGGATAAAAATGGATGTAGATTGGAGAAAATGGATGTAGAGTGGATAAAAATGGATGTAGAGTATATAAATTGGATGTAGAGTATATAAAATGGATGTAGAATGGATAAAAATGGATGTCGAGTGGATAAAATGGATGTAGAGTGGATAAAATGGATGTAGAGTTGATAAAAATTGATGTAGAGTCGATAAAATGGATGTAGAGTGGATAAAATGGATGTAGAGTGGATAAAAATGGATGTAGAGAGGATAAAATGGATGTAGAGTGGATAAAATGGATGTACAGTTAATAAAAATGGATGTAGAGTGGATATAATGGATGTAGAGTTGATAAAATGGATGTAAAGTGGATAAAATGGATGTAGAGTTAATAAAAATGGATGTCGAGTGGAAATAATGGATGTAGAGAGGATAAAATGGATGTAGAGTGGATAAAATGGATGTAGAGTTCATAAAAATGGATGTAGAGTGGATAAAAATGGATGTAGATTGGATAAAATGGATGTAGAGTGGATAAAATGGATGTAGAGTTCATAAAAATGGATGTAGAGTGGATAAAAATGGATGTAGATTGGATAAAATGGATGTAGAGTGGATAAAATGGTTGTAGAGTGGATAAAATGGATGTAGAGTTAATAAAAATGGATGTAGAGTGGAAATAATGGATGTAGAGAGGATAAAATGGATGTAGAGTGGATAAAATGGATGTAGAGTTCATAAAAATGGATGTAGAGTGGATAAAAATGGATGTAGATTGGATAAAATGGATGTGGAGTGGATAACAATGGATGTAGAGAGGATAAAAATGGATATAGGGTAGATAAAATGGATGTAGAGTTAATAAAAATGGATGTAGAGTGGATATAATGGATGTAGAGGGGATAAAATGGATGTGGAGTGGATAACAATGGATGTAGAGTGGATAAAATGGATGTAGATTGGATAAAATGGTTGTAGAGTGGATAAAATGGATGTAGAGTGGATAAAATGGATGTAGAGTTGATAAAAATTGATGTAGAGTCGATAAAATGGATGTAGAGTGGATAAAATGGATGTAGAGTGGATAAAAATGGATGTAGAGCGGATACAAATGGATGTAGAGTGGATAAAATGGGTGTAAAATGGATAAAAATGGATGTAGAGTGGATAAAAATGGATGTAGGGTGGATAAAATGGATGTAGAGGGGATAAAATGGATGTAGAGTGGATAAAATGGTTGTAGAGTGGATAAAATGGATGTAGAGTTGATAAAAATGGATGTAGAGTGGATAAAAATGGATGTAGAGTGGATAAAATGGATGTAGAGCGGATAAAAATGGATGTAGTTTGGATAAAATGAATGTAGAGTGGATAAAATGGATGTAGAGTTGATAAAAATGGATGTAGAGTGGACAAAATAGATTTAGAGTGGATAAAAATTGATGTAGAGTGGATAAAATGAATGTAGAGTGGATAAAAATGGATGTAGAGTGGATAAAAATGGATGTGGAGTGGATAAAATGGATGTAGAGTGGATAAAATGGACGTAGAGTGGATAAAAATGGATGTAGAGTGGATAAAATGGATGTAGAGTGTATAAAATGGGTGTAAAGTGGATAAAAATGGATGTAGAGTGGATAAAATGGATGTAGAATGGATAAAAATGGATGTAGAGCGGATAAAAATGGATGTAGAGTGGATAAAATGGGTGTAAAATGGATAAAAATGGATGTAGAGTGGATAAAAATAGATGTAGAGTGGATAAAATGGATGTAGAGGGGATAAAATGGATGTAGAGTGGATAAAATGGTTGTAGAGTGGATAAAATGGATGTAGAGTTGATAAAAATGGATGTAGAGTGGATAAAAATGGATGTAGAGTGGATAAAATGGATGTAGATTGGATAAAATGGTTGTAGAGTGGATAAAATGGATGTAGAGTGGATAGAATGGATGTAGAGTTGATAAAAATTGATGTAGAGTCGATAAAATGGATGTAGAGTGGATAAAATGGATGTAGAGTGGATAAAAATGGATGTAGAGCGGATAAAAATGGATGTAGAGTGGATAAAATGGGTGTAAAATGGATAAAAATGGATGTAGAGTGGATAAAATGGGTGTAAAATGGATAAAAATTGATGTAGAGTGGATAAAATGGATGTAGAGTGGATAAAATGGGTGTAAAGTGGATAAAAATGGATGTAGAGTGGATAAAATGGATGTAGAGCGGATAAAAATGGATGTAGAGTGGATAAAATGCGTGTAAAATGGATAAAAATGGATGTAGAGTGGATAAAAATAGATGTAGAGTGGATAAAATGGATGTAGAGTGGATAAAATGGATGTAGAGTGGATAAAATGGTTGTAGAGTGGATAAAATGGATGTAGAGTTGATAAAAATGGATGTAGAGTGGATAAAAATGGATGTAGAGAGGATAAAATGGATGTAGAGTGGATAAAATGGATGTACAGTTAATAAAAATGGATGTAGAGTGGATATAATGGATGTAGAGTTGATAAAATGGATGTAAAGTGGATAAAATGGATGTAGAGTTAATAAAAATGGATGTAGAGGGGATAAAATGGATGTAGAGTGGATAAAATGGTTGTAGAGTGGATAAAATGGATGTAGAGTTGATAAAAATGGATGTAGAGTGGATAAAAATGGATGTAGAGTGGATAAAATGGATGTAGATTGGATAAAATGGATGTAGAGTGGATAAAATGGATGTAGAGTGGATAAAATGGATGTAGAGTTGATAAAAATTGATGTAGAGTCGATAAAATGGATGTAGAGTGGATAAAATGGATGTAGAGTGGATAAAAATGGATGTAGAGCGGATAAAAATGGATGTAGAGTGGATAAAATGGGTGTAAAATGGATAAAAATGGATGTAGAGTGGATAAAATGGGTGTAAAATGGATAAAAATGGATGTAGAGTGGATAAAATGGATGTAGAGTGGATAAAATGGGTGTAAAGTGGATAAAAATGGATGTAGAGTGGATAAAATGGATGTAGAGTGGATAAAAATGGATGTAGAGTGGATAAAATGGATGTAGAGTCGATAAAATGGATGTAGAGTTGATAAAAATGGATGTAGAGTGGATAAAATGGATGTAGAGTGGATAAAAATGGATGTAGAGTGAATATAATGGATGTAGAGAGGATAAAATGGATGTGGAGTGGATAACAATGGATGTAGAGTGGATAAAATGGATGTAGAGTGGATAAAATGGATGTAAAGTGGATAAAATGGTTGTAGAGTGGATAAAAATGGATGTAGAG
Organism: Pemphredon lugubris; assembly: GCA_933228935.1. Classification (NCBI taxonomy): domain Eukaryota; kingdom Metazoa; phylum Arthropoda; class Insecta; order Hymenoptera; family Crabronidae; genus Pemphredon; species Pemphredon lugubris. The sequence goes on from OW121816.1 coordinate 53,350,508, forward strand.
TGGATAAAAATGGATGTAGATTGGATAAAATGGATGTAGAGTGGATAAAATGGATGTAGATTGGATAAAATGGATGTAGAGTGGATAAAATGGATGTACAGTTAATAAAAATGGATGTAGAGTGGATATAATGGATGTAGAGAGGATAAAATGGATGTAGAGTGGATAAAATGGATGAAGAGTGGATAAAATTGTTGTAGAGTGAATAAAATGGATGTAGAATGGATAAAATGGATGTAAAGTGGATAAAAATGGATGTCGAGTGGATAAAATGGATGTAGAGCGGATAAAAATGGATGTAGAGTGGATAAAATGCGTGTAAAATGGATAAAAATGGATGTAGAGTGGATAAAAATAGATGTAGAGTGGATAAAATGGATGTAGAGGGGATAAAATGGATGTAGAGTGGATAAAATGGTTGTAGAGTGGATAAAATGGATGTAGAGTTGATAAAAATGGATGTAGAGTGGATAAAAATGGATGTAGAGTGGATAAAATGGATGTAGAGTGGATAAAATGGTTGTAGAGTGGATAAAATGGATGTAGAGTGGATAAAAATGGATGTCGAGTGGATAAAATGGATGTAGAGTTAATAAAAATGGATGTAGAGTGGATAAAATGGATGTAGAGTGGATAAAAATGGATGTAGAGTTGATAAAAATGGATGTAGAGTGGATAAAAATGGATGTAGATTGGATAAAATGGATGTAGAGTGGATAAAATGGATGTAGAGTTCATAAAAATGGATGTAGAGTGGATAAAAATGGATGTAGATTGGATAAAATGGATGTGGAGTGGATAACAATGGATGTAGAGAGGATAAAAATGGATATAGGGTAGATAAAATGGATGTAGAGTTAATAAAAATGGATGTAGAGTGGATATAATGGATGTAGAGGGGATAAAATGGATGTAGAGTTCATAAAAATGGATGTAGAGTGGATAAAAATGGATGTAGATTGGATAAAATGGATGTGGAGTGGATAACAATGGATGTAGAGAGGATAAAAATGGATATAGGGTAGATAAAATGGATGTAGAGTTAATAAAAATGGATGTAGAGTGGATATAATGGATGTAGAGGGGATAAAATGGATGTGGAGTGGATAACAATGGATGTAGAGTGGATAAAATGGATGTAGATTGGATAAAATGGTTGTAGAGTGGATAAAATGGATGTAGAGTGGATAAAATGGATGTAGAGTTGATAAAAATTGATGTAGAGTCGATAAAATGGATGTAGAGTGGATAAAATGGATGTAGAGTGGATAAAAATGGATGTAGAGCGGATACAAATGGATGTAGAGTGGATAAAATGGGTGTAAAATGGATAAAAATGGATGTAGAGTGGATAAAAATGGATGTAGGGTGGATAAAATGGATGTAGAGGGGATAAAATGGATGTAGAGTGGATAAAATGGTTGTAGAGTGGATAAAATGGATGTAGAGTTGATAAAAATGGATGTAGAGTGGATAAAAATGGATGTAGAGTGGATAAAATGGATGTAGAGCGGATAAAAATGGATGTAGTTTGGATAAAATGAATGTAGAGTGGATAAAATGGATGTAGAGTTGATAAAAATGGATGTAGAGTGGACAAAATAGATTTAGAGTGGATAAAAATTGATGTAGAGTGGATAAAATGAATGTAGAGTGGATAAAAATGGATGTAGAGTGGATAAAAATGGATGTGGAGTGGATAAAATGGATGTAGAGTGGATAAAATGGACGTAGAGTGGATAAAAATGGATGTAGAGTGGATAAAATGGATGTAGAGTGTATAAAATGGGTGTAAAGTGGATAAAAATGGATGTAGAGTGGATAAAATGGATGTAGAATGGATAAAAATGGATGTAGAGCGGATAAAAATGGATGTAGAGTGGATAAAATGGGTGTAAAATGGATAAAAATGGATGTAGAGTGGATAAAAATAGATGTAGAGTGGATAAAATGGATGTAGAGGGGATAAAATGGATGTAGAGTGGATAAAATGGTTGTAGAGTGGATAAAATGGATGTAGAGTTGATAAAAATGGATGTAGAGTGGATAAAAATGGATGTAGAGTGGATAAAATGGATGTAGATTGGATAAAATGGTTGTAGAGTGGATAAAATGGATGTAGAGTGGATAGAATGGATGTAGAGTTGATAAAAATTGATGTAGAGTCGATAAAATGGATGTAGAGTGGATAAAATGGATGTAGAGTGGATAAAAATGGATGTAGAGCGGATAAAAATGGATGTAGAGTGGATAAAATGGGTGTAAAATGGATAAAAATGGATGTAGAGTGGATAAAATGGGTGTAAAATGGATAAAAATTGATGTAGAGTGGATAAAATGGATGTAGAGTGGATAAAATGGGTGTAAAGTGGATAAAAATGGATGTCGAGTGGATAAAATGGATGTAGAGCGGATAAAAATGGATGTAGAGTGGATAAAATGCGTGTAAAATGGATAAAAATGGATGTAGAGTGGATAAAATGCGTGTAAAATGGATAAAAATGGATGTAGAGTGGATAAAAATAGATGTAGAGTGGATAAAATGGATGTAGAGGGGATAAAATGGATGTAGAGTGGATAAAATGGTTGTAGAGTGGATAAAATGGATGTAGAGTTGATAAAAATGGATGTAGAGTGGATAAAAATGGATGTAGAGTGGATAAAATGGATGTAGAGTGGATAAAATGGTTGTAGAGTGGATAAAATGGATGTAGAGTGGATAAAAATGGATGTCGAGTGGATAAAATGGATGTAGAGTTAATAAAAATGGATGTAGAGTGGATAAAATGGATGTAGAGTGGATAAAAATGGATGTAGAGTTGATAAAAATGGATGTAGAGTGGATAAAAATGGATGTAGATTGGAGAAAATGGATGTAGAGTGGATAAAAATGGATGTAGATTGGAGAAAATGGATGTAGAGTGGATAAAAATGGATGTAGAGTATATAAATTGGATGTAGAGTATATAAAATGGATGTAGAATGGATAAAAATGGATGTCGAGTGGATAAAATGGATGTAGAGTGGATAAAATGGATGTAGAGTTGATAAAAATTGATGTAGAGTCGATAAAATGGATGTAGAGTGGATAAAATGGATGTAGAGTGGATAAAAATGGATGTAGAGAGGATAAAATGGATGTAGAGTGGATAAAATGGATGTACAGTTAATAAAAATGGATGTAGAGTGGATATAATGGATGTAGAGTTGATAAAATGGATGTAAAGTGGATAAAATGGATGTAGAGTTAATAAAAATGGATGTCGAGTGGAAATAATGGATGTAGAGAGGATAAAATGGATGTAGAGTGGATAAAATGGATGTAGAGTTCATAAAAATGGATGTAGAGTGGATAAAAATGGATGTAGATTGGATAAAATGGATGTAGAGTGGATAAAATGGATGTAGAGTTCATAAAAATGGATGTAGAGTGGATAAAAATGGATGTAGATTGGATAAAATGGATGTAGAGTGGATAAAATGGTTGTAGAGTGGATAAAATGGATGTAGAGTTAATAAAAATGGATGTAGAGTGGAAATAATGGATGTAGAGAGGATAAAATGGATGTAGAGTGGATAAAATGGATGTAGAGTTCATAAAAATGGATGTAGAGTGGATAAAAATGGATGTAGATTGGATAAAATGGATGTGGAGTGGATAACAATGGATGTAGAGAGGATAAAAATGGATATAGGGTAGATAAAATGGATGTAGAGTTAATAAAAATGGATGTAGAGTGGATATAATGGATGTAGAGGGGATAAAATGGATGTGGAGTGGATAACAATGGATGTAGAGTGGATAAAATGGATGTAGATTGGATAAAATGGTTGTAGAGTGGATAAAATGGATGTAGAGTGGATAAAATGGATGTAGAGTTGATAAAAATTGATGTAGAGTCGATAAAATGGATGTAGAGTGGATAAAATGGATGTAGAGTGGATAAAAATGGATGTAGAGCGGATACAAATGGATGTAGAGTGGATAAAATGGGTGTAAAATGGATAAAAATGGATGTAGAGTGGATAAAAATGGATATAGGGTGGATAAAATGGATGTAGAGGGGATAAAATGGATGTAGAGTGGATAAAATGGTTGTAGAGTGGATAAAATGGATGTAGAGTTGATAAAAATGGATGTAGAGTGGATAAAAATGGATGTAGAGTGGATAAAATGGATGTAGAGCGGATAAAAATGGATGTAGTTTGGATAAAATGAATGTAGAGTGGATAAAATGGATGTAGAGTTGATAAAAATGGATGTAGAGTGGACAAAATAGATTTAGAGTGGATAAAAATTGATGTAGAGTGGATAAAATGAATGTAGAGTGGATAAAAATGGATGTAGAGTGGATAAAAATGGATGTGGAGTGGATAAAATGGATGTAGAGTGGATAAAATGGACGTAGAGTGGATAAAAATGGATGTAGAGTGGATAAAATGGATGTAGAGTGTATAAAATGGGTGTAAAGTGGATAAAAATGGATGTAGAGTGGATAAAATGGATGTAGAATGGATAAAAATGGATGTAGAGCGGATAAAAATGGATGTAGAGTGGATAAAATGGGTGTAAAATGGATAAAAATGGATGTAGAGTGGATAAAAATAGATGTAGAGTGGATAAAATGGATGTAGAGGGGATAAAATGGATGTAGAGTGGATAAAATGGTTGTAGAGTGGATAAAATGGATGTAGAGTTGATAAAAATGGATGTAGAGTGGATAAAAATGGATGTAGAGTGGATAAAATGGATGTAGATTGGATAAAATGGTTGTAGAGTGGATAAAATGGATGTAGAGTGGATAGAATGGATGTAGAGTTGATAAAAATTGATGTAGAGTCGATAAAATGGATGTAGAGTGGATAAAATGGATGTAGAGTGGATAAAAATGGATGTAGAGCGGATAAAAATGGATGTAGAGTGGATAAAATGGGTGTAAAATGGATAAAAATGGATGTAGAGTGGATAAAATGGGTGTAAAATGGATAAAAATTGATGTAGAGTGGATAAAATGGATGTAGAGTGGATAAAATGGGTGTAAAGTGGATAAAAATGGATGTCGAGTGGATAAAATGGATGTAGAGCGGATAAAAATGGATGTAGAGTGGATAAAATGCGTGTAAAATGGATAAAAATGGATGTAGAGTGGATAAAAATAGATGTAGAGTGGATAAAATGGATGTAGAGGGGATAAAATGGATGTAGAGTGGATAAAATGGTTGTAGAGTGGATAAAATGGATGTAGAGTTGATAAAAATGGATGTAGAGTGGATAAAAATGGATGTAGAGAGGATAAAATGGATGTAGAGTGGATAAAATGGATGTACAGTTAATAAAAATGGATGTAGAGTGGATATAATGGATGTAGAGTTGATAAAAATTGATGTAGAGTCGATAAAATGGATGTAGAGTGGATAAAATGGATGTAGAGTGGATAAAAATGGATGTAGAGCGGATAAAAATGGATGTAGAGTGGATAAAATGGGTGTAAAATGGATAAAAATGGATGTAGAGTGGATAAAATGGGTGTAAAATGGATAAAAATTGATGTAGAGTGGATAAAATGGATGTAGAGTGGATAAAATGGGTGTAAAGTGGATAAAAATGGATGTCGAGTGGATAAAATGGATGTAGAGCGGATAAAAATGGATGTAGAGTGGATAAAATGCGTGTAAAATGGATAAAAATGGATGTAGAGTGGATAAAAATAGATGTAGAGTGGATAAAATGGATGTAGAGGGGATAAAATGGATGTAGAGTGGATAAAATGGTTGTAGAGTGGATAAAATGGATGTAGAGTTGATAAAAATGGATGTAGAGTGGATAAAAATGGATGTAGAGTGGATAAAATGGATGTAGAGTGGATAAAATGGTTGTAGAGTGGATAAAATGGATGTAGAGTGGATAAAAATGGATGTCGAGTGGATAAAATGGATGTAGAGTTAATAAAAATGGATGTAGAGTGGATAAAATGGATGTAGAGTGGATAAAAATGGATGTAGAGTTGATAAAAATGGATGTAGAGTGGATAAAAATGGATGTAGATTGGAGAAAATGGATGTAGAGTGGATAAAAATGGATGTAGATTGGAGAAAATGGATGTAGAGTGGATAAAAATGGATGTAGAGTATATAAATTGGATGTAGAGTATATAAAATGGATGTAGAATGGATAAAAATGGATGTCGAGTGGATAAAATGGATGTAGAGTGGATAAAATGGATGTAGAGTTGATAAAAATTGATGTAGAGTCGATAAAATGGATGTAGAGTGGATAAAATGGATGTAGAGTGGATAAAAATGGATGTAGAGAGGATAAAATGGATGTAGAGTGGATAAAATGGATGTACAGTTAATAAAAATGGATGTAGAGTGGATATAATGGATGTAGAGTTGATAAAATGGATGTAAAGTGGATAAAATGGATGTAGAGTTAATAAAAATGGATGTCGAGTGGAAATAATGGATGTAGAGAGGATAAAATGGATGTAGAGTGGATAAAATGGATGTAGAGTTCATAAAAATGGATGTAGAGTGGATAAAAATGGATGTAGATTGGATAAAATGGATGTAGAGTGGATAAAATGGATGTAGAGTTCATAAAAATGGATGTAGAGTGGATAAAAATGGATGTAGATTGGATAAAATGGATGTAGAGTGGATAAAATGGTTGTAGAGTGGATAAAATGGATGTAGAGTTAATAAAAATGGATGTAGAGTGGAAATAATGGATGTAGAGAGGATAAAATGGATGTAGAGTGGATAAAATGGATGTAGAGTTCATAAAAATGGATGTAGAGTGGATAAAAATGGATGTAGATTGGATAAAATGGATGTGGAGTGGATAACAATGGATGTAGAGAGGATAAAAATGGATATAGGGTAGATAAAATGGATGTAGAGTTAATAAAAATGGATGTAGAGTGGATATAATGGATGTAGAGGGGATAAAATGGATGTGGAGTGGATAACAATGGATGTAGAGTGGATAAAATGGATGTAGATTGGATAAAATGGTTGTAGAGTGGATAAAATGGATGTAGAGTGGATAAAATGGATGTAGAGTTGATAAAAATTGATGTAGAGTCGATAAAATGGATGTAGAGTGGATAAAATGGATGTAGAGTGGATAAAAATGGATGTAGAGCGGATACAAATGGATGTAGAGTGGATAAAATGGGTGTAAAATGGATAAAAATGGATGTAGAGTGGATAAAAATGGATGTAGGGTGGATAAAATGGATGTAGAGGGGATAAAATGGATGTAGAGTGGATAAAATGGTTGTAGAGTGGATAAAATGGATGTAGAGTTGATAAAAATGGATGTAGAGTGGATAAAAATGGATGTAGAGTGGATAAAATGGATGTAGAGCGGATAAAAATGGATGTAGTTTGGATAAAATGAATGTAGAGTGGATAAAATGGATGTAGAGTTGATAAAAATGGATGTAGAGTGGACAAAATAGATTTAGAGTGGATAAAAATTGATGTAGAGTGGATAAAATGAATGTAGAGTGGATAAAAATGGATGTAGAGTGGATAAAAATGGATGTGGAGTGGATAAAATGGATGTAGAGTGGATAAAATGGACGTAGAGTGGATAAAAATGGATGTAGAGTGGATAAAATGGATGTAGAGTGTATAAAATGGGTGTAAAGTGGATAAAAATGGATGTAGAGTGGATAAAATGGATGTAGAATGGATAAAAATGGATGTAGAGCGGATAAAAATGGATGTAGAGTGGATAAAATGGGTGTAAAATGGATAAAAATGGATGTAGAGTGGATAAAAATAGATGTAGAGTGGATAAAATGGATGTAGAGGGGATAAAATGGATGTAGAGTGGATAAAATGGTTGTAGAGTGGATAAAATGGATGTAGAGTTGATAAAAATGGATGTAGAGTGGATAAAAATGGATGTAGAGTGGATAAAATGGATGTAGATTGGATAAAATGGTTGTAGAGTGGATAAAATGGATGTAGAGTGGATAGAATGGATGTAGAGTTGATAAAAATTGATGTAGAGTCGATAAAATGGATGTAGAGTGGATAAAATGGATGTAGAGTGGATAAAAATGGATGTAGAGTGGATAAAAATGGATGTAGAGTGGATAAAATGGGTGTAAAATGGATAAAAATGGATGTAGAGTGGATAAAATGGGTGTAAAATGGATAAAAATTGATGTAGAGTGGATAAAATGGATGTAGAGTGGATAAAAATGGATGTAGAGTGGATAAAAATGGATGTCGAGTGGATAAAATGGATGTAGAGCGGATAAAAATGGATGTAGAGTGGATAAAATGCGTGTAAAATGGATAAAAATGGATGTAGAGTGGATAAAAATAGATGTAGAGTGGATAAAATGGATGTAGAGTGGATAAAATGGATGTAGAGTGGATAAAATGGTTGTAGAGTGGATAAAATGGATGTAGAGTTGATAAAAATGGATGTAGAGTGGATAAAAATGGATGTAGAGAGGATAAAATGGATGTAGAGTGGATAAAATGGATGTACAGTTAATAAAAATGGATGTAGAGTGGATATAATGGATGTAGAGTTGATAAAATGGATGTAAAGTGGATAAAATGGATGTAGAGTTAATAAAAATGGATGTAGAGGGGATAAAATGGATGTAGAGTGGATAAAATGGTTGTAGAGTGGATAAAATGGATGTAGAGTTGATAAAAATGGATGTAGAGTGGATAAAAATGGATGTAGAGTGGATAAAATGGATGTAGATTGGATAAAATGGTTGTAGAGTGGATAAAATGGATGTAGAGTGGATAAAATGGATGTAGAGTTGATAAAAATTGATGTAGAGTCGATAAAATGGATGTAGAGTGGATAAAATGGATGTAGAGTGGATAAAAATGGATGTAGAGCGGATAAAAATGGATGTAGAGTGGATAAAATGGGTGTAAAATGGATAAAAATGGATGTAGAGTGGATAAAATGGGTGTAAAATGGATAAAAATGGATGTAGAGTGGATAAAATGGATGTAGAGTGGATAAAATGGGTGTAAAGTGGATAAAAATGGATGTAGAGTGGATAAAATGGATGTAGAATGGATAAAAATGGATGTAGAGTGGATAAAATGGATGTAGAGTCGATAAAATGGATGTAGAGTGGATAAAAATGGATGTAGAGTGGATAAAATGGATGTAGAGTGGATAAAAATGGATGTAGAGTGAATATAATGGATGTAGAGAGGATAAAATGGATGTGGAGTGGATAACAATGGATGTAGAGTGGATAAAATGGATGTAGAGTGGATAAAATGGATGTAGAGTGGATAAAATGGTTGTAGAGTGGATAAAAATGGATGTAGAGTGGATAAAAATGGATGTAGATTGGATAAAATGGATGTAGAGTGGATAAAATGGATGTAGATTGGATAAAATGGATGTAGAGTGGATAAAATGGATGTACAGTTAATAAAAATGGATGTAGAGTGGATATAATGGATGTAGAGAGGATAAAATGGATGTAGAGTGGATAAAATGGATGAAGAGTGGATAAAATTGTTGTAGAGTGAATAAAATGGATGTAGAATGGATAAAATGGATGTAAAGTGGATAAAAATGGATGTCGAGTGGATAAAATGGATGTAGAGCGGATAAAAATGGATGTAGAGTGGATAAAATGCGTGTAAAATGGATAAAAATGGATGTAGAGTGGATAAAAATAGATGTAGAGTGGATAAAATGGATGTAGAGGGGATAAAATGGATGTAGAGTGGATAAAATGGTTGTAGAGTGGATAAAATGGATGTAGAGTTGATAAAAATGGATGTAGAGTGGATAAAAATGGATGTAGAGTGGATAAAATGGATGTAGAGTGGATAAAATGGTTGTAGAGTGGATAAAATGGATGTAGAGTGGATAAAAATGGATGTCGAGTGGATAAAATGGATGTAGAGTTAATAAAAATGGATGTAGAGTGGATAAAATGGATGTAGAGTGGATAAAAATGGATGTAGAGTTGATAAAAATGGATGTAGAGTGGATAAAAATGGATGTAGATTGGATAAAATGGATGTAGAGTGGATAAAATGGATGTAGAGTTCATAAAAATGGATGTAGAGTGGATAAAAATGGATGTAGATTGGATAAAATGGATGTGGAGTGGATAACAATGGATGTAGAGAGGATAAAAATGGATATAGGGTAGATAAAATGGATGTAGAGTTAATAAAAATGGATGTAGAGTGGATATAATGGATGTAGAGGGGATAAAATGGATGTGGAGTGGATAACAATGGATGTAGAGTGGATAAAATGGATGTAGAGTGGATAAAATGGATGAAGAGTGGATAAAATTGTTGTAGAGTGGATAAAATGGATGTAGAATGGATAAAATGGATGTAAAGTGGATAAAAATGGATGTCGAGTGGATAAAATGGATGTAGAGCGGATAAAAATGGATGTAGAGTGGATAAAATGCGTGTAAAATGGATAAAAATGGATGTAGAGTGGATAAAAATAGATGTAGAGTGGATAAAATGGATGTAGAGGGGATAAAATGGATGTAGAGTGGATAAAATGGTTGTAGAGTGGATAAAATGGATGTAGAGTTGATAAAAATGGATGTAGAGTGGATAAAAATGGATGTAGAGTGGATAAAATGGATGTAGATTGGATAAAATGGTTGTAGAGTGGATAAAATGGATGTAGAGTGGATAAAATGGATGTAGAGTTGATAAAAATTGATGTAGAGTCGATAAAATGGATGTAGAGTGGATAAAATGGATGTAGAGTGGATAAAAATGGATGTAGAGCGGATACAAATGGATGTAGAGTGGATAAAATGGGTGTAAAATGGATAAAAATGGATGTAGAGTGGATAAAAATGGATGTAGGGTGGATAAAATGGATGTAGAGGGGATAAAATGGATGTAGAGTGGATAAAATGGTTGTAGAGTGGATAAAATGGATGTAGAGTGGATAAAAATGGATGTAGAGTGGATAAAAATGGATGTAGAGTGGATAAAATGGATGTAGAGCGGATAAAAATGGATGTAGTTTGGATAAAATGAATGTAGAGTGGATAAAATGGATGTAGAGTTGATAAAAATGGATGTAGAGTGGACAAAATAGATTTAGAGTGGATAAAAATTGATGTAGAGTGGATAAAATTAATGTAGAGTGGATAAAAATGGATGTAGAGTGGATAAAAATGGATGTGGAGTGGATAAAATGGATGTAGAGTGGATAAAATGGACGTAGAGTGGATAAAAATGGATGTAGAGTGGATAAAATGGATGTAGAGTGTATAAAATGGGTGTAAAGTGGATAAAAATGGATGTAGAGTGGATAAAATGGATGTAGAATGGATAAAAATGGATGTAGAGCGGATAAAAATGGATGTAGAGTGGATAAAATGGGTGTAAAATGGATAAAAATGGATGTAGAGTGGATAAAAATAGATGTAGAGTGGATAAAATGGATGTAGAGGGGATAAAATGGATGTAGAGTGGATAAAATGGTTGTAGAGTGGATAAAATGGATGTAGAGTTGATAAAAATGGATGTAGAGTGGATAAAAATGGATGTAGAGTGGATAAAATGGATGTAGATTGGATAAAATGGTTGTAGAGTGGATAAAATGGATGTAGAGTGGATAGAATGGATGTAGAGTTGATAAAAATTGATGTAGAGTCGATAAAATGGATGTAGAGTGGATAAAATGGATGTAGAGTGGATAAAAATGGATGTAGAGCGGATAAAAATGGATGTAGAGTGGATAAAATGGGTGTAAAATGGATAAAAATGGATGTAGAGTGGATAAAATGGGTGTAAAATGGATAAAAATTGATGTAGAGTGGATAAAATGGATGTAGAGTGGATAAAATGGGTGTAAAGTGGATAAAAATGGATGTCGAGTGGATAAAATGGATGTAGAGCGGATAAAAATGGATGTAGAGTGGATAAAATGCGTGTAAAATGGATAAAAATGGATGTAGAGTGGATAAAAATAGATGTAGAGTGGATAAAATGGATGTAGAGGGGATAAAATGGATGTAGAGTGGATAAAATGGTTGTAGAGTGGATAAAATGGATGTAGAGTTGATAAAAATGGATGTAGAGTGGATAAAAATGGATGTAGAGTGGATAAAATGGATGTAGAGTGGATAAAATGGTTGTAGAGTGGATAAAATGGATGTAGAGTGGATAAAAATGGATGTCGAGTGGATAAAATGGATGTAGAGTTAATAAAAATGGATGTAGAGTGGATAAAATGGATGTAGAGTGGATAAAAATGGATGTAGAGTTGATAAAAATGGATGTAGAGTGGATAAAAATGGATGTAGATTGGAGAAAATGGATGTAGAGTGGATAAAAATGGATGTAGATTGGAGAAAATGGATGTAGAGTGGATAAAAATGGATGTAGAGTATATAAATTGGATGTAGAGTATATAAAATGGATGTAGAATGGATAAAAATGGATGTCGAGTGGATAAAATGGATGTAGAGTGGATAAAATGGATGTAGAGTTGATAAAAATTGATGTAGAGTGGATAAAATGGATGTAGAGTGGATAAAATGGATGTAGAGTGGATAAAAATGGATGTAGAGAGGATAAAATGGATGTAGAGTGGATAAAATGGATGTACAGTTAATAAAAATGGATGTAGAGTGGATATAATGGATGTAGAGTTGATAAAATGGATGTAAAGTGGATAAAATGGATGTAGAGTTAATAAAAATGGATGTCGAGTGGAAATAATGGATGTAGAGAGGATAAAATGGATGTAGAGTGGATAAAATGGATGTAGAGTTCATAAAAATGGATGTAGAGTGGATAAAAATGGATGTAGATTGGATAAAATGGATGTAGAGTGGATAAAATGGATGTAGAGTTCATAAAAATGGATGTAGAGTGGATAAAAATGGATGTAGATTGGATAAAATGGATGTAGAGTGGATAAAATGGTTGTAGAGTGGATAAAATGGATGTAGAGTTAATAAAAATGGATGTAGAGTGGAAATAATGGATGTAGAGAGGATAAAATGGATGTAGAGTGGATAAAATGGATGTAGAGTTCATAAAAATGGATGTAGAGTGGATAAAAATGGATGTAGATTGGATAAAATGGATGTGGAGTGGATAACAATGGATGTAGAGAGGATAAAAATGGATATAGGGTAGATAAAATGGATGTAGAGTTAATAAAAATGGATGTAGAGTGGATATAATGGATGTAGAGGGGATAAAATGGATGTGGAGTGGATAACAATGGATGTAGAGTGGATAAAATGGATGTAGATTGGATAAAATGGTTGTAGAGTGGATAAAATGGATGTAGAGTGGATAAAATGGATGTAGAGTTGATAAAAATTGATGTAGAGTCGATAAAATGGATGTAGAGTGGATAAAATGGATGTAGAGTGGATAAAAATGGATGTAGAGCGGATACAAATGGATGTAGAGTGGATAAAATGGGTGTAAAATGGATAAAAATGGATGTAGAGTGGATAAAAATGGATGTAGGGTGGATAAAATGGATGTAGAGGGGATAAAATGGATGTAGAGTGGATAAAATGGTTGTAGAGTGGATAAAATGGATGTAGAGTTGATAAAAATGGATGTAGAGTGGATAAAAATGGATGTAGAGTGGATAAAATGGATGTAGAGCGGATAAAAATGGATGTAGTTTGGATAAAATGAATGTAGAGTGGATAAAATGGATGTAGAGTTGATAAAAATGGATGTAGAGTGGACAAAATAGATTTAGAGTGGATAAAAATTGATGTAGAGTGGATAAAATGAATGTAGAGTGGATAAAAATGGATGTAGAGTGGATAAAAATGGATGTGGAGTGGATAAAATGGATGTAGAGTGGATAAAATGGACGTAGAGTGGATAAAAATGGATGTAGAGTGGATAAAATGGATGTAGAGTGTATAAAATGGGTGTAAAGTGGATAAAAATGGATGTAGAGTGGATAAAATGGATGTAGAATGGATAAAAATGGATGTAGAGCGGATAAAAATGGATGTAGAGTGGATAAAATGGGTGTAAAATGGATAAAAATGGATGTAGAGTGGATAAAAATAGATGTAGAGTGGATAAAATGGATGTAGAGGGGATAAAATGGATGTAGAGTGGATAAAATGGTTGTAGAGTGGATAAAATGGATGTAGAGTTGATAAAAATGGATGTAGAGTGGATAAAAATGGATGTAGAGTGGATAAAATGGATGTAGATTGGATAAAATGGTTGTAGAGTGGATAAAATGGATGTAGAGTGGATAGAATGGATGTAGAGTTGATAAAAATTGATGTAGAGTCGATAAAATGGATGTAGAGTGGATAAAATGGATGTAGAGTGGATAAAAATGGATGTAGAGCGGATAAAAATGGATGTAGAGTGGATAAAATGGGTGTAAAATGGATAAAAATGGATGTAGAGTGGATAAAATGGGTGTAAAATGGATAAAAATTGATGTAGAGTGGATAAAATGGATGTAGAGTGGATAAAATGGGTGTAAAGTGGATAAAAATGGATGTCGAGTGGATAAAATGGATGTAGAGCGGATAAAAATGGATGTAGAGTGGATAAAATGCGTGTAAAATGGATAAAAATGGATGTAGAGTGGATAAAAATAGATGTAGAGTGGATAAAATGGATGTAGAGGGGATAAAATGGATGTAGAGTGGATAAAATGGTTGTAGAGTGGATAAAATGGATGTAGAGTTGATAAAAATGGATGTAGAGTGGATAAAAATGGATGTAGAGTGGATAAAATGGATGTAGAGTGGATAAAATGGTTGTAGAGTGGATAAAATGGATGTAGAGTGGATAAAAATGGATGTCGAGTGGATAAAATGGATGTAGAGTTAATAAAAATGGATGTAGAGTGGATAAAATGGATGTAGAGTGGATAAAAATGGATGTAGAGTTGATAAAAATGGATGTAGAGTGGATAAAAATGGATGTAGATTGGAGAAAATGGATGTAGAGTGGATAAAAATGGATGTAGATTGGAGAAAATGGATGTAGAGTGGATAAAAATGGATGTAGAGTATATAAATTGGATGTAGAGTATATAAAATGGATGTAGAATGGATAAAAATGGATGTCGAGTGGATAAAATGGATGTAGAGTGGATAAAATGGATGTAGAGTTGATAAAAATTGATGTAGAGTCGATAAAATGGATGTAGAGTGGATAAAATGGATGTAGAGTGGATAAAAATGGATGTAGAGAGGATAAAATGGATGTAGAGTGGATAAAATGGATGTACAGTTAATAAAAATGGATGTAGAGTGGATATAATGGATGTAGAGTTGATAAAATGGATGTAAAGTGGATAAAATGGATGTAGAGTTAATAAAAATGGATGTCGAGTGGAAATAATGGATGTAGAGAGGATAAAATGGATGTAGAGTGGATAAAATGGATGTAGAGTTCATAAAAATGGATGTAGAGTGGATAAAAATGGATGTAGATTGGATAAAATGGATGTAGAGTGGATAAAATGGATGTAGAGTTCATAAAAATGGATGTAGAGTGGATAAAAATGGATGTAGATTGGATAAAATGGATGTAGAGTGGATAAAATGGTTGTAGAGTGGATAAAATGGATGTAGAGTTAATAAAAATGGATGTAGAGTGGAAATAATGGATGTAGAGAGGATAAAATGGATGTAGAGTGGATAAAATGGATGTAGAGTTCATAAAAATGGATGTAGAGTGGATAAAAATGGATGTAGATTGGATAAAATGGATGTGGAGTGGATAACAATGGATGTAGAGAGGATAAAAATGGATATAGGGTAGATAAAATGGATGTAGAGTTAATCAAAATGGATGTAGAGTGGATATAATGGATGTAGAGGGGATAAAATGGATGTGGAGTGGATAACAATGGATGTAGAGTGGATAAAATGGATGTAGAGTGGATAAAATGGATGAAGAGTGGATAAAATTGTTGTAGAGTGGATAAAATGGATGTAGAATGGATAAAATGGATGTAAAGTGGATAAAAATGGATGTCGAGTGGATAAAATGGATGTAGAGCGGATAAAAATGGATGTAGAGTGGATAAAATGCGTGTAAAATGGATAAAAATGGATGTAGAGTGGATAAAAATAGATGTAGAGTGGATAAAATGGATGTAGAGGGGATAAAATGGATGTAGAGTGGATAAAATGGTTGTAGAGTGGATAAAATGGATGTAGAGTTGATAAAAATGGATGTAGAGTGGATAAAAATGGATGTAGAGTGGATAAAATGGATGTAGATTGGATAAAATGGTTGTAGAGTGGATAAAATGGATGTAGAGTGGATAAAATGGATGTAGAGTTGATAAAAATTGATGTAGAGTCGATAAAATGGATGTAGAGTGGATAAAATGGATGTAGAGTGGATAAAAATGGATGTAGAGCGGATACAAATGGATGTAGAGTGGATAAAATGGGTGTAAAATGGATAAAAATGGATGTAGAGTGGATAAAAATGGATGTAGGGTGGATAAAATGGATGTAGAGGGGATAAAATGGATGTAGAGTGGATAAAATGGTTGTAGAGTGGATAAAATGGATGTAGAGTTGATAAAAATGGATGTAGAGTGGATAAAAATGGATGTAGAGTGGATAAAATGGATGTAGAGCGGATAAAAATGGATGTAGTTTGGATAAAATGAATGTAGAGTGGATAAAATGGATGTAGAGTTGATAAAAATGGATGTAGAGTGGACAAAATAGATTTAGAGTGGATAAAAATTGATGTAGAGTGGATAAAATGAATGTAGAGTGGATAAAAATGGATGTAGAGTGGATAAAAATGGATGTGGAGTGGATAAAATGGATGTAGAGTGGATAAAATGGATGTAGAGTGGATAAAAATGGATGTAGAGTGGATAAAATGGATGTAGAGTGTATAAAATGGGTGTAAAGTGGATAAAAATGGATGTAGAGTGGATAAAATGGATGTAGAATGGATAAAAATGGATGTAGAGCGGATAAAAATGGATGTAGAGTGGATAAAATGGGTGTAAAATGGATAAAAATGGATGTAGAGTGGATAAAAATGGATGTAGAGTGGATAAAATGGATGTAGAGGGGATAAAATGGATGTAGAGTGGATAAAATGGTTGTAGAGTGGATAAAATGGATGTTGAGTGGATAAAATGGATGTAGAGAGGATAAAATGGATGTGGAGTGGATAACAATGGATGTAGAGTGGATAAAATGG
This sequence comes from Pemphredon lugubris, assembly GCA_933228935.1. Taxonomy (NCBI): domain Eukaryota; kingdom Metazoa; phylum Arthropoda; class Insecta; order Hymenoptera; family Crabronidae; genus Pemphredon; species Pemphredon lugubris. The sequence goes on from OW121816.1 coordinate 53,367,710, forward strand.
ATGTAGAGTGGATAAAATGGATGTAAAGTGGATAAAATGGTTGTAGAGTGGTTAAAAATGGATGTAGAGTGGATAAAATGGATGTAGAGTGGATAAAATGGATGTAGAGCGGATAAAATGGATGTAGAGTGCATAAAAATGGATGTTGAGTGGATAAAATGGATGTAGAGTGGATAAAATGGATGTAAAGTGGATAAAAATTGTATGTAGAGTGGATAAAATGGATGTAGAATGAATAAAATGGATGTAAAGTGAATAAAAATGGATGTAGAGTGGATAAAAATGGATGTAGATTGGATAAAATGGATGTAGAGTGGATAAAATGGATGTAGATTGGATAAAATGGATGTAGAGTGGATAAAATGGATGTACAGTTAATAAAAATGGATGTAGAGTGGATATAATGGATGTAGAGAGCATAAAATGGATGTGGAGTAGATAACAATGGATGTAGAGTGGATAAAATGGATGTAGAGTGGATAAAAATGGATGTACAGTGGATAAAATGGATGTTGAGTGGATAAAATGGATGTAGAGAGGATAAAATGCATGTAGAGTGGATAAAATGGATGTAGAGTGGATAAAATGGATGTAGAGTGGATAAAATGGATGTACAGTTAATAAAAATGGATGTAGAGTGGATATAATGGATGTAGAGAGCATAAAATGGATGTGGAGTAGATAACAATGGATGTAGAGTGGATAAAATGGATGTAGAGTGGATAAAAATGGATGTACAGTGGATAAAAATGGATGTAGAGTGGATAAAAATGGATGTAGAGTGGATAAAATGGATGTTGAGTGGATAAAATGGATGTAGAGAGGATAAAATGCATGTAGAGTGGATAAAATGGATGTAGAGTGGATAAAATGGATGTAGAGTGGATAAAATGGATGTAGAGTGGATAAAAATGGATGTACAGTGGATAAAAATGGATGTAGAGTGGATAAAAATGGATGTAGAGTGGATAAAATGGATGTAGAGTGGATAAAATGGATGTAGAGTGGATAAAATGGGTGTAGAGTGGATAAAAATGGATGTAGAGTGGATAAAATGGATGTAGAGTGGATAAAATGGTTGTAGAGTGGATAAAATGGATGTAGAGTGGATAAAAATAGATGCAGAGAGGATAAAATGGATGTAGAGTGGATAAAAATGGATGTAGAGTGGATAAAAATGGATGTAGAGTGGATAAAATGGATGTAGAGTGGATAAAAATGGATGTAGAGAGGATAAAATGGATGTAGAGTGGATAAAATGGTTGTAGAGTGGATAAAATGGATGTAGAGTTGATAAAAATGGATGTAGAGTGGATAAAATGGATGTAGAGTGGATAAAATAGATGTAGAGTTGATAAAAATGGATGTAGAGTGGACAAAATAGATTTAGAGTGGATAAAAATTGATGTAGAGTGGATAAAATGAATGTAGAGTGGATAAAAATGGATGTAGAGTGGATAAAAATGGATGTAGAGTGGATAAAATGGATGTAGAGTGGATAAAATGGAAGTAGAGTGGATAAAAATGGATGTAGAGTATATAAATTGGATGTAGAGTATATAAAATGGATGTAGAGTGGATAAAAATGGATGTAGATTGGATCAAATGGATGTAGAGTGGATAAAAATGGATGTAGAGTATATTAATTGGATGTAGAGTATATAAAATGGATGTAGAGTGGATAAAAATGGATGTAGAGTGGATAAAATGGTTGTAGAGTGGATAAAATGGATGTAGAGTGGATAAAATGGATGTAGAATGGATAAAATGGATGTTGAGTGGATAAAATGGATGTAGAGTGGATAACAATGGATGTAGAGTGGATAAAATGGATGTAGAGTGGATAAAAATGGATGTAGAGTGGATAAAATGGATGTACAGTTAATAAAAATGGATGTAGAGTGGATATAATGGATGTAGAGTTGATAAAATGGATGTAAAGTGGATAAAATGGATGTAGAGTTAATAAAAATGGATGTAGAGTGGAAATAATGGATGTAGAGAGGATAAAATGGATGTAGAGTGGATAAAATGGATGTAGAGTTCATAAAAATGGATGTAGAGTGGATAAAAATGGATGTAGATTGGATAAAATGGATGTAGAGTGGATAAAAATGGATGTACAGTGGATAAAAATGGATGTAGAGTGGATAAAAATGGATGTAGAGTGGATAAAATGGATGTTGAGTGGATAAAATGGATGTAGAGTGGATAAAATGGATGTAGAGTGCATAAAAATGGATGTTGAGTGGATAAAATGGATGTAGAGTGGATAAAATGGATGTAAAGTGGATAAAAATTGTATGTAGAGTGGATAAAATGGATGTAGAATGTATAAAATGGATGTAAAGTGGATAAAAATGGATGTAGAGTGGATAAAATGGATGTAGAGAGGATAAAATGCATGTAGAGTGGATAAAATGGATGTAGAGTGGATAAAATGGATGTAGAGTGGATAAAAATGGATTTAGAGTGGATATAATGGATGTAGAATAGATAAAAATTTATGTAGAGTGGATAAAAATGGATGTAGATTGGATAAAATGGATGTAGAGTGGATAAAAATGGATGTAGAGTGGATAAAATGGATGTAGAGTGGATAAAATGGTTGTTGAGTGGATAAAATGGATGTAGAGTGGATAAAAATAGATGTAGAGAGGATAAAATGGATGTAGAGTGGATAAAAATGGATGTAGAGTGGATAAAAATGGATGTAGAGTGGATAAAATGGATGTAGAGTGGATAAAAATGGATGTAGAGAGGATAAAATGGATGTAGAGTGGATAAAATGGTTGTAGAGTGGATAAAATGGATGTAGAGTTGATAAAAATGGATGTAGAGTGGATAAAATGGATGTAGAGTGGATAAAATAGATGTAGAGTTGATAAAAATGGATGTAGAGTGGACAAAATAGATTTAGAGTGGATAAAAATTGATGTAGAGTGGATAAAATGAATGTAGAGTGGATAAAAATGGATGTAGAGTGGATAAAAATTGATGTAGAGTGGATAAAATGGATGTAGAGTGGATAAAATGGACGTAGAGTGGATAAAAATGGATGTAGAGTGGATAAAATGGATGTAGAGTGTATAAAATGGGTGTAAAGTGGATAAAAATGGATGTAGAGTGGATAAAATGGATGTAGAATGGATAAAAATGGATGTAGAGCGGATAAAAATGGATGTAGAGTGGATAAAAATGGATGTAGAGTGGATAAAATGGATGTAGAGGGGATAAAATGGATGTAGAGTGGATAAAATGGTTGTAGAGTGGATAAAATGGATGTAGAGTTGATAAAAATGGATGTAGAGTTGATAAAAATGGATGTAGAGTGGATAAAATGGATGTAGATTGGATAAAATGGTTGTAGAGTGGATAAAATGGATGTAGAGTGGATAAAATGGATGTAGAGTGGATAAAAATGGATGTAGAGCGGATACAAATGGATGTAGAGTGGATAAAATGGATAAAAATGGATGTAGAGTGGATAAAATGGATAAAAATGGATGTAGAGTGGATAAAAATGGATGTAGAGTGGATAAAATGGTTGTAGAGTGGATAAAATGGATGTAGAGTTGATAAAAATGGATGTAGAGTGGATAAAAATGGATGTAGAGTGTATAAAATGGATGTAGAGCGGATAAAAATGGATGTAGTTTGGATAAAATGAATGTAGAGTGGATAAAATGGATGTAGAGTGGATAAAATGGGTGTAAAGTGGATAAAAATGGATGTAGAGTGGATAAAATGGATGTAGAATGGATAAAAATGGATGTAGAGTGGATAAAATGGATGTAGAGTGGATAAAATGGATGTAGAGTGGATAAAAATGGATGTAGAGTGGATAAAATGGATGTAGAGTGGATAAAAATGGATGTAGAGTGAATATAATGGATGTAGAGAGGATAAAATGGATGTGGAGTGGATAACAATGGATGTAGAGTGGATAAAATGGATGTAGAGTGGATAAAATGGATGTAAAGTGGATAAAATGGTTGTAGAGTGGATAAAAATGGATGTAGAGTGGATAAAAATGGATGTAGATTGGATAAAATGGATGTAGAGTGGATAAAATGGATGTAGATTGGATAAAATGGATGTAGAGTGGATAAAATGGATGTACAGTTAATAAAAATGGATGTAGAGTGGATATAATGGATGTAGAGAGGATAAAATGGATGTGGAGTAGATAACAATGGATGTAGAGTGGATAAAATGGATGTAGAGTGGATAAAATGGATGTAGAGTGGATAAAATGGATGTAGAGTGGATAAAATGGTTGTAGAGTGGATAAAATGGATGTAGAGTGGATAAAAATGGATGTCGAGTGGATAAAATGGATGTAGAGTTAATAAAAATGGATGTAGAGTGGATAAAATGGATGTAGAGTGGATAAAAATGGATGTAGAGTTGATAAAAATGGATGTAGAGTGGATAAAAATGGATGTAGATTGGAGAAAATGGATGTAGAGTGGATAAAAATGGATGTAGATTGGATAAAATGGATGTAGAGTGGATAAAAATGGATGTAGAGTATATAAATTGGATGTAGAGTATATAAAATGGATGTAGAATGGATAAAAATGGATGTCGAGTGGATAAAATGGATGTAGAGTGGATAAAATGGATGTAGAGTTAATAAAAATGGATGTCGAGTGGAAATAATGGATGTAGAGAGGATAAAATGGATGTAGAGTGGATAAAATGGATGTAGAGTTCATAAAAATGGATGTAGAGTGGATAAAAATGGATGTAGATTGGATAAAATGGATGTAGAGTGGATAAAATGGATGTAGAGTTCATAAAAATGGATGTAGAGTGGATAAAAATGGATGTAGATTGGATAAAATGGATGTAGAGTTGATAAAATGGATGTAAAGTGGATAAAATGGATGTAGAGTGGATAAAATGGTTGTAGAGTGGATAAAATGGATGTAGAGTTAATAAAAATGGATGTAGAGTGGAAATAATGGATGTAGAGAGGATAAAATGGATGTAGAGTGGATAAAATGGATGTAGAGTTCATAAAAATGGATGTAGAGTGGATAAAAATGGATGTAGATTGGATAAAATGGATGTGGAGTGGATAACAATGGATGTAGAGAGGATAAAAATGGATATAGGGTAGATAAAATGGATGTAGAGTTAATAAAAATGGATGTAGAGTGGATATAATGGATGTAGAGGGGATAAAATGGATGTGGAGTGGATAACAATGGATGTAGAGTGGATAAAATGGATGTAGAGTGGATAAAATGGATGAAGAGTGGATAAAATTGTTGTAGAGTGGATAAAATGGATGTAGAATGGATAAAATGGATGTAAAGTGGATAAAAATGGATGTCGAGTGGATAAAATGGATGTAGAGCGGATAAAAATGGATGTAGAGTGGATAAAATGCGTGTAAAATGGATAAAAATGGATGTAGAGTGGATAAAAATAGATGTAGAGTGGATAAAATGGATGTAGAGGGGATAAAATGGATGTAGAGTGGATAAAATGGTTGTAGAGTGGATAAAATGGATGTAGAGTTGATAAAAATGGATGTAGAGTGGATAAAAATGGATGTAGAGTGGATAAAATGGATGTAGATTGGATAAAATGGTTGTAGAGTGGATAAAATGGATGTAGAGTGGATAAAATGGATGTAGAGTTGATAAAAATTGATGTAGAGTCGATAAAATGGATGTAGAGTGGATAAAATGGATGTAGAGTGGATAAAAATGGATGTAGAGCGGATACAAATGGATGTAGAGTGGATAAAATGGGTGTAAAATGGATGAAAATGGATGTAGAGTGGATAAAAATGGATGTAGGGTGGATAAAATGGATGTAGAGGGGATAAAATGGATGTAGAGTGGATAAAATGGTTGTAGAGTGGATAAAATGGATGTAGAGTTGATAAAAATGGATGTAGAGTGGATAAAAATGGATGTAGAGTGGATAAAATGGATGTAGAGCGGATAAAAATGGATGTAGTTTGGATAAAATGAATGTAGAGTGGATAAAATGGATGTAGAGTTGATAAAAATGGATGTAGAGTGGACAAAATAGATTTAGAGTGGATAAAAATTGATGTAGAGTGGATAAAATGAATGTAGAGTGGATAAAAATGGATGTAGAGTGGATAAAAATGGATGTGGAGTGGATAAAATGGATGTAGAGTGGATAAAATGGACGTAGAGTGGATAAAAATGGATGTAGAGTGGATAAAATGGATGTAGAGTGTATAAAATGGGTGTAAAGTGGATAAAAATGGATGTAGAGTGGATAAAAATAGATGTAGAGTGGATAAAATGGATGTAGAGGGGATAAAATGGATGTAGAGTGGATAAAATGGTTGTAGAGTGGATAAAATGGATGTAGAGTTGATAAAAATGGATGTAGAGTGGATAAAAATGGATGTAGAGTGGATAAAATGGATGTAGATTGGATAAAATGGTTGTAGAGTGGATAAAATGGATGTAGAGTGGATAGAATGGATGTAGAGTTGATAAAAATTGATGTAGAGTCGATAAAATGGATGTAGAGTGGATAAAATGGATGTAGAGTGGATAAAGATGGATGTAGAGCGGATAAAAATGGATGTAGAGTGGATAAAATGGGTGTAAAATGGATAAAAATGGATGTAGAGTGGATAAAATGGGTGTAAAATGGATAAAAATTGATGTAGAGTGGATAAAATGGATGTAGAGTGGATAAAATGGGTGTAAAGTGGATAAAAATGGATGTAGAGTGGATAAAATGGATGTAGAGTGGATAAAAATGGATGTAGAGTGGATAAAATGGATGTAGAGTGGATAAAATGGGTGTAAAATGGATAAAAATGGATGTAGAGTGGATAAAATGGGTGTAAAATGGATAAAAATTGATGTAGAGTGGATAAAATGGATGTAGAGTGGATAAAATGGGTGTAAAGTGGATAAAAATGGATATAGAGTGGATAAAATGGATGTAGAATGGATAAAAATGGATGTAGAGTGGATAAAATGGATGTAGAGTCGATAAAATGGATGTAGAGTGGATAAAAATGGATGTAGAGTGGATAAAATGAATGTAGAGTGGATAAAAATGGATGTAGAGTGAATATAATGGATGTAGAGAGGATAAAATGGATGTGGAGTGGATAACAATGGATGTAGAGTGGATAAAATGGATGTAGAGTGGATAAAATGGATGTAGAGTGGATAAAATGGTTGTAGAGTGGTTAAAAATGGATGTAGAGTGGATAAAATGGATGTTGAGTGGATAAAATGGATGTAGAGTGGATAAAATGGATGTAGAGTGCATAAAAATGGATGTTGAGTGGATAAAATGGATGTAGAGTGGATAAAATGGATGTAGAGTGGATAAAAATTGTATGTAGAGTGGATAAAATGGATGTAGAATGAATAAAATGGATGTAAAGTGAATAAAAATGGATGTAGAGTGGATAAAAATGGATGTAGATTGGATAAAATGGATGTAGAGTGGATAAAATGGATGTAGATTGGATAAAATGGATGTAGAGTGGATAAAATGGATGTACAGTTAATAAAAATGGATGTAGAGTGGATATAATGGATGTAGAGAGCATAAAATGGATGTGGAGTAGATAACAATGGATGTAGAGTGGATAAAATGGATGTAGAGTGGATAAAAATGGATGTACAGTGGATAAAAATGGATGTAGAGTGGATAAAAATGGATGTAGAGTGGATAAAATGGATGTTGAGTGGATAAAATGGATGTAGAGAGGATAAAATGCATGTAGAGTGGATAAAATGGATGTAGAGTGGATAAAATGGATGTAGAGTGGATAAAAATGGATTTAGAGTGGATATAATGGATGTAGAATAGATAAAAATTTATGTAGAGTGGATAAAAATGGATGTAGATTGGATAAAATGGATGTAGAGTGGATAAAAATGGATGTAGAGTGGATAAAATGGATGTAGAGTGGATAAAATGGTTGTAGAGTGGATAAAATGGATGTAGAGTGGATAAAATGGATGTAGAGTGGATAAAATAGATGTAGAGTTGATAAAAATGGATGTAGAGTGGACAAAATAGATTTAGAGTGGATAAAAATTGATGTAGAGTGGATAAAATGAATGTAGAGTGGATAAAAATGGATGTAGAGTGGATAAAATGGATGTAGAGTGGATAAAATAGATGTAGAGTTGATAAAAATGGATGTAGAGTGGACAAAATAGATTTAGAGTGGATAAAAATTGATGTAGAGTGGATAAAATGAATGTAGAGTGGATAAAAATGGATGTAGAGTGGATAAAAATGGATGTAGAGTGGATAAAATGGATGTAGAGTGGATAAAATGGAAGTAGAGTGGATAAAAATGGATGTAGAGTATATAAATTGGATGTAGAGTATATAAAATGGATGTAGAGTGGATAAAAATGGATGTAGATTGGATAAAATGGATGTAGAGTGGATAAAAATGGATGTAGAGTATATTAATTGGATGTAGAGTATATAAAATGGATGTAGAGTGGATAAAAATGGATGTCGAGTGGATAAAATGGATGTAGAGTGGATAAAAATGGATGTAGAGTGGATAAAATGGATGTAGAGTGGATAAAATGGTTGTAGAGTGGATAAAATGGATGTAGAGTGGATAAAATGGATGTAGAATGGATAAAATGGATGTTGAGTGGATAAAATGGATGTAGAGTGGATAACAATGGATGTAGAGTGGATAAAATGGATGTAGAGTGGATAAAAATGGATGTAGAGTGGATAAAATGGATGTACAGTTAATAAAAATGGATGTAGAGTGGATATAATGGATGTAGAGTTGATAAAATGGATGTAAAGTGGATAAAATGGATGTAGAGTTAATAAAAATGGATGTAGAGTCGATAAAATGGATGTAGAGTGGATAAAATGGATGTAGAGTGGATAAAAATGGATGTAGAGCGGATAAAAATGGATGTAGAGTGGATAAAATGGGTGTAAAATGGATAAAAATGGATGTAGAGTGGATAAAATGGGTGTAAAATGGATAAAAATTGATGTAGAGTGGATAAAATGGATGTAGAGTGGATAAAATGGGTGTAAAGTGGATAAAAATGGATGTCGAGTGGATAAAATGGATGTAGAGCGGATAAAAATGGATGTAGAGTGGATAAAATGCGTGTAAAATGGATAAAAATGGATGTAGAGTGGATAAAAATAGATGTAGAGTGGATAAAATGGATGTAGAGGGGATAAAATGGATGTAGAGTGGATAAAATGGTTGTAGAGTGGATAAAATGGATGTAGAGTTGATAAAAATGGATGTAGAGTGGATAAAAATGGATGTAGAGTGGATAAAATGGATGTAGAGTGGATAAAATGGTTGTAGAGTGGATAAAATGGATGTAGAGTGGATAAAAATGGATGTCGAGTGGATAAAATGGATGTAGAGTTAATAAAAATGGATGTAGAGTGGATAAAATGGATGTAGAGTGGATAAAAATGGATGTAGAGTTGATAAAAATGGATGTAGAGTGGATAAAAATGGATGTAGATTGGAGAAAATGGATGTAGAGTGGATAAAAATGGATGTAGATTGGATAAAATGGATGTAGAGTGGATAAAAATGGATGTAGAGTATATAAATTGGATGTAGAGTATATAAAATGGATGTAGAATGGATAAAAATGGATGTCGAGTGGATAAAATGGATGTAGAGTGGATAAAATGGATGTAGAGTTGATAAAAATTGATGTAGAGTCGATAAAATGGATGTAGAGTGGATAAAATGGATGTAGAGTGGATAAAAATGGATGTAGAGAGGATAAAATGGATGTAGAGTGGATAAAATGGATGTACAGTTAATAAAAATGGATGTAGAGTGGATATAATGGATGTAGAGTTGATAAAATGGATGTAAAGTGGATAAAATGGATGTAGAGTTAATAAAAATGGTTGTCGAGTGGAAATAATGGATGTAGAGAGGATAAAATGGATGTAGAGTGGATAAAATGGATGTAGAGTTCATAAAAATGGATGTAGAGTGGATAAAAATGGATGTAGATTGGATAAAATGGATGTAGAGTGGATAAAATGGATGTAGAGTTCATAAAAATGGATGTAGAGTGGATAAAAATGGATGTAGATTGGATAAAATGGATGTAGAGTGGATAAAATGGTTGTAGAGTGGATAAAATGGATGTAGAGTTAATAAAAATGGATGTAGAGTGGAAATAATGGATGTAGAGAGGATAAAATGGATGTAGAGTGGATAAAATGGATGTAGAGTTCATAAAAATGGATGTAGAGTGGATAAAAATGGATGTAGATTGGATAAAATGGATGTGGAGTGGATAACAATGGATGTAGAGAGGATAAAAATGGATATAGGGTAGATAAAATGGATGTAGAGTTAATAAAAATGGATGTAGAGTGGATATAATGGATGTAGAGGGGATAAAATGGATGTGGAGTGGATAACAATGGATGTAGAGTGGATAAAATGGATGTAGATTGGATAAAATGGTTGTAGAGTGGATAAAATGGATGTAGAGTGGATAAAATGGATGTAGAGTTGATAAAAATTGATGTAGAGTCGATAAAATGGATGTAGAGTGGATAAAATGGATGTAGAGTGGATAAAAATGGATGTAGAGCGGATACAAATGGATGTAGAGTGGATAAAATGGGTGTAAAATGGATAAAAATGGATGTAGAGTGGATAAAAATGGATGTAGGGTGGATAAAATGGATGTAGAGGGGATAAAATGGATGTAGAGTGGATAAAATGGTTGTAGAGTGGATAAAATGGATGTAGAGTTGATAAAAATGGATGTAGAGTGGATAAAAATGGATGTAGAGTGGATAAAATGGATGTAGAGCGGATAAAAATGGATGTAGTTTGGATAAAATGAATGTAGAGTGGATAAAATGGATGTAGAGTTGATAAAAATGGATGTAGAGTGGACAAAATAGATTTAGAGTGGATAAAAATTGATGTAGAGTGGATAAAATGTATGTAGAGTGGATAAAAATGGATGTAGAGTGGATAAAAATGGATGTGGAGTGGATAAAATGGATGTAGAGTGGATAAAATGGACGTAGAGTGGATAAAAATGGATGTAGAGTGGATAAAATGGATGTAGAGTGTATAAAATGGGTGTAAAGTGGATAAAAATGGATGTAGAGTGGATAAAATGGATGTAGAATGGATAAAAATGGATGTAGAGCGGATAAAAATGGATGTAGAGTGGATAAAATGGGTGTAAAATGGATAAAAATGGATGTAGAGTGGATAAAAATAGATGTAGAGTGGATAAAATGGATGTAGAGGGGATAAAATGGATGTAGAGTGGATAAAATGGTTGTAGAGTGGATAAAATGGATGTAGAGTTGATAAAAATGGATGTAGAGTGGATAAAAATGGATGTAGAGTGGATAAAATGGATGTAGATTGGATAAAATGGTTGTAGAGTGGATAAAATGGATGTAGAGTGGATAGAATGGATGTAGAGTTGATAAAAATTGATGTAGAGTCGATAAAATGGATGTAGAGTGGATAAAATGGATGTAGAGTGGATAAAAATGGATGTAGAGCGGATAAAAATGGATGTAGAGTGGATAAAATGGGTGTAAAATGGATAAAAATGGATGTAGAGTGGATAAAATGGGTGTAAAATGGATAAAAATTGATGTAGAGTGGATAAAATGGATGTAGAGTGGATAAAATGGGTGTAAAGTGGATAAAAATGGATGTCGAGTGGATAAAATGGATGTAGAGCGGATAAAAATGGATGTAGAGTGGATAAAATGCGTGTAAAATGGATAAAAATGGATGTAGAGTGGATAAAAATAGATGTAGAGTGGATAAAATGGATGTAGAGGGGATAAAATGGATGTAGAGTGGATAAAATGGTTGTAGAGTGGATAAAATGGATGTAGAGTTGATAAAAATGGATGTAGAGTGGATAAAAATGGATGTAGAGTGGATAAAATGGATGTAGAGTGGATAAAATGGTTGTAGAGTGGATAAAATGGATGTAGAGTGGATAAAAATGGATGTCGAGTGGATAAAATGGATGTAGAGTTAATAAAAATGGATGTAGAGTGGATAAAATGGATGTAGAGTGGATAAAAATGGATGTAGAGTTGATAAAAATGGATGTAGAGTGGATAAAAATGGATGTAGATTGGAGAAAATGGATGTAGAGTGGATAAAAATGGATGTAGATTGGAGAAAATGGATGTAGAGTGGATAAAAATGGATGTAGAGTATATAAATTGGATGTAGAGTATATAAAATGGATGTAGAATGGATAAAAATGGATGTCGAGTGGATAAAATGGATGTAGAGTGGATAAAATGGATGTAGAGTTCATAAAAATGGATGTAGAGTGGATAAAAATGGATGTAGATTGGATAAAATGGATGTAGAGTGGATAAAATGGATGTAGAGTTCATAAAAATGGATGTAGAGTGGATAAAAATGGATGTAGATTGGATAAAATGGATGTAGAGTGGATAAAATGGTTGTAGAGTGGATAAAATGGATGTAGAGTTAATAAAAATGGATGTAGAGTGGAAATAATGGATGTAGAGAGGATAAAATGGATGTAGAGTGGATAAAATGGATGTAGAGTTCATAAAAATGGATGTAGAGTGGATAAAAATGGATGTAGATTGGATAAAATGGATGTGGAGTGGATAACAATGGATGTAGAGAGGATAAAAATGGATATAGGGTAGATAAAATGGATGTAGAGTTAATAAAAATGGATGTAGAGTGGATATAATGGATGTAGAGGGGATAAAATGGATGTGGAGTGGATAACAATGGATGTAGAGTGGATAAAATGGATGTAGATTGGATAAAATGGTTGTAGAGTGGATAAAATGGATGTAGAGTGGATAAAATGGATGTAGAGTTGATAAAAATTGATGTAGAGTCGATAAAATGGATGTAGAGTGGATAAAATGGATGTAGAGTGGATAAAAATGGATGTAGAGCGGATACAAATGGATGTAGAGTGGATAAAATGGGTGTAAAATGGATAAAAATGGATGTAGAGTGGATAAAAATGGATGTAGGGTGGATAAAATGGATGTAGAGGGGATAAAATGGATGTAGAGTGGATAAAATGGTTGTAGAGTGGATAAAATGGATGTAGAGTTGATAAAAATGGATGTAGAGTGGATAAAAATGGATGTAGAGTGGATAAAATGGATGTAGAGCGGATAAAAATGGATGTAGTTTGGATAAAATGAATGTAGAGTGGATAAAATGGATGTAGAGTTGATAAAAAAGGATGTAGAGTGGACAAAATAGATTTAGAGTGGATAAAAATTGATGTAGAGTGGATAAAATGAATGTAGAGTGGATAAAAATGGATGTAGAGTGGATAAAAATGGATGTGGAGTGGATAAAATGGATGTAGAGTGGATAAAATGGACGTAGAGTGGATAAAAATGGATGTAGAGTGGATAAAATGGATGTAGAGTGTATAAAATGGGTGTAAAGTGGATAAAAATGGATGTAGAGTGGATAAAATGGATGTAGAATGGATAAAAATGGATGTAGAGCGGATAAAAATGGATGTAGAGTGGATAAAATGGGTGTAAAATGGATAAAAATGGATGTAGAGTGGATAAAAATAGATGTAGAGTGGATAAAATGGATGTAGAGGGGATAAAATGGATGTAGAGTGGATAAAATGGTTGTAGAGTGGATAAAATGGATGTAGAGTTGATAAAAATGGATGTAGAGTGGATAAAAATGGATGTAGAGTGGATAAAATGGATGTAGATTGGATAAAATGGTTGTAGAGTGGATAAAATGGATGTAGAGTGGATAGAATGGATGTAGAGTTGATAAAAATTGATGTAGAGTCGATAAAATGGATGTAGAGTGGATAAAATGGATGTAGAGTGGATAAAAATGGATGTAGAGCGGATAAAAATGGATGTAGAGTGGATAAAATGGGTGTAAAATGGATAAAAATGGATGTAGAGTGGATAAAATGGGTGTAAAATGGATAAAAATTGATGTAGAGTGGATAAAATGGATGTAGAGTGGATAAAATGGGTGTAAAGTGGATAAAAATGGATGTCGAGTGGATAAAATGGATGTAGAGCGGATAAAAATGGATGTAGAGTGGATAAAATGCGTGTAAAATGGATAAAAATGGATGTAGAGTGGATAAAAATAGATGTAGAGTGGATAAAATGGATGTAGAGGGGATAAAATGGATGTAGAGTGGATAAAATGGTTGTAGAGTGGATAAAATGGATGTAGAGTTGATAAAAATGGATGTAGAGTGGATAAAAATGGATGTAGAGTGGATAAAATGGATGTAGAGTGGATAAAATGGTTGTAGAGTGGATAAAATGGATGTAGAGTGGATAAAAATGGATGTCGAGTGGATAAAATGGATGTAGAGTTAATAAAAATGGATGTAGAGTGGATAAAATGGATGTAGAGTGGATAAAAATGGATGTAGAGTTGATAAAAATGGATGTAGAGTGGATAAAAATGGATGTAGATTGGATAAAATGGATGTAGAGTGGATAAAAATGGATGTAGATTGGAGAAAATGGATGTAGAGTGGATAAAAATGGATGTAGAGTATATAAATTGGATGTAGAGTATATAAAATGGATGTAGAATGGATAAAAATGGATGTCGAGTGGATAAAATGGATGTAGAGTGGATAAAATGGATGTAGAGTTGATAAAAATTGATGTAGAGTCGATAAAATGGATGTAGAGTGGATAAAATGGATGTAGAGTGGATAAAAATGGATGTAGAGAGGATAAAATGGATGTAGAGTGGATAAAATGGATGTACAGTTAATAAAAATGGATGTAGAGTGGATATAATGGATGTAGAGTTGATAAAATGGATGTAAAGTGGATAAAATGGATGTAGAGTTAATAAAAATGGATGTCGAGTGGAAATAATGGATGTAGAGAGGATAAAATGGATGTAGAGTGGATAAAATGGATGTAGAGTTCATAAAAATGGATGTAGAGTGGATAAAAATGGATGTAGATTGGATAAAATGGATGTAGAGTGGATAAAATGGATGTAGAGTTCATAAAAATGGATGTAGAGTGGATAAAAATGGATGTAGATTGGATAAAATGGATGTAGAGTGGATAAAATGGTTGTAGAGTGGATAAAATGGATGTAGAGTTAATAAAAATGGATGTAGAGTGGAAATAATGGATGTAGAGAGGATAAAATGGATGTAGAGTGGATAAAATGGATGTAGAGTTCATAAAAATGGATGTAGAGTGGATAAAAATGGATGTAGATTGGATAAAATGGATGTGGAGTGGATAACAATGGATGTAGAGAGGATAAAAATGGATATAGGGTAGATAAAATGGATGTAGAGTTAATCAAAATGGATGTAGAGTGGATATAATGGATGTAGAGGGGATAAAATGGATGTGGAGTGGATAACAATGGATGTAGAGTGGATAAAATGGATGTAGAGTGGATAAAATGGATGAAGAGTGGATAAAATTGTTGTAGAGTGGATAAAATGGATGTAGAATGGATAAAATGGATGTAAAGTGGATAAAAATGGATGTCGAGTGGATAAAATGGATGTAGAGCGGATAAAAATGGATGTAGAGTGGATAAAATGCGTGTAAAATGGATAAAAATGGATGTAGAGTGGATAAAAATAGATGTAGAGTGGATAAAATGGATGTAGAGTGGATAAAATGGATGTAGAGTGGATAAAATGGTTGTAGAGTGGATAAAATGGATGTAGAGTTGATAAAAATGGATGTAGAGTGGATAAAAATGGATGTAGAGTGGATAAAATGGATGTAGATTGGATAAAATGGTTGTAGAGTGGATAAAATGGATGTAGAGTGGATAAAATGGATGTAGAGTTGATAAAAATTGATGTAGAGTCGATAAAATGGATGTAGAGTGGATAAAATGGATGTAGAGTGGATAAAAATGGATGTAGAGCGGATACAAATGGATGTAGAGTGGATAAAATGGGTGTAAAATGGATAAAAATGGATGTAGAGTGGATAAAAATGGATGTAGGGTGGATAAAATGGATGTAGAGGGGATAAAATGGATGTAGAGTGGATAAAATGGTTGTAGAGTGGATAAAATGGATGTAGAGTTGATAAAAATGGATGTAGAGTGGATAAAAATGGATGTAGAGTGGATAAAATGGATGTAGAGCGGATAAAAATGGATGTAGTTTGGATAAAATGAATGTAGAGTGGATAAAATGGATGTAGAGTTGATAAAAATGGATGTAGAGTGGACAAAATAGATTTAGAGTGGATAAAAATTGATGTAGAGTGGATAAAATGAATGTAGAGTGGATAAAAATGGATGTAGAGTGGATAAAAATGGATGTGGAGTGGATAAAATGGATGTAGAGTGGATAAAATGGATGTAGAGTGGATAAAAATGGATGTAGAGTGGATAAAATGGATGTAGAGTGTATAAAATGGGTGTAAAGTGGATAAAAATGGATGTAGAGTGGATAAAATGGATGTAGAATGGATAAAAATGGATGTAGAGCGGATAAAAATGGATGTAGAGTGGATAAAATGGGTGTAAAATGGATAAAAATGGATGTAGAGTGGATAAAAATAGATGTAGAGTGGATAAAATGGATGTAGAGGGGATAAAATGGATGTAGAGTGGATAAAATGGTTGTAGAGTGGATAAAATGGATGTTGAGTGGATAAAATGGATGTAGAGAGGATAAAATGGATGTGGAGTGGATAACAATGGATGTAGAGTGGATAAAATGGATGTAGAGTGGATAAAATGGATGTAAAGTGGATAAAATGGTTGTAGAGTGGTTAAAAATGGATGTAGAGTGGATAAAATGGATGTTGAGTGGATAAAATGGATGTAGAGCGGATAAAATGGATGTAGAGTGCATAAAAATGGATGTTGAGTGGATAAAATGGATGTAGAGTGGATAAAATGGATGTAAAGTGGATAAAAATTGTATGTAGAGTGGATAAAATGGATGTAGAATGAATAAAATGGATGTAAAGTGAATAAAAATGGATGTAGAGTGGATAAAAATGGATGTAGATTGGATAAAATGGATGTAGAGTGGATAAAATGGATGTAGAGTGGATAAAATGGATGTAGAGTGGATAAAATGGATGTACAGTTAATAAAAATGGATGTAGAGTGGATATAATGGATGTAGAGAGCATAAAATGGATGTGGAGTAGATAACAATGGATGTAGAGTGGATAAAATGGATGTAGAGTGGATAAAAATGGATGTACAGTGGATAAAATGGATGTTGAGTGGATAAAATGGATGTAGAGAGGATAAAATGCATGTAGAGTGGATAAAATGGATGTAGAGTGGATAAAATGGATGTAGAGTGGATAAAATGGATGTACAGTTAATAAAAATGGATGTAGAGTGGATATAATGGATGTAGAGAGCATAAAATGGATGTGGAGTAGATAACAATGGATGTAGAGTGGATAAAATGGATGTAGAGTGGATAAAAATGGATGTACAGTGGATAAAAATGGATGTAGAGTGGATAAAAATGGATGTAGAGTGGATAAAATGGATGTTGAGTGGATAAAATGGATGTAGAGAGGATAAAATGCATGTAGAGTGGATAAAATGGATGTAGAGTGGATAAAATGGATGTAGAGTGGATAAAATGGATGTAGAGTGGATAAAAATGGATGTACAGTGGATAAAAATGGATGTAGAGTGGATAAAAATGGATGTAGAGTGGATAAAATGGATGTAGAGTGGATAAAATGGATGTAGAGTGGATAAAATGGGTGTAGAGTGGATAAAAATGGATGTAGAGTGGATAAAATGGATGTAGAGTGGATAAAATGGTTGTAGAGTGGATAAAATGGATGTAGAGTGGATAAAAATAGATGCAGAGAGGATAAAATGGATGTAGAGTGGATAAAAATGGATGTAGAGTGGATAAAAATGGATGTAGAGTGGATAAAATGGATGTAGAGTGGATAAAAATGGATGTAGAGAGGATAAAATGGATGTAGAGTGGATAAAATGGTTGTAGAGTGGATAAAATGGATGTAGAGTTGATAAAAATGGATGTAGAGTGGATAAAATGGATGTAGAGTGGATAAAATAGATGTAGAGTTGATAAAAATGGATGTAGAGTGGACAAAATAGATTTAGAGTGGATAAAAATTGATGTAGAGTGGATAAAATGGATGTAGAGTGGATAAAAATGGATGTAGAGTGGATAAAAATTGATGTAGAGTGGATAAAATGGATGTAGAGTGGATAAAATGGAAGTAGAGTGGATAAAAATGGATGTAGAGTATATAAATTGGATGTAGAGTATATAAAATGGATGTAGAGTGGATAAAAATGGATGTAGATTGGATCAAATGGATGTAGAGTGGATAAAAATGGATGTAGAGTATATTAATTGGATGTAGAGTATATAAAATGGATGTAGAGTGGATAAAAATGGATGTAGAGTGGATAAAATGGTTGTAGAGTGGATAAAATGGATGTAGAGTGGATAAAATGGATGTAGAATGGATAAAATGGATGTTGAGTGGATAAAATGGATGTAGAGTGGATAACAATGGATGTAGAGTGGATAAAATGGATGTAGAGTGGATAAAAATGGATGTAGAGTGGATAAAATGGATGTACAGTTAATAAAAATGGATGTAGAGTGGATATAATGGATGTAGAGTTGATAAAATGGATGTAAAGTGGATAAAATGGATGTAGAGTTAATAAAAATGGATGTAGAGTGGATAAAATGGATGTAGAGAGGATAAAATGGATGTAGAGTGGATAAAATGGATGTAGAGTTCATAAAAATGGATGTAGAGTGGATAAAAATGGATGTAGATTGGATAAAATGGATGTAGAGTGGATAAAAATGGATGTACAGTGGATAAAAATGGATGTAGAGTGGATAAAAATGGATGTAGAGTGGATAAAATGGATGTTGAGTGGATAAAATGGATGTAGAGTGGATAAAATGGATGTAGAGTGCATAAAAATGGATGTTGAGTGGATAAAATGGATGTAGAGTGGATAAAATGGATGTAAAGTGGATAAAAATTGTATGTAGAGTGGATAAAATGGATGTAGAATGAATAAAATGGATGTAAAGTGAATAAAAATGGATGTAGAGTGGATAAAATGGATGTAGAGAGGATAAAATGCATGTAGAGTGGATAAAATGGATGTAGAGTGGATAAAATGGATGTAGAGTGGATAAAAATGGATTTAGAGTGGATATAATGGATGTAGAATAGATAAAAATTTATGTAGAGTGGATAAAAATGGATGTAGATTGGATAAAATGGATGTAGAGTGGATAAAAATGGATGTAGAGTGGATAAAATGGATGTAGAGTGGATAAAATGGTTGTTGAGTGGATAAAATGGATGTAGAGTGGATAAAAATAGATGTAGAGAGGATAAAATGGATGTAGAGTGGATAAAAATGGATGTAGAGTGGATAAAAATGGATGTAGAGTGGATAAAATGGATGTAGAGTGGATAAAAATGGATGTAGAGAGGATAAAATGGATGTAGAGTGGATAAAATGGTTGTAGAGTGGATAAAATGGATGTAGAGTTGATAAAAATGGATGTAGAGTGGATAAAATGGATGTAGAGTGGATAAAATAGATGTAGAGTTGATAAAAATGGATGTAGAGTGGACAAAATAGATTTAGAGTGGATAAAAATTGATGTAGAGTGGATAAAATGGATGTAGAGTGGATAAAAATGGATGTAGAGTGGATAAAAATTGATGTAGAGTGGATAAAATGGATGTAGAGTGGATAAAATGGACGTAGAGTGGATAAAAATGGATGTAGAGTGGATAAAATGGATGTAGAGTGTATAAAATGGGTGTAAAGTGGATAAAAATGGATGTAGAGTGGATAAAATGGATGTAGAATGGATAAAAATGGATGTAGAGCGGATAAAAATGGATGTAGAGTGGATAAAAATGGATGTAGAGTGGATAAAATGGATGTAGAGTGGATAAAATGGATGTAGAGTGGATAAAATGGTTGTAGAGTGGATAAAATGGATGTAGAGTTGATAAAAATGGATGTAGAGTTGATAAAAATGGATGTAGAGTGGATAAAATGGATGTAGATTGGATAAAATGGTTGTAGAGTGGATAAAATGGATGTAGAGTGGATAAAATGGATGTAGAGTGGATAAAAATGGATGTAGAGCGGATACAAATGGATGTAGAGTGGATAAAATGGATAAAAATGGATGTAGAGTGGATAAAATGGATAAAAATGGATGTAGAGTGGATAAAAATGGATGTAGAGTGGATAAAATGGTTGTAGAGTGGATAAAATGGATGTAGAGTTGATAAAAATGGATGTAGAGTGGATAAAAATGGATGTAGAGTGTATAAAATGGATGTAGAGCGGATAAAAATGGATGTAGTTTGGATAAAATGAATGTAGAGTGGATAAAATGGATGTAGAGTGGATAAAATGGGTGTAAAGTGGATAAAAATGGATGTAGAGTGGATAAAATGGATGTAGAATGGATAAAAATGGATGTAGAGTGGATAAAATGGATGTAGAGTCGATAAAATGGATGTAGAGTGGATAAAAATGGATGTAGAGTGGATAAAATGGATGTAGAGTGGATAAAAATGGATGTAGAGTGAATATAATGGATGTAGAGAGGATAAAATGGATGTGGAGTGGATAACAATGGATGTAGAGTGGATAAAATGGATGTAGAGTGGATAAAATGGATGTAGAGTGGATAAAATGGTTGTAGAGTGGATAAAAATGGATGTAGAGTGGATAAAAATGGATGTAGATTGGATAAAATGGATGTAGAGTGGATAAAATGGATGTAGATTGGATAAAATGGATGTAGAGTGGATAAAATGGATGTACAGTTAATAAAAATGGATGTAGAGTGGATATAATGGATGTAGAGAGGATAAAATGGATGTGGAGTAGATAACAATGGATGTAGAGTGGATAAAATGGATGTAGAGTGGATAAAATGGATGTAGAGTGGATAAAATGGATGTAGAGTGGATAAAATGGTTGTAGAGTGGATAAAATGGATGTAGAGTGGATAAAAATGGATGTCGAGTGGATAAAATGGATGTAGAGTTAATAAAAATGGATGTAGAGTGGATAAAATGGATGTAGAGTGGATAAAAATGGATGTAGAGTTGATAAAAATGGATGTAGAGTGGATAAAAATGGATGTAGATTGGATAAAATGGATGTAGAGTGGATAAAAATGGATGTAGATTGGATAAAATGGATGTAGAGTGGATAAAAATGGATGTAGAGTATATAAATTGGATGTAGAGTATATAAAATGGATGTAGAATGGATAAAAATGGATGTCGAGTGGATAAAATGGATGTAGAGTGGATAAAATGGATGTAGAGTTAATAAAAATGGATGTCGAGTGGAAATAATGGATGTAGAGAGGATAAAATGGATGTAGAGTGGATAAAATGGATGTAGAGTTCATAAAAATGGATGTAGAGTGGATAAAAATGGATGTAGATTGGATAAAATGGATGTAGAGTGGATAAAATGGATGTAGAGTTCATAAAAATGGATGTAGAGTGGATAAAAATGGATGTAGATTGGATAAAATGGATGTAGAGTTGATAAAATGGATGTAAAGTGGATAAAATGGATGTAGAGTGGATAAAATGGTTGTAGAGTGGATAAAATGGATGTAGAGTTAATAAAAATGGATGTAGAGTGGAAATAATGGATGTAGAGAGGATAAAATGGATGTAGAGTGGATAAAATGGATGTAGAGTTCATAAAAATGGATGTAGAGTGGATAAAAATGGATGTAGATTGGATAAAATGGATGTGGAGTGGATAACAATGGATGTAGAGAGGATAAAAATGGATATAGGGTAGATAAAATGGATGTAGAGTTAATAAAAATGGATGTAGAGTGGATATAATGGATGTAGAGGGGATAAAATGGATGTGGAGTGGATAACAATGGATGTAGAGTGGATAAAATGGATGTAGAGTGGATAAAATGGATGAAGAGTGGATAAAATTGTTGTAGAGTGGATAAAATGGATGTAGAATGGATAAAATGGATGTAAAGTGGATAAAAATGGATGTCGAGTGGATAAAATGGATGTAGAGCGGATAAAAATGGATGTAGAGTGGATAAAATGCGTGTAAAATGGATAAAAATGGATGTAGAGTGGATAAAAATAGATGTAGAGTGGATAAAATGGATGTAGAGGGGATAAAATGGATGTAGAGTGGATAAAATGGTTGTAGAGTGGATAAAATGGATGTAGAGTTGATAAAAATGGATGTAGAGTGGATAAAAATGGATGTAGAGTGGATAAAATGGATGTAGATTGGATAAAATGGTTGTAGAGTGGATAAAATGGATGTAGAGTGGATAAAATGGATGTAGAGTTGATAAAAATTGATGTAGAGTCGATAAAATGGATGTAGAGTGGATAAAATGGATGTAGAGTGGATAAAAATGGATGTAGAGCGGATACAAATGGATGTAGAGTGGATAAAATGGGTGTAAAATGGATGAAAATGGATGTAGAGTGGATAAAAATGGATGTAGGGTGGATAAAATGGATGTAGAGGGGATAAAATGGATGTAGAGTGGATAAAATGGTTGTAGAGTGGATAAAATGGATGTAGAGTTGATAAAAATGGATGTAGAGTGGATAAAAATGGATGTAGAGTGGATAAAATGGATGTAGAGTGGATAAAAATGGATGTAGTTTGGATAAAATGAATGTAGAGTGGATAAAATGGATGTAGAGTTGATAAAAATGGATGTAGAGTGGACAAAATAGATTTAGAGTGGATAAAAATTGATGTAGAGTGGATAAAATGGATGTAGAGTGGATAAAAATGGATGTAGAGTGGATAAAAATGGATGTGGAGTGGATAAAATGGATGTAGAGTGGATAAAATGGATGTAGAGTGGATAAAAATGGATGTAGAGTGGATAAAATGGATGTAGAGTGTATAAAATGGGTGTAAAGTGGATAAAAATGGATGTAGAGTGGATAAAAATAGATGTAGAGTGGATAAAATGGATGTAGAGGGGATAAAATGGATGTAGAGTGGATAAAATGGTTGTAGAGTGGATAAAATGGATGTAGAGTTGATAAAAATGGATGTAGAGTGGATAAAAATGGATGTAGAGTGGATAAAATGGATGTAGATTGGATAAAATGGTTGTAGAGTGGATAAAATGGATGTAGAGTGGATAGAATGGATGTAGAGTTGATAAAAATTGATGTAGAGTCGATAAAATGGATGTAGAGTGGATAAAATGGATGTAGAGTGGATAAAGATGGATGTAGAGCGGATAAAAATGGATGTAGAGTGGATAAAATGGGTGTAAAATGGATAAAAATGGATGTAGAGTGGATAAAATGGGTGTAAAATGGATAAAAATTGATGTAGAGTGGATAAAATGGATGTAGAGTGGATAAAATGGGTGTAAAGTGGATAAAAATGGATGTAGAGTGGATAAAATGGATGTAGAATGGATAAAAATGGATGTAGAGTGGATAAAATGGATGTAGAGTGGATAAAATGGGTGTAAAATGGATAAAAATGGATGTAGAGTGGATAAAATGGGTGTAAAATGGATAAAAATTGATGTAGAGTGGATAAAATGGATGTAGAGTGGATAAAATGGGTGTAAAGTGGATAAAAATGGATATAGAGTGGATAAAATGGATGTAGAATGGATAAAAATGGATGTAGAGTGGATAAAATGGATGTAGAGTGGATAAAATGGATGTAGAGTGGATAAAAATGGATGTAGAGTGGATAAAATGAATGTAGAGTGGATAAAAATGGATGTAGAGTGAATATAATGGATGTAGAGAGGATAAAATGGATGTGGAGTGGATAACAATGGATGTAGAGTGGATAAAATGGATGTAGAGTGGATAAAATGGATGTAGAGTGGATAAAATGGTTGTAGAGTGGTTAAAAATGGATGTAGAGTGGATAAAATGGATGTTGAGTGGATAAAATGGATGTAGAGTGGATAAAATGGATGTAGAGTGCATAAAAATGGATGTTGAGTGGATAAAATGGATGTAGAGTGGATAAAATGGATGTAAAGTGGATAAAAATGGATGTAGAGTGGATAAAATGGATGTAGAATGAATAAAATGGATGTAAAGTGAATAAAAATGGATGTAGAGTGGATAAAAATGGATGTAGATTGGATAAAATGGATGTAGAGTGGATAAAATGGATGTAGATTGGATAAAATGGATGTAGAGTGGATAAAATGGATGTACAGTTAATAAAAATGGATGTAGAGTGGATATAATGGATGTAGAGAGCATAAAATGGATGTGGAGTAGATAACAATGGATGTAGAGTGGATAAAATGGATGTAGAGTGGATAAAAATGGATGTAGAGTGGATAAAAATGGATGTAGAGTGGATAAAAATGGATGTAGAGTGGATAAAATGGATGTTGAGTGGATAAAATGGATGTAGAGAGGATAAAATGCATGTAGAGTGGATAAAATGGATGTAGAGTGGATAAAATGGATGTAGAGTGGATAAAAATGGATTTAGAGTGGATATAATGGATGTAGAATAGATAAAAATTTATGTAGAGTGGATAAAAATGGATGTAGATTGGATAAAATGGATGTAGAGTGGATAAAAATGGATGTAGAGTGGATAAAATGGATGTAGAGTGGATAAAATGGTTGTAGAGTGGATAAAATGGATGTAGAGTGGATAAAATGGATGTAGAGTGGATAAAATAGATGTAGAGTTGATAAAAATGGATGTAGAGTGGACAAAATAGATTTAGAGTGGATAAAAATTGATGTAGAGTGGATAAAATGAATGTAGAGTGGATAAAAATGGATGTAGAGTGGATAAAATGGATGTAGAGTGGATAAAATAGATGTAGAGTTGATAAAAATGGATGTAGAGTGGACAAAATAGATTTAGAGTGGATAAAAATTGATGTAGAGTGGATAAAATGAATGTAGAGTGGATAAAAATGGATGTAGAGTGGATAAAAATGGATGTAGAGTGGATAAAATGGATGTAGAGTGGATAAAATGGAAGTAGAGTG
The DNA here is from genome assembly GCA_933228935.1 of Pemphredon lugubris. Taxonomy (NCBI): domain Eukaryota; kingdom Metazoa; phylum Arthropoda; class Insecta; order Hymenoptera; family Crabronidae; genus Pemphredon; species Pemphredon lugubris. The sequence goes on from OW121816.1 coordinate 53,392,786, forward strand.
GATAAAAATGGATGTAGAGTATATAAATTGGATGTAGAGTATATAAAATGGATGTAGAGTGGATAAAAATGGATGTAGATTGGATAAAATGGATGTAGAGTGGATAAAAATGGATGTAGAGTATATTAATTGGATGTAGAGTATATAAAATGGATGTAGAGTGGATAAAAATGGATGTCGAGTGGATAAAATGGATGTAGAGTGGATAAAAATGGATGTAGAGTGGATAAAATGGATGTAGAGTGGATAAAATGGTTGTAGAGTGGATAAAATGGATGTAGAGTGGATAAAATGGATGTAGAATGGATAAAATGGATGTTGAGTGGATAAAATGGATGTAGAGTGGATAACAATGGATGTAGAGTGGATAAAATGGATGTAGAGTGGATAAAAATGGATGTAGAGTGGATAAAATGGATGTACAGTTAATAAAAATGGATGTAGAGTGGATATAATGGATGTAGAGTTGATAAAATGGATGTAAAGTGGATAAAATGGATGTAGAGTTAATAAAAATGGATGTAGAGTGGAAATAATGGATGTAGAGAGGATAAAATGGATGTAGAGTGGATAAAATGGATGTAGAGTTCATAAAAATGGATGTAGAGTGGATAAAAATGGATGTAGATTGGATAAAATGGATGTAGAGTGGATAAAAATGGATGTACAGTGGATAAAAATGGATGTAGAGTGGATAAAAATGGATGTAGAGTGGATAAAATGGATGTTGAGTGGATAAAATGGATGTAGAGTGGATAAAATGGATGTAGAGTGCATAAAAATGGATGTTGAGTGGATAAAATGGATGTAGAGTGGATAAAATGGATGTAAAGTGGATAAAAATTGTATGTAGAGTGGATAAAATGGATGTAGAATGAATAAAATGGATGTAAAGTGAATAAAAATGGATGTAGAGTGGATAAAATGGATGTAGAGAGGATAAAATGCATGTAGAGTGGATAAAATAGATGTAGAGTGGATAAAATGGATGTAGAGTGGATAAAAATGGATTTAGAGTGGATATAATGGATGTAGAATAGATAAAAATTTATGTAGAGTGGATAAAAATGGATGTAGATTGGATAAAATGGATGTAGAGTGGATAAAAATGGATGTAGAGTGGATAAAATGGATGTAGAGTGGATAAAATGGTTGTAGAGTGGATAAAATGGATGTAGAGTGGATAAAAATAGATGTAGAGAGGATAAAATGGATGTAGAGTGGATAAAAATGGATGTAGAGTGGATAAAAATGGATGTAGAGTGGATAAAATGGATGTAGAGTGGATAAAAATGGATGTAGAGAGGATAAAATGGATGTAGAGTGGATAAAATGGTTGTAGAGTGGATAAAATGGATGTAGAGTTGATAAAAATGGATGTAGAGTGGATAAAATGGATGTAGAGTGGATAAAATAGATGTAGAGTTGATAAAAATGGATGTAGAGTGGACAAAATAGATTTAGAGTGGATAAAAATTGATGTAGAGTGGATAAAATGAATGTAGAGTGGATAAAAATGGATGTAGAGTGGATAAAAATTGATGTAGAGTGGATAAAATGGATGTAGAGTGGATAAAATGGACGTAGAGTGGATAAAAATGGATGTAGAGTGGATAAAATGGATGTAGAGTGTATAAAATGGGTGTAAAGTGGATAAAAATGGATGTAGAGTGGATAAAATGGATGTAGAATGGATAAAAATGGATGTAGAGCGGATAAAAATGGATGTAGAGTGGATAAAAATAGATGTAGAGTGGATAAAATGGATGTAGAGGGGATAAAATGGATGTAGAGTGGATAAAATGGTTGTAGAGTGGATAAAATGGATGTAGAGTTGATAAAAATGGATGTAGAGTGGATAAAAATGGATGTAGAGTGGATAAAATGGATGTAGATTGGATAAAATGGTTGTAGAGTGGATAAAATGGATGTAGAGTGGATAAAATGGATGTAGAGTTGATAAAAATTGATGTAGAGTCGATAAAATGGATGTAGAGTGGATACAATGGATGTAGAGTGGATAAAAATGGATGTAGAGCGGATACAAATGGATGTAGAGTGGATAAAATGGGTGTAAAATGGATAAAAATGGATGTAGAGTGGATAAAAATGGATGTAGAGCGGATAAAATGGATGTAGAGGGGATAAAATGGATGTAGAGTGGATAAAATGGTTGTAGAGTGGATAAAATAGATGTAGAGTTGATAAAAATGGATGTAGAGTGGATAAAAATGGATGTAGAGTGTATAAAATGGATGTAGAGCGGATAAAAATGGATGTAGTTTGGATAAAATGAATGTAGAGTGGATAAAATGGATGTAGAGTTGATAAAAATGGATGTAGAGTGGACAAAATAGATTTAGAGTGGATAAAAATTGATGTAGAGTGGATAAAATGAATGTAGAGTGGATAAAAATGGATGTAGAGTGGATAAAAATGGATGTGGAGTGGATAAAATGGATGTAGAGTGGATAAAATGGACGTAGAGTGGATAAAAATGGATGTAGAGTGGATAAAATGGATGTAGAGTGTATAAAATGGGTGTAAAGTGGATAAAAATGGATGTAGAGTGGATAAAATGGATGTAGAATGGATAAAAATGGATGTAGAGCGGATAAAAATGGATGTAGAGTGGATAAAATGGATGTAGAGGGGATAAAATGGATGTAGAGTGGATAAAATGGTTGTAGAGTGGATAAAATGGATGTAGAGTTGATAAAAATGGATGTAGAGTGGATAAAAATGGATGTAGAGTGGATAAAATGGATGTAGATTGGATAAAATGGTTGTAGAGTGGATAAAATGGATGTAGAGTGGATAAAATGGATGTAGAGTTGATAAAAATTGATGTAGAGTCGATAAAATGGATGTAGAGTGGATAAAATGGATGTAGAGTGGATAAAAATGGATGTAGAGCGGATAAAAATGGATGTAGAGTGGATAAAATGGATGTAGATTGGATAAAATGGTTGTAGAGTGGATAAAATGGATGTAGAGTGGATAAAATGGATGTAGAGTTGATAAAAATTGATGTAGAGTCGATAAAATGGATGTAGAGTGGATAAAATGGATGTAGAGTGGATAAAAATGGATGTAGAGCGGATAAAAATGGATGTAGAGTGGATAAAATGGGTGTAAAATGGATAAAAATGGATGTAGAGTGGATAAAATGGATGTAGAGTGGATAAAATGGGTGTAAAGTGGATAAAAATGGATGTAGAGTGGATAAAATGGATGTAGAATGGATAAAAATGGATGTAGAGTGGATAAAATGGATGTAGAGTCGATAAAATGGATGTAGAGTGGATAAAAATGGATGTAGAGTGGATAAAATGGATGTAGAGTGGATAAAAATGGATGTAGAGTGAATATAATGGATGTAGAGAGGATAAAATGGATGTGGAGTGGATAACAATGGATGTAGAGTGGATAAAATGGATGTAGAGTGGATAAAATGGATGTAAAGTGGATAAAATGGTTGTAGAGTGGATAAAAATGGATGTAGAGTGGATAAAAATGGATGTAGATTGGATAAAATGGATGTAGAGTGGATAAAATGGATGTAGATTGGATAAAATGGATGTAGAGTGGATAAAATGGATGTACAGTTAATAAAAATGGATGTAGAGTGGATATAATGGATGTAGAGAGGATAAAATGGATGTGGAGTAGATAACAATGGATGTAGAGTGGATAAAATGGATGTAGAGTGGATAAAATGGATGTAGAGTGGATAAAATGGTTGCAGAGTGGATAAAATGGATGTAGAGTGGATAAAAATGGATGTCGAGTGGATAAAATGGATGTAGAGTTAATAAAAATGGATGTAGAGTGGATAAAATGGATGTAGAGTGGATAAAAATGGATGTAGAGTTGATAAAAATGGATGTAGAGTGGATAAAAATGGATGTAGATTGGAGAAAATGGATGTAGAGTGGATAAAAATGGATGTAGATTGGAGAAAATGGATGTAGAGTGGATAAAAATGGATGTAGAGTATATAAATTGGATGTAGAGTATATAAAATGGATGTAGAATGGATAAAAATGGATGTCGAGTGGATAAAATGGATGTAGAGTGGATAAAATGGATGTAGAGTTGATAAAAATTGATGTAGAGTCGATAAAATGGATGTAGAGTGGATAAAATGGATGTAGAGTGGATAAAAATGGCTGTAGAGAGGATAAAATGGATGTAGAGTGGATAAAATGGATGTACAGTTAATAAAAATGGATGTAGAGTGGATATAATGGATGTAGAGTTGATACAATGGATGTAAAGTGGATAAAATGGATGTAGAGTTAATAAAAATGGATGTCGAGTGGAAATAATGGATGTAGAGAGGATAAAATGGATGTAGAGTGGATAAAATGGATGTAGAGTTCATAAAAATGGATGTAGAGTGGATAAAAATGGATGTAGATTGGATAAAATGGATGTAGAGTGGATAAAATGGATGTAGAGTTCATAAAAATGGATGTAGAGTGGATAAAAATGGATGTAGATTGGATAAAATGGATGTAGAGTTGATAAAATGGATGTAAAGTGGATAAAATGGATGTAGAGTTAATAAAAATGGATGTAGAGTGGAAATAATGGATGTAGAGAGGATAAAATGGATGTAGAGTGGATAAAATGGATGTAGAGTTCATAAAAATGGATGTAGAGTGGATAAAAATGGATGTAGATTGGATAAAATGGATGTGGAGTGGATAACAATGGATGTAGAGAGGATAAAAATGGATATAGGGTAGATAAAATGGATGTAGAGTTAATAAAAATGGATGTAGAGTGGATATAATGGATGTAGAGGGGATAAAATGGATGTGGATTGGATAACAATGGATGTAGAGTGGATAAAATGGATGTAGAGTGGATAAAATGGATGAAGAGTGGATAAAATTGTTGTAGAGTGGATAAAATGGATGTAGAATGGATAAAATGGATGTAAAGTGGATAAAAATGGATGTCGAGTGGATAAAATGGATGTAGAGCGGATAAAAATGGATGTAGAGTGGATAAAATGCGTGTAAAATGGATAAAAATGGATGTAGAGTGGATAAAAATAGATGTAGAGTGGATAAAATGGATGTAGAGGGGATAAAATGGATGTAGAGTGGATAAAATGGTTGTAGAGTGGATAAAATGGATGTAGAGTTGATAAAAATGGATGTAGAGTGGATAAAAATGGATGTAGAGTGGATAAAATGGATGTAGATTGGATAAAATGGTTGTAGAGTGGATAAAATGGATGTAGAGTGGATAAAAATGGATGTAGAGCGGATACAAATGGATGTAGAGTGGATAAAATGGGTGTAAAATGGATAAAAATGGATGTAGAGTGGATAAAAATGGATGTAGAGTGGATAAAATGGATGTAGAGGGGATAAAATGGATGTAGAGTGGATAAAATGGTTGTAGAGTGGATAAAATGGATGTAGAGTTGATAAAAATGGATGTAGAGTGGATAAAAATGGATGTAGAGTGTATAAAATGGATGTAGAGCGGATAAAAATGGATGTAGTTTGGATAAAATGAATGTAGAGTGGATAAAATGGATGTAGAGTTGATAAAAATGGATGTAGAGTGGACAAAATAGATTTAGAGTGGATAAAAATTGATGTAGAGTGGATAAAATGAATGTAGAGTGGATAAAAATGGATGTAGAGTGGATAAAAATGGATGTGGAGTGGATAAAATGGATGTAGAGTGGATAAAATGGACGTAGAGTGGATAAAAATGGATGTAGAGTGGATAAAATGGATGTAGAGTGTATAAAATGGGTGTAAAGTGGATAAAAATGGATGTAGAGTGGATAAAATGGATGTAGAATGGATAAAAATGGATGTAGAGCGGATAAAAATGGATGTAGAGTGGATAAAATGGGTGTAAAATGGATAAAAATGGATGTAGAGTGGATAAAAATAGATGTAGAGTGGATAAAATGGATGTAGAGGGGATAAAATGGATGTAGAGTGGATAAAATGGTTGTAGAGTGGATAAAATGGATGTAGAGTTGATAAAAATGGATGTAGAGTGGATAAAAATGGATGTAGAGTGGATAAAATGGATGTAGATTGGATAAAATGGTTGTAGAGTGGATAAAAATGGATGTAGAGTGGATAAAATGGGTGTAAAATGGATAAAAATGGATGTAGAGTGGATAAAAATAGATGTAGAGTGGATAAAATGGATGTAGAGGGGATAAAATGGATGTAGAGTGGATAAAATGGTTGTAGAGTGGATAAAATGGATGTAGAGTTGATAAAAATGGATGTAGAGTGGATAAAATGGATGTAGAGTTGATAAAAATTGATGTAGAGTCGATAAAATGGATGTAGAGTGGATAAAATGGATGTAGAGTGGATAAAAATGGATGTAGAGCGGATAAAAATGGATGTAGAGTGGATAAAATGGGTGTAAAATGGATAAAAATGGATGTAGAGTGGATAAAATGGGTGTAAAATGGATAAAAATGGATGTAGAGTGGATAAAATGGATGTAGAGTGGATAAAATGGGTGTAAAGTGGATAAAAATGGATGTAGAGTGGATAAAATGGATGTAGAATGGATAAAAATGGATGTAGAGTGGATAAAATGGATGTAGAGTCGATAAAATGGATGTAGAGTGGATAAAAATGGATGTAGAGTGGATAAAATGGATGTAGAGTGGATAAAAATGGATGTAGAGTGAATATAATGGATGTAGAGAGGATAAAATGGATGTGGAGTGGATAACAATGGATGTAGAGTGGATAAAATGGATGTAGAGTGGATAAAATGGATGTAAAGTGGATAAAATGGTTGTAGAGTGGATAAAAATGGATGTAGAGTGGATAAAAATGGATGTAGATTGGATAAAATGGATGTAGAGTGGATAAAATGGATGTAGATTGGAGAAAATGGATGTAGAGTGGATAAAAATGGATGTAGATTGGAGAAAATGGATGTAGAGTGGATAAAAATGGATGTAGAGTATATAAATTGGATGTAGAGTATATAAAATGGATGTAGAATGGATAAAAATGGATGTCGAGTGGATAAAATGGATGTAGAGTGGATAAAATGGATGTAGAGTTGATAAAAATTGATGTAGAGTCGATAAAATGGATGTAGAGTGGATAAAATGGATGTAGAGTGGATAAAAATGGCTGTAGAGAGGATAAAATGGATGTAGAGTGGATAAAATGGATGTACAGTTAATAAAAATGGATGTAGAGTGGATATAATGGATGTAGAGTTGATAAAATGGATGTAAAGTGGATAAAATGGATGTAGAGTTAATAAAAATGGATGTCGAGTGGAAATAATGGATGTAGAGAGGATAAAATGGATGTACAGTTAATAAAAATGGATGTAGAGTGGATATAATGGATGTAGAGTTGATAAAATGGATGTAAAGTGGATAAAATGGATGTAGAGTTAATAAAAATGGATGTCGAGTGGAAATAATGGATGTAGAGAGGATAAAATGGATGTAGAGTGGATAAAATGGATGTAGAGTTCATAAAAATGGATGTAGAGTGGATAAAAATGGATGTAGATTGGATAAAATGGATGTAGAGTGGATAAAATGGATGTAGAGTTCATAAAAATGGATGTAGAGTGGATAAAAATGGATGTAGATTGGATAAAATGGATGTAGAGTTGATAAAATGGATGTAAAGTGGATAAAATGGATGTAGAGTTAATAAAAATGGATGTAGAGTGGAAATAATGGATGTAGAGAGGATAAAATGGATGTAGAGTGGATAAAATGGATGTAGAGTTGATAAAAATGGATGTAGAGTGGATAAAAATGGATGTAGAGTGTATAAAATGGATGTAGAGCGGATAAAAATGGATGTAGTTTGGATAAAATGAATGTAGAGTGGATAAAATGGATGTAGAGTTGATAAAAATGGATGTAGAGTGGACAAAATAGATTTAGAGTGGATAAAAATTGATGTAGAGTGGATAAAATGAATGTAGAGTGGATAAAAATGGATGTAGAGTGGATAAAAATGGATGTGGAGTGGATAAAATGGATGTAGAGTGGATAAAAATGGATGTAGAGTGGATAAAATGGATGTAGAGTGGATAAAAATGGATGTAGAGTGAATATAATGGATGTAGAGAGGATAAAATGGATGTGGAGTGGATAACAATGGATGTAGAGTGGATAAAATGGATGTAGAGTGGATAAAATGGATGTAAAGTGGATAAAATGGTTGTAGAGTGGATAAAAATGGATGTAGAGTGGATAAAAATGGATGTAGATTGGATAAAATGGATGTAGAGTGGATAAAATGGATGTAGATTGGAGAAAATGGATGTAGAGTGGATAAAAATGGATGTAGATTGGAGAAAATGGATGTAGAGTGGATAAAAATGGATGTAGAGTATATAAATTGGATGTAGAGTATATAAAATGGATGTAGAATGGATAAAAATGGATGTCGAGTGGATAAAATGGATGTAGAGTGGATAAAATGGATGTAGAGTTGATAAAAATTGATGTAGAGTCGATAAAATGGATGTAGAGTGGATAAAATGGATGTAGAGTGGATAAAAATGGCTGTAGAGAGGATAAAATGGATGTAGAGTGGATAAAATGGATGTACAGTTAATAAAAATGGATGTAGAGTGGATATAATGGATGTAGAGTTGATAAAATGGATGTAAAGTGGATAAAATGGATGTAGAGTTAATAAAAATGGATGTCGAGTGGAAATAATGGATGTAGAGAGGATAAAATGGATGTAGAGTGGATAAAATGGATGTAGAGTTCATAAAAATGGATGTAGCGTGGATAAAAATGGATGTAGATTGGATAAAATGGATGTAGAGTGGATAAAATGGATGTAGAGTTCATAAAAACGGATGTAGAGTGGATAAAAATGGATGTAGATTGGATAAAATGGATGTAGAGTTGATAAAATGGATGTAAAGTGGATAAAATGGATGTAGAGTTAATAAAAATGGATGTAGAGTGGAAATAATGGATGTAGAGAGGATAAAATGGATGTAGAGTGGATAAAATGGATGTAGAGTTCATAAAAATGGATGTAGAGTGGATAAAAATGGATGTAGATTGGATAAAATGGATGTGCAGTGGATAACAATGGATGTAGAGAGGATAAAAATGGATATAGGGTAGATAAAATGGATGTAGAGTTAATAAAAATGGATGTAGAGTGGATATAATGGATGTAGAGGGGATAAAATGGATGTGGAGTGGATAACAATGGATGTAGAGTGGATAAAATGGATGTAGAGTGGATAAAATGGATGAAGACTGGATAAAATTGTTGTAGAGTGGATAAAATGGATGTAGAATGGATAAAATGGATGTAAAGTGGATAAAAATGGATGTCGAGTGGATAAAATGGATGTAGAGCGGATAAAAATGGATGTAGAGTGGATAAAATGCGTGTAAAATGGATAAAAATGGATGTAGAGTGGATAAAAATAGATGTAGAGTGGATAAAATGGATGTAGATGGGATAAAATGGATGTAGAGTGGATAAAATGGTTGTAGAGTGGATAAAATGGATGTAGAGTTGATAAAAATGGATGTAGAGTGGATAAAAATGGATGTAGAGTGGATAAAATGGATGTAGATTGGATAAAATGGTTGTAGAGTGGATAAAATGGATGTAGAGTGGATAAAAATGGATGTAGAGCGGATACAAATGGATGTAGAGTGGATAAAATGGGTGTAAAATGGATAAAAATGGATGTAGAGGGGATAAAATGGATGTAGAGTGGATAAAATGGTTGTAGAGTGGATAAAATGGATGTAGAGTTGATAAAAATGGATGTAGAGTGGATAAAAATGGATGTAGAGTGTATAAAATGGATGTAGAGTGGATAAAAATGGATGTAGTTTGGATAAAATGAATGTAGAGTGGATAAAATGGATGTAGAGTTGATAAAAATGGATGTAGAGTGGACAAAATAGATTTAGAGTGGATAAAAATTGATGTAGAGTGGATAAAATGAATGTAGAGTGGATAAAAATGGATGTAGAGTGGATAAAAATGGATGTGGAGTGGATAAAATGGATGTAGAGTGGATAAAATGGACGTAGAGTGGATAAAAATGGATGTAGAGTGGATAAAATGGATGTAGAGTGTATAAAATGGGTGTAAAGTGGATAAAAATGGATGTAGAGTGGATAAAATGGATGTAGAATGGATAAAAATGGATGTAGAGCGGATAAAAATGGATGTAGAGTGGATAAAATGGGTGTAAAATGGATAAAAATGGATGTAGAGTTCATAAAAATGGATGTAGAGTGGATAAAAATGGATGTAGATTGGATAAAATGGATGTAGAGTTGATAAAATGGATGTAAAGTGGATAAAATGGATGTAGAGTTAATAAAAATGGATGTCGAGTGGAAATAATGGATGTAGAGAGGATAAAATGGATGTAGAGTGGATAAAATGGATGTAGAGTTCATAAAAATGGATGTAGAGTGGATAAAAATGGATGTAGATTGGATAAAATGGATGTAGAGTGGATAAAATGGATGTAGAGTTCATAAAAATGGATGTAGAGTGGATAAAAATGGATGTAGATTGGATAAAATGGATGTAGAGTTGATAAAATGGATGTAAAGTGGATAAAATGGATGTAGAGTTAATAAAAATGGATGTAGAGTGGAAATAATGGATGTAGAGAGGATAAAATGGATGTAGAGTGGATAAAATGGATGTAGAGTGGATAAAATGGATGTAGAGTTGATAAAAATTGATGTAGAGTCGATAAAATGGATGTAGAGTGGATAAAATGGATGTAGAGTGGATAAAAATGGATGTAGAGCGGATAAAAATGGATGTAGAGTGGATAAAATGGGTGTAAAATGGATAAAAATGGATGTAGAGTGGATAAAATGGGTGTAAAATGGATAAAAATGGATGTAGAGTGGATAAAATGGATGTAGAGTGGATAAAATGGGTGTAAAGTGGATAAAAATGGATGTAGAGTGGATAAAATGGATGTAGAATGGATAAAAATGGATGTAGAGTGGATAAAATGGATGTAGAGTCGATAAAATGGATGTAGAGTGGATAAAAATGGATGTAGAGTGGATAAAATGGATGTAGAGTGGATAAAAATGGATGTAGAGTGAATATAATGGATGTAGAGAGGATAAAATGGATGTGGAGTGGATAACAATGGATGTAGAGTGGATAAAATGGATGTAGAGTGGATAAAATGGATGTAAAGTGGATAAAATGGTTGTAGAGTGGATAAAAATGGATGTAGAGTGGATAAAAATGGATGTAGATTGGATAAAATGGATGTAGAGTGGATAAAATGGATGTAGATTGGAGAAAATGGATGTAGAGTGGATAAAAATGGATGTAGATTGGAGAAAATGGATGTAGAGTGGATAAAAATGGATGTAGAGTATATAAATTGGATGTAGAGTATATAAAATGGATGTAGAATGGATAAAAATGGATGTCGAGTGGATAAAATGGATGTAGAGTGGATAAAATGGATGTAGAGTTGATAAAAATTGATGTAGAGTCGATAAAATGGATGTAGAGTGGATAAAATGGATGTAGAGTGGATAAAAATGGCTGTAGAGAGGATAAAATGGATGTAGAGTGGATAAAATGGATGTACAGTTAATAAAAATGGATGTAGAGTGGATATAATGGATGTAGAGTTGATAAAATGGATGTAAAGTGGATAAAATGGATGTAGAGTTGATAAAAATGGATGTAGAGTGGATAAAAATGGATGTAGAGTGTATAAAATGGATGTAGAGCGGATAAAAATGGATGTAGTTTGGATAAAATGAATGTAGAGTGGATAAAATGGATGTAGAGTTGATAAAAATGGATGTAGAGTGGACAAAATAGATTTAGAGTGGATAAAAATTGATGTAGAGTGGATAAAATGAATGTAGAGTGGATAAAAATGGATGTAGAGTGGATAAAAATGGATGTGGAGTGGATAAAATGGATGTAGAGTGGATAAAATGGACGTAGAGTGGATAAAAATAGATGTAGAGTGGATAAAATGGATGTAGAGGGGATAAAATGGATGTAGAGTGGATAAAATGGTTGTAGAGTGGATAAAATGGATGTAGAGTTGATAAAAATGGATGTAGAGTGGATAAAAATGGATGTAGAGTGGATAAAATGGATGTAGATTGGATAAAATGGTTGTAGAGTGGATAAAATGGATGTAGAGTGGATAAAATGGATGTAGAGTTGATAAAAATTGATGTAGAGTCGATAAAATGGATGTAGAGTGGATAAAATGGATGTAGAGTGGATAAAAATGGATGTAGAGCGGATAAAAATGGATGTAGAGTGGATAAAATGGGTGTAAAATGGATAAAAATGGATGTAGAGTGGATAAAATGGGTGTAAAATGGATAAAAATGGATGTAGAGTGGATAAAATGGATGTAGAGTGGATAAAATGGGTGTAAAGTGGATAAAAATGGATGTAGAGTGGATAAAATGGATGTAGAATGGATAAAAATGGATGTAGAGTGGATAAAATGGATGTAGAGTCGATAAAATGGATGTAGAGTGGATAAAAATGGATGTAGAGTGGATAAAATGGATGTAGAGTGGATAAAAATGGATGTAGAGTGAATATAATGGATGTAGAGAGGATAAAATGGATGTGGAGTGGATAACAATGGATGTAGAGTGGATAAAATGGATGTAGAGTGGATAAAATGGATGTAAAGTGGATAAAATGGTTGTAGAGTGGATAAAAATGGATGTAGAGTGGATAAAAATGGATGTAGAGTGGATAAAAATGGATGTAGATTGGAGAAAATGGATGTAGAGTGGATAAAAATGGATGTAGAGTATATAAATTGGATGTAGAGTATATAAAATGGATGTAGAATGGATAAAAATGGATGTCGAGTGGATAAAATGGATGTAGAGTGGATAAAATGGATGTAGAGTTGATAAAAATTGATGTAGAGTCGATAAAATGGATGTAGAGTGGATAAAATGGATGTAGAGTGGATAAAAATGGCTGTAGAGAGGATAAAATGGATGTAGAGTGGATAAAATGGATGTACAGTTAATAAAAATGGATGTAGAGTGGATATAATGGATGTAGAGTTGATAAAATGGATGTAAAGTGGATAAAATGGATGTAGAGTTGATAAAAATGGATGTAGAGTGGATAAAAATGGATGTAGAGTGTATAAAATGGATGTAGAGCGGATAAAAATGGATGTAGTTTGGATAAAATGAATGTAGAGTGGATAAAATGGATGTAGAGTTGATAAAAATGGATGTAGAGTGGACAAAATAGATTTAGAGTGGATAAAAATTGATGTAGAGTGGATAAAATGAATGTAGAGTGGATAAAAATGGATGTAGAGTGGATAAAAATGGATGTGGAGTGGATAAAATGGATGTAGAGTGGATAAAATGGACGTAGAGTGGATAAAAATGGATGTAGAGTGGATAAAATGGATGTAGAGTGTATAAAATGGGTGTAAAGTGGATAAAAATGGATGTAGAGTGGATAAAATGGATGTAGAATGGATAAAAATGGATGTAGAGCGGATAAAAATGGATGTAGAGTGGATAAAATGGGTGTAAAATGGATAAAAATGGATGTAGAGTGGATAAAAATAGATGTAGAGTGGATAAAATGGATGTAGAGGGGATAAAATGGATGTAGAGTGGATAAAATGGTTGTAGAGTGGATAAAATGGATGTAGAGTTGATAAAAATGGATGTAGAGTGGATAAAAATGGATGTAGAGTGGATAAAATGGATGTAGATTGGATAAAATGGTTGTAGAGTGGATAAAATGGATGTAGAGTGGATAAAATGGATGTAGAGTTGATAAAAATTGATGTAGAGTCGATAAAATGGATGTAGAGTGGATAAAATGGATGTAGAGTGGATAAAAATGGATGTAGAGCGGATAAAAATGGATGTAGAGTGGATAAAATGGGTGTAAAATGGATAAAAATGGATGTAGAGTGGATAAAATGGGTGTAAAATGGATAAAAATGGATGTAGAGTGGATAAAATGGATGTAGAGTGGATAAAATGGGTGTAAAGTGGATAAAAATGGATGTAGAGTGGATAAAATGGATGTAGAATGGATAAAAATGGATGTAGAGTGGATAAAATGGATGTAGAGTCGATAAAATGGATGTAGAGTGGATAAAAATGGATGTAGAGTGGATAAAATGGATGTAGAGTGGATAAAAATGGATGTAGAGTGAATATAATGGATGTAGAGAGGATAAAATGGATGTGGAGTGGATAACAATGGATGTAGAGTGGATAAAATGGATGTAGAGTGGATAAAATGGATGTAAAGTGGATAAAATGGTTGTAGAGTGGATAAAAATGGATGTAGAGTGGATAAAAATGGATGTAGATTGGATAAAATGGATGTAGAGTGGATAAAATGGATGTAGATTGGAGAAAATGGATGTAGAGTGGATAAAAATGGATGTAGATTGGAGAAAATGGATGTAGAGTGGATAAAAATGGATGTAGAGTATATAAATTGGATGTAGAGTATATAAAATGGATGTAGAATGGATAAAAATGGATGTCGAGTGGATAAAATGGATGTAGAGTTGATAAAAATTGATGTAGAGTCGATAAAATGGATGTAGAGTGGATAAAATGGATGTAGAGTGGATAAAAATGGCTGTAGAGAGGATAAAATGGATGTAGAGTGGATAAAATGGATGTACAGTTAATAAAAATGGATGTAGAGTGGATATAATGGATGTAGAGTTGATAAAATGGATGTAAAGTGGATAAAATGGATGTAGAGTTAATAAAAATGGATGTCGAGTGGAAATAATGGATGTAGAGAGGATAAAATGGATGTAGAGTGGATAAAATGGATGTAGAGTTCATAAAAATGGATGTAGAGTGGATAAAAATGGATGTAGATTGGATAAAATGGATGTAGAGTGGATAAAATGGATGTAGAGTTCATAAAAATGGATGTAGAGTGGATAAAAATGGATGTAGATTGGATAAAATGGATGTAGAGTTGATAAAATGGATGTAAAGTGGATAAAATGGATGTAGAGTTAATAAAAATGGATGTAGAGTGGAAATAATGGATGTAGAGAGGATAAAATGGATGTAGAGTGGATAAAATGGATGTAGAGTTCATAAAAATGGATGTAGAGTGGATAAAAATGGATGTAGATTGGATAAAATGGATGTGCAGTGGATAACAATGGATGTAGAGAGGATAAAAATGGATATAGGGTAGATAAAATGGATGTAGAGTTAATAAAAATGGATGTAGAGTGGATATAATGGATGTAGAGGGGATAAAATGGATGTGGAGTGGATAACAATGGATGTAGAGTGGATAAAATGGATGTAGAGTGGATAAAATGGATGAAGACTGGATAAAATTGTTGTAGAGTGGATAAAATGGATGTAGAATGGATAAAATGGATGTAAAGTGGATAAAAATGGATGTCGAGTGGATAAAATGGATGTAGAGCGGATAAAAATGGATGTAGAGTGGATAAAATGCGTGTAAAATGGATAAAAATGGATGTAGAGTGGATAAAAATAGATGTAGAGTGGATAAAATGGATGTAGATGGGATAAAATGGATGTAGAGTGGATAAAATGGTTGTAGAGTGGATAAAATGGATGTAGAGTTGATAAAAATGGATGTAGAGTGGATAAAAATGGATGTAGAGTGGATAAAATGGATGTAGATTGGATAAAATGGTTGTAGAGTGGATAAAATGGATGTAGAGTGGATAAAAATGGATGTAGAGCGGATAAAAATGGATGTAGAGTGGATAAAATGGGTGTAAAATGGATAAAAATGGATGTAGAGGGGATAAAATGGATGTAGAGTGGATAAAATGGTTGTAGAGTGGATAAAATGGATGTAGAGTTGATAAAAATGGATGTAGAGTGGATAAAAATGGATGTAGAGTGTATAAAATGGATGTAGAGCGGATAAAAATGGATGTAGTTTGGATAAAATGAATGTAGAGTGGATAAAATGGATGTAGAGTTGATAAAAATGGATGTAGAGTGGACAAAATAGATTTAGAGTGGATAAAAATTGATGTAGAGTGGATAAAATGAATGTAGAGTGGATAAAAATGGATGTAGAGTGGATAAAAATGGATGTGGAGTGGATAAAATGGATGTAGAGTGGATAAAATGGACGTAGAGTGGATAAAAATGGATGTAGAGTGGATAAAATGGATGTAGAGTGTATAAAATGGGTGTAAAGTGGATAAAAATGGATGTAGAGTGGATAAAATGGATGTAGAATGGATAAAAATGGATGTAGAGCGGATAAAAATGGATGTAGAGTGGATAAAATGGGTGTAAAATGGATAAAAATGGATGTAGAGTGGATAAAATGGATGTACAGTTAATAAAAATGGATGTAGAGTGGATATAATGGATGTAGAGAGGATAAAATGGATGTGGAGTAGATAACAATGGATGTAGAGTGGATAAAATGGATGTAGAGTGGATAAAATGGATGTAGAGTGGATAAAATGGTTGTAGAGTGGATAAAATGGATGTAGAGTGGATAAAAATGGATGTCGAGTGGATAAAATGGATGTAGAGTTAATAAAAATGGATGTAGAGTGGATAAAATGGATGTAGAGTGGATAAAAATGGATGTAGAGTTGATAAAAATGGATGTAGAGTGGATAAAAATGGATGTAGATTGGAGAAAATGGATGTAGAGTGGATAAAAATGGATGTAGATTGGAGAAAATGGATGTAGAGTGGATAAAAATGGATGTAGAGTATATAAATTGGATGTAGAGTATATAAAATGGATGTAGAATGGATAAAAATGGATGTCGAGTGGATAAAATGGATGTAGAGTGGATAAAATGGATGTAGAGTTGATAAAAATTGATGTAGAGTCTATAAAATGGATGTAGAGTGGATAAAATGGATGTACAGTTAATAAAAATGGATGTAGAGTGGATATAATGGATGTAGAGTTGATAAAATGGATGTAAAGTGGATAAAATGGATGTAGAGTTAATAAAAATGGATGTCGAGTGGAAATAATGGATGTAGAGAGGATAAAATGGATGTAGAGTGGATAAAATGGATGTAGAGTTCATAAAAATGGATGTAGAGTGGATAAAAATGGATGTAGATTGGATAAAATGGATGTAGAGTGGATAAAATGGATGTAGAGTTCATAAAAATGGATGTAGAGTGGATAAAAATGGATGTAGATTGGATAAAATGGATGTAGAGTTGATAAAATGGATGTAAAGTGGATAAAATGGATGTAGAGTTAATAAAAATGGATGTAGAGTGGAAATAATGGATGTAGAGAGGATAAAATGGATGTAGAGTGGATAAAATGGATGTAGAGTTCATAAAAATGGATGTAGAGTGGATAAAAATGGATGTAGATTGGATAAAATGGATGTGGAGTGGATAACAATGGATGTAGAGAGGATAAAAATGGATATAGGGTAGATAAAATGGATGTAGAGTTAATAAAAATGGATGTAGAGTGGATATAATGGATGTAGAGGGGATAAAATGGATGTGGAGTGGATAACAATGGATGTAGAGTGGATAAAATGGATGTAGAGTGGATAAAATGGATGAAGAGTGGATAAAATTGTTGTAGAGTGGATAAAATGGATGTAGAATGGATAAAATGGATGTAAAGTGGATAAAAATGGATGTCGAGTGGATAAAATGGATGTAGAGCGGATAAAATGGATGTAGAGGGGATAAAATGGATGTAGAGTGGATAAAATGGTTGTAGAGTGGATAAAATGGATGTAGAGTTGATAAAAATGGATGTAGAGTGGATAAAACGGATGTAGAGTGGATAAAAATGGATGTAGAGTGGATACACTGGTTGTAGAGTGGATAAAAATGGATATAGGGTAGATAAAATGGATGTAGAGTTAATAAAAATGGATGTAGAGTGGATATAATGGATGTAGAGAGGATAAAATGGATGTGGAGTGGATAACAATGGATGTAGAGTGGATAAAATGGATGTAGAGTGGATAAAATGGATGTAGAGTGGATAAAATGGTTGTAGAGTGGATAAAATGGATGTAGAGTTGATAAAAATGGATGTAGAGTGGATAAAACGCATGTAGAGTGGATAAAAATGGATGTAGAGTGGATACAATGGTTGTAGAGTGGATAAAAATGGATATAGGGTAGATAAAATGGATGTAGAGTTAATAAAAATGGATGTAGAGTGGATATAATGGATGTAGAGAGGATAAAATGGATGTGGAGTGGATAAAATGGATGTAGAGTTGATAAAAATGGATGTAGAGTGGATAAAACGGATGTAGAGTGGATAAAAATGGATGTAGAGTTGATAAAATGGATGTAAAGTGGATAAAATGGATGTATAGTTAATAAAATTGGATGTAGAGTGGATAAAATGGATGTAGAGTTGATAAAAATGGATGTAGAGTGGATAAAAATGGATGTCGAGTGGATAAAATGGATGTAGAGTGGATAAAAATGGATGTAGAGTGGATAAAATGGATGTAGAGTGCATAAAAATGGATGTAGAGTGAATAAAATGGATGTAGAGTGGATAAAATGAATGTACAGTTAATAAAAATGGATGCAGAGTGGATAAAAATGGATGTAGAGTGGATAAAATGGATGTAGAGTCGATAAAATTGATGTAGAGTGGATAAAAATGGATGTAGAGTGGATAAAATGGATGTAGAGTGCATAAAAATGGATGTTGAGTGGATAAAATGGATGTAGAGTGGATAAAATGGATGTAAAGTGGATAAAAATGGATGTAGAGTGGATAAAATGGATGTAGAGTGGATAAAATGGATGTAGAGTGGATAAAAATGGATGTAGAGTGGATAAAATGGATGTAGAGTGTATAAAATGGATGTAGAGTGGATAAAAATGGATGTAGATTGGATAAAATGGATGTAGAGTGGATAAAATGGATGTAGATTGGATAAAATGGATGTAGAGTGGATAAAATGGATGTACAGTTAATAAAAACGGATGTAGAGTGGATAAAAATGGATGTAGAGTGGATACAATGGTTGTAGAGTGGATAAAAATGGATATAGGGTAGATAAAATGGATGTAGAGTGGATAAAAATGGATGTAGATTGGATAAAATGGATGTAGAGTTGATAAAATGGATGTAAAGTGGATAACATCGATGTAGAGTTAATAAAAATGGATGTAGAGTGGAAATAATGGATGTAGAGAGGATAAAATGGATGTAGAGTGGATAAAATGGATGTAGAGTTCATAAAAATGGATGTAGAGTGGATAAAAATGGATGTAGATTGGATAAAATGGATGTGGAGTGGATAAAATGGTTGTAGAGTGGATAAAATGGATGTAGAGTTGATAAAAATGGAAGTAGAGTGGATAAAACGGACGTAGAGTGGATAAAAATGGATGTAGAGTTGATAAAATGGATGTAAAGTGGATAAAATGGATGTAGAGTTAATAAAATTGGATGTAGAGTGGATAAAATGGATGTAGAGTGGATACAATGGTTGTAGAGTGGATAAAAATGGATATAGGGTAGATAAAATGGATGTAGAGTGGATAAAAATGGATGTAGATTGGATAAAATGGATGTAGAGTTGATAAAATGGATGTAAAGTGGATAACATCGATGTAGAGTTAATAAAAATGGATGTAGAGTGGAAATAATGGATGTAGAGAGGATAAAATGGATGTAGAGTGGATAAAAATGGATGTCGAGTGGATAAAATGGATGTAAAGTGGATAAAATGGATGTAGAGTTAATAAAATTGGATGTAGAGTGGATAAAATGGATGTAGAGTTGATAAAAATGGATGTAGAGTGGATAAAAATGGATGTCGAGTGGATAAAATGGATGTAGAGTGGATAAAAATGGATGTAGAGTGGATAAAATGGATGTAGAGTGCATAAAAATGGATGTAGAGTGAATAAAATGGATGTAGAGTGGATAAAATGAATGTACAGTTAATAAAAATGGATGTAGAGTGGATAAAAATGGATGTAGAGTGGATAAAATGGATGTAGAGTCGATAAAATGGATGTAGAGTGGATAAAAATGGATGTAGAGTGGATAAAATGGATGTAGAGTGCATAAAAATGGATGTAGAGTGGATAAAAATGGATGTAGATTGGATAAAATGGATGTAGAGTGGATAAAATGGATGTAGAGTTCATAAAAATGGATGTAGAGTGGATAAAAATGGATGTAGATTGGATAAAATGGATGTAGAGTTGATAAAATGGATGTAAAGTGGATAAAATGGATGTAGAGTTAATAAAAATGGATGTATAGTGGAAATAATGGATGTAGAGAGGATAAAATGGATGTAGAGTGGATAAAATGGATGTAGAGTTCATAAAAATGGATGTAGAGTGGATAAAAATGGATGTAGATTGGATAAAATGGATGTGGAGTGGATAACAATGGATGTAGAGTGGATACAATGGTTGTAGAGTGGATAAAAATGGATATAGGGTAGATAAAATGGATGTAGAGTTAATAAAAATGGATGTAGAGTGGATATAATGGATGTAGAGAGGATAAAATGGATGTGGAGTGGATAACAATGGATGTAGAGTGGATAAAATGGATGTAGAGTGGATAAAATGGATGTAGAGTGGATAAAATGGTTGTAGAGTGGATAAAATGGATGTAGAGTTGATAAAAATGGATGTAGAGTGGATAAAACGGATGTAGAGTGGATAAAAATGGATGTAGAGTTGATAAAATGGATGTAAAGTGGATAAAATGGATGTAGAGTTAATAAAATTGGATGTAGAGTGGATAAAATGGATGTAGAGTTGATAAAAATGGATGTAGAGTGGATAAAAATGGATGTCGAGTGGATAAAATGGATGTAGAGTGGATAAAAATGGATGTAGAGTGGATAAAATGGATGTAGAGTGCATAAAAATGGATGTAGAGTGAATAAAATGGATGTAGAGTGGATAAAATGAATGTACAGTTAATAAAAATGGATGTAGAGTGGATAAAAATGGATGTAGAGTGGATAAAATGGATGTAGAGTCGATAAAATGGATGTAGAGTGGATAAAAATGGATGTAGAGTGGATAAAATGGATGTAGAGTGCATAAAAATGGATGTAGAGTGGATAAAAATGGATGTAGATTGGATAAAATGGATGTAGAGTGGATAAAATGGATGTAGAGTTCATAAAAATGGATGTAGAGTGGATAAAAATGGATGTAGATTGGATAAAATGGATGTAGAGTTGATAAAATGGATGTAAAGTGGATAAAATGGATGTATAGTGGAAATAATGGATGTAGAGAGGATAAAATGGATGTAGAGTGGATAAAATGGATGTAGAGTTCATAAAAATGGATGTAGAGTGGATAAAAATGGATGTAGATTGGATAAAATGGATGTGGAGTGGATAACAATGGATGTAGAGAGGATAAAAATGGATATAGGGTAGATAAAATGGATGTAGAATTAATAAAAATGGATGTAGAGTGGATATAATGGATGTAGAGAGGATAAAATGGATGTGGAGTGGATAACAATGGATGTAGAGTGGATAAAATGGATGTAGAGTGGATAAAATGGATGAAGAGTGGATAAAATTGTTGTAGAGTGGATAAAATGGATGTAGAATGGATAAAATGGATGTAAAGTGGATAAAAATGGATGTCGAGTGGATAAAATGGATGTAGAGCGGATAAAAATGGATGTAGAGTGGATAAAATGCGTGTAAAATGGATAAAAATGGATGTAGAGTGGATAAAAATAGATGTAGAGTGGATAAAATGGATGTAGAGGGGATAAAATGGATGTAGAGTGGATAAAATGGTTGTAGAGTGGATAAAATGGATGTAGAGTTGATAAAAATGGATGTAGAGTGGATAAAACGGATGTAGAGTGGATAAAAATGGATGTAGAGTGGATACAATGGTTGTAGAGTGGATAAAAATGGATATAGGGTAGATAAAATGGATGTAGAGTTAATAAAAATGGATGTAGAGTGGATATAATGGATGTAGAGAGGATAAAATGGATGTGGAGTGGATAACAATGGATGTAGAGTGGATAAAATGGATGTAGAGTGGATAAAATGGATGTAGAGTGGATAAAATGGTTGTAGAGTGGATAAAATGGATGTAGAGTTGATAAAAATGGATGTAGAGTGGATAAAACGGATGTAGAGTGGATAAAAATGGATGTAGAGTGGATACAATGGTTGTAGAGTGGATAAAAATGGATATAGGGTAGATAAAATGGATGTAGAGTTAATAAAAATGGATGTACAGTGGATATAATGGATGTAGAGAGTATAAAACGGATGTGGAGTGGATAACAATGGATGTAGAGTGGATAAAATGGATGTAGAGTGGATAAAATGGATGTAAAGTGGATAAAATGGTTGTAGAGTGGATAAAATGGATGTAGAGTTGATAAAAATGGATGTAGAGTGGATAAAACGGATGTAGAGTGGATAAAAATGGATGTAGAGTTGATAAAATGGATGTAAAGTGGATAAAATGGATGTAGAGTTAATAAAATTGGATGTAGAGTGGATAAAATGGATGTAGAGTTGATAAAAATGAATCTAGAGTGGATAAAAATGGATGTCGAGTGGATAAAATGGATGTAGAGTGGATAAAAATGGATGTAGAGTGGATAAAATGAATGTACAGTTAATAAAAATGGATGTAGAGTGGATAAAAATGGATGTAGAGTGGATACAATGGTTGTAGAGTGGATAAAAATGGATATAGGGTAGATAAAATGGATGTAGAGTTAATAAAAATGGATGTGGAGTGGATATAATGGATGTAGAGAGGATAAAATGGATGTAGAGTGGATAAAATGGATGTAAAGTGGATAAAAATGGATGTAGAGTGGATAAAATGGATGTAGAGTGGATAAAATGGATGTAGAGTGGATAAAAATGGATGTAGAGTGGATAAAATGGATGTAGAGTGTATAAAATGGATGTAGAGTGGATAAAAATGGTTGTAGATTGGATAAAATGGATGTAGAGTGGATAAAATGGATGTAGATTGGATAAAATGGATGTAGAGTGGATAAAATGGATGTACAGTTAATAAAAACGGATGTAGAGTGGATAAAAATGGATGTAGAGTGGATACAATGGTTGTAGAGTGGATAAAAATGGATATAGGGTAGATAAAATGGATGTAGAGTTAATAAAAATGGATGTGGAGTGGATATAATGGATGTCGAGTGGATAAAATGGATGTAGAGTTAATAAAAATGGATGTAGAGTGGATAAAATGGATGTAGAGTGGATAAAAATGGATGTAGAGTTGATAAAAATGGATGTAGAGTGGATAAAAATGGATGTAGATTGGAGAAAATGGATGTAGAGTGGATAAAAATGGATGTAGATTGGAGAAAATGGATGTAGAGTGGATAAAAATGGATGTAGAGTATATAAATTGGATGTAGAGTATATAAAATGGATGTAGAATGGATAAAAATGGATGTCGAGTGGATAAAATGGATGTAGAGTGGATAAAATGGATGTAGAGTTGATAAAAATTGATGTAGAGTCGATAAAATGGATGTAGAGTGGATAAAATGGATGTAGAGTGGGTAAAAATGGATGTAGAGAGGATAAAATGGATGTAGAGTGGATAAAATGGATGTACAGTTAATAAAAATGGATGTAGAGTGGATATAATGGATGTAGAGTTGATAAAATGGATGTAAAGTGGATAAAATGGATGTAGAGTTAATAAAAATGGATGTCGAGTGGAAATAATGGATGTAGAGAGGATAAAATGGATGTAGAGTGGATAAAATGGATGTAGAGTTCATAAAAATGGATGTAGAGTGGATAAAAATGGATGTAGATTGGATAAAATGGATGTGGAGTGGATAACAATGGATGTAGAGAGGATAAAAATGGATATAGGGTAGATAAAATGGATGTAGAATTAATAAAAATGGATGTAGAGTGGATATAATGGATGTAGAGAGGATAAAATGGATGTGGAGTGGATAACAATGGATGTAGAGTGGATAAAATGGATGTAGAGTGGATAAAATGGATGAAGAGTGGATAAAATTGTTGTAGAGTGGATAAAATGGATGTAGAATGGATAAAATGGATGTAAAGTGGATAAAAATGAATGTCGAGTGGATAAAATGGATGTAGAGCGGATAAAAATGGATGTAGAGTGGATAAAATGCGTGTAAAATGGATAAAAATGGATGTAGAGTGGATAAAAATAGATGTAGAGTGGATAAAATGGATGTAGAGTGGATAAAATGGATGTAGAGTTGATAAAAATGGATGTAGAGTGGATAAAACGGATGTAGAGTGGATAAAAATGGATGTAGAGTGGATACAATGGTTGTAGAGTGGATAAAAATGGATATAGGGTAGATAAAATGGATGTAGAGTTAATAAAAATGGATGTAGAGTGGATATAATGGATGTAGAGAGGATAAAATGGATGTGGAGTGGATAACAATGGATGTAGAGTGGATAAAATGGATGTAGAGTGGATAAAATGGATGTAGAGTGGATAAAATGGTTGTAGAGTGGATAAAATGGATGTAGAGTTGATAAAAATGGATGTAGAGTGGATAAAACGGATGTAGAGTGGATAAAAATGGATGTAGAGTGGATACAATGGTTGTAGAGTGGATAAAAATGGATATAGGGTAGATAAAATGGATGTAGAGTTAATAAAAATGGATGTAGAGTGGATATAATGGATGTAGAGAGGATAAAATGGATGTGGAGTGGATAACAATGGATGTAGAGTGGATAAAATGGATGTAGAGTGGATAAAATGGATGTAGAGTGGATAAAATGGTTGTAGAGTGGATAAAATGGATGTAGAGTTGATAAAAATGGATGTAGAGTGGATAAAAAGGATGTAGAGTGGATAAAAATGGATGTAGAGTTGATAAAATGGATGTAAAGTGGATAAAATGGATGTAGAGTTAATAAAATTGGATGTAGAGTGGATAAAATGGATGTAGAGTTGATAAGAATGGATGTAGAGTGGATAAAAATGGATGTCGAGTGGATAAAATGGATGTAGAGTGGATAAAAATGGATGTAGAGTAGATAAAATGGATGTAGAGTGCATAAAAATGGATGTAGAGTGAATAAAATGGATGTAGAGTGGATAAAATGAATGTACAGTTAATAAAAATGGATGTAGAGTGGATAAAAATGGATGTAGAGTGGATAAAATGGATGTAGAGTCGATAAAATGGATGTAGAGTGGATAAAAATGGATGTAGAGTGGATAAAATGGATGTAGAGTGCATAAAAATGGATGTTGAGTGGATAAAATGGATGTAGAGTGGATAAAATGGATGTAAAGTGGATAAAAATGGATGTAGAGTGGATAAAATGGATGTAGAGTGGATAAAATGGATGTAGAGTGGATAAAAATGGATGTAGAGTGGATAAAATGGATGTAGAGTGAATAAAATGGATGTAGAGTGGATAAAATGGATGTAGAGTGGATAAAATGGATGTAGAGTTGATAAAATGGATGTAAAGTGGACAAAATGGATGTAGAGTTAATAAAATTGGATGTAGAGTGGATAAAATGGATGTAGAGTGGATAAAAATGGATGTAGAGTATATAAATTGGATGTAGAGTATATAAAATGGATGTAGAGTGGATAAAAATGGATGTCGAGTGGATAAAATGGATGTAGAGTGGATGAAAATGGATGTAGATAGGATAAAATGGATGTAGAGTTAATAAAAATGGATGTAGAGTGGATAAAATGGACGTAGAGTAGATAAAATGGATGTAGAGTGGATAAAATGGATGTAGAGTTGATAAAATGGATGTAAAGTGGATAAAATGGATGTAGAGTTAATAAAAATGGATGTAGAGTGGAAATAATGGATGTAGAGAGGATAAAATGGATGTAGAGTGGATAAAATGGATGTAGAGTTCATAAAAATGGATGTAGAGTGGATAAAAATGGATGTAGATTGGATAAAATGGATGTAGAGTGGATAAAAATGGATGTGGAGTGGATAAAATGGATGTAGAGTGGATAAAATGGTTGTAGAGTGGATAAAATGGATGTAGAGTGGATAAAATGGATGTAGAGTGGATAAAAATGGATGTAGAGTGGATAAAATGGATGTAGAGTGGATAAAAATGGATGTAGAGTGGATAAAATGGATGTAGAGTGGATAAAATGGTTGTAGAGTGGATAAAATGGATGTAGATAGGATAAAATGGATGTAGAGTGGATAAAATGGATGTACAGTTAATAAAAATGGATGTAGAGTGGAAATAATGGATGTAGAGAGGATAAAATGGATGTAGAGTGGATAAAATGGATGTAGAGTTCATAAAAATGGATGTAGAGTGGATAAAAATGGATGTAGATTGGATAAAATGGATGTAGAGTTGATAAAATGGATGTAGAGTTAATAAAAATGGATGTAGAGTGGAAATAATAGATGTAGAGAGGATAAAATGGATGTAGAGCGGATAAAATGGATGTAGAGTTCATAAAAATGGATGTAGAGTGGATACAAATGGATGTAGATTGGATAAAATGGATGTGGAGTGGATAAAACGGATGTAGAGTGGATAAAAATGGATGTACAGTGGATAAAATGGATGTAGAGTTCATAAAAATGGATGTAGAGTGGATAAAAATGGATGTAGATTGGATAAAATGGATGTAGAGTGGATAAAATGGATGTAGAGTGGATAAAAATGGATGTAGAGTGGATAAAAATGGATGTAGATTGGATAAAATGGATGTAGAGTGGATAAAATGGATGTAGAGTGCATAAAAATGGATGTAGAGTGGATAAAATGGATGTAGAGTGGATAAAAATGGATTTAGAGTGGATATAATGGATGTAGAATAGATAAAAATGGATGTAGTGTGGATAAAATGGATGTAGAGTGGATAAAAATGGATGTAGAGTGGATAAAATGGATGTAGAGTGGATAAAACGGATGTAGAGTGGATAAAAAGGATGTAGAGTGGATAAAATGGATGCAGAGTAGATAAAAATAGATGTAGTGTGGATAAAATGGATGTAGAGTGGATAACAATGGATGTAGAGTGGATAAAATGGATGTAGAGTGGATAAAAATGGATGTAGAGTGGATAAAATGGATGTAGAGTGTATAAAATGGATGTAGAGTGAATAAAATGGATGTAGAGTGGATAAAATTGATGTAGAGTGTATAAAATGGATGTAGAGTGGATAAAAATGGATGTAGAGTGGATAAAAATGGATGTAGATTGGATAAAATGGATGTAAAGTGGATAAAATGGATGTAGAGTTAATAAAATTGGATGTAGAGTGGATAAAATGGATGTAGAGTTGATAAAAATGGATGTAGAGTGGATAAAAATGGATGTAGATTGGATAAAATGGATGTAGAGTGGATAAAAATGGATGTAGAGTATATAAATTGGATGTAGAGTATATAAAATGGATGTAGAGTGGATAAAAATGGATGTAGAGTTGATAAAAATGGATGTAGAGTGGATAAAAATGGATGTAGATTGGATAAAATGGATGTAGAGTGGATAAAAATGGATGTAGAGTATATAAATTGGATGTAGAGTATATAAAATGGATGTAGAGTTGATAAAAATGGATGTAGAGTGGACAAAATAGATTTAGAGTGGATAAAAATTGATGTAGAGTGGATAAAATGAATGTAGAGTGGATAAAAATGGATGTAGAGTGGATAAAAATGGATGTGGAGTGGATAAAATGGATGTAGAGTGGATAAAATGGACGTAGAGTGGATAAAAATGGATGTAGAGTGGATAAAATGGATGTAGAGTGTATAAAATGGGTGTAAAGTGGATAAAAATGGATGTAGAGTGGATAAAATGGATGTAGAATGGATAAAAATGGATGTAGAGCGGATAAAAATGGATGTAGAGTGGATAAAATGGGTGTAAAATGGATAAAAATGGATGTAGAGTGGATAAAAATGGATGTAGAGTGGATAAAATGGATGTAGAGGGGATAAAATGGATGTAGAGTGGATAAAATGGTTGTAGAGTGGATAAAATGGATGTAGAGTTGATAAAAATGGATGTAGATTGGATAAAAATGGATGTAGAGTGGATAAAATGGATGTAGATTGGATAAAATGGTTGTAGAGTGGATAAAATGGATGTAGAGTGGATAAAATGGATGTAGAGTTGATAAAAATTGATGTAGAGTCGATAAAATGGATGTAGAGTGGATAAAATGGATGTAGAGTGGATAAAAATGGATGTAGAGCGGATAAAAATGGATGTAGAGTGGATAAAATGGGTGTAAAATGGATAAAAATGGATGTAGAGTGGATAAAATGGGTGTAAAATGGATAAAAATGGATGTAGAGTGGATAAAATGGATGTAGAGTGGATAAAATGGATGTAGAGTGGATAAAAATGGATGTAGAGTGGATAAAATGGATGTAGAGTGGATAAAAATGGATGTAGAGTGAATATAATGGATGTAGAGAGGATAAAATGGATGTGGAGTGGATAACAATGGATGTAGAGTGAATAAAATGGATGTAAAGTGGATAAAATGGTTGTAGAGTGGATAAAAATGGATGTAGAGTGGATAAAAATGGATGTAGATTGGATAAAATGGATGTAGAGTGGATAAAATGGATGTAGATTGG
Source organism: Pemphredon lugubris (assembly GCA_933228935.1). Classification (NCBI taxonomy): domain Eukaryota; kingdom Metazoa; phylum Arthropoda; class Insecta; order Hymenoptera; family Crabronidae; genus Pemphredon; species Pemphredon lugubris. The sequence goes on from OW121816.1 coordinate 53,421,425, forward strand.
ATAAAATGGATGTAGAGTGGATAAAATGGATGTACAGTTAATAAAAATGGATGTAGAGTGGATATAATGGATGTAGAGAGGATAAAATGGATGTGGAGTAGATAACAATGGATGTAGAGTGGATAAAATGGATGTAGAGTGGATAAAATGGATGTAGAGTGGATAAAATGGTTGTAGAGTGGAAAAAATGGATGTAGAGTGGATAAAAATGGATGTCGAGTGGATAAAATGGATGTAGAGTTAATAAAAATGGATGTAGAGTGCATAAAATGGATGTAGAGTGGATAAAAATGGATGTAGAGTTGATAAAAATGGATGTAGAGTGGATAAAAATGGATGTAGATTGGAGAAAATGGATGTAGAGTGGATAAAAATGGATGTAGATTGGAGAAAATGGATGTAGAGTGGAGAAAAATGGATGTAGAGTATATAAATTGGATGTAGAGTATATAAAATGGATGTAGAATGGATAAAAATGGATGTCGAGTGGATAAAATGGATGTAGAGTGGATAAAAATGGATGTAGATTGGATACAATGGATGTAGAGTTAATAAAAATGGTTGTAGAGTGGATAAAATGGATGTAGAGTGGATAAAATGGATGTAGAGTTGATAAAAATTGATGTAGAGTCGATAAAATGGATGTAGAGTGGATAAAATGGATGTAGAGTGGATAAAAATGGATGTAGAGCGGATAAAAATGGATGTAGAGTGGATAAAATGGATGTAGAGTTAATAAAATTGGATGTAGAGTGGATAAAATGGATGTAGAGTTGATAAAAATGGATGTAGAGTGGATAAAAATGGATGTAGATTGGATAAAATGGATGTAGAGTGGATAAAAATGGATGTAGAGTATATAAATTGGATGTAGAGTATATAAAATGGATGTAGAGTGGATAAAAATGGATGTAGAGTTGATAAAAATGGATGTAGAGTGGATAAAAATGGATGTAGATTGGATAAAATGGATGTAGAGTGGATAAAAATGGATGTAGAGTATATAAATTGGATGTAGAGTATATAAAATGGATGTAGAGTTGATAAAAATGGATGTAGAGTGGACAAAATAGATTTAGAGTGGATAAAAATTGATGTAGAGTGGATAAAATGAATGTAGAGTGGATAAAAATGGATGTAGAGTGGATAAAAATGGATGTGGAGTGGATAAAATGGATGTAGAGTGGATAAAATGGACGTAGAGTGGATAAAAATGGATGTAGAGTGGATAAAATGGATGTAGAGTGTATAAAATGGGTGTAAAGTGGATAAAAATGGATGTAGAGTGGATAAAATGGATGTAGAATGGATAAAAATGGATGTAGAGCGGATAAAAATGGATGTAGAGTGGATAAAATGGGTGTAAAATGGATAAAAATGGATGTAGAGTGGATAAAAATAGATGTAGAGTGGATAAAATGGATGTAGAGGGGATAAAATGGATGTAGAGTGGATAAAATGGTTGTAGAGTGGATAAAATGGATGTAGAGTTGATAAAAATGGATGTAGATTGGATAAAAATGGATGTAGAGTGGATAAAATGGATGTAGATTGGATAAAATGGTTGTAGAGTGGATAAAATGGATGTAGAGTGGATAAAATGGATGTAGAGTTGATAAAAATTGATGTAGAGTCGATAAAATGGATGTAGAGTGGATAAAATGGATGTAGAGTGGATAAAAATGGATGTAGAGCGGATAAAAATGGATGTAGAGTGGATAAAATGGGTGTAAAATGGATAAAAATGGATGTAGAGTGGATAAAATGGGTGTAAAATGGATAAAAATGGATGTAGAGTGGATAAAATGGATGTAGAGTCGATAAAATGGATGTAGAGTGGATAAAAATGGATGTAGAGTGGATAAAATGGATGTAGAGTGGATAAAAATGGATGTAGAGTGAATATAATGGATGTAGAGAGGATAAAATGGATGTGGAGTGGATAACAATGGATGTAGAGTGAATAAAATGGATGTAAAGTGGATAAAATGGTTGTAGAGTGGATAAAAATGGATGTAGAGTGGATAAAAATGGATGTAGATTGGAGAAAATGGATGTAGAGTGGATAAAAATGGATGTAGATTGGAGAAAATGGATGTAGAGTGGAGAAAAATGGATGTAGAGTATATAAATTGGATGTAGAGTATATAAAATGGATGTAGAATGGATAAAAATGGATGTCGAGTGGATAAAATGGATGTAGAGTGGATAAAAATGGATGTAGATTGGATACAATGGATGTAGAGTTAATAAAAATGGTTGTAGAGTGGATAAAATGGATGTAGAGTGGATAAAATGGATGTAGAGTTGATAAAAATTGATGTAGAGTCGATAAAATGGATGTAGAGTGGATAAAATGGATGTAGAGTGGATAAAAATGGATGTAGAGCGGATAAAAATGGATGTAGAGTGGATAAAATGGGTGTAAAATGGATAAAAATGGATGTAGAGTGGATAAAATGGGTGTAAAATGGATAAAAATGGATGTAGAGTGGATAAAATGGATGTAGAGTCGATAAAATGGATGTAGAGTGGATAAAAATGGATGTAGAGTGGATAAAATGGATTTAGAGTGGATAAAAATGGATGTAGAGTGAATATAATGGATGTAGAGAGGATAAAATGGATGTGGAGTGGATAACAATGGATGTAGAGTGGATAAAATGGATGTAGAGTGGATAAAATGGATGTAAAGTGGATAAAATGGTTGTAGAGTGGATAAAAATGGATGTAGAGTGGATAAAAATGGATGTAGATTGGATAAAATGGATGTAGAGTGGATAAAATGGATGTAGATTGGATAAAATGGATGTAGAGTGGATAAAATGGATGTACAGTTAATAAAAATTGATGTAGAGTGGATATAATGGATGTAGAGAGGATAAAATGGATGTGGAGTAGATAACAATGGATGTAGAGTGGATAAAATGGATGTAGAGTGGATAAAATGGATGTAGAGTGGATAAAATGGTTGTAGAGTGGATAAAATGGATGTAGAGTGGATAAAAATGGATGTCGAGTGGATAAAATGGATGTAGAGTTAATAAAAATGGATGTAGAGTGGATAAAATGGATGTAGAGTGGATAAAAATGGATGTAGAGTTGATAAAAATGGATGTAGAGTGGATAAAAATGGATGTAGATTGGAGAAAATGGATGTAGAGTGGATAAAAATGGATGTAGATTGGAGAAAATGGATGTAGAGTGGATAAAAATGGATGTAGAGTATATAAATTGGATGTAGAGTATATAAAATGGATGTAGAATGGATAAAAATGGATGTCGAGTGGATAAAATGGATGTAGAGTGGATAAAAATGGATGTAGATTGGATACAATGGATGTAGAGTTAATAAAAATGGATGTAGAGTGGATAAAATGGATGTAGAGTTGATAAAAATGGATGTAGAGTGGATAAAAATGGATGTAGAGTGGATAAAATGGATGTAGAGTGGATAAAAATGGATGTAGAGTGGATAAAATGGATGTAGAGTGGATAAAATGGATATAGAGTGGATAAAATGGATGTAGAGTGGATAAAATGGATGTAGAGTGGATAAAAATGGATGTAGAGTGGATAAAATGGATGTAGAGTTGATAAAAATGGATGTAGAGTGGATAAAAATGGATGTAGAGTGGATAAAATGGATGTAGAGTTGATAAAATGGATGTAAAGTGGATAAAATGGATGTATAGTTAATAAAAATGTATGTAGAGTGGATAAAATGGATGTAGAGTTGATAAAAATGGATGTAGAGTGGATAAAATGGATGTAGAGTGTATAAAATGGGTGTAAAGTGGATAAAAATGGATGTAGAGTGGATAAAATGGATGTAGAATGGATAAAAATGGATGTAGAGCGGATAAAAATGGATGTAGAGTGGATAAAATGGGTGTAAAATGGATAAAAATGGATGTAGAGTGGATAAAAATAGATGTAGAGTGGATAAAATGGATGTAGAGGGGATAAAATGGATGTAGAGTGGATAAAATGGTTCTAGAGTGGATAAAATGGATGTAGAGTTGATAAAAATGGATGTACAGTGGATAAAAATGGATGTAGAGTGGATAAAATGGATGTAGATTGGATAAAATGGTTGTAGAGTGGATAAAATGGATGTAGAGTGGATAAAATGGATGTAGAGTTGATAAAAATTGATGTAGAGTCGATAAAATGGATGTAGAGTGGATAAAATGGATGTAGAGTGGATAAAAATGGATGTAGAGAGGATAAAATGGATGTAGAGTGGATAAAATGGATGTAGAGTGGATATAATGGATGTAGAGTTGATAAAATGGATGTAAAGTGGATAAAATGGATGTAGAGTTAATAAAAATGGATGTCGAGTGGAAATAATTGATGTAGAGAGGATAAAATGGATGTAGAGTGGATAAAATGGATGTAGAGTTCATAAAAATGGATGTAGAGTGGATAAAATGGATGAAGAGTGGATAAAATGGGTGTAAAGTGGATAAAAATGGATGTAGAGTGGATAAAAATGGATGTAGAGTGGATAAAATGGATGTAGATTGGATAAAATGGTTGTAGAGTGGATAAAATGGATGTAGAGTGGATAAAATGGATGTAGAGTTGATAAAAATTGATGTAGAGTCGATAAAATGGATGTAGAGTGGATAAAATGGATGTAGAGTGGATAAAAATGGATGTAGAGCGGATACAAATGGATGTAGAGTGGATAAAATGGGTGTAAAATGGATAAAAATGGATGTAGAGTGGATAAAAATGGATGTAGAGTGGATAAAATGGATGTAGAGGGGATAAAATGGATGTAGAGTGGATAAAATAGATGTCGAGTGGATAAAAATGGATGTAGTGTGGATAAAATGGATGTAGAGTTGATAAAAATGGATGTAGAGAGGATAAAATGGATGTAGAGTGGATAAAATGGATGTACAGTTAATAAAAATGGATGTAGAGTGGAAATAATGGATGTAGAGAGGATAAAATGGATGTAGAGTGGATAAAATGGATGTAGAGTTCATAAAAATGGATGTAGAGTGGATAAAAATGGATGTAGATTGGATAAAATGGATGTAGAGTGGATAAAAATGGATGTAGAGTAGATAAAATGGATGTAGAGTGGATAAAATGGATGTAGAGTTGATAAAATGGATGTAAAGTGGATAAAATGGATGTAGAGTTAATAAAAATGGATGTAGAGTGGAAATAATGGATGTAGAGAGGATAAAATGGATGTAGAGTGGATAAAATGGATGTACAGTTAATAAAAATGGATGTAGAGTGGAAATAATGGATGTAGAGAGGATAAAATGGATGTAGAGTGGATAAAATGGATGTAGAGTTCATAAAAATGGATGTAGAGTGGATAAAAATGGATGTAGATTGGATAAAATGGATGTAGAGTGGATAAAAATGGATGTAGAGTAGATAAAATGGATGTAGAGTGGATAAAATGGATGTAGAGTTGATAAAATGGATGTAAAGTGGATAAAATGGATGTAGAGTTAATAAAAATGGATGTAGAGTGGAAATAATGGATGTAGAGAGGATAAAATGGATGTAGAGTGGATAAAATGGATGTAGAGTTCATAAAAATGGATGTAGAGTGGATAAAAATGGATGTAGATTGGATAAAATGGATGTAGAGTGGATAAAAATGGATGTGGAGTGGATAAAATGGATGTAGAGTGGATAAAATGGTTGTAGTGTGGATAAAATGGATGTAGAGTGGATAAAATGGATGTAGAGTGGATAAAAATGGATGTAGAGTGGATAAAATGGATGTAGAGTGGATAAAATGGTTGTAGAGTGGATAAAATGGATGTAGAGTTGATAAAAATGGAAGTAGAGTGGATAAAATGGATGTATAGTGGATAAAAATGGATGTAGAGTGGATAAAATGGATGTCGAGTGGATAAAATGGATGTAGAGTGGATAAAAATGGATGTAGATAGGATAAAATGGATGTAGAGTTAATAAAAATGGATGTAGAGTGGATAAAATGGATGTAGAGTAGATAAAATGGATGTAGAGTGGATAAAATGGATGTAGAGTTGATAAAATGGATGTAAAGTGGATAAAATGGATGTAGAGTTAATAAAAATGGATGTAGAGTGGAAATAATGGATGTAGAGAGGATAAAATGGATGTAGAGTGGATAAAATGGATGTAGAGTTCATAAAAATGGATGTAGAGTGGATAAAAATGGATGTAGATTGGATAAAATGGATGTAGAGTGGATAAAAATGGATGTGGAGTGGATAAAATGGATGTAGAGTGGATAAAATGGTTGTAGAGTGGATAAAATGGATGTAGAGTGGATAAAATGGATGTAGAGTGGATAAAAATGGATGTAGAGTGGATAAAATGGATGTAGAGTGGATAAAATGGTTGTAGAGTGGATAAAATGGATGTAGATAGGATAAAATGGATGTAGAGATAATAAAAATGGATGTAGAGTGGACAAAATGGATGTAGAGTGGATAAAAATGGATGTAGAGTGGATAAAATGGATGTAGAATGGATAAAATGGATGTAAAGTGGATAAAAATGGATGTCGAGTGGATAAAATGGATGTAGAGTGGATAAAAATAGATGTAGAGAGGATAAAATGGATGTAGAGTGGATAAAAATGGATGTAGAGAGGATAAAATGGATGTAGAGTGGATAAAATGGATGTACAGTTAATAAAAATGGATGTAGAGTGGAAATAATGGATGTAGAGAGGATAAAATGGATGTAGAGTGGATAAAATGGATGTAGAGTTCATAAAAATGGATGTAGAGTGGATAAAAATGGATGTAGATTGGATAAAATGGATGTAGAGTTGATAAAATGGATGTAGAGTTAATAAAAATGGATGTAGAGTGGAAATAATAGATGTAGAGAGGATAAAATGGATGTAGAGCGGATAAAATGGATGTAGAGTTCATAAAAATGGATGTAGAGTGGATACAAATGGATGTAGATTGGATAAAATGGATGTGGAGTGGATAAAACGGATGTAGAGTGGATAAAAATGGATGTACAGTGGATAAAATGGATGTAGAGTTCATAAAAATGGATGTAGAGTGGATAAAAATGGATGTAGATTGGATAAAATGGATGTAGAGTGGATAAAATGGATGTAGAGTGGATAAAAATGGATGTAGAGTGGATAAAAATGGATGTAGATTGGATAAAATGGATGTAGAGTGGATAAAATGGATGTAGAGTGCATAAAAATGGATGTTGAGTGGATAAAATGGATGTAGAGTGGATAAAATGGATGTAGTGTGGATAAAATGGATGTAGAGTGGATAAAAATGGATGTAGAGTGGATAAAATGGATGTAGAGTGGATAAAACGGATGTAGAGTGGATAAAAAGGATGTAGAGTGGATAAAATGGATGCAGAGTGGATAAAAATAGATGTAGTGTGGATAAAATGGATGTAGAGTGGATAACAATGGATGTAGAGTGGATAAAATGGATGTAGAGTGGATAAAAATGGATGTAGAGTGGATAAAATGGATGTAGAGTGTATAAAATGGATGTAGAGTGAATAAAATGGATGTAGAGTGGATAAAATTGATGTAGAGTGTATAAAATGGATGTAGAGTGGATAAAAATGGATGTAGAGTGGATAAAAATGGATGTAGATTGGATAAAATGGATGTAAAGTGGATAAAATGGATGTAGAGTTAATAAAATTGGATGTAGAGTGGATAAAATGGATGTAGAGTTGATAAAAATGGATGTAGAGTGGATAAAAATGGATGTAGATTGGATAAAATGGATGTAGAGTGGATAAAAATGGATGTAGAGTATATAAATTGGATGTAGAGTATATAAAATGGATGTAGAGTGGATAAAAATGGATGTAGACTTGATAAAAATGGATGTAGAGTGGATAAAAATGGATGTAGATTGGATAAAATGGATGTAGAGTGGATAAAAATGGATGTAGAGTATATAAATTGGATGTAGAGTATATAAAATGGATGTAGAGTGGATAAAAATGGATGTAGAGTTGATAAAAATGGATGTAGAGTGGATAAAAATGGATGTAGATTGGATAAAAATGGATGTAGAGTGGATAAAATGGATGTAGATTGGATAAAATGGTTGTAGAGTGGATAAAATGGATGTAGAGTGGATAAAATGGATGTAGAGTTGATAAAAATTGATGTAGAGTCGATAAAATGGATGTAGAGTGGATAAAATGGATGTAGAGTGGATAAAAATGGATGTAGAGCGGATAAAAATGGATGTAGAGTGGATAAAATGGGTGTAAAATGGATAAAAATGGATGTAGAGTGGATAAAATGGGTGTAAAATGGATAAAAATGGATGTAGAGTGGATAAAATGGATGTAGAGTCGATAAAATGGATGTAGAGTGGATAAAAATGGATGTAGAGTGGATAAAATGGATGTAGAGTGGATAAAAATGGATGTAGAGTGAATATAATGGATGTAGAGAGGATAAAATGGATGTGGAGTGGATAACAATGGATGTAGAGTGGATAAAATGGATGTAAAGTGGATAAAATGGTTGTAGAGTGGATAAAAATGGATGTAGAGTGGATAAAAATGGATGTAGATTGGATAAAATGGATGTAGAGTGGATAAAATGGATGTAGATTGGATAAAATGGATGTAGAGTGGATAAAATGGATGTACAGTTAATAAAAATGGATGTAGAGTGGATATAATGGATGTAGAGAGGATAAAATGGATGTGGAGTAGATAACAATGGATGTAGAGTGGATAAAATGGATGTAGAGTGGATAAAATGGATGTAGAGTGGATAAAATGGTTGTAGAGTGGATAAAATGGATGTAGAGTGGATAAAAATGGATGTCGAGTGGATAAAATGGATGTAGAGTTAATAAAAATGGATGTAGAGTGGATAAAATGGATGTAGAGTGGATAAAAATGGATGTAGAGTTGATAAAAATGGATGTAGAGTGGATAAAAATGGATGTAGATTGGAGAAAATGGATGTAGAGTGGATAAAAATGGATGTAGATTGGAGAAAATGGATGTAGAGTGGAGAAAAATGGATGTAGAGTATATAAATTGGATGTAGAGTGTATAAAATGGATGTAGAATGGATAAAAATGGATGTCGAGTGGATAAAATGGATGTGGAGTGGATAACAATGGATGTAGAGTGGATAAAATGGATGTAAAGTGGATAAAATGGTTGTAGAGTGGATAAAAATGGATGTAGAGTGGATAAAAATGGATGTAGATTGGATAAAATGGATGTAGAGTGGATAAAATGGATGTAGATTGGATAAAATGGATGTAGAGTGGATAAAATGGATGTACAGTTAATAAAAATGGATGTAGAGTGGATATAATGGATGTAGAGAGGATAAAATGGATGTGGAGTAGATAACAATGGATGTAGAGTGGATAAAATGGATGTAGAGTGGATAAAATGGATGTAGAGTGGATAAAATGGTTGTAGAGTGGAAAAAATGGATGTAGAGTGGATAAAAATGGATGTCGAGTGGATAAAATGGATGTAGAGTTAATAAAAATGGATGTAGAGTGGATAAAATGGATGTAGAGTGGATAAAAATGGATGTAGAGTTGATAAAAATGGATGTAGAGTGGATAAAAATGGATGTAGATTGGAGAAAATGGATGTAGAGTGGATAAAAATGGATGTAGATTGGATAAAATGGATGTAGAGTGGAGAAAAATGGATGTAGAGTATATAAATTGGATGTAGAGTATATAAAATGGATGTAGAATGGATAAAAATGGATGTCGAGTGGATAAAATGGATGTAGAGTGGATAAAAATGGATGTAGATTGGATACAATGGATGTAGAGTTAATAAAAATGGTTGTAGAGTGGATAAAATGGATGTAGAGTGGATAAAATGGATGTAGAGTTGATAAAAATTGATGTAGAGTCGATAAAATGGATGTAGAGTGGATAAAATGGATGTAGAGTGGATAAAAATGGATGTAGAGCGGATAAAAATGGATGTAGAGTGGATAAAATGGGTGTAAAATGGATAAAAATGGATGTAGAGTGGATAAAATGGGTGTAAAATGGATAAAAATGGATGTAGAGTGGATAAAATGGATGTAGAGTGGATAAAATGGATGTAGAGTGGATAAAAATGGATGTAGAGTGGATAAAATGGATGTAGAGTGGATAAAAATGGATGTAGAGTGAATATAATGGATGTAGAGAGGATAAAATGGATGTGGAGTGGATAACAATGGATGTAGAGTGGATAAAATGGATGTAGAGTGGATAAAATGGATGTAAAGTGGATAAAATGGTTGTAGAGTGGATAAAAATGGATGTAGAGTGGATAAAAATGGATGTAGATTGGATAAAATGGATGTAGAGTGGATAAAATGGATGTAGATTGGATAAAATGGATGTAGAGTGGATAAAATGGATGTACAGTTAATAAAAATGGATGTAGAGTGGATATAATGGATGTAGAGAGGATAAAATGGATGTGGAGTAGATAACAATGGATGTAGAGTGGATAAAATGGATGTAGAGTGGATAAAATGGATGTAGAGTGGATAAAATGGTTGTAGAGTGGATAAAATGGATGTAGAGTGGATAAAAATGGATGTCGAGTGGATAAAATGGATGTAGAGTTAATAAAAATGGATGTAGAGTGGATAAAATGGATGTAGAGTGGATAAAAATGGATGTAGAGTTGATAAAAATGGATGTAGAGTGGATAAAAATGGATGTAGATTGGAGAAAATGGATGTAGAGTGGATAAAAATGGATGTAGATTGGAGAAAATGGATGTAGAGTGGATAAAAATGGATGTAGAGTATATAAATTGGATGTAGAGTATATAAAATGGATGTAGAATGGATAAAAATGGATGTCGAGTGGATAAAATGGATGTAGAGTGGATAAAAATGGATGTAGATTGGATACAATGGATGTAGAGTTAATAAAAATGGATGTAGAGTGGATAAAATGGATGAAGAGTTGATAAAAATGGATGTAGAGTGGATAAAAATGGATGTAGAGTGGATAAAATGGATGTAGAGTGGATAAAAATGGATGTAGAGTGGATAAAATGGATGTAGAGTGGATAAAATGGATATAGAGTGGATAAAATGGATGTAGAGTGGATAAAATGGATGTAGAGTGGATAAAAATGGATGTAGAGTGGATAAAATGGATGTAGAGTTGATAAAAATGGATGTAGAGTGGATAAAAATGGATGTAGAGTGGATAAAATGGATGTAGAGTTGATAAAATGGATGTAAAGTGGATAAAATGGATGTATAGTTAATAAAAATGTATGTAGAGTGGATAAAATGGATGTAGAGTTGATAAAAATGGATGTAGAGTGGATAAAATGGATGTAGAGTGTATAAAATGGGTGTAAAGTGGATAAAAATGGATGTAGAGTGGATAAAATGGATGTAGAATGGATAAAAATGGATGTAGAGCGGATAAAAATGGATGTAGAGTGGATAAAATGGGTGTAAAATGGATAAAAATGGATGTAGAGTGGATAAAAATAGATGTAGAGTGGATAAAATGGATGTAGAGGGGATAAAATGGATGTAGAGTGGATAAAAATGGATGTAGATTGGATACAATGGATGTAGAGTTAATAAAAATGGATGTAGAGTGGATAAAATGGATGTAGAGTTAATAAAAATGGTTGTAGAGTGGATAAAATGGATGTAGAGTGGATAAAATGGATGTAGAGTTGATAAAAATTGATGTAGAGTCGATAAAATGGATGTAGAGTGGATAAAATGGATGTAGAGTGGATAAAAATGGATGTAGAGCGGATAAAAATGGATGTAGAGTGGATAAAATGGGTGTAAAATGGATAAAAATGGATGTAGAGTGGATAAAATGGGTGTAAAATGGATAAAAATGGATGTAGAGTGGATAAAATGGATGTAGAGTCGATAAAATGGATGTAGAGTGGATAAAAATGGATGTAGAGTGGATAAAATGGATGTAGAGTGGATAAAAATGGATGTAGAGTGAATATAATGGATGTAGAGAGGATAAAATGGATGTAGAGTGGATATAATGGATGTAGAGAGGATAAAATGGATGTGGAGTAGATAACAATGGATGTAGAGTGGATAAAATGGATGTAGAGTGGATAAAATGGATGTAGAGTGGATAAAATGGTTGTAGAGTGGATAAAATGGATGTAGAGTGGATAAAAATGGATGTCGAGTGGATAAAATGGATGTAGAGTTAATAAAAATGGATGTAGAGTGGATAAAAGGGATGTAGAGTGGATAAAAATGGATGTAGAGTTGATAAAAATGGATGTAGAGTGGATAAAAATGGATGTAGATTGGAGAAAATGGATGTAGAGTGGATAAAAATGGATGTAGATTGGAGAAAATGGATGTAGAGTGGATAAAAATGGATGTAGAGTATATAAATTGGATGTAGAGTATATAAAATGGATGTAGAATGGATAAAAATGGATGTCGAGTGGATAAAATGGATGTAGAGTGGATAAAAATGGATGTAGATTGGATACAATGGATGTAGAGTTAATAAAAATGGATGTAGAGTGGATAAAATGGATGTAGAGTTGATAAAAATGGATGTAGAGTGGATAAAAATGGATGTAGAGTGGATAAAATGGATGTAGAGTGGATAAAAATGGATGTAGAGTGGATAAAATGGATGTAGAGTGGATAAAATGGATGTAGAGTGGATAAAATGGATGTAGAGTGGATAAAAATGGATGTAGAGTGGATAAAATGGATGTAGAGTTGATAAAAATGGATGTAGAGTGGATAAAAATGGATGTAGAGTGGATAAAATGGATGTAGAGTTGATAAAAATGGATGTAGAGTGGATAAAAATGGATGTAGAGTGGATAAAATGGATGTAGAGTTGATAAAATGGATGTAAAGTGGATAAAATGGATGTATAGTTAATAAAAATGTATGTAGAGTGGATAAAATGGATGTAGAGTTGATAAAAATGGATGTAGAGTGGATAAAATGGATGTAGAGTGTATAAAATGGGTGTAAAGTGGATAAAAATGGATGTAGAGTGGATAAAATGGATGTAGAATGGATAAAAATGGATGTAGAGCGGATAAAAATGGATGTAGAGTGGATAAAATGGGTGTAAAATGGATAAAAATGGATGTAGAGTGGATAAAAATAGATGTAGAGTGGATAAAATGGATGTAGAGGGGATAAAATGGATGTAGAGTGGATAAAATGGTTCTAGAGTGGATAAAATGGATGTAGAGTTGATAAAAATGGATGTAGAGTGGATAAAAATGGATGTAGAGTGGATAAAATGGATGTAGATTGGATAAAATGGTTGTAGAGTGGATAAAATGGATGTAGAGTGGATAAAATGGATGTAGAGTTGATAAAAATTGATGTAGAGTCGATAAAATGGATGTAGAGTGGATAAAATGGATGTAGAGTGGATAAAAATGGATGTAGAGAGGATAAAATGGATGTAGAGTGGATAAAATGGATGTAGAGTGGATATAATGGATGTAGAGTTGATAAAATGGATGTAAAGTGGATAAAATGGATGTAGAGTTAATAAAAATGGATGTCGAGTGGAAATAATTGATGTAGAGAGGATAAAATGGATGTAGAGTGGATAAAATGGATGTAGAGTTCATAAAAATGGATGTAGAGTGGATAAAAATGGATGTAGATTGGATAAAATGGATGTAGAGTGGATAAAAATGGATGTAGAGTGGATAAAAATGGATGTAGAGTGGATAAAAATAGATGTAGAGAGGATAAAATGGATGTAGAGTGGATAAAAATGGATGTAGAGTGGATAAAAATGGATGTAGAGTGGATAAAATGGACGAAGAGTGGATAAAATGGGTGTAAAGTGGATAAAAATGGATGTAGAGTGGATAAAAATGGATGTAGAGTGGATAAAATGGATGTAGATTGGATAAAATGGTTGTAGAGTGGATAAAATGGATGTAGAGTTGATAAAAATTGATGTAGAGTCGATAAAATGGATGTAGAGTGGATAAAATGGATGTAGAGTGGATAAAAATGGATGTAGAGCGGATACAAATGGATGTAGAGTGGATAAAATGGGTGTAAAATGGATAAAAATGGATGTAGAGTGGACAAAAATGGATGTAGAGTGGATAAAATGGATGTAGAGGAGATAAAATGGATGTAGAGTGGATAAAATAGATGTCGAGTGGATAAAAATGGATGTAGTGTGGATAAAATGGATGTAGAGTTGATAAAAATGGATGTAGAGAGGATAAAATGGATGTAGAGTGGATAAAATGGATGTACAGTTAATAAAAATGGATGTAGAGTGGAAATAATGGATGTAGAGAGGATAAAATGGATGTAGAGTGGATAAAATGGATGTAGAGTTCATAAAAATGGATGTAGAGTGGATAAAAATGGATGTAGATTGGATAAAATGGATGTAGAGTGGATAAAAATGGATGTAGAGTAGATAAAATGGATGTAGAGTGGATAAAATGGATGTAGAGTTGATAAAATGGATGTAAAGTGGATAAAATGGATGTAGAGTTAATAAAAATGGATGTAGAGTGGAAATAATGGATGTAGAGAGGATAAAATGGATGTAGAGTGGATAAAATGGATGTACAGTTAATAAAAATGGATGTAGAGTGGAAATAATGGATGTAGAGAGGATAAAATGGATGTAGAGTGGATAAAATGGATGTAGAGTTCATAAAAATGGATGTAGAGTGGATAAAAATGGATGTAGATTGGATAAAATGGATGTAGAGTGGATAAAAATGGATGTAGAGTGGAAATAATGGATGTAGAGAGGATAAAATGGATGTAGAGTGGATAAAATGGATGTAGAGTTCATAAAAATGGATGTAGAGTGGATAAAAATGGATGTAGATTGGATAAAATGGATGTAGAGTGGATAAAAATGGATGTGGAGTGGATAAAATGGATGTAGAGTGGATAAAATGGTTGTAGTGTGGATAAAATGGATGCAGAGTGGATAAAATGGATGTAGAGTGGATAAAAATGGATGTAGAGTGGATAAAATGGATGTAGAGTGGATAAAATGGTTGTAGAGTGGATAAAATGGATGTAGAGTTGATAAAAATAGAAGTAGAGTGGATAAAATGGATGTATAGTGGATAAAAATGGATGTAGAGTGGATAAAATGGATGTCGAGTGGATAAAATGGATGTAGAGTGGATAAAAATGGATGTAGATAGGATAAAATGGATGTAGAGTTAATAAAAATGGATGTAGAGTGGATAAAATGGATGTAGAGTAGATAAAATGGATGTAGAGTGGATAAAATGGATGTAGAGTTGATAAAATGGATGTAAAGTGGATAAAATGGATGTAGAGTTAATAAAAATGGATGTAGAGTGGAAATAATGGATGTAGAGAGGATAAAATGGATGTAGAGTGGATAAAATGGATGTAGAGTTCATAAAAATGGATGTAGAGTGGATAAAAATGGATGTAGATTGGATAAAATGGATGTAGAGTGGATAAAAATGGATGTGGAGTGGATAAAATGGATGTAGAGTGGCTAAAATGGTTGTAGAGTGGATAAAATGGATGTAGAGTGGATAAAATGGATGTAGAGTGGATAAAAATGGATGTAGAGTGGATAAAATGGATGTAGAGTGGATAAAATGGTTGTAGAGTGGATAAAATGGATGTAGATAGGATAAAATGGATGTAGAGTTAATAAAAATGGATGTAGAGTGGACAAAATGGATGTAGAGTGGATAAAAATGGATGTAGAGTGGATAAAATGGATGTAGAATGGATAAAATGGATGTAAAGTGGATAAAAATGGATGTCGAGTGGATAAAATGGATGTAGAGTGGATAAAAATAGATGTAGAGAGGATAAAATGGATGTAGAGTGGATAAAAATGGATGTAGAGAGGATAAAATGGATGTAGAGTGGATAAAATGGATGTACAGTTAATAAAAATGGATGTAGAGTGGAAATAATGGATGTAGAGAGGATAAAATGGATGTAGAGTGGATAAAATGGATGTAGAGTTGATAAAATGGATGTAGAGTTAATAAAAATGGATGTAGAGTGGAAATAATAGATGTAGAGAGGATAAAATGGATGTAGAGCGGATAAAATGGATGTAGAGTTCATAAAAATGGATGTAGAGTGGATACAAATGGATGTAGATTGGATAAAATGGATGTGGAGTGGATAAAACGGATGTAGAGTGGATAAAAATGGATGTACAGTGGATAAAATGGATGTAGAGTTCATAAAAATGGATGTAGAGTGGATAAAAATGGATGTAGATTGGATAAAATGGATGTAGAGTGGATAAAATGGATGTAGAGTGGATAAAAATGGATGTAGAGTGGATAAAAATGGATGTAGATTGGATAAAATGGATGTAGAGTGGATAAAATGGATGTAGAGTGCATAAAAATGGATGTTGAGTGGATAAAATGGATGTAGAGTGGATAAAATGGATGTAGAGTGTATAAAATGGATGTAGAGTGAATAAAATGGATGTAGAGTGGATAAAATTGATGTAGAGTGTATAAAATGGATGTAGAGTGGATAAAAATGGATGTAGAGTGGATAAAAATGGATGTAGATTGGATAAAATGGATGTAAAGTGGATAAAATGGATGTAGAGTTCATAAAAATGGATGTAGAGTGGATAAAAATGGATGTAGATTGGATAAAATGGATGTAGAGTGGATAAAAATGGATGTGGAGTGGATAAAATGGATGTAGAGTGGATAAAATGGTTGTAGTGTGGATAAAATGGATGTAGAGTGGATAAAATGGATGTAGAGTGGATAAAAATGGATGTAGAGTGGATAAAATGGATGTAGAGTGGATAAAATGGTTGTAGAGTGGATAAAATGGATGTAGAGTTGATAAAAATGGAAGTAGAGTGGATAAAATGGATGTATAGTGGATAAAAATGGATGTAGAGTGGATAAAATGGATGTCGAGTGGATAAAATGGATGTAGAGTGGATAAAAATGGATGTAGATAGGATAAAATGGATGTAGAGTTAATAAAAATGGATGTAGAGTGGATAAAATGGATGTAGAGTAGATAAAATGGATGTAGAGTGGATAAAATGGATGTAGAGTTGATAAAATGGATGTAAAGTGGATAAAATGGATGTAGAGTTAATAAAAATGGATGTAGAGTGGAAATAATGGATGTAGAGAGGATAAAATGGATGTAGAGTGGATAAAATGGATGTAGAGTTCATAAAAATGGATGTAGAGTGGATAAAAATGGATGTAGATTGGATAAAATGGATGTAGAGTGGATAAAAATGGATGTGGAGTGGATAAAATGGATGTAGAGTGGATAAAATGGTTGTAGAGTGGATAAAATGGATGTAGAGTGGATAAAATGGATGTAGAGTGGATAAAAATGGATGTAGAGTGGATAAAATGGATGTAGAGTGGATAAAATGGTTGTAGAGTGGATAAAATGGATGTAGATAGGATAAAATGGATGTAGAGTTAATAAAAATGGATGTAGAGTGGACAAAATGGATGTAGAGTGGATAAAAATGGATGTAGAGTGGATAAAATGGATGTAGAATGGATAAAATGGATGTAAAGTGGATAAAAATGGATGTCGAGTGGATAAAATGGATGTAGAGTGGATAAAAATAGATGTAGAGAGGATAAAATGGATGTAGAGTGGATAAAAATGGATGTAGAGAGGATAAAATGGATGTAGAGTGGATAAAATGGATGTACAGTTAATAAAAATGGATGTAGAGTGGAAATAATGGATGTAGAGAGGATAAAATGGATGTAGAGTGGATAAAATGGATGTAGAGTTGATCAAATGGATGTAGAGTTAATAAAAATGGATGTAGAGTGGAAATAATAGATGTAGAGAGGATAAAATGGATGTAGAGCGGATAAAATGGATGTAGAGTTCATAAAAATGGATGTAGAGTGGATACAAATGGATGTAGATTGGATAAAATGGATGTGGAGTGGATAAAACGGATGTAGAGTGGATAAAAATGGATGTACAGTGGATAAAATGGATGTAGAGTTCATAAAAATGGATGTAGAGTGGATAAAAATGGATGTAGATTGGATAAAATGGATGTAGAGTGGATAAAATGGATGTAGAGTGGATAAAAATGGATGTAGAGTGGATAAAAATGGATGTAGATTGGATAAAATGGATGTAGAGTGGATAAAATGGATGTAGAGTGCATAAAAATGGATGTTGAGTGGATAAAATGGATGTAGAGTGGATAAAATGGATGTAGAGTGGATAAAAATGGATTTAGAGTGGATATAATGGATGTAGAATAGATAAAAATGGATGTAGTGTGGATAAAATGGATGTAGAGTGGATAAAAATGGATGTAGAGTGGATAAAATGGATGTAGAGTGGATAAAACGGATGTAGAGTGGATAAAAAGGATGTAGAGTGGATAAAATGGATGCAGAGTGGATAAAAATAGATGTAGTGTGGATAAAATGGATGTAGAGTGGATAACAATGGATGTAGAGTGGATAAAATGGATGTAGAGTGGATAAAAATGGATGTAGAGTGGATAAAATGGATGTAGAGTGTATAAAATGGATGTAGAGTGAATAAAATGGATGTAGAGTGGATAAAATTGATGTAGAGTGTATAAAATGGATGTAGAGTGGATAAAAATGGATGTAGAGTGGATAAAAATGGATGTAGATTGGATAAAATGGATGTAAAGTGGATAAAATGGATGTAGAGTTAATAAAATTGGATGTAGAGTGGATAAAATGGATGTAGAGTTGATAAAAATGGATGTAGAGTGGATAAAAATGGATGTAGATTGGATAAAATGGATGTAGAGTGGATAAAAATGGTTGTAGAGTATATAAATTGGATGTAGAGTATATAAAATGGACGTAGAGTGGATAAAAATGGATGTAGAGTTGATAAAAATGGATGTAGAGTGGATAAAAATGGATGTAGATTGGATAAAATGGATGTAGAGTGGATAAAAATGGATGTAGGGTATATAAATTGGATGTAGAGTATATAAAATGGATGTAGAGTGGATAAAATTGGATGTAGAGTTGATAAAAATGGATGTAGAGTGGATAAAAATGGATGTAGAGTGGATAAAATGGATGTAGAGCGGATAAAAATGGATGTAGTTTGGATAAAATGAATGTAGAGTGGATAAAATGGATGTAGAGTTGATAAAAATGGATGTAGAGTGGACAAAATAGATTTAGAGTGGATAAAAATTGATGTAGAGTGGATAAAATGAATGTAGAGTGGATAAAAATGGATGTAGAGTGGATAAAAATGGATGTGGAGTGGATAAAATGGATGTAGAGTGGATAAAATGGACGTAGAGTGGATAAAAATGGATGTAGAGTGGATAAAATGGATGTAGAGTGGATAAAATGGGTGTAAAGTGGATAAAAATGGATGTAGAGTGGATAAAATGGATGTAGAATGGATAAAAATGGATGTAGAGCGGATAAAAATGGATGTAGAGTGGATAAAATGGGTGTAAAATGGATAAAAATGGATGTAGAGTGGATAAAAATAGATGTAGAGTGGATAAAATGGATGTAGAGGGGATAAAATGGATGTAGAGTGGATAAAATGGTTGTAGAGTGGATAAAATGGATGTAGAGTTGATAAAAATGGATGTAGATTGGATAAAAATGGATGTAGAGTGGATAAAATGGATGTAGATTGGATAAAATGGATGTAGAGTGGATAAAATGGATGTAGAGTGGATAAAATGGATGTAGAGTTGATAAAAATTGATGTAGAGTCGATAAAATGGATGTAGAGTGGATAAAATGGATGTAGAGTGGATAAAAATGGATGTAGAGCGGATAAAAATGGATGTAGAGTGGATAAAATGGGTGTAAAATGGATAAAAATGGATGTAGAGTGGATAAAATGGGTGTAAAATGGATAAAAATGGATGTAGAGTGGATAAAATGGATGTAGAGTCGATAAAATGGATGTAGAGTGGATAAAAATGGATGTAGAGTGGATAAAATGGATGTAGAGTGGATAAAAATGGATGTAGAGTGAATATAATGGATGTAGAGAGGATAAAATGGATGTGGAGTGGATAACAATGGATGTAGAGTGGATAAAATGGATGTATAGTGGATAAAAATGGATGTAGAGTGGATAAAATGGATGTCGAGTGGATAAAATGGATGTAGAGTGGATAAAAATGGATGTAGATAGGATAAAATGGATGTAGAGTTAATAAAAATGGATGTAGAGTGGATAAAATGGATGTAGAGTAGATAAAATGGATGTAGAGTGGATAAAATGGATGTAGAGTTGATAAAATGGATGTAAAGTGGATAAAATGGATGTAGAGTTAATAAAAATGGATGTAGAGTGGAAATAATGGATGTAGAGAGGATAAAATGGATGTAGAGTGGATAAAATGGATGTAGAGTTCATAAAAATGGATGTAGAGTGGATAAAAATGGATGTAGATTGGATAAAATGGATGTAGAGTGGATAAAAATGGATGTGGAGTGGATAAAATGGATGTAGAGTGGATAAAATGGTTGTAGAGTGGATAAAATGGATGTAGAGTGGATAAAATGGATGTAGAGTGGATAAAAATGGATGTAGAGTGGATAAAATGGATGTAGAGTGGATAAAATGGTTGTAGAGTGGATAAAATGGATGTAGATAGGATAAAATGGATGTAGAGTTAATAAAAATGGATGTAGAGTGGACAAAATGGATGTAGAGTGGATAAAAATGGATGTAGAGTGGATAAAAATGGATGTAGATTGGATAAAATGGATGTAGAGTGGATAAAAATGGTTGTAGAGTATATAAATTGGATGTAGAGTATATAAAATGGACGTAGAGTGGATAAAAATGGATGTAGAGTTGATAAAAATGGATGTAGAGTGGATAAAAATGGATGTAGATTGGATAAAATGGATGTAGAGTGGATAAAAATGGATGTAGAGTATATAAATTGGATGTAGAGTATATAAAATGGATGTAGAGTGGATAAAATTGGATGTAGAGTTGATAAAAATGGATGTAGAGTGGATAAAAATGGATGTAGAGTGGATAAAATGGATGTAGAGCGGATAAAAATGGATGTAGTTTGGATAAAATGAATGTAGAGTGGATAAAATGGATGTAGAGTTGATAAAAATGGATGTAGAGTGGACAAAATAGATTTAGAGTGGATAAAAATTGATGTAGAGTGGATAAAATGAATGTAGAGTGGATAAAAATGGATGTAGAGTGGATAAAAATGGATGTGGAGTGGATAAAATGGATGTAGAGTGGATAAAATGGATGTAGAGTGGATAAAAATGGATGTAGAGTGGATAAAATGGATGTAGAGTGTATAAAATGGGTGTAAAGTGGATAAAAATGGATGTAGAGTGGATAAAATGGATGTAGAATGGATAAAAATGGATGTAGAGCGGATAAAAATGGATGTAGAGTGGATAAAATGGGTGTAAAATGGATAAAAATGGATGTAGAGTGGATAAAAATAGATGTAGAGTGGATAAAATGGATGTAGAGGGGATAAAATGGATGTAGAGTGGATAAAATGGTTGTAGAGTGGATAAAATGGATGTAGAGTTGATAAAAATGGATGTAGATTGGATAAAAATGGATGTAGAGTGGATAAAATGGATGTAGATTGGATAAAATGGATGTAGAGTGGATAAAATGGATGTAGAGTGGATAAAATGGATGTAGAGTTGATAAAAATTGATGTAGAGTCGATAAAATGGATGTAGAGTGGATAAAATGGATGTAGAGTGGATAAAAATGGATGTAGAGCGGATAAAAATGGATGTAGAGTGGATAAAATGGGTGTAAAATGGATAAAAATGGATGTAGAGTGGATAAAATGGGTGTAAAATGGATAAAAATGGATGTAGAGTGGATAAAATGGATGTAGAGTGGATAAAATGGATGTAGAGTGGATAAAAATGGATGTAGAGTGGATAAAATGGATGTAGAGTGGATAAAAATGGATGTAGAGTGAATATAATGGATGTAGAGAGGATAAAATGGATGTGGAGTGGATAACAATGGATGTAGAGTGGATAAAATGGATGTAAAGTGGATAAAATGGTTGTAGAGTGGATAAAAATGGATGTAGAGTGGATAAAAATGGATGTAGATTGGATAAAATGGATGTAGAGTGGATAAAATGGATGTAGATTGGATAAAATGGATGTAGAGTGGATAAAATGGATGTACAGTTAATAAAAATGGATGTAGAGTGGATATAATGGATGTAGAGAGGATAAAATGGATGTGGAGTAGATAACAATGGATGTAGAGTGGATAAAATGGATGTAGAGTGGATAAAATGGATGTAGAGTGGATAAAATGGTTGTAGAGTGGATAAAATGGATGTAGAGTGGATAAAAATGGATGTCGAGTGGATAAAATGGATGTAGAGTTAATAAAAATGGATGTAGAGTGGATAAAATGGATGTAGAGTGGATAAAAATGGATGTAGAGTTGATAAAAATGGATGTAGAGTGGATAAAAATGGATGTAGATTGGAGAAAATGGATGTAGAGTGGATAAAAATGGATGTAGATTGGAGAAAATGGATGTAGAGTGGAGAAAAATGGATGTAGAGTATATAAATTGGATGTAGAGTATATAAAATGGATGTAGAATGGATAAAAATGGATGTCGAGTGGATAAAATGGATGTAGAGTGGATAAAAATGGATGTAGATTGGATACAATGGATGTAGAGTTAATAAAAATGGTTGTAGAGTGGATAAAATGGATGTAGAGTGGATAAAATGGATGTAGAGTTGATAAAAATTGATGTAGAGTCGATAAAATGGATGTAGAGTGGATAAAATGGATGTAGAGTGGATAAAAATGGATGTAGAGCGGATAAAAATGGATGTAGAGTGGATAAAATGGGTGTAAAATGGATAAAAATGGATGTAGAGTGGATAAAATGGATGTAGAGTGGATAAAATGGATGTAGAGTGGATAAAAATGGATGTAGAGTGGATAAAATGGATGTAGAGTGGATAAAAATGGATGTAGAGTGAATATAATGGATGTAGAGAGGATAAAATGGATGTGGAGTGGATAACAATGGATGTAGAGTGGATAAAATGGATGTAGAGCGGATAAAATGGATGTAAAGTGGATAAAATGGTTGTAGAGTGGATAAAAATGGATGTAGAGTGGATAAAAATGGATGTAGATTGGATAAAATGGATGTAGAGTGGATAAAATGGATGTGGATTGGATAAAATGGATGTAGAGTGGATAAAATGGATGTACAGTTAATAAAAATGGATGTAGAGTGGATATAATGGATGTAGAGAGGATAAAATGGATGTGGAGTAGATAACAATGGATGTAGAGTGGATAAAATGGATGTAGAGTGGATAAAATGGATGTAGAGTGGATAAAATGGTTGTAGAGTGGATAAAATGGATGTAGAGTGGATAAAAATGGATGTCGAGTGGATAAAATGGATGTAGAGTTAATAAAAATGGATGTAGAGTGGATAAAATGGATGTAGAGTGGATAAAAATGGATGTAGAGTTGATAAAAATGGATGTAGAGTGGATAAAAATGGATGTAGATTGGATAAAATGGATGTAGAGTGGATAAAAATGGATGTAGATTGGATAAAATGGATGTAGAGTGGATAAAAATGGATGTAGAGTATATAAATTGGATGTAGAGTATATAAAATGGATGTAGAATGGATAAAAATGGATGTCGAGTGGATAAAATGGATGTAGAGTGGATAAAAATGGATGTAGATTGGATACAATGGATGTAGAGTTAATAAAAATGGATGTAGAGTGGATAAAATGGATGTAGAGTTGATAAAAATGGATGTAGAGTGGATAAAAATGGATGTAGAGTGGATAAAATGGATGTAGAGTGGATAAAAATGGATGTAGAGTGGATAAAATGGATGTAGAGTGGATAAAATGGATGTAGAGTGGATAAAATGGATGTAGAGTGGATAAAATGGATGTAGAGTGGATAAAAATGGATGTAGAGTGGATAAAATGGATGTAGAGTGGATAAAAATGGATGTAGAGTGGATAAAATGGATGTAGAGTTGATAAAAATGGATGTAGAGTGGATAAAAATGGATGTAGAGTGGATAAAAATGGATGTAGATTGGAGAAAATGGATGTAGAGTGGATAAAAATGGATGTAGAGTATATAAATTGGATGTAGAGTATATAAAATGGATGTAGAATGGATAAAAATGGATGTCGAGTGGATAAAATGGATGTAGAGTGGATAAAAATGGATGTAGATTGGATACAATGGATGTAGAGTTAATAAAAATGGATGTAGAGTGGATAAAATGGATGTAGAGTTGATAAAAATGGATGTAGAGTGGATAAAAATGGATGTAGAGTGGATAAAATGGATGTAGAGTGGATAAAAATGGATGTAGAGTGGATAAAATGGATGTAGAGTGGATAAAATGGATGTAGAGTGGATAAAATGGATGTAGAGTGGATAAAATGGATGTAGAGTGGATAAAAATGGATGTAGAGTGGATAAAATGGATGTAGAGTTGATAAAAATGGATGTAGAGTGGATAAAAATGGATGTAGAGTGGATAAAATGGATGTAGAGTTGATAAAATGGATGTAAAGTGGATAAAATGGATGTATAGTTAATAAAAATGTATGTAGAGTGGATAAAATGGATGTAGAGTTGATAAAAATGGATGTAGAGTGGATAAAATGGATGTAGAGTGTATAAAATGGGTGTAAAGTGGATAAAAATGGATGTAGAGTGGATAAAATGGATGTAGAATGGATAAAAATGGATGTAGAGTGGATAAAAATGGATGTAGATTGGATAAAATGGATGCAGAGTGGATAAAAATGGATGTAGAGTGGATAAAAATGGATGTAGAGTGGATAAAAATAGATGTAGAGAGGATAAAATGGATGTAGAGTGGATAAAAATGGATGTAGAGTGGATAAAAATGGATGTAGAGTGGATAAAATGGATGTAGAGTGGATAAAATGGATGTAGATTGGATAAAATGGATGTAGAGTGGATAAAATGGATGTACAGTTAATAAAAATGGATGTAGAGTGGATATAATGGATGTAGAGAGGATAAAATGGATGTGGAGTAGATAACAATGGATGTAGAGTGGATAAAATGGATGTAGAGTGGATAAAATGGATGTAGAGTGGATAAAATGGTTGTAGAGTGGATAAAATGGATGTAGAGTGGATAAAAATGGATGTCGAGTGGATAAAATGGATGTAGAGTTAATAAAAATGGATGTAGAGTGGATAAAATGGATGTAGAGTGGATAAAAATGGATGTAGAGTTGATAAAAATGGATGTAGAGTGGATAAAAATGGATGTAGATTGGATAAAATGGATGTAGAGTGGATAAAAATGGATGTAGATTGGAGAAAATGGATGTAGAGTGGAGAAAAATGGATGTAGAGTATATAAATTGGATGTAGAGTATATAAAATGGATGTAGAATGGATAAAAATGGATGTCGAGTGGATAAAATGGATGTAGAGTGGATAAAAATGGATGTAGATTGGATAAAATGGATGTAGAGTTAATAAAAATGGTTGTAGAGTGGATAAAATGGATGTAGAGTGGATAAAATGGATGTAGAGTTGATAAAAATTGATGTAGAGTCGATAAAATGGATGTAGAGTGGATAAAATGGATGTAGAGTGGATAAAAATGGATGTAGAGCGGATAAAAATGGATGTAGAGTGGATAAAATGGGTGTAAAATGGATAAAAATGGATGTAGAGTGGATAAAATGGATGTAGAGTCGATAAAATGGATGTAGAGTGGATAAAAATGGATGTAGAGTGGATAAAATGGATGTAGAGTGGATAAAAATGGATGTAGAGTGAATATAATGGATGTAGAGAGGATAAAATGGATGTGGAGTGGATAACAATGGATGTAGAGTGGATAAAATGGATGTAGAGTGGATAAAATGGATGTAGAGTGGATAAAATGGTTGTAGAGTGGATAAAAATGGATGTAGAGTGGATAAAAATGGATGTAGATTGGATAAAATGGATGTAGAGTGGATAAAATGGATGTGGATTGGATAAAATGGATGTAGAGTGGATAAAATGGATGTACAGTTAATAAAAATGGATGTAGAGTGGATATAATGGATGTAGAGAGGATAAAATGGATGTGGAGTAGATAACAATGGATGTAGAGTGGATAAAATGGATGTAGAGTGGATAAAATGGATGTAGAGTGGATAAAATGGTTGTAGAGTGGATAAAATGGATGTAGAGTGGATAAAAATGGATGTCGAGTGGATAAAATGGATGTAGAGTTAATAAAAATGGATGTAGAGTGGATAAAATGGATGTAGAGTGGATAAAAATGGATGTAGAGTTGATAAAAATGGATGTAGAGTGGATAAAAATGGATGTAGATTGGATAAAATGGATGTAGAGTGGATAAAAATGGATGTAGATTGGAGAAAATGGATGTAGAGTGGATAAAAATGGATGTAGAGTATATAAATTGGATGTAGAGTATATAAAATGGATGTAGAATGGATAAAAATGGATGTCGAGTGGATAAAATGGATGTAGAGTGGATAAAAATGGATGTAGATTGGATACAATGGATGTAGAGTTAATAAAAATGGATGTAGAGTGGATAAAATGGATGTAGAGTTGATAAAAATGGATGTAGAGTGGATAAAAATGGATGTAGAGTGGATAAAATGGATGTAGAGTGGATAAAAATGGATGTAGAGTGGATAAAATGGATGTAGAGTGGATAAAATGGATGTAGAGTGGATAAAATGGATGTAGAGTGGATAAAATGGATGTAGAGTGGATAAAAATGGATGTAGAGTGGATAAAATGGATGTAGAGTGGATAAAAATGGATGTAGAGTGGATAAAATGGATGTAGAGTTGATAAAAATGGATGTAGAGTGGATAAAAATGGATGTAGAGTGGATAAAAATGGATGTAGATTGGAGAAAATGGATGTAGAGTGGATAAAAATGGATGTAGAGTATATAAATTGGATGTAGAGTATATAAAATGGATGTAGAATGGATAAAAATGGATGTCGAGTGGATAAAATGGATGTAGAGTGGATAAAAATGGATGTAGATTGGATACAATGGATGTAGAGTTAATAAAAATGGATGTAGAGTGGATAAAATGGATGTAGAGTTGATAAAAATGGATGTAGAGTGGATAAAAATGGATGTAGAGTGGATAAAATGGATGTAGAGTGGATAAAAATGGATGTAGAGTGGATAAAATGGATGTAGAGTGGATAAAATGGATGTAGAGTGGATAAAATGGATGTAGAGTGGATAAAATGGATGTAGAGTGGATAAAAATGGATGTAGAGTGGATAAAATGGATGTAGAGTTGATAAAAATGGATGTAGAGTGGATAAAAATGGATGTAGAGTGGATAAAATGGATGTAGAGTTGATAAAATGGATGTAAAGTGGATAAAATGGATGTATAGTTAATAAAAATGTATGTAGAGTGGATAAAATGGATGTAGAGTTGATAAAAATGGATGTAGAGTGGATAAAATGGATGTAGAGTGTATAAAATGGGTGTAAAGTGGATAAAAATGGATGTAGAGTGGATAAAATGGATGTAGAATGGATAAAAATGGATGTAGAGTGGATAAAAATGGATGTAGATTGGATAAAATGGATGCAGAGTGGATAAAAATGGATGTAGAGTGGATAAAAATGGATGTAGAGTGGATAAAAATAGATGTAGAGAGGATAAAATGGATGTAGAGTGGATAAAAATGGATGTAGAGTGGATAAAAATGGATGTAGAGTGGATAAAATGGATGCAGAGTGGATAAAAATGGATGTAGAGTGGATAAAAATGGATGTAGAGTGGATAAAAATAGATGTAGAGAGGATAAAATGGATGTAGAGTGGATAAAAATGGATGTAGAGTGGATAAAAATGGATGTAGAGTGGATAAAATGGATGTAGAGTGGATAAAATGGATGTAGATTGGATAAAATGGATGTAGAGTGGATAAAATGGATGTACAGTTAATAAAAATGGATGTAGAGTGGATATAATGGATGTAGAGAGGATAAAATGGATGTGGAGTAGATAACAATGGATGTAGAGTGGATAAAATGGATGTAGAGTGGATAAAATGGATGTAGAGTGGATAAAATGGATGTAGAGTGGATAAAATGGATGTAGAGTGGATAAAAATGGATGTCGAGTGGATAAAATGGATGTAGAGTTAATAAAAATGGATGTAGAGTGGATAAAATGGATGTAGAGTGGATAAAAATGGATGTAGAGTTGATAAAAATGGATGTAGAGTGGATAAAAATGGATGTAGATTGGATAAAATGGATGTAGAGTGGATAAAAATGGATGTAGATTGGAGAAAATGGATGTAGAGTGGAGAAAAATGGATGTAGAGTATATAAATTGGATGTAGAGTATATAAAATGGATGTAGAGTGGATAAAAATGGATGTAGAGTGGATAAAATGGATGTAGAGTGGATAAAAATGGATGTAGATTGGATACAATGGATGTAGAGTTAATAAAAATGGTTGTAGAGTGGATAAAATGGATGTAGAGTGGATAAAATGGATGTAGAGTTGATAAAAATTGATGTAGAGTCGATAAAATGGATGTAGAGTGGATAAAATGGATGTAGAGTGGATAAAAATGGATGTAGAGCGGATAAAAATGGATGTAGAGTGGATAAAATGGGTGTAAAATGGATAAAAATGGATGTAGAGTGGATAAAATGGATGTAGAGTGGATAAAATGGATGTAGAGTGGATAAAAATGGATGTAGAGTGGATAAAATGGATGTAGAGTGGATAAAAATGGATGTAGAGTGAATATAATGGATGTAGAGAGGATAAAATGGATGTGGAGTGGATAACAATGGATGTAGAGTGGATAAAATGGATGTAGAGTGGATAAAATGGATGTAGAGTGGATAAAATGGTTGTAGAGTGGATAAAAATGGATGTAGAGTGGATAAAAATGGATGTAGATTGGATAAAATGGATGTAGAGTGGATAAAATGGATGTGGATTGGATAAAATGGATGTAGAGTGGATAAAATGGATGTACAGTTAATAAAAATGGATGTAGAGTGGATATAATGGATGTAGAGAGGATAAAATGGATGTGGAGTAGATAACAATGGATGTAGAGTGGATAAAATGGATGTAGAGTGGATAAAATGGATGTAGAGTGGATAAAATGGTTGTAGAGTGGATAAAATGGATGTAGAGTGGATAAAAATGGATGTCGAGTGGATAAAATGGATGTAGAGTTAATAAAAATGGATGTAGAGTGGATAAAATGGATGTAGAGTGGATAAAAATGGATGTAGAGTTGATAAAAATGGATGTAGAGTGGATAAAAATGGATGTAGATTGGAGAAAATGGATGTAGAGTGGATAAAAATGGATGTAGATTGGATAAAATGGATGTAGAGTGGATAAAAATGGATGTAGAGTATATAAATTGGATGTAGAGTATATAAAATGGATGTAGAATGGATAAAAATGGATGTCGAGTGGATAAAATGGATGTAGAGTGGATAAAAATGGATGTAGATTGGATACAATGGATGTAGAGTTAATAAAAATGGATGTAGAGTGGATAAAATGGATGTAGAGTTGATAAAAATGGATGTAGAGTGGATAAAAATGGATGTAGAGTGGATAAAATGGATGTAGAGTGGATAAAAATGGATGTAGAGTGGATAAAATGGATGTAGAGTGGATAAAATGGATGTAGAGTGGATAAAATGGATGTAGAGTGGATAAAATGGATGTAGAGTGGATAAAAATGGATGTAGAGTGGATAAAATGGATGTAGAGTGGATAAAAATGGATGTAGAGTGGATAAAATGGATGTAGAGTTGATAAAAATGGATGTAGAGTGGATAAAAATGGATGTAGAGTGGATAAAAATGGATGTAGATTGGAGAAAATGGATGTAGAGTGGATAAAAATGGATGTAGAGTATATAAATTGGATGTAGAGTGTATAAAATGGATGTAGAATGGATAAAAATGGATGTCGAGTGGATAAAATGGATGTAGAGTGGATAAAAATGGATGTAGATTGGATACAATGGATGTAGAGTTAATAAAAATGGATGTAGAGTGGATAAAATGGATGTAGAGTTGATAAAAATGGATGTAGAGTGGATAAAAATGGATGTAGAGTGGATAAAATGGATGTAGAGTGGATAAAAATGGATGTAGAGTGGATAAAATGGATGTAGAGTGGATAAAATGGATGTAGAGTGGATAAAATGGATGTAGAGTGGATAAAATGGATGTAGAGTGGATAAAAATGGATGTAGAGTGGATAAAATGGATGTAGAGTTGATAAAAATGGATGTAGAGTGGATAAAAATGGATGTAGAGTGGATAAAATGGATGTAGAGTTGATAAAATGGATGTAAAGTGGATAAAATGGATGTATAGTTAATAAAAATGTATGTAGAGTGGATAAAATGGATGTAGAGTTGATAAAAATGGATGTAGAGTGGATAAAATGGATGTAGAGTGTATAAAATGGGTGTAAAGTGGATAAAAATGGATGTAGAGTGGATAAAATGGATGTAGAATGGATAAAAATGGATGTAGAGTGGATAAAAATGGATGTAGATTGGATAAAATGGATGCAGAGTGGATAAAAATGGATGTAGAGTGGATAAAAATGGATGTAGAGTGGATAAAAATAGATGTAGAGAGGATAAAATGGATGTAGAGTGGATAAAAATGGATGTAGAGTGGATAAAAATGGATGTAGAGTGGATAAAATGGATGAAGAGTGGATAAAATGGGTGTAAAGTGGATAAAAATGGATGTAGAGTGGATAAAAATGGATGTAGAGTGGATAAAATGGATGTAGATTGGATAAAATGGTTGTAGAGTGGATAAAATGGATGTAGAGTGGATAAAATGGATGTAGAGTTGATAAAAATTGATGTAGAGTCGATAAAATGGATGTAGAGTGGATAAAATGGATGTAGAGTGGATAAAAATGGATGTAGAGCGGATACAAATGGATGTAGAGTGGATAAAATGGGTGTAAAATGGATAAAAATGGATGTAGAGTGGATAAAAATGGATGTAGAGTGGATAAAATGGATGTAGAGGGGATAAAATGGATGTTGAGTGGATAAAATAGATGTCGAGTGGATAAAAATGGATGTAGTGTGGATAAAATGGATGTAGAGTTGATAAAAATGGATGTAGAGAGGATAAAATGGATGTAGAGTGGATAAAATGGATGTACAGTTAATAAAAATGGATGTAGAGTGGAAATAATGGATGTAGAGAGGATAAAATGGATGTAGAGTGGATAAAATGGATGTAGAGTTCATAAAAATGGATGTAGAGTGGATAAAAATGGATGTAGATTGGATAAAATGGATGTAGAGTGGATAAAAATGGATGTAGAGTAGATAAAATGGATGTAGAGTGGATAAAATGGATGTAGAGTTGATAAAATGGATGTAAAGTGGATAAAATGGATGTAGAGTTAATAAAAATGGATGTAGAGTGGAAATAATGGATGTAGAGAGGATAAAATGGATGTAGAGTGGATAAAATGGATGTACAGTTAATAAAAATGGATGTAGAGTGGAAATAATGGATGTAGAGAGGATAAAATGGATGTAGAGTGGATAAAATGGATGTAGAGTTCATAAAAATGGATGTAGAGTGGATAAAAATGGATGTAGATTGGATAAAATGGATGTAGAGCGGATAAAAATGGATGTAGAGTAGATAAAATGGATGTAGAGTGGATAAAATGGATGTAGAGTTGATAAAATGGATGTAAAGTGGATAAAATGGATGTAGAGTTAATAAAAATGGATGTAGAGTGGAAATAATGGATGTAGAGAGGATAAAATGGATGTAGAGTGGATAAAATGGATGTAGAGTTCATAAAAATGGATGTAGAGTGGATAAAAATGGATGTAGATTGGATAAAATGGATGTAGAGTGGATAAAAATGGATGTGGAGTGGATAAAATGGATGTAGAGTGGATAAAATGGTTGTAGAGTGGATAAAATGGATGCAGAGTGGATAAAATGGATGTAGAGTGGATAAAAATGGATGTAGAGTGGATAAAATGGATGTAGAGTGGATAAAATGGTTGTAGAGTGGATAAAATGGATGTAGAGTTGATAAAAATGGAAGTAGAGTGGATAAAATGGATGTATAGTGGATAAAAATGGATGTAGAGTGGATAAAATGGATGTAGAGTGGATAAAATGGATGTAGAGTGGATAAAAATGGATGTAGAGTGGATAAAATGGATGTAGAATGGATAAAAATGGATGTAGAGCGGATAAAAATGGATGTAGAGTGGATAAAATGGGTGTAAAATGGATAAAAATGGATGTAGAGTGGATAAAAATAGATGTAGAGTGGATAAAATGGATGTAGAGGGGATAAAATGGATGTAGAGTGGATAAAATGGATGTAGATTGGATAAAATGGTTGTAGAGTGGATAAAATGGATGTAGAGTGGATAAAATGGATGTAGAGTTGATAAAAATTGATGTAGAGTCGATAAAATGGATGTAGAGTGGATAAAATGGATGTAGAGTGGATAAAAATGGATGTAGAGAGGATAAAATGGATGTAGAGTGGATAAAATGGATGTAGAGTGGATATAATGGATGTAGAGTTGATAAAATGGATGTAAAGTGGATAAAATGGATGTAGAGTTAATAAAAATGGATGTCGAGTGGAAATAATTGATGTAGAGAGGATAAAATGGATGTAGAGTGGATAAAATGGATGTAGAGTTCATAAAAATGGATGTAGAGTGGATAAAAATGGATGTAGATTGGATAAAATGGATGTAGAGTGGATAAAAATGGATGTAGAGTGGATAAAAATGGATGTAGAGTGGATAAAAATGGATGTAGAGTGGATAAAAATAGATGTAGAGAGGATAAAATGGATGTAGAGTGGATAAAAATGGATGTAGAGTGGATAAAAATGGATGTAGAGTGGATAAAATGGATGAAGAGTGGATAAAATGGGTGTAAAGTGGATAAAAATGGATGTAGAGTGGATAAAAATGGATGTAGAGTGGATAAAATGGATGTAGATTGGATAAAATGGTTGTAGAGTGGATAAAATGGATGTAGAGTGGATAAAATGGATGTAGAGTTGATAAAAATTGATGTAGAGTCGATAAAATGGATGTAGAGTGGATAAAATGGATGTAGAGTGGATAAAAATGGATGTAGAGCGGATACAAATGGATGTAGAGTGGATAAAATGGGTGTAAAATGGATAAAAATGGATGTAGAGTGGATAAAAATGGATGTAGAGTGGATAAAATGGATGTAGAGGGGATAAAATGGATGTTGAGTGGATAAAATAGATGTCGAGTGGATAAAAATGGATGTAGTGTGGATAAAATGGATGTAGAGTTGATAAAAATGGATGTAGAGAGGATAAAAATGGATGTAGATTGGATAAAATGGATGTAGAGTGGATAAAAATGGATGTAGAGTAGATAAAATGGATGTAGAGTTGATAAAATGGATGTAAAGTGGATAAAATGGATGTAGAGTTAATAAAAATGGATGTAGAGTGGAAATAATGGATGTAGAGAGGATAAAATGGATGTAGAGTTGATAAAAATGGATGTAGAGAGGATAAAATGGATGTAGAGAGGATAAAATGGATGTAGAGTGGATAAAATGGATGTAGAGTTCATAAAAATGGATGTAGAGTGGATAAAAATGGATGTAGATTGGATAAAATGGATGTAGAGTGGATAAAAATGGATGTAGAGTAGATAAAATGGATGTAGAGTGGATAAAATGGATGTAGAGTTGATAAAATGGATGTAAAGTGGATAAAATGGATGTAGAGTTAATAAAAATGGATGTAGAGTGGAAATAATGGATGTAGAGAGGATAAAATGGATGTAGAGTGGATAAAATGGATGTACAGTTAATAAAAATGGATGTAGAGTGGAAATAATGGATGTAGAGAGGATAAAATGGATGTAGAGTGGATAAAATGGATGTAGAGTTCATAAAAATGGATGTAGAGTGGATAAAAATGGATGTAGATTGGATAAAATGGATGTAGAGTGGATAAAAATGGATGTAGAGTAGATAAAATGGATGTAGAGTGGATAAAATGGATGTAGAGTTGATAAAATGGATGTAAAGTGGATAAAATGGATGTAGAGTTAATAAAAATGGATGTAGAGTGGAAATAATGGATGTAGAGAGGATAAAATGGATGTAGAGTGGATAAAATGGATGTAGAGTTCATAAAAATGGATGTAGAGTGGATAAAAATGGATGTAGATTGGATAAAATGGATGTAGAGTGGATAAAAATGGATGTGGAGTGGATAAAATGGATGTAGAGTGGATAAAATGGTTGTAGAGTGGATAAAATGGATGCAGAGTGGATAAAATGGATGTAGAGTGGATAAAAATGGATGTAGAGTGGATAAAATGGTTGTAGAGTGGATAAAATGGATGTAGAGTTGATAAAAATGGAAGTAGAGTGGATAAAATGGATGTATAGTGGATAAAAATGGATGTAGAGTGGATAAAATGGATGTAGAGTGGATAAAATGGATGTAGAGTGGATAAAAATGGATGTAGAGTGGATAAAATGGATGTAGAATGGATAAAATGGATGTAAAGTGGATAAAAATGGATGTCGAGTGGATAAAATGGATGTAGAGTGGATAAAAATAGATGTAGAGAGGATAAAATGGATGTAGAGTGGATAAAAATGGATGTAGAGTGGATAAAAATGGATGTAGAGTGGATAAAATGGATGTAGAGTGGATAAAAATGGATGTAGAGTGGATAAAATGGATGTAGAGTGGATAAAATGGATGTAGAGTGGATAAAAATGGATGTAGAGTGGATAAAATGGATGTAGAGTGGATAAAATGGTTGTAGAGTGGATAAAATGGATGTAGAGTTGATAAAAATGGAAGTAGAGTGCATAAAATGGATGTAGAGTGGATAAAATGGATGTAGAGTGGATAAAATGGATGTAGAGTGGATAAAAATGGATGTAGAGTGGATAAAATGGATGTAGAATGGATAAAATGGATGTAAAGTGGATAAAAATGGATGTCGAGTGGATAAAATGGATGTAGAGTGGATAAAAATAGATGTAGAGAGGATAAAATGGATGTAGAGTGGATAAAATGGATGAAGAGTGGATAAAATTGTTGTAGAGTGGATAAAATGGATGTAGAATGGATAAAATGGATGTAAAGTGGATAAAAATGGATGTCGAGTGGATAAAATGGATGTAGAGTGGATAAAAATAGATGTAGAGAGGATAAAATGGAAGTAGAGTGGATAAAAATGGATGTAGAGTGGATAAAAATGGATGTAGATTGGATAAAATGGATGTAGAGTGGATGAAAATGGATGTAGAATATATCAATTGGATGTAGAGTATATAAAATGGATGTAGAGTGGATAAAATGGATGTACATTTAATAAAAATGGATGTAGAGTGGATAAAAATGGATGTAGAGTGGATAAAATGGATGTACATTTAATAAAAATGGATGTAGAGTGGATAAAAATGGATGTAGAGTGGATAAAATGGATGTAAAGTGGATAAAAATGGATGTAGAGTGGATAAAATGGATGTAGAGTAGATAAAATGGATGTAGAGTGGATAAAAATGGATGTAGAGTGGATAAAATGGATGTAAAGTGGATAAAAATGGATGTCGAGTGGATAAAATGGATGTAGAGTGGATAAAAATAGATGTAGAGAGGATAAAATGGAAGTAGAGTGGATAAAAATGGATGTAGAGAGGATAAAATGGATGTAGAGTGGATAAAATGGATGTACAGTTAATAAAAATGGATGTAGAGTGGAAATAATGGATGTAGAGAGGATAAAATGGATGTAGAGTGGATAAAATGGATGTAGAGTTCATAAAAATGGATGTAGAGTGGATAAAAATGGATGTAGATTGGATAAAATGGATGTAGATTGGATAAAATGGATGTAGAGTGGATGAAAATGGATGTAGAATATATAAATTGGATGTAGAGTATATAAAATGGATGTAGAGTGGATAAAATGGATGTACATTTAATAAAAATGGATGTAGAGTGGATAAAATGGATGTACATTTAATAAAAATGGATGTAGAGTGGATAAAAATGGATGTAGAGTGGATAAAATGGATGTAAAGTGGATAAAAATGGATGTAGAGTGGATAAAATGGATGTAGAGTATATAAAATGGATGTAGAGAGGATAAAATGGATGTAGAGTGGATAAAATGGATGTACAGTTAATAAAAATGGATGTAGAGTGGAAATAATGGATGTAGAGAGGATAAAATGGATGTAGAGTGGATAAAATGGATGTAGAGTTCATAAAAATGGATGTAGAGTGGATAAAAATGGATGTAGATTGGATAAAATGGATGTAGATTGGATAAAATGGATGTAGAGTGGATGAAAATGGATGTAGAATATATAAATTGGATGTAGAGTATATAAAATGGATGTAGAGTGGATGAAAATGGATGTAGAATATATAAATTGGATGTAGAGTATATAAAATGGATGTAGAGTGGATAAAATGGATGTACATTTAATAAAAATGGATGTAGAGTGGATAAAAATGGATGTAGAGTGGATAAAATGGATGTAAAGTGGATAAAAATGGATGTAGAGTGGATAAAATGGATGTAGAGTAGATAAAATGGATGTAGAGTGGATAAAAATGGATGTAGAGTGGATAAAATGGATGTAAAGTGGATAAAAATGGATGTCGAGTGGATAAAATGGATGTAGAGTGGATAAAAATAGATGTAGAGAGGATAAAATGGAAGTAGAGTGGATAAAAATGGATGTAGAGAGGATAAAATGGATGTAGAGTGGATAAAATGGATGTACAGTTAATAAAAATGGATGTAGAGTGGAAATAATGGATGTAGAGAGGATAAAATGGATGTAGAGTGGATAAAATGGATGTAGAGTTCATAAAAATGGATGTAGAGTGGATAAAAATGGATGTAGATTGGATAAAATGGATGTAGATTGGATAAAATGGATGTAGAGTGGATGAAAATGGATGTAGAATATATAAATTGGATGTAGAGTATATAAAATGGATGTAGAGTGGATAAAATGGATGTACATTTAATAAAAATGGATGTAGAGTGGATAAAATGGATGTACATTTAATAAAAATGGATGTAGAGTGGATAAAAATGGATGTAGAGTGGATAAAATGGATGTAAAGTGGATAAAAATGGATGTAGAGTGGATAAAATGGATGTAGAGTATATAAAATGGATGTAGAGTGGATAAAATGGATGTAGAGTTGATAAAATGGATGTAGATTGGATAAAATGGATGTAGAGTGGATGAAAATGGATGTAGAATATATAAATTGGATGTAGAGTATATAAAATGGATGTAGAGTGGATAAAATGGATGTACATTTAATAAAAATGGATGTAGAGTGGATAAAAATGGATGTAGATTGGATAAAATGGATGTAGAGTGGATAAAAATGGATGTAGAGTATATAAATTGGATGTAGAGTATATAAAATGGATGTAGAGTGGATAAAAATGGATGTCGAGTGGATAAAATGGATGTAGAGTTCATAAAAATGGATGTAGAGTGGATAAAAATGGATGTAGATTGGATAAAATGGATGTAGAGTGGATAAAATGGATGTAGAGTGGATAAAATGGTTGTAGAGTGGATAAAATGGCGGTAGAGTGGATAAAATGGATGTAGAATGGATAAAATGGATGTTGAGTGGATAAAATGGATGTAGAGTGGATAACAATGGATGTAGAGTGGATAAAATGGATGTAGAGTGGATAAAAATGGATGTAGAGTGGATAAAATGGATGTACAGTTAATAAAAATGGATGTAGAGTGGATATAATGGATGTAGAGTTGATAAAATGGATGTAAAGTGGATAAAATGGATGTAGAGTTAATAAAAATGGATGTAGAGTGGAAATAATGGATGTAGAGAGGATAAAATGGATGTAGAGTGGATAAAATGGATGTAGAGTTCATAAAAATGGATGTAGAGTGGATAAAAATGGATGTAGATTGGATAAAATGGATGTAGAGTGGATAAAAATGGATGTACAGTGGATAAAAATGGATGTAGAGTGGATAAAAATGGATGTAGAGTGGATAAAATGGATGTTGAGTGGATAAAATGGATGTAGAGTGGATAAAATGGATGTAGAGTGCATAAAAATGGATGTTGAGTGGATAAAATGGATGTAGAGTGGATAAAATGGATGTGAAGTGGATAAAAATTGTATGTAGAGTGGATAAAATGGATGTAGAGTGGATAAAATGGATGTAGAGTGGATAAAATGGATGTAGAGTGGATAAAAAAGGATGTAGAGTGGATAAAATGGATGTAGAATGAATAAAATGTATGTAAAGTGAATAAAAATGGATGTAGAATGGATAAAATGGATGTAGAGAGGATAAAATGCATGTAGAGTGGATAAAATGGATGTAGAGTGGATAAAATGGATGTAGAGTGGATAAAAATGGATTTAGAGTGGATATAATAGATGTAGAATAGATAAAAATTTATGTAGAGTGGATAAAAATGGATGTAGATTGGATAAAATGGATGTAGAGTGGATAAAAATGGATGTAGAGTGGATAAAATGGATGTAGAGTGGATAAAATGGTTGTAGAGTGGATAAAATGGATGTAGAGTGGATAAAAATAGATGTAGAGAGGATAAAATGTATGTAGAGTGGATAAAAATGGATGTAGAGTGGATAAAAATGGATGTAGAGTGGATAAAATGGATGTAGAGTGGATAAAAATGGATGTAGAGAGGATAAAATGGATGTAGAGTGGATAAAATGGATGTACAGTTAATAAAAATGGATGTAGAGTGGATATAATGGATGTAGAGTTGATAAAATGGATGTAAAGTGGATAAAATGGATGTAGAGTTAATAAAAATGGATGTCGAGTGGAAATAATGGATGTAGAGAGGATAAAATGGATGTAGAGTGGATAAAATGGATGTAGAGTTCATAAAAATGGATGTAGAGTGGATAAAAATGGATGTAGATTGGATAAAATGGATGTAGAGTGGATAAAAATGGATGTAGAGTGGATAAAAATGGATGTAGAGTGGATAAAAATAGATGTAGAGAGGATAAAATGGATGTAGAGTGGATAAAAATGGATGTAGAGTGGATAAAAATGGATGTAGAGTGGATAAAATGGATGAAGAGTGGATAAAATGGGTGTAAAGTGGATAAAAATGGATGTAGAGTGGATAAAAATGGATGTAGAGTGGATAAAATGGATGTAGAGTGGATAAAATGGTTGTAGAGTGGATAAAATGGATGTAGAGTAGATAAAATGGATGTAGAGTTGATAAAAATTGATGTAGAGTCGATAAAATGGATGTAGAGTGGATAAAATGGATGTAGAGTGGATAAAAATGGATGTAGAGCGGATACAAATGGATGTAGAGTGGATAAAATGGGTGTAAAATGGATAAAAATGGATGTAGAGTGGATAAAAATGGATGTAGAGTGGATAAAATGGATGTAGAGGGGATAAAATGGATGTAGAGTGGATAAAATGGATGTCGAGTGGATAAAAATGGATGTAGTGTGGATAAAATGGATGTAGAGTGGATAAAATGGATGTAGAGGGGATAAAATGGATGTAGAGTGGATAAAATGGTTGTAGAGTGGATAAAATGGATGTAGAGTTGATAAAAATGGATGTAGAGAGGATAAAATGGATGTAGAGTGGATAAAATGGATGTACAGTTAATAAAAATGGATGTAGAGTGGAAATAATGGATGTAGAGAGGATAAAATGGATGTAGAGTGGATAAAATGGATGTAGTGTGGATAAAATGGATGTAGAGTGGATAAAATGGATGTAGAGGGGATAAAATGGATGTAGAGTGGATAAAATGGTTGTAGAGTGGATAAAATGGATGTAGAGTGGATAAAAATGGATGTAGATTGGATAAAATGGATGTAGAGTGGATAAAAATGGATGTAGAGTAGATAAAATGGATGTAGAGTGGATAAAATGGATGTAGAGTTGATAAAATGGATGTAAAGTGGATAAAATGGATGTAGAGTTAATAAAAATGGATGTAGAGTGGAAATAATGGATGTAGAGAGGATCAAATGGATGTAGAGTGGATAAAATGGATGTAGAGTTCATAAAAATGGATGTAGAGTGGATAAAAATGGATGTAGATTGGATAAAATGGATGTAGAGTGGATAAAAATGGATGTGGAGTGGATAAAATGGATGTAGAGTGGATAAAAATGGATGTAGAGTTGATAAAATGGATGTAAAGTGGGGAAAATGGATGTAGAGTGAATAAAATGGATGTAGAGTTGATAAAAATGGATGTAGAGTGGATAAAATGGATGTAGAGTGGATAAAATGGATGTAGAGTGAATAAAATGGATGTAGAGTGGATAAAATTGATGTAGAGTGGGTAAAATTGATGTAGAGTGTATAAAATGGATGTAGAGTGGATAAAATGGATGTAGAGTGGATAAAATGGATGTAGAGAGGATAAAATGGATGAGGAGTGGATAACAATGGATGTAGAGTGGATAAAATGGATGTAGAGTTGATAAAAATGGATGTAGAGTGGATAAAATGGATGTAGAGTGGATAAAATTGATGTAGAGTGGGTAAAATTGATGTAGAGTGTATAAAATGGATGTAGAGTGGATAAAATGGATGTAGAGTGGATAATATGGATATAGAGAGGATAAAATGGATGTGGAGTGGATAACAATGGATTTAGAGTGGATAAAATGGATGTAGAGTTGATAAAAATGGATGTAGAGTGGATAAAATGGATGTAGAGTAGATAAAATGGATGTAGAGTGGATAAAATGGATGTAGAGTGGATAAAATGGATGTAGAGTGGATAAAAATAGATGTAGAGTGGATAAAATGGATGTAGAGTGCATAAAAATGGATGTAGAGTGAATAAAATGGATGTAGAGTGGATAAAATGAATGTACAGTTAATAAAAATGGATGTAGAGTGGATAAAAATGGATGTAGAGTGGATAAAATGGATGTAGAGTCGATAAAATGGATGTAGAGTGGATAAAAATGGATGTAGAGTGGATAAAATGGATGTAGAGTGCATAAAAATGGATGTTGAGTGGATAAAATGGATGTAGAGTGGATAAAATGGATGTAAAGTGGATAAAAATGGATGTAGAGTGGATAAAATGGATGTAGAGTGGATAAAATGGATGTAGAGTGGATAAAAATGGATGTAGAGTGGATAAAATGGATGTAGAGTGTATAAAATGGATGTAGAGTGAATAAAATGGATGTAGAGTGGATAAAATGGATGTAGAGTGGATAAAATGGATGTAGAGTTGATAAAATGGATGTAAAGTGGACAAAATGGATGTAGAGTTAATAAAATTGGATGTAGAGTGGATAAAATGGATGTAGAGTGGATAAAAATGGATGTAGAGTATATAAATTGGATGTAGAGTATATAAAATGGATGTAGAGTGGATAAAAATGGATGTCGAGTGGATAAAATGGATGTAGAGTGGATAAAATGGATGTAGAGTGGATAAAATTGATGTAGAGTGGGTAAAATTGATGTAGAGTGTATAAAATGGATGTAGAGTGGATAAAATGGATGTAGAGTGGATAATATGGATATAGAGAGGATAAAATGGATGTGGAGTGGATAACAATGGATTTAGAGTGGATAAAATGGATGTAGAGTTGATAAAAATGGATGTAGAGTGGATAAAATGGATGTAGAGTAGATAAAATGGATGTAGAGTGGATAAAATGGATGTAGAGTTGATAAAATGGATGTAAAGTGGATAAAATGGATGTAGAGTTAATAAAAATGGATGTAGAGTGGATAAAATGGATGTAGAGTTGATAAAAATGGATGTAGAGTGGATAAAAATGGATGTAGATTGGATAAAATGGATGTAGAGTGGATAAAAATGGATGTAGAGTATATAAATTGGATGTAGAGTATATAAAATGGATGTAGAGTGGAAATAATGGATGTAGAGTGGATAAAATGGATGTAGAGTTCATAAAAATGGATGTAGAGTGGATAAAAATGGATGTAGATTGGATAAAATGGATGTAGAGTGGATAAAATGGATGTAGAGTGGATAAAATGGATGTAGAGTGGATAAAAATGGATTTAGAGTGGATATAATGGATGTAGAGTGGATAAAAATGGATGTAGTGTGGATAAAATGGATGTAGAGTGGATAAAAATGGATGTAGATTGGATAAAATGGATGTAGAGTTAATAAAAATGGATGTAGAGTGGATAAAATGGATGTAGAGTGGATAAAAATGGATGTAGATTGGATAAAATGGATGTAGAGTGGATAAAAATGGATGTAGAGTATATAAATTGGATGTAGAGTATATAAAATGGATGTAGAGTGGATAAAAATGGATGTAGATTGGATAAAATGGATGTAGAGTGGATAAAAATGGATGTAGATTGGATAAAATGGATGTAAAGTGGATAAAATGGATGTAGAGTGGATAAAATGGATGTAGAGTTGATAAAAATTGATGTAGAGTCGATAAAATGGATGTAGAGTGGATAAAATGGATGTAGAGTGGATAAAAATGGATGTAGAGCGGATAAAATGGATGTAGAGTGGATAAAATGGATGAAGAGTGGATAAAATTGTTGTAGAGTGGATAAAATGGATGTAGAATGGATAAAATGGATGTAAAGT
Source organism: Pemphredon lugubris (assembly GCA_933228935.1). Taxonomy (NCBI): domain Eukaryota; kingdom Metazoa; phylum Arthropoda; class Insecta; order Hymenoptera; family Crabronidae; genus Pemphredon; species Pemphredon lugubris. The sequence goes on from OW121816.1 coordinate 53,464,196, forward strand.
GGATAAAAATGGATGTCGAGTGGATAAAATGGATGTAGAGCGGGTAAAAATGGATGTAGAGTGGATAAAATGCGTGTAAAATGGATAAAAATGGATGTAGAGTGGATAAAAATAGATGTAGAGTGGATAAAATGGATGTAGAGGGGATAAAATGGATGTAGAGTGGATAAAATGGTTGTAGAGTGGATAAAATGGATGTAGAGTTGATAAAAATGGATGTAGAGTGGATAAAACGGATGTAGAGTGGATAAAAATGGATGTAGAGTGGATACAATGGTTGTAGAGTGGATAAAAATGGATATAGGGTAGATAAAATGGATGTAGAGTTAATTAAAATGGATGTAGAGTGGATATAATGGATGTAGAGAGGATAAAATGGATGTGGAGTGGATAACAATGGATGTAGAGTGGATAAAATGGATGTAGAGTGGATAAAATGGATGTAGAGTGGATAAAATGGTTGTAGAGTGGATAAAATGGATGTAGAGTTGATAAAAATGGATGTAGAGTGGATAAAACGGATGTAGAGTGGATAAAAATGGATGTAGAGTGGATACAATGGATGTAGAGTGGATAAAAATGGATATAGGGTAGATAAAATGGATGTAGAGTTAATAAAAATGGATGTAGAGTGGATATAATGGATGTAGAGAGGATAAAATGGATGTGGAGTGGATAACAATGGATGTAGAGTGGATAAAATGGATGTAGAGTGGATAAAATGGATGTAGAGTGGATAAAATGGTTGTAGAGTGGATAAAATGGATGTAGAGTTGATAAAAATGGATGTAGAGTGGATAAAACGGATGTAGAGTGGATAAAAATGGATGTAGAGTTGATAAAATGGATGTAAAGTGGATAAAATGGATGTAGAGTTAATAAAATTGGATGTAGAGTGGATAAAATGGATGTAGAGTTGATAAAAATGGATGTAGAGTGGATAAAAATGGATGTCGAGTGGATAAAATGGATGTAGAGTGGATAAAAATGGATGTAGAGTGGATAAAATGGATGTAGAGTGCATAAAAATGGATGTAGAGTGAATAAAATGGATGTAGAGTGGATAAAATGAATGTACAGTTAATAAAAATGGATGTAGAGTGGATAAAAATGGATGTAGAGTGGATAAAATGGATGTAGAGTCGATAAAATGGATGTAGAGTGGATAAAAATGGATGTAGAGTGGATAAAATGGATGTAGAGTGCATAAAAATGGATGTTGAGTGGATAAAATGGATGTAGAGTGGATAAAATGGATGTAAAGTGGATAAAAATGGATGTAGAGTGGATAAAATGGATGTAGAGTGGATAAAATGGATGTAGAGTGGATAAAAATGGATGTAGAGTGGATAAAATGGATGTAGAGTGTATAAAATGGATGTAGAGTGAATAAAATGGATGTAGAGTGGATAAAATGGATGTAGAGTGGATAAAATGGATGTAGAGTTGATAAAATGGATGTAAAGTGGACAAAATGGATGTAGAGTTAATAAAATTGGATGTAGAGTGGATAAAATGGATGTAGAGTGGATAAAAATGGATGTAGAGTATATAAATTGGATGTAGAGTATATAAAATGGATGTAGAGTGGATAAAAATGGATGTCGAGTGGATAAAATGGATGTAGAGTGGATAAAAATGGATGTAGATAGGATAAAATGGATGTAGAGTTAATAAAAATGGATGTAGATTGGATAAAATGGATGTAGAGTGGATAAAATGGATGTAGAGTGGATAAAAATGGATGTAGAGTATATAAATTGGATGTAGAGTATATAAAATGGATGTAGAGTGGAAATAATGGATGTAGAGTGGATAAAAATGGATGTAGATTGGATAAAATGGATGTAGAGTTAATAAAAATGGATGTAGAGTGGATAAAATGGATGTAGAGTGGATAAAAATGGATTTAGAGTGGATATAATGGATGTAGAGTGGATAAAAATGGATGTAGTGTGGATAAAATGGATGTAGAGTGGATAAAAATGGATGTAGATTGGATAAAATGGATGTAGAGTTAATAAAAATGGATGTAGAGTGGATAAAATGGATGTAGAGTGGATAAAAATGGATGTAGATTGGATAAAATGGATGTAGAGTGGATAAAAATGGATGTAGAGTATATAAATTGGATGTAGAGTATATAAAATGGATGTAGAGTGGATAAAAATGGATGTAGATTGGATAAAATGGATGTAGAGTGGATAAAAATGGATGTAGATTGGATAAAATGGATGTAAAGTGGATAAAATGGATGTAGAGTGGATAAAATGGATGTAGAGTTGATAAAAATTGATGTAGAGTCGATAAAATGGATGTAGAGTGGATAAAATGGATGTAGAGTGGATAAAAATGGATGTAGAGCGGATAAAATGGATGTAGAGTGGATAAAATGGATGAAGAGTGGATAAAATTGTTGTAGAGTGGATAAAATGGATGTAGAATGGATAAAATGGATGTAAAGTGGATAAAAATGGATGTCGAGTGGATAAAATGGATGTAGAGCGGGTAAAAATGGATGTAGAGTGGATAAAATGCGTGTAAAATGGATAAAAATGGATGTAGAGTGGATAAAAATAGATGTAGAGTGGATAAAATGGATGTAGAGGGGATAAAATGGATGTAGAGTGGATAAAATGGTTGTAGAGTGGATAAAATGGATGTAGAGTTGATAAAAATGGATGTAGAGTGGATAAAACGGATGTAGAGTGGATAAAAATGGATGTAGAGTGGATACAATGGTTGTAGAGTGGATAAAAATGGATATAGGGTAGATAAAATGGATGTAGAGTTAATTAAAATGGATGTAGAGTGGATATAATGGATGTAGAGAGGATAAAATGGATGTGGAGTGGATAACAATGGATGTAGAGTGGATAAAATGGATGTAGAGTGGATAAAATGGATGTAGAGTGGATAAAATGGTTGTAGAGTGGATAAAATGGATGTAGAGTTGATAAAAATGGATGTAGAGTGGATAAAACGGATGTAGAGTGGATAAAAATGGATGTAGAGTGGATACAATGGTTGTAGAGTGGATAAAAATGGATATAGGGTAGATAAAATGGATGTAGAGTTAATAAAAATGGATGTAGAGTGGATATAATGGATGTAGAGAGGATAAAATGGATGTGGAGTGGATAACAATGGATGTAGAGTGGATAAAATGGATGTAGAGTGGATAAAATGGATGTAGAGTGGATAAAATGGTTGTAGAGTGGATAAAATGGATGTAGAGTTGATAAAAATGGATGTAGAGTGGATAAAACGGATGTAGAGTGGATAAAAATGGATGTAGAGTTGATAAAATGGATGTAAAGTGGATAAAATGGATGTAGAGTTAATAAAATTGGATGTAGAGTGGATAAAATGGATGTAGAGTTGATAAAAATGGATGTAGAGTGGATAAAAATGGATGTCGAGTGGATAAAATGGATGTAGAGTGGATAAAAATGGATGTAGAGTGGATAAAATGGATGTAGAGTGCATAAAAATGGATGTAGAGTGAATAAAATGGATGTAGAGTGGATAAAATGAATGTACAGTTAATAAAAATGGATGTAGAGTGGATAAAAATGGATGTAGAGTGGATAAAATGGATGTAGAGTCGATAAAATGGATGTAGAGTGGATAAAAATGGATGTAGAGTGGATAAAATGGATGTAGAGTGCATAAAAATGGATGTTGAGTGGATAAAATGGATGTAGAGTGGATAAAATGGATGTAAAGTGGATAAAAATGGATGTAGAGTGGATAAAATGGATGTAGAGTGGATAAAATGGATGTAGAGTGGATAAAAATGGATGTAGAGTGGATAAAATGGATGTAGAGTGTATAAAATGGATGTAGAGTGAATAAAATGGATGTAGAGTGGATAAAATGGATGTAGAGTGGATAAAATGGATGTAGAGTTGATAAAATGGATGTAAAGTGGACAAAATGGATGTAGAGTTAATAAAATTGGATGTAGAGTGGATAAAATGGATGTAGAGTGGATAAAAATGGATGTAGAGTATATAAATTGGATGTAGAGTATATAAAATGGATGTAGAGTGGATAAAAATGGATGTCGAGTGGATAAAATGGATGTAGAGTGGATAAAAATGGATGTAGATAGGATAAAATGGATGTAGAGTTAATAAAAATGGATGTAGAGTGGATAAAATGGATGTAGAGTAGATAAAATGGATGTAGAGTGGATAAAATGGATGTAGAGTTGATAAAATGGATGTAAAGTGGATAAAATGGATGTAGAGTTAATAAAAATGGATGTAGAGTGGAAATAATGGATGTAGAGAGGATAAAATGGATGTAGAGTGGATAAAATGGATGTAGAGTTGTTCTCGATTTTAGTGAACTAGTAATGTGCGGATGGTGGAAAATATAGGTGGAAAAATCACTTGCAAGCACGCGTATGTAATGGGCCAAAAAACAGATGAATTTATTACAAAATGATATGACGATGACTGCATGAGTTTATGTACAATGGATGGTGCGGATGAATATTTACATTATCGTTATTTACAATTAATATGGGCCATGGATCGTTCGTTTCGTTCGTAATGGTGCGATGTGCCGAGGATGTAATTAGTGCATGATGATTACCGTGGGTGTGCAAGCACGTGGCGTCCTTTTGTTTCGAGTCCTAAATCAATTCCGTGGGCGTTCCAATGTCGTGATAAGCAGTTTAGTCCGTGGATGAAGAAGCGTGAGAGTCAAAGGCCGTGGTGAAAGCAAAGGTCGTATAATATAGCAAACAGGAATCAAAATTAGCGAAAGTAGCGAAAAGGCACGTGTGGTCACTAGACCGTTTGAACGAAAAGTGAGGAAGACCGCGTGGTGGCGCACCACGCACGCGGCGTGGGTAGACGAAACGATCCGTGATTGGCTGGAATTCCGGATTCTTCGAGAAAGTTCTCGAAGAATCCGAAGTATTTCCAAAAGAGAAAGTTACTTCCGGCTGAAAAACCGGAACGTAATTATTCGTTTGAATCCGTGGATGATGGTAAAGTCGGAACCTGCCTTTTCGACAAACCGAAAAGGCAGATTCTCAAACATTTCCGCCCGCCCTCAGCAATCCTTGCTGAGGAACCGATGGCCCAGGCGTAAACTGGTCATCCCCGTGGTTGAATCGGCAGTGGCGCAAGCTTCGCGATGGGTCGAGTGAGGGTGGTGGTAGCTGTCCTGAGGGTTACCACCCGTGTATGTCCGTCTTTCCCTGGATGCATGGTGGTGATCCTTGCCAACGGCCACTTTGTTGGTGGAAGCCTCTCATCGGTGATGAGTACAAGCGAGCCCACCTTAAGCTCGTTGGAAGGGTGGTGCCATTTCGAAATGGATTGGTGCCGTTGCAGGTAATGAGCGACCCATTGTGTCCAAAATTGCTGAGTCTTTTGCTGTACCAGCTGCCAACGTGACAGCCGGTTGACCTCCAGGTCTTCCAAGGATGGTTCTGGGAGCGTGGTAAGAGCGCTGCCCGTTAAAAAATGTCCTGGAGTCAATGCCGAGATGTCGTCTGGGTCGTCACTCAGTGGTTCCATGGGCCGTGAATTGAGGATAGCTTCGATTTGCGCCAGCATCGTGGTAAGCTCCTCAAAGGTCAAAATGGTCTCACCTACAGTGCGGCGGAGGTGAAATTTTATTGATTTTACCACCGCCTCCCACTTTCCACCCATGTGTGGTGCTGCAGGTGGATTAAATAACCACTGAGTCCTGTCCTTGGATAATATTGCAGCGATGGTTTGATGCTCCGTGGTTGCGCGCTTGAAGAGCCGTTGTATTGATGTGTCCGCTCCCACAAAATTCGTGCCGCAATCCGAATAAATTGTGAGAGGGATACCTCGTCGTGCCGAAAATCGTCTGTATGCCGCGATGAATCCTTCCGTGGTGCAGTCGCTTACAGTCTCGAGGTGGACTGCAGACGTTGCAAAACAGACAAAGACGCAAATCCATCCCTTTGACGTCTTTGCCCCACGGCCCTTCCACGTTTTGACTGTGAGGGGTCCGGCATAGTCCACACCGGTGGTGGTGAACGGTCTCGAAGGTGACACTCGAGAAATCGGCAGCTGTCCCATGAGCTGCTGCGCTCGTATTCCCCTGTGTCGTGCACAGGTAATGCACCGGAGAATATGAGCCTTGACCGGAGCCCTCCCTCCTATGATCCAATATAATTGCCGAATATGTGCCACGGTTAATTGTGTGCCACCGTGGAGTGTCCGTAAATGTGCCTGAAGAATAATAAGGTCAGATAATTTTGAATGACGAGGTAATATCGCTGGATGCTGTTCTTCAAATGTGAGGGCCGACTTTTGGAGTCGGCCTCCTACCCGTATTACTCCCTTTTCATCGACAAATGCAGTGAGTCGAGAAAAAGCATGGTTTTTCGATAATGTGCCATTCGAGTTAAGCGTCCTCAACTCGTGGGAGAAATACGCTGCTTGTGTTGCCTTTACCCAAAATATCCGTGCATGCTCCATATCAAGCGCCGAGATGTATGCAACCATGGATGCATCTAGAGTACCTCGTAGTCTGGCGAGTACTCTAAAACAAATTGCTGTGACGCGTAACAACTTGTGGAGAGAGGAATACCTGTATATGATATCCCAGTGGTAGTCAATTTTGGGTGCAGCAGCCGTGAATGCAATTCCGGGACGAGCTTCCAGTGCGCACGAGTCGTCCGGTTCCGTGGGTTGTGGAGGCCAAAGATGCATCGGTTGCGTTATCCATGGTGGTCCCGTCCACCATAGATGATGATCCTTCAACTGCTGTGTCGTTACGCCTCGTGAGGCGCAATCTGCAGGATTGGATGGGCCGGGTACGTGTCTCCAATGACCAGTTGGAGTAAGTTGTTGAATCTGCGTCACTCTGTTTCGTATGTAGTCCTTCCATCTCGATGGATGTGCCTTGATCCACGTTAATGTTACGCTCGAGTCTGTCCACAAATGAATCGCTGAAACCTTGAAATGAATCGTGGCAATTACATGTGTCATTAATTTAGATAATAGCAGCGCTGCTGACAATTCGAGTCGCGGGATTGTTAGAGCCTTGATGGGAGCTACCTTGGTTTTGGAACAAACCAATGTGCATTTTGGATCCGTGGACGTCGAGGTAGTAACCAGATACACAACTGCAGACATTGCAAGTTGTGAGGCATCAGAGAAGCCGTGTAATTCCACCGTGGTGTTCGTATATGTGCCGAACCATCTTGGTATAGAGAGACTGGCCAGTCCTTTGAAATCTTCTCTGATGTCCTTCCATTTTGATGCGAGCTGAGACGGTAATGGGTCGTCCCAGCCAATTTTGTGCAGCCAGAGCTCCTGAAGCAGCATTTTTGCTCTGACTACAACCGGCGATACAAAGCCGAGTGGATCGAATATCTGTGCCACTTCAGATAATGCGAGTCGTTTTGTAAATGCTCCCGTATGGTCTTGAATCCGTGAATGGAAGGAAAATGTGTCGGTCTGTGGATGCCATCGTATTCCAAGTATTTTAGTTGCGCAATCGTCGAAAATAATGGGTCCTGCTGCTTCGTGTGTCGAAATCATGTCGAGAAGATCGTAGCTGGTTGAATGCCATTTCGCTAGTGGAAATCCGCCCGCGTTGCACAATCCTATTAATTGTTTCGCAACTTTTTTAAGCTGGCGTGTAGAATCGGCACCGCCAAAGATGTCGTCTACGTATCTTCCCTTCAAGATTGATGGAACCGCCAAGGGAAATCGTTGGCCCTCGTCTTCAGCCAACTGAATGAGCGTCCGTACTGCCAAAAATGGAGCCGCTCTTGTGCCATATGTAACCGTGGTGAGCTGATATGGAACCTTGTTCATTTGTGCGTCAATCCACAATATTCGCTGCAGATCCCAGTCGTCCTTGTGTACCTGTATCTGCCGGTACATTTTGGTGATATCTGTAGCAAATATGTGTCTATAGTGCCGTATCCACATCAGTACACCTGTAATATCCAACATTAGATTCGCTCCTGTATGCATAATATCATTTAAAGAATTTCCCGAAGAACTGGGGCATGAGCCGTTGAAAACTACTCGAATTTTCGTGGATGTGCCGTCTGACTTGAGAACTCCATGGTGAGGCAAATAGTAGACAGGTCGGCTGATTTCTGCCGAAGTGTGACCATGCGGGACCCTCAACCCTCCTGAAGCCGAAGCTTCATGTGCCAAGGTCATCCCAGCCACAGAATCGACGTGAAATTCAGCACGATTTGTCTTTCCTAAAGACTCACCTGAGACTCGTGTCATGTGTCCAAGTTCCTCGTATTCTTCCATGAATGCAGAGTACAAAGTTCGATAGTGGTGGTCCCTCTGAAATTTTCTCAGTCCGCTGTCAAGACTGCGATGCGCCGGTAAATGTGATGCTCCGAGGAAGGATGCCGGTGTTTTCAGAGGGAGTCGAACAATGTACCTTCCGGATGCGTCTCGTGAATGTGTCGTACGAAAATGATCCTCGCATTCCTGCTCATCGGGTGTCAGTGCATCGGTGCTGTCAAACATAACCTCCTCCTGCTCCCAAAATTTTGTGAGCATTTTCTGCAAATCTGCATCCTGGTGTTGGATAGATGCATGGAGGTTAATTGATTTTGACAGATTCGTGGATGAAACAGGGCCCAGGATGAGCCACCCGAATACAGAAAGCTGTGCGATAGGCATAGATGGAGATTCCCTTATAATATTGGGTTTTATAACCTCACCATAGTAATCTGCACCGAGGATGATGTCGATTCTCCTTGGCGTCAGGAAATCTGTGTCCGCCAGCTTTAGTTTTTCCAAATGTGGCCACGTCTGGCCTGGAGAATCGAAGGATGGCAGAATCGTTGTCATGTTGGTGAGGATATGGGCCTGTACCGTGACTGAGGCTGCTCTATACATGGAACATAGTGTCAGTGAAACTATACCCCGTGTATGCGTAGATTTATTACCACCTATGCCGATGATAGCCATGGATGAGTGGTGGCGTTGGACATTAAGTGTGCGAACCAACCTTTCAGATACAAAGGTTAATTCTGAACCAGAATCAATTAATAGACGAGCTTTGTGGGTACATACCGTGGTATGGATCGTTACCATGGCTGTTGCAAGCAGAGTTGAAGGCGGTCCGTGGATGAAATCTGCTTGTAGCTGTGGATGTGTGGTTGGCGGTCCTTGGAGGTTATGTTGACCTGTCACTTTTGGTGACAGGCCGTGGATGCAGTCTGTTTCTATGGAGTCGTTACCGTGGATGAGTGTCGTAGTCCGGGGATGTCTGCATGGGTCGTCAACGATTGCGCCGTGGTCCTAGTGATTGGCGGAGGAGGTGCTGGGCCTGGGCTTGTCCGTGGCTGCAGTTCTGGTTGTGCCGGGGGTGACCGTGGTTGTGCCGTGGTGTGCCTCGTCGTGCAGCATTGTGTGGTGCCTGCCCGCACACGAGAGGCAGCTCACCTGGTTGCGGCACACATTGACACTGTGCCGCCCCAGGCAGTTGAAGCACAACCTCTGGTTGCGCACCACCTTGCGCCGATCCGCCACTGTGAGGTCCCGGAACCTGGGACACCGAACGAGGTAGTGCACCTCCCTGCAGTAGTCACACTGCGTCTTCGGGTCCACAGGTGTGCCGGTGGCGGTGTGCGCAACCCGAGGTTGAACCGGTGCGGGAGTCTGAAGCGCCGGTGTGGGACCCTGATGCGCCGTTGCCACTAGCACCTTCCGTGGTTGAGCCGATGTTTTGGCAGGCACCGTGGATGGCCGCGCAGAGGACGAACATGTGCCGCTGGAGCTCTGGGCCTTGGCTGCATACGTGAGCCCTTCCCTGGATGAATTTACCTCCAGGCGCTCCAATACCCTTGCCTGAGCCATGATGAATGCCTCAAGGGCCTCGAAGCTCGGGTACTTAGAGGAGCTCCCGAGGGAAGTCTCCCAGAGCTCAGCCGTGGTTGCGTCAAGGTGTCGTGCCAGGTGGTTGACGAGGAGACTTTCGAGGATATTCTCCTCCTCCATCGTCTTCAGGACCCTGTATGAGTCAGCCACCTGGGACACGAGCTGGGTCAACCCAGTTGCCGTCCTCTTCTCGAGCCTGGGAATCTCGAGGATTTGGTCGAGACGCGCCTGGATGAGGAACCGCCGGTTCTCAAAACGCGCCTCGAGCACCTTCCACGATGCCTCCAAGGATGTGCCGACCAGTGGTAGTCCCGCGATGAGCTTGTGAGGCTCCCCCCGCACACACCCCCGCAGGTAGTGCAGCCTCTCTATGTTGGACAGCCGCTCATTTCCGAGGATGAGTTGGGTGAATAAGTCCCGGAATGCTGGCCATGCGGCGTAATCGCCGTCAAATGTGGGCAGCGCTATGTCCGGGAGCTTGGTCATGAACCGCGTCTCCGTGGACTGGGCCTTTGCCATGGATGCTGTTTTGAGGGTGTGTCGGAGGCGCCCCAGAGCCATTTTGCCCGTGCGATGAAGTCGTGACTCGGTGCCGTGAATGTCGTCTTTGAAATATCCGTGGTTGAGGAAAGCCGCGGGCCATTGCAGCTCCATATACGTGTGTTCCGTCCGGAACACCACGTGGGCCTCTTCGAGATGCTCAACGAGCATGTCGACCTCAACCAACGAGGTCTTGTCGGGGTCCATGGGGATGTCGTCGACGATCTCCGCGATCTCCCTGACTCGGCTCCGTTGCGTCTGTGCCTTGGCTTCCAGCTCAGCTGGAAGCACCGCGGGTGACTTGCTCCTTGTCGCCTTGCCCTTGGCTATCGAGGATGAGTCTTGAACCTCCGTGGGTGGGTCGGGGGTGAGGCACGGGAGCTTAATCACCCGTTTAGATGCGCCGGTGTCCTTGGATGAGCCTTCCTTCTGCGCCGGTTCCGTGGATGAGCCATCGTCGAGATTCATGGTGGGGGGTCCCCTCCCCAATGGTCCAAAACTTATCGCTTTGTTGATCCTGTTGATGCCCGACATGATGAAGAAAACCGCAAAATTCACGACAAGAACCACACCGCACACAACGAAATTGAACGCCGTTCGAAAAAGTACGTTGAGAACCGCGGTTGTTTACATCCGCGCGATGAGCCTCAAGTACAGTCAAAGTCAAGAATATACACACGCGGCCGCGAGAGATATCCACCATCCGGCTCGAAGGACCAAATGTTCTCGATTTTAGTGAACTAGTAATGTGCGGATGGTGGAAAATATAGGTGGAAAAATCACTTGCAAGCACGCGTATGTAATGGGCCAAAAAACAGATGAATTTATTACAAAATGATATGACGATGACTGCATGAGTTTATGTACAATGGATGGTGCGGATGAATATTTACATTATCGTTATTTACAATTAATATGGGCCATGGATCGTTCGTTTCGTTCGTAATGGTGCGATGTGCCGAGGATGTAATTAGTGCATGATGATTACCGTGGGTGTGCAAGCACGTGGCGTCCTTTTGTTTCGAGTCCTAAATCAATTCCGTGGGCGTTCCAATGTCGTGATAAGCAGTTTAGTCCGTGGATGAAGAAGCGTGAGAGTCAAAGGCCGTGGTGAAAGCAAAGGTCGTATAATATAGCAAACAGGAATCAAAATTAGCGAAAGTAGCGAAAAGGCACGTGTGGTCACTAGACCGTTTGAACGAAAAGTGAGGAAGACCGCGTGGTGGCGCACCACGCACGCGGCGTGGGTAGACGAAACGATCCGTGATTGGCTGGAATTCCGGATTCTTCGAGAAAGTTCTCGAAGAATCCGAAGTATTTCCAAAAGAGAAAGTTACTTCCGGCTGAAAAACCGGAACGTAATTATTCGTTTGAATCCGTGGATGATGGTAAAGTCGGAACCTGCCTTTTCGACAAACCGAAAAGGCAGATTCTCAAACAAGAGTTCATAAAAATGGATGTAGAGTGGATAAAAATGGATGTAGATTGGATAAAATGGATGTAGAGTGGATAAAAATGGATGTGGAGTGGATAAAATGGATGTAGAGTGGATAAAATGGTTGTAGAGTGGATAAAATGGATGTAGAGTGGATAAAATGGATGTAGAATGGATAAAAATGGATGTAGAGTGGATAAAATGGATGTAGAGTGGATAAAATGGTTGTAGAGTGGATAAAATGGATGTAGATAGGATAAAATGGATGTAGAGTGGACAAAATGGATGTAGAGTGGATAAAAATGGATGTAGAGTGGATAAAATGGATGTAGAATGGATAAAATTGATGTAAAGTGGATAAAAATGGATGTCGAGTGGATAAAATGGATGTAGAGTGGATAAAAATAGATGTAGAGAGGATAAAATGGATGTAGAGTGGATAAAAATGGATGTAGAGAGGATAAAATGGATGTAGAGTGGATAAAATGGATGTACAGTTAATAAAAATGGATGTAGAGTGGAAATAATGGATGTAGAGAGGATAAAATGGATGTAGAGTGGATAAAATGGATGTAGAGTTCATAAAAATGGATGTAGAGTGGATAAAAATGGATGTAGATTGGATAAAATGGATGTAGAGTTGATAAAATGGATGTAGAGTTAATAAAAATGGATGTAGAGTGGAAATAATAGATGTAGAGAGGATAAAATGGATGTAGAGCGGATAAAATGGATGTAGAGTTCATAAAAATGGATGTAGAGTGGATACAAATGGATGTAGATTGGATAAAATGGATGTGGAGTGGATAAAACGGATGTAGAGTGGATAAAAAGGATGCAGAGTGGATAAAAATAGATGTAGTGTGGATAAAATGGATGTAGAGTGGATAACAATGGATGTAGAGTGGATAAAATGGATGTAGAGTGGATAAAAATGGATGTAGAGTGGATAAAATGGATGTAGAGTGTATAAAATGGATGTAGAGTGAATAAAATGGATGTAGAGTGGATAAAATTGATGTAGAGTGTATAAAATGGATGTAGAGTGGATAAAAATGGATGTAGAGTGGATAAAAATGGATGTAGATTGGATAAAATGGATGTAAAGTGGATAAAATGGATGTAGAGTTAATAAAATTGGATGTAGAGTGGATAAAATGGATGTAGAGTTGATAAAAATGGATGTAGAGTGGATAAAAATGGATGTAGATTGGATAAAATGGATGTAGAGTGGATAAAAATGGATGTAGAGTATATAAATTGGATGTAGAGTATATAAAATGGATGTAGAGTGGATAAAAATGGATGTAGAGTTGATAAAAATGGATGTAGAGTGGATAAAAATGGATGTAGATTGGATAAAATGGATGTAGAGTGGATAAAAATGGATGTAGAGTATATAAATTGGATGTAGAGTATATAAAATGGATGTAGAGTGGACAAAAATGGATGTAGAGTTGATAAAAATGGATGTAGAGTGGATAAAAATGGATGTAGAGTGGATAAAATGGATGTAGAGCGGATAAAAATGGATGTAGTTTGGATAAAATGAATGTAGAGTGGATAAAATGGATGTAGAGTTGATAAAAATGGATGTAGAGTGGACAAAATAGATTTAGAGTGGATAAAAATTGATGTAGAGTGGATAAAATGAATGTAGAGTGGATAAAAATGGATGTAGAGTGGATAAAAATGGATGTGGAGTGGATAAAATGGATGTAGAGTGGATAAAATGGACGTAGAGTGGATAAAAATGGATGTAGAGTGGATAAAATGGATGTAGAGTGTATAAAATGGGTGTAAAGTGGATAAAAATGGATGTAGAGTGGATAAAATGGATGTAGAATGGATAAAAATGGATGTAGAGCGGATAAAAATGGATGTAGAGTGGATAAAATGGGTGTAAAATGGATAAAAATGGATGTAGAGTGGATAAAAATGGATGTCGAGTGGATAAAATGGATGTAGAGTGGATAAAAATAGATGTAGAGAGGATAAAATGGATGTAGAGTGGATAAAAATGGATGTAGAGAGGATAAAATGGATGTAGAGTGGATAAAATGGATGTACAGTTAATAAAAATGGATGTAGAGTGGAAATAATGGATGTAGAGAGGATAAAATGGATGTAGAGTGGATAAAATGGATGTAGAGTTCATAAAAATGGATGTAGAGTGGATAAAAATGGATGTAGATTGGATAAAATGGATGTAGAGTTGATAAAATGGATGTAGAGTTAATAAAAATGGATGTAGAGTGGAAATAATAGATGTAGAGAGGATAAAATGGATGTAGAGCGGATAAAATGGATGTAGAGTTCATAAAAATGGATGTAGAGTGGATACAAATGGATGTAGATTGGATAAAATGGATGTGGAGTGGATAAAACGGATGTAGAGTGGATAAAAATGGATGTACAGTGGATAAAATGGATGTAGAGTTCATAAAAATGGATGTAGAGTGGATAAAAATGGATGTAGATTGGATAAAATGGATGTAGAGTGGATAAAATGGATGTAGAGTGGATAAAAATGGATGTAGAGTGGATAAAAATGGATGTAGATTGGATAAAATGGATGTAGAGTGGATAAAATGGATGTAGAGTGCATAAAAATGGATGTTGAGTGGATAAAATGGATGTAGAGTGGATAAAATGGATGTAGAGTGGATAAAAATGGATTTAGAGTGGATATAATGGATGTAGAATAGATAAAAATGGATGTATTGTGGATAAAATGGATGTAGAGTGGATAAAAATGGATGTAGAGTGGATAAAATGGATGTAGAGTGGATAAAACGGATGTAGAGTGGATAAAAAGGATGCAGAGTGGATAAAAATAGATGTAGTGTGGATAAAATGGATGTAGAGTGGATAACAATGGATGTAGAGTGGATAAAATGGATGTAGAGTGGATAAAAATGGATGTAGAGTGGATAAAATGGATGTAGAGTGTATAAAATGGATGTAGAGTGAATAAAATGGATGTAGAGTGGATAAAATTGATGTAGAGTGTATAAAATGGATGTAGAGTGGATAAAAATGGATGTAGAGTGGATAAAAATGGATGTAGATTGGATAAAATGGATGTAAAGTGGATAAAATGGATGTAGAGTTAATAAAATTGGATGTAGAGTGGATAAAATGGATGTAGAGTTGATAAAAATGGATGTAGAGTGGATAAAAATGGATGTAGATTGGATAAAATGGATGTAGAGTGGATAAAAATGGATGTAGAGTATATAAATTGGATGTAGAGTATATAAAATGGATGTAGAGTGGATAAAAATGAATGTAGAGTTGATAAAAATGGATGTAGAGTGGATAAAAATGGATGTAGATTGGATAAAATGGATGTAGAGTGGATAAAAATGGATGTAGAGTATATAAATTGGATGTAGAGTATATAAAATGGATGTAGAGTGGATAAAAATGGATGTAGAGTTGATAAAAATGGATGTAGAGTGGATAAAAATGGATGTAGAGTGGATAAAATGGATGTAGAGCGGATAAAAATGGATGTAGTTTGGATAAAATGAATGTAGAGTGGATAAAATGGATGTAGAGTTGATAAAAATGGATGTAGAGTGGACAAAATAGATTTAGAGTGGATAAAAATTGATGTAGAGTGGATAAAATGAATGTAGAGTGGATAAAAATGGATGTAGAGTGGATAAAAATGGATGTGGAGTGGATAAAATGGATGTAGAGTGGATAAAATGGACGTAGAGTGGATAAAAATGGATGTAGAGTGGATAAAATGGATGTAGAGTGTATAAAATGGGTGTAAAGTGGATAAAAATGGATGTAGAGTGGATAAAATGGATGTAGAATGGATAAAAATGGATGTAGAGCGGATAAAAATGGATGTAGAGTGGATAAAATGGGTGTAAAATGGATAAAAATGGATGTAGAGTGGATAAAAATAGATGTAGAGTGGATAAAATGGATGTAGAGGGGATAAAATGGATGTAGAGTGGATAAAATGGTTGTAGAGTGGATAAAATGGATGTAGAGTTGATAAAAATGGATGTAGATTGGATAAAATTGGATGTAGAGTGGATAAAATGGATGTAGAGTGGATAAAATGGATGTAGAGTTGATAAAATGGATGTAAAGTGGACAAAATGGATGTAGAGTTAATAAAATTGGATGTAGAGTGGATAAAATGGATGTAGAGTGGATAAAAATGGATGTAGAGTATATAAATTGGATGTAGAGTATATAAAATGGATGTAGAGTGGATAA
Source organism: Pemphredon lugubris (assembly GCA_933228935.1). Lineage (NCBI taxonomy): Eukaryota > Metazoa > Arthropoda > Insecta > Hymenoptera > Crabronidae > Pemphredon > Pemphredon lugubris. Next base: position 53,480,279 of record OW121816.1, read on the forward strand.
AAATGGATGTCGAGTGGATAAAATGGATGTAGAGTGGATAAAAATGGATGTAGATAGGATAAAATGGATGTAGAGTTAATAAAAATGGATGTAGAGTGGATAAAATGGATGTAGAGTAGATAAAATGGATGTAGAGTGGATAAAATGGATGTAGAGTTGATAAAATGGATGTAAAGTGGATAAAATGGATGTAGAGTTAATAAAAATGGATGTAGAGTGGAAATAATGGATGTAGAGAGGATAAAATGGATGTAGAGTGGATAAAATGGATGTAGAGTGGATAAAAATGGATGTGGAGTGGATAAAATGGATGTAGAGTGGATAAAATGGTTGTAGAGTGGATAAAATGGATGTAGAGTGGATAAAATGGATGTAGAATGGATAAAAATGGATGTAGAGTGGATAAAATGGATGTAGAGTGGATAAAATGGTTGTAGAGTGGATAAAATGGATGTAGATAGGATAAAATGGATGTAGAGTTAATAAAAATGGATGTAGAGTGGACAAAATGGATGTAGAGTGGATAAAAATGGATGTAGAGTGGATAAAATGGATGTAGAATGGATAAAATGGATGTAAAGTGGATAAAAATGGATGTCGAGTGGATAAAATGGATGTAGAGTGGATAAAAATAGATGTAGAGAGGATAAAATGGATGTAGAGTGGATAAAAATGGATGTAGAGAGGATAAAATGGATGTAGAGTGGATAAAATGGATGTACAGTTAATAAAAATGGATGTAGAGTGGAAATAATGGATGTAGAGAGGATAAAATGGATGTAGAGTGGATAAAATGGATGTAGAGTTCATAAAAATGGATGTAGAGTGGATAAAAATGGATGTAGATTGGATAAAATGGATGTAGAGTTGATAAAATGGATGTAGAGTTAATAAAAATGGATGTAGAGTGGAAATAATAGATGTAGAGAGGATAAAATGGATGTAGAGCGGATAAAATGGATGTAGAGTTCATAAAAATGGATGTAGAGTGGATACAAATGGATGTAGATTGGATAAAATGGATGTGGAGTGGATAAAACGGATGTAGAGTGGATAAAAATGGATGTACAGTGGATAAAATGGATGTAGAGTTCATAAAAATGGATGTAGAGTGGATAAAAATGGATGTAGATTGGATAAAATGGATGTAGAGTGGATAAAATGGATGTAGAGTGGATAAAAATGGATGTAGAGTGGATAAAAATGGATGTAGATTGGATAAAATGGATGTAGAGTGGATAAAATGGATGTAGAGTGCATAAAAATGGATGTTGAGTGGATAAAATGGATGTAGAGTGGATAAAATGGATGTAGAGTGGATAAAAATGGATTTAGAGTGGATATAATGGATGTAGAATAGATAAAAATGGATGTATTGTGGATAAAATGGATGTAGAGTGGATAAAAATGGATGCAGAGTGGATAAAATGGATGTAGAGTGGATAAAACGGATGTAGAGTGGATAAAAAGGATGTAGAGTGGATAAAATGGATGCAGAGTGGATAAAAATAGATGTAGTGTGGATAAAATGGATGTAGAGTGGATAACAATGGATGTAGAGTGGATAAAATGGATGTAGAGTGGATAAAAATGGATGTAGAGTGGATAAAATGGATGTAGAGTGTATAAAATGGATGTAGAGTGAATAAAATGGATGTAGAGTGGATAAAAATGGATGTAGATTGGATAAAATGGATGTAACGTGGATAAAATGGATGTAGAGTTAATAAAATTGGATGTAGAGTGGATAAAATGGATGTAGAGTTGATAAAAATGGATGTAGAGTGGATAAAAATGGATGTAGATTGGATAAAATGGATGTAGAGTGGATAAAAATGGATGTAGAGTATATAAATTGGATGTAGAGTATATAAAATGGATGTAGAGTGGATAAAAATGGATGTAGAGTTGATAAAAATGGATGTAGAGTGGATAAAAATGGATGTAGATTGGATAAAATGGATGTAGAGTGGATAAAAATGGATGTAGAGTATATAAATTGGATGTAGAGTATATAAAATGGATGTAGAGTGGATAAAAATGGATGTAGAGTTGATAAAAATGGATGTAGAGTGGATAAAAATGGATGTAGAGTGGATAAAATGGATGTAGAGCGGATAAAAATGGATGTAGAGTGGATAAAATGAATGTAGAGTGGATAAAATGGATGTAGAGTTGATAAAAATGGATGTAGAGTGGACAAAATAGATTTAGAGTGGATAAAAATTGATGTAGAGTGGATAAAATGGATGTAGAGTGGATAAAAATGGATGTAGAGTGGATAAAAATGGATGTGGAGTGGATAAAATGGATGTAGAGTGGATAAAATGGACGTAGAGTGGATAAAAATGGATGTAGAGTGGATAAAATGGATGTAGAGTGTATAAAATGGGTGTAAAGTGGATAAAAATGGATGTAGAGTGGATAAAATGGATGTAGAATGGATAAAAATGGATGTAGAGCGGATAAAAATGGATGTAGAGTGGATAAAATGGGTGTAAAATGGATAAAAATGGATGTAGAGTGGATAAAAATAGATGTAGAGTGGATAAAATGGATGTAGAGGGGATAAAATGGATGTAGAGTGGATAAAATGGTTGTAGAGTGGATAAAATGGATGTAGAGTTGATAAAAATGGATGTAGATTGGATAAAAATGGATGTAGAGTGGATAAAATGGATGTAGATTGGATAAAATGGGTGTAAAATGGATAAAAATGGATGTAGAGTGGATAAAATGGATGTAGAGTCGATAAAATGGATGTAGAGTGGATAAAAATGGATGTAGAGTGGATAAAATGGATGTAGATTGGATAAAAATAGATGTAGAGAGGATAAAATGGATGTAGAGTGGATAAAAATGGATGTAGAGTGGATAAAAATGGATGTAGAGTGGATAAAATGGATGAAGAGTGGATAAAATGGGTGTAAAATGGATAAAAATGGATGTAGAGTGGATAAAAATGGATGTAGAGTGGATAAAATGGATGTAGATTGGATAAAATGGTTGTAGAGTGGATAAAATGGATGTAGAGTGGATAAAATGGATGTAGAGTTGATAAAAATTGATGTAGAGTCGATAAAATGGATGTAGAGTGGATAAAATGGATGTAGAGTGGATAAAATGGATGTACAGTTAATAAAAATGGATGTAGAGTGGATATAATGGATGTAGAGAGGATAAAATGGATGTGGAGTAGATAACAATGGATGTAGAGTGAATATAATGGATGTAGAGAGGATAAAATGGATGTGGAGTGGATAACAATGGATGTAGAGTGGATATAATGGATGTAGAGAGGATAAAATGGATGTGGAGTAGATAACAATGGATGCAGAGTGGATAAAATGGATGTAGAGTGGATAAAATGGATGTAGAGTGGATAAAATGGTTGTAGAGTGGATAAAATGGATGTAGAGTGGATAAAAATGGATGTCGAGTGGATAAAATGGATGTAGAGTTAATAAAAATGGATGTAGAGTGGATAAAATGGATGTAGAGTGGATAAAAATGGATGTAGAGTTGATAAAAATGGATGTAGAGTGGATAAAAATGGATGTAGATTGGAGAAAATGGATGTAGAGTGGATAAAAATGGATGTAGATTGGAGAAAATGGACGTAGAGTGGATAAAAATGGATGTAGAGTATATAAATTGGATGTAGAGTATATAAAATGGATGTAGAATGGATAAAAATGGATGTCGAGTGGATAAAATGGATGTAGAGTGGATAAAAATGGATGTAAATTGGATACAATGGATGTAGAGTTAATAAAAATGGATGTAGAGTGGATAAAATGGATGTAGAGTTGATAAAAATGGATGTAGAGTGGATAAAAATGGATGTAGAGTGGATAAAATGGATGTAGAGTGGATAAAAATGGATGTAGAGTGGATAAAATGGATGTAGAGTGGATAAAATGGATGTAGAGTGGATAAAATGGATGTAGAGTGGATAAAATGGATGTAGAGTGGATAAAAATGGATGTAGAGTGGATAAAATGGATGTAGAGTTGATAAAAATGGATGTAGAGTGGATAAAAATGGATGTAGAGTGGATAAAATGGATGTAGAGTTGATAAAATGGATGTAAAGTGGATAAAATGGATGTATAGTTAATAAAAATGGATGTAGAGTGGATAAAATGGATGTAGAGTTGATAAAAATGGATGTAGAGTGGATAAAATGGATGTAGAGTGTATAAAATGGGTGTAAAGTGGATAAAAATGGATGTAGAGTGGATAAAATGGATGTAGAATGGATAAAAATGGATGTAGAGCGGATAAAAATGGATGTAGAGTGGATAAAATGGGTGTAAAATGGATAAAAATGGATGTAGAGTGGATAAAAATAGATGTAGAGTGGATAAAATGGATGTAGAGGGGATAAAATGGATGTAGAGTGGATAAAATGGTTCTAGAGTGGATAAAATGGATGTAGAGTTGATAAAAATGGATGTAGAGTGAATAAAAATGGATGTAGAGTGGATAAAATGGATGTAGATTGGATAAAATGGTTGTAGAGTGGATAAAATGGATGTAGAGTGGATAAAATGGATGTAGAGTTGATAAAAATTGATGTAGAGTCGATAAAATGGATGTAGAGTGGATAAAATGGATGTAGAGTGGATAAAAATGGATGTAGAGAGGATAAAATGGATGTAGAGTGGATAAAATGGATGTAGAGTGGATATAATGGATGTAGAGTTGATAAAATGGATGTAAAGTGGATAAAATGGATGTAGAGTTAATAAAAATGGATGTCGAGTGGAAATAATTGATGTAGAGAGGATAAAATAGATGTAGAGTGGATAAAATGGATGTAGAGTTCATAAAAATGGATGTAGAGTGGATAAAAATGGATGTAGATTGGATAAAATGGATGTAGAGTGGATAAAAATGGATGTAGAGTGGATAAAAATGGATGTAGAGTGGATAAAAATAGATGTAGAGAGGATAAAATGGATGTAGAGTGGATAAAAATGGATGTAGAGTGGATAAAAATGGATGTAGAGTGGATAAAATGGATGAAGAGTGGATAAAATGGGTGTAAAGTGGATAAAAATGGATGTAGAGTGGATAAAAATGGATGTAGAGTGGATAAAATGGATGTAGATTGGATAAAATGGTTGTAGAGTGGATAAAATGGATGTAGAGTGGATAAAATGGATGTAGAGTTGATAAAAATTGATGTAGAGTCGATAAAATGGATGTAGAGTGGATAAAATGGATGTAGAGTGGATAAAAATGGATGTAGAGCGGATACAAATGGATGTAGAGTGGATAAAATGGGTGTAAAATGGATAAAAATGGATGTAGAGTGGATAAAAATGGATGTAGAGTGGATAAAATGGATGTAGAGGGGATAAAATGGATGTAGAGTGGATAAAATAGATGTCGAGTGGATAAAAATGGATGTAGTGTGGATAAAATGGATGTAGAGTGGATAAAATGGATGTAGAGGGGATAAAATGGATGTAGAGTGGATAAAATTGTTGTAGAGTGGATAAAATGGATGTAGAGTTGATAAAAATGGATGTAGAGAGGATAAAATGGATGTAGAGTGGATAAAATGGATGTACAGTTAATAAAAATGGATGTAGAGTGGAAATAATGGATGTAGAGAGGATAAAATGGATGTAGAGTGGATAAAATGGATGTAGAGTTCATAAAAATGGATGTAGAGTGGATAAAAATGGATGTAGATTGGATAAAATGGATGTAGAGTGGATAAAAATGGATGTAGAGTAGATAAAATGGATGTAGAGTGGATAAAATGGATGTAGAGTTGATAAAATGGATGTAAAGTGGATAAAATGGATGTAGAGTTAATAAAAATGGATGTAGAGTGGAAATAATGGATGTAGAGAGGATAAAATGGATGTAGAGTGGATAAAATGGATGTAGAGTTCATAAAAATGGATGTAGAGTGGATAAAAATGGATGTAGATTGGATAAAATGGATGTAGAGTGGATAAAATGGATGTAGAGTTCATAAAAATGGATGTAGAGTGGATAAAAATGGATGTAGATTGGATAAAATGGATGCAGAGTGGATAAAATGGATGTAGAGTGGATAAAAATGGATGTAGAGTTAATAAAAATGGATGTAGAGTGGAAATAATGGATGTAGAGAGGATAAAATGGATGTAGAGTGGATAAAATGGATGTAGAGTTCATAAAAATGGATGTAGAGTGGATAAAAATGGATGTAGATTGGATAAAATGGATGTAGAGTGGATAAAATGGATGTAGAGTTCATAAAAATGGATGTAGAGTGGATAAAAATGGATGTAGATTGGATAAAATGTATGTAGAGTGGATAAAAATGGATGTGGAGTGGATAAAATGGATGTAGAGTGGATAAAATGGTTGTAGAGTGGATAAAATGGATGCAGAGTGGATAAAATGGATGTAGAGTGGATAAAAATGGATGTAGAGTGGATCAAATGGATGTAGAGTGGATAAAATGGATGTAGAGTGGATAAAATGGATGTAGAGTGGATAAAAATGGATGTAGAGTGGATAAAATGGATGTAGAATGGATAAAATGGATGTAAAGTGGATAAAAATGGATGTCGAGTGGATAAAATGGATGTAGAGTGGATAAAAATAGATGTAGAGAGGATAAAATGGATGTAGAGTGGATAAAAATGGATGTAGAGTGGATAAAAATGGATGTAGAGTGGATAAAATGGATGTAGAGTGGATAAAAATGGATGTAGAGTGGATAAAATGGATGTAGAGTGGATAAAATGGATGTAGAGTGGATAAAAATGGATGTAGAGTGGATAAAATGGATGTAGAGTGGATAAAATGGTTGTAGAGTGGATAAAATGGATGTAGAGTTGATAAAAATGGAAGTAGAGTGCATAAAATGGATGTAGAGTGGATAAAATGGATGTAGAGTGGATAAAATGGATGTAGAGTGGATAAAAATGGATGTAGAGTGGATAAAATGGATGTAGAATGGATAAAATGGATGTAAAGTGGATAAAAATGGATGTCGAGTGGATAAAATGGATGCAGAGTGGATAAAAATAGATGTAGAGAGGATAAAATGGATGTAGAGTGGATAAAATGGATGAAGAGTGGATAAAATTGTTGTAGAGTGGATAAAATGGATGTAGAATGGATAAAATGGATGTAAAGTGGATAAAAATGGATGTCGAGTGGATAAAATGGATGTAGAGTGGATAAAAATAGATGTAGAGAGGATAAAATGGAAGTAGAGTGGATAAAAATGGGTGTAGAGTGGATAAAAATGGATGTAGATTGGATAAAATGGATGTAGAGTGGATGAAAATGGATGTAGAATATATAAATTGGATGTAGAGTATATAAAATGGATGTAGAGTGGATAAAATGGATGTACATTTAATAAAAATGGATGTAGAGTGGATAAAAATGGATGTAGAGTGGATAAAATGGATGTAAAGTGGATAAAAATGGATGTCGAGTGGATAAAATGGATGTAGAGTGGATAAAAATAGATGTAGAGAGGATAAAATGGAAGTAGAGTGGATAAAAATGGATGTAGAGTGGATAAAAATGGATGTAGAGTGGATAAAATGGATGTAGAGTGGATAAAAATGGATGTAGAGAGGATAAAATGGATGTAGAGTGGATAAAATGGATGTACAGTTAATAAAAATGGATGTAGAGTGGAAATAATGGATGTAGAGAGGATAAAATGGATGTAGAGTGGATAAAATGGATGTAGAGTTCATAAAAATGGATGTAGATTGGATAAAATGGATGTAGATTGGATAAAATGGATGTAGAGTGGATGAAAATGGATGTAGAATATATAAATTGGATGTAGAGTATATAAAATGGATGTAGAGTGGATGAAAATGGATGTAGAATATATAAATTGGATGTAGAGTATATAAAATGGATGTAGAGTGGATAAAATGGATGTACATTTAATAAAAATGGATGTAGAGTGGATAAAAATGGATGTGAGGTGGATAAAATGGATGTAAAGTGGATAAAAATGGATGTAGAGTGGATAAAATGGATGTAGAGTAGATAAAATGGATGTAGAGTGGATAAAAATGGATGTAGAGTGGATAAAATGGATGTAAAGTGGATAAAAATGGATGTCGAGTGGATAAAATGGATGTAGAGTGGATAAAAATAGATGTAGAGAGGATAAAATGGAAGTAGAGTGGATAAAAATGGATGTAGAGTGGATAAAAATGGATGTAGAGTGGATAAAATGGATGTAGAGTGGATAAAAATGGATGTAGAGAGGATAAAATGGATGTAGAGTGGATAAAATGGATGTACAGTTAATAAAAATGGATGTAGAGTGGAAATAATGGATGTAGAGAGGATAAAATGGATGTAGAGTGGATAAAATGGATGTAGAGTTCATAAAAATGGATGTAGAGTGGATAAAAATGGATGTAGATTGGATAAAATGGATGTAGATTGGATAAAATGGATGTAGAGTGGATGAAAATGGATGTAGAATATATAAATTGGATGTAGAGTATATAAAATGGATGTAGAGTGGATAAAATGGATGTACATTTAATAAAAATGGATGTAGAGTGGATAAAATGGATGTACATTTAATAAAAATGGATGTAGAGTGGATAAAAATGGATGTAGAGTGGATAAAATGGATGTAAAGTGGATAAAAATGGATGTAGAGTGGATAAAATGGATGTAGAGTAGATAAAATGGATGTAGAGTGGATAAAATGGATGTAGAGTTGATAAAATGGATGTAGATTGGATAAAATGGATGTAGAGTGGATGAAAATGGATGTAGAATATATCAATTGGATGTAGAGTGGATAAAATGGATGTACATTTAATAAAAATGGATGTAGAGTGGATGAAAATGGATGTAGAGTGGATAAAATGGATGTAAAGTGGATAAAAATGGATGTAGAGTGGATAAAATGGATGTAGAGTAGATAAAATGGATGTCGAGTGGAAATAATGGATGTAGAGAGGATAAAATGGATGTAAAGTGGATAAAATGGATGTAGAGTTAATAAAAATGGATGTAGAGTGGATAAAAATGGATGTAGATTGGATAAAATGGATGTAGAGTGGATAAAAATGGATGTAGAGTGGATAAAAATGGATGTAGAGTGGATAAAAATAGATGTAGAGAGGATAAAATGGATGTAGAGTGGATAAAAATGGATGTAGAGTGGATAAAAATGGATGTAGAGTGGATAAAATGGATGAAGAGTGGATAAAATGGGTGTAAAGTGGATAAAAATGGATGTAGAGTGGATAAAAATGGATGTAGAGTGGATAAAATGGATGTAGATTGGATAAAATGGTTGTAGAGTGGATAAAATGGATGTAGAGTAGATAAAATGGATGTAGAGTTGATAAAAATTGATGTAGAGTCGATAAAATGGATGTAGAGTGGATAAAATGGATGTAGAGTGGATAAAAATGGATGTAGAGCGGATACAAATGGATGTAGAGTGGATAAAATGGGTGTAAAATGGATAAAAATGGATGTAGAGTGGATAAAAATGGATGTAGAGTGGATAAAATGGATGTAGAGGGGATAAAATGGATGTAGAGTGGATAAAATGGATGTCGAGTGGATAAAAATGGATGTAGTGTGGATAAAATGGATGTAGAGTGGATAAAATGGATGTAGAGGGGATAAAATGGATGTAGAGTGGATAAAATGGTTGTAGAGTGGATAAAATGGATGTAGAGTTGATAAAAATGGATGTAGAGAGGATAAAATGGATGTAGAGTGGATAAAATGGATGTACAGTTAATAAAAATGGATGTAGAGTGGAAATAATGGATGTAGAGAGGATAAAATGGATGTAGAGTGGATAAAATGGATGTAGAGTTCATAAAAATGGATGTAGAGTGGATAAAAATGGATGTAGATTGGATAAAATGGATGTAGAGTGGATAAAAATGGATGTAGAGTAGATAAAATGGATGTAGAGTGGATAAAATGGATGTAGAGTTGATAAAATGGATGTAAAGTGGATAAAATGGATGTAGAGTTAATAAAAATGGATGTAGAGTGGAAATAATGGATGTAGAGAGGATAAAATGGATGTAGAGTGGATAAAATGGATGTAGAGTTCATAAAAATGGATGTAGAGTGGATAAAAATGGATGTAGATTGGATAAAATGGATGTAGAGTGGATAAAAATGGATGTAGAGTGGATAAAATGGATGTAGAGTGGATAAAATGGTTGTAGAGTGGATAAAATGGATGTAGAGTGGATAAAATGGATGCAGAGTGGATAAAAATGGATGTAGAGTGGATAAAATGGATGTAGAGTGGATAAAATGGATGTAGAGTGGATAAAAATGGATGTAGAGTGGATAAAATGGATGTAGAATGGATAAAATGGATGTAAAGTGGATAAAAATGGATGTCGAGTGGATAAAATGGATGTAGAGTGGATAAAAATAGATGTAGAGAGGATAAAATGGATGTAGAGTGGATAAAAATGGATGTAGAGTGGATAAAAATGGATGTAGAGTGGATAAAATGGATGTAGAGTGGATAAAAATGGATGTAGAGAGGATAAAATGGATGTAGAGTGGATAAAATGGATGTACAGTTAATTAAAATGGATGTAGAGTGGAAATAATGGATGTAGAAAGGATAAAATGGATGTAGAGTGGATAAAATGGATGTAGAGTTCATAAAAATGGATGTAGAGTGGATAAAAATGGATGTAGATTGGATAAAATGGATGTAGAGTTGATAAAATGGATGTAAAGTGGATAAAATGGATGTAGAGTGGAAATAATGGATGTAGAGAGGATAAAATGGATGTAGAGTGGATAAAATGGATGTAGAGTTCATAAAAATGGATGTAGAGTGGATAAAAATGGATGTAGATTGGATAAAATGGATGTGGAGTGGATAACAATGGATGTAGAGAGGATAAAAATGGATATAGGGTAGATAAAATGGATGAAGAGTGGATAAAATTGTTGTAGAGTGGATAAAATGGATTAGAATGGATAAAATGGATGTAAAGTGGATAAAAATGGATGTCGAGTGGATAAAATGGATGTAGAGTGGATAAAAATAGATGTAGAAAGGATAAAATGGATGTAGAGTGGATAAAATGGATGTACAGTTAATAAAAATGGATGAAGAGTGGAAATAATGGATGTAGAGAGGATAAAATGGATGTAGAGTGGATAAAATGGATGTAGAGTTCATAAAAATGGATGTAGAGTGGATAAAAATGGATGTAGATTGGATAAAATGGATGTAGAGTGGATAAAAATGGATGTAGAGTTGATAAAATGGATGTAAAGTGGGGAAAATGGATGTAGAGTGAATAAAATGGATGTAGAGTTGATAAAAATGGATGTAGAGTGGATAAAATGGATGTAGAGTGGATAAAATGGATGTAGAGTGAATAAAATGGATGTAGAGTGGATAAAATGGATGTAGAGAGGATAAAATGGATGAGGAGTGGATAACAATGGATGTAGAGTGGATAAAATGGATGTAGAGTTGATAAAAATGGATGTAGAGTGGATAAAATGGATGTAGAGTGGATAAAATTGATGTAGAGTGGGTAAAATTGATGTAGAGTGTATAAAATGGATGTAGAGTGGATAAAATGGATGTAGAGTGGATAAAATGGATATAGAGAGGATAAAATGGATGTGGAGTGGATAACAATGGATTTAGAGTGGATAAAATGGATGTAGAGTTGATAAAAATGGATGTAGAGTGGATAAAATGGATGTAGAGTAGATAAAATGGATGTAGAGTGGATAAAATGGATGTAGAGTTGATAAAATGGATGTAAAGTGGATAAAATGGATGTAGAGTTAATAAAAATGGATGTAGAGTGGATAAAATGGATGTAGAGTTGATAAAAATGGATGTAGAGTGGATAAAAATGGATGTAGATTGGATAAAATGGATGTAGAGTGGATAAAAATGGATGTAGAGTATATAAATTGGATGTAGATTATATAAAATGGATGTAGAGTGGAAATAATGGATGTAGAGTGGATAAAATGGATGTAGAGTTCATAAAAATGGATGTAGAGTGGATAAAAATGGATGTAGATTGGATAAAATGGATGTAGAGTGGATAAAATGGATGTAGAGTGGATAAAATGGATGTAAAGTGGATAAAAATGGATTTAGAGTGGATATAATGGATGTAGAGTGGATAAAAATGGATGTAGTGTGGATAAAATGGATGTAGAGTGGATAAAAATGGATGTAGATTGGATAAAATGGATGTAGAGTTAATAAAAATGGATGTAGAGTGGATAAAATGGATGTAGAGTTGATAAAAATGGATGTAGAGTGGATAAAAATGGATGTAGATTGGATAAAATGGATGTAGAGTGGATAAAATGGATGTAGAGAGGATAAAATGGATGTAGAGTTGATAAAAATTGATGTAGAGTCGATAAAATGGATGTAGAGTGGATAAAATGGATGTAGAGTGGATAAAAATGGATGTAGAGCGGATACAAATGGATGTAGAGTGGATAAAATGGGTGTAAAATGGATAAAAATGGATGTAGATTGGATAAAAATGGATGTAGAGTGGATAAAATGGATGTAGAGGGGATAAAATGGATGTAGAGTGGATAAAATGGTTGTAGAGTGGATAAAATGGATGTAGAGTTGATAAAAATGGATGTAGAGTGGATAAAATGGATGTAGAGTGGATAAAATGGATGTAGAGGGGATAAAATGGATGTAGAGTGGATAAAATGGTTGTAGAGTGGATAAAATGGATGTCGAGTGGATAAAAATGGATGTAGTGTGGATAAAATGGATGTAGAGTGGATAAAATGGATGTAGAGGGGATAAAATGGATGTAGAGTGGATAAAATGGTTGTAGAGTGGATAAAATGGATGTAGAGTTGATAAAAATGGATGTAGAGTGGATAAAATGGATGTAGATTGGATAAAATGGATGTAGAGTGGATAAAAATGGATGTAGAGTATATAAATTGGATGTAGAGTATATAAAATGGATGTAGAGTGGATAAAAATGGATGTAGAGTTGATAAAAATGGATGTAGAGTGGATACAAATGGATGTAGAGTGGATAAAATGGGTGTAGAGTGGATAAAAATGGATGTAGATTGGATAAAATGGATGTAAAGTGGATAAAATGGATGTAGAGTGGATAAAAATGGATTTAGAGTGGATAAAATGGATGTAGAGTGGATAAAAATGGATGTAGATTGGATAAAATGGATGTAAAGTGGATAAAATGGATGTAGAGTGGATAAAATGGATGTAGAGTTGATAAAAATTGATGTAGAGTCGATAAAATGGATGTAGAGTGGATAAAATGGATGTAGAGTGGATAAAAATGGATGTAGAGCGGATACAAATGAATGTAGAGTGGATAAAATGGGTGTAAAATGGATAAAAATGGATGTAGAGTGGATAAAAATGGATGTAGAGTGGATAAAATGGATGTAGAGGGGATAAAATGGATGTGGAGTGGATAACAATGGATGTAGAGAGGATAAAAATGGATATAGGGTAGATAAAATGGATGAAGAGTGGATAAAATTGTTGTAGAGTGGATAAAATGGATTAGAATGGATAAAATGGATGTAAAGTGGATAAAAATGGATGTCGAGTGGATAAAATGGATGTAGAGTGGATAAAAATAGATGTAGAAAGGATAAAATGGATGTAGAGTGGATAAAATGGATGTACAGTTAATAAAAATGGATGTAGAGTGGAAATAATGGATGTAGAGAGGATAAAATGGATGTAGAGTGGATAAAATGGATGTAGAGTTCATAAAAATGGATGTAGAGTGGATAAAAATGGATGTAGATTGGATAAAATGGATGTAGAGTGGATAAAAATGGATGTAGATTGGATAAAATGGATGTAGAGTGGATAAAAATGGATATAGAGTATATAAATTGGATGTAGAGTATATAAAATGGATGTAGAGTGGATAAAAATGGATGTAGATTGGATAAAATGGATGTAGAGTGGATAAAAATGGATGTAGAGTATATAAATTGGATGTAGAGTATATAAAATGGATGTAGAGTGGATAAAAATGGATGTCGAGTGGATAAAATGGATGTAGAGTTCATAAAAATGGATGTAGAGTGGATAAAAATGGATGTAGATTGGATAAAATGGATGTAGAGTGGATAAAATGGATGTAGAGTGGATAAAATGGATGTACAGTTAATAAAAATGGATGTAGAGTGGATATAATGGATGTAGAGTTGATAAAATGGATGTAAAGTGGATAAAATGGATGTAGAGTTAATAAAAATGGATGTCGAGTGGAAATAATGGATGTAGAGAGGATAAAATGGATGTAGAGTGGATAAAATGGATGTAGAGTTCATAAAAATGGATGTAGAGTGGATAAAAATGGATGTAGATTGGATAAAATGGATGTAGAGTGGATAAAAATGGATGTAGAGTGGATAAAAATGGATGTAGAGTGGATAAAATGGATGAAGAGTGGATAAAATGGGTGTAAAGTGGATAAAAATGGATGTAGAGTGGATAAAAATGGATGTAGAGTGGATAAAATGGATGTAGATTGGATAAAATGGTTGTAGAGTGGATAAAATGGATGTAGAGTAGATAAAATGGATGTAGAGTTGATAAAAATTGATGTAGAGTCGATAAAATGGATGTAGAGTGGATAAAATGGATGTAGAGTGGATAAAAATGGATGTAGAGCGGATACAAATGGATGTAGAGTGGATAAAATGGGTGTAAAATGGATAAAAATGGATGTAGAGTGGATAAAAATGGATGTAGAGTGGATAAAATGGATGTAGACGGGATAAAATGGATGTAGAGTGGATAAAATGGATGTCGAGTGGATAAAAATGGATGTAGTGTGGATAAAATGGATGTAGAGTGGATAAAATGGATGTAGAGGGGATAAAATGGATGTAGAGTGGATAAAATGGTTGTAGAGTGGATAAAATGGATGTAGAGTTGATAAAAATGGATGTAGAGAGGATAAAATGGATGTAGAGTGGATAAAATGGATGTACAGTTAATAAAAATGGATGTAGAGTGGAAATAATGGATGTAGAGAGGATAAAATGGATGTAGAGTGGATAAAATGGATGTAGAGTTCATAAAAATGGATGTAGAGTGGATAAAAATGGATGTAGATTGGATAAAATGGATGTAGAGTGGATAAAAATGGATGTAGAGTAGATAAAATGGATGTAGAGTGGATAAAATGGATGTAGAGTTGATAAAATGGATGTAAAGTGGATAAAATGGATGTAGAGTTAATAAAAATGGATGTAGAGTGGAAATAATGGATGTAGAGAGGATAAAATGGATGTAGAGTGGATAAAATGGATGTAGAGTTCATAAAAATGGATGTAGAGTGGATAAAAATGGATGTAGATTGGATAAAATGGATGTAGAGTGGATAAAAATGGATGTAGAGTGGATAAAATGGATGTAGAGTGGATAAAATGGTTGTAGAGTGGATAAAATGGATGTAGAGTGGATAAAATGGATGCAGAGTGGATAAAAATGGATGTAGAGTGGATAAAATGGATGTAGAGTGGATAAAATGGATGTAGAGTGGATAAAAATGGATGTAGAGTGGATAAAATGGATGTAGAATGGATAAAATGGATGTAAAGTGGATAAAAATGGATGTCGAGTGGATAAAATGGATGTAGAGTGGATAAAAATAGATGTAGAGAGGATAAAATGGATGTAGAGTGGATAAAAATGGATGTAGAGTGGATAAAAATGGATGTAGAGTGGATAAAATGGATGTAGAGTGGATAAAAATGGATGTAGAGAGGATAAAATGGATGTAGAGTGGATAAAATGGATGTACAGTTAATTAAAATGGATGTAGAGTGGAAATAATGGATGTAGAAAGGATAAAATGGATGTAGAGTGGATAAAATGGATGTAGAGTTCATAAAAATGGATGTAGAGTGGATAAAAATGGATGTAGATTGGATAAAATGGATGTAGAGTTGATAAAATGGATGTAAAGTGGATAAAATGGATGTAGAGTGGAAATAATGGATGTAGAGAGGATAAAATGGATGTAGAGTGGATAAAATGGATGTAGAGTTCATAAAAATGGATGTAGAGTGGATAAAAATGGATGTAGATTGGATAAAATGGATGTGGAGTGGATAACAATGGATGTAGAGAGGATAAAAATGGATATAGGGTAGATAAAATGGATGAAGAGTGGATAAAATTGTTGTAGAGTGGATAAAATGGATTAGAATGGATAAAATGGATGTAAAGTGGATAAAAATGGATGTCGAGTGGATAAAATGGATGTAGAGTGGATAAAAATAGATGTAGAAAGGATAAAATGGATGTAGAGTGGATAAAATGGATGTACAGTTAATAAAAATGGATGTAGAGTGGAAATAATGGATGTAGAGAGGATAAAATGGATGTAGAGTGGATAAAATGGATGTAGAGTTCATAAAAATGGATGTAGAGTGGATAAAAATGGATGTAGATTGGATAAAATGGATGTAGAGTGGATAAAAATGGATGTAGAGTTGATAAAATGGATGTAAAGTGGGGAAAATGGATGTAGAGTGAATAAAATGGATGTAGAGTTGATAAAAATGGATGTAGAGTGGATAAAATGGATGTAGAGTGGATAAAATGGATGTAGAGTGAATAAAATGGATGTAGAGTGGATAAAATGGATGTAGAGAGGATAAAATGGATGAGGAGTGGATAACAATGGATGTAGAGTGGATAAAATGGATGTAGAGTTGATAAAAATGGATGTAGAGTGGATAAAATGGATGTAGAGTGGATAAAATTGATGTAGAGTGGGTAAAATTGATGTAGAGTGTATAAAATGGATGTAGAGTGGATAAAATGGATGTAGAGTGGATAAAATGGATATAGAGAGGATAAAATGGATGTGGAGTGGATAACAATGGATTTAGAGTGGATAAAATGGATGTAGAGTTGATAAAAATGGATGTAGAGTGGATAAAATGGATGTAGAGTAGATAAAATGGATGTAGAGTGGATAAAATGGATGTAGAGTTGATAAAATGGATGTAAAGTGGATAAAATGGATGTAGAGTTAATAAAAATGGATGTAGAGTGGATAAAATGGATGTAGAGTTGATAAAAATGGATGTAGAGTGGATAAAAATGGATGTAGATTGGATAAAATGGATGTAGAGTGGATAAAAATGGATGTAGAGTATATAAATTGGATGTAGATTATATAAAATGGATGTAGAGTGGAAATAATGGATGTAGAGTGGATAAAATGGATGTAGAGTTCATAAAAATGGATGTAGAGTGGATAAAAATGGATGTAGATTGGATAAAATGGATGTAGAGTGGATAAAATGGATGTAGAATGGATAAAATGGATGTAGAGTGGATAAAAATGGATTTAGAGTGGATATAATGGATGTAGAGTGGATAAAAATGGATGTAGTGTGGATAAAATGGATGTAGAGTGGATAAAAATGGATGTAGATTGGATAAAATGGATGTAGAGTTAATAAAAATGGATGTAGAGTGGATAAAATGGATGTAGAGTTGATAAAAATGGATGTAGAGTGGATAAAAATGGATGTAGATTGGATAAAATGGATGTAGAGTGGATAAAAATGGATGTAGAGTATATAAATTGGATGTAGAGTATATAAAATGGATGTAGAGAGGATAAAATGGATGTAGAGTTGATAAAAATTGATGTAGAGTCGATAAAATGGATGTAGAGTGGATAAAATGGATGTAGAGTGGATAAAAATGGATGTAGAGCGGATACAAATGGATGTAGAGTGGATAAAATGGGTGTAAAATGGATAAAAATGGATGTAGATTGGATAAAAATGGATGTAGAGTGGATAAAATGGATGTAGAGGGGATAAAATGGATGTAGAGTGGATAAAATGGATGTAGAGTGGATAAAATGGTTGTAGAGTGGATAAAATGGATGTAGAGTTGATAAAAATGGATGTAGAGTGGATAAAATGGATGTAGATTGGATAAAATGGATGTAGAGTGGATAAAAATGGATGTAGAGTATATAAATTGGATGTAGAGTATATAAAATGGATGTAGAGTGGATAAAAATGGATGTAGAGTTGATAAAAATGGATGTAGAGTGGATACAAATGGATGTAGAGTGGATAAAATGGGTGTAGAGTGGATAAAAATGGATGTAGATTGGATAAAATGGATGTAGAGTGGATAAAAATGGATGTAGAGTATATAAATTGGATGTAGAGTATATAAAATGGATGTAGAGTGGATAAAAATGGATGTAGAGTTGATAAAAATGGATGTAGAGTGGATACAAATGGATGTAGAGTGGATAAAATGGGTGTAGAGTGGATAAAAATGGATGTAGATTGGATAAAATGGATGTAAAGTGGATAAAATGGATGTAGAGTGGATAAAAATGGATTTAGAGTGGATAAAATGGATGTAGAGTGGATAAAAATGGATGTAGATTGGATAAAATGGATGTAAAGTGGATAAAATGGATGTAGAGTGGATAAAATGGATGTAGAGTTGATAAAAATTGATGTAGAGTCGATAAAATGGATGTAGAGTGGATAAAATGGATGTAGAGTGGATAAAAATGGATGTAGAGCGGATACAAATGAATGTAGAGTGGATAAAATGGGTGTAAAATGGATAAAAATGGATGTAGAGTGGATAAAAATGGATGTAGAGTGGATAAAATGGATGTAGAGTGGATAAAATGGATGTGGAGTGGATAACAATGGATGTAGAGAGGATAAAAATGGATATAGGGTAGATAAAATGGATGAAGAGTGGATAAAATTGTTGTAGAGTGGATAAAATGGATTAGAATGGATAAAATGGATGTAAAGTGGATAAAAATGGATGTCGAGTGGATAAAATGGATGTAGAGTGGATAAAAATAGATGTAGAAAGGATAAAATGGATGTAGAGTGGATAAAATGGATGTACAGTTAATAAAAATGGATGTAGAGTGGAAATAATGGATGTAGAGAGGATAAAATGGATGTAGAGTGGATAAAATGGATGTAGAGTTCATAAAAATGGATGTAGAGTGGATAAAAATGGATGTAGATTGGATAAAATGGATGTAGAGTGGATAAAAATGGATGTAGAGTTGATAAAATGGATGTAAAGTGGGGAAAATGGATGTAGAGTGAATAAAATGGATGTAGAGTTGATAAAAATGGATGTAGAGTGGATAAAATGGATGTAGAGTGGATAAAATGGATGTAGAGTGAATAAAATGGATGTAGAGTGGATAAAATTGATGTAGAGTGGGTAAAATTGATGTAGAGTGTATAAAATGGATGTAGAGTGGATAAAATGGATGTAGAGTGGATAAAATGGATGTAGAGAGGATAAAATGGATGAGGAGTGGATAACAATGGATGTAGAGTGGATAAAATGGATGTAGAGTTGATAAAAATGGATGTAGAGTGGATAAAATGGATGTAGAGTGGATAAAAATGGATGTAGTGTGGATAAAATGGATGTAGAGTGGATAAAAATGGATGTAGATTGGATAAAATGGATGTAGAGTGGATAAAAATGGATGTAGAGTATATAAATTGGATGTAGAGTATATAAAATGGATGTAGAGAGGATAAAATGGATGTAGAGTTGATAAAAATTGATGTAGAGTCGATAAAATGGATGTAGAGTGGATAAAATGGATGTAGAGTGGATAAAAATGGATGTAGAGCGGATACAAATGGATGTAGAGTGGATAAAATGGGTGTAAAATGGATAAAAATGGATGTAGATTGGATAAAAATGGATGTAGAGTGGATAAAATGGATGTAGAGGGGATAAAATGGATGTAGAGTGGATAAAATGGTTGTAGAGTGGATAAAATGGATGTAGAGTTGATAAAAATGGATGTAGAGTGGATAAAATGGATGTAGAGTGGATAAAATGGATGTAGAGGGGATAAAATGGATGTAGAGTGGATAAAATGGTTGTAGAGTGGATAAAATGGATGTCGAGTGGATAAAAATGGATGTAGTGTGGATAAAATGGATGTAGAGTGGATAAAATGGATGTAGAGGGGATAAAATGGATGTAGAGTGGATAAAATGGTTGTAGAGTGGATAAAATGGATGTAGAGTTGATAAAAATGGATGTAGAGTGGATAAAATGGATGTAGATTGGATAAAATGGATGTAGAGTGGATAAAAATGGATGTAGAGTATATAAATTGGATGTAGAGTATATAAAATGGATGTAGAGTGGATAAAAATGGATGTAGAGTTGATAAAAATGGATGTAGAGTGGATACAAATGGATGTAGAGTGGATAAAATGGGTGTAGAGTGGATAAAAATGGATGTAGATTGGATAAAATGGATGTAAAGTGGATAAAATGGATGTAGAGTGGATAAAAATGGATTTAGAGTGGATAAAATGGATGTAGAGTGGATAAAAATGGATGTAGATTGGATAAAATGGATGTAAAGTGGATAAAATGGATGTAGAGTGGATAAAATGGATGTAGAGTTGATAAAAATTGATGTAGAGTCGATAAAATGGATGTAGAGTGGATAAAATGGATGTAGAGTGGATAAAAATGGATGTAGAGCGGATACAAATGAATGTAGAGTGGATAAAATGGGTGTAAAATGGATAAAAATGGATGTAGAGTGGATAAAAATGGATGTAGAGTGGATAAAATGGATGTAGAGTGGATAAAATGGATGTGGAGTGGATAACAATGGATGTAGAGAGGATAAAAATGGATATAGGGTAGATAAAATGGATGAAGAGTGGATAAAATTGTTGTAGAGTGGATAAAATGGATTAGAATGGATAAAATGGATGTAAAGTGGATAAAAATGGATGTCGAGTGGATAAAATGGATGTAGAGTGGATAAAAATAGATGTAGAAAGGATAAAATGGATGTAGAGTGGATAAAATGGATGTACAGTTAATAAAAATGGATGTAGAGTGGAAATAATGGATGTAGAGAGGATAAAATGGATGTAGAGTGGATAAAATGGATGTAGAGTTCATAAAAATGGATGTAGAGTGGATAAAAATGGATGTAGATTGGATAAAATGGATGTAGAGTGGATAAAAATGGATGTAGAGTTGATAAAATGGATGTAAAGTGGGGAAAATGGATGTAGAGTGAATAAAATGGATGTAGAGTTGATAAAAATGGATGTAGAGTGGATAAAATGGATGTAGAGTGGATAAAATGGATGTAGAGTGAATAAAATGGATGTAGAGTGGATAAAATTGATGTAGAGTGGGTAAAATTGATGTAGAGTGTATAAAATGGATGTAGAGTGGATAAAATGGATGTAGAGTGGATAAAATGGATGTAGAGAGGATAAAATGGATGAGGAGTGGATAACAATGGATGTAGAGTGGATAAAATGGATGTAGAGTTGATAAAAATGGATGTAGAGTGGATAAAATGGATGTAGAGTGGATAAAATTGATGTAGAGTGGATAAAATGGATGTAGAGTGGATAAAATGGATATAGAGAGGATAAAATGGATGTGGAGTGGATAACAATGGATTTAGAGTGGATAAAATGGATGTAGAGTTGATAAAAATGGATGTAGAGTGGATAAAATGGATGTAGAGTAGATAAAATGGATGTAGAGTGGATAAAATGGATGTAGAGTTGATAAAATGGATGTAAAGTGGATAAAATGGATGTAGAGTTAATAAAAATGGATGTAGAGTGGATAAAATGGATGTAGAGTTGATAAAAATGGATGTAGAGTGGATAAAAATGGATGTAGATTGGATAAAATGGATGTAGAGTTGATAAAAATGGATGTAGAGTGGATAAAATGGATGTAGAGTGTATAAAATGGATGTAGAGTGGATAAAATGGATGTAGAGTGGATAAAATGGATATAGAGAGGATAAAATGGATGTGGAGTGGATAACAATGGATTTAGAGTGGATAAAATGGATGTAGAGTTGATAAAAATGGATGTAGAGTGGATAAAATGGATGTAGAGTAGATAAAATGGATGTAGAGTGGATAAAATGGATGTAGAGTTGATAAAATGGATGTAAAGTGGATAAAATGGATGTAGAGTTAATAAAAATGGATGTAGAGTGGATAAAATGGATGTAGAGTTGATAAAAATGGATGTAGAGTGGATAAAAATGGATGTAGATTGGATAAAATGGATGTAGAGTGGATAAAAATGGATGTAGAGTATATAAATTGGATGTAGATTATATAAAATGGATGTAGAGTGGAAATAATGGATGTAGAGTGGATAAAATGGATGTAGAGTTCATAAAAATGGATGTAGAGTGGATAAAAATGGATGTAGATTGGATAAAATGGATGTAGAGTGGATAAAATGGATGTAGAGTGGATAAAATGGATGTAGAGTGGATAAAAATGGATTTAGAGTGGATATAATGGATGTAGAGTGGATAAAAATGGATGTAGTGTGGATAAAATGGATGTAGAGTGTATAAAAATGGATGTAGATTGGATAAAATGGATGTAGAGTTAATAAAAATGGATGTAGAGTGGATAAAATGGATGTAGAGTTGATAAAAATGGATGTAGAGTGGATAAAAATGGATGTAGATTGGATAAAATGGATGTAGAGTGGATAAAAATGGATGTAGAGTATATAAATTGGATGTAGAGTATATAAAATGGATGTAGAGTGGATAAAATGGATGTAGAGTTGATAAAAATTGATGTAGAGTCGATAAAATGGATGTAGAGTGGATAAAATGGATGTAGAGTGGATAAAAATGGATGTAGAGCGGATACAAATGGATGTAGAGTGGATAAAATGGGTGTAAAATGGATAAAAATGGATGTAGAGTGGATAAAAATGGATGTAGAGTGGATAAAATGGATGTAGAGGGGATAAAATGGATGTAGAATGGATAAAATGGTTGTAGAGTGGATAAAATGGATGTAGAGTTGATAAAAATGGATGTAGAGTGGATAAAATGGATGTAGAGTGGATAAAATGGATGT
The DNA here is from genome assembly GCA_933228935.1 of Pemphredon lugubris. Lineage (NCBI taxonomy): Eukaryota > Metazoa > Arthropoda > Insecta > Hymenoptera > Crabronidae > Pemphredon > Pemphredon lugubris. Next base: position 53,503,249 of record OW121816.1, read on the forward strand.
AGAGGGGATAAAATGGATGTAGAGTGGATAAAATGGTTGTAGAGTGGATAAAATGGATGTCGAGTGGATAAAAATGGATGTAGTGTGGATAAAATGGATGTAGAGTGGATAAAATGGATGTAGAGGGGATAAAATGGATGTAGAGTGGATAAAATGGATGTAGAGGGGATAAAATGGATGTAGAGTGGATAAAACGGATGTAGAGTGGATAAAAATGGATGTAGAGTATATAAATTGGATGTAGAGTATATAAAATGGATGTAGAGTGGATAAAAATGGATGTAGAGTTGATAAAAATGGATGTAGAGTGGATACAAATGGATGTAGAGTGGATAAAATGGGTGTAGAGTGGATAAAAATGGATGTAGATTGGATAAAATGGATGTAAAGTGGATAAAATGGATGTAGAGTGGATAAAAATGGATTTAGAGTGGATAAAATGGATGTAGAGTGGATAAAAATGGATGTAGATTGGATAAAATGGATGTAAAGTGGATAAAATGGATGTAGAGTGGATAAAATGGATGTAGAGTTGATAAAAATTGATGTAGAGTCGATAAAATGGATGTAGAGTGGATAAAATGGATGTAGAGTGGATAAAAATGGATGTAGAGCGGATACAAATGGATGTAGAGTGGATAAAATGGGTGTAAAATGGATAAAAATGGATGTAGAGTGGATAAAAATGGATGTAGAGTGGATAAAATGGATGTAGAGGGGATAAAATGGATGTAGAGTGGATAAAATGGTTGTAGAGTGGATAAAATGGTTGTAGAGTGGATAAAATGGATGTAGAGTTGATAAAAATGGATGTAGAGTGGATAAAATGGATGTAGATTGGATAAAATGGATGTAGAGTGGATAAAAATGGATGTAGAGTATATAAATTGGATGTAGAGTATATAAAATGGATGTAGAGTGGATAAAAATGGATGTAGAGTTGATAAAAATGGATGTAGAGTGGATAAAAATGGATGTAGATTGGATAAAATGGATGTAGAGTGGATAAAAATTAATGTAGAGTATATAAATTGGATGTAGAGTATATAAAATGGATGTAGAGTGGATAAAAATGGATTTAGAGTGGATAAAATGGATGTAGAGTTGATAAAAATGGATGTAGAGTGGATAAAATGGATGTAGAGTGGATAAAAATGGATGTAGAGTGGATAAAATGGATGTAGAGTGGATAAAAATGGATGTAGAGAGGATAAAATGGATGTAGAGTGTATAAAATGGATGTACAGTTAATAAAAATGGATGTAGAGTGGATATAATGGATGTAGAGTTGATAAAATGGATCTAAAGTGGATAAAATGGATGTAGAGTTAATAAAAATGGATGTAGAGTGGAAATAATGGATGTAGAGAGGATAAAATGGATGTAGAGTGGATAAAATGGATGTAGAGTTCATAAAAATGGATGTAGAGTGGATAAAAATGGATGTAGATTGGATAAAATGGATGTAGAGTGGATAAAAATGGATGTAGAGTGGATAAAAATGGATGTAGAGTGGATAAAATGGATGTAGAGGGGATAAAATGGATGTAGAGTGGATAAAATGGTTGTAGAGTGGATAAAATGGATGTAGAGTTGATAAAAATGGATGTAGAGTGGATGAAAATGGATGTAGAGTGGATAAAATGGATGTAGATTGGATAAAATGGTTGTAGAGTGGATAAAATGGATGTAGAGTGGATAAAATGGATGTAGAGTTGATAAAAATTGATGTAGAGTCGATAAAATGGATGTAGAGTGAATAAAATGGATGTAGAGTGGATAAAAATGGATGTAGAGCGGATACAAATGGATGTAGAGTGGATAAAATGTGTGTAAAATGGATAAAAATGGATGTAGAGTGGATAAAAATGGATGTAGAGTGGATAAAATGGATGTAGAGGGGATAAAATGGATGTAGAGTGGATAAAATGGTTGTAGAGTGGATAAAATGGATGTAGAGCGGATAAAAATGGATGTAGTTTGGATAAAATGAATGTAGAGTGGATAAAATGGATGTAGAGTTGATAAAAATGGATGTAGAGTGGACAAAATAGATTTAGAGTGGATAAAAATTGATGTAGAGTGGATAAAATGAATGTAGAGTGGATAAAAATGGATGTAGAGTGGATAAAAATGGATGTGGAGTGGATAAAATGGATGTAGAGTGGATAAAATGGACGTAGAGTGGATAAAAATGGATGTAGAGTGGATAAAATGGATGTAGAGTGTATAAAATGGGTGTAAAGTGGATAAAAATGGATGTAGAGTGGATAAAATGGATGTAGAATGGATAAAAATGGATGTAGAGCGGATAAAAATGGATGTAGAGTGGATAAAATGGGTGTAAAATGAATGTAGAGTGGATAAAAATAGATGTAGAGTGGATAAAATGGATGTAGAGGGGATAAAATGGATGTAGAGTGGATAAAAATGGATGTAGATTGGATAAAATGGATGTAGAGTGGATAAAAATGGATGTAGAGTATATAAATTGGATGTAGATTATATAAAATGGATGTAGAGTGGAAATAATGGATGTAGAGTGGATAAAATGGATGTAGAGTTCATAAAAATGGATGTAGAGTGGATAAAAATGGATGTAGATTGGATAAAATGGATGTAGAGTGGATAAAATGGATGTAGAGTGGATAAAATGGATGTAGAGTGGATAAAAATGGATTTAGAGTGGATATAATGGATGTAGAGTGGATAAAAATGGATGTAGTGTGGATAAAATGGATGTAGAGTGGATAAAAATGGATGTAGATTGGATAAAATGGATGTAGAGTTAATAAAAATGGATGTAGAGTGGATAAAATGGATGTAGAGTTGATAAAAATGGATGTAGAGTGGATAAAAATGGATGTAGATTGGATAAAATGGATGTAGAGTGGATAAAAATGGATGTAGAGTATATAAATTGGATGTAGAGTATATAAAATGGATGTAGAGTGGATAAAATGGATGTAGAGTTGATAAAAATTGATGTAGAGTGGATAAAATGGATGTAGAGTGGATAAAATGGATGTAGAGTGGATAAAAATGGATGTAGAGCGGATACAAATGGATGTAGAGTGGATAAAATGGGTGTAAAATGGATAAAAATGGATGTAGAGTGGATAAAAATGGATGTAGAGTGGATAAAATGGATGTAGAGGGGATAAAATGGATGTAGAGTGGATAAAATGGTTGTAGAGTGGATAAAATGGATGTAGAGTTGATAAAAATGGATGTAGAGTGGATAAAATGGATGTAGAGTGGATAAAATGGATGTAGAGGGGATAAAATGGATGTAGAGTGGATAAAATGGTTGTAGAGTGGATAAAATGGATGTCGAGTGGATAAAAATGGATGTAGTGTGGATAAAATGGATGTAGAGTGGATAAAATGGATGTAGAGGGGATAAAATGGATGTAGAGTGGATAAAATGGTTGTAGAGTGGATAAAATGGATGTAGAGTTGATAAAAATGGATGTAGAGTGGATAAAATGGATGTAGATTGGATAAAATGGATGTAGAGTGGATAAAAATGGATGTAGAGTATATAAATTGGATGTAGAGTATATAAAATGGATGTAGAGTGGATAAAAATGGATGTAGAGTTGATAAAAATGGATGTAGAGTGGATACAAATGGATGTAGAGTGGATAAAATGGGTGTAGAGTGGATAAAAATGGATGTAGATTGGATAAAATGGATGTAAAGTGGATAAAATGGATGTAGAGTGGATAAAAATGGATGTAGAGTGGATAAAAATGGATGTAGATTGGATAAAATGGATGTAGAGTGGATAAAAATGGATGTAGAGTATATAAATTGGATGTAGAGTATATAAAATGGATGTAGAGTGGATAAAATGGATGTAGAGTTGATAAAAATTGATGTAGAGTCGATAAAATGGATGTAGAGTGGATAAAATGGATGTAGAGTGGATAAAAATGGATGTAGAGCGGATACAAATGGATGTAGAGTGGATAAAATGGGTGTAAAATGGATAAAAATGGATGTAGAGTGGATAAAAATGGATGTAGAGTGGATAAAATGGATGTAGAGGGGATAAAATGGATGTAGAGTGGATAAAATGGTTGTAGAGTGGATAAAATGGATGTAGAGTTGATAAAAATGGATGTAGAGTGGATAAAATGGATGTAGAGTGGATAAAATGGATGTAGAGGGGATAAAATGGATGTAGAGTGGATAAAATGGTTGTAGAGTGGATAAAATGGATGTCGAGTGGATAAAAATGGATGTAGTGTGGATAAAATGGATGTAGAGTGGATAAAATGGATGTAGAGGGGATAAAATGGATGTAGAGTGGATAAAATGGTTGTAGAGTGGATAAAATGGATGTAGAGTTGATAAAAATGGATGTAGAGTGGATAAAATGGATGTAGATTGGATAAAATGGATGTAGAGTGGATAAAAATGGATGTAGAGTATATAAATTGGATGTAGAGTATATAAAATGGATGTAGAGTGGATAAAAATGGATGTAGAGTTGATAAAAATGGATGTAGAGTGGATACAAATGGATGTAGAGTGGATAAAATGGGTGTAGAGTGGATAAAAATGGATGTAGATTGGATAAAATGGATGTAAAGTGGATAAAATGGATGTAGAGTGGATAAAAATGGATTTAGAGTGGATAAAATGGATGTAGAGTGGATAAAAATGGATGTAGATTGGATAAAATGGATGTAAAGTGGATAAAATGGATGTAGAGTGGATAAAATGGATGTAGAGTTGATAAAAATTGATGTAGAGTGGATAAAATGGATGTAGAGTGGATAAAATGGATGTAGAGTGGATAAAAATGGATGTAGAGCGGATACAAATGGATGTAGAGTGGATAAAATGGGTGTAAAATGGATAAAAATGGATGTAGAGTGGATAAAAATGGATGTAGAGTGGATAAAATGGATGTAGAGTGGATAAAATGGATGTAGAGTGGATAAAATGGTTGTAGAGTGGATAAAATGGTTGTAGAGTGGATAAAATGGATGTAGAGTTGATAAAAATGGATGTAGAGTGGATAAAATGGATGTAGATTGGATAAAATGGATGTAGAGTGGATAAAAATGGATGTAGAGTATATAAATTGGATGTAGAGTATATAAAATGGATGTAGAGTGGATAAAAATGGATGTAGAGTTGATAAAAATGGATGTAGAGTGGATAAAAATGGATGTAGATTGGATAAAATGGATGTAGAGTGGATAAAAATTAATGTAGAGTATATAAATTGGATGTAGAGTATATAAAATGGATGTAGAGTGGATAAAAATGGATTTAGAGTGGATAAAATGGATGTAGAGTTGATAAAAATGGATGTAGAGTGGATAAAATGGATGTAGAGTGGATAAAAATGGATGTAGAGTGGATAAAATGGATGTAGAGTGGATAAAAATGGATGTAGAGAGGATAAAATGGATGTAGAGTGTATAAAATGGATGTACAGTTAATAAAAATGGATGTAGAGTGGATATAATGGATGTAGAGTTGATAAAATGGATGTAAAGTGGATAAAATGGATGTAGAGTTAATAAAAATGGATGTAGAGTGGAAATAATGGATGTAGAGAGGATAAAATGGATGTAGAGTGGATAAAATGGATGTAGAGTTCATAAAAATGGATGTAGAGTGGATAAAAATGGATGTAGATTGGATAAAATGGATGTAGAGTGGATAAAAATGGATGTAGAGTGGATAAAAATGGATGTAGAGTGGATAAAATGGATGTAGAGGGGATAAAATGGATGTAGAGTGGATAAAATGGTTGTAGAGTGGATAAAATGGATGTAGAGTTGATAAAAATGGATGTAGAGTGGATGAAAATGGATGTAGAGTGGATAAAATGGATGTAGATTGGATAAAATGGATGTAGAGTGGATAAAATGGATGTAGAGTGGATAAAATGGATGTAGAGTTGATAAAAATTGATGTAGAGTCGATAAAATGGATGTAGAGTGAATAAAATGGATGTAGAGTGGATAAAAATGGATGTAGAGCGGATACAAATGGATGTAGAGTGGATAAAATGTGTGTAAAATGGATAAAAATGGATGTAGAGTGGATAAAAATGGATGTAGAGTGGATAAAATGGATGTAGAGGGGATAAAATGGATGTAGAGTGGATAAAATGGTTGTAGAGTGGATAAAATGGATGTAGAGCGGATAAAAATGGATGTAGTTTGGATAAAATGAATGTAGAGTGGATAAAATGGATGTAGAGTTGATAAAAATGGATGTAGAGTGGACAAAATAGATTTAGAGTGGATAAAAATTGATGTAGAGTGGATAAAATGAATGTAGAGTGGATAAAAATGGATGTAGAGTGGATAAAAATGGATGTGGAGTGGATAAAATGGATGTAGAGTGGATAAAATGGACGTAGAGTGGATAAAAATGGATGTAGAGTGGATAAAATGGATGTAGAGTGTATAAAATGGGTGTAAAGTGGATAAAAATGGATGTAGAGTGGATAAAATGGATGTAGAATGGATAAAAATGGATGTAGAGCGGATAAAAATGGATGTAGAGTGGATAAAATGGGTGTAAAATGAATGTAGAGTGGATAAAAATAGATGTAGAGTGGATAAAATGGATGTAGAGGGGATAAAATGGATGTAGAGTGGATAAAATGGTTGTAGAGTGGATAAAATGGATGTAGAGTGGATAAAAATGGATGTAGAGTGGATAAAATGGATGTAGATTGGATAAAATGGTTGTAGAGTGGATAAAATGGATGTAGAGTGGATAAAATGGATGTAGAGTTGATAAAAATTGATGTAGAGTCGATAAAATGGATGTAGAGTGGATAAAATGGATGTAGAGTGGATAAAAATGGATGTAGAGCGGATAAAAATGGATGTAGAGTGGATAAAATGGGTGTAAAATGGATAAAAATGGATGTAGAGTGGATAAAATGGGTGTAAAATGGATAAAAATGGATGTAGAGTGGATAAAATGGATGTAGAGTGGATAAAATGGGTGTAAAGTGGATAAAAATGGATGTAGAGTGGATAAAATGGATGTAGAGTTGATAAAAATTGATGTAGAGTCGATAAAATGGATGTAGAGTGGATAAAATGGATGTAGAGTGGATAAAAATGGATGTAGAGCGCATAAAAATGGATGTAGAGTGGATAACATGGATGTAGAATGGATAAAAATGGATGTAGAGTGGATAAAATGGATGTAGAGTCGATAAAATGGATGTAGAGTGGATAAAAATGGATGTAGAGTGGATAAAATGGATGTAGAGTGGATAAAAATGGATGTAGAGTGAATATAATGGATGTAGAGAGGATAAAATGGATGTGGAGTGGATAACAATGGATGTAGAGTGGATAAAATGGATGTAGAGTGGATAAAAATGGATGTAGAGTGGATAAAATGGATGTAGAGTGGATAAAAATGGATGTAGAGAGGATAAAATGGATGTAGAGTGGATAAAATGGATGTACAGTTAATAAAAATGGATGTAGAGTGGATATAATGGATGTAGAGTTGATAAAATGGATGTAAAGTGGATAAAATGGATGTAGAGTTAATAAAAATGGATGTAGAGTGGAAATAATGGATGTAGAGAGGATAAAATGGATGTAGAGTGGATAAAATGGATGTAGAGTTCGTAAAAATGGATGTAGAGTGGATAAAAATGTATGTAGATTGGATAAAATGGATGTAGAGTGGATAAAAATGGATGTAGAGTGGATAAAAATGGATGTAGAGTGGATAAAATGGATGTAGAGGGGATAAAATGGATGTAGAGTGGATAAAATGGTTGTAGAGTGGATAAAATGGATGTAGAGTTGATAAAAATGGATGTAGAGTGGATGAAAATGGATGTAGAGTGGATAAAATGGATGTAGATTGGATAAAATGGTTGTAGAGTGGATAAAATGGATGTAGAGTGGATAAAATGGATGTAGAGTTGATAAAAATTGATGTAGAGTCGATAAAATGGATGTAGAGTGGATAAAATGGATGTAGAGTGGATAAAAATGGATGTAGAGCGGATACAAATGGATGTAGAGTGGATAAAATGGGTGTAAAATGGATAAAAATGGATGTAGAGTGGATAAAAATGGATGTAGAGTGGATAAAATGGATGTAGAGGGGATAAAATGGATGTAGAGTGGATAAAATGGTTGTAGAGTGGATAAAATGGATGTAGAGTTGATAAAAATGGATGTAGAGTGGATAAAAATGGATGTAGAGTGGATAAAATGGATGTAGAGCGGATAAAAATGGATGTAGTTTGGATAAAATGAATGTAGAGTGGATAAAATGGATGTTGAGTTGATAAAAATGGATGTAGAGTGGACAAAATAGATTTAGAGTGGATAAAAATTGATGTAGAGTGGATAAAAATGGATTTAGAGTGGATATAATGGATGTAGAGTGGATAAAAATGGATGTAGTGTGGATAAAATGGATGTAGAGTTCATAAAAATGGATGTAGAGTGGATAAAAATGGATGTAGATTGGATAAAATGGATGTGGAGTGGATAACAATGGATGTAGAGAGGATAAAAATGGATATAGGGTAGATAAAATGGATGAAGAGTGGATAAAATTGTTGTAGAGTGGATAAAATGGATTAGAATGGATAAAATGGATGTAAAGTGGATAAAAATGGATGTCGAGTGGATAAAATGGATGTAGAGTGGATAAAAATAGATGTAGAAAGGATAAAATGGATGTAGAGTGGATAAAATGGATGTACAGTTAATAAAAATGGATGTAGAGTGGAAATAATGGATGTAGAGAGGATAAAATGGATGTAGAGTGGATAAAATGGATGTAGAGTTCATAAAAATGGATGTAGAGTGGATAAAAATGGATGTAGATTGGATAAAATGGATGTAGAGTGGATAAAAATGGATGTAGAGTTGATAAAATGGATGTAAAGTGGGGAAAATGGATGTAGAGTGAATAAAATGGATGTAGAGTTGATAAAAATGGATGTAGAGTGGATAAAATGGATGTAGAGTGGATAAAATGGATGTAGAGTGAATAAAATGGATGTAGAGTGGATAAAATTGATGTAGAGTGGGTAAAATTGATGTAGAGTGTATAAAATGGATGTAGAGTGGATAAAATGGATGTAGAGTGGATAAAATGGATGTAGAGAGGATAAAATGGATGAGGAGTGGATAACAATGGATGTAGAGTGGATAAAATGGATGTAGAGTTGATAAAAATGGATGTAGAGTTGATAAAAATGGATGTAGAGTGGATAAAAATGGATGTAGATTGGATAAAATGGATGTAGAGTGGATAAAAATGGATGTAGAGTATATAAATTGGATGTAGATTATATAAAATGGATGTAGAGTGGAAATAATGGATGTAGAGTGGATAAAATGGATGTAGAGTTCATAAAAATGGATGTAGAGTGGATAAAAATGGATGTAGATTGGATAAAATGGATGTAGAGTGGATAAAATGGATGTAGAGTGGATAAAATGGATGTAGAGTGGATAAAAATGGATTTAGAGTGGATATAATGGATGTAGAGTATATAAATTGGATGTAGAGTATATAAAATGGATGTAGAGTGCATAAAATGGATGTAGAGTTCATAAAAATGGATGTAGAGTGGATAAAAATGGATGTAGATTGGATAAAATGGATGTAGAGTGGATAAAAATGGATGTAGAGTTGATAAAATGGATGTAAAGTGGGGAAAATGGATGTAGAGTGAATAAAATGGATGTAGAGTTGATAAAAATGGATGTAGAGTGGATAAAATGGATGTAGAGTGGATAAAATGGATGTAGAGTGAATAAAATGGATGTAGAGTGGATAAAATTGATGTAGAGTGGGTAAAATTGATGTAGAGTGTATAAAATGGATGTAGAGTGGATAAAATGGATGTAGAGTGGATAAAATGGATGTAGAGAGGATAAAATGGATGAGGAGTGGATAACAATGGATGTAGAGTGGATAAAATGGATGTAGAGTTGATAAAAATGGATGTAGAGTGGATAAAATGGATGTAGAGTGGATAAAATTGATGTAGAGTGGGTAAAATTGATGTAGAGTGTATAAAATGGATGTAGAGTGGATAAAATGGATGTAGAGTGGATAAAATGGATATAGAGAGGATAAAATGGATGTGGAGTGGATAACAATGGATTTAGAGTGGATAAAATGGATGTAGAGTTGATAAAAATGGATGTAGAGTGGATAAAATGGATGTAGAGTAGATAAAATGGATGTAGAGTGGATAAAATGGATGTAGAGTTGATAAAATGGATGTAAAGTGGATAAAATGGATGTAGAGTTAATAAAAATGGATGTAGAGTGGATAAAATGGATGTAGAGTTGATAAAAATGGATGTAGAGTGGATAAAAATGGATGTAGATTGGATAAAATGGATGTAGAGTGGATAAAAATGGATGTAGAGTATATAAATTGGATGTAGATTATATAAAATGGATGTAGAGTGGAAATAATGGATGTAGAGTGGATAAAATGGATGTAGAGTTCATAAAAATGGATGTAGAGTGGATAAAAATGGATGTAGATTGGATAAAATGGATGTAGAGTGGATAAAAATGGATGTAGTGTGGATAAAATGGATGTAGAGTGGATAAAAATGGATGTAGATTGGATAAAATGGATGTAGAGTTAATAAAAATGGATGTAGAGTGGATAAAATGGATGTAGAGTTGATAAAAATGGATGTAGAGTGGATAAAAATGGATGTAGATTGGATAAAATGGATGTAGAGTGGATAAAAATGGATGTAGAGTATATAAATTGGATGTAGAGTATATAAAATGGATGTAGAGTGCATAAAATGGATGTAGAGTTGATAAAAATTGATGTAGAGTCGATAAAATGGATGTAGAGTGGATAAAATGGATGTAGAGTGGATAAAAATGGATGTAGAGCGGATACAAATGGATGTAGAGTGGATAAAATGGGTGTAAAATGGATAAAAATGGATGTAGAGTGGATAAAAATGGATGTAGAGTGGATAAAATGGATGTAGAGGGGATAAAATGGATGTAGAGTGGATAAAATGGTTGTAGAGTGGATAAAATGGATGTAGAGTTGATAAAAATGGATGTAGAGTGGATAAAATGGATGTAGAGTGGATAAAATGGATGTAGAGGGGATAAAATGGATGTAGAGTGGATAAAATGGTTGTAGAGTGGATAAAATGGATGTCGAGTGGATAAAAATGGATGTAGTGTGGATAAAATGGATGTAGAGTGGATAAAATGGATGTAGAGGGGATAAAATGGATGTAGAGTGGATAAAATGGTTGTAGAGTGGATAAAATGGATGTAGAGTTGATAAAAATGGATGTAGAGTGGATAAAATGGATGTAGATTGGATAAAATGGATGTAGAGTGGATAAAAATGGATGTAGAGTATATAAATTGGATGTAGAGTATATAAAATGGATGTAGAGTGGATAAAAATGGATGTAGAGTTGATAAAAATGGATGTAGAGTGGATACAAATGGATGTAGAGTGGATAAAATGGGTGTAGAGTGGATAAAAATGGATGTAGATTGGATAAAATGGATGTAAAGTGGATAAAATGGATGTAGAGTGGATAAAAATGGATTTAGAGTGGATAAAATGGATGTAGAGTGGATAAAAATGGATGTAGATTGGATAAAATGGATGTAAAGTGGATAAAATGGATGTAGAGTGGATAAAATGGATGTAGAGTTGATAAAAATTGATGTAGAGTCGATAAAATGGATGTAGAGTGGATAAAATGGATGTAGAGTGGATAAAAATGGATGTAGAGCGGATACAAATGGATGTAGAGTGGATAAAATGGGTGTAAAATGGATAAAAATGGATGTAGAGTGGATAAAAATGGATGTAGAGTGGATAAAATGGATGTAGAGGGGATAAAATGGATGTGGAGTGGATAACAATGGATGTAGAGAGGATAAAAATGGATATAGGGTAGATAAAATGGATGAAGAGTGGATAAAATTGTTGTAGAGTGGATAAAATGGATTAGAATGGATAAAATGGATGTAAAGTGGATAAAAATGGATGTCGAGTGGATAAAATGGATGTAGAGTGGATAAAAATAGATGTAGAAAGGATAAAATGGATGTAGAGTGGATAAAATGGATGTACAGTTAATAAAAATGGATGTAGAGTGGAAATAATGGATGTAGAGAGGATAAAATGGATGTAGAGTGGATAAAATGGATGTAGAGTTCATAAAAATGGATGTAGAGTGGATAAAAATGGATGTAGATTGGATAAAATGGATGTAGAGTGGATAAAAATGGATGTAGAGTTGATAAAATGGATGTAAAGTGGGGAAAATGGATGTAGAGTGAATAAAATGGATGTAGAGTTGATAAAAATGGATGTAGAGTGGATAAAATGGATGTAGAGTGGATAAAATGGATGTAGAGTGAATAAAATGGATGTAGAGTGGATAAAATTGATGTAGAGTGGGTAAAATTGATGTAGAGTGTATAAAATGGATGTAGAGTGGATAAAATGGATGTAGAGTGGATAAAATGGATGTAGAGAGGATAAAATGGATGAGGAGTGGATAACAATGGATGTAGAGTGGATAAAATGGATGTAGAGTTGATAAAAATGGATGTAGAGTGGATAAAATGGATGTAGAGTGGATAAAATTGATGTAGAGTGGGTAAAATTGATGTAGAGTGTATAAAATGGATGTAGAGTGGATAAAATGGATGTAGAGTGGATAAAATGGATATAGAGAGGATAAAATGGATGTGGAGTGGATAACAATGGATTTAGAGTGGATAAAATGGATGTAGAGTTGATAAAAATGGATGTAGAGTGGATAAAATGGATGTAGAGTAGATAAAATGGATGTAGAGTGGATAAAATGGATGTAGAGTTGATAAAATGGATGTAAAGTGGATAAAATGGATGTAGAGTTAATAAAAATGGATGTAGAGTGGATAAAATGGATGTAGAGTTGATAAAAATGGATGTAGAGTGGATAAAAATGGATGTAGATTGGATAAAATGGATGTAGAGTGGATAAAAATGGATGTAGAGTATATAAATTGGATGTAGATTATATAAAATGGATGTAGAGTGGAAATAATGGATGTAGAGTGGATAAAATGGATGTAGAGTTCATAAAAATGGATGTAGAGTGGATAAAAATGGATGTAGATTGGATAAAATGGATGTAGAGTGGATAAAATGGATGTAGAGTGGATAAAATGGATGTAGAGTGGATAAAAATGGATTTAGAGTGGATATAATGGATGTAGAGTGGATAAAAATGGATGTAGTGTGGATAAAATGGATGTAGAGTGGATAAAAATGGATGTAGATTGGATAAAATGGATGTAGAGTTAATAAAAATGGATGTAGAGTGGATAAAATGGATGTAGAGTTGATAAAAATGGATGTAGAGTGGATAAAAATGGATGTAGATTGGATAAAATGGATGTAGAGTGGATAAAAATGGATGTAGAGTATATAAATTGGATGTAGAGTATATAAAATGGATGTAGAGTGGATAAAATGGATGTAGAGTTGATAAAAATTGATGTAGAGTCGATAAAATGGATGTAGAGTGGATAAAATGGATGTAGAGTGGATAAAAATGGATGTAGAGCGGATACAAATGGATGTAGAGTGGATAAAATGGGTGCAAAATGGATAAAAATGGATGTAGAGTGGATAAAAATGGATGTAGAGTGGATAAAATGGATGTAGAGGGGATAAAATGGATGTAGAGTGGATAAAATGGTTGTAGAGTGGATAAAATGGATGTAGAGTTGATAAAAATGGATGTAGAGTGGATAAAATGGATGTAGAGTGGATAAAATGGATGTAGAGGGGATAAAATGGATGTAGAGTGGATAAAATGGTTGTAGAGTGGATAAAATGGATGTCGAGTGGATAAAAATGGATGTAGTGTGGATAAAATGGATGTAGAGTGGATAAATGGGATGTAGAGGGGATAAAATGGATGTAGAGTGGATAAAATGGTTGTAGAGTGGATAAAATGGATGTAGAGTTGATAAAAATGGATGTAGAGTGGATAAAATGGATGTAGATTGGATAAAATGGATGTAGAGTGGATAAAAATGGATGTAGAGTATATAAATTGGATGTAGAGTATATAAAATGGATGTAGAGTGGATAAAAATGGATGTAGAGTTGATAAAAATGGATGTAGAGTGGATACAAATGGATGTAGAGTGGATAAAATGGGTGTAGAGTGGATAAAAATGGATGTAGATTGGATAAAATGGATGTAAAGTGGATAAAATGGATGTAGAGTGGATAAAAATGGATTTAGAGTGGATAAAATGGATGTAGAGTGGATAAAAATGGATGTAGATTGGATAAAATGGATGTAAAGTGGATAAAATGGATGTAGAGTGGATAAAATGGATGTAGAGTTGATAAAAATTGATGTAGAGTCGATAAAATGGATGTAGAGTGGATAAAATGGATGTAGAGTGGATAAAAATGGATGTAGAGCGGATACAAATGGATGTAGAGTGGATAAAATGGGTGTAAAATGGATAAAAATGGATGTAGAGTGGATAAAAATGGATGTAGAGTGGATAAAATGGATGTAGAGGGGATAAAATGGATGTAGAGTGGATAAAATGGTTGTAGAGTGGATAAAATGGTTGTAGCGTGGATAAAATGGATGTAGAGTTGATAAAAATGGATGTAGAGTGGATAAAATGGATGTAGAGGGGATAAAATGGATGTAGAGTGGATAAAATGGATGTAGATTGGATAAAATGGATGTAGAGTGGATAAAAATGGATGTAGAGTATATAAATTGGATGTAGAGTATATAAAATGGATGTAGAGTGGATAAAAATGGATGTAGAGTTGATAAAAATGGATGTAGAGTGGATAAAAATGGATGTAGATTGGATAAAATGGATGTAGAGTGGATAAAAATTAATGTAGAGTATATAAATTGGATGTAGAGTATATAAAATGGATGTAGAGTGGATAAAAATGGATTTAGAGTGGATAAAATGGATGTAGAGTTGATAAAAATGGATGTAGAGTGGATAAAATGGATGTAGAATGGATAAAAATGGATGTAGAGTGGATAAAATGGATGTAGAGTGGATAAAAATGGATGTAGAGAGGATAAAATGGATGTAGAGTGGATAAAATGGATGTACAGTTATTAAAAATGGATGTAGAGTGGATATAATGGATGTAGAGTTGATAAAATGGATGTAAAGTGGATAAAATGGATGTAGAGTTAATAAAAATGGATGTAGAGTGGAAATAATGGATGTAGAGAGGATAAAATGGATGTAGAGTGGATAAAATGGATGTAGAGTTCATAAAAATGGATGTAGAGTGGATAAAAATGGATGTAGATTGGATAAAATGGATGTAGAGTGGATAAAAATGGATGTAGAGTGGATAAAAATGGATGTAGAGTGGATAAAATGGATGTAGAGGGGATAAAATGGATGTAGAGTGGATAAAATGGTTGTAGAGTGGATAAAATGGATGTAGAGTTGATAAAAATGGATGTAGAGTGGATGAAAATGGATGTAGAGTGGATAAAATGGATGTAGATTGGATAAAATGGTTGTAGAGTGGATAAAATGGATGTAGAGTGGATAAAATGGATGTAGAGTTGATAAAAATTGATGTAGAGTCGATAAAATGGATGTAGAGTGAATAAAATGGATGTAGAGTGGATAAAAATGGATGTAGAGCGGATACAAATGGATGTAGAGTGGATAAAATGTGTGTAAAATGGATAAAAATGGATGTAGAGTGGATAAAAATGGATGTAGAGTGGATAAAATGGATGTAGAGGGGATAAAATGGATGTAGAGTGGATAAAATGGTTGTAGAGTGGATAAAATGGATGTAGAGCGGATAAAAATGGATGTAGTTTGGATAAAATGAATGTAGAGTGGATAAAATGGATGTAGAGTTGATAAAAATGGATGTAGAGTGGACAAAATAGATTTAGAGTGGATAAAAATTGATGTAGAGTGGATAAAATGAATGTAGAGTGGATAAAAATGGATGTAGAGTGGATAAAAATGGATGTGGAGTGGATAAAATGGATGTAGAGTGGATAAAATGGACGTAGAGTGGATAAAAATGGATGTAGAGTGGATAAAATGGATGTAGAGTGTATAAAATGGGTGTAAAGTGGATAAAAATGGATGTAGAGTGGATAAAATGGATGTAGAATGGATAAAAATGGATGTAGAGCGGATAAAAATGGATGTAGAGTGGATAAAATGGGTGTAAAATGGATGTAGAGTGGATAAAAATAGATGTAGAGTGGATAAAATGGATGTAGAGGGGATAAAATGGATGTAGAGTGGATAAAATGGTTGTAGAGTGGATAAAATGGATGTAGAGTTGATAAAAATGGATGTAGAGTGGATAAAAATGGATGTAGAGTGGATAAAATGGATGTAGATTGGATAAAATGGTTGTAGAGTGGATAAAATGGATGTAGAGTGGATAAAATGGATGTAGAGTTGATAAAAATTGATGTAGAGTCGATAAAATGGATGTAGAGTGGATAAAATGGATGTAGAGTGGATAAAAATGGATGTAGAGCGGATAAAAATGGATGTAGAGTGGATAAAATGGGTGTAAAATGGATAAAAATGGATGTAGAGTGGATAAAATGGGTGTAAAATGGATAAAAATGGATGTAGAGTGGATAAAATGGATGTAGAGTGGATAAAATGGGTGTAAAGTGGATAAAAATGGATGTAGAGTGGATAAAATGGATGTAGAGTTGATAAAAATTGATGTAGAGTCGATAAAATGGATGTAGAGTGGATAAAATGGATGTAGAGTGGATAAAAATGGATGTAGAGCGCATAAAAATGGATGTAGAGTGGATAACATGGATGTAGAATGGATAAAAATGGATGTAGAGTGGATAAAATGGATGTAGAGTCGATAAAATGGATGTAGAGTGGATAAAAATGGATGTAGAGTGGATAAAATGGATGTAGAGTGGATAAAAATGGATGTAGAGTGAATATAATGGATGTAGAGAGGATAAAATGGATGTGGAGTGGATAACAATGGATGTAGAGTGGATAAAATGGATGTAGAGTGGATAAAAATGGATGTAGAGTGGATAAAATGGATGTAGAGTGGATAAAAATGGATGTAGAGAGGATAAAATGGATGTAGAGTGGATAAAATGGATGTACAGTTAATAAAAATGGATGTAGAGTGGATATAATGGATGTAGAGTTGATAAAATGGATGTAAAGTGGATAAAATGGATGTAGAGTTAATAAAAATGGATGTAGAGTGGAAATAATGGATGTAGAGAGGATAAAATGGATGTAGAGTGGATAAAATGGATGTAGAGTTCGTAAAAATGGATGTAGAGTGGATAAAAATGGATGTAGATTGGATAAAATGGATGTAGAGTGGATAAAAATGGATGTAGAGTGGATAAAAATGGATGTAGAGTGGATAAAATGGATGTAGAGGGGATAAAATGGATGTAGAGTGGATAAAATGGTTGTAGAGTGGATAAAATGGATGTAGAGTTGATAAAAATGGATGTAGAGTGGATGAAAATGGATGTAGAGTGGATAAAATGGATGTAGATTGGATAAAATGGTTGTAGAGTGGATAAAATGGATGTAGAGTGGATAAAATGGATGTAGAGTTGATAAAAATTGATGTAGAGTAGATAAAATGGATGTAGAGTGGATAAAATGGATGTAGAGTGGATAAAAATGGATGTACAGCGGATACAAATGGATGTAGAGTGGATAAAATGGGTGTAAAATGGATAAAAATGGATGTAGAGTGGATAAAAATGGATGTAGAGTGGATAAAATGGATGTAGAGGGGATAAAATGGATGTAGAGTGGATAAAATGGTTGTAGAGTGGATAAAATGGATGTAGAGTTGATAAAAATGCATGTAGAGTGGATAAAAATGGATGTAGAGTGGATAAAATGGATGTAGAGCGGATAAAAATGGATGTAGTTTGGATAAAATGAATGTAGAGTGGATAAAATGGATGTAGAGTTGATAAAAATGGATGTAGAGTGGACAAAATAGATTTAGAGTGGATAAAAATTGATGTAGAGTGGATAAAAATGGATTTAGAGTGGATATAATGGATGTAGAGTAGATAAAAATGGATGTAGTGTGGATAAAATGGATGTAGAGTGGATAAAAATGGATGTAGATAAGATAAAATGGATGTAGAGTTAATAAAAATGGATGTAGAGTGGATAAAATGGATGTAGAGTTGATAAAAATTGATGTAGAGTGGATAAAAATGGATGTAGATTGGATAAAATGGATGTAGAGTGGATAAAAATGGATGTAGAGTATATAAATTGGATGTAGAGTATATAAAATGGATGTAGAGTGGATAAAAATGGATGTAGATTGGATAAAATGGATGTAGAGTGGATAAAAATGGATGTAGATTGGATAAAATGGATGTAAAGTGGATAAAATGGATGTAGAGTGGATAAAATGGATGTAGAGTTGATAAAAATTGATGTAGAGTCGATAAAATGGATGTAGAGTGGATAAAATGGATGTAGAGTGGATAAAAATGGATGTAGAGCGGATACAAATGGATGTAGAGTGGATAAAATGGGTGTAAAATGGATACAAATGGATGTAGAGTGGATAAAAATGGATGTAGAGTGGATAAAATGGATGTAGAGGGGATAAAATGGATGTAGAGTGGATAAAATGGTTGTAGAGTGGATAAAATGGATGTAGAGTTGATAAAAATGGATGTAGAGTGGATAAAATGGATGTAGAGTGGATAAAATGGATGTAGAGGGGATAAAATGGATGTAGAGTGGATAAAATGGTTGTAGAGTGGATAAAATGGATGTCGAGTGGATAAAAATGGATGTAGTGTGGATAAAATGGATGTAGATTGGATAAAATGGATGTAGAGGGGATAAAATGGATGTAGAGTGGATAAAATGGTTGTAGAGTGGATAAAATGGATGTAGAGTTGATAAAAATGGATGTAGAGTGGATAAAATGGATGTAGATTGGATAAAATGGATGTAGAGTGGATAAAAATGGATGTAGAGTATATAAATTAGATGTAGAGTATATAAAATGGATGTAGAGTGGATAAAAATGGATGTAGAGTTGATAAAAATGGATGTAGAGTGGATACAAATGGATGTAGAGTGGATAAAATGGGTGTAGAGTGGATAAAAATGGATGTAGATTGGATAAAATGGATGTAAAGTGGATAAAATGGATGTAGAGTGGATAAAAATGGATTTAGAGTGGATAAAATGGATGTAGAGTGGATAAAAATGGATGTAGATTGGATAAAATGGATGTAAAGTGGATAAAATGGATGTAGAGTGGATAAAATGGATGTAGAGTTGATAAAAATTGATGTAGAGTCGATAAAATGGATGTAGAGTGGATAAAATGTATGTAGAGTGGATAAAAATGGATGTAGAGCGGATACAAATGGATGTAGAGTGGATAAAATGGGTGTAAAATGGATAAAAATGGATGTAGAGTGGATAAAAATGGATGTAGAGTGGATAAAATGGATGTAGAGGGGATAAAATGGATGTAGAGTGGATAAAATGGTTGTAGAGTGGATTAAATGGTTGTAGAGTGGATAAAATGGATGTAGAGTTGATAAAAATGGATGTAGAGTGGATAAAATGGATGTAGATTGGATAAAATGGATCTAGAGTGGATAAAAATGGATGTAGAGTATATAAATTGGATGTAGAGTATATAAAATGGATGTAGAGTGGATAAAAATGGATGTAGAGTTGATAAAAATGGATGTAGAGTGGATAAAAATGGATGTAGATTGGATAAAATGGATGTAGAGTGGATAAAAATTAATGTAGAGTATATAAATTGGATGTAGAGTATATAAAATGGATGTAGAGTGGATAAAAATGGATTTAGAGTGGATAAAATGGATGTAGAGTTGATAAAAATGGATGTAGAGTGGATAAAATGGATGTAGAGTGGATAAAAATGGATGTAGAGTGGATAAAATGGATGTAGAGTGGATAAAAATGGATGTAGAGAGGATAAAATGGATGTAGAGTGGATAAAATGGATGTACAGTTAATAAAAATGGATGTAGAGTGGATATAATGGATGTAGAGTTGATAAAATGGATGTAAAGTGGATAAAATGGATGTAGAGTTAATAAAAATGGATGTAGAGTGGAAATAATGGATATAGATTGGATAAAATGGATGTAGAGTGGATAAAAATGGATGTAGAGTGGATAAAAATGGATGTAGAGTGGATAAAATGGATGTAGAGGGGATAAAATGGATGTAGAGTGGATAAAATGGTTGTAGAGTGGATAAAATGGATGTAGAGTTGATAAAAATGGATGTAGAGTGGATGAAAATGGATGTAGAGTGGATAAAATGGATGTAGATTGGATAAAATGGTTGTAGAGTGGATAAAATGGATGTAGAGTGGATAAAATGGATGTAGAGTTGATAAAAATTGATGTAGAGTCGATAAAATGGATGTAGAGTGGATAAAATGGATGTAGAGTGGATAAAAATGGATGTAGAGCGGATACAAATGGATGTAGAGTGGATAAAATGGGTGTAAAATGGATAAAAATGGATGTAGAGTGGATAAAAATGGATGTAGAGTGGATAAAATGGATGTAGAGGGGATAAAATGGATGTAGAGTGGATAAAATGGTTGTAGAGTGGATAAAATGGATGTAGAGCGGATAAAAATGGATGTAGTTTGGATAAAATGAATGTAGAGTGGATAAAATGGATGTAGAGTTGATAAAAATGGATGGAGAGTGGACAAAATAGATTTAGAGTGGATAAAAATTGATGTAGAGTGGATAAAATGAATGTAGAGTAGATAAAAATGGATGTAGAGTGGATAAAAATGGATGTGGAGTGGATAAAATGGATGTAGAGTGGATAAAATGGACGTAGAGTGGATAAAAATGGATGCAGAGTGGATAAAATGGATGTAGAGTGTATAAAATGGGTGTAAAGTGGATAAAAATGGATGTAGAGTGGATAAAATGGATGTAGAATGGATAAAAATGGATGTAGAGCGGATAAAAATGGATGTAGAGTGGATAAAATGGGTGTAAAATGGTTAAAAATGGATGTAGAGTGGATAAAAATAGATGTAGAGTGGATAAAATGGATGTAGAGGGGATAAAATGGATGTAGAGTGGATAAAATGGTTGTAGAGTGGATAAAATGGATGTAGAGTTGATAAAAATGGATGTAGAGTGGATAAAAATGGATGTAGAGTGGATAAAATGGATGTAGATTGGATAAAATGGTTGTAGAGTGGATAAAATGGATGTAGAGTGGATAAAATGGATGTAGAGTTGATAAAAATTGATGTAGAGTCGATAAAATGGATGTAGAATGGATAAAATGGATGTAGAGTGGATAAAAATGGATGTAGAGCGGATAAAAATGGATGTAGAGTGGATAAAATGGGTGTAAAATGGATAAAAATGGATGTAGAGTGGATAAAATGGGTGTAAAATGGATAAAAATGGATGTAGAGTGGATAAAATGGATGTAGAGTTGATAAAAATGGATGTAGAGTGGATAAAAATTGATGTAGAGTGGATAAAATGAATGTAGAGTGGATAAAAATGGATGTAGAGTGGATAAAAATGGATGTGGAGTGGATAAAATGGATGTAGAATGGATAAAATGGACGTAGAGTGGATAAAAATGGATGTAGAGTGGATAAAATGGATGTAGAGTGTATAAAATGGGTGTAAAGTGGATAAAAATGGATGTAGAGTGGATAAAATGGATGTAGAGTGGATAAAATGGATGTAGAGGGGATAAAATGGATGTAGAGTGGATAAAATGGTTGTAGAGTGGATAAAATGGATGTAGAGTTGATAAAAATGGATGTAGAGTGGATAAAAATGGATGTAGAGTGGACAAAATAGATTTAGAGTGGATAAAAATTGATGTAGAGTGGATAAAATGAATGTAGAGTGGATAAAAATGGATGTAGAGTGGATAAAAATGGATGTAGAGTGGATAAAAATGGATGTAGAGCGGATAAAAATGGATGTAGAGTGGATAAAATGGGTGTAAAATGGATAAAAATGGATGTAGAGTGGATAAAATGGGTGTAAAATGGATAAAAATGGATGTAGACTGGATAAAATGGATGTAGAGTGGATAAAAGGGTGGTAAAGTGGATAAAAATGGATGTCGAGTGGATAAAATGGATGTAGAGTTAATAAAAATGGATGTAGAGTGGATAAAATGGATGTAGAGTGGATAAAAATGGATGTAGAGTTGATAAAAATGGATGTAGAGTGGATAAAAATGGATGTAGAGTATATAAATTGGATGTAGAGTATATAAAATGGATGTAGAATGGATAAAAATGGATGTCGAGTGGATAAAATGGATGTAGAGTGGATAAAAATGGATGTAGATTGGATACAATGGATGTAGAGTTAATAAAAATGGATGTAGAGTGGATAAAATGGATGTAGAGTTGATAAAAATGGATGTAGAGTGGATAAAAATGGATGTAGAGGTGATAAAATGGATGTAGAGTGGATAAAAATGGATGTAGAGTGGATAAAATGGATGTGGAGTGGATAAAATGGATGTAGAGTGGATAAAATGCATGTAGAGTGGATAAAATGGATGTAGAGTGGATAAAAATGGATGTAGAGTGGATAAAATGGATGTAGAGGGGATAAAATGGATGTAGAGTGGATAAAATGGTTCTAGAGTGGATAAAATGGATGTAGAGTTGATAAAAATGGATGTAGATTGGATAAAATGGATGTAGAGAGGATAAAATGGATGTAGAGTGGATAAAATGGATGTAGAGTTCATAAAAATGGATGTAGAGTGGATAAAAATGGATGTAGATTGGATAAAATGGATGTAGAGTGGATAAAAATGGATGTAGAGTATATAAATTGGATGTAGAGTATATAAAATGGATGTAGAGTGGATAAAAATGGATGTCGAGTGGATAAAATGGATGTAGAGTGGATAAAAATGGATGTAAAATGGATAAAAATGGATGTAGAGTGGATAAAAATGGATGTAGAGTGGATAAAATGGATGTAGAGGGGATAAAATGGATGTAGAGTGGATAAAATGGATGTCGAGTGGATAAAAATGGATGTGGTGTGGATAAAATGGATGTAGAGTGGATAAAATGGATGTAGAGAGGATAAAATGGATGTAGAGTGGATAAAATGGTTGTAGAGTGGATAAAATGGATGTAGAGTTGATAAAAATGGATGTAGAGAGGATAAAATGGATGTAGAGTGGATAAAATGGATGTACAGTTAATAAAAATGGATGTAGAGTGGAAATAATGGATGTAGAGAGGATAAAATGGATGTAGAGTGGATAAAATGGATGTAGAGTTCATAAAAATGGATGTAGAGTGGATAAAAATGGATGTAGATTGGATAAAATGGATGTAGAGTGGATAAAAATGGATGTAGAGTAGATAAAATGGATGTAGAGTGGATAAAATGGATGTAGAGTTGATAAAATGGATGTAAAGTGGATAAAATGGATGTAGAGTTAATAAAAATGGATGTAGAGTGGAAATAATGGATGTAGAGAGGATAAAATGGATGTAGAGTGGATAAAATGGATGTACAGTTCATAAAAATGGATGTAGAGTGGATAAAAATGGATGTAGATTGGATAAAATGGATGTAGAGTGGATAAAAATGGATGTGGAGTGGATAAAATGGATGTAGAGTGGATAAAATGGTTGTAGAGTGGATAAAATGGATGTAGAGTGGATAAAATGGATGTAGAGTGGATAAAAATGGATGTAGAGTGGATAAAATGGATGTAGAGTGGATAAAATGGTTGTAGAGTGGATAAAATGGATGTAGAGTTGATAAAAATGGAAGTAGAGTGAATAAAATGGATGTATAGTGGATAAAAATGGATGTAGAGTGGATAAAATGGATGTAGATTGGAGAAAATGGATGTAGAGTGGATAAAAATGGATGTAGATTGGAGAAAATGGATGTAGAGTGGATAAAAATGGATGTAGAGTATATAAATTGGATGTAGAGTATATAAAATGGATGTAGAATGGATAAAAATGGATGTCGAGTGGATAAAATGGATGTAGAGTGGATAAAAATGGATGTAGATTGGATACAATGGATGTAGAGTTAATAAAAATGGATGTAGAGTGGATAAAATGGATGTAGAGTTGATAAAAATGGATGTAGAGTGGATAAAAATGGATGTAGAGTGGATAAAATGGATGTAGAGTGGATAAAAATGGATGTAGAGTGGATAAAATGGATGTGGAGTGGATAAAATGGATGTAGAGTGGATAAAATGGATGTAGAGTGGATAAAATGGATGTAGAGTGGATAAAAATGGATGTAGAGTGGATAAAATGGATGTAGAGTTGATAAAATGGATGTAAAGTGGATAAAATGGATGTACAGTTAATAAAAATGGATGTAGAGTGGATAAAATGGATGTAGAGTTGATAAAAATGGATGTAGAGTGGATAAAATGGATGTAGAGTGTATAAAATGGGTGTAAAGTGGATAAAAATGGATGTAGAGTGGATAAAATGAATGTAGAATGGATAAAAATGGATGTAGAGCGGATAAAAATGGATGTAGAGTGGATAAAATGGGTGTAAAATGGATAAAAATGGATGTAGAGTGGATAAAAATAGATGTAGAGTGGATAAAATGGATGTAGAGGGGATAAAATGGATGTAGAGTGGATAAAATGGTTCTAGAGTGGATAAAATGGATGTAGAGTTGATAAAAATGGATGTAGATTGGATAAAATGGATGTAGAGAGGATAAAATGGATGTAGAGTGGATAAAATGGATGTAGAGTTCATAAAAATGGATGTAGAGTGGATAAAAATGGATGTAGATTGGATAAAATGGATGTAGAGAGGATAAAAATGGATGTAGAGTTGATAAAAATGGATGTAGAGTGGACAAAATAGATTTAGAGTGGATAAAAATTGATGTAGAGTGGATAAAATGAATGTAGAGTGGATAAAAATGGATGTAGAGTGGATAAAAATGGATGTGGAGTGGATAAAATGGATGTAGAATGGATAAAATGGACGTAGAGTGGATAAAAATGGATGTAGAGTGGATAAAAATGGATGTAGAGTGGATAAAATGGATGTAGAGCGGATAAAAATGGATGTAGTTTGGATAAAATGAATGTAGAGTGGATAAAATGGATGTAGAGTTGATAAAAATGGATGTAGAGTGGACAAAATAGATTTAGAGTGGATAAAAATTGATGTAGAGTGGATAAAATTAATGTAGAGTGGATAAAAATGGATGTAGAGTGGATAAAAATGGATGTGGAGTGGATAAAATGGATGTAGAATGGATAAAATGGACGTAGAGTGGATAAAAATGGATGTAGAGTGGATAAAATGGATGTAGAGTGTATAAAATGGGTGTAAAGTGGATAAAAATGGATGTAGAGTGGATAAAATGGATGTAGAGTGGATAAAATGGATGTAGAGGGGATAAAATGGATGTAGAGTGGATAAAATGGTTGTAGAGTGGATAAAATGGATGTAGAGTTGATAAAAATGGATGTAGAGTGGATAAAAATGGATGTAGAGTGGACAAAATAGATTTAGAGTGGATAAAAATTGATGTAGAGTGGATAAAATGAATGTAGAGTGGATAAAAATGGATGTAGAGTGGATAAAAATGGATGTAGAGTGGATAAAAATGGATGTAGAGCTGATAAAAATGGATGTAGAGTGGATAAAATGGGTGTAAAATGGATAAAAATGGATGTAGAGTGGATAAAATGGGTGTAAAATGGATAAAAATGGATGTAGACTGGATAAAATGGATGTAGAGTGGATAAAATGGGTGTAAAGTGGATAAAAATGGATGTAGAGTGGATAAAATGGATGTAGAATGGATAAAAATGGATGTAGAGTGGATAAAATGGATGTAGAGTCGATAAAATGGATGTAGAGTGGATAAAAATGGATGTAGAGTGGATAAAATGGATGTAGAGTGGATAAAAATGGATGTAGAGTGAATATAATGGATGTAGAGAGGATAAAATGGATGTGGAGTGGATAACAATGGATGTAGAGTGGATAAAATGGATGTAGAGTGGATAAAATGGATGTAAAGTGGATAAAATGGTTGTAGAGTGGATAAAAATGGATGTAGAGTGGATAAAAATGGATGTAGATTGGATAAAATGGATGTAGAGTGGATAAAATGGATGTAGATTGGATAAAATGGATGTAGAGTGGATAAAATGGATGTACAGTTAATAAAAATGGATGTAGAGTGGATATAATGGATGTAGAGAGGATAAAATGGATGTGGAGTAGATAACAATGGATGTAGAGTGGATAAAATGGATGTAGAGTGGATAAAATGGATGTAGAGTGGATAAAATGGTTGTAGAGTGGATAAAATGGATGTAGAGTGGATAAAAATGGATGTCGAGTGGATAAAATGGATGTAGAGTTAATAAAAATGGATGTAGAGTGGATAAAATGGATGTAGAGTGGATAAAAATGGATGTAGAGTATATAAATTGGATGTAGAGTATATAAAATGGATGTAGAGTGGATAAAAATGGATGTCGAGTGGATAAAATGGATGTAGAGTGGATAAAAATGGATGTAAAATGGATAAAAATGGATGTAGAGTGGATAAAAATGGATGTAGATTGGATAAAATGGATGTAGAGTGGATAAAAATGGATGTAGAGTATATAAATTGGATGTAGAGTATATAAAATGGATGTAGAGTGGATAAAAATGGATGTCGAGTGGATAAAATGGATGTAGAGTGGATAAAAATGGATGTAAAATGGATAAAAATGGATGTAGAGTGGATAAAAATGGATGTCGAGTGGATAAAATGGATGTAGAGTGGATAAAAATGGATGTAAAATGGATAAAAATGGATGTAGAGGGGATAAAATGGATGTAGAGTGGATAAAATGGATGTCGAGTGTATAAAAATGGATGTAGTGTGGATAAAATGGATGTAGAGTGGATAAAATGGATGTAGAGTGTATAAAATGGGTGTAAAGTGGATAAAAATGGATGTAGAGTGGATAAAATGGATGTAGAATGGATAAAAATGGATGTAGAGCGGATAAAAATGGATGTAGAGTGGATAAAATAGGTGTAAAATGGATAAAAATGGATGTAGAGTGGATAAAAATAGATGTAGAGTGGATAAAATGGATGTAGAGGGGATAAAATGGATGTAGAGTGGATAAAATGGTTCTAGAGTGGATAAAATGGATGTAGAGTTGATAAAAATGGATGTAGATTGGATAAAATGGATGTAGAGAGGATAAAATGGATGTAGAGTGGATAAAATGGTTGTAGAGTGGATAAAATGGATGTAGAGTTGATAAAAATGGATGTAGAGAGGATAAAATGGATGTAGAGTGGATAAAATGGATGTACAGTTAATAAAAATGGATGTAGAGTGGAAATAATGGATGTAGAGAGGATAAAATGGATGTAGAGTGGATAAAATGGATGTAGAGTTCATAAAAATGGATGTAGAGTGGATAAAAATGGATGTAGATTGGATAAAATGGATGTAGAGTGGATAAAAATGGATGTAGAGTAGATAAAATGGATGTAGAGTGGATAAAATGGATGTAGAGGGGATAAAATGGATGTAGAGTGGATAAAATGGATGTCGAGTGTATAAAAATGGATGTAGTGTGGATAAAATGGATGTAGAGTGGATAAAATGGATGTAGAGTGTATAAAATGGGTGTAAAGTGGATAAAAATGGATGTAGAGTGGATAAAATGGATGTAGAATGGATAAAAATGGATGTAGAGCGGATAAAAATGGATGTAGAGTGGATAAAATAGGTGTAAAATGGATAAAAATGGATGTAGAGTGGATAAAAATAGATGTAGAGTGGATAAAATGGATGTAGAGGGGATAAAATGGATGTAGAGTGGATAAAATGGTTCTAGCGTGGATAAAATGGATGTAGAGTTGATAAAAATGGATGTAGATTGGATAAAATGGATGTAGAGAGGATAAAATGGATGTAGAGTGGATAAAATGGTTGTAGAGTGGATAAAATGTATGTAGAGTTGATAAAAATGGATGTAGAGAGGATAAAATGGATGTAGAGTGGATAAAATGGATGTACAGTTAATAAAAATGGATGTAGAGTGGAAATAATGGATGTAGAGAGGATAAAATGGATGTAGAGTGGATAAAATGGATGTAGAGTTCATAAAAATGGATGTAGAGTGGATAAAAATGGATGTAGATTGGATAAAATGGATGTAGAGTGGATAAAAATGGATGTAGAGTAGATAAAATGGATGTAGAGTGGATAAAATGGATGTAGAGTTGATAAAATGGATGTAAAGTGGATAAAATGGATGTAGAGTTAATAAAAATGGATGTAGAGTGGAAATAATGGATGTAGAGAGGATAAAATGGATGTAGAGTGGATAAAATGGATGTGGAGTGGATAAAATGGATGTAGAGTGGATAAAATGGTTGTAGAGTGGATAAAATGGATGTAGAGTGGATAAAATGGATGTAGAGTGGATAAAAATGGATGTGGAGTGGATAAAATGGATGTAGAGTGGATAAAATGGTTGTAGAGTGGATAAAATGGATGTAGAGTGGATAAAAATGGATGTAGAGTGGATAAAATGGATGTAGAGTGGATAAAATGGTTGTAGAGTGGATAAAATGGATGTAGAGTTGATAAAAATGGAAGTAGAGTGGATAAAATGGATGTATAGTGGATAAAAATGGATGTAGAGTGGATAAAATGGATGTAGATTGGAGAAAATGGATGTAGAGTGGATAAAAATGGATGTAGATTGGAGAAAATGGATGTAGAGTGGATAAAAATGGATGTAGAGTATATAAATTGGATGTAGAGTATATAAAATGGATGTAGAATGGATAAAAATGGATGTCGAGTGGATAAAATGGATGTAGAGTGGATAAAAATGGATGTAGATTGGATACAATGGATGTAGAGTTAATAAAAATGGATGTAGAGTGGATAAAATGGATGTAGAGTTGATAAAAATGGATGTAGAGTGGATAAAAATGGATGTAGAGTGGATAAAATGGATGTAGAGTGGATAAAAATGGATGTAGAGTGGATAAAATGGATGTGGAGTGGATAAAATGGATGTAGAGTGGATAAAATGGATGTAGAGTGGATAAAATGGATGTAGAGTGGATAAAAATGGATGTAGAGTGGATAAAATGGATGTAGAGTGGATAAAATGGATGTAGAGTTGATAAAATGGATGTAGAGTGGAAATAATGGATGTAGAGAGGATAAAATGGATGTAGAGTGGATAAAATGGATGTAGAGTGGATAAAATGGTTGTAGAGTGGATAAAATGGATGTAGAGTGGATAAAATGGATGTAGAGTGGATAAAAATGGATGTGGAGTGGATAAAATGGATGTAGAGTGGATAAAATGGTTGTAGAGTGGATAAAATGGATGTAGAGTGGATAAAATGGATGTAGAGTGGATAAAAATGGATGTAGAGTGGATAAAATGGATGTAGAGTGGATAAAATGGTTGTAGAGTGGATAAAATGGATGTAGAGTTGATAAAAATGGAAGTAGAGTGGATAAAATGGATGTATAGTGGATAAAAATGGATGTAGAGTGGATAAAATGGATGTAGATTGGAGAAAATGGATGTAGAGTGGATAAAAATGGATGTAGATTGGAGAAAATGGATGTAGAGTGGATAAAAATGGATGTAGAGTATATAAATTGGATGTAGAGTATATAAAATGGATGTAGAATGGATAAAAATGGATGTCGAGTGGATAAAATGGATGTAGAGTGGATAAAAATGGATGTAGATTGGATACAATGGATGTAGAGTTAATAAAAATGGATGTAGAGTGGATAAAATGGATGTAGAGTTGATAAAAATGGATGTAGAGTGGATAAAAATGGATGTAGAGTGGATAAAATGGATGTAGAGTGGATAAAAATGGATGTAGAGTGGATAAAATGGATGTGGAGTGGATAAAATGGATGTAGAGTGGATAAAATGGATGTAGAGTGGATAAAATGGATGTAGAGTGGATAAAAATGGATGTAGAGTGGATAAAATGGATGTAGAGTTGATAAAATGGATGTAAAGTGGATAAAATGGATGTACAGTTAATAAAAATGGATGTAGAGTGGATAAAATGGATGTAGAGTTGATAAAAATGGATGTAGAGTGGATAAAATGGATGTAGAGTGTATAAAATGGGTGTAAAGTGGATAAAAATGGATGTAGAGTGGATAAAATGGATGTAGAATGGATAAAAATGGATGTAGAGCGGATAAAAATGGATGTAGAGTGGATAAAATGGGTGTAAAATGGATAAAAATGGATGTAGAGTGGATAAAAATAGATGTAGAGTGGATAAAATGGATGTAGAGGGGATAAAATGGATGTAGAGTGGATAAAATGGTTCTAGAGTGGATAAAATGGATGTAGAGTTGATAAAAATGGATGTAGATTGGATAAAATGGATGTAGAGAGGATAAAATGGATGTAGAGTTCATAAAAATGGATGTAGAGTTGATAAAAATGGATGTAGATTGGATAAAATGGATGTAGAGTGGATAAAATGGATGTAGAGTTCATAAAAATGGATGTAGAGTGGATAAAAATGGATGTAGATTGGATAAAATGGATGTAGAGTGGATAAAAATGGATGTAGAGTAGATAAAATGGATGTAGAGTGGATAAAATGGATGTAGAGTTGATAAAATGGATGTAAAGTGGATAAAATGGATGTAGAGTTAATAAAAATGGATGTAGAGTGGAAATAATGGATGTAGAGAGGATAAAATGGATGTAGAGTGGATAAAATGGATGTAGAGTTCATAAAAATGGATGTAGAGTGGATAAAAATGGATGTAGATTGGATAAAATGGATGTAGAGTGGATAAAAATGGATATGGAGTGGATAAAATGGATGTAGAGTGGATAAAATGGTTGTAGAGTGGATAAAATGGATGTAGAGTGGATACAATGGATGTAGAGTGGATAAAAATGGATGTAGAGTGGATAAAATGGTTGTAGAGTGGATAAAATGGATGTAGAGTGGATAAAATGGATGTAGAGTGGATAAAAATGGATGTAGAGTGGATAAAATGGATGTAGAGTGGATAAAATGGATGTAGAGTGGACAAAAATGGATGTAGAGTGGATAAAATGGATGTAGAGTGGATAAAATGGTTGTAGAGTGGATAAAATGGATGTAGAGTTCATAAAAATGGATGTAGAGTGGATAAAAATGGATGTAGATTGGATAAAATGGATGTAGAGTGGATAAAAATGGATGTGGAGTGGATAAAATGGATGTAGAGTGGATAAAATGGTTGTAGAGTGGATAAAATGGATGTAGAGTGGATAAAATGGATGTAGAGTGGATAAAAATGGATGTAGAGTGGATAAAATGGATGTAGAGTGGATAAAAATGGATGTAGAGTGGATAAAAATGGATGTAGAGTGGATAAAATGGATGTAGAGGGGATAAAATGGATGTAGAGTGGATAAAATGGATGTCGAGTGGATAAAAATGGATGTAGTGTGGATAAAATGGATGTAGAGTGGATAAAATGGATGTAGAGGGGATAAAATGGATGTAGAGTGGATAAAATGGTTGTAGAGTGGATAAAATGGATGTAGAGTTGATAAAAATGGATGTAGAGAGGATAAAATGGATGTAGAGTGGATAAAATGGATGTACAGTTAATAAAAATGGATGTAGAGTGGAAATAATGGATGTAGAGAGGATAAAATGGATGTAGAGTGGATAAAATGGATGTAGAGTTCATAAAAATGGATGTAGAGTGGATAAAAATGGATGTAGATTGGATAAAATGGATGTAGAGTGGATAAAAATGGATGTAGAGTAGATAAAATGGATGTAGAGTGGATAAAATGGATGTAGAGTTGATAAAATGGATGTAAAGTGGATAAAATGGATGTAGAGTTAATAAAAATGGATGTAGAGTATATAAATTGGATGTAGAGTATATAAAATGGATGTAGAGTGGATAAAAATGGATGTCGAGTGGATAAAATGGATGTAGAGTGGATAAAAATGGATGTAAAATGGATAAAAATGGATGTAGAGTGGATAAAAATGGATGTAGAGTGGATAAAATGGATGTAGAGTGGATAAAATGGATGTAGAGTGGATAAAATGGATGTCGAGTGGATAAAAATTGATGTAGTGTGGATAAAATGGATGTAGAGTGGATAAAATGGATGTAGAGGGGATAAAATGGATGTAGAGTGGATAAAATGGTTGTAGAGTGGATAAAATGGATGTAGAGTTGATAAAAATGGATGTAGAGAGGATAAAATGGATGTAGATTGGATAAAATGGATGTACAGTTAATAAAAATGGATGTAGAGTGGAAATAATGGATGTAGAGAGGATAAAATGGATGTAGAGTGGATAAAATGGATGTAGAGTTCATAAAAATGGATGTAGAGTGGATAAAAATGGATGTAGATTGGATAAAATGGATGTAGAGTGGATAAAAATGGATGTAGAGTAGATAAAATGGATGTAGAGTGGATAAAATGGATGTAGAGTTGATAAAATGGATGTAAAGTGGATAAAATGGATGTAGAGTTAATAAAAATGGATGTAGAGTGGAAATAATGGATGTAGAGAGGATAAAATGGATGTAGAGTGGATAAAATGGATGTAGAGTTCATAAAAATGGATGTAGAGTGGATAAAAATGGATGTAGATTGGATAAAATGGATGTAGAGTGGATAAAAATGGATGTGGAGTGGATAAAATGGATGTAGAGTGGATAAAATGGTTGTAGAGTGGATAAAATGGATGTAGAGTGGATAAAATGGATGTAGAGTGGATAAAAATGGATGTAGAGTGGATAAAATGGTTGTAGAGTGGATAAAATGGATGTAGAGTGGATAAAATGGATGTAGAGTGGATAAAAATGGATGTAGAGTGGATAAAATGGATGTAGAGTGGATAAAATGGATGTAGAGTGGATGAAAATGGATGTAGAGTGGATAAAATGGATGTAGAGTGGATAAAATGGTTGTAGAGTGGATAAAATGGATGTAGAGTTCATAAAAATGGATGTAGAGTGGATAAAAATGGATGTAGATTGGATAAAATGGATGTAGAGTGGATAAAAATGGATGTGGAGTGGATAAAATGGATGTAGAGTGGATAAAATGGTTGTAGAGTGGATAAAATGGATGTAGAGTCAATAAAATGGATGTAGAGTGGATAAAAATGGATGTAGAGTGGATAAAATGGATGTAGAGTGGATAAAAATGGATGTGGAGTGGATAAAATGGATGTAGAGTGGATAAAATGGTTGTAGAGTGGATAAAATGGATGTAGAGTGGATAAAATGGATGTAGAGTGGATAAAAATGGATGTAGAGTGGATGAAATGGATGTAGAGTGGATAAAATGGATGTAGAGTGGATAAAAATGGATGTAGAGTGGATAAAATGGATGTAGAATGGATAAAATGGATGTAAAGTGGATAAAAATGGATGTCGAGTGGATAAAATGGATGTAGAGTGGATAAAAATAGATGTAGAGAGGATAAAATGGATGTAGAGTGGATAAAAATGGATGTAGAGTGGATAAAATGGATGTAGAGTGTATAAAATGGGTGTAAAGTGGATATAAATGGATGTAGAGTGGATAAAATGGATGTAGAATGGATAAAAATGGATGTAGAGCGGATAAAAATGGATGTAGAGTGGATAAAATGGGTGTAAAATGGATAAAAATGGATGTAGAGTGGATAAAAATAGATGTAGAGTGGATAAAATGGATGTAGAGGGGATAAAATGGATGTAGAGTGGATAAAATGGTTCTAGAGTGGATAAAATGGATGTAGAGTTCATAAAAATGGATGTAGAGTGGATAAAAATGGATGTAGATTGGATAAAATGGATGTAGAGTGGATAAAAATGGATGTAGAGTTCATAAAAATGGATGTAGAGTGGATAAAAATGGATGTAGATTGGATAAAATGGATGTAGAGAGGATAAAAATGGATGTAGAGTATATAAATTGGATGTAGTGTATATAAAATGGATGTAGAGTGGATAAAAATGGATGTCGAGTGGATAAAATGGATGTAGAGTGGATAAAAATGGATGTAAAATGGATAAAAATGGATGTAGAGTGGATAAAAATGGATGTAGAGTGGATAAAATGGATGTAGAGGGGATAAAATGGATGTAGAGTGGATAAAATGGATGTCGAGTGGATAAAAATGGATGTAGTGTGGATAAAATGGGTGTTGAGTGGATAAAATGGATGTAGAGGGGATAAAATGGATGTAGAGTGGATAAAATGGTTGTAGAGTGGATAAAATGGATGTAGAGTTGATAAAAATGGATGTAGAGAGGATAAAATGGATGTAGAGTGGATAAAATGGATGTAGAGTGGATAAAATGGATGTAGAGTGGATAAAATGGATGTAGAGTGGATGAAAATGGATGTAGAGTGGATAAAATGGATGTAGAGTGGATAAAATGGTTGTAGAGTGGATAAAATGGATGTAGAGTTCATAAAAATGGATGTAGAGTGGATAAAAATGGATGTAGATTGGATAAAATGGATGTAGAGTGGATAAAAATGGATGTGGAGTGGATAAAATGGATGTAGAGTGGATAAAATGGTTGTAGAGTGGATAAAATGGATGTAGAGTGGATAAAATGGATGTAGAGTGGATAAAAATGGATGTAGAGTGGATAAAATGGATGTAGAGTGGATAAAAATGGATGTGGAGTGGATAAAATGGATGTAGAGTGGATAAAATGGTTGTAGAGTGGATAAAATGGATGTAGAGTGGATAAAATGGATGTAGAGTGGATAAAAATGGATGTAGAGTGGATGAAATGGATGTAGAGTGGATAAAATGGATGTAGAGTGGATAAAAATGGATGTAGAGTGGATAAAATGGATGTAGAATGGATAAAATGGATGTAAAGTGGATAAAAATGGATGTCGAGTGGATAAAATGGATGTAGAGTGGATAAAAATAGATGTAGAGAGGATAAAATGGATGTAGAGTGGATAAAAATGGATGTAGAGTGGATAAAATGGATGTAGAGTGGATAAAAATGGATGTAGAGTGGATAAAATGGATGTAGAGTGTATAAAATGGGTGTAAAGTGGATATAAATGGATGTAGAGTGGATAAAATGGATGTAGAATGGATAAAAATGGATGTAGAGTGGATAAAAATGGATGTAGAGTGGATAAAATGGGTGTAAAATGGATAAAAATGGATGTAGAGTGGATAAAAATAGATGTAGAGTGGATAAAATGGATGTAGAGTGGATAAAATGGATGTAGAGTGGATAAAATGGTTCTAGAGTGGATAAAATGGATGTAGAGTTCATAAAAATGGATGTAGAGTGGATAAAAATGGATGTAGATTGGATAAAATGGATGTAGAGTGGATAAAAATGGATGTAGAGTTCATAAAAATGGATGTAGAGTGGATAAAAATGGATGTAGATTGGATAAAATGGATGTAGAGAGGATAAAAATGGATGTAGAGTATATAAATTGGATGTAGTGTATATAAAATGGATGTAGAGTGGATAAAAATGGATGTCGAGTGGATAAAATGGATGTAGAGTGGATAAAAATGGATGTAAAATGGATAAAAATGGATGTAGAGTGGATAAAAATGGATGTAGAGTGGATAAAATGGATGTAGAGGGGATAAAATGGATGTAGAGTGGATAAAATGGATGTCGAGTGGATAAAAATGGATGTAGTGTGGATAAAATGGATGTTGAGTGGATAAAATGGATGTAGAGGGGATAAAATGGATGTAGAGTGGATAAAATGGTTGTAGAGTGGATAAAATGGATGTAGAGTTGATAAAAATGGATGTAGAGAGGATAAAATGGATGTAGAGTGGATAAAATGGATGTACAGTTAATAAAAATGGATGTAGAGTGGAAATAATGGATGTAGAGAGGATAAAATGGATGTAAAGTGGATAAAATGGATGTAGAGTTAATAAAAATGGATGTAGAGTGGAAATAATGGATGTAGAGAGGATAAAATGGATGTAGAGTGGATAAAATGGATGTAGAGTTCATAAAAATGGATGTAGAGTGGATAAAAATGGATGTAGAGTGGATAAAATGGTTGTAGAGTGGATAAAATGGATGTAGAGTGGATAAAATGGATGTAGAGTGGATAAAAATGGATGTAGAGTGGATAAAATGGATGTAGAGTGAATAAAATGGATGTAGAGTGGATAAAAATGGATGTAGAGTGGATAAAATGGATGTAGAATGGATAAAATGGATGTAAAGTGGATAAAAATGGATGTCGAGTGGATAAAATGGATGTAGAGTGGATAAAAATAGATGTAGAGAGGATAAAATGGATGTAGATTGGATAAAATGGATGTAGAGTGGATGAAAATGGATGTAGAATATATAAATTGGATGTAGAGTATATAAAATGGATGTAGAGTGGATAAAATGGATGTACATTTAATAAAAATGGATGTAGAGTGGATAAAAATGGATGTAGAGTGGATAAAATGGATGTAAAGTGGATAAAAATGGATGTAGAGTGGATAAAATGGATGTAGAGTAGATAAAATGGATGTAGAGTGGATAAAAATGGATGTAGAGTGGATAAAATGGATGTAAAGTGGATAAAAATGGATGTCGAGTGGATAAAATGGATGTAGAGTGGATAAAAATAGATGTAGAGAGGATAAAATGGAAGTAGAGTGGATAAAAATGGATGTAGAGTGGATAAAAATGGATGTAGAGTGGATAAAATGGATGTAGAGTGGATAAAAATGGATGTAGAGAGGATAAAATGGATGTAGAGTGGATAAAATGGATGTACAGTTAATAAAAATGGATGTAGAGTGGAAATAATGGATGTAGAGAGGATAAAATGGATGTAGTGTGGATAAAATGGATGTAGAGTTCATAAAAATGGATGTAGAGTGGATAAAAATGGATGTAGAGTGGATAAAATGGATGTAAAGTGGATAAAAATGGATGTAGAGTGGATAAAATGGATGTAGAGTAGATAAAATGGATGTAGAGTGGATAAAATGGATGTAGAGTTGATAAAATGGATGTAAAGTGGATAAAATGGATGTAGAGTTAATAAAAATGGATGTAGAGTGGATAAAATGGATGTAGAGTTGATAAAAATGGATGTAGAGTGGATAAAAATGGATGTAGATTGGATAAAATGGATGTAGAGTGGATAAAAATGGATGTACAGTGGACAAAAATGGATGTAGAGTATATAAATTGGATGTAGAGTATATAAAATGGATGTAGAGTGGAAATAATGGATGTAGAGTGGATAAAATGGATGTAGAGTTCATAAAAATGGATGTAGAGTGGATAAAAATGGATGTAGATTGGATAAAATGGATGTAGAGTGGATAAAATGGACGTAGAGTGGATAAAATGGATGTAGAGTGGATAAAAATGGATTTAGAGTGGATATAATGGATGTAGAGTGGATAAAAATGGATGTAGTGTGGATAAAATGGATGTAGAGTGGATAAAAATGGATGTAGATTGGATAAAATGGATGTAGAGTTAATAAAAATGGATGTAGAGTGGATAAAATGGATGTAGATTGGATAAAATGGATGTAGATTGGATAAAATGGATGTAGATTGGATAAAATGGATGTAGAGTGGATAAAAATGGATGTAGAGTATATAAATTGGATGTAGAGTATATAAAATGGATGTAGAGTGGATAAAATGGATGTAGAGTGGATAAAAATGGATGTAGAGTGGATAAAATGGATGTAGAATGGATAAAATGGATGTAAAGTGGATAAAAATGGATGTCGAGTGGATAAAATGGATGTAGAGTGGATAAAAATAGATGTAGAGAGGATAAAATGGATGTAGATTGGATAAAATGGATGTAGAGTGGATAAAAATGGATGTAGAATATATAAATTGGATGTAGAGTATATAAAATGGATGTAGAGTGGATAAAATGGATGTACATTTAATAAAAATGGATGTAGAGTGGATAAAAATGGATGTAGAGTGGATAAAATGGATGTAGAGTGGATAAAAATGGATGTAGAGAGGATAAAATGGATGTAGAGTGGATAAAATGGATGTACAGTTAATAAAAATGGATGTAGAGTGGAAATAATGGATGTAGAGAGGATAAAATGGATGTAGAGTGGATAAAATGGATGTAGAGTTCATAAAAATGGATGTAGAGTGGATAAAAATGGATGTAGATTGGATAAAATGGATGTAGATTGGATAAAATGGATGTAGAGTGGATGAAAATGGATGTAGAATATATAAATTGGATGTAGAGTATATAAAATGGATGTAGAGTGGATAAAATGGATGTACATTTAATAAAAATGGATGTAGAGTGGATAAAAATGGATGTAGAGTGGATAAAATGCATGTAAAGTGGATAAAAATGGATGTAGAGTGGATAAAAATGGATGTCGAGTGGATAAAATAGATGTAGAGTGGATAAAAATAGATGTAGAGAGGATAAAATGGAAGTAGAGTGGATAAAAATGGATGTAGAGTGGATAAAAATGGATGTAGAGTGGATAAAATGGATGTAAAGTGGATAAAAATGGATGTAGAGTGGATAAAATGGATGTAGAGTGGATAAAATGGATGTACAGTTAATAAAAATGGATGTAGAGTGGAAATAATGGATGTAGAGAGGATAAAATGGATGTAGAGTGGATAAAATGGATGTAGAGTTCATAAAAATGGATGTAGAGTGGATAAAAATGGATGTAGATTGGATAAAATGGATGTAGATTGGATAAAATGGATGTAGAGTGGATGAAAATGGATGTAGAATATATAAATTGGATGTAGAGTATATAAAATGGATGTAGAGTGGATAAAATGGATGTAGAGTTGATAAAATGGATGTAAAGTGGATAAAATGGATGTAGAGTTAATAAAAATGGATGTAGAGTGGAAATAATGGATGTAGAGAGGATAAAATGGATGTAGAGTGGATAAAATGGATGTAGAGTGGATAAAATGGTTGTAGAGTGGATAAAATGGATGTAGAGTGGATAAAATGGATGTAGAGTGGATAAAAATGGATGTGGAGTGGATAAAATGGATGTAGAGTGGATAAAATGGTTGTAGAGTGGATAAAATGGATGTAGAGTGGATAAAATGGATGTAGAGTGGATAAAAATGGATGTAGAGTGGATAAAATGGATGTAGAGTGGATAAAATGGTTGTAGAGTGGATAAAATGGATGTAGAGTTGATAAAAATGGAAGTAGAGTGGATAAAATGGATGTATAGTGGATAAAAATGGATGTAGAGTGGATAAAATGGATGTAGATTGGAGAAAATGGATGTAGAGTGGATAAAAATGGATGTAGATTGGAGAAAATGGATGTAGAGTGGATAAAAATGGATGTAGAGTATATAAATTGGATGTAGAGTATATAAAATGGATGTAGAATGGATAAAAATGGATGTAGAATGGATAAAAATGGATGTCGAGTGGATAAAATGGATGTAGAGTGGATAAAAATGGATGTAGATTGGATACAATGGATGTAGAGTTAATAAAAATGGATGTAGAGTGGATAAAATGGATGTAGAGTTGATAAAAATGGATGTAGAGTGGATAAAAATGGATGTAGAGTGGATAAAATGGATGTAGAGTGGATAAAAATGGATGTAGAGTGGATAAAATGGATGTGGAGTGGATAAAATGGATGTAGAGTGGATAAAATGGATGTAGAGTGGATAAAATGGATGTAGAGTGGATAAAAATGGATGTAGAGTGGATAAAATGGATGTAGAGTTGATAAAATGGATGTAAAGTGGATAAAATGGATGTACAGTTAATAAAAATGGATGTAGAGTGGATAAAATGGATGTAGAGTTGATAAAAATGGATGTAGAGTGGATAAAATGGATGTAGAGTGTATAAAATGGGTGTAAAGTGGATAAAAATGGATGTAGAGTGGATAAAATGGATGTAGAATGGATAAAAATGGATGTAGAGCGGATAAAAATGGATGTAGAGTGGATAAAATGGGTGTAAAATGGATAAAAATGGATGTAGAGTGGATAAAAATAGATGTAGAGTGGATAAAATGGATGTAGAGGGGATAAAATGGATGTAGAGTGGATAAAATGGTTCTAGAGTGGATAAAATGGATGTAGAGTTGATAAAAATGGATGTAGATTGGATAAAATGGATGTAGAGAGGATAAAATGGATGTAGAGTGGATAAAATGGATGTAGAATATATAAATTGGATGTAGAGTATATAAAATGGATGTAGAGTGGATAAAATGGATGTACATTTAATAAAAATGGATGTAGAGTGGATAAAAATGGATGTAGATTGGATAAAATGGATGTAGATTGGATAAAATGGATGTAGATTGGATAAAATGGATGTAGAGTGGATAAAAATGGATGTAGAGTATATAAATTGGATGTAGAGTATATAAAATGGATGTAGAGTGGATAAAATGGATGTAGAGTGGATAAAAATGGATGTAGAGTGGATAAAATGGATGTAGAATGGATAAAATGGATGTAAAGTGGATAAAAATGGATGTCGAGTGGATAAAATGGATGTAGAGTGGATAAAAATAGATGTAGAGAGGATAAAATGGATGTAGATTGGATAAAATGGATGTAGAGTGGATAAAAATGGATGTAGAATATATAAATTGGATGTAGAGTATATAAAATGGATGTAGAGTGGATAAAATGGATGTACATTTAATAAAAATGGATGTAGAGTGGATAAAAATGGATGTAGAGTGGATAAAATGGATGTAGAGTGGATAAAAATGGATGTAGAGAGGATAAAATGGATGTAGAGTGGATAAAATGGATGTACAGTTAATAAAAATGGATGTAGAGTGGAAATAATGGATGTAGAGAGGATAAAATGGATGTAGAGTGGATAAAATGGATGTAGAGTTCATAAAAATGGATGTAGAGTGGATAAAAATGGATGTAGATTGGATAAAATGGATGTAGATTGGATAAAATGGATGTAGAGTGGATGAAAATGGATGTAGAATATATAAATTGGATGTAGAGTATATAAAATGGATGTAGAGTGGATAAAATGGATGTACATTTAATAAAAATGGATGTAGAGTGGATAAAAATGGATGTAGAGTGGATAAAATGCATGTAAAGTGGATAAAAATGGATGTAGAGTGGATAAAAATGGATGTCGAGTGGATAAAATGGATGTAGAGTGGATAAAAATAGATGTAGAGAGGATAAAATGGAAGTAGAGTGGATAAAAATGGATGTAGAGTGGATAAAAATGGATGTAGAGTGGATAAAATGGATGTAAAGTGGATAAAAATGGATGTAGAGTGGATAAAATGGATGTAGAGTGGATAAAATGGATGTACAGTTAATAAAAATGGATGTAGAGTGGAAATAATGGATGTAGAGAGGATAAAATGGATGTAGAGTGGATAAAATGGATGTAGAGTTCATAAAAATGGATGTAGAGTGGATAAAAATGGATGTAGATTGGATAAAATGGATGTAGATTGGATAAAATGGATGTAGAGTGGATGAAAATGGATGTAGAATATATAAATTGGATGTAGAGTATATAAAATGGATGTAGAGTGGATAAAATGGATGTAGAGTTGATAAAATGGATGTAAAGTGGATAAAATGGATGTAGAGTTAATAAAAATGGATGTAGAGTGGAAATAATGGATGTAGAGAGGATAAAATGGATGTAGAGTGGATAAAATGGATGTAGAGTGGATAAAATGGTTGTAGAGTGGATAAAATGGATGTAGAGTGGATAAAATGGATGTAGAGTGGATAAAAATGGATGTGGAGTGGATAAAATGGATGTAGAGTGGATAAAATGGTTGTAGAGTGGATAAAATGGATGTAGAGTGGATAAAATGGATGTAGAGTGGATAAAAATGGATGTAGAGTGGATAAAATGGATGTAGAGTGGATAAAATGGTTGTAGAGTGGATAAAATGGATGTAGAGTTGATAAAAATGGAAGTAGAGTGGATAAAATGGATGTATAGTGGATAAAAATGGATGTAGAGTGGATAAAATGGATGTAGATTGGAGAAAATGGATGTAGAGTGGATAAAAATGGATGTAGATTGGAGAAAATGGATGTAGAGTGGATAAAAATGGATGTAGAGTATATAAATTGGATGTAGAGTATATAAAATGGATGTAGAATGGATAAAAATGGATGTCGAGTGGATAAAATGGATGTAGAGTGGATAAAAATGGATGTAGATTGGATACAATGGATGTAGAGTTAATAAAAATGGATGTAGAGTGGATAAAATGGATGTAGAGTTGATAAAAATGGATGTAGAGTGGATAAAAATGGATGTAGAGTGGATAAAATGGATGTAGAGTGGATAAAAATGGATGTAGAGTGGATAAAATGGATGTGGAGTGGATAAAATGGATGTAGAGTGGATAAAATGGATGTAGAGTGGATAAAATGGATGTAGAGTGGATAAAAATGGATGTAGAGTGGATAAAATGGATGTAGAGTTGATAAAATGGATGTAAAGTGGATAAAATGGATGTACAGTTAATAAAAATGGATGTAGAGTGGATAAAATGGATGTAGAGTTGATAAAAATGGATGTAGAGTGGATAAAATGGATGTAGAGTGTATAAAATGGGTGTAAAGTGGATAAAAATGGATGTAGAGTGGATAAAATGGATGTAGAATGGATAAAAATGGATGTAGAGCGGATAAAAATGGATGTAGAGTGGATAAAATGGGTGTAAAATGGATAAAAATGGATGTAGAGTGGATAAAAATAGATGTAGAGTGGATAAAATGGATGTAGAGGGGATAAAATGGATGTAGAGTGGATAAAATGGTTCTAGAGTGGATAAAATGGATGTAGAGTTGATAAAAATGGATGTAGATTGGATAAAATGGATGTAGAGAGGATAAAATGGATGTAGAGTGGATAAAATGGATGTAGAGTTCATAAAAATGGATGTAGAGTGGATAAAAATGGATGTAGATTGGATAAAATGGATGTAGAGAGGATAAAAATGGATGTAGAGTATTTAAATTGGATGTAGAGTATATAAAATGGATGTAGAGTGGATAAAAATGGATGTCGAGTGGATAAAATGGATGTAGAGTGGATAAAAATGGATGTAAAATGGATACAAATGGATGTAGAGTGGATAAAAATGGATGTAGAGTGGATAAAATGGATGTAGAGGGGATAAAATGGATGTAGAGTGGATAAAATGGATGTCGAGTGGATAAAAATGGATGTAGTGTGGATAAAATGGATGTAGAGTGGATAAAATGGATGTAGAGGGGATAAAATGGATGTAGAGTGGATAAAATGGTTGTAGAGTGGATAAAATGGATGTAGAGTTGATAAAAATGGATGTAGAGAGGATAAAATGGATGTAGAGTGGATAAAATGGATGTACAGTTAATAAAAATGGATGTAGAGTGGAAATAATGGATGTAGAGAGGATAAAATGGATGTAGAGTGGATAAAATGGATGTAGAGTTCATAAAAATGGATGTAGAGTGGATAAAAATGGATGTAGATTGGATAAAATGGATGTAGAGTGGATAAAAATGGATGTAGAGTAGATAAAATGGATGTAGAGTGGATAAAATGGA
Source organism: Pemphredon lugubris (assembly GCA_933228935.1). NCBI lineage: Eukaryota > Metazoa > Arthropoda > Insecta > Hymenoptera > Crabronidae > Pemphredon > Pemphredon lugubris. Next base: position 53,546,971 of record OW121816.1, read on the forward strand.
TGTAGAGTTGATAAAATGGATGTAAAGTGGATAAAATGGATGTAGAGTTAATAAAAATGGATGTAGAGTGGAAATAATGGATGTAGAGAGGATAAAATGGATGTAGAGTGGATAAAATGGATGTAGAGTACATAAAAATGGATGTAGAGTGGATAAAAATGGATGTAGATTGGATAAAATGGATGTAGAGTGGATAAAAATGGATATGGAGTGGATAAAATGGATGTAGAGTGGATAAAATGGTTGTAGAGTGGATAAAATGGATGTAGAGTGGATAAAATGGATGTAGAGTGGATAAAAATGGATGTAGAGTGGATAAAATGGTTGTAGAGTGGATAAAATGGATGTAGAGTGGATAAAATGGATGTAGAGTGGATAAAAATGGATGTAGAGTGGATAAAATGGATGTAGAGTGGATAAAATGGATGTAGAGTGGATAAAAATGGATGTAGAGTGGATAAAATGGATGTAGAGTGGATAAAATGGTTGTAGAGTGGATAAAATGGATGTAGAGTTCATAAAAATGGATGTAGAGTGGATAAAAATGGATGTAGATTGGATAAAATGGATGTAGAGTGGATAAAAATGGATGTAGAGTATATAAATTGGATGTAGAGTATATAAAATGGATGTAGAGTGGATAAAAATGGATGTAGAGTGGATAAAAATGGATGTAGAGCTGATAAAAATGGATGTAGAGTGGATAAAATGGGTGTAAAATGGATAAAAATGGATGTAGAGTGGATAAAATGGGTGTAAAATGGATAAAAATGGATGTAGACTGGATAAAATGGATGTAGAGTGGATAAAATGGGTGTAAAGTGGATAAAAATGGATGTAGAGTGGATAAAATGGATGTAGAATGGATAAAAATGGATGTAGAGTGGATAAAATGGATGTAGAGTCGATAAAATGGATGTAGAGTGGATAAAAATGGATGTAGAGTGGATAAAATGGATGTAGAGTGGATAAAAATGGATGTAGAGTGAATATAATGGATGTAGAGAGGATAAAATGGATGTGGAGTGGATAACAATGGATGTAGAGTGGATAAAATGGATGTAGAGTGGATAAAATGGATGTAAAGTGGATAAAATGGTTGTAGAGTGGATAAAAATGGATGTAGAGTGGATAAAAATGGATGTAGATTGGATAAAATGGATGTAGAGTGGATAAAATGGATGTAGATTGGATAAAATGGATGTAGAGTGGATAAAATGGATGTACAGTTAATAAAAATGGATGTAGAGTGGATATAATGGATGTAGAGAGGATAAAATGGATGTGGAGTAGATAACAATGGATGTAGAGTGGATAAAATGGATGTAGAGTGGATAAAATGGATGTAGAGTGGATAAAATGGTTGTAGAGTGGATAAAATGGATGTAGAGTGGATAAAAATGGATGTCGAGTGGATAAAATGGATGTAGAGTTAATAAAAATGGATGTAGAGTGGATAAAATGGATGTAGAGTGTATAAAATGGGTGTAAAGTGGATAAAAATGGATGTAGAGTGGATAAAATGGATGTAGAATGGATAAAAATGGATGTAGAGTGGATAAAAATGGATGTAGAGTGGATAAAATAGGTGTAAAATGGATAAAAATGGATGTAGAGTGGATAAAAATAGATGTAGAGTGGATAAAATGGATGTAGAGGGGATAAAATGGATGCAGAGTGGATAAAATGGATGTAGAGTTCATAAAAATGGATGTAGAGTGGATAAAAATGGATGTAGATTGGATAAAATGGATGTAGAGTGGATAAAAATGGATGTAGAGTATATAAATTGGATGTAGAGTATATAAAATGGATGTAGAGAGGATAAAATGGATGTGGAGTGGATAACAATGGATGTAGAGTGGATAAAATGGATGTAGAGTGGATAAAATGGATGTAAAGTGGATAAAATGGTTGTAGAGTGGATAAAAATGGATGTAGAGTGGATAAAAATGGATGTAGATTGGATAAAATGGATGTAGAGTGGATAAAATGGATGTAGATTGGATAAAATGGATGTAGAGTGGATAAAATGGATGTACAGTTAATAAAAATGGATGTAGAGTGGATATAATGGATGTAGAGAGGATAAAATGGATGTGGAGTAGATAACAATGGATGTAGAGTGGATAAAATGGATGTAGAGTGGATAAAATGGATGTAGAGTGGATAAAATGGTTGTAGAGTGGATAAAATGGATGTAGAGTGGATAAAAATGGATGTCGAGTGGATAAAATGGATGTAGAGTTAATAAAAATGGATGTAGAGTGGATAAAATGGATGTAGAGTGTATAAAATGGGTGTAAAGTGGATAAAAATGGATGTAGAGTGGATAAAATGGATGTAGAATGGATAAAAATGGATGTAGAGCGGATAAAAATGGATGTAGAGTGGATAAAATAGGTGTAAAATGGATAAAAATGGATGTAGAGTGGATAAAAATAGATGTAGAGTGGATAAAATGGATGTAGAGGGGATAAAATGGATGCAGAGTGGATAAAATGGTTCTAGAGTGGATAAAATGGATGTAGAGTTGATAAAAATGGATGTAGATTGGATAAAATGGATGTAGAGAGGATAAAATGGATGTAGAGTGGATAAAATGGATGTAGAGTTCATAAAAATGGATGTAGAGTGGATAAAAATGGATGTAGATTGGATAAAATGGATGTAGAGTGGATAAAAATGGATGTAGAGTATATAAATTGGATGTAGAGTATATAAAATGGATGTAGAGTGGATAAAAATGGATGTCGAGTGGATAAAATGGATGTAGAGTGGATAAAAATGGATGTAAAATGGATAAAAATGGATGTAGAGTGGATAAAAATGGATGTAGAGAGGATAAAATGGATGTAGAGTGGATAAAATGGATGTAGAGTTCATAAAAATGGATGTAGAGTGGATAAAAATGGATGTAGATTGGATAAAATGGATGTAGAGTGGATAAAAATGGATGTAGAGTATATAAATTGGATGTAGAGTATATAAAATGGATGTAGAGTGGATAAAAATGGATGTCGAGTGGATAAAATGGATGTAGAGTGGATAAAAATGGATGTAAAATGGATAAAAATGGATGTAGAGTGGATAAAAATGGATGTCGAGTGGATAAAATGGATGTAGAGTGGATAAAAATGGATGTAAAATGGATAAAAATGGATGTAGAGGGGATAAAATGGATGTAGAGTGGATAAAATGGATGTAGAGTGTATAAAAATGGATGTAGTGTGGATAAAATGGATGTAGAGTGGATAAAATGGATGTAGAGTGTATAAAATGGGTGTAAAGTGGATAAAAATGGATGTAGAGTGGATAAAATGGATGTAGAATGGATAAAAATGGATGTAGAGCGGATAAAAATGGATGTAGAGTGGATAAAATAGGTGTAAAATGGATAAAAATGGATGTAGAGTGGATAAAATGGATGTAGAGGGGATAAAATGGATGTAGAGTGGATAAAATGGATGTCGAGTGTATAAAAATGGATGTAGTGTGGATAAAATGGATGTAGAGTGGATAAAATGGATGTAGAGTGTATAAAATGGGTGTAAAGTGGATAAAAATGGATGTAGAGTGGATAAAATGGATGTTGAATGGATAAAAATGGATGTAGAGCGGATAAAAATGGATGTAGAGTGGATAAAATAGGTGTAAAATGGATAAAAATGGATGTAGAGTGGATAAAAATAGATGTAGAGTGGATAAAATGGATGTAGAGGGGATAAAATGGATGTAGAGTGGATAAAATGGTTCTAGAGTGGATAAAATGGATGTAGAGTTGATAAAAATGGATGTAGATTGGATAAAATGGATGTAGAGAGGATAAATTGGATGTAGAGTGGATAAAATGGTTGTAGAGTGGATAAAATGGATGTAGAGTTGATAAAAATGGATGTAGAGAGGATAAAATGGATGTAGAGTGGATAAAATGGATGTACAGTTAATAAAAATGGATGTAGAGTGGAAATAATGGATGTAGAGAGGATAAAATGGATGTAGAGTGGATAAAATGGATGTAGAGTTCATAAAAATGGATGTAGAGTGGATAAAAATGGATGTAGATTGGATAAAATGGATGTTGAGTGAATAAAAATGGATGTAGAGTAGATAAAATGGATGTAGAGTGGATAAAATGGATGTAGAGGGGATAAAATGGATGTAGAGTGGATAAAATGGATGTCGAGTGTATAAAAATGGATGTAGTGTGGATAAAATGGATGTAGAGTGGATAAAATGGATGTAGAGTGTATAAAATGGGTGTAAAGTGGATAAAAATGGATGTAGAGTGGATAAAATGGATGTAGAATGGATAAAAATGGATGTAGAGCGGATAAAAATGGATGTAGAGTGGATAAAATAGGTGTAAAATGGATAAAAATGGATGTAGAGTGGATAAAAATAGATGTAGAGTGGATAAAATGGATGTAGAGGGGATAAAATGGATGTAGAGTGGATAAAATGGTTCTAGCGTGGATAAAATGGATGTAGAGTTGATAAAAATGGATGTAGATTGGATAAAATGGATGTAGAGAGGATAAAATGGATGTAGAGTGGATAAAATGGTTGTAGAGTGGATAAAATGGATGTAGAGTTGATAAAAATGGATGTAGAGAGGATAAAATGGATGTAGAGTGGATAAAATGGATGTACAGTTAATAAAAATGGATGTAGAGTGGAAATAATGGATGTAGAGAGGATAAAATGGATGTAGAGTGGATAAAATGGATGTAGAGTTCATAAAAATGGATGTAGAGTGGATAAAAATGGATGTAGATTGGATAAAATGGATGTAGAGTGGATAAAAATGGATGTAGAGTAGATAAAATGGATGTAGAGTGGATAAAATGGATGTAGAGTTGATAAAATGGATGTAAAGTGGATAAAATGGATGTAGAGTTAATAAAAATGGATGTAGAGTGGAAATAATGGATGTAGAGAGGATAAAATGGATGTAGAGTGGATAAAATGGATGTGGAGTGGATAAAATGGATGTAGAGTGGATAAAATGGTTGTAGAGTGGATAAAATGGATGTAGAGTGGATAAAATGGATGTAGAGTGGATAAAAATGGATGTGGAGTGGATAAAATGGATGTAGAGTGGATAAAATGGTTGTAGAGTGGATAAAATGGATGTAGAGTGGATAAAAATGGATGTAGAGTGGATAAAATGGATGTAGAGTGGATAAAATGGTTGTAGAGTGGATAAAATGGATGTAGAGTTGATAAAAATGGAAGTAGAGTGGATAAAATGGATGTATAGTGGATAAAAATGGATGTAGAGTGGATAAAATGGATGTAGATTGGAGAAAATGGATGTAGAGTGGATAAAAATGGATGTAGATTGGAGAAAATGGATGTAGAGTGGATAAAAATGGATGTAGAGTATATAAATTGGATGTAGAGTATATAAAATGGATGTAGAATGGATAAAAATGGATGTCGAGTGGATAAAATGGATGTAGAGTGGATAAAAATGGATGTAGATTGGATACAATGGATGTAGAGTTAATAAAAATGGATGTAGAGTGGATAAAATGGATGTAGAGTTGATAAAAATGGATGTAGAGTGGATAAAAATGGATGTAGAGTGGATAAAATGGATGTAGAGTGGATAAAAATGGATGTAGAGTGGATAAAATGGATGTGGAGTGGATAAAATGGATGTAGAGTGGATAAAATGGATGTAGAGTGGATAAAATGGATGTAGAGTGGATAAAAATGGATGTAGAGTGGATAAAATGGATGTAGAGTGGATAAAATGGATGTAGAGTTGATAAAATGGATGTAAAGTGGATAAAATGGATGTAGAGTTAATAAAAATGGATGTAGAGTGGAAATAATGGATGTAGAGAGGATAAAATGGATGTAGAGTGGATAAAATGGATGTAGAGTGGATAAAATGGATGTAGAGTGGATAAAAATGGATGTAGAGTGGATAAAATGGATGTAGAGTGGATAAAATGGATGTAGAGTTGATAAAATGGATGTAAAGTGGATAAAATGGATGTAGAGTTAATAAAAATGGATGTAGAGTGGAAATAATGGATGTAGAGAGGATAAAATGGATGTAGAGTGGATAAAATGGATGTAGAGTGGATAAAATGGTTGTAGAGTGGATAAAATGGATGTAGAGTGGATAAAATGGATGTAGAGTGGATAAAAATGGATGTGGAGTGGATAAAATGGATGTAGAGTGGATAAAATGGTTGTAGAGTGGATAAAATGGATGTAGAGTGGATAAAATGGATGTAGAGTGGATAAAAATGGATGTAGAGTGGATAAAATGGATGTAGAGTGGATAAAATGGTTGTAGAGTGGATAAAATGGATGTAGAGTTGATAAAAATGGAAGTAGAGTGGATAAAATGGATGTATAGTGGATAAAAATGGATGTAGAGTGGATAAAATGGATGTAGATTGGAGAAAATGGATGTAGAGTGGATAAAAATGGATGTAGATTGGAGAAAATGGATGTAGAGTGGATAAAAATGGATGTAGAGTATATAAATTGGATGTAGAGTATATAAAATGGATGTAGAATGGATAAAAATGGATGTCGAGTGGATAAAATGGATGTAGAGTGGATAAAAATGGATGTAGATTGGATACAATGGATGTAGAGTTAATAAAAATGGATGTAGAGTGGATAAAATGGATGTAGAGTTGATAAAAATGGATGTAGAGTGGATAAAAATGGATGTAGAGTGGATAAAATGGATGTAGAGTGGATAAAAATGGATGTAGAGTGGATAAAATGGATGTGGAGTGGATAAAATGGATGTAGAGTGGATAAAATGGATGTAGAGTGGATAAAATGGATGTAGAGTGGATAAAAATAGATGTAGAGTGGATAAAATGGATGTAGAGTTGATAAAATGGATGTAAAGTGGATAAAATGGATGTACAGTTAATAAAAATGGATGTAGAGTGGATAAAATGGATGTAGAGTTGATAAAAATGGATGTAGAGTGGATAAAATGGATGTAGAATGTATAAAATGGGTGTAAAGTGGATAAAAATGGATGTAGAGTGGATAAAATGGATGTAGAATGGATAAAAATGGATGTAGAGCGGATAAAAATGGATGTAGAGTGGATAAAATGGGTGTAAAATGGATAAAAATGGATGTAGAGTGGATAAAAATAGATGTAGAGTGGATAAAATGGATGTAGAGGGGATAAAATGGATGTAGAGTGGATAAAATGGTTCTAGAGTGGATAAAATGGATGTAGAGTTGATAAAAATGGATGTAGATTGGATAAAATGGATGTAGAGAGGATAAAATGGATGTAGAGTGGATAAAATGGATGTAGAGTTCATAAAAATGGATGTAGAGTGGATAAAAATGGATGTAGATTGGATAAAATGGATGTAGAGTGGATAAAAATGGATGTAGAGTAGATAAAATGGATGTAGAGTGGATAAAATGGATGTAGAGTTGATAAAATGGATGTAAAGTGGATAAAATGGATGTAGAGTTAATAAAAATGGATGTAGAGTGGAAATAATGGATGTAGAGAGGATAAAATGGATGTAGAGTGGATAAAATGGATGTAGAGTTCATAAAAATGGATGTAGAGTGGATAAAAATGGATGTAGATTGGATAAAATGGATGTAGAGTGGATAAAAATGGATATGGAGTGGATAAAATGGATGTAGAGTGGATAAAATGGTTGTAGAGTGGATAAAATGGATGTAGAGTGGATAAAATGGATGTAGAGTGGATAAAAATGGATGTAGAGTGGATAAAATGGTTGTAGAGTGGATAAAATGGATGTAGAGTGGATAAAATGGATGTAGAGTGGATAAAAATGGATGTAGAGTGGATAAAATGGATGTAGAGTGGATAAAATGGATGTAGAGTGGATAAAAATGGATGTAGAGTGGATAAAATGGATGTAGAGTGGATAAAATGGTTGTAGAGTGGATAAAATGGATGTAGAGTTCATAAAAATGGATGTAGAGTGGATAAAAATGGATGTAGATTGGATAAAATGGATGTAGAGTGGATAAAAATGGATGTGGAGTGGATAAAATGGATGTAGAGTGGATAAAATGGTTGTAGAGTGGATAAAATGGATGTAGAGTGGATAAAATGGATGTAGAGTGGATAAAAATGGATGTAGAGTGGATAAAATGGATGTAGAGTGGATAAAAATGGATGTAGAGTGGATAAAAATGGATGTAGAGTGGATAAAATGGATGTAGAGGGGATAAAATGGATGTAGAGTGGATAAAATGGATGTCGAGTGGATAAAAATGGATGTAGTGTGGATAAAATGGATGTAGAGTGGATAAAATGGATGTAGAGGGGATAAAATGGATGTAGAGTGGATAAAATGGTTGTAGAGTGGATAAAATGGATGTAGAGTTGATAAAAATGGATGTAGAGAGGATAAAATGGATGTAGAGTGGATAAAATGGATGTACAGTTAATAAAAATGGATGTAGAGTGGAAATAATGGATGTAGAGAGGATAAAATGGATGTAGAGTGGATAAAATGGATGTAGAGTTCATAAAAATGGATGTAGAGTGGATAAAAATGGATGTAGATTGGATAAAATGGATGTAGAGTGGATAAAAATGGATGTAGAGTAGATAAAATGGATGTAGAGTGGATAAAATGGATGTAGAGTTGATAAAATGGATGTAAAGTGGATAAAATGGATGTAGAGTTAATAAAAATGGATGTAGAGTATATAAATTGGATGTAGAGTATATAAAATGGATGTAGAGTGGATAAAAATGGATGTCGAGTGGATAAAATGGATGTAGAGTGGATAAAAATGGATGTAAAATGGATAAAAATGGATGTAGAGTGGATAAAAATGGATGTAGAGTGGATAAAATGGATGTAGAGTGGATAAAATGGATGTAGAGTGGATAAAATGGATGTCGAGTGGATAAAAATTGATGTAGTGTGGATAAAATGGATGTAGAGTGGATAAAATGGATGTAGAGGGGATAAAATGGATGTAGAGTGGATAAAATGGTTGTAGAGTGGATAAAATGGATGTAGAGTTGATAAAAATGGATGTAGAGAGGATAAAATGGATGTAGATTGGATAAAATGGATGTACAGTTAATAAAAATGGATGTAGAGTGGAAATAATGGATGTAGAGAGGATAAAATGGATGTAGAGTGGATAAAATGGATGTAGAGTTCATAAAAATGGATGTAGAGTGGATAAAAATGGATGTAGATTGGATAAAATGGATGTAGAGTGGATAAAAATGGATGTAGAGTAGATAAAATGGATGTAGAGTGGATAAAATGGATGTAGAGTTGATAAAATGGATGTAAAGTGGATAAAATGGATGTAGAGTGGATAAAATGGATGTAGAGTGGATAAAAATGGATGTGGAGTGGATAAAATGGATGTAGAGTGGATAAAATGGTTGTAGAGTGGATAAAATGGATGTAGAGTGGATAAAATGGATGTAGAGTGGATAAAAATGGATGTAGAGTGGATGAAATGGATGTAGAGTGGATAAAATGGATGTAGAGTGGATAAAAATGGATGTAGAGTGGATAAAATGGATGTAGAATGGATAAAATGGATGTAAAGTGGATAAAAATGGATGTCGAGTGGATAAAATGGATGTAGAGTGGATAAAAATAGATGTAGAGAGGATAAAATGGATGTAGAGTGGATAAAAATGGATGTAGAGTGGATAAAATGGATGTAGAGTGTATAAAATGGGTGTAAAGTGGATATAAATGGATGTAGAGTGGATAAAATGGATGTAGAATGGATAAAAATGGATGTAGAGCGGATAAAAATGGATGTAGAGTGGATAAAATGGGTGTAAAATGGATAAAAATGGATGTAGAGTGGATAAAAATAGATGTAGAGTGGATAAAATGGATGTAGAGGGGATAAAATGGATGTAGAGTGGATAAAATGGTTCTAGAGTGGATAAAATGGATGTAGAGTTCATAAAAATGGATGTAGAGTGGATAAAAATGGATGTAGATTGGATAAAATGGATGTAGAGTGGATAAAAATGGATGTAGAGTTCATAAAAATGGATGTAGAGTGGATAAAAATGGATGTAGATTGGATAAAATGGATGTGGAGTGGATAAAATGGATGTAGAGTGGATAAAATGGTTGTAGAGTGGATAAAATGGATGTAGAGTGGATAAAATGGATGTAGAGTGGATAAAAATGGATGTAGAGTGGATAAAATGGATGTAGAGTGGATAAAAATGGATGTGGAGTGGATAAAATGGATGTAGAGTGGATAAAATGGTTGTAGAGTGGATAAAATGGATGTAGAGTGGATAAAATGGATGTAGAGTGGATAAAAATGGATGTAGAGTGGATGAAATGGATGTAGAGTGGATAAAATGGATGTAGAGTGGATAAAAATGGATGTAGAGTGGATAAAATGGATGTAGAATGGATAAAATGGATGTAAAGTGGATAAAAATGGATGTCGAGTGGATAAAATGGATGTAGAGTGGATAAAAATAGATGTAGAGAGGATAAAATGGATGTAGAGTGGATAAAAATGGATGTAGAGTGGATAAAATGGATGTAGAGTGGATAAAAATGGATGTAGAGTGGATAAAATGGATGTAGAGTGTATAAAATGGGTGTAAAGTGGATATAAATGGATGTAGAGTGGATAAAATGGATGTAGAATGGATAAAAATGGATGTAGAGCGGATAAAAATGGATGTAGAGTGGATAAAATGGGTGTAAAATGGATAAAAATGGATGTAGAGTGGATAAAAATAGATGTAGAGTGGATAAAATGGATGTAGAGGGGATAAAATGGATGTAGAGTGGATAAAATGGTTCTAGAGTGGATAAAATGGATGTAGAGTTCATAAAAATGGATGTAGAGTGGATAAAAATGGATGTAGATTGGATAAAATGGATGTAGAGTGGATAAAAATGGATGTAGAGTTCATAAAAATGGATGTAGAGTGGATAAAAATGGATGTAGATTGGATAAAATGGATGTAGAGAGGATAAAAATGGATGTAGAGTATATAAATTGGATGTAGTGTATATAAAATGGATGTAGAGTGGATAAAAATGGATGTCGAGTGGATAAAATGGATGTAGAGTGGATAAAAATGGATGTAAAATGGATAAAAATGGATGTAGAGTGGATAAAAATGGATGTAGAGTGGATAAAATGGATGTAGAGGGGATAAAATGGATGTAGAGTGGATAAAATGGATGTCGAGTGGATAAAAATGGATGTAGTGTGGATAAAATGGATGTTGAGTGGATAAAATGGATGTAGAGGGGATAAAATGGATGTAGAGTGGATAAAATGGTTGTAGAGTGGATAAAATGGATGTAGAGTTGATAAAAATGGATGTAGAGAGGATAAAATGGATGTAGAGTGGATAAAATGGATGTACAGTTAATAAAAATGGATGTAGAGTGGAAATAATGGATGTAGAGAGGATAAAATGGATGTAGAGTGGATAAAATGGATGTAGAGTTCATAAAAATGGATGTAGAGTGGATAAAAATGGATGTAGATTGGATAAAATGGATGTAGAGTGGATAAAAATGGATGTAGAGTAGATAAAATGGATGTAGAGTGGATAAAATGGATGTAGAGTTGATAAAATGGATGTAAAGTGGATAAAATGGATGTAGAGTTAATAAAAATGGATGTAGAGTGGAAATAATGGATGTAGAGAGGATAAAATGGATGTAGAGTGGATAAAATGGATGTAGAGTTCATAAAAATGGATGTAGAGTGGATAAAAATGGATGTAGAGTGGATAAAATGGTTGTAGAGTGGATAAAATGGATGTAGAGTGGATAAAATGGATGTTGAGTGGATAAAAATGGATGTAGAGTGGATAAAATGGATGTAGAGTGAATAAAATGGATGTAGAGTGGATAAAAATGGATGTAGAGTGGATAAAATGGATGTAGAATGGATAAAATGGATGTAAAGTGGATAAAAATGGATGTCGAGTGGATAAAATGGATGTAGAGTGGATAAAAATAGATGTAGAGAGGATAAAATGGATGTAGATTGGATAAAATGGATGTAGAGTGGATGAAAATGGATGTAGAATATATAAATTGGATGTAGAGTATATAAAATGGATGTAGAGTGGATAAAATGGATGTACATTTAATAAAAATGGATGTAGAGTGGATAAAAATGGATGTAGAGTGGATAAAATGGATGTAAAGTGGATAAAAATGGATGTAGAGTGGATAAAATGGATGTAGAGTAGATAAAATGGATGTAGAGTGGATAAAAATGGATGTAGAGTGGATAAAATGGATGTAGAGTAGATAAAATGGATGTAGAGTGGATAAAAATGGATGTAGAGTGGATAAAATGGATGTAAAGTGGATAAAAATGGATGTCGAGTGGATAAAATGGATGTAGAGTGGATAAAAATAGATGTAGAGAGGATAAAATGGAAGTAGAGTGGATAAAAATGGATGTAGAGTGGATAAAAATGGATGTAGAGTGGATAAAATGGATGTAGAGTGGATAAAAATGGATGTAGAGAGGATAAAATGGATGTAGAGTGGATAAAATGGATGTACAGTTAATAAAAATGGATGTAGAGTGGAAATAATGGATGTAGAGAGGATAAAATGGATGTAGTGTGGATAAAATGGATGTAGAGTTCATAAAAATGGATGTAGAGTGGATAAAAATGGATGTAGAGTGGATAAAATGGATGTAAAGTGGATAAAAATGGATGTAGAGTGGATAAAATGGATGTAGAGTAGATAAAATGGATGTAGAGTGGATAAAATGGATGTAGAGTTGATAAAATGGATGTAAAGTGGATAAAATGGATGTAGAGTTAATAAATATGGATGTAGAGTGGATAAAATGGATGTAGAGTGGATAAAATGGATGTAGAGTGGATAAAATGGATGTAGAGTGGATAAAAATGGATGTAGAGTGGATGAAATGGATGTAGAGTGGATAAAATGGATGTAGAGTGGATAAAAATGGATGTAGAGTGGATAAAATGGATGTAGAATGGATAAAATGGATGTAAAGTGGATAAAAATGGATGTCGAGTGGATAAAATGGATGTAGAGTGGATAAAAATAGATGTAGAGAGGATAAAATGGATGTAGAGTGGATAAAAATGGATGTAGAGTGGATAAAATGGATGTAGAGTGGATAAAAATGGATGTAGAGTGGATAAAATGGATGTAGAGTGTATAAAATGGGTGTAAAGTGGATATAAATGGATGTAGAGTGGATAAAATGGATGTAGAATGGATAAAAATGGATGTAGAGCGGATAAAAATGGATGTAGAGTGGATAAAATGGGTGTAAAATGGATAAAAATGGATGTAGAGTGGATAAAAATAGATGTAGAGTGGATAAAATGGATGTAGAGGGGATAAAATGGATGTAGAGTGGATAAAATGGTTCTAGAGTGGATAAAATGGATGTAGAGTTCATAAAAATGGATGTAGAGTGGATAAAAATGGATGTAGATTGGATAAAATGGATGTAGAGTGGATAAAAATGGATGTAGAGTTCATAAAAATGGATGTAGAGTGGATAAAAATGGATGTAGATTGGATAAAATGGATGTAGAGAGGATAAAAATGGATGTAGAGTATATAAATTGGATGTAGTGTATATAAAATGGATGTAGAGTGGATAAAAATGGATGTCGAGTGGATAAAATGGATGTAGAGTGGATAAAAATGGATGTAAAATGGATAAAAATGGATGTAGAGTGGATAAAAATGGATGTAGAGTGGATAAAATGGATGTAGAGGGGATAAAATGGATGTAGAGTGGATAAAATGGATGTCGAGTGGATAAAAATGGATGTAGTGTGGATAAAATGGATGTTGAGTGGATAAAATGGATGTAGAGGGGATAAAATGGATGTAGAGTGGATAAAATGGTTGTAGAGTGGATAAAATGGATGTAGAGTTGATAAAAATGGATGTAGAGAGGATAAAATGGATGTAGAGTGGATAAAATGGATGTACAGTTAATAAAAATGGATGTAGAGTGGAAATAATGGATGTAGAGAGGATAAAATGGATGTAGAGTGGATAAAATGGATGTAGAGTTCATAAAAATGGATGTAGAGTGGATAAAAATGGATGTAGATTGGATAAAATGGATGTAGAGTGGATAAAAATGGATGTAGAGTAGATAAAATGGATGTAGAGTGGATAAAATGGATGTAGAGTTGATAAAATGGATGTAAAGTGGATAAAATGGATGTAGAGTTAATAAAAATGGATGTAGAGTGGAAATAATGGATGTAGAGAGGATAAAATGGATGTAGAGTGGATAAAATGGATGTAGAGTTCATAAAAATGGATGTAGAGTGGATAAAAATGGATGTAGAGTGGATAAAATGGTTGTAGAGTGGATAAAATGGATGTAGAGTGGATAAAATGGATGTAGAGTGGATAAAAATGGATGTAGAGTGGATAAAATGGATGTAGAGTGAATAAAATGGATGTAGAGTGGATAAAAATGGATGTAGAGTGGATAAAATGGATGTAGAGTGGATAAAATGGATGTAAAGTGGATAAAAATGGATGTCGAGTGGATAAAATGGATGTAGAGTGGATAAAAATGGATGTAGAGAGGATAAAATGGATGTAGATTGGATAAAATGGATGTAGAGTGGATGAAAATGGATGTAGAATATATAAATTGGATGTAGAGTATATAAAATGGATGTAGAGTGGATAAAATGGATGTACATTTAATAAAAATGGATGTAGAGTGGATAAAAATGGATGTAGAGTGGATAAAATGGATGTAAAGTGGATAAAAATGGATGTAGAGTGGATAAAATGGATGTAGAGTAGATAAAATGGATGTAGAGTGGATAAAAATGGATGTAGAGTGGATAAAATGGATGTAAAGTGGATAAAAATGGATGTCGAGTGGATAAAATGGATGTAGAGTGGATAAAAATAGATGTAGAGAGGATAAAATGGAAGTAGAGTGGATAAAAATGGATGTAGAGTGGATAAAAATGGATGTAGAGTGGATAAAATGGATGTAGAGTGGATAAAAATGGATGTAGAGAGGATAAAATGGATGTAGAGTGGATAAAATGGATGTACAGTTAATAAAAATGGATGTAGAGTGGAAATAATGGATGTAGAGAGGATAAAATGGATGTAGTGTGGATAAAATGGATGTAGAGTTCATAAAAATGGATGTAGAGTGGATAAAAATGGATGTAGAGTGGATAAAATGGATGTAAAGTGGATAAAAATGGATGTAGAGTGGATAAAATGGATGTAGAGTAGATAAAATGGATGTAGAGTGGATAAAATGGATGTAGAGTTGATAAAATGGATGTAAAGTGGATAAAATGGATGTAGAGTTAATAAATATGGATGTAGAGTGGATAAAATGGATGTAGAGTTGATAAAAATGGATGTAGAGTGGATAAAAATGGATGTAGATTGGATAAAATGGATGTAGAGTGGATAAAAATGGATGTAGAGTGGATAAAAATGGATGTAGAGTATATAAATTGGATGTAGAGTATATAAAATGGATGTAGAGTGGAAATAATGGATGTAGAGTGGATAAAATGGATGTAGAGTTCATAAAAATGGATGTAGAGTGGATAAAAATGGATGTAGATTGGATAAAATGGATGTAGAGTGGATAAAATGGACGTAGAGTGGATAAAATGGATGTAGAGTGGATAAAAATGGATTTAGAGTGGATATAATGGATGTAGAGTGGATAAAAATGGATGTAGTGTGGATAAAATGGATGTAGAGTGGATAAAAATGGATGTAGATTGGATAAAATGGATGTAGAGTTAATAAAAATGGATGTAGAGTGGATAAAATGGATGTAGATTGGATAAAATGGATGTAGATTGGATAAAATGGATGTAGATTGGATAAAATGGATGTAGAGTGGATAAAAATGGATGTAGAGTATATAAATTGGATGTAGAGTATATAAAATGGATGTAGAGTGGATAAAATGGATGTAGAGTGGATAAAAATGGATGTAGAGTGGATAAAATGGATGTAGAATGGATAAAATGGATGTAAAGTGGATAAAAATGGATGTCGAGTGGATAAAATGGATGTAGAGTGGATAAAAATAGATGTAGAGTGGATAAAATGGATGTAGAGTGGATAAAATGGATGTAGAGTGGATAAAAATGGATGTAGATTATATAAATTGGATGTAGAGTATATAAAATGGATGTAGAGTGGATAAAATGGATGTACATTTAATAAAAATGGATGTAGAGTGGATAAAAATGGATGTAGAGTGGATAAAATGGATGTAGAGTGGATAAAAATGGATGTAGAGTGGATAAAATGGATGTAGAGTGGATAAAATGGATGTACAGTTAATAAAAATGGATGTAGAGTGGAAATAATGGATGTAGAGAGGATAAAATGGATGTAGAGTGGATAAAATGGATGTAGAGTTCATAAAAATGGATGTAGAGTGGATAAAAATGGATGTAGATTGGATAAAATGGATGTAGATTGGATAAAATGGATGTAGAGTGGATGAAAATGGATGTAGAATATATAAATTGGATGTAGAGTATATAAAATGGATGTAGAGTGGATAAAATGGATGTAAAGTGGATAAAAATGGATGTAGAGTGGATAAAATGGATGTAGAGTGGATAAAATGGATGTACAGTTAATAAAAATGGATGTAGAGTGGAAATAATGGATGTAGAGAGGATAAAATGGATGTAGAGTGGATAAAATGGATGTAGAGTTCATAAAAATGGATGTAGAGTGGATAAAAATGGATGTAGATTGGATAAAATGGATGTAGATTGGATAAAATGGATGTAGAGTGGATGAAAATGGATGTAGAATATATAAATTGGATGTAGAGTATATAAAATGGATGTAGAGTGGATAAAATGGATGTAGAGTTGATAAAATGGATGTAAAGTGGATAAAATGGATGTAGAGTTAATAAAAATGGATGTAGAGTGGAAATAATGGATGTAGAGAGGATAAAATGGATGTAGAGTGGATAAAATGGATGTAGAGTGGATAAAATGGTTGTAGAGTGGATAAAATGGATGTAGAGTGGATAAAATGGATGTAGAGTGGATAAAAATGGATGTGGAGTGGATAAAATGGATGTAGAGTGGATAAAATGGTTGTAGAGTGGATAAAATGGATGTAGAGTGGATAAAATGGATGTAGAGTGGATAAAAATGGATGTAGAGTGGATAAAATGGATGTAGAGTGGATAAAATGGTTGTAGAGTGGATAAAATGGATGTAGAGTTGATAAAAATGGAAGTAGAGTGGATAAAATGGATGTATAGTGGATAAAAATGGATGTAGAGTGGATAAAATGGATGTAGATTGGAGAAAATGGATGTAGAGTGGATAAAAATGGATGTAGATTGGAGAAAATGGATGTAGAGTGGATAAAAATGGATGTAGAGTATATAAATTGGATGTAGAGTATATAAAATGGATGTAGAATGGATAAAAATGGATGTCGAGTGGATAAAATGGATGTAGAGTGGATAAAAATGGATGTAGATTGGATACAATGGATGTAGAGTTAATAAAAATGGATGTAGAGTGGATAAAATGGATGTAGAGTTGATAAAAATGGATGTAGAGTGGATAAAAATGGATGTAGAGTGGATAAAATGGATGTAGAGTGGATAAAAATGGATGTAGAGTGGATAAAATGGATGTGGAGTGGATAAAATGGATGTAGAGTGGATAAAATGGATGTAGAGTGGATAAAATGGATGTAGAGTGGATAAAAATGGATGTAGAGTGGATAAAATGGATGTAGAGTTGATAAAATGGATGTAAAGTTAATAAAAATGGATGTAGAGTGGAAATAATGGATGTAGAGAGGATAAAATGGATGTAGTGTGGATAAAATGGATGTAGAGTTCATAAAAATGGATGTAGAGTGGATAAAAATGGATGTAGAGTGGATAAAATGGATGTAAAGTGGATAAAAATGGATGTAGAGTGGATAAAATGGATGTAGAGTAGATAAAATGGATGTAGAGTGGATAAAATGGATGTAGAGTTGATAAAATGGATGTAAAGTGGATAAAATGGATGTAGAGTTAATAAATATGGATGTAGAGTGGATAAAATGGATGTAGAGTTGATAAAAATGGATGTAGAGTGGATAAAAATGGATGTAGATTGGATAAAATGGATGTAGAGTGGATAAAAATGGATGTACAGTGGACAAAAATGGATGTAGAGTATATAAATTGGATGTAGAGTATATAAAATGGATGTAGAGTGGAAATAATGGATGTAGAGTGGATAAAATGGATGTAGAGTTCATAAAAATGGATGTAGAGTGGATAAAAATGGATGTAGATTGGATAAAATGGATGTAGAGTGGATAAAATGGACGTAGAGTGGATAAAATGGATGTAGAGTGGATAAAAATGGATTTAGAGTGGATATAATGGATGTAGAGTGGATAAAAATGGATGTAGTGTGGATAAAATGGATGTAGAGTGGATAAAAATGGATGTAGATTGGATAAAATGGATGTAGAGTTAATAAAAATGGATGTAGAGTGGATAAAATGGATGTAGATTGGATAAAATGGATGTAGATTGGATAAAATGGATGTAGATTGGATAAAATGGATGTAGAGTGGATAAAAATGGATGTAGAGTATATAAATTGGATGTAGAGTATATAAAATGGATGTAGAGTGGATAAAATGGATGTAGAGTGGATAAAAATGGATGTAGAGTGGATAAAATGGATGTAAAGTGGATAAAATGGATGTAAAGTGGATAAAAATGGATGTCGAGTGGATAAAATGGATGTAGAGTGGATAAAAATAGATGTAGAGAGGATAAAATGGATGTAGATTGGATAAAATGGATGTAGAGTGGATAAAAATGGATGTAGAATATATAAATTGGATGTAGAGTATATAAAATGGATGTAGAGTGGATAAAATGGATGTACATTTAATAAAAATGGATGTAGAGTGGATAAAAATGGATGTAGAGTGGATAAAATGGATGTAGAGTGGATAAAAATGGATGTAGAGAGGATAAAATGGATGTAGAGTGGATAAAATGGATGTACAGTTAATAAAAATGGATGTAGAGTGGAAATAATGGATGTAGAGAGGATAAAATGGATGTAGAGTGGATAAAATGGATGTAGAGTTCATAAAAATGGATGTAGAGTGGATAAAAATGGATGTAGATTGGATAAAATGGATGTAGATTGGATAAAATGGATGTAGAGTGGATGAAAATGGATGTAGAATATATAAATTGGATGTAGAGTATATAAAATGGATGTAGAGTGGATAAAATGGATGTAAAGTGGATAAAAATGGATGTAGAGTGGATAAAATGGATGTAGAGTGGATAAAATGGATGTACAGTTAATAAAAATGGATGTAGAGTGGAAATAATGGATGTAGAGAGGATAAAATGGATGTAGAGTGGATAAAATGGATGTAGAGTTCATAAAAATGGATGTAGAGTGGATAAAAATGGATGTAGATTGGATAAAATGGATGTAGATTGGATAAAATGGATGTAGAGTGGATGAAAATGGATGTAGAATATATAAATTGGATGTAGAGTATATAAAATGGATGTAGAGTGGATAAAATGGATGTAGAGTTGATAAAATGGATGTAAAGTGGATAAAATGGATGTAGAGTTAATAAAAATGGATGTAGAGTGGAAATAATGGATGTAGAGAGGATAAAATGGATGTAGAGTGGATAAAATGGATGTAGAGTGGATAAAATGGTTGTAGAGTGGATAAAATGGATGTAGAGTGGATAAAATGGATGTAGAGTGGATAAAAATGGATGTGGAGTGGATAAAATGGATGTAGAGTGGATAAAATGGTTGTAGAGTGGATAAAATGGATGTAGAGTGGATAAAATGGATGTAGAGTGGATAAAAATGGATGTAGAGTGGATAAAATGGATGTAGAGTGGATAAAATGGTTGTAGAGTGGATAAAATGGATGTAGAGTTGATAAAAATGGAAGTAGAGTGGATAAAATGGATGTATAGTGGATAAAAATGGATGTAGAGTGGATAAAATGGATGTAGATTGGAGAAAATGGATGTAGAGTGGATAAAAATGGATGTAGATTGGAGAAAATGGATGTAGAGTGGATAAAAATGGATGTAGAGTATATAAATTGGATGTAGAGTATATAAAATGGATGTAGAATGGATAAAAATGGATGTCGAGTGGATAAAATGGATGTAGAGTGGATAAAAATGGATGTAGATTGGATACAATGGATGTAGAGTTAATAAAAATGGATGTAGAGTGGATAAAATGGATGTAGATTGGATAAAATGGATGTAGATTGGATAAAATGGATGTAGATTGGATAAAATGGATGTAGAGTGGATAAAAATGGATGTAGAGTATATAAATTGGATGTAGAGTATATAAAATGGATGTAGAGTGGATAAAATGGATGTAGAGTGGATAAAAATGGATGTAGAGTGGATAAAATGGATGTAGAATGGATAAAATGGATGTAAAGTGGATAAAAATGGATGTCGAGTGGATAAAAATGGATGTAGATTGGATAAAATGGATGTAGAGTGGATAAAAATGGATGTACAGTGGACAAAAATGGATGTAGAGTATATAAATTGGATGTAGAGTATATAAAATGGATGTAGAGTGGAAATAATGGATGTAGAGTGGATAAAATGGATGTAGAGTTCATAAAAATGGATGTAGAGTGGATAAAAATGGATGTAGATTGGATAAAATGGATGTAGAGTGGATAAAATGGACGTAGAGTGGATAAAATGGATGTAGAGTGGATAAAAATGGATTTAGAGTGGATATAATGGATGTAGAGTGGATAAAAATGGATGTAGTGTGGATAAAATGGATGTAGAGTGGATAAAAATGGATGTAGATTGGATAAAATGGATGTAGAGTTAATAAAAATGGATGTAGAGTGGATAAAATGGATGTAGATTGGATAAAATGGATGTAGATTGGATAAAATGGATGTAGATTGGATAAAATGGATGTAGAGTGGATAAAAATGGATGTAGAGTGGATAAAAATGGTTGTAGAGTGGATAAAATGGATGTAGAGTGGATAAAATGGATGTAAAGTGGATAAAATGGATGTAGAGTTAATAAATATGGATGTAGAGTGGATAAAATGGATGTAGAGTTGATAAAAATGGATGTAGAGTGGATAAAAATGGATGTAGATTGGATAAAATGGATGTAGAGTGGATAAAAATGGATGTACAGTGGACAAAAATGGATGTAGAGTATATAAATTGGATGTAGAGTATATAAAATGGATGTAGAGTGGAAATAATGGATGTAGAGTGGATAAAATGGATGTAGAGTTCATAAAAATGGATGTAGAGTGGATAAAAATGGATGTAGATTGGATAAAATGGATGTAGAGTGGATAAAATGGACGTAGAGTGGATAAAATGGATGTAGAGTGGATAAAAATGGATTTAGAGTGGATATAATGGATGTAGAGTGGATAAAAATGGATGTAGTGTGGATAAAATGGATGTAGAGTGGATAAAAATGGATGTAGATTGGATAAAATGGATGTAGAGTTAATAAAAATGGATGTAGAGTGGATAAAATGGATGTAGATTGGATAAAATGGATGTAGATTGGATAAAATGGATGTAGATTGGATAAAATGGATGTAGAGTGGATAAAAATGGATGTAGAGTATATAAATTGGATGTAGAGTATATAAAATGGATGTAGAGTGGATAAAATGGATGTAGAGTGGATAAAAATGGATGTAGAGTGGATAAAATGGATGTAGAATGGATAAAATGGATGTAAAGTGGATAAAAATGGATGTCGAGTGGATAAAATGGATGTAGAGTGGATAAAAATAGATGTAGAGAGGATAAAATGGATGTAGATTGGATAAAATGGATGTAGAGTGGATAAAAATGGATGTAGAATATATAAATTGGATGTAGAGTATATAAAATGGATGTAGAGTGGATAAAATGGATGTACATTTAATAAAAATGGATGTAGAGTGGATAAAAATGGATGTAGAGTGGATAAAATGGATGTAGAGTGGATAAAAATGGATGTAGAGAGGATAAAATGGATGTAGAGTGGATAAAATGGATGTACAGTTAATAAAAATGGATGTAGAGTGGAAATAATGGATGTAGAGAGGATAAAATGGATGTAGAGTGGATAAAATGGATGTAGAGTTCATAAAAATGGATGTAGAGTGGATAAAAATGGATGTAGATTGGATAAAATGGATGTAGATTGGATAAAATGGATGTAGAGTGGATGAAAATGGATGTAGAATATATAAATTGGATGTAGAGTATATAAAATGGATGTAGAGTGGATAAAATGGATGTAAAGTGGATAAAAATGGATGTAGAGTGGATAAAATGGATGTAGAGTGGATAAAATGGATGTACAGTTAATAAAAATGGATGTAGAGTGGAAATAATGGATGTAGAGAGGATAAAATGGATGTAGAGTGGATAAAATGGATGTAGAGTTCATAAAAATGGATGTAGAGTGGATAAAAATGGATGTAGATTGGATAAAATGGATGTAGATTGGATAAAATGGATGTAGAGTGGATGAAAATGGATGTAGAATATATAAATTGGATGTAGAGTATATAAAATGGATGTAGAGTGGATAAAATGGATGTAGAGTTGATAAAATGGATGTAAAGTGGATAAAATGGATGTAGAGTTAATAAAAATGGATGTAGAGTGGAAATAATGGATGTAGAGAGGATAAAATGGATGTAGAGTGGATAAAATGGATGTAGAGTGGATAAAATGGTTGTAGAGTGGATAAAATGGATGTAGAGTGGATAAAATGGATGTAGAGTGGATAAAAATGGATGTGGAGTGGATAAAATGGATGTAGAGTGGATAAAATGGTTGTAGAGTGGATAAAATGGATGTAGAGTGGATAAAATGGATGTAGAGTGGATAAAAATGGATGTAGAGTGGATAAAATGGATGTAGAGTGGATAAAATGGTTGTAGAGTGGATAAAATGGATGTAGAGTTGATAAAAATGGAAGTAGAGTGGATAAAATGGATGTATAGTGGATAAAAATGGATGTAGAGTGGATAAAATGGATGTAGATTGGAGAAAATGGATGTAGAGTGGATAAAAATGGATGTAGATTGGAGAAAATGGATGTAGAGTGGATAAAAATGGATGTAGAGTATATAAATTGGATGTAGAGTATATAAAATGGATGTAGAATGGATAAAAATGGATGTCGAGTGGATAAAATGGATGTAGAGTGGATAAAAATGGATGTAGATTGGATACAATGGATGTAGAGTTAATAAAAATGGATGTAGAGTGGATAAAATGGATGTAGAGTTGATAAAAATGGATGTAGAGTGGATAAAAATGGATGTAGAGTGGATAAAATGGATGTAGAGTGGATAAAAATGGATGTAGAGTGGATAAAATGGATGTGGAGTGGATAAAATGGATGTAGAGTGGATAAAATGGATGTAGAGTGGATAAAATGGATGTAGAGTGGATAAAAATGGATGTAGAGTGGATAAAATGGATGTAGAGTTGATAAAATGGATGTAAAGTGGATAAAATGGATGTACAGTTAATAAAAATGGATGTAGAGTGGATAAAATGGATGTAGAGTTGATAAAAATGGATGTAGAGTGGATAAAATGGATGTAGAGTGTATAAAATGGGTGTAAAGTGGATAAAAATGGATGTAGAGTGGATAAAATGGATGTAGAATGGATAAAAATGGATGTAGAGCGGATAAAAATGGATGTAGAGTGGATAAAATGGGTGTAAAATGGATAAAAATGGATGTAGAGTGGATAAAAATAGATGTAGAGTGGATAAAATGGATGTAGAGGGGATAAAATGGATGTAGAGTGGATAAAATGGATGTAGAGTGGATAAAATGGATGTAGAGTTGATAAAAATGGATGTAGATTGGATAAAATGGATGTAGAGAGGATAAAATGGATGTAGAGTGGATAAAATGGATGTAGAGTTCATAAAAATGGATGTAGAGTGGATAAAAATGGATGTAGATTGGATAAAATGGATGTAGAGAGGATAAAAATGGATGTAGAGTATATAAATTGGATGTAGAGTATATAAAATAGATGTAGAGTGGATAAAAATGGATGTCGAGTGGATAAAATGGATGTAGAGTGGATAAAAATGGATGTAAAATGGATACAAATGGATGTAGAGTGGATAAAAATGGATGTAGAGTGGATAAAATGGATGTAGAGGGGATAAAATGGATGTAGAGTGGATAAAATGGATGTCGAGTGGATAAAAATGGATGTAGTGTGGATAAAATGGATGTAGAGTGGATAAAATGGATGTAGAGGGGATAAAATGGATGTAGAGTGGATAAAATGGTTGTAGAGTGGATAAAATGGATGTAGAGTTGATAAAAATGGATGTAGAGAGGATAAAATGGATGTAGAGTGGATAAAATGGATGTACAGTTAATAAAAATGGATGTAGAGTGGAAATAATGGATGTAGAGAGGATAAAATGGATGTAGAGTGGATAAAATGGATGTAGAGTTCATAAAAATGGATGTAGAGTGGATAAAAATGGATGTAGATTGGATAAAATGGATGTAGAGTGGATAAAAATGGATGTAGAGTAGATAAAATGGATGTAGAGTGGATAAAATGGATGTAGAGTTGATAAAATGGATGTAAAGTGGATAAAATGGATGTAGAGTTAATAAAAATGGATGTAGAGTGGAAATAATGGATGTAGAGAGGATAAAATGGATGTAGAGTGGATAAAATGGATGTAGAGTACATAAAAATGGATGTAGAGTGGATAAAAATGGATGTAGATTGGATAAAATGGATGTAGAGTGGATAAAAATGGATATGGAGTGGATAAAATGGATGTAGAGTGGATAAAATGGTTGTAGAGTGGATAAAATGGATGTAGAGTGGATAAAATGGATGTAGAGTGGATAAAAATGGATGTAGAGTGGATAAAATGGTTGTAGAGTGGATAAAATGGATGTAGAGTGGATAAAATGGATGTAGAGTGGATAAAAATGGATGTAGAGTGGATAAAATGGATGTAGAGTGGATAAAATGGATGTAGAGTGGATAAAAATGGATGTAGAGTGGATAAAATGGATGTAGAGTGGATAAAATGGTTGTAGAGTGGATAAAATGGATGTAGAGTTCATAAAAATGGATGTAGAGTGGATAAAAATGGATGTAGATTGGATAAAATGGATGTAGAGTGGATAAAAATGGATGTGGAGTGGATAAAATGGATGTAGAGTGGATAAAATGGTTGTAGAGTGGATAAAATGGATGTAGAGTGGATAAAATGGATGTAGAGTGGATAAAAATGGATGTAGAGTGGATAAAATGGATGTAGAGTGGATAAAAATGGATGTAGAGTGGATAAAAATGGATGTAGAGTGGATAAAATGGATGTAGAGGGGATAAAATGGATGTAGAGTGGATAAAATGGATGTCGAGTGGATAAAAATGGATGTAGTGTGGATAAAATGGATGTAGAGTGGATAAAATGGATGTAGAGGGGATAAAATGGATGTAGAGTGGATAAAATGGTTGTAGAGTGGATAAAATGGATGTAGAGTTGATAAAAATGGATGTAGAGAGGATAAAATGGATGTAGAGTGGATAAAATGGATGTACAGTTAATAAAAATGGATGTAGAGTGGAAATAATGGATGTAGAGAGGATAAAATGGATGTAGAGTGGATAAAATGGATGTAGAGTTCATAAAAATGGATGTAGAGTGGATAAAAATGGATGTAGATTGGATAAAATGGATGTAGAGTGGATAAAAATGGATGTAGAGTAGATAAAATGGATGTAGAGTGGATAAAATGGATGTAGAGTTGATAAAATGGATGTAAAGTGGATAAAATGGATGTAGAGTTAATAAAAATGGATGTAGAGTATATAAATTGGATGTAGAGTATATAAAATGGATGTAGAGTGGATAAAAATGGATGTCGAGTGGATAAAATGGATGCAGAGTGGATAAAAATGGATGTAAAATGGATAAAAATGGATGTAGAGTGGATAAAATGGATGTAGAGGGGATAAAATGGATGTAGAGTGGATAAAATGGATGTCGAGTGGATAAAAATTGATGTAGTGTGGATAAAATGGATGTAGAGTGGATAAAATGGATGTAGAGGGGATAAAATGGATGTAGAGTGGATAAAATGGTTGTAGAGTGGATAAAATGGATGTAGAGTTGATAAAAATGGATGTAGAGAGGATAAAATGGATGTAGAGTGGATAAAATGGATGTACAGTTAATAAAAATGGATGTAGAGTGGAAATAATGGATGTAGAGAGGATAAAATGGATGTAGAGTGGATAAAATGGATGTAGAGTTCATAAAAATGGATGTAGAGTGGATAAAAATGGATGTAGATTGGATAAAATGGATGTAGAGTGGATAAAAATGGATGTAGAGTAGATAAAATGGATGTAGAGTGGATAAAATGGATGTAGAGTTGATAAAATGGATGTAAAGTGGATAAAATGGATGTAGAGTTAATAAAAATGGATGTAGAGTGGAAATAATGGATGTAGAGAGGATAAAATGGATGTAGAGTGGATAAAATGGATGTAGAGTTCATAAAAATGGATGTAGAGTGGATAAAAATGGATGTAGATTGGATAAAATGGATGTAGAGTGGATAAAAATGGATGTGGAGTGGATAAAATGGATGTAGAGTGGATAAAATGGTTGTAGAGTGGATAAAATGGATGTAGAGTGGATAAAATGGATGTAGAGTGGATAAAAATGGATGTAGAGTGGATAAAATGGTTGTAGAGTGGATAAAATGGATGTAGAGTGGATAAAATGGATGTAGAGTGGATAAAAATGGATGTAGAGTGGATAAAATGGATGTAGAGTGGATAAAATGGATGTAGAGTGGATGAAAATGGATGTAGAGTGGATAAAATGGATGTAGAGTGGATAAAATGGTTGTAGAGTGGATAAAATGGATGTAGAGTTCATAAAAATGGATGTAGAGTGGATAAAAATGGATGTGGAGTGGATAAAATGGATGTAGAGTGGATAAAATGGTTGTAGAGTGGATAAAATGGATGTAGAGTGGATAAAATGGATGTAGAGTGGATAAAAATGGATGTAGAGTGGATAAAATGGATGTAGAGTGGATAAAAATGGATGTAGAGTGGATAAAAATGGATGTAGAGTGGATAAAATGGATGTAGAGGGGATAAAATGGATGTAGAGTGGATAAAATGGATGTCGAGTGGATAAAAATGGATGTAGTGTGGATAAAATGGATGTAGAGTGGATAAAATGGATGTAGAGTGGATAAAATGGATGTAGAGTGGATAAAATGGTTGTAGAGTGGATAAAATGGATGTAGAGTTGATAAAAATGGATGTAGAGAGGATAAAATGGATGTAGAGTGGATAAAATGGATGTACAGTTAATAAAAATGGATGTAGAGTGGAAATAATGGATGTAGAGAGGATAAAATGGATGTAGAGTGGATAAAATGGATGTAGAGTGGATAAAAATGGATGTAGATTGGATAAAATGGATGTAGAGTGGATAAAAATGGATGTAGAGTAGATAAAATGGATGTAGAGTGGATAAAATGGATGTAGAGTTGATAAAATGGATGTAAAGTGGATAAAATGGATGTAGAGTTAATAAAAATGGATGTAGAGTATATAAATTGGATGTAGAGTATATAAAATGGATGTAGAGTGGATAAAAATGGATGTCGAGTGGATAAAATGGATGCAGAGTGGATAAAAATGGATGTAAAATGGATAAAAATGGATGTAGAGTGGATAAAATGGATGTAGAGGGGATAAAATGGATGTAGAGTGGATAAAATGGATGTCGAGTGGATAAAAATTGATGTAGTGTGGATAAAATGGATGTAGAGTGGATAAAATGGATGTAGAGGGGATAAAATGGATGTAGAGTGGATAAAATGGTTGTAGAGTGGATAAAATGGATGTAGAGTTGATAAAAATGGATGTAGAGAGGATAAAATGGATGTAGAGTGGATAAAATGGATGTACAGTTAATAAAAATGGATGTAGAGTGGAAATAATGGATGTAGAGAGGATAAAATGGATGTAGAGTGGATAAAATGGATGTAGAGTTCATAAAAATGGATGTAGAGTGGATAAAAATGGATGTAGATTGGATAAAATGGATGTAGAGTGGATAAAAATGGATGTAGAGTAGATAAAATGGATGTAGAGTGGATAAAATGGATGTAGAGTTGATAAAATGGATGTAAAGTGGATAAAATGGATGTAGAGTTAATAAAAATGGATGTAGAGTGGAAATAATGGATGTAGAGAGGATAAAATGGATGTAGAGTGGATAAAATGGATGTAGAGTTCATAAAAATGGATGTAGAGTGGATAAAAATGGATGTAGATTGGATAAAATGGATGTAGAGTGGATAAAAATGGATGTGGAGTGGATAAAATGGATGTAGAGTGGATAAAATGGTTGTAGAGTGGATAAAATGGATGTAGAGTGGATAAAATGGATGTAGAGTGGATAAAAATGGATGTAGAGTGGATAAAATGGTTGTAGAGTGGATAAAATGGATGTAGAGTGGATAAAATGGATGTAGAGTGGATAAAAATGGATGTAGAGTGGATAAAATGGATGTAGAGTGGATAAAATGGATGTAGAGTGGATGAAAATGGATGTAGAGTGGATAAAATGGATGTAGAGTGGATAAAATGGTTGTAGAGTGGATAAAATGGATGTAGAGTTCATAAAAATGGATGTAGAGTGGATAAAAATGGATGTAGAGTGGATAAAAATGGATGTGGAGTGGATAAAATGGATGTAGAGTGGATAAAATGGTTGTAGAGTGGATAAAATGGATGTAGAGTGGATAAAATGGATGTAGAGTGGATAAAAATGGATGTAGAGTGGATAAAATGGATGTAGAGTGGATAAAAATGGATGTAGAGTGGATAAAAATGGATGTAGAGTGGATAAAATGGATGTAGAGGGGATAAAATGGATGTAGAGTGGATAAAATGGATGTCGAGTGGATAAAAATGGATGTAGTGTGGATAAAATGGATGTAGAGTGGATAAAATGGATGTAGAGGGGATAAAATGGATGTAGAGTGGATAAAATGGTTGTAGAGTGGATAAAATGGATGTAGAGTTGATAAAAATGGATGTAGAGAGGATAAAATGGATGTAGAGTGGATAAAATGGATGTACAGTTAATAAAAATGGATGTAGAGTGGAAATAATGGATGTAGAGAGGATAAAATGGATGTAGAGTGGATAAAATGGATGTAGAGTTCATAAAAATGGATGTAGAGTGGATAAAAATGGATGTAGATTGGATAAAATGGATGTAGAGTGGATAAAAATGGATGTAGAGTAGATAAAATGGATGTAGAGTGGATAAAATGGATGTAGAGTTGATAAAATGGATGTAAAGTGGATAAAATGGATGTAGAGTTAATAAAAATGGATGTAGAGTATATAAATTGGATGTAGAGTATATAAAATGGATGTAGAGTGGATAAAAATGGATGTCGAGTGGATAAAATGGATGCAGAGTGGATAAAAATGGATGTAAAATGGATAAAAATGGATGTAGAGTGGATAAAATGGATGTAGAGGGGATAAAATGGATGTAGAGTGGATAAAATGGATGTCGAGTGGATAAAAATTGATGTAGTGTGGATAAAATGGATGTAGAGTGGATAAAATGGATGTAGAGGGGATAAAATGGATGTAGAGTGGATAAAATGGTTGTAGAGTGGATAAAATGGATGTAGAGTTGATAAAAATGGATGTAGAGAGGATAAAATGGATGTAGAGTGGATAAAATGGATGTACAGTTAATAAAAATGGATGTAGAGTGGAAATAATGGATGTAGAGAGGATAAAATGGATGTAGAGTGGATAAAATGGATGTAGAGTTCATAAAAATGGATGTAGAGTGGATAAAAATGGATGTAGATTGGATAAAATGGATGTAGAGTGGATAAAAATGGATGTAGAGTAGATAAAATGGATGTAGAGTGGATAAAATGGATGTAGAGTTGATAAAATGGATGTAAAGTGGATAAAATGGATGTAGAGTTAATAAAAATGGATGTAGAGTGGAAATAATGGATGTAGAGAGGATAAAATGGATGTAGAGTGGATAAAATGGATGTAGAGTTCATAAAAATGGATGTAGAGTGGATAAAAATGGATGTAGATTGGATAAAATGGATGTAGAGTGGATAAAAATGGATGTGGAGTGGATAAAATGGATGTAGAGTGGATAAAATGGTTGTAGAGTGGATAAAATGGATGTAGAGTGGATAAAATGGATGTAGAGTGGATAAAAATGGATGTAGAGTGGATAAAATGGTTGTAGAGTGGATAAAATGGATGTAGAGTGGATAAAATGGATGTAGAGTGGATAAAAATGGATGTAGAGTGGATAAAATGGATGTAGAGTGGATAAAATGGATGTAGAGTGGATGAAAATGGATGTAGAGTGGATAAAATGGATGTAGAGTGGATAAAATGGTTGTAGAGTGGATAAAATGGATGTAGAGTTCATAAAAATGGATGTAGAGTGGATAAAAATGGATGTGGAGTGGATAAAATGGATGTAGAGTGGATAAAATGGTTGTAGAGTGGATAAAATGGATGTAGAGTGGATAAAATGGATGTAGAGTGGATAAAAATGGATGTAGAGTGGATAAAATGGATGTAGAGTGGATAAAAATGGATGTAGAGTGGATAAAAATGGATGTAGAGTGGATAAAATGGATGTAGAGGGGATAAAATGGATGTAGAGTGGATAAAATGGATGTCGAGTGGATAAAAATGGATGTAGTGTGGATAAAATGGATGTAGAGTGGATAAAATGGATGTAGAGGGGATAAAATGGATGTAGAGTGGATAAAATGGTTGTAGAGTGGATAAAATGGATGTAGAGTTGATAAAAATGGATGTAGAGAGGATAAAATGGATGTAGAGTGGATAAAATGGATGTACAGTTAATAAAAATGGATGTAGAGTGGAAATAATGGATGTAGAGAGGATAAAATGGATGTAGAGTGGATAAAATGGATGTAGAGTGGATAAAAATGGATGTAGATTGGATAAAATGGATGTAGAGTGGATAAAAATGGATGTAGAGTAGATAAAATGGATGTAGAGTGGATAAAATGGATGTAGAGTTGATAAAATGGATGTAAAGTGGATAAAATGGATGTAGAGTTAATAAAAATGGATGTAGAGTATATAAATTGGATGTAGAGTATATAAAATGGATGTAGAGTGGATAAAAATGGATGTCGAGTGGATAAAATGGATGCAGAGTGGATAAAAATGGATGTAAAATGGATAAAAATGGATGTAGAGTGGATAAAATGGATGTAGAGGGGATAAAATGGATGTAGAGTGGATAAAATGGATGTCGAGTGGATAAAAATTGATGTAGTGTGGATAAAATGGATGTAGAGTGGATAAAATGGATGTAGAGGGGATAAAATGGATGTAGAGTGGATAAAATGGTTGTAGAGTGGATAAAATGGATGTAGAGTTGATAAAAATGGATGTAGAGAGGATAAAATGGATGTAGAGTGGATAAAATGGATGTACAGTTAATAAAAATGGATGTAGAGTGGAAATAATGGATGTAGAGAGGATAAAATGGATGTAGAGTGGATAAAATGGATGTAGAGTTCATAAAAATGGATGTAGAGTGGATAAAAATGGATGTAGATTGGATAAAATGGATGTAGAGTGGATAAAAATGGATGTAGAGTAGATAAAATGGATGTAGAGTGGATAAAATGGATGTAGAGTTGATAAAATGGATGTAAAGTGGATAAAATGGATGTAGAGTTAATAAAAATGGATGTAGAGTGGAAATAATGGATGTAGAGAGGATAAAATGGATGTAGAGTGGATAAAATGGATGTAGAGTTCATAAAAATGGATGTAGAGTGGATAAAAATGGATGTAGATTGGATAAAATGGATGTAGAGTGGATAAAAATGGATGTGGAGTGGATAAAATGGATGTAGAGTGGATAAAATGGTTGTAGAGTGGATAAAATGGATGTAGAGTGGATAAAATGGATGTAGAGTGGATAAAAATGGATGTAGAGTGGATAAAATGGTTGTAGAGTGGATAAAATGGATGTAGAGTGGATAAAATGGATGTAGAGTGGATAAAAATGGATGTAGAGTGGATAAAATGGATGTAGAGTGGATAAAATGGATGTAGAGTGGATGAAAATGGATGTAGAGTGGATAAAATGGATGTAGAGTGGATAAAATGGTTGTAGAGTGGATAAAATGGATGTAGAGTTCATAAAAATGGATGTAGAGTGGATAAAAATGGATGTAGATTGGATAAAATGGATGTAGAGTGGATAAAAATGGATGTGGAGTGGATAAAATGGATGTAGAGTGGATAAAATGGTTGTAGAGTGGATAAAATGGATGTAGAGTGGATAAAATGGATGTAGAGTGGATAAAAATGGATGTAGAGTGGATAAAATGGATGTAGAGTGGATAAAAATGGATGTGGAGTGGATAAAATGGATGTAGAGTGGATAAAATGGTTGTAGAGTGGATAAAATGGATGTAGAGTGGATAAAATGGATGTAGAGTGGATAAAAATGGATGTAGAGTGGATGAAATGGATGTAGAGTGGATAAAATGGATGTAGAGTGGATAAAAATGGATGTAGAGTGGATAAAATGGATGTAGAATGGATAAAATGGATGTAAAGTGGATAAAAATGGATGTCGAGTGGATAAAATGGATGTAGAGTGGATAAAAATAGATGTAGAGAGGATAAAATGGATGTAGAGTGGATAAAAATGGATGTAGAGTGGATAAAATGGATGTAGAGTGGATAAAATGGATGTAGAGTGGATAAAATGGATGTAGAGTGTATAAAATGGGTGTAAAGTGGATAAAAATGGATGTAGAGTGGATAAAATGGATGTAGAATGGATAAAAATGGATGTAGAGCGGATAAAAATGGATGTAGAGTGGATAAAATGGGTGTAAAATGGATAAAAATGGATGTAGAGTGGATAAAAATGGATGTAGAGTGGATAAAATGGATGTAGAGGGGATAAAATGGATGTAGAGTGGATAAAATGGTTCTAGAGTGGATAAAATGGATGTAGAGTTCATAAAAATGGATGTAGAGTGGATAAAAATGGATGTAGATTGGATAAAATGGATGTAGAGTGGATAAAAATGGATGTAGAGTTCATAAAAATGGATGTAGAGTGGATAAAAATGGATGTAGATTGGATAAAATGGATGTAGAGTGGATAAAAATGGATGTAGAGTATATAAATTGGATGTAGTGTATATAAAATGGATGTAGAGTGGATAAAAATGGATGTCGAGTGGATAAAATGGATGTAGAGTGGATAAAAATGGATGTAAAATGGATAAAAATGGATGTAGAGTGGATAAAAATGGATGTAGAGTGGATAAAATGGATGTAGAGGGGATAAAATGGATGTAGAGTGGATAAAATGGATGTCGAGTGGATAAAAATGGATGTAGTGTGGATAAAATGGATGTTGAGTGGATAAAATGGATGTAGAGGGGATAAAATGGATGTAGAGTGGATAAAATGGTTGTAGAGTGGATAAAATGGATGTAGAGTTGATAAAAATGGATGTAGAGAGGATAAAATGGATGTAGAGTGGATAAAATGGATGTACAGTTAATAAAAATGGATGTAGAGTGGAAATAATGGATGTAGAGAGGATAAAATGGATGTAGAGTGGATAAAATGGATGTAGAGTTCATAAAAATGGATGTAGAGTGGATAAAAATGGATGTAGATTGGATAAAATGGATGTAGAGTGGATAAAAATGGATGTAGAGTAGATAAAATGGATGTAGAGTGGATAAAATGGATGTAGAGTTGATAAAATGGATGTAAAGTGGATAAAATGGATGTAGAGTTAATAAAAATGGATGTAGAGTGGAAATAATGGATGTAGAGAGGATAAAATGGATGTAGAGTGGATAAAATGGATGTAGAGTTCATAAAAATGGATGTAGAGTGGATAAAAATGGATGTAGAGTGGATAAAATGGTTGTAGAGTGGATAAAATGGATGTAGAGTGGATAAAATGGATGTAGAGTGGATAAAAATGGATGTAGAGTGGATAAAATGGATGTAGAGTGAATAAAATGGATGTAGAGTGGATAAAAATGGATGTAGAGTGGATAAAATGGATGTAGAGTGGATAAAATGGATGTAAAGTGGATAACAATGGATGTCGAGTGGATAAAATGGATGTAGAGTGGATAAAAATAGATGTAGAGAGGATAAAATGGATGTAGATTGGATAAAATGGATGTAGAGTGGATGAAAATGGATGTAGAATATATAAATTGGATGTAGAGTATATAAAATGGATGTAGAGTGGATAAAATGGATGTACATTTAATAAAAATGGATGTAGAGTGGATAAAAATGGATGTAGAGTGGATAAAATGGATGTAAAGTGGATAAAAATGGATGTAGAGTGGATAAAATGGATGTAGAGTAGATAAAATGGATGTAGAGTGGATAAAAATGGATGTAGAGTGGATAAAATGGATGTAAAGTGGATAAAAATGGATGTCGAGTGGATAAAATGGATGTAGAGTGGATAAAATGGATGTAGAGTTAATAAAAATGGATGTAGAGTATATAAATTGGATGTAGAGTATATAAAATGGATGTAGAGTGGATAAAAATGGATGTCGAGTGGATAAAATGGATGCAGAGTGGATAAAAATGGATGTAAAATGGATAAAAATGGATGTAGAGTGGATAAAATGGATGTAGAGGGGATAAAATGGATGTAGAGTGGATAAAATGGATGTCGAGTGGATAAAAATTGATGTAGTGTGGATAAAATGGATGTAGAGTGGATAAAATGGATGTAGAGGGGATAAAATGGATGTAGAGTGGATAAAATGGTTGTAGAGTGGATAAAATGGATGTAGAGTTGATAAAAATGGATGTAGAGAGGATAAAATGGATGTAGAGTGGATAAAATGGATGTACAGTTAATAAAAATGGATGTAGAGTGGAAATAATGGATGTAGAGAGGATAAAATGGATGTAGAGTGGATAAAATGGATGTAGAGTTCATAAAAATGGATGTAGAGTGGATAAAAATGGATGTAGATTGGATAAAATGGATGTAGAGTGGATAAAAATGGATGTAGAGTAGATAAAATGGATGTAGAGTGGATAAAATGGATGTAGAGTTGATAAAATGGATGTAAAGTGGATAAAATGGATGTAGAGTTAATAAAAATGGATGTAGAGTGGAAATAATGGATGTAGAGAGGATAAAATGGATGTAGAGTGGATAAAATGGATGTAGAGTTCATAAAAATGGATGTAGAGTGGATAAAAATGGATGTAGATTGGATAAAATGGATGTAGAGTGGATAAAAATGGATGTGGAGTGGATAAAATGGATGTAGAGTGGATAAAATGGTTGTAGAGTGGATAAAATGGATGTAGAGTGGATAAAATGGATGTAGAGTGGATAAAAATGGATGTAGAGTGGATAAAATGGTTGTAGAGTGGATAAAATGGATGTAGAGTGGATAAAATGGATGTAGAGTGGATAAAAATGGATGTAGAGTGGATAAAATGGATGTAGAGTGGATAAAATGGATGTAGAGTGGATGAAAATGGATGTAGAGTGGATAAAATGGATGTAGAGTGGATAAAATGGTTGTAGAGTGGATAAAATGGATGTAGAGTTCATAAAAATGGATGTAGAGTGGATAAAAATGGATGTGGAGTGGATAAAATGGATGTAGAGTGGATAAAATGGTTGTAGAGTGGATAAAATGGATGTAGAGTGGATAAAATGGATGTAGAGTGGATAAAAATGGATGTAGAGTGGATAAAATGGATGTAGAGTGGATAAAAATGGATGTAGAGTGGATAAAAATGGATGTAGAGTGGATAAAATGGATGTAGAGGGGATAAAATGGATGTAGAGTGGATAAAATGGATGTCGAGTGGATAAAAATGGATGTAGTGTGGATAAAATGGATGTAGAGTGGATAAAATGGATGTAGAGGGGATAAAATGGATGTAGAGTGGATAAAATGGTTGTAGAGTGGATAAAATGGATGTAGAGTTGATAAAAATGGATGTAGAGAGGATAAAATGGATGTAGAGTGGATAAAATGGATGTACAGTTAATAAAAATGGATGTAGAGTGGAAATAATGGATGTAGAGAGGATAAAATGGATGTAGAGTGGATAAAATGGATGTAGAGTGGATAAAAATGGATGTAGATTGGATAAAATGGATGTAGAGTGGATAAAAATGGATGTAGAGTAGATAAAATGGATGTAGAGTGGATAAAATGGATGTAGAGTTGATAAAATGGATGTAAAGTGGATAAAATGGATGTAGAGTTAATAAAAATGGATGTAGAGTATATAAATTGGATGTAGAGTATATAAAATGGATGTAGAGTGGATAAAAATGGATGTCGAGTGGATAAAATGGATGCAGAGTGGATAAAAATGGATGTAAAATGGATAAAAATGGATGTAGAGTGGATAAAATGGATGTAGAGGGGATAAAATGGATGTAGAGTGGATAAAATGGATGTCGAGTGGATAAAAATTGATGTAGTGTGGATAAAATGGATGTAGAGTGGATAAAATGGATGTAGAGGGGATAAAATGGATGTAGAGTGGATAAAATGGTTGTAGAGTGGATAAAATGGATGTAGAGTTGATAAAAATGGATGTAGAGAGGATAAAATGGATGTAGAGTGGATAAAATGGATGTACAGTTAATAAAAATGGATGTAGAGTGGAAATAATGGATGTAGAGAGGATAAAATGGATGTAGAGTGGATAAAATGGATGTAGAGTTCATAAAAATGGATGTAGAGTGGATAAAAATGGATGTAGATTGGATAAAATGGATGTAGAGTGGATAAAAATGGATGTAGAGT
Source organism: Pemphredon lugubris (assembly GCA_933228935.1). NCBI lineage: Eukaryota > Metazoa > Arthropoda > Insecta > Hymenoptera > Crabronidae > Pemphredon > Pemphredon lugubris. Next base: position 53,583,999 of record OW121816.1, read on the forward strand.
AGATAAAATGGATGTAGAGTGGATAAAATGGATGTAGAGTTGATAAAATGGATGTAAAGTGGATAAAATGGATGTAGAGTTAATAAAAATGGATGTAGAGTGGAAATAATGGATGTAGAGAGGATAAAATGGATGTAGAGTGGATAAAATGGATGTAGAGTTCATAAAAATGGATGTAGAGTGGATAAAAATGGATGTAGATTGGATAAAATGGATGTAGAGTGGATAAAAATGGATGTGGAGTGGATAAAATGGATGTAGAGTGGATAAAATGGTTGTAGAGTGGATAAAATGGATGTAGAGTGGATAAAATGGATGTAGAGTGGATAAAAATGGATGTAGAGTGGATAAAATGGTTGTAGAGTGGATAAAATGGATGTAGAGTGGATAAAATGGATGTAGAGTGGATAAAAATGGATGTAGAGTGGATAAAATGGATGTAGAGTGGATAAAATGGATGTAGAGTGGATGAAAATGGATGTAGAGTGGATAAAATGGATGTAGAGTGGATAAAATGGTTGTAGAGTGGATAAAATGGATGTAGAGTTCATAAAAATGGATGTAGAGTGGATAAAAATGGATGTAGATTGGATAAAATGGATGTAGAGTGGATAAAAATGGATGTGGAGTGGATAAAATGGATGTAGAGTGGATAAAATGGTTGTAGAGTGGATAAAATGGATGTAGAGTGGATAAAATGGATGTAGAGTGGATAAAAATGGATGTAGAGTGGATAAAATGGATGTAGAGTGGATAAAAATGGATGTGGAGTGGATAAAATGGATGTAGAGTGGATAAAATGGTTGTAGAGTGGATAAAATGGATGTAGAGTGGATAAAATGGATGTAGAGTGGATAAAAATGGATGTAGAGTGGATGAAATGGATGTAGAGTGGATAAAATGGATGTAGAGTGGATAAAAATGGATGTAGAGTGGATAAAATGGATGTAGAATGGATAAAATGGATGTAAAGTGGATAAAAATGGATGTCGAGTGGATAAAATGGATGTAGAGTGGATAAAAATAGATGTAGAGAGGATAAAATGGATGTAGAGTGGATAAAAATGGATGTAGAGTGGATAAAATGGATGTAGAGTGGATAAAATGGATGTAGAGTGGATAAAATGGATGTAGAGTGTATAAAATGGGTGTAAAGTGGATAAAAATGGATGTAGAGTGGATAAAATGGATGTAGAATGGATAAAAATGGATGTAGAGCGGATAAAAATGGATGTAGAGTGGATAAAATGGGTGTAAAATGGATAAAAATGGATGTAGAGTGGATAAAAATGGATGTAGAGTGGATAAAATGGATGTAGAGGGGATAAAATGGATGTAGAGTGGATAAAATGGTTCTAGAGTGGATAAAATGGATGTAGAGTTCATAAAAATGGATGTAGAGTGGATAAAAATGGATGTAGATTGGATAAAATGGATGTAGAGTGGATAAAAATGGATGTAGAGTTCATAAAAATGGATGTAGAGTGGATAAAAATGGATGTAGATTGGATAAAATGGATGTAGAGAGGATAAAAATGGATGTAGAGTATATAAATTGGATGTAGTGTATATAAAATGGATGTAGAGTGGATAAAAATGGATGTCGAGTGGATAAAATGGATGTAGAGTGGATAAAAATGGATGTAAAATGGATAAAAATGGATGTAGAGTGGATAAAAATGGATGTAGAGTGGATAAAATGGATGTAGAGGGGATAAAATGGATGTAGAGTGGATAAAATGGATGTCGAGTGGATAAAAATGGATGTAGTGTGGATAAAATGGATGTTGAGTGGATAAAATGGATGTAGAGGGGATAAAATGGATGTAGAGTGGATAAAATGGTTGTAGAGTGGATAAAATGGATGTAGAGTTGATAAAAATGGATGTAGAGAGGATAAAATGGATGTAGAGTGGATAAAATGGATGTACAGTTAATAAAAATGGATGTAGAGTGGAAATAATGGATGTAGAGAGGATAAAATGGATGTAGAGTGGATAAAATGGATGTAGAGTTCATAAAAATGGATGTAGAGTGGATAAAAATGGATGTAGATTGGATAAAATGGATGTAGAGTGGATAAAAATGGATGTAGAGTAGATAAAATGGATGTAGAGTGGATAAAATGGATGTAGAGTTGATAAAATGGATGTAAAGTGGATAAAATGGATGTAGAGTTAATAAAAATGGATGTAGAGTGGAAATAATGGATGTAGAGAGGATAAAATGGATGTAGAGTGGATAAAATGGATGTAGAGTTCATAAAAATGGATGTAGAGTGGATAAAAATGGATGTAGAGTGGATAAAATGGTTGTAGAGTGGATAAAATGGATGTAGAGTGGATAAAATGGATGTAGAGTGGATAAAAATGGATGTAGAGTGGATAAAATGGATGTAGAGTGAATAAAATGGATGTAGAGTGGATAAAAATGGATGTAGAGTGGATAAAATGGATGTAGAATGGATAAAATGGATGTAAAGTGGATAACAATGGATGTCGAGTGGATAAAATGGATGTAGAGTGGATAAAAATGGATGTAGAGAGGATAAAATGGATGTAGATTGGATAAAATGGATGTAGAGTGGATGAAAATGGATGTAGAATATATAAATTGGATGTAGAGTATATAAAATGGATGTAGAGTGGATAAAATGGATGTACATTTAATAAAAATGGATGTAGAGTGGATAAAAATGGATGTAGAGTGGATAAAATGGATGTAAAGTGGATAAAAATGGATGTAGAGTGGATAAAATGGATGTAGAGTAGATAAAATGGATGTAGAGTGGATAAAAATGGATGTAGAGTGGATAAAATGGATGTAAAGTGGATAAAAATGGATGTCGAGTGGATAAAATGGATGTAGAGTGGATAAAAATAGATGTAGAGAGGATAAAATGGAAGTAGAGTGGATAAAAATGGATGTAGAGTGGATAAAAATGGATGTAGAGTGGATAAAATGGATGTAGAGTGGATAAAAATGGATGTAGAGAGGATAAAATGGATGTAGAGTGGATAAAATGGATGTACAGTTAATAAAAATGGATGTAGAGTGGAAATAATGGATGTAGAGAGGATAAAATGGATGTAGAGTGGATAAAATGGATGTAGAGTTCATAAAAATGGATGTAGAGTGGATAAAAATGGATGTAGAGTGGATAAAATGGATGTAAAGTGGATAAAAATGGATGTAGAGTGGATAAAATGGATGTAGAGTAGATAAAATGGATGTAGAGTGGATAAAATGGATGTAGAGTTGATAAAATGGATGTAAAGTGGATAAAATGGATGTAGAGTTAATAAAAATGGATGTAGAGTGGATAAAATGGATGTAGAGTTGATAAAAATGGATGTAGAGTGGATAAAAATGGATGTAGATTGGATAAAATGGATGTAGAGTGGATAAAAATGGATGTACAGTGGACAAAAATGGATGTAGAGTATATAAATTGGATGTAGAGTATATAAAATGGATGTAGAGTGGAAATAATGGATGTAGAGTGGATAAAATGGATGTAGAGTTCATAAAAATGGATGTAGAGTGGATAAAAATGGATGTAGATTGGATAAAATGGATGTAGAGTGGATAAAATGGACGTAGAGTGGATAAAATGGATGTAGAGTGGATAAAAATGGATTTAGAGTGGATATAATGGATGTAGAGTGGATAAAAATGGATGTAGTGTGGATAAAATGGATGTAGAGTGGATAAAAATGGATGTAGATTGGATAAAATGGATGTAGAGTTAATAAAAATGGATGTAGAGTGGATAAAATGGATGTAGATTGGATAAAATGGATGTAGAGTGGATAAAATGGATGTAGATTGGATAAAATGGATGTAGATTGGATAAAATGGATGTAGATTGGATAAAATGGATGTAGAGTGGATAAAAATGGATGTAGAGTATATAAATTGGATGTAGAGTATATAAAATGGATGTAGAGTGGATAAAATGGATGTAGAGTGGATAAAAATGGATGTAGAGTGGATAAAATGGATGTAGAATGGATAAAATGGATGTAAAGTGGATAAAAATGGATGTCGAGTGGATAAAATGGATGTAGAGTGGATAAAAATAGATGTAGAGAGGATAAAATGGATGTAGATTGGATAAAATGGATGTAGAGTGGATAAAAATGGATGTAGAATATATAAATTGGATGTAGAGTATATAAAATGGATGTAGAGTGGATAAAATGGATGTACATTTAATAAAAATGGATGTAGAGTGGATAAAAATGGATGTAGAGTGGATAAAATGGATGTAGAGTGGATAAAAATGGATGTAGAGAGGATAAAATGGATGTAGAGTGGATAAAATGGATGTACAGTTAATAAAAATGGATGTTGAGTGGAAATAATGGATGTAGAGAGGATAAAATGGATGTAGAGTGGATAAAATGGATGTAGAGTTCATAAAAATGGATGTAGAGTGGATAAAAATGGATGTAGATTGGATAAAATGGATGTAGATTGGATAAAATGGATGTAGAGTGGATGAAAATGGATGTAGAATATATAAATTGGATGTAGAGTATATAAAATGGATGTAGAGTGGATAAAATGGATGTACATTTAATAAAAATGGATGTAGAGTGGATAAAAATGGATGTAGAGTGGATAAAATGGATGTAAAGTGGATAAAAATGGATGTAGAGTGGATAAAAATGGATGTCGAGTGGATAAAATAGATGTAGAGTGGATAAAAATAGATGTAGAGAGGATAAAATGGAAGTAGAGTGGATAAAAATGGATGTAGAGTGGATAAAAATGGATGTAGAGTGGATAAAATGGATGTAAAGTGGATAAAAATGGATGTAGAGTGGATAAAATGGATGTAGAGTGGATAAAATGGATGTACAGTTAATAAAAATGGATGTAGAGTGGAAATAATGGATGTAGAGAGGATAAAATGGATGTAGAGTGGATAAAATGGATGTAGAGTTCATAAAAATGGATGTAGAGTGGATAAAAATGGATGTAGATTGGATAAAATGGATGTAGAGTGGATAAAATGGATGTAGAGTGGATGAAAATGGATGTAGAATATATAAATTGGATGTAGAGTATATAAAATGGATGTAGAGTGGATAAAATGGATGTACATTTAATAAAAATGGATGTAGAGTGGATAAAATGGATGTACATTTAATAAAAATGGATGTAGAGTGGATAAAAATGGATGTAGAGTGGATAAAATGGATGTAGAGTGGATAAAAATGGATGTAGAGTGGATAAAATGGATGTAGAGTAGATAAAATGGATGTAGAGTGGATAAAATGGATGTAGAGTTGATAAAATGGATGTAGATTGGATAAAATGGATGTAGAGTGGATGAAAATGGATGTAGAGTATATAAATTGGATGTAGAGTATATAAAATGGATGTAGAGTGGATAAAATGGATGTACATTTAATAAAAATGGATGTAGAGTGGATAAAAATGGTTGTAGAGTGGATAAAACGGATGTAGAGTGGATAAAAATGGATGTAGAGTGGATAAAATGGATGTAGAGTAGATAAAATGGATGTAGAGTGGATAAAAATAGATGTAGAGAGGATAAAATGGAAGTAGAGTGGATAAAAATGGATGTAGAGTGGATAAAAATGGATGTAGAGTGGATAAAAATGGATGTAGATTGGATAAAATGGATGTAGAGTGGATGAAAATGGATGTAGAATATATAAATTGGATGTAGAGTATATAAAATGGATGTAGAGTGGATAAAATGGATGTACATTTAATAAAAATGGATGTAGAGTGGATAAAAATGGATGTAGAGTGGATAAAATGGATGTAAAGTGGATAAAAATGGATGTCGAGTGGATAAAATAGATGTAGAGTGGATAAAAATAGATGTAGAGAGGATAAAATGGAAGTAGAGTGGATAAAAATGGATGTAGAGTGGATAAAATAGATGTAGAGTGGATAAAAATGGATGTAGAGAGGATAAAATGGATGTAGAGTGGATAAAATGGATGTACAGTTAATAAAAATGGATGTAGAGTGGAAATAATGGATGTAGAGAGGATAAAATGGATGTAGAGTGGATAAAATGGATGTAGAGTTCATAAAAATGGATGTAGAGTGGATAAAAATGGATGTAGATTGGATAAAATGGATGTAGATTGGATAAAATGGATGTAGAGTGGATGAAATGGATGTAGAATGGATAAAATGGATGTAAAGTGGATAAAAATGGATGTCGAGTGGATAAAATGGATGTAGAATGGATAAAATGGATGTAAAGTGGATAAAAATGGATGTCGAGTGGATAAAATGGATGTAGAGTGGATAAAAATAGATGTAGAGAGGATAAAATGGATGTAGAGTGGATAAAATGGATGTAGAGTGGATAAAATGGATGTAGAGTGGATAAAATGGATGTAGAGTGGATAAAAATGGATGTAGAGTGGATAAAATGGATGTAGAATGGATAAAATGGATGTAAAGTGGATAAAAATGGATGTCGAGTGGATAAAATGGATGTAGAGTGGATAAAAATAGATGTAGAGAGGATAAAATGGATGTAGAGTGGATAAAATGGATGTAGAGTGGATAAAATGGATGTAGAGTTCATAAAAATGGATGTAGAGTGGATAAAAATGGATGTAGAGTGGATAAAATGGATGTAGAGTGGATAAAACGGATGTAGAGTGGATAAAATGGATGTAGAGTGGATAAAAATGGATGTAGAGTGGATAAAATAAATGTAGAGTGGATAAAATGGTTGTAGAGTGGATAAAATGGATGTAGAGTTGATACAAATGGAAGTAGAGTGGATAAAATGGATGTATAGTGGATAAAAATGGATGTAGAGTGGATAAAATGGATGTAGAGTGGATAAAAATGGATGTAGAGTGGATAAAATGGATGTAGAATGGATAAAATGGATGTAAAGTGGATAAAAATGGATGTCGAGTGGATAAAATGGATGTAGAGTGGATAAAAATAGATGTAGAGAGGATAAAATGGATGTAGATTGGATAAAATGGATGTAGAGTGGATAAAAATGGATGTAGAATATATAAATTGGATGTAGAGTATATAAAATGGATGTAGAGTGGATAAAATGGATGTACATTTAATAAAAATGGATGTAGAGTGGATAAAAATGGATGTAGAGTGGATAAAATGGATGTAGAGTGGATAAAAATGGATGTAGAGAGGATAAAATGGATGTAGAGTGGATAAAATGGATGTACAGTTAATAAAAATGGATGTAGAGTGGAAATAATGGATGTAGAGAGGATAAAATGGATGTAGAGTGGATAAAATGGATGTAGAGTTCATAAAAATGGATGTAGAGTGGATAAAAATGGATGTAGATTGGATAAAATGGATGTAGATTGGATAAAATGGATGTAGAGTGGATGAAAATGGATGTAGAATATATAAATTGGATGTAGAGTATATAAAATGGATGTAGAGTGGATAAAATGGATGTACATTTAATAAAAATGGATGTAGATTGGATAAAATGGATGTAGAGTGGATGAAAATGGATGTAGAATATATAAATTGGATGTAGAGTATATAAAATGGATGTAGAGTGGATAAAATGGATGTACATTTAATAAAAATGGATGTAGAGTGGATAAAAATGGATGTAGAGTGGATAAAACGGATGTAGAGTGGATAAAAATGGATGTAGAGTGGATAAAATGGATGTAGAGTAGATAAAATGGATGTAGAGTGGATAAAAATAGATGTAGAGAGGATAAAATGGAAGTAGAGTGGATAAAAATGGATGTAGAGTGGATAAAAATGGATGTAGAGTGGATAAAAATGGATGTAGATTGGATAAAATGGATGTAGAGTGGATGAAAATGGATGTAGAATATATAAATTGGATGTAGAGTATATAAAATGGATGTAGAGTGGATAAAATGGATGTACATTTAATAAAAATGGATGTAGAGTGGATAAAAATGGATGTAGAGTGGATAAAATGGATGTAAAGTGGATAAAAATGGATGTCGAGTGGATAAAATAGATGTAGAGTGGATAAAAATAGATGTAGAGAGGATAAAATGGAAGTAGAGTGGATAAAAATGGATGTAGAGTGGATAAAATAGATGTAGAGTGGATAAAAATGGATGTAGAGAGGATAAAATGGATGTAGAGTGGATAAAATGGATGTACAGTTAATAAAAATGGATGTAGAGTGGAAATAATGGATGTAGAGAGGATAAAATGGATGTAGAGTGGATAAAATGGTTGTAGAGTTCATAAAAATGGATGTAGAGTGGATAAAAATGGATGTAGATTGGATAAAATGGATGTAGATTGGATAAAATGGATGTAGAGTGGATGAAAATGGATGTAGAATATATAAATTGGATGTAGAGTATATAAAATGGATGTAGAGTGGATAAAATGGATGTACATTTAATAAAAATGGATGTAGAGTGGATAAAAATGGATGTAGAGTGGATAAAATGGATGTAAAGTGGATAAAAATGGATGTAGAGTGGATAAAATGGATGTAGAGTAGATAAAATGGATGTAGAGTGGATAAAAATGGATGTAGAGTGGATAAAATGGATGTAAAGTGGATAAAAATGGATGTCGAGTGGATAAAATGGATGTAGTGTGGATAAAAATGGATGTAGAGAGGATAAAATGGAAGTAGATTGGATAAAAATGGATGTAGAGTGGATAAAAATGGATGTAGAGTGGATAAAATGGATGTAGAGTGGATAAAAATGGATGTAGAGAGGATAAAATGGATGTAGAGTGGATAAAATGGATGTACAGTTAATAAAAATGGATGTAGAGTTCATAAAAATGGATGTAGAGTGGATAAAAATGGATGTAGAGTGGATAAAATGGATGTAGAGTGGATAAAATGGATGTAGAGTGGATAAAATGGATGTAGAGTGGATAAAAATGGATGTAGAGTGGATAAAATAAATGTAGAGTGGATAAAATGGTTGTAGAGTGGATAAAATGGATGTAGAGTTGATACAAATGGAAGTAGAGTGGATAAAATGGATGTATAGTGGATAAAAATGGATGTAGAGTGGATAAAATGGATGTAGAGTGGATAAAATGGATGTAGAGTGGATAAAAATGGATGTAGAGTGGATAAAATGGATGTAGAATGGATAAAATGGATGTAAAGTGGATAAAAATGGATGTCGAGTGGATAAAATGGATGTAGAGTGGATAAAAATAGATGTAGAGAGGATAAAATGGATGTAGAGTGGATAAAATGGATGTAGAGTGGATAAAATGGATGTAGAGTTCATAAAAATGGATGTAGAGTGGATAAAAATAGATGTAGAGTGGATAAAATGGATGTAGAGTGGATAAAATGGATGTAGAGTGGATAAAATGGATGTAGAGTGGATAAAAATGGATGTAGAGTGGATAAAATAAATGTAGAGTGGATAAAATGGATGTAGAGTGGATAAAATGGATGTAGAGTTGATACAAATGGAAGTAGAGTGGATAAAATGGATGTATAGTGGATAAAAATGGATGTAGAGTGGATAAAATGGATGTAGAGTGGATAAAAATGGATGTAGAGTGGATAAAATGGATGTAGAATGGATAAAATGGATGTAAAGTGGATAAAAATGGATGTCGAGTGGATAAAATGGATGTAGAGTGGATAAAAATAGATGTAGAGAGGATAAAATGGATGTAGATTGGATAAAATGGATGTAGAGTGGATAAAAATGGATGTAGAATATATAAATTGGATGTAGAGTATATAAAATGGATGTAGAGTGGATAAAATGGATGTACATTTAATAAAAATGGATGTAGAGTGGATAAAAATGGATGTAGAGTGGATAAAATGGATGTAGAGTGGATAAAAATGGATGTAGAGAGGATAAAATGGATGTAGAGTGGATAAAATGGATGTACAGTTAATAAAAATGGATGTAGAGTGGAAATAATGGATGTAGAGAGGATAAAATGGATGTAGAGTGGATAAAATGGATGTAGAGTTCATAAAAATGGATGTAGAGTGGATAAAAATGGATGTAGATTGGATAAAATGGATGTAGATTGGATAAAATGGATGTAGAGTGGATGAAAATGGATGTAGAATATATAAATTGGATGTAGAGTATATAAAATGGATGTAGAGTGGATAAAATGGATGTACATTTAATAAAAATGGATGTAGAGTGGATAAAAATGGATGTAGAGTGGATGAAAATGGATGTAGAATATATAAATTGGATGTAGAGTATATAAAATGGATGTAGAGTGGATAAAATGGATGTACATTTAATAAAAATGGATGTAGAGTGGATAAAAATGGATGTAGAGTGGATAAAACGGATGTAGAGTGGATAAAAATGGATGTAGAGTGGATAAAATGGATGTAGAGTAGATAAAATGGATGTAGAGTGGATAAAAATAGATGTAGAGAGGATAAAATGGAAGTAGAGTGGATAAAAATGGATGTAGAGTGGATAAAAATGGATGTAGAGTGGATAAAAATGGATGTAGATTGGATAAAATGGATGTAGAGTGGATGAAAATGGATGTAGAATATATAAATTGGATGTAGAGTATATAAAATGGATGTAGAGTGGATAAAATGGATGTACATTTAATAAAAATGGATGTAGAGTGGATAAAAATGGATGTAGAGTGGATAAAATGGATGTAAAGTGGATAAAAATGGATGTCGAGTGGATAAAATAGATGTAGAGTGGATAAAAATAGATGTAGAGAGGATAAAATGGAAGTAGAGTGGATAAAAATGGATGTAGAGTGGATAAAATAGATGTAGAGTGGATAAAAATGGATGTAGAGAGGATAAAATGGATGTAGAGTGGATAAAATGGATGTACAGTTAATAAAAATGGATGTAGAGTGGAAATAATGGATGTAGAGTGGATAAAATGGATGTAGAGTGGATAAAATGGATGTAGAGTTCATAAAAATGGATGTAGAGTGGATAAAAATGGATGTAGATTGGATAAAATGGATGTAGATTGGATAAAATGGATGTAGAGTGGATGAAAATGGATGTAGAATATATAAATTGGATGTAGAGTATATAAAATGGATGTAGAGTGGATAAAATGGATGTACATTTAATAAAAATGGATGTAGAGTGGATAAAAATGGATGTAGAGTGGATAAAATGGATGTAAAGTGGATAAAAATGGATGTAGAGTGGATAAAATGGATGTAGAGTAGATAAAATGGATGTAGAGTGGATAAAAATGGATGTAGAGTGGATAAAATGGATGTAAAGTGGATAAAAATGGATGTCGAGTGGATAAAATGGATGTAGTGTGGATAAAAATGGATGTAGAGAGGATAAAATGGAAGTAGATTGGATAAAAATGGATGTAGAGTGGATAAAAATGGATGTAGAGTGGATAAAATGGATGTAGAGTGGATAAAAATGGATGTAGAGAGGATAAAATGGATGTAGAGTGGATAAAATGGATGTACAGTTAATAAAAATGGATGTAGAGTGGAAATAATGGATGTAGAGAGGATAAAATGGATGTAGAGTGGATAAAATGGATGTAGAGTTCATAAAAATGGATGTAGAGTGGATAAAAATGGATGTAGAGTGGATAAAATGGATGTAAAGTGGATAAAAATGGATGTAGAGTGGATAAAATGGATGTAGAGTAGATAAAATGGATGTAGAGTGGATAAAATGGATGTAGAGTTGATAAAATGGATGTAAAGTGGATAAAATGGATGTAGAGTTAATAAAAATGGATGTAGAGTGGATAAAATGGATGTAGAGTTGATAAAAATGGATGTAGAGTGGATAAAAATGGATGTAGATTGGATAAAATGGATGTAGAGTGGATAAAAATGGATGTACAGTGGACAAAAATGGATGTAGAGTATATAAATTGGATGTAGAGTATATAAAATGGATGTAGAGTGGAAATAATGGATGTAGAGTGGATAAAATGGATGTAGAGTTCATAAAAATGGATGTAGAGTGGATAAAAATGGATGTAGATTGGATAAAATGGATATACAGTGGATAAAATGGACGTAGAGTGGATAAAATGGATGTAGAGTGGATAAAAATGGATTTAGAGTGGATATAATGGATGTAGAGTGGATAAAAATGGATGTAGTGTGGATAAAATGGATGTAGAGTGGATAAAAATGGATGTAGATTGGATAAAATGGATGTAGAGTTAATAAAAATGGATGTAGAGTGGATAAAATGGATGTAGATTGGATAAAATGGATGTAGATTGGATAAAATGGATGTAGATTGGATAAAATGGATGTAGAGTGGATAAAAATGGATGTAGAGTATATAAATTGGATGTAGAGTATATAAAATGGATGTAGAGTGGATAAAAATGGATGTAGATTGGATAAAATGGACGTAGAGTGGATAAAAATGGATGTAGAGTATATAAATTGGATGTAGAGTATATAAAATGGATGTAGAGTGGATAAAAATGGATGTCGAGTGGATAAAATGGATGTAGAGTTCATAAAAATGGATGTAGAGTGGATAAAAATGGATGTAGATTGGATAAAATGGATGTAGAGTGGATAAAATGGATGTAGAGTGGATAAAATGGTTGTAGAGTGGATAAAATGGATGTAGAGTGGATAAAATGGATGTAGAATGGATAAAATGGATGTTGAGTGGATAAAATGGATGTAGAGTGGATAACAATGGATGTAGAGTGGATAAAATGGATGTAGAGTGGATAAAATGGATGTAGAGTGGATAAAAATGGATGTAGAGAGGATAAAATGGATGTACAGTTAATAAAAATGGATGTAGAGTGGAAATAATGGATGTAGAGAGGATAAAATGGATGTAGAGTGGATAAAATGGATGTAGAGTTCATAAAAATGGATGTAGAGTGGATAAAAATGGATGTAGATTGGATAAAATGGATGTAGAGTGGATAAAAATGGATGTAGAGTAGATAAAATGGATGTAGAGTGGATAAAATGGATGTAGAGTTGATAAAATGGATGTAAAGTGGATAAAATGGATGTAGAGTTAATAAAAATGGATGTAGAGTGGAAATAATGGATGTAGAGAGGATAAAATGGATGTAGAGTGGATAAAATGGATGTAGAGTTCATAAAAATGGATGTAGAGTGGATAAAAATGGATGTAGAGTGGATAAAATGGTTGTAGAGTGGATAAAATGGATGTAGAGTGGATAAAATGGATGTAGAGTGGATAAAAATGGATGTAGAGTGGATAAAATGGATGTAGAGTGAATAAAATGGATGTAGAGTGGATAAAAATGGATGTAGAGTGGATAAAATGGATGTAGAGTGGATAAAATGGATGTAAAGTGGATAACAATGGATGTCGAGTGGATAAAATGGATGTAGAGTGGATAAAAATAGATGTAGAGTGGATAAAATGGATGTAGATTGGATAAAATGGATGTAGAGTGGATGAAAATGGATGTAGAATATATAAATTGGATGTAGAGTATATAAAATGGATGTAGAGTGGATAAAATGGATGTACATTTAATAAAAATGGATGTAGAGTGGATAAAAATGGATGTAGAGTGGATAAAATGGATGTAAAGTGGATAAAAATGGATGTAGAGTGGATAAAATGGATGTAGAGTAGATAAAATGGATGTAGAGTGGATAAAAATGGATGTAGAGTGGATAAAATGGATGTAAAGTGGATAAAAATGGATGTCGAGTGGATAAAATGGATGTAGAGTGGATAAAAATAGATGTAGAGAGGATAAAATGGAAGTAGAGTGGATAAAAATGGATGTAGAGTGGATAAAAATGGATGTAGAGTGGATAAAATGGATGTAGAGTGGATAAAAATGGATGTAGAGAGGATAAAATGGATGTAGAGTGGATAAAATGGATGTACAGTTAATAAAAATGGATGTAGAGTGGAAATAATGGATGTAGAGAGGATAAAATGGATGTAGAGTGGATAAAATGGATGTAGAGTTCATAAAAATGGATGTAGAGTGGATAAAAATGGATGTAGAGTGGATAAAATGGATGTAAAGTGGATAAAAATGGATGTAGAGTGGATAAAATGGATGTAGAGTAGATAAAATGGATGTAGAGTGGATAAAATGGATGTAGAGTTGATAAAATGGATGTAAAGTGGATAAAATGGATGTAGAGTTAATAAAAATGGATGTAGAGTGGATAAAATGGATGTAGAGTTGATAAAAATGGATGTAGAGTGGATAAAAATGGATGTAGATTGGATAAAATGGATGTAGAGTGGATAAAAATGGATGTACAGTGGACAAAAATGGATGTAGAGTATATAAATTGGATGTAGAGTATATAAAATGGATGTAGAGTGGAAATAATGGATGTAGAGTGGATAAAATGGATGTAGAGTTCATAAAAATGGATGTAGAGTGGATAAAAATGGATGTAGATTGGATAAAATGGATGTAGAGTGGATAAAATGGATGTAGAGTGGATAAAATGGATGTAGAGTGGATAAAAATGGATTTAGAGTGGATATAATGGATGTAGAGTGGATAAAAATGGATGTAGTGTGGATAAAATGGATGTAGAGTGGATAAAAATGGATGTAGATTGGATAAAATGGATGTAGAGTTAATAAAAATGGATGTAGAGTGGATAAAATGGATGTAGATTGGATAAAATGGATGTAGAGTGGATAAAATGGATGTAGATTGGATAAAATGGATGTAGATTGGATAAAATGGATGTAGATTGGATAAAATGGATGTAGAGTGGATAAAAATGGATGTAGAGTATATAAATTGGATGTAGAGTATATAAAATGGATGTAGAGTGGATAAAATGGATGTAGAGTGGATAAAAATGGATGTAGAGTGGATAAAATGGATGTAGAATGGATAAAATGGATGTAAAGTGGATAAAAATGGATGTCGAGTGGATAAAATGGATGTAGAGTGGATAAAAATAGATGTAGAGAGGATAAAATGGATGTAGATTGGATAAAATGGATGTAGAGTGGATAAAAATGGATGTAGATTATATAAATTGGATGTAGAGTATATAAAATGGATGTAGAGTGGATAAAATGGATGTACATTTAATAAAAATGGATGTAGAGTGGATAAAAATGGATGTAGAGTGGATAAAATGGATGTAGAGTGGATAAAAATGGATGTAGAGAGGATAAAATGGATGTAGAGTGGATAAAATGGATGTACAGTTAATAAAAATGGATGTAGAGTGGAAATAATGGATGTAGAGAGGATAAAATGGATGTAGAGTGGATAAAATGGATGTAGAGTTCATAAAAATGGATGTAGAGTGGATAAAAATGGATGTAGATTGGATAAAATGGATGTAGATTGGATAAAATGGATGTAGAGTGGATGAAAATGGATGTAGAATATATAAATTGGATGTAGAGTATATAAAATGGATGTAGAGTGGATAAAATGGATGTACATTTAATAAAAATGGATGTAGAGTGGATAAAAATGGATGTAGAGTGGATAAAATGGATGTAAAGTGGATAAAAATGGATGTAGAGTGGATAAAAATGGATGTCGAGTGGATAAAATAGATGTAGAGTGGATAAAAATAGATGTAGAGAGGATAAAATGGATGTGGAGTGGATAAAAATGGATGTAGAGTGGATAAAAATGGATGTAGAGTGGATAAAATGGATGTAAAGTGGATAAAAATGGATGTAGAGTGGATAAAATGGATGTAGAGTGGATAAAATGGATGTACAGTTAATAAAAATGGATGTAGAGTGGAAATAATGGATGTAGAGAGGATAAAATGGATGTAGAGTGGATAAAATGGATGTAGAGTTCATAAAAATGGATGTAGAGTGGATAAAAATGGATGTAGATTGGATAAAATGGATGTAGATTGGATAAAATGGATGTAGAGTGGATGAAAATGGATGTAGAATATATAAATTGGATGTAGAGTATATAAAATGGATGTAGAGTGGATAAAATGGATGTACATTTAATAAAAATGGATGTAGAGTGGATAAAATGGATGTACATTTAATAAAAATGGATGTAGAGTGGATAAAAATGGATGTAGAGTGGATAAAATGGATGTAAAGTGGATAAAAATGGATGTAGAGTGGATAAAATGGATGTAGAGTAGATAAAATGGATGTAGAGTGGATAAAATGGATGTAGAGTTGATAAAATGGATGTAGATTGGATAAAATGGATGTAGAGTGGATGAAAATGGATGTAGAATATATAAATTGGATGTAGAGTATATAAAATGGATGTAGAGTGGATAAAATGGATGTACATTTAATAAAAATGGATGTAGAGTGGATAAAAATGGTTGTAGAGTGGATAAAATGGATGTAGAGTGGATAAAAATGGATGTAGAGTGGATAAAATGGATGTAGAGTGGATAAAATGGATGTAGAGTGGATAAAAATAGATGTAGAGAGGATAAAATGGAAGTAGAGTGGATAAAAATGGATGTAGAGTGGATAAAAATGGATGTAGAGTGGATAAAAATGGATGTAGATTGGATAAAATGGATGTAGAGTGGATGAAAATGGATGTAGAATATATAAATTGGATGTAGAGTATATAAAATGGATGTAGAGTGGATAAAATGGATGTACATTTAATAAAAATGGATGTAGAGTGGATAAAAATGGATGTAGAGTGGATAAAATGGATGTAAAGTGGATAAAAATGGATGTCGAGTGGATAAAATAGATGTAGAGTGGATAAAAATAGATGTAGAGAGGATAAAATGGAAGTAGAGTGGATAAAAATGGATGTAGAGTGGATAAAATAGATGTAGAGTGGATAAAAATGGATGTAGAGAGGATAAAATGGATGTAGAGTGGATAAAATGGATGTACAGTTAATAAAAATGGATGTAGAGTGGAAATAATGGATGTAGAGAGGATAAAATGGATGTAGAGTGGATAAAATGGATGTAGAGTTCATAAAAATGGATGTAGAGTGGATAAAAATGGATGTAGATTGGATAAAATGGATGTAGATTGGATAAAATGGATGTAGAGTGGATGAAATGGATGTAGAATGGATAAAATGGATGTAAAGTGGATAAAAATGGATGTCGAGTGGATAAAATGGATGTAGAATGGATAAAATGGATGTAAAGTGGATAAAAATGGATGTCGAGTGGATAAAATGGATGTAGAGTGGATAAAAATAGATGTAGAGAGGATAAAATGGATGTAGAGTGGATAAAATGGATGTAGAGTGGATAAAATGGATGTAGAGTGGATAAAATGGATGTAGAGTGGATAAAAATGGATGTAGAGTGGATAAAATGGATGTAGAATGGATAAAATGGATGTAAAGTGGATAAAAATGGATGTCGAGTGGATAAAATGGATGTAGAGTGGATAAAAATAGATGTAGAGAGGATAAAATGGATGTAGAGTGGATAAAATGGATGTAGAGTGGATAAAATGGATGTAGAGTTCATAAAAATGGATGTAGAGTGGATAAAAATGGATGTAGAGTGGATAAAATGGATGTAGAGTGGATAAAATGGATGTAGAGTGGATAAAATGGATGTAGAGTGGATAAAAATGGATGTAGAGTGGATAAAATAAATGTAGAGTGGATAAAATGGTTGTAGAGTGGATAAAATGGATGTAGAGTTGATACAAATGGAAGTAGAGTGGATAAAATGGATGTATAGTGGATAAAAATGGATGTAGAGTGGATAAAATGGATGTAGAGTGGATAAAAATGGATGTAGAGTGGATAAAATGGATGTAGAATGGATAAAATGGATGTAAAGTGGATAAAAATGGATGTCGAGTGGATAAAATGGATGTAGAGTGGATAAAAATAGATGTAGAGAGGATAAAATGGATGTAGATTGGATAAAATGGATGTAGAGTGGATAAAAATGGATGTAGAATATATAAATTGGATGTAGAGTATATAAAATGGATGTAGAGTGGATAAAATGGATGTACATTTAATAAAAATGGATGTAGAGTGGATAAAAATGGATGTAGAGTGGATAAAATGGATGTAGAGTGGATAAAAATGGATGTAGAGAGGATAAAATGGATGTAGAGTGGATAAAATGGATGTACAGTTAATAAAAATGGATGTAGAGTGGAAATAATGGATGTAGAGAGGATAAAATGGATGTAGAGTGGATAAAATGGATGTAGAGTTCATAAAAATGGATGTAGAGTGGATAAAAATGGATGTAGATTGGATAAAATGGATGTAGATTGGATAAAATGGATGTAGAGTGGATGAAAATGGATGTAGAATATATAAATTGGATGTAGAGTATATAAAATGGATGTAGAGTGGATAAAATGGATGTACATTTAATAAAAATGGATGTAGATTGGATAAAATGGATGTAGAGTGGATGAAAATGGATGTAGAATATATAAATTGGATGTAGAGTATATAAAATGGATGTAGAGTGGATAAAATGGATGTACATTTAATAAAAATGGATGTAGAGTGGATAAAAATGGATGTAGAGTGGATAAAACGGATGTAAAGTGGATAAAAATGGATGTAGAGTGGATAAAATGGATGTAGAGTAGATAAAATGGATGTAGAGTGGATAAAAATAGATGTAGAGAGGATAAAATGGAAGTAGAGTGGATAAAAATGGATGTAGAGTGGATAAAAATGGATGTAGAATATATAAATTGGATGTAGAGTATATAAAATGGATGTAGAGTGGATAAAATGGATGTACATTTAATAAAAATGGATGTAGAGTGGATAAAAATGGATGTAGAGTGGATAAAATGGATGTAAAGTGGATAAAAATGGATGTCGAGTGGATAAAATAGATGTAGAGTGGATAAAAATAGATGTAGAGAGGATAAAATGGAAGTAGAGTGGATAAAAATGGATGTAGAGTGGATAAAATAGATGTAGAGTGGATAAAAATGGATGTAGAGAGGATAAAATGGATGTAGAGTGGATAAAATGGATGTACAGTTAATAAAAATGGATGTAGAGTGGAAATAATGGATGTAGAGAGGATAAAATGGATGTAGAGTGGATAAAATGGATGTAGAGTTCATAAAAATGGATGTAGAGTGGATAAAAATGGATGTAGATTGGATAAAATGGATGTAGATTGGATAAAATGGATGTAGAGTGGATGAAAATGGATGTAGAATATATAAATTGGATGTAGAGTATATAAAATGGATGTAGAGTGGATAAAATGGATGTACATTTAATAAAAATGGATGTAGAGTGGATAAAAATGGATGTAGAGTGGATAAAATGGATGTAAAGTGGATAAAAATGGATGTAGAGTGGATAAAATGGATGTAGAGTAGATAAAATGGATGTAGAGTGGATAAAAATGGATGTAGAGTGGATAAAATGGATGTAAAGTGGATAAAAATGGATGTCGAGTGGATAAAATGGGTGTAGTGTGGATAAAAATGGATGTAGAGAGGATAAAATGGAAGTAGATTGGATAAAAATGGATGTAGAGTGGATAAAAATGGATGTAGAGTGGATAAAATGGATGTAGAGTGGATAAAAATGGATGTAGAGAGGATAAAATGGATGTAGAGTGGATAAAATGGATGTACAGTTAATAAAAATGGATGTAGAGTTCATAAAAATGGATGTAGAGTGGATAAAAATGGATGTAGAGTGGATAAAATGGATGTAGAGTGGATAAAATGGATGTAGAGTGGATAAAATGGATGTAGAGTGGATAAAAATGGATGTAGAGTGGATAAAATAAATGTAGAGTGGATAAAATGGTTGTAGAGTGGATAAAATGGATGTAGAGTTGATACAAATGGAAGTAGAGTGGATAAAATGGATGTATAGTGGATAAAAATGGATGTAGAGTGGATAAAATGGATGTAGAGTGGATAAAATGGATGTAGAGTGGATAAAAATGGATGTAGAGTGGATAAAATGGATGTAGAATGGATAAAATGGATGTAAAGTGGATAAAAATGGATGTCGAGTGGATAAAATGGATGTAGAGTGGATAAAAATAGATGTAGAGAGGATAAAATGGATGTAGAGTGGATAAAATGGATGTAGAGTGGATAAAATGGATGTAGAGTTCATAAAAATGGATGTAGAGTGGATAAAAATAGATGTAGAGTGGATAAAATGGATGTAGAGTGGATAAAATGGATGTAGAGTGGATAAAATGGATGTAGAGTGGATAAAAATGGATGTAGAGTGGATAAAATAAATGTAGAGTGGATAAAATGGTTGTAGAGTGGATAAAATGGATGTAGAGTTGATACAAATGGAAGTAGAGTGGATAAAATGGATGTATAGTGGATAAAAATGGATGTAGAGTGGATAAAATGGAAGTAGAGTGGATAAAAATGGATGTAGAGTGGATAAAATGGATGTAGAATGGATAAAATGGATGTAAAGTGGATAAAAATGGATGTCGAGTGGATAAAATGGATGTAGAGTGGATAAAAATAGATGTAGAGAGGATAAAATGGATGTAGATTGGATAAAATGGATGTAGAGTGGATAAAAATGGATGTAGAATATATAAATTGGATGTAGAGTATATAAAATGGATGTAGAGTGGATAAAATGGATGTACATTTAATAAAAATGGATGTAGAGTGGATAAAAATGGATGTAGAGTGGATAAAATGGATGTAGAGTGGATAAAAATGGATGTAGAGAGGATAAAATGGATGTAGAGTGGATAAAATGGATGTACAGTTAATAAAAATGGATGTAGAGTGGAAATAATGGATGTAGAGAGGATAAAATGGATGTAGAGTGGATAAAATGGATGTAGAGTTCATAAAAATGGATGTAGAGTGGATAAAAATGGATGTAGATTGGATAAAATGGATGTAGATTGGATAAAATGGATGTAGAGTGGATGAAAATGGATGTAGAATATATAAATTGGATGTAGAGTATATAGAATGGATGTAGAGTGGATAAAATGGATGTACATTTAATAAAAATGGATGTAGAGTGGATAAAAATGGATGTAGAGTGGATGAAAATGGATGTAGAATATATAAATTGGATGTAGAGTATATAAAATGGATGTAGAGTGGATAAAATGGATGTACATTTAATAAAAATGGATGTAGAGTGGATAAAAATGGATGTAGAGTGGATAAAACGGATGTAAAGTGGATAAAAATGGATGTAGAGTGGATAAAATGGATGTAGAGTAGATAAAATGGATGTAGAGTGGATAAAAATAGATGTAGAGAGGATAAAATGGAAGTAGAGTGGATAAAAATGGATGTAGAGTGGATAAAAATGGATGTAGAGTGGATAAAAATGGATGTAGATTGGATAAAATGGATGTAGAGTGGATGAAAATGGATGTAGAATATATAAATTGGATGTAGAGTATATAAAATGGATGTAGAGTGGATAAAATGGATGTACATTTAATAAAAATGGATGTAGAGTGGATAAAAATGGATGTAGAGTGGATAAAATGGATGTAAAGTGGATAAAAATGGATGTAGAGTGGATAAAATAGATGTAGAGTGGATAAAAATAGATGTAGAGAGGATAAAATGGAAGTAGAGTGGATAAAAATGGATGTAGAGTGGATAAAATAGATGTAGAGTGGATAAAAATGGATGTAGAGTGGATAAAATGGATGTAGAGTGGATAAAATGGATGTACAGTTAATAAAAATGGATGTAGAGTGGAAATAATGGATGTAGAGAGGATAAAATGGATGTAGAGTGGATAAAATGGATGTAGAGTTCATAAAAATGGATGTAGAGTGGATAAAAATGGATGTAGATTGGATAAAATGGATGTAGATTGGATAAAATGGATGTAGAGTGGATGAAAATGGATGTAGAATATATAAATTGGATGTAGAGTATATAAAATGGATGTAGAGTGGATAAAATGGATGTACATTTAATAAAAATGGATGTAGAGTGGATAAAAATGGATGTAGAGTGGATAAAATGGATGTAAAGTGGATAAAAATGGATGTCGAGTGGATAAAATAGATGTAGAGTGGATAAAAATAGATGTAGAGAGGATAAAATGGAAGTAGAGTGGATAAAAATGGATGTAGAGTGGATAAAATAGATGTAGAGTGGATAAAAATGGATGTAGAGAGGATAAAATGGATGTAGAGTGGATAAAATGGATGTACAGTTAATAAAAATGGATGTAGAGTGGAAATAATGGATGTAGAGAGGATAAAATGGATGTAGAGTGGATAAAATGGATGTAGAGTTCATAAAAATGGATGTAGAGTGGATAAAAATGGATGTAGAGTGGATAAAATAGATGTAGAGTGGATAAAAATGGATGTAGAGAGGATAAAATGGATGTAGAGTGGATAAAATGGATGTACAGTTAATAAAAATGGATGTAGAGTGGATAAAATGGATGTAAAGTGGATAAAAATGGATGTAGAGTGGATAAAATGGATGTAGAGTAGATAAAATGGATGTAGAGTGGATAAAAATGGATGTAGAGTGGATAAAATGGATGTAAAGTGGATAAAAATGGATGTCGAGTGGATAAAATGGATGTAGTGTGGATAAAAATGGATGTAGAGAGGATAAAATGGAAGTAGATTGGATAAAAATGGATGTAGAGTGGATAAAAATGGATGTAGAGTGGATAAAATGGATGTAGAGTGGATAAAAATGGATGTAGAGAGGATAAAATGGATGTAGAGTGGATAAAATGGATGTACAGTTAATAAAAATGGATGTAGAGTGGAAATAATGGATGTAGAGAGGATAAAATGGATGTAGAGTGGATAAAATGGATGTAGAGTTCATAAAAATGGATGTAGAGTGGATAAAAATGGATGTAGAGTGGATAAAATGGATGTAAAGTGGATAAAAATGGATGTAGAGTGGATAAAATGGATGTAGAGTAGATAAAATGGATGTAGAGTGGATAAAATGGATGTAGAGTTGATAAAATGGATGTAAAGTGGATAAAATGGATGTAGAGTTAATAAAAATGGATGTAGAGTGGATAAAATGGATGTAGAGTTGATAAAAATGGATGTAGAGTGGATAAAAATGGATGTAGATTGGATAAAATGGATGTAGAGTGGATAAAAATGGATGTACAGTGGACAAAAATGGATGTAGAGTATATAAATTGGATGTAGAGTATATAAAATGGATGTAGAGTGGAAATAATGGATGTAGAGTTGATAAAATGGATGTAGAGTTCATAAAAATGGATGTAGAGTGGATAAAAATGGATGTAGATTGGATAAAATGGATATACAGTGGATAAAATGGACGTAGAGTGGATAAAATGGATGTAGAGTGGATAAAAATGGATTTAGAGTGGATATAATGGATGTAGAGTGGATAAAAATGGATGTAGTGTGGATAAAATGGATGTAGAGTGGATAAAAATGGATGTAGATTGGATAAAATGGATGTAGAGTTAATAAAAATGGATGTAGAGTGGATAAAATGGATGTAGATTGGATAAAATGGATGTAGATTGGATAAAATGGATGTAGATTGGATAAAATGGATGTAGAGTGGATAAAAATGGATGTAGAGTATATAAATTGGATGTAGAGTATATAAAATGGATGTAGAGTGGATAAAAATGGATGTAGATTGGATAAAATGGACGTAGAGTGGATAAAAATGGATGTAGAGTATATAAATTGGATGTAGAGTATATAAAATGGATGTAGAGTGGATAAAAATGGATGTCGAGTGGATAAAATGGATGTAGAGTTCATAAAAATGGATGTAGAGTGGATAAAAATGGATGTAGATTGGATAAAATGGATGTAGAGTGGATAAAATGGATGTAGAGTGGATAAAATGGTTGTAGAGTGGATAAAATGGATGTAGAGTGGATAAAATGGATGTAGAATGGATAAAATGGATGTTGAGTGGATAAAATGGATGTAGAGTGGATAACAATGGATGTAGAGTGGATAAAATGGATGTAGAGTTAATAAAAATGGATGTAGAGTGGATATAATGGATGTAGAGAGGATAAAATGGATGTGGAGTGGATAACAATGGATGTAGAGTGGATAAAATGGATGTAGAGTGGATAAAATGGATGAAGAGTGGATAAAATTGTTGTAGAGTGGATGAAATGGATGTAGAGTGGATAAAATGGATGTAGAGTGGATAAAAATGGATGTAGAGTGGATAAAATGGATGTAGAATGGATAAAATGGATGTAAAGTGGATAAAAATGGATGTCGAGTGGATAAAATGGATGTAGAGTGGATAAAAATAGATGTAGTGAGGATAAAATGGAAGTAGAGTGGATAAAATGGATGTAGAGTGGATGAAAATGGATGTAGAATATATAAATTGGATGTAGAGTATATAAAATGGATGTAGAGTGGATAAAATGGATGTACATTTAATAAAAATGGATGTAGAGTGGATAAAAATGGATGTAGAGTGGATAAAATGGATGTAAAGTGGATAAAAATGGATGTAGAGTGGATAAAATGGATGTAGAGTAGATAAAATGGATGTAGAGTGGATAAAAATGGATGTAGAGTGGATAAAATGGATGTAAAGTGGATAAAAATGGATGTCGAGTGGATAAAATGGATGTAGAGTGGATAAAAATAGATGTAGAGAGGATAAAATGGAAGTAGAGTGGATAAAAATGGATGTAGAGTGGATAAAAATGGATGTAGAGTGGATAAAATGGATGTAGAGTGGATAAAAATGGATGTAGAGAGGATAAAATGGATGTAGAGTGGATAAAATGGATGTACAGTTAATAAAAATGGATGTAGAGTGGAAATAATGGATGTAGAGAGGATAAAATGGATGTAGAGTGGATAAAATGGATGTAGAGTTCATAAAAATGGATGTAGAGTGGAAATAATGGATGTAGAGAGGATAAAATGGATGTAGAGTGGATAAAATGGATGTAGAGTTCATAAAAATGGATGTAGAGTGGATAAAAATGGATGTCGATTGGATAAAATGGATGTAGATTGGATAAAATGGATGTAGAGTGGATGAAAATGGATGTAGAATATATAAATTGGATGTAGAGTATATAAAATGGATGTAGAGTGGATAAAATGGATGTACATTTAATAAAAATGGATGTAGAGTGGATAAAAATGGATGTAGAGTGGATAAAATGGATGTAGAGTTGATAAAAATGGATGTAGAGTGGATAAAAATGGATGTAGAGAGGATAAAATGGATGTAGAGTGGATAAAATGGATGTAGAGTTCATAAAAATGGATGTAGAGTGGATAAAAATGGATGTAGATTGGATAAAATGGATGTAGATTGGATAAAATGGATGTAGAGTGGATAAAAATGGATGTAGAGTATATAAATTGGATGTA
The DNA here is from genome assembly GCA_933228935.1 of Pemphredon lugubris. Classification (NCBI taxonomy): domain Eukaryota; kingdom Metazoa; phylum Arthropoda; class Insecta; order Hymenoptera; family Crabronidae; genus Pemphredon; species Pemphredon lugubris. Next base: position 53,609,244 of record OW121816.1, read on the forward strand.
GAGTGGATAAAATGGATGTAGAGTTGATAAAATGGATGTAAAGTGGATAAAATGGATGTAGAGTTAATAAAAATGGATGTAGAGTGGATAAAATGGATGTAGAGTTGATAAAAATGGATGTAGAGTGGATAAAAATGGATGTAGATTGGATAAAATGGATGTAGAGTGGATAAAAATGGATGTACAGTGGACAAAAATGGATGTAGAGTATATAAATTGGATGTAGAGTATATAAAATGGATGTAGAGTGGAAATAATGGATGTAGAGTGGATAAAATGGATGTAGAGTTCATAAAAATGGATGTAGAGTGGATAAAAATGGATGTAGATTGGATAAAATGGATGTAGATTGGATAAAATGGATGTAGAGTGGATGAAAATGGATGTAGAATATATAAATTGGATGTAGAGTATATAAAATGGATGTAGAGTGGATAAAATGGTTGTACATTTAATAAAAATGGATGTAGATTGGATAAAATGGATGTAGAGTGGATGAAAATGGATGTAGAATATATAAATTGGATGTAGAGTATATAAAATGGATGTAGAGTGGATAAAATGGATGTACATTTAATAAAAATGGATGTAGAGTGGATAAAAATGGATGTAGAGTGGATAAAACGGATGTAGAGTGGATAAAAATGGATGTAGAGTGGATAAAATGGATGTAGAGTAGATAAAATGGATGTAGAGTGGATAAAAATAGATGTAGAGAGGATAAAATGGAAGTAGAGTGGATAAAAATGGATGTAGAGTGGATAAAAATGGATGTAGAGTGGATAAAAATGGATGTAGATTGGATAAAATGGATGTAGAGTGGATGAAAATGGATGTAGAATATATAAAATGGTTGTAGAGTGGATAAAATGGATGTAGAGTGGATAAAATGGATGTAGAATGGATAAAATGGATGTTGAGTGGATAAAATGGATGTAGAGTGGATAACAATGGATGTAGAGTGGATAAAATGGATGTAGAGTTAATAAAAATGGATGTAGAGTGGATATAATGGATGTAGAGAGGATAAAATGGATGTGGAGTGGATAACAATGGATGTAGAGTGGATAAAATGGATGTAGAGTGGATAAAATGGATGAAGAGTGGATAAAATTGTTGTAGAGTGGATGAAATGGATGTAGAGTGGATAAAATGGATGTAGAGTGGATAAAAATGGATGTAGAGTGGATAAAATGGATGTAGAATGGATAAAATGGATGTAAAGTGGATAAAAATGGATGTCGAGTGGATAAAATGGATGTAGAGTGGATAAAAATAGATGTAGTGAGGATAAAATGGAAGTAGAGTGGATAAAATGGATGTAGAGTGGATGAAAATGGATGTAGAATATATAAATTGGATGTAGAGTATATAAAATGGATGTAGAGTGGATAAAATGGATGTACATTTAATAAAAATGGATGTAGAGTGGATAAAAATGGATGTAGAGTGGATAAAATGGATGTAAAGTGGATAAAAATGGATGTAGAGTGGATAAAATGGATGTAGAGTAGATAAAATGGATGTAGAGTGGATAAAAATGGATGTAGAGTGGATAAAATGGATGTAAAGTGGATAAAAATGGATGTCGAGTGGATAAAATGGATGTAGAGTGGATAAAAATAGATGTAGAGAGGATAAAATGGAAGTAGAGTGGATAAAAATGGATGTAGAGTGGATAAAAAATGGATGTAGAGTGGATAAAATGGATGTAGAGTGGATAAAAATGGATGTAGAGAGGATAAAATGGATGTAGAGTGGATAAAATGGATGTACAGTTAATAAAAATGGATGTAGAGTGGAAATAATGGATGTAGAGAGGATAAAATGGATGTAGAGTGGATAAAATGGATGTAGAGTTCATAAAAATGGATGTAGAGTGGAAATAATGGATGTAGAGAGGATAAAATGGATGTAGAGTGGATAAAATGGATGTAGAGTTCATAAAAATGGATGTAGAGTGGATAAAAATGGATGTCGATTGGATAAAATGGATGTAGATTGGATAAAATGGATGTAGAGTGGATGAAAATGGATGTAGAATATATAAATTGGATGTAGAGTATATAAAATGGATGTAGAGTGGATAAAATGGATGTACATTTAATAAAAATGGATGTAGAGTGGATAAAAATGGATGTAGAGTGGATAAAATGGATGTAAAGTGGATAAAAATGGATGTAGAGTGGATAAAAATGGATGTAGAGAGGATAAAATGGATGTAGAGTGGATAAAATGGATGTAGAGTTCATAAAAATGGATGTAGAGTGGATAAAATGGATGTAGAGTTGATAAAAATGGATGTAGAGTGGATAAAATGGATGTAGATTGGATAAAATGGATGTAGAGTGGATGAAAATGGATGTAGAGTATATAAATTGGATGTAGAGTGGATAAAATGGATGTAGAGTTGATAAAATGGATGTAAAGTGGATAAAATGGATGTAGAGTTAATAAAAATGGATGTAGAGTGGATAAAATGGATGTAGAGTTGATAAAAATGGATGTAGAGTGGATAAAAATGGATGTAGATTGGATAAAATGGATGTAGAGTGGATAAAAATGGATGTACAGTGGACAAAAATGGATGTAGAGTATATAAATTGGATGTAGAGTATATAAAATGGATGTAGAGTGGAAATAATGGATGTAGAGTGGATAAAATGGATGTAGAGTTCATAAAAATGGATGTAGAGTGGATAAAAATGGATGTAGATTGGATAAAATGGATGTAGATTGGATAAAATGGATGTAGAGTGGATGAAAATGGATGTAGAATATATAAATTGGATGTAGAGTATATAAAATGGATGTAGAGTGGATAAAATGGATGTACATTTAATAAAAATGGATGTAGATTGGATAAAATGGATGTAGAGTGGATGAAAATGGATGTAGAATATATAAATTGGATGTAGAGTATATAAAATGGATGTAGAGTGGATAAAATGGATGTACATTTAATAAAAATGGATGTAGAGTGGATAAAAATGGATGTAGAGTGGATAAAACGGATGTAAAGTGGATAAAAATGGATGTAGAGTGGATAAAATGGATGTAGAGTAGATAAAATGGATGTAGAGTGGATAAAAATAGATGTAGAGAGGATAAAATGGAAGTAGAGTGGATAAAAATGGATGTAGAGTGGATAAAAATGGATGTAGAGTGGATAAAAATGGATGTAGATTGGATAAAATGGATGTAGAGTGGATGAAAATGGATGTAGAATATATAAATTGGATGTAGAGTATATAAAATGGATGTAGAGTGGATAAAATGGATGTACATTTAATAAAAATGGATGTAGAGTGGATAAAAATGGATGTAGAGTGGATAAAATGGATGTAAAGTGGATAAAAATGGATGTCGAGTGGATAAAATAGATGTAGAGTGGATAAAAATAGATGTAGAGAGGATAAAATGGAAGTAGAGTGGATAAAAATGGATGTAGAGTGGATAAAATAGATGTAGAGTGGATAAAAATGGATGTAGAGAGGATAAAATGGATGTAGAGTGGATAAAATGGATGTACAGTTAATAAAAATGGATGTAGAGTGGAAATAATGGATGTAGAGAGGATAAAATGGATGTAGAGTGGATAAAATGGATGTAGAGTTCATAAAAATGGATGTAGAGTGGATAAAAATGGAGGTAGAGTGGATAAAATGGATGTAGATTGGATAAAATGGATGTAGAGTGGATGAAAATGGATGTAGAATATATAAATTGGATGTAGAGTATATAAAATGGATGTAGAGTGGATAAAATGGATGTACATTTAATAAAAATGGATGTAGAGTGGATAAAAATGGATGTAGAGTGGATAAAATGGATGTAAAGTGGATAAAAATGGATGTAGAGTGGATAAAATGGATGTAGAGTAGATAAAATGGATGTAGAGTGGATAAAAATGGATGTAGAGTGGATAAAATGGATGTAAAGTGGATAAAAATGGATGTCGAGTGGATAAAATGGATGTAGTGTGGATAAAAATGGATGTAGAGAGGATAAAATGGAAGTAGATTGGATAAAAATGGATGTAGAGTGGATAAAAATGGATGTAGAGTGGATAAAATGGATGTAGAGTGGATAAAAATGGATGTAGAGAGGATAAAATGGATGTAGAGTGGATAAAATGGATGTACAGTTAATAAAAATGGATGTAGAGTTCATAAAAATGGATGTAGAGTGGATAAAAATGGATGTAGAGTGGATAAAATGGATGTAGAGTGGATAAAATGGATGTAGAGTGGATAAAATGGATGTAGAGTGGATAAAAATGGATGTAGAGTGGATAAAATAAATGTAGAGTGGATAAAATGGTTGTAGAGTGGATAAAATGGATGTAGAGTTGATACAAATGGAAGTAGAGTGGATAAAATGGATGTATAGTGGATAAAAATGGATGTAGAGTGGATAAAATGGATGTAGAGTGGATAAAATGGATGTAGAGTGGATAAAAATGGATGTAGAGTGGATAAAATGGATGTAGAATGGATAAAATGGATGTAAAGTGGATAAAAATGGATGTCGAGTGGATAAAATGGATGTAGAGTGGATAAAAATAGATGTAGAGAGGATAAAATGGATGTAGAGTGGATAAAATGGATGTAGAGTGGATAAAATGGATGTAGAGTTCATAAAAATGGATGTAGAGTGGATAAAAATGGATGTAGAGTGGATAAAATGGATGTAGAGTGGATAAAATGGATGTAGAGTGGATAAAATGGATGTAGAGTGGATAAAAATGGATGTAGAGTGGATAAAATAAATGTAGAGTGGATAAAATGGTTGTAGAGTGGATAAAATGGATGTAGAGTTGATAAAAATGGAAGTAGAGTGGATAAAATGGATGTATAGTGGATAAAAATGGATGTAGAGTGGATAAAATGGATGTAGAGTGGATAAAAATGGATGTAGAGTGGATAAAATGGATGTAGAATGGATAAAATGGATGTAAAGTGGATAAAAATGGATGTCGAGTGGATAAAATGGATGTAGAGTGGATAAAAATAGATGTAGAGAGGATAAAATGGATGTAGATTGGATAAAATGGATGTAGAGTGGATAAAAATGGATGTAGAATATATAAATTGGATGTAGAGTATATAAAATGGATGTAGAGTGGATAAAATGGATGTACATTTAATAAAAATGGATGTAGAGTGGATAAAAATGGATGTAGAGTGGATAAAATGGATGTAGAGTGGATAAAAATGGATGTAGAGAGGATAAAATGGATGTAGAGTGGATAAAATGGATGTACAGTTAATAAAAATGGATGTAGAGTGGAAATAATGGATGTAGAGAGGATAAAATGGATGTAGAGTGGATAAAATGGATGTAGAGTTCATAAAAATGGATGTAGAGTGGATAAAAATGGATGTAGATTGGATAAAATGGATGTAGATTGGATAAAATGGATGTAGAGTGGATGAAAATGGATGTAGAATATATAAATTGGATGTAGAGTATATAAAATGGATGTAGAGTGGATAAAATGGATGTACATTTAATAAAAATGGATGTAGAGTGGATAAAAATGGATGTAGAGTGGATGAAAATGGATGTAGAATATATAAATTGGATGTAGAGTATATAAAATGGATGTAGAGTGGATAAAATGGATGTACATTTAATAAAAATGGATGTAGAGTGGATAAAAATGGATGTAGAGTGGATAAAACGGATGTAAAGTGGATAAAAATGGATGTAGAGTGGATAAAATGGATGTAGAGTAGATAAAATGGATGTAGAGTGGATAAAAATAGATGTAGAGAGGATAAAATGGAAGTAGAGTGGATAAAAATGGATGTAGAGTGGATAAAAATGGATGTAGAGTGGATAAAAATGGATGTAGATTGGATAAAATGGATGTAGAGTGGATGAAAATGGATGTAGAATATATAAATTGGATGTAGAGTATATAAAATGGATGTAGAGTGGATAAAATGGATGTACATTTAATAAAAATGGATGTAGAGTGGATAAAAATGGATGTAGAGTGGATAAAATGGATGTATAGTGGATAAAAATGGATGTCGAGTGGATAAAATAGATGTAGAGTGGATAAAAATAGATGTAGAGAGGATAAAATGGAAGTAGAGTGGATAAAAATGGATGTAGAGTGGATAAAATAGATGTAGAGTGGATAAAAATGGATGTAGAGAGGATAAAATGGATGTAGAGTGGATAAAATGGATGTACAGTTAATAAAAATGGATGTAGAGTGGAAATAATGGATGTAGAGAGGATAAAATGGATGTAGAGTGGATAAAATGGATGTAGAGTTCATAAAAATGGATGTAGAGTGGATAAAAATGGATGTAGATTGGATAAAATGGATGTAGATTGGATAAAATGGATGTAGAGTGGATAAAATGGATGTAGAGTGGATAAAAATGGATGTAGATTGGATAAAATGGATGTAGAGTGGATGAAAATGGATGTAGAATATATAAATTGGATGTAGAGTATATAAAATGGATGTAGAGTGGATAAAATGGATGTACATTTAATAAAAATGGATGTAGAGTGGATAAAAATGGATGTAGAGTGGATAAAATGGATGTAAAGTGGATAAAAATGGATGTAGAGTGGATAAAATGGATGTAGAGTAGATAAAATGGATGTAGAGTGGATAAAAATGGATGTAGAGTGGATAAAATGGATGTAAAGTGGATAAAAATGGATGTCGAGTGGATAAAATGGATGTAGTGTGGATAAAAATGGATGTAGAGAGGATAAAATGGAAGTAGATTGGATAAAAATGGATGTAGAGTGGATAAAAATGGATGTAGAGTGGATAAAATGGATGTAGAGTGGATAAAAATGGATGTAGAGAGGATAAAATGGATGTAGAGTGGATAAAATGGATGTACAGTTAATAAAAATGGATGTAGAGTGGAAATAATGGATGTAGAGAGGATAAAATGGATGTAGAGTGGATAAAATGGATGTAGAGTTCATAAAAATGGATGTAGAGTGGATAAAAATGGATGTAGAGTGGATAAAATGGATGTAAAGTGGATAAAAATGGATGTAGAGTGGATAAAATGGATGTAGAGTAGATAAAATGGATGTAGAGTGGATAAAATGGATGTAGAGTTGATAAAATGGATGTAAAGTGGATAAAATGGATGTAGAGTTAATAAAAATGGATGTAGAGTGGATAAAATGGATGTAGAGTTGATAAAAATGGATGTAGAGTGGATAAAAATGGATGTAGATTGGATAAAATGGATGTAGAGTGGATAAAAATGGATGTACAGTGGACAAAAATGGATGTAGAGTATATAAATTGGATGTAGAGTATATAAAATGGATGTAGAGTGGAAATAATGGATGTAGAGTGGATAAAATGGATGTAGAGTTCATAAAAATGGATGTAGAGTGGATAAAAATGGATGTAGATCGGATAAAATGGATATACAGTGGATAAAATGGACGTAGAGTGGATAAAATGGATGTAGAGTGGATAAAAATGGATTTAGAGTGGATATAATGGATGTAGAGTGGATAAAAATGGATGTAGTGTGGATAAAATGGATGTAGAGTGGATAAAAATGGATGTAGATTGGATAAAATGGATGTAGAGTTAATAAAAATGGATGTAGAGTGGATAAAATGGATGTAGATTGGATAAAATGGATGTAGATTGGATAAAATGGATGTAGATTGGATAAAATGGATGTAGAGTGGATAAAAATGGATGTAGAGTATATAAATTGGATGTAGAGTATATAAAATGGATGTAGAGTGGATAAAAATGGATGTAGATTGGATAAAATGGACGTAGAGTGGATAAAAATGGATGTAGAGTATATAAATTGGATGTAGAGTATATAAAATGGATGTAGAGTGGATAAAAATGGATGTCGAGTGGATAAAATGGATGTAGAGTTCATAAAAATGGATGTAGAGTGGATAAAAATGGATGTAGATTGGATAAAATGGATGTAGAGTGGATAAAATGGATGTAGAGTGGATAAAATGGTTGTAGAGTGGATAAAATGGATGTAGAGTGGATAAAATGGATGTAGAATGGATAAAATGGATGTTGAGTGGATAAAATGGATGTAGAGTGGATAACAATGGATGTAGAGTGGATAAAATGGATGTAGAGTTAATAAAAATGGATGTAGAGTGGATATAATGGATGTAGAGAGGATAAAATGGATGTGGAGTGGATAACAATGGATGTAGAGTGGATAAAATGGATGTAGAGTGGATAAAATGGATGAAGAGTGGATAAAATTGTTGTAGAGTGGATGAAATGGATGTAGAGTGGATAAAATGGATGTAGAGTGGATAAAAATGGATGTAGAGTGGATAAAATGGATGTAGAATGGATAAAATGGATGTAAAGTGGATAAAAATGGATGTCGAGTGGATAAAATGGATGTAGAGTGGATAAAAATAGATGTAGTGAGGATAAAATGGAAGTAGAGTGGATAAAATGGATGTAGAGTGGATGAAAATGGATGTAGAATATATAAATTGGATGTAGAGTATATAAAATGGATGTAGAGTGGATAAAATGGATGTACATTTAATAAAAATGGATGTAGAGTGGATAAAAATGGATGTAGAGTGGATAAAATGGATGTAAAGTGGATAAAAATGGATGTAGAGTGGATAAAATGGATGTAGAGTAGATAAAATGGATGTAGAGTGGATAAAAATGGATGTAGAGTGGATAAAATGGATGTAAAGTGGATAAAAATGGATGTCGAGTGGATAAAATGGATGTAGAGTGGATAAAAATAGATGTAGAGAGGATAAAATGGAAGTAGAGTGGATAAAAATGGATGTAGAGTGGATAAAAATGGATGTAGAGTGGATAAAATGGATGTAGAGTTCATAAAAATGGATGTAGAGTGGAAATAATGGATGTAGAGAGGATAAAATGGATGTAGAGTGGATAAAATGGATGTAGAGTTCATAAAAATGGATGTAGAGTGGATAAAAATGGATGTCGATTGGATAAAATGGATGTAGATTGGATAAAATGGATGTAGAGTGGATGAAAATGGATGTAGAGTATATAAATTGGATGTAGAGTATATAAAATGGATGTAGAGTGGATAAAATGGATGTACATTTAATAAAAATGGATGTAGAGTGGATAAAAATGGATGTAGAGTGGATAAAATGGATGTAAAGTGGATAAAAATGGATGTAGAGTGGATAAAAATGGATGTAGAGAGGATAAAATGGATGTAGAGTGGATAAAATGGATGTAGAGTTCATAAAAATGGATGTAGAGTGGATAAAAATGGATGTAGATTGGATAAAATGGATGTAGATTGGATAAAATGGATGTAGAGTGGATGAAAATGGATGTAGAATATATAAATTGGATGTAGAGTATATAAAATGGATGTAGAGTGGATAAAATGGATGTACATTTAATAAAAATGGATGTAGAGTGGATAAAATGGATGTACATTTAATAAAAATGGATGTAGAGTGGATAAAAATGGATGTAGAGTGGATAAAATGGATGTAAAGTGGATAAAAATGGATGTAGAGTGGATAAAATGGATGTAGAGTAGATAAAATGGATGTAGAGTGGATAAAATGGATGTAGAGTTGATAAAATGGATGTAGATTGGATAAAATGGATGTAGAGTGGATGAAAATGGATGTAGAATATATAAATTGGATGTAGAGTATATAAAATGGATGTAGAGTGGATAAAATGGATGTACATTTAATAAAAATGGATGTAGAGTGGATAAAAATGGATGTAGAGTGGATAAAACGGATGTAAAGTGGATAAAAATGGATGTAGAGTGGATAAAATAGATGTAGAGTAGATAAAATGGATGTAGAGTGGATAAAATGGATGTAGAGTTGATAAAATGGATGTAAAGTGGATAAAATGGATGTAGAGTTAATAAAAATGGATGTAGAGTGGATAAAATGGATGTAGAGTTGATAAAAATGGATGTAGAGTGGATAAAAATGGATGTAGATTGGATAAAATGGATGTAGAGTGGATAAAAATGGATGTACAGTGGACAAAAATGGATGTAGAGTATATAAATTGGATGTAGAGTATATAAAATGGATGTAGAGTGGAAATAATGGATGTAGAGTGGATAAAATGGATGTAGAGTTCATAAAAATGGATGTACAGTGGATAAAATGGATGTAGAGTGGATAAAAATGGATTTAGAGTGGATATAATGGATGTAGAGTGGATAAAAATGGATGTAGAGTGGATAAAATGGATGTAGAGTGGATAAAAATGGATGTAGATTGGATAAAATGGATGTAGAGTTAATAAAAACGGATGTAGAGTGGATAAAATGGATGTACAGTTGATAAAAATGGATGTAGAGTGGATAAAAATGGATGTAGATTGGATAAAATGGATGTAGAGTGGATAAAAATGGATGTAGAGTATATAAATTGGATGTAGAGTATATAAAATGGATGTAGAGTGGATAAAAATGGATGTAGATTGGATAAAATGGATGTAGAGTGGATAAAAATGGATGTAGAGTATATAAATTGGATGTAGAGTATATAAAATGGATGTAGAGTGGATAAAAATGGATGTCGAGTGGATAAAATGGATGTAGAGTGGATAAAAATGGATGTAGATTGGATAAAATGGATGTAGAGTGGATAAAATGGATGTAGAGTGGATAAAATGGTTGTAGAGTGGATAAAATGGATGTAGAGTGGATAAAATGGATGTAGAATGGATAAAATGGATGTTGAGTGGATAAAATGGATGTAGAGTGGATAACAATGGATGTAGAGTGGATAAAATGGATGTAGAGTGGATAAAAATGGATGTAGAGTGGATAAAATGGATGTACAGTTAATAAAAATGGATGTAGAGTGGATATAATGGATGTAGAGTTGATAAAATGGATGTAAAGTGGATAAAATGGATGTACATTTAATAAAAATGGATGTAGAGTGGATAAAATGGATGTACATTTAATAAAAATGGATGTAGAGTGGATAAAAATGGATGTAGAGTGGATAAAATGGATGTAAAGTGGATAAAAATGGATGTAGAGTGGATAAAATGGATGTAGAGTAGATAAAATGGATGTAGAGTGGATAAAATGGATGTAGAGTTGATAAAATGGATGTAGATTGGATAAAATGGATGTAGAGTGGATGAAAATGGATGTAGAATATATAAATTGGATGTAGAGTATATAAAATGGATGTAGAGTGGATAAAATGGATGTACATTTAATAAAAATGGATGTAGAGTGGATAAAAATGGATGTAGAGTGGATAAAACGGATGTAAAGTGGATAAAAATGGATGTAGAGTGGATAAAATAGATGTAGAGTAGATAAAATGGATGTAGAGTGGATAAAATGGATGTAGAGTTGATAAAATGGATGTAAAGTGGATAAAATGGATGTAGAGTTAATAAAAATGGATGTAGAGTGGATAAAATGGATGTAGAGTTGATAAAAATGGATGTAGAGTGGATAAAAATGGATGTAGATTGGATAAAATGGATGTAGAGTGGATAAAAATGGATGTACAGTGGACAAAAATGGATGTAGAGTATATAAATTGGATGTAGAGTATATAAAATGGATGTAGAGTGGAAATAATGGATGTAGAGTGGATAAAATGGATGTAGAGTTGATAAAAATGGATGTACAGTGGATAAAATGGATGTAGAGTGGATAAAAATGGATTTAGAGTGGATATAATGGATGTAGAGTGGATAAAAATGGATGTAGTGTGGATAAAATGGATGTAGAGTGGATAAAAATGGATGTAGATTGGATAAAATGGATGTAGAGTTAATAAAAACGGATGTAGAGTGGATAAAATGGATGTACAGTTGATAAAAATGGATGTAGAGTGGATAAAAATGGATGTAGATTGGATAAAATGGATGTAGAGTGGATAAAAATGGATGTAGAGTATATAAATTGGATGTAGAGTATATAAAATGGATGTAGAGTGGATAAAAATGGATGTAGATTGGATAAAATGGATGTAGAGTGGATAAAAATGGATGTAGAGTATATAAATTGGATGTAGAGTATATAAAATGGATGTAGAGTGGATAAAAATGGATGTCGAGTGGATAAAATGGATGTAGAGTGGATAAAAATGGATGTAGATTGGATAAAATGGATGTAGAGTGGATAAAATGGATGTAGAGTGGATAAAATGGTTGTAGAGTGGATAAAATGGATGTAGAGTGGATAAAATGGATGTAGAATGGATAAAATGGATGTTGAGTGGATAAAATGGATGTAGAGTGGATAACAATGGATGTAGAGTGGATAAAATGGATGTAGAGTGGATAAAAATGGATGTAGAGTGGATAAAATGGATGTACAGTTAATAAAAATGGATGTAGAGTGGATATAATGGATGTAGAGTTGATAAAATGGATGTAAAGTGGATAAAATGGATGTAGAGTTAATAAAAATGGATGTAGAGTGGAAATAATGGATGTAGAGAGGATAAAATGGATGTATAGTGGATAAAATGGATGTAGAGTTCATAAAAATGGATGTAGAGTGGATAAAAATGGATGTAGATTGGATAAAATGGATGTAGAGTGGATGAAAATGGATGTAGAATATATAAATTGGATGTAGAGTATATAAAATGGATGTAGAGTGGATAAAATGGATGTACATTTAATAAAAATGGATGTAGAGTGGATAAAAATGGATGTAGAGTGGATAAAATGGATGTAGAGTGGATAAAAATGGATGTAGAGAGGATAAAATGGATGTAGAGTGGATAAAATGGATGTACAGTTAATAAAAATGGATGTAGAGTGGAAATAATGGATGTAGAGAGGATAAAATGGATGTAGAGTGGATAAAATGGATGTAGAGTTCATAAAAATGGATGTAGAGTGGATAAAAATGGATGTAGATTGGATAAAATGGATGTAGATTGGATAAAATGGATGTAGAGTGGATGAAAATGGATGTAGAATATATAAATTGGATGTAGAGTATATAAAATGGATGTAGAGTGGATAAAATGGATGTACATTTAATAAAAATGGATGTAGAGTGGATAAAAATGGATGTAGAGTGGATAAAATGGATGTAAAGTGGATAAAAATGGATGTAGAGTGGATAAAAATGGATGTCGAGTGGATAAAATGGATGTAAAGTGGATAAAAATGGATGTAGAGTGGATGAAAAAGGATGTAGAGTGGATAAAATGGATGTAGAATGAATAAAATGGATGTAAAGTGAATAAAAATGGATGTAGAGTGGATAAAATGAATGTAGAGAGGATAAAATGCATGTAGAGTGGATAAAATGGATGTAGAGTGGATAAAATGGATGTAGAGTGGATAAAAATGGATTTAGAGTGGATATAATGGATGTAGAATAGATAAAAATTTATGTAGAGTGGATAAAAATGGATGTAGAGTGGATAAAAATGGATGTAGAGTGGATAAAATGGATGTAGAGTGGATAAAAATGGATGTAGAGAGGATAAAATGGATGTAGAGTGGATAAAATGGATGTACAGTTAATAAAAATGGATGTAGAGTGGATATAATGGATGTAGAGTTGATAAAATGGATGTAAAGTGGATAAAATGGATGTAGAGTTAATAAAAATGGATGTCGAGTGGAAATAATGGATGTAGAGAGGATAAAATGGATGTAGAGTGGATAAAATGGATGTAGAGTTCATAAAAATGGATGTAGAGTGGATAAAAATGGATGTAGATTGGATAAAATGGATGTAGAGTGGATAAAAATGGATGTAGAGTGGATAAAAATGGATGTAGAGTGGATAAAAATAGATGTAGAGAGGATAAAATGGATGTAGAGTGGATAAAAATGGATGTAGAGTGGATAAAAATGGATGTAGAGTGGATAAAATGGATGAAGAGTGGATAAAATGGGTGTAAAGTGGATAAAAATGGATGTAGAGTGGATAAAAATGGATGTAGAGTGGATAAAATGGATGTAGATTGGATAAAATGGTTGTAGAGTGGATAAAATGGATGTAGAGTAGATAAAATGGATGTAGAGTTGATAAAAATTGATGTAGAGTCGATAAAATGGATGTAGAGTGGATAAAATGGATGTAGAGTGGATAAAAATGGATGTAGAGCGGATACAAATGGATGTAGAGTAGATAAAATGGGTGTAAAATGGATAAAAATGGATGTAGAGTGGATAAAAATGGATGTAGAGTGGATAAAATGGATGTAGAGGGGATAAAATGGATGTAGAGTGGATAAAATGGATGTAGAGTGGATAAAAATGGATGTAGAGAGGATAAAATGGATGTAGAGTGGATAAAATGGATGTACAGTTAATAAAAATGGATGTAGAGTGGAAATAATGGATGTAGAGAGGATAAAATGGATGTAGAGTGGATAAAATGGATGTAGAGTTCATAAAAATGGATGTAGAGTGGATAAAAATGGATGTAGAGTGGATAAAATGGATGTAAAGTGGATAAAAATGGATGTAGAGTGGATAAAATGGATGTAGAGTAGATAAAATGGATGTAGAGTGGATAAAATGGATGTAGAGTTGATAAAATGGATGTAAAGTGGATAAAATGGATGTAGAGTTAATAAAAATGGATGTAGAGTGGATAAAATGGATGTAGAGTTGATAAAAATGGATGTAGAGTGGATAAAAATGGATGTAGATTGGATAAAATGGATGTAGAGTGGATAAAAATGGATGTACAGTGGACAAAAATGGATGTAGAGTATATAAAATGGATGTAGAGTATATAAAATGGATGTAGAGTGGAAATAATGGATGTAGAGTGGATAAAATGGATGTAGAGTTCATAAAAATGGATGTAGAGTGGATAAAAATGGATGTAGATTGGATAAAATGGATATACAGTGGATAAAATGGACGTAGAGTGGATAAAATGGATGTAGAGTGGATAAAAATGGATTTAGAGTGGATATAATGGATGTAGAGTGGATAAAAATGGATGTAGTGTGGATAAAATGGATGTAGAGTGGATAAAAATGGATGTAGATTGGATAAAATGGATGTAGAGTTAATAAAAATGGATGTAGAGTGGATAAAATGGATGTAGATTGGATAAAATGGATGTAGATTGGATAAAATGGATGTAGATTGGATAAAATGGATGTAGAGTGGATAAAAATGGATGTAGAGTATATAAATTGGATGTAGAGTATATAAAATGGATGTAGAGTGGATAAAAATGGATGTAGATTGGATAAAATGGACGTAGAGTGGATAAAAATGGATGTAGAGTATATAAATTGGATGTAGAGTATATAAAATGGATGTAGAGTGGATAAAAATGGATGTCGAGTGGATAAAATGGATGTAGAGTTCATAAAAATGGATGTAGAGTGGATAAAAATGGATGTAGATTGGATAAAATGGATGTAGAGTGGATAAAATGGATGTAGAGTGGATAAAATGGTTGTAGAGTGGATAAAATGGATGTAGAGTGGATAAAATGGATGTAGAATGGATAAAATGGATGTTGAGTGGATAAAATGGATGTAGAGTGGATAACAATGGATGTAGAGTGGATAAAATGGATGTAGAGTTAATAAAAATGGATGTAGACTGGATATAATGGATGTAGAGAGGATAAAATGGATGTGGAGTGGATAACAATGGATGTAGAGTGGATAAAATGGATGTAGAGTGGATAAAATGGATGAAGAGTGGATAAAATTGTTGTAGAGTGGATGAAATGGATGTAGAGTGGATAAAATGGATGTAGAGTGGATAAAAATGGATGTAGAGTGGATAAAATGGATGTAGAATGGATAAAATGGATGTAAAGTGGATAAAAATGGATGTCGAGTGGATAAAATGGATGTAGAGTGGATAAAAATAGATGTAGTGAGGATAAAATGGATGTAGAGTGGATAAAATGGATGTAGAGTGGATGAAAATGGATGTAGAATATATAAATTGGATGTAGAGTATATAAAATGGATGTAGAGTGGATAAAATGGATGTAGAGTGGATAAAAATGGATGTAGAGTGGATAAAATGGATGTAAAGTGGATAAAAATGGATGTAGAGTGGATAAAATGGATGTAGAGTAGATAAAATGGATGTAGAGTGGATAAAAATGGATGTAGAGTGGATAAAATGGATGTAAAGTGGATAAAAATGGATGTCGAGTGGATAAAATGGATGTAGAGTGGATAAAAATAGATGTAGAGAGGATAAAATGGAAGTAGAGTGGATAAAAATGGATGTAGAGTGGATAAAAATGGATGTAGAGTGGATAAAATGGATGTAGAGTTCATAAAAATGGATGTAGAGTGGAAATAATGGATGTAGAGAGGATAAAATGGATGTAGAGTGGATAAAATGGATGTAGAGTTCATAAAAATGGATGTAGAGTGGATAAAAATGGATGTCGATTGGATAAAATGGATGTAGATTGGATAAAATGGATGTAGAGTGGATGAAAATGGATGTAGAATATATAAATTGGATGTAGAGTATATAAAATGGATGTAGAGTGGATAAAATGGATGTACATTTAATAAAAATGGATGTAGAGTGGATAAAAATGGATGTAGAGTGGATAAAATGGATGTAAAGTGGATAAAAATGGATGTAGAGTGGATAAAAATGGATGTAGAGAGGATAAAATGGATGTAGAGTGGATAAAATGGATGTAGAGTTCATAAAAATGGATGTAGAGTGGATAAAAATGGATGTAGATTGGATAAAATGGATGTAGATTGGATAAAATGGATGTAGAGTGGATGAAAATGGATGTAGAATATATAAATTGGATGTAGAGTATATAAAATGGATGTAGAGTGGATAAAATGGATGTAGAGTAGATAAAATGGATGTAGAGTGGATAAAAATGGATGTAGAGTGGATAAAATGGATGTAAAGTGGATAAAAATGGATGTCGAGTGGATAAAATGGATGTAGAGTGGATAAAAATAGATGTAGAGAGGATAAAATGGAAGTAGAGTGGATAAAAATGGATGTAGAGTGGATAAAAATGGATGTAGAGTGGATAAAATGGATGTAGAGTGGATAAAAATGGATGTAGAGTGGATAAAATGGATGTACAGTTAATAAAAATGGATGTAGAGTGGAAATAATGGATGTAGAGAGGATAAAATGGATGTAGAGTGGATAAAATGGATGTACATTTAATAAAAATGGATGTAGAGTGGATA
Source organism: Pemphredon lugubris (assembly GCA_933228935.1). Taxonomy (NCBI): domain Eukaryota; kingdom Metazoa; phylum Arthropoda; class Insecta; order Hymenoptera; family Crabronidae; genus Pemphredon; species Pemphredon lugubris. The sequence continues at coordinate 53,626,410 of OW121816.1, forward strand.
AAAATGGATGTAGATTGGATAAAATGGATGTAGAGTGGATAAAAATGGATGTAGAGTAGATAAAATGGATGTAAAGTGGATAAAAATGGATGTAGAGTGGATAAAATGGATGTAGAGTGGATAAAATGGATGTAGAGTGGATAAAATGGATGTAGAGTTGATAAAATGGATGTAAAGTGGATAAAATGGATGTAGAGTTAATAAAAATGGATGTAGAGTGGATAAAATGGATGTAGAGTTGATAAAAATGGATGTAGAGTGGATAAAAATGGATGTAGATTGGATAAAATGGATGTAGAGTGGATAAAAATGGATGTAGAGTGGACAAAAATGGATGTAGAGTATATAAATTGGATGTAGAGTATATAAAATGGATGTAGAGTGGAAATAATGGATGTAGAGTGGATAAAATGGATGTAGAGTTCATAAAAATGGCTGTACAGTGGATAAAATGGATGTAGAGTGGATAAAAATGGATTTAGAGTGGATAAAATGGATGTAGAGTGGATAAAAATGGATGTAGTGTGGATAAAATGGATGTAGAGTGGATAAAAATGGATGTAGATTGGATAAAATGGATGTAGAGTTAATAAAAACGGATGTAGAGTGGATAAAATGGATGTACAGTTGATAAAAATGGATGTAGAGTGGATAAAAATGGATGTAGATTGGATAAAATGGATGTAGAGTGGATAAAAATGGATGTAGAGTATATAAATTGGATGTAGAGTATATAAAATGGATGTAGAGTGGATAAAAATGGATGTAGATTGGATAAAATGGATGTAGAGTGGATAAAAATGGATGTAGAGTATATAAATTGGATGTAGAGTATATAAAATGGATGTAGAGTGGATAAAAATGGATGTCGAGTGGATAAAATGGATGTAGAGTTCATAAAAATGGATGTAGAGTGGATAAAAATGGATGTAGATTGGATAAAATGGATGTAGAGTGGATAAAATGGATGTAGAGTGGATAAAATGGTTGTAGAGTGGATAAAATGGATGTAGAGTGGATAAAATGGATGTAGAATGGATAAAATGGATGTTGAGTGGATAAAATGGATGTAGAGTGGATAACAATGGATGTAGAGTGGATAAAATGGATGTAGAGTGGATAAAAATGGATGTAGAGTGGATAAAATGGATGTACAGTTAATAAAAATGGATGTAGAGTGGATATAATGGATGTAGAGTTGATAAAATGGATGTAAAGTGGATAAAATGGATGTAGAGTTAATAAAAATGGATGTAGAGTGGAAATAATGGATGTAGAGAGGATAAAATGGATGTAGAGTGGATAAAATGGATGTAGAGTTCATAAAAATGGATGTAGAGTGGATAAAAATGGATGTAGATTGGATAAAATGGATGTAGAGTGGATGAAAATGGATGTAGAATATATAAATTGGATGTAGAGTATATAAAATGGATGTAGAGTGGATAAAATGGATGTACATTTAATAAAAATGGATGTAGAGTGGATAAAAATGGATGTAGAGTGGATAAAATGGATGTAGAGTGGATAAAAATGGATGTAGAGTGGATAAAATGGATGTAGAGTGGATAAAATGGATGTAGAGTTAATAAAAATGGATGTAGAGTGGAAATAATGGATGTAGAGAGGATAAAATGGATGTAGAGTGGATAAAATGGATGTAGAGTTCATAAAAATGGATGTAGAGTGGATAAAAATGGATGTAGATTGGATAAAATGGATGTAGATTGGATAAAATGGATGTAGAGTGGATGAAAATGGATGTAGAATATATAAATTGGATGTAGAGTATATAAAATGGATGTAGAGTGGATAAAATGGATGTACATTTAATAAAAATGGATGTAGAGTGGATAAAAATGGATGTAGAGTGGATAAAATGGATGTAAAGTGGATAAAAATGGATGTAGAGTGGATAAAAATGGATGTCGAGTGGATAAAATGGATGTAAAGTGGATAAAAATGGATGTAGAGTGGATAAAATGAATGTAGAGAGGATAAAATGCATGTAGAGTGGATAAAATGGATGTAGAGTGGATAAAATGGATGTAGAGTGGATAAAAATGGATTTAGAGTGGATATAATGGATGTAGAATAGATAAAAATTTATGTAGAGTGGATAAAAATGGATGTAGAGTGGATAAAAATGGATGTAGAGTGGATAAAATGGATGTAGAGTGGATAAAAATGGATGTAGAGAGGATAAAATGGATGTAGAGTGGATAAAATGGATGTACAGTTAATAAAAATGGATGTAGAGTGGATATAATGGATGTAGAGTTGATAAAATGGATGTAAAGTGGATAAAATGGATGTAGAGTTAATAAAAATGGATGTCGAGTGGAAATAATGGATGTAGAGAGGATAAAATGGATGTAGAGTGGATAAAATGGATGTAGAGTTCATAAAAATGGATGTAGAGTGGATAAAAATGGATGTAGATTGGATAAAATGGATGTAGAGTGGATAAAAATGGATGTAGAGTGGATAAAAATGGATGTAGAGTGGATAAAAATAGATGTAGAGAGGATAAAATGGATGTAGAGTGGATAAAAATGGATGTAGAGTGGATAAAAATGGATGTAGAGTGGATAAAATGGATGTAGATTGGATAAAATGGTTGTAGAGTGGATAAAATGGATGTAGAGTAGATAAAATGGATGTAGAGTTGATAAAAATTGATGTAGAGTCGATAAAATGGGTGTAAAATGGATAAAAATGGATGTAGAGTGGATAAAAATGGATGTAGATGGATAAAATGGATGTAGAGGGGATAAAATGGATGTAGAGTGGATAAAATGGATGTAGAGGGGATAAAATGGATGTAGAGTGGATAAAATGGTTGTAGAGTGGATAAAATGGATGTAGAGTTGATAAAAATGGATGTAGAGAGGATAAAATGGATGTAGAGTGGATAAAATGGATGTACAGTTAATAAAATTGGATGTAGAGTGGAAATAATGGATGTAGAGAGGATAAAATGGATGTAGAGTGGATAAAATGGATGTAGAGTTCATAAAAATGGATGTAGAGTGGATAAAAATGGATGTAGATTGGATAAAATGGATGTAGAGTGGATAAAAATGGATGTAGAGTAGATAAAATGGATGTAGAGTGGATAAAATGGATGTAGAGTTGATAAAATGGATGTAAAGTGGATAAAATGGACGTAGAGTTAATAAAAATGGATGTAGAGTGGAAATAATGGATGTAGAGAGGATAAAATGGATGTAGAGTGGATAAAATGGATGTAGAGTTCATAAAAATGGATGTAGAGTGGATAAAAATGGATGTAGATTGGATAAAATGGATGTAGAGTGGATAAAAATGGATGTGGAGTGGATAAAATGGATGTAGAGTGGATGAAAATGGATTTAGAGTGGATATAATGGATGTAGAGTGGATAAAAATGGATGTAGTGTGGATAAAATGGATGTAGAGTGGATAAAAATGGATGTAGAGTTAATAAAAATGGATGTAGAGTGGATAAAATGGATGTAGATTGGATAAAATGGATGTAGATTGGATAAAATGGATGTAGATTGGATAAAATGGATGTAGAGTGGATAAAAATGGATGTAGAGTATATAAATTGGATGTAGAGTATATAAAATGGATGTAGAGTGGATAAAATGGATGTAGAGTGGATAAAAATGGATGTAGAGTGGATAAAATGGATGTAGAGTTCATAAAAATGGATGTAGAGTGGATAAAAATGGATGTAGATTGGATAAAATGGATGTAGAGTGGATAAAATGGACGTAGAGTGGATAAAATGGATGTAGAGTGGATAAAAATGGATTTAGAGTGGATAAAATGGATGTAGAGTGGATAAAAATGGATGTAGTGTGGATAAAATGGATGTAGAGTGGATAAAAATGGATGTAGATTGGATAAAATGGATGTAGAGTTAATAAAAATGGATGTAGAGTGGATAAAATGGATGTAGATTGGATAAAATGGATGTAGAGTGGATAAAATGGATGTAGAGTGGATAAAATGGTTGTAGAGTGGATAAAATGGATGTAGAGTGGATAAAATGGATGTAGAATGGATAAAATGGATGTTGAGTGGATAAAATGGATGTAGAGTGGATAACAATGGATGTAGAGTGGATAAAATGGATGTAGAGTGGATAAAAATGGATGTAGAGTGGATAAAATGGATGTAGAGTTAATAAAAATGGATGTAGAGTGGATATAATGGATGTAGAGTTGATAAAATGGATGTAAAGTGGATAAAATGGATGTAGAGTTAATAAAAATGGATGTAGAGTGGAAATAATGGATGTAGAGAGGATAAAATGGATGTAGAGTGGATAAAATGGATGTAGAGTTCATAAAAATGGATGTAGAGTGGATAAAAATGGATGTAGATTGGATAAAATGGATGTAGAGTGGATAAAAATGGATGTACAGTGGATAAAAATGGATGTAGAGTGGATAAAAATGGATGTAGAGTGGATAAAATGGATGTTGAGTGGATAAAATGGATGTAGAGTGGATAAAATGGATGTAGAGTGCATAAAAATGGATGTTGAGTGGATAAAATGGATGTAGAGTGGATAAAATGGATGTAAAGTGGATAAAAATTGTATGTAGAGTGGATAAAATGGATGTAGAGTGGATAAAATGGATGTAGAGTGGATAAAATGGATGTAGAGTGGATAAAAATGGATGTAGAGTGGATAAAATGGATGTAGAATGAATAAAATGGATGTAAAGTGAATAAAAATGGATGTAGAGTGGATAAAATGGATGTAGAGAGGATAAAATGCATGTAGAGTGGATAAAATGGATGTAGAGTGGATAAAATGGATGTAGAGTGGATAAAAATGGATGTAGAGAGGATAAAATGGATGTAGAGTGGATAAAATGGATGTACAGTTAATAAAAATGGATGTAGAGTGGAAATAATGGATGTAGAGAGGATAAAATGGATGTAGAGTGGATAAAATGGATGTAGAGTGGATAAAAATGGATGTAGATTGGATAAAATGGATGTAGATTGGATAAAATGGATGTAGAGTGGATGAAAATGAATGTAGAATATATAAATTGGATGTAGAGTATATAAAATGGATGTAGAGTGGATAAAATGGATGTACATTTAATAAAAATGGATGTAGAGTGGATAAAAATGCATGTAGAGTGGATAAAATGGATGTAAAGTGGATAAAAATGAATGTAGAGTGGATAAAATGGATGTAGAGTGGATAAAATGGATGTAGAGTGGATAAAAATGGATGTAGAGTGGATAAAATGGATGTACAGTTAATAAAAATGGATGTAGAGTGGAAATAATGGATGTAGAGAGGATAAAATGGATGTAGAGTGGATAAAATGGATGTAGAGTTCATAAAAATGGATGTAGATTGGATAAAATGGATGTAGATTGGATAAAATGGATGTAGAGTGGATGAAAATGAATGTAGAATATATAAATTGGATGTAGAGTATATAAAATGGATGTAGAGTGGATAAAATGGATGTACATTTAATAAAAATGGATGTAGAGTGGATAAAAATGGATGTAGAGTGGATAAAAAAGATGTAAAGTGGATAAAAATGGATGTAGAGTGGATAAAATGGATGTAGAGTAGATAAAATGGATGTAGAGTGGATAAAAATGGATGTAGAGTGGATAAAATGGATGTAAAGTGGATGAAAATGGATGTCGAGTGGATAAAATGGATGTAGAGTGGATAAAAATAGATGTAGAGAGGATAAAATGGAAGTAGAGTGGATAAAAATGGATGTAGAGTGGATAAAAATGGATGTAGAGTGGATAAAATGGATGTAGAGTGGATAAAAATGGATGTAGAGTGGATAAAATGGATGTACAGTTAATAAAAATGGATGTAGAGTGGAAATAATGGATGTAGAGAGGATAAAATGGATGTAGAGTGGATAAAATGGATGTAGAGTTCATAAAAATGGATGTAGAGTGGATAAAAATGGATGTAGATTGGATAAAATGGATGTAGAGTGGATAAAAATGGATGTAGAGTAGATAAAATGGATGTAGAGTGGATAAAATGGATGTAGAGTTGATAAAATGGATGTAAAGTGGATAAAATGGATGTAGAGTTAATAAAAATGGATGTAGAGTGGAAATAATGGATGTAGAGAGGATAAAATGGATGTAGAGTGGATAAAATGGATGTAGAGTTCATAAAAATGGATGTAGAGTGGATAAAAATGGATGTAGATTGGATAAAATGGATGTAGAGTGGATAAAAATGGATGTGGAGTGGATAAAATGGATGTAGAGTGGATGAAAATGGATTTAGAGTGGATATAATGGATGTAGAGTGGATAAAAATGGATGTAGTGTGGATAAAATGGATGTAGAGTGGATAAAAATGGATGTAGATTGGATAAAATGGATGTAGAGTTAATAAAAATGGATGTAGAGTGGATAAAATGGATGTAGATTGGATAAAATGGATGTAGATTGGATAAAATGGATGTAGAGTGGATAAAAATGGATGTAGAGTATATAAATTGGATGTAGAGTATATAAAATGGATGTAGAGTGGATAAAATGGATGTAGAGTGGATAAAAATGGATGTAGAGTGGATAAAATGGATGTAGAGTTCACAAAAATGGATGTAGAGTGGATAAAAATGGATGTAGATTGGATAAAATGGATGTAGAGTGGATAAAATGGATGTAGAGTGGATAAAATGGATGTAGAGTGGATAAAAATGGATTTAGAGTGGATATAATGGATGTAGAGTGGATAAAAATGGATGTAGTGTGGATAAAATGGATGTAGAGTGGATAAAAATGGATGTAGATTGGATAAAATGGATGTAGAGTTAATAAAAATGGATGTAGAGTGGATAAAATGGATGTAGATTGGATAAAATGGATGTAGAGTGGATAAAATGGATGTAGAGTGGATAAAATGGTTGTAGAGTGGGTAAAATGGATGTAGAGTGGATAAAATGGATGTAGAGTGGATAAAATGGATGTAGAGTGGATAAAATGGATGTAGAGTGGATAACAATGGATGTAGAGTGGATAAAATGGATGTAGAGTGGATAAAAATGGATGTAGAGTGGATAAAATGGATGTACAGTTAATAAAAATGGATGTAGAGTGGATAAAATGGATGTAGAGTTGATAAAATGGATGTAAAGTGGATAAAATGGATGTAGAGTTAATAAAAATGGATTTAGAGTGGAAATAATGGATGTAGAGAGGATAAAATGGATGTAGAGTGGATAAAATGGATGTAGAGTTCATAAAAATGGATGTAGAGTGGATAAAAATGGATGTAGATTGGATAAAATGGATGTAGAGTGGATAAAAATGGATGTACAGTGGATAAAAATGGATGTAGAGTGGATAAAAATGGATGTAGAGTGGATAAAATGGATGTTGAGTGGATAAAATGGATGTAGAGTGGATAAAATGGATGTAGAGTGCATAAAAATGGATGTTGAGTGGATAAAATGGATGTAGAGTGGATAAAATGGATGTAAAGTGGATAAAAATTGTATGTAGAGTGGATAAAATGGATGTAGAGTGGATAAAATGGATGTAGAGTGGATAAAATGGATGTAGAGTGGATAAAAAAGGATGTAGAGTGGATAAAATGGATGTAGAATGAATAAAATGGATGTAAAGTGAATAAAAATGGATGTAGAGTGGATAAAATGGATGTAGAGAGGATAAAATGCATGTAGAGTGGATAAAATGGATGTAGAGTGGATAAAATGGATGTAGAGTGGATAAAAATGGATGTAGAGAGGATAAAATGGATGTAGAGTGGATAAAATGGATGTACAGTTAATAAAAATGGATGTAGAGTGGAAATAATGGATGTAGAGAGGATAAAATGGATGTAGAGTGGATAAAATGGATGTAGAGTTCATAAAAATGGATGTAGAGTGGATAAAAATGGATGTAGATTGGATAAAATGGATGTAGATTGGATAAAATGGATGTAGAGTGGATGAAAATGAATGTAGAATATATAAATTGGATGTAGAGTATATAAAATGGATGTAGAGTGGATAAAATGGATGTACATTTAATAAAAATGGATGTAGAGTGGATAAAAATGGATGTAGAGTGGATAAAATGGATGTAAAGTGGATAAAAATGGATGTAGAGTGGATAAAATGGATGTAGAGTAGATAAAATGGATGTAGAGTGGATAAAAATGGATGTAGAGTGGATAAAATGGATGTAAAGTGGATAAAAATGGATGTCGAGTGGATAAAATGGATGTAGAGTGGATAAAAATAGATGTAGAGAGGATAAAATGGAAGTAGAGTGGATAAAAATGGATGTAGAGTGGATAAAAATGGATGTAGAGTGGATAAAATGGATGTAGAGTGGATAAAAATGGATGTAGAGTGGATAAAATGGATGTACAGTTAATAAAAATGGATGTAGAGTGGAAATAATGGATGTAGAGAGGATAAAATGGATGTAGAGTGGATAAAATGGATGTAGAGTTCATAAAAATGGATGTAGAGTGGATAAAAATGGATGTAGATTGGATAAAATGGATGTAGATTGGATAAAATGGATGTAGAGTGGATGAAAATGGATGTAGAATATATAAATTGGATGTAGAGTATATAAAATGGATGTAGAGTGGATAAAATGGATGTACATTTAATAAAAATGGATGTAGAGTGGATAAAATGGATGTACATTTAATAAAAATGGATGTAGAGTGGATAAAAATGGATGTAGAGTGGATAAAATGGATGTAAAGTGGATAAAAATGGATGTAGAGTGGATAAAATGGATGTAGAGTAGATAAAATGGATGTAGAGTGGATAAAATGGATGTAGAGTTGATAAAATGGATGTAGATTGGATAAAATGGATGTAGAGTGGATGAAAATGGATGTAGAATATATAAATTGGATGTAGAGTATATAAAATGGATGTAGAGTGGATAAAATGGATGTACATTTAATAAAAATGGATGTAGAGTGGATAAAAATGGATGTAGAGTGGATAAAATGGATGTAAAGTGGATAAAAATGGATGTAGAGTGGATAAAATGGATGTAGAGTAGATAAAATGGATGTAGAGTGGATAAAATGGATGTAGAGTTGATAAAATGGATGTAAAGTGGATAAAATGGATGTAGAGTTAATAAAAATGGATGTAGAGTGGATAAAATGGATGTAGAGTTAATAAAAATGGATGTAGACTGGATATAATGGATGTAGAGAGGATAAAATGGATGTGGAGTGGATAACAATGGATGTAGAGTGGATAAAATGGATGTAGAGTGGATAAAATGGATGTAGAGTGGATAAAATTGTTGTAGAGTGGATGAAATGGATGTAGAGTGGATAAAATGGATGTAGAGTGGATAAAAATGGATGTAGAGTGGATAAAATGGATGTAGAATGGATAAAATGGATGTAAAGTGGATAAAAATGGATGTCGAGTGGATAAAATGGATGAAGAGTGGATAAAATTGTTGTAGAGTGGATAAAATGGATGTAGAATGGATAAAATGGATGTAAAGTGGATAAAAATGGATGTCGAGTGGATAAAATGGATGTAGAGTGGATAAAAATGGATGTAGAGTGGATAAAATGGATGTAGATTGGATAAAATGGATGTAGAGTGGATAAAATGGATGTAGAGTGGATAAAATGGTTGTAGAGTGGATAAAATGGATGTAGAGTGGATAAAATGAATGTAGAATGGATAAAATGGATGTTGAGTGGATAAAATGGATGTAGAGTGGATAACAATGGATGTAGAGTGGATAAAATGGATGTAGAGTGGATAAAAATGGATGTAGAGTGGATAAAATGGATGTACAGTTAATAAAAATGGATGTAGAGTGGATATAATGGATGTAGAGTAGATAAAATGGATGTAGAGTGGATAAAATGGATGTAGAGTTGATAAAATGGATGTAAAGTGGATAAAATGGATGTAGAGTTAATAAAAATGGATGTAGAGTGGATAAAATGGATGTAGAGTTGATAAAAATGGATGTAGAGTGGATAAAAATGGATGTAGATTGGATAAAATGGATGTAGAGTGGATAAAAATGGATGTACAGTGGACAAAAATGGATGTAGAGTATATAAATTGGATGTAGAGTATATAAAATGGATGTAGAGTGGAAATAATGGATGTAGAGTGGATAAAATGGATGTAGAGTTCATAAAAATGGATGTAGAGTGGATAAAAATGGATGTAGATTGGATAAAATGGATATACAGTGGATAAAATGGACGTAGAGTGGATAAAATGGATGTAGAGTGGATAAAAATGGATTTAGAGTGGATATAATGGATGTAGAGTGGATAAAAATGGATGTAGTGTGGATAAAATGGATGTAGAGTGGATAAAAATGGATGTAGATTGGATAAAATGGATGTAGAGTTAATAAAAATGGATGTAGAGTGGATAAAATGGATGTAGATTGGATAAAATGGATGTAGATTGGATAAAATGGATGTAGATTGGATAAAATGGATGTAGAGTGGATAAAAATGGATGTAGAGTATATAAATTGGATGTAGAGTATATAAAATGGATGTAGAGTGGATAAAAATGGATGTAGATTGGATAAAATGGACGTAGAGTGGATAAAAATGGATGTAGAGTATATAAATTGGATGTAGAGTATATAAAATGGATGTAGAGTGGATAAAAATGGATGTCGAGTGGATAAAATGGATGTAGAGTTCATAAAAATGGATGTAGAGTGGATAAAAATGGATGTAGATTGGATAAAATGGATGTAGAGTGGATAAAATGGATGTAGAGTGGATAAAATGGATATAGAGTGGATAAAATGGATGTAGAGTGGATAAAATGGATGTAGAATGGATAAAATGGATGTTGAGTGGATAAAATGGATGTAGAGTGGATAACAATGGATGTAGAGTGGATAAAATGGATGTAGAGTTAATAAAAATGGATGTAGACTGGATATAATGGATGTAGAGAGGATAAAATGGATGTGGAGTGGATAACAATGGATGTAGAGTGGATAAAATGGATGTAGAGTGGATAAAATGGATGAAGAGTGGATAAAATTGTTGTAGAGTGGATGAAATGGATGTAGAGTGGATAAAATGGATGTAGAGTGGATAAAAATGGATGTAGAGTGGATAAAATGGATGTAGAGTGGATAAAATGGATGTAAAGTGGATAAAAATGGATGTCGAGTGGATAAAATGGATGTAGAGTGGATAAAAATAGATGTAGAGAGGATAAAATGGAAGTAGAGTGGATAAAATGGATGTAGAGTGGATGAAAATGGATGTAGAATATATAAATTGGATGTAGAGTATATAAAATGGATGTAGAGTGGATAAAATGGATGTAGAGTGGATAAAAATGGATGTAGAGTGGATAAAATGGATGTAAAGTGGATAAAAATGGATGTAGAGTGGATAAAATGGATGTAGAGTAGATAAAATGGATGTAGAGTGGATAAAAATGGATGTAGAGTGGATAAAATGGATGTAAAGTGGATAAAAATGGATGTCGAGTGGATAAAATGGATGTAGAGTGGATAAAAATAGATGTAGAGAGGATAAAATGGAAGTAGAGTGGATAAAAATGGATGTAGAGTGGATAAAAATGGATGTAGAGTGGATAAAATGGATGTAGAGTTCATAAAAATGGATGTAGAGTGGAAATAATGGATGTAGAGAGGATAAAATGGATGTAGAGTGGATAAAATGGATGTAGAGTTCATAAAAATGGATGTAGAGTGGATAAAAATGGATGTCGATTGGATAAAATGGATGTAGATTGGATAAAATGGATGTAGAGTGGATGAAAATGGATGTAGAATATATAAATTGGATGTAGAGTATATAAAATGGATGTAGAGTGGATAAAATGGATGTACATTTAATAAAAATGGATGTAGAGTGGATAAAAATGGATGTAGAGTGGATAAAATGGATGTAAAGTGGATAAAAATGGATGTAGAGTGGATAAAAATGGATGTAGAGAGGATAAAATGGATGTAGAGTGGATAAAATGGATGTAGAGTTCATAAAAATGGATGTAGAGTGGATAAAAATGGATGTAGATTGGATAAAATGGATGTAGATTGGATAAAATGGATGTAGAGTGGATGAAAATGGATGTAGAATATATAAATTGGATGTAGAGTATATAAAATGGATGTAGAGTGGATAAAATGGATGTAGAGTAGATAAAATGGATGTAGAGTGGATAAAATGGATGTAGAGTGGATAAAAATGGATGTAGAGTGGATAAAATGGATGTAAAGTGGATGAAAATGGATGTCGAGTGGATAAAATGGATGTAGAGTGGATAAAAATAGATGTAGAGAGGATAAAATGGAAGTAGAGTGGATAAAAATGGATGTAGAGTGGATAAAAATGGATGTAGAGTGGATAAAATGGATGTAGAGTGGATAAAAATGGATGTAGAGTGGATAAAATGGATGTACAGTTAATAAAAATGGATGTAGAGTGGAAATAATGGATGTAGAGAGGATAAAATGGATGTAGAGTGGATAAAATGGATGTACATTTAATAAAAATGGATGTAGAGTGGATAAAAATGGATGTAGATTGGATAAAATGGATGTAGAGTGGATAAAAATGGATGTAGAGTAGATAAAATGGATGTAAAGTGGATAAAAATGGATGTAGAGTGGATAAAATGGATGTAGAGTAGATAAAATGGATGTAGAGTGGATAAAATGGATGTAGAGTTGATAAAATGGATGTAAAGTGGATAAAATGGATGTAGAGTTAATAAAAATGGATGTAGAGTGGATAAAATGGATGTAGAGTTGATAAAAATGGATGTAGAGTGGATAAAAATGGATGTAGATTGGATAAAATGGATGTAGAGTGGATAAAAATGGATGTACAGTGGACAAAAATGGATGTAGAGTATATAAATTGGATGTAGAGTATATAAAATGGATGTAGAGTGGAAATAATGGATGTAGAGTGGATAAAATGGATGTAGAGTTCATAAAAATGGCTGTACAGTGGATAAAATGGATGTAGAGTGGATAAAAATGGATTTAGAGTGGATATAATGGATGTAGAGTGGATAAAAATGGATGTAGTGTGGATAAAATGGATGTAGAGTGGATAAAAATGGATGTAGATTGGATAAAATGGATGTAGAGTTAATAAAAACGGATGTAGAGTGGATAAAATGGATGTACAGTTGATAAAAATGGATGTAGAGTGGATAAAAATGGATGTAGATTGGATAAAATGGATGTAGAGTGGATAAAAATGGATGTAGAGTATATAAATTGGATGTAGAGTATATAAAATGGATGTAGAGTGGATAAAAATGGATGTAGATTGGATAAAATGGATGTAGAGTGGATAAAAATGGATGTAGAGTATATAAATTGGATGTAGAGTATATAAAATGGATGTAGAGTGGATAAAAATGGATGTCGAGTGGATAAAATGGATGTAGAGTTCATAAAAATGGATGTAGAGTGGATAAAAATGGATGTAGATTGGATAAAATGGATGTAGAGTGGATAAAATGGATGTAGAGTGGATAAAATGGTTGTAGAGTGGATAAAATGGATGTAGAGTGGATAAAATGGATGTAGAATGGATAAAATGGATGTTGAGTGGATAAAATGGATGTAGAGTGGATAACAATGGATGTAGAGTGGATAAAATGGATGTAGAGTGGATAAAAATGGATGTAGAGTGGATAAAATGGATGTACAGTTAATAAAAATGGATGTAGAGTGGATATAATGGATGTAGAGTTGATAAAATGGATGTAAAGTGGATAAAATGGATGTAGAGTTAATAAAAATGGATGTAGAGTGGAAATAATGGATGTAGAGAGGATAAAATGGATGTAGAGTGGATAAAATGGATGTAGAGTTCATAAAAATGGATGTAGAGTGGATAAAAATGGATGTAGATTGGATAAAATGGATGTAGAGTGGATGAAAATGGATGTAGAATATATAAATTGGATGTAGAGTATATAAAATGGATGTAGAGTGGATAAAATGGATGTACATTTAATAAAAATGGATGTAGAGTGGATAAAAATGGATGTAGAGTGGATAAAATGGATGTAGAGTGGATAAAAATGGATGTAGAGAGGATAAAATGGATGTAGAGTGGATAAAATGGATGTACAGTTAATAAAAATGGATGTAGAGTGGAAATAATGGATGTAGAGAGGATAAAATGGATGTAGAGTGGATAAAATGGATGTAGAGTTCATAAAAATGGATGTAGAGTGGATAAAAATGGATGTAGATTGGATAAAATGGATGTAGATTGGATAAAATGGATGTAGAGTGGATGAAAATGGATGTAGAATATATAAATTGGATGTAGAGTATATAAAATGGATGTAGAGTGGATAAAATGGATGTACATTTAATAAAAATGGATGTAGAGTGGATAAAAATGGATGTAGAGTGGATAAAATGGATGTAAAGTGGATAAAAATGGATGTAGAGTGGATAAAAATGGATGTCGAGTGGATAAAATGGATGTAAAGTGGATAAAAATGGATGTAGAGTGGATAAAATGAATGTAGAGAGGATAAAATGGATGTAGAGTGGATAAAATGGATGTAGAGTGGATAAAATGGATGTAGAGTGGATAAAAATGGATTTAGAGTGGATATAATGGATGTAGAATAGATAAAAATTTATGTAGAGTGGATAAAAATGGATGTAGAGTGGATAAAAATGGATGTAGAGTGGATAAAATGGATGTAGAGTGGATAAAAATGGATGTAGAGAGGATAAAATGGATGTAGAGTGGATAAAATGGATGTACAGTTAATAAAAATGGATGTAGAGTGGATATAATGGATGTAGAGTGGATAAAATGGATGTAGAGTGGATAAAATGGATGTAGAGTTAATAAAAATGGATGTCGAGTGGAAATAATGGATGTAGAGAGGATAAAATGGATGTAGAGTGGATAAAATGGATGTAGAGTTCATAAAAATGGATGTAGAGTGGATAAAAATGGATGTAGATTGGATAAAATGGATGTAGAGTGGATAAAAATGGATGTAGAGTGGATAAAAATGGATGTAGAGTGGATAAAAATAGATGTAGAGAGGATAAAATGGATGTAGAGTGGATAAAAATGGATGTAGAGTGGATAAAAATGGATGTAGAGTGGATAAAATGGATGTAGATTGGATAAAATGGTTGTAGAGTGGATAAAATGGATGTAGAGTAGATAAAATGGATGTAGAGTTGATAAAAATTGATGTAGAGTCGATAAAATGGATGTAGAGTGGATAAAATGGATGTAGAGTGGATAAAAATGGATGTAGAGCGGATACAAATAGATGTAGAGTAGATAAAATGGGTGTAAAATGGATAAAAATGGATGTAGAGTGGATAAAAATGGATGTAGAGTGGATAAAATGGATGTAGAGGGGATAAAATGGATGTAGAGGGGATAAAATGGATGTAGAGTGGATAAAATGGTTGTAGAGTGGATAAAATGGATGTAGAGTTGATAAAAATGGATGTAGAGAGGATAAAATGGATGTAGAGTGGATAAAATGGATGTACAGTTAATAAAATTGGATGTAGAGTGGAAATAATGGATGTAGAGAGGATAAAATGGATGTAGAGTGGATAAAATGGATGTAGAGTTCATAAAAATGGATGTAGAGTGGATAAAAATGGATGTAGATTGGATAAAATGGATGTAGAGTGGATAAAAATGGATGTAGAGTAGATAAAATGGATGTAGAGTGGATAAAATGGATGTAGAGTTGATAAAATGGATGTAAAGTGGATAAAATGGATGTAGAGTTAATAAAAATGGATGTAGAGTGGAAATAATGGATGTAGAGAGGATAAAATGGATGTAGAGTGGATAAAATGGATGTAGAGTTCATAAAAATGGATGTAGAGTGGATAAAAATGGATGTAGATTGGATAAAATGGATGTAGAGTGGATAAAAATGGATGTGGAGTGGATAAAATGGATGTAGAGTGGATGAAAATGGATTTAGAGTGGATATAATGGATGTAGAGTGGATAAAAATGGATGTAGTGTGGATAAAATGGATGTAGAGTGGATAAAAATGGATGTAGAGTTAATAAAAATGGATGTAGAGTGGATAAAATGGATGTAGATTGGATAAAATGGATGTAGATTGGATAAAATGGATGTAGATTGGATAAAATGGATGTAGAGTGGATAAAAATGGATGTAGAGTATATAAATTGGATGTAGAGTATATAAAATGGATGTAGAGTGAATAAAATGGATGTAGAGTGGATAAAAATGGATGTAGAGTGGATAAAATGGATGTAGAGTTCATAAAAATGGATGTAGAGTGGATAAAAATGGATGTAGATTGGATAAAATGGATGTAGAGTGGATAAAATGGACGTAGAGTGGATAAAATGGATGTAGAGTGGATAAAAATGGATTTAGAGTGGATATAATGGATGTAGAGTGGATAAAAATGGATGTAGTGTGGATAAAATGGATGTAGAGTGGATAAAAATGGATGTAGATTGGATAAAATGGATGTAGAGTTAATAAAAATGGATGTAGAGTGGATAAAATGGATGTAGATTGGATAAAATGGATGTAGAGTGGATAAAATGGATGTAGAGTGGATAAAATGGTTGTAGAGTGGATAAAATGGATGTAGAGTGGATAAAATGGATGTAGAATGGATAAAATGGATGTTGAGTGGATAAAATGGATGTAGAGTGGATAACAATGGATGTAGAGTGGATAAAATGGATGTAGAGTGGATAAAAATGGATGTAGAGTGGATAAAATGGATGTACAGTTAATAAAAATGGATGTAGAGTGGATATAATGGATGTAGAGTTGATAAAATGGATGTAAAGTGGATAAAATGGATGTAGAGTTAATAAAAATGGATGTAGAGTGGAAATAATGGATGTAGAGAGGATAAAATGGATGTAGAGTGGATAAAATGGATGTAGAGTTCATAAAAATGGATGTAGAGTGGATAAAAATGGATGTAGATTGGATAAAATGGATGTAGAGTGGATAAAAATGGATGTACAGTGGATAAAAATGGATGTAGAGTGGATAAAAATGGATGTAGAGTGGATAAAATGGATGTTGAGTGGATAAAATGGATGTAGAGTGGATAAAATGGATGTAGAGTGCATAAAAATGGATGTTGAGTGGATAAAATGGATGTAGAGTGGATAAAATGGATGTAGAGTGGATAAAAATTGTATGTAGAGTGGATAAAATGGATGTAGAGTGGATAAAATGGATGTAGAGTGGATAAAATGGATGTAGAGTGGATAAAAAAGGATGTAGAGTGGATAAAATGGATGTAGAATGAATAAAATGGATGTAAAGTGAATAAAAATGGATGTAGAGTGGATAAAATGGATGTAGAGAGGATAAAATGGATGTAGAGTGGATAAAATGGATGTAGAGTGGATAAAATGGATGTAGAGTGGATAAAAATGGATGTAGAGAGGATAAAATGGATGTAGAGTGGATAAAATGGATGTACAGTTAATAAAAATGGATGTAGAGTGGAAATAATGGATGTAGAGAGGATAAAATGGATGTAGAGTGGATAAAATGGATGTAGAGTGGATAAAAATGGATGTAGATTGGATAAAATGGATGTAGATTGGATAAAATGGATGTAGAGTGGATGAAAATGAATGTAGAATATATAAATTGGATGTAGAGTATATAAAATGGATGTAGAGTGGATAAAATGGATGTACATTTAATAAAAATGGATGTAGAGTGGATAAAAATGCATGTAGAGTGGATAAAATGGATGTAAAGTGGATAAAAATGAATGTAGAGTGGATAAAATGGATGTAGAGTAGATAAAATGGATGTAGAGTGGATAAAAATGGATGTAGAGTGGATAAAATGGATGTAAAGTGGATGAAAATGGATGTAGAGTGGATAAAATGGATGTAGAGTGGATAAAAATAGATGTAGAGAGGATAAAATGGAAGTAGAGTGGATAAAAATGGATGTAGAGTGGATAAAAATGGATGTAGAGTGGATAAAATGGATGTAGAGTGGATAAAAATGGATGTAGAGTGGATAAAATGGATGTACAGTTAATAAAAATGGATGTAGAGTGGAAATAATGGATGTAGAGAGGATAAAATGGATGTAGAGTGGATAAAATGGATGTAGAGTTCATAAAAATGGATGTAGAGTGGATAAAAATGGATGTAGATTGGATAAAATGGATGTAGATTGGATAAAATGGATGTAGATTGGATAAAATGGATGTAGAGTGGATGAAAATGAATGTAGAATATATAAATTGGATGTAGAGTATATAAAATGGATGTAGAGTGGATAAAATGGATGTACATTTAATAAAAATGGATGTAGAGTGGATAAAAATGGATGTAGAGTGGATAAAAAAGATGTAAAGTGGATAAAAATGGATGTAGAGTGGATAAAATGGATGTAGAGTGGATAAAATGGATGTAGAGTGGATAAAAATGGATGTAGAGTGGATAAAATGGATGTAAAGTGGATAAAAATGGATGTCGAGTGGATAAAATGGATGTAGAGTGGATAAAAATAGATGTAGAGAGGATAAAATGGAAGTAGAGTGGATAAAAATGGATGTAGAGTGGATAAAAATGGATGTAGAGTGGATAAAATGGATGTAGAGTGGATAAAAATGGATGTAGAGTGGATAAAATGGATGTACAGTTAATAAAAATGGATGTAGAGTGGAAATAATGGATGTAGAGAGGATAAAATGGATGTAGAGTGGATAAAATGGATGTAGAGTTCATAAAAATGGATGTAGAGTGGATAAAAATGGATGTAGATTGGATAAAATGGATGTAGAGTGGATAAAAATGGATGTAGAGTAGATAAAATGGATGTAGAGTGGATAAAATGGATGTAGAGTTGATAAAATGGATGTAAAGTGGATAAAATGGATGTAGAGTTAATAAAAATGGATGTAGAGTGGAAATAATGGATGTAGAGAGGATAAAATGGATGTAGAGTGGATAAAATGGATGTAGAGTTCATAAAAATGGATGTAGAGTGGATAAAAATGGATGTAGATTGGATAAAATGGATGTAGAGTGGATAAAAATGGATGTGGAGTGGATAAAATGGATGTAGAGTGGATAAAATGGATTTAGAGTGGATATAATGGATGTAGAGTGGATAAAAATGGATGTAGTGTGGATAAAATGGATGTAGAGTGGATAAAAATGGATGTAGATTGGATAAAATGGATGTAGAGTTAATAAAAATGGATGTAGAGTGGATAAAATGGATGTAGATTGGATAAAATGGATGTAGATTGGATAAAATGGATGTAGAGTGGATAAAAATGGATGTAGAGTATATAAATTGGATGTAGAGTATATAAAATGGATGTAGAGTGGATAAAATGGATGTAGAGTGGATAAAAATGGATGTAGAGTGGATAAAATGGATGTAGAGTTCACAAAAATGGATGTAGAGTGGATAAAAATGGATGTAGATTGGATAAAATGGATGTAGAGTGGATAAAATGGATGTAGAGTGGATAAAATGGATGTAGAGTGGATAAAAATGGATTTAGAGTGGATATAATGGATGTAGAGTGGATAAAAATGGATGTAGTGTGGATAAAATGGATGTAGAGTGGATAAAAATGGATGTAGATTGGATAAAATGGATGTAGAGTTAATAAAAATGGATGTAGAGTGGATAAAATGGATGTAGATTGGATAAAATGGATGTAGAGTGGATAAAATGGATGTAGAGTGGATAAAATGGTTGTAGAGTGGGTAAAATGGATGTAGAGTGGATAAAATGGATGTAGAGTGGATAAAATGGATGTTGAGTGGATAAAATGGATGTAGAGTGGATAAAAATGGATGTAGAGTGGATAAAATGGATGTAGAGTGGATAAAAATGGATGTAGAGTGGATAAAATGGATGTACAGTTAATAAAAATGGATGTAGAGTGGATATAATGGATGTAGAGTTGATAAAATGGATGTAAAGTGGATAAAATGGATGTAGAGTTAATAAAAATGGATGTAGAGTGGAAATAATGGATGTAGAGAGGATAAAATGGATGTAGAGTGGATAAAATGGATGTAGAGTTCATAAAAATGGATGTAGAGTGGATAAAAATGGATGTAGATTGGATAAAATGGATGTAGAGTGGATAAAAATGGATGTACAGTGGATAAAAATGGATGTAGAGTGGATAAAAATGGATGTAGAGTGGATAAAATGGATGTTGAGTGGATAAAATGGATGTAGAGTGGATAAAATGGATGTAGAGTGCATAAAAATGGATGTTGAGTGGATAAAATGGAGGTAGAGTGGATAAAATGGATGTAAAGTGGATAAAAATTGTATGTAGAGTGGATAAAATGGATGTAGAGTGGATAAAATGGATGTAGAGTGGATAAAATGGATGTAGAGTGGATAAAAAGGATGTAGAGTGGATAAAATGGATGTAGAATGAATAAAATGGATGTAAAGTGAATAAAAATGGATGTAGAGTGGATAAAATGGATGTAGAGAGGATAAAATGGATGTAGAGTGGATAAAATGGATGTAGAGTGGATAAAATGGATGTAGAGTGGATAAAAATGGATGTAGAGAGGATAAAATGGATGTAGAGTGGATAAAATGGATGTACAGTTAATAAAAATGTATGTAGAGTGGAAATAATGGATGTAGAGAGGATAAAATGGATGTAGAGTGGATAAAATGGATGTAGAGTTCATAAAAATGGATGTAGAGTGGATAAAAATGGATGTAGATTGGATAAAATGGATGTAGATTGGATAAAATGGATGTAGAGTGGATGAAAATGAATGTAGAATATATAAATTGGATGTAGAGTATATAAAATGGATGTAGAGTGGATAAAATGGATGTACATTTAATAAAAATGGATGTAGAGTGGATAAAAATGGATGTAGAGTGGATAAAATGGATGTAAAGTGGATAAAAATGGATGTAGAGTGGATAAAATGGATGTAGAGTAGATAAAATGGATGTAGAGTGGATAAAAATGGATGTAGAGTGGATAAAATGGATGTAAAGTGGATAAAAATGGATGTCGAGTGGATAAAATGGATGTAGAGTGGATAAAAATAGATGTAGAGAGGATAAAATGGAAGTAGAGTGGATAAAAATGGATGTAGAGTGGATAAAAATGGATGTAGAGTGGATAAAATGGATGTAGAGTGGATAAAAATGGATGTAGAGTGGATAAAATGGATGTACAGTTAATAAAAATGGATGTAGAGTGGAAATAATGGATGTAGAGAGGATAAAATGGATGTAGAGTGGATAAAATGGATGTAGAGTGGATAAAAATGGATGTAGAGTGGATAAAAATGGATGTAGATTGGATAAAATGGATGTAGATTGGATAAAATGGATGTAGAGTGGATGAAAATGGATGTAGAGTATATAAATTGGATGTAGAGTATATAAAATGGATGTAGAGTGGATAAAATGGATGTACATTTAATAAAAATGGATGTAGAGTGGATAAAATGGATGTACATTTAATAAAAATGGATGTAGAGTGGATAAAAATGGATGTAGAGTGGATAAAATGGATGTAAAGTGGATAAAAATGGATGTAGAGTGGATAAAATGGATGTAGAGTAGATAAAATGGATGTAGAGTGGATAAAATGGATGTAGAGTTGATAAAATGGATGTAGATTGGATAAAATGGATGTAGAGTGGATGAAAATGGATGTAGAATATATAAATTGGATGTAGAGTATATAAAATGGATGTAGAGTGGATAAAATGGATGTACATTTAATAAAAATGGATGTAGAGTGGATAAAAATGGATGTAGAGTGGATAAAATGGATGTAAAGTGGATAAAAATGGATGTAGAGTGGATAAAATGGATGTAGAGTAGATAAAATGGATGTAGAGTGGATAAAATGGATGTAGAGTTGATAAAATGGATGTAAAGTGGATAAAATGGATGTAGAGTTAATAAAAATGGATGTAGAGTGGATAAAATGGATGTAGAGTTAATAAAAATGGATGTAGACTGGATATAATGGATGTAGAGAGGATAAAATGGATGTGGAGTGGATAACAATGGATGTAGAGTGGATAAAATGGATGTAGAGTGGATAAAATGGATGAAGAGTGGATAAAATTGTTGTAGAGTGGATGAAATGGATGTAGAGTGGATAAAATGGATGTAGAGTGGATAAAAATGGATGTAGAGTGGATAAAATGGATGTAGAATGGATAAAATGGATGTAAAGTGGATAAAAATGGATGTCGAGTGGATAAAATGGATGAAGAGTGGATAAAATTGTTGTAGAGTGGATAAAATGGATGTAGAATGGATAAAATGGATGTAAAGTGGATAAAAATGGATGTCGAGTGGATAAAATGGATGTAGAGTGGATAAAAATGGATGTAGAGTGGATAAAATGGATGTAGATTGGATAAAATGGATGTAGAGTGGATAAAATGGATGTAGAGTGGATAAAATGGTTGTAGAGTGGATAAAATGGATGTAGAGTGGATAAAATGAATGTAGAATGGATAAAATGGATGTTGAGTGGATAAAATGGATGTAGAGTGGATAACAATGGATGTAGAGTGGATAAAATGGATGTAGAGTGGATAAAAATGGATGTAGAGTGGATAAAATGGATGTACAGTTAATAAAAATGGATGTAGAGTGGATATAATGGATGTAGAGTTGATAAAATGGATGTAAAGTGGATAAAATGGATGTAGAGTTAATAAAAATGGATGTAGAGTGGAAATAATGGATGTAGAGAGGATAAAATGGATGTAGAGTTCATAAAAATGGATGTAGAGTGGATAAAAATGGATGTAGATTGGATAAAATGGATGTAGAGTGGATAAAAATGGATGTACAGTGGATAAAAATGGATGTAGAGTGGATAAAAATGGATGTAGAGTGGATAAAATGGATGTTGAGTGGATAAAATGGATGTAGAGTGGATAAAATGGATGTAGAGTGCATAAAAATGGATGTTGAGTGGATAAAATGGATGTAGAGTGGATAAAATGGATGTAAAGTGGATAAAAATTGTATGTAGAGTGGATAAAATGGATGTAGAGTGGATAAAATGGATGTAGAGTGGATAAAATGGATGTAGAGTGGATAAAAAAGGATGTAGAGTGGATAAAATGGATGTAGAATGAATAAAATGGATGTAAAGTGAATAAAAATGGATGTAGAGTGGATAAAATGGATGTAGAGAGGATAAAATGCATGTAGAGTGGATAAAATGGATGTAGAGTGGATAAAATGGATGTAGAGTGGATAAAAATGGATGTAGAGAGGATAAAATGGATGTAGAGTGGATAAAATGGATGTACAGTTAATAAAAATGGATGTAGAGTGGAAATAATGGATGTAGAGAGGATAAAATGGATGTAGAGTGGATAAAATGGATGTAGAGTTCATAAAAATGGATGTAGAGTGGATAAAAATGGATGTAGATTGGATAAAATGGATGTAGATTGGATAAAATGGATGTAGAGTGGATGAAAATGAATGTAGAATATATAAATTGGATGTAGAGTATATAAAATGGATGTAGAGTGGATAAAATGGATGTACATTTAATAAAAATGGATGTAGAGTGGATAAAAATGGATGTAGAGTGGATAAAATGGATGTAAAGTGGATAAAAATGGATGTAGAGTGGATAAAATGGATGTAGAGTAGATAAAATGGATGTAGAGTGGATAAAAATGGATGTAGAGTGGATAAAATGGATGTAAAGTGGATAAAAATGGATGTCGAGTGGATAAAATGGATGTAGAGTGGATAAAAATAGATGTAGAGAGGATAAAATGGAAGTAGAGTGGATAAAAATGGATGTAGAGTGGATAAAAATGGATGTAGAGTGGATAAAATGGATGTAGAGTGGATAAAAATGGATGTAGAGTGGATAAAATGGATGTACAGTTAATAAAAATGGATGTAGAGTGGAAATAATGGATGTAGAGAGGATAAAATGGATGTAGAGTGGATAAAATGGATGTAGAGTTCATAAAAATGGATGTAGAGTGGATAAAAATGGATGTAGATTGGATAAAATGGATGTAGATTGGATAAAATGGATGTAGAGTGGATGAAAATGGATGTAGAATATATAAATTGGATGTAGAGTATATAAAATGGATGTAGAGTGGATAAAATGGATGTACATTTAATAAAAATGGATGTAGAGTGGATAAAATGGTTGTACATTTAATAAAAATGGATGTAGAGTGGATAAAAATGGATGTCGAGTGGATAAAATGGATGTAAAGTGGATAAAAATGGATGTAGAGTGGATAAAATGGATGTAGAGTAGATAAAATGGATGTAGAGTGGATAAAATGGATGTAGAGTTGATAAAATGGATGTAGATTGGATAAAATGGATGTAGAGTGGATGAAAATGGATGTAGAATATATAAATTGGATGTAGAGTATATAAAATGGATGTAGAGTGGATAAAATGGATGTACATTTAATAAAAATGGATGTAGAGTGGATAAAAATGGATGTAGAGTGGATAAAATGGATGTAAAGTGGATAAAAATGGATGTAGAGTGGATAAAATGGATGTAGAGTAGATAAAATGGATGTAGAGTGGATAAAATGGATGTAGAGTTGATAAAATGGATGTAAAGTGGATAAAATGGATGTAGAGTTAATAAAAATGGATGTAGAGTGGATAAAATGGATGTAGAGTTCATAAAAATGGATGTAGAGTGGATAAAAATGGATGTAGATTGGATAAAATGGATGTAGAGTGGATAAAATGGATGTAGAGTGGATAAAATGGTTGTAGAGTGGATAAAATGGATGTAGAGTGGATAAAATGGATGTAGAGTGGATAAAATGGATGTAGAGTGGATAAAAATGGATGTAGAGTGGATAAAATGGATGTAGAATGGATAAAATGGATGTAAAGTGGATAAAAATGGATGTCGAGTGGATAAAATGGATGAAGAGTGGATAAAATTGTTGTAGAGTGGATAAAATGGATGTAGAATGGATAAAATGGATGTAAAGTGGATAAAAATGGATGTCGAGTGGATAAAATGGATGTAGAGTGGATAAAAATAGATGTAGAGAGGATAAAATGGAAGTAGAGTGGATAAAAATGGATGTAGAGTGGATAAAAATGGATGTAGAGTGGATAAAAATGGATGTAGATTGGATAAAATGGATGTAGAGTGGATGAAAATGGATGTAGAATATATAAATTGGATGTAGAGTATATAAAATGGATGTAGAGTGGATAAAATGGATGTACATTTAATAAAAATGGATGTAGAGTGGATAAAAATGGATGTAGAGTGGATAAAATGGATGTAGAGTGGATAAAAATGGATGTAGAGAGGATAAAATGGATGTAGAGTGGATAAAATGGATGTACATTTAATAAAAATGGATGTAGAGTGGATAAAAATGGATGTAGAGTGGATAAAATGGATGTAAAGTGGATAAAAATGGATGTAGAGTGGATAAAAATGGATGTCGAGTGGATAAAATAGATGTAGAGTGGATAAAAATAGATGTAGAGAGGATAAAATGGAAGTAGAGTGGATAAAAATGGATGTAGAGTGGATAAAAATGGATGTAGAGTGGATAAAATGGATGAAGTGTGGATAAAATTGTTGTAGAGTGGATGAAATGGATGTAGAGTGGATAAAATGGATGTAGAGTGGATAAAAATGGATGTAGAGTGGATAAAATGGATGTAGAATGGATAAAATGGATGTAAAGTGGATAAAAATGGATGTCGAGTGGATAAAATGGATGTAGAGTGGATAAAAATAGATGTAGAGAGGATAAAATGGATGTAGAGTGGATAAAATGGATGTACATTTAATAAAAATGGATGTAGAGTGGATAAAAATGGATGTAGAGTGGATAAAATGGATGTAGAGTGGATAAAAATGGATGTAGAGAGGATAAAATGGATGTAGAGTGGATAAAATGGATGTACAGTTAATAAAAATGGATGTAGAGTGGAAATAATGGATGTAGAGAGGATAAAATGGATGTAGAGTGGATAAAATGGATGTAGAGAGGATAAAATGCATGTAGAGTGGATAAAATGGATGTAGAGTGGATAAAATGGATGTAGAGTGGATAAAAATGGATGTAGAGAGGATAAAATGGATGTAGAGTGGATAAAATGGATGTACAGTTAATAAAAATGGATGTAGAGTGGATAAAAATGGATGTAGAGTGGATAAAATGGATGTAGAGTGGATAAAAATGGATGTAGAGAGGATAAAATGGATGTAGAGTGGATAAAATGGATGTACAGTTAATAAAAATGGATGTAGAGTGGAAATAATGGATGTAGAGAGGATAAAATGGATGTAGAGTGGATAAAATGGATGTAGAGAGGATAAAATGCATGTAGAGTGGATAAAATGGATGTAGAGTGGATAAAATGGATGTAGAGTGGATAAAAATGGATGTAGAGTGGATAAAATGGATGTAAAGTGGATAAAAATGGATGTCGAGTGGATAAAATGGATGTAGAGTGGATAAAAATAGATGTAGAGAGGATAAAATGGAAGTAGAGTGGATAAAAATGGATGTAGAGTGGATAAAAATGGATGTAGAGTGGATAAAATGGATGTAGAGTGGATAAAAATGGATGTAGAGTGGATAAAATGGATGTACAGTTAATAAAAATGGATGTAGAGTGGAAATAATGGATGTAGAGAGGATAAAATGGATGTAGAGTGGATAAAATGGATGTAGAGTTCATAAAAATGGATGTAGAGTGGATAAAAATGGATGTAGATTGGATAAAATGGATGTAGATTGGATAAAATGGATGTAGAGTGGATGAAAATGGATGTAGAATATATAAATTGGATGTAGAGTATATAAAATGGATGTAGAGTGGATAAAATGGATGTACATTTAATAAAAATGGATGTAGAGTGGATAAAATGGATGTACATTTAATAAAAATGGATGTAGAGTGGATAAAAATGGATGTAGAGTGGATAAAATGGATGTAAAGTGGATAAAAATGGATGTAGAGTGGATAAAATGGATGTAGAGTAGATAAAATGGATGTAGAGTGGATAAAATGGATGTAGAGTTGATAAAATGGATGTAGATTGGATAAAATGGATGTAGAGTGGATGAAAATGGATGTAGAATATATAAATTGGATGTAGAGTATATAAAATGGATGTAGAGTGGATAAAATGGATGTACATTTAATAAAAATGGATGTAGAGTGGATAAAAATGGATGTAGAGTGGATAAAATGGATGTAAAGTGGATAAAAATGGATGTAGAGTGGATAAAATGGATGTAGAGTAGATAAAATGGATGTAGAGTGGATAAAATGGATGTAGAGTTGATAAAATGGATGTAAAGTGGATAAAATGGATGTAGAGTTAATAAAAATGGATGTAGAGTGGATAAAACGGATGTAAAGTGGATAAAAATGGATGTAGAGTGGATAAAATGGATGTAGAGTAGATAAAATGGATGTAGAGTGGATAAAATGGATGTAGAGTTGATAAAATGGATGTAAAGTGGATAAAATGGATGTAGAGTTAATAAAAATGGATGTAGAGTGGATAAAATGGATGTAGAGTTGATAAAAATGGATGTAGAGTGGATAAAAATGGATGTAGATTGGATAAAATGGATGTAGAGTGGATAAAAATGGATGTACAGTGGACAAAAATGGATGTAGAGTATATAAATTGGATGTAGAGTATATAAAATGGATGTAGAGTGGAAATAATGGATGTAGAGTGGATAAAATGGATGTAGAGTTCATAAAAATGGATGTACAGTGGATAAAATGGATGTAGAGTGGATAAAAATGGATTTAGAGTGGATATAATGGATGTAGAGTGGATAAAAATGGATGTAGTGTGGATAAAATGGATGTAGAGTGGATAAAAATGGATGTAGATTGGATAAAATGGATGTAGAGTTAATAAAAATGGATGTAGAGTGGATAAAATGGATGTACAGTTGATAAAAATGGATGTAGAGTGGATAAAAATGGATGTAGATTGGATAAAATGGATGTAGAGTGGATAAAAATGGATGTAGAGTATATAAATTGGATGTAGAGTATATAAAATGGATGTAGAGTGGATAAAAATGGATGTAGATTGGATAAAATGGATGTAGAGTGGATAAAAATGGATGTAGAGTATATAAATTGGATGTAGAGTATATAAAATGGATGTAGAGTGGATAAAAATGGATGTCGAGTGGATAAAATGGATGTAGAGTTCATAAAAATGGATGTAGAGTGGATAAAAATGGATGTAGATTGGATAAAATGGATGTAGAGTGGATAAAATGGATGTAGAGTGGATAAAATGGTTGTAGAGTGGATAAAATGGATGTAGAGTGGATAAAATGGATGTAGAATGGATAAAATGGATGTTGAGTGGATAAAATGGATGTAGAGTGGATAACAATGGATGTAGAGTGGATAAAATGGATGTAGAGTGGATAAAAATGGATGTAGAGTGGATAAAATGGATGTACAGTTAATAAAAATGGATGTAGAGTGGATATAATGGATGTAGAGTTGATAAAATGGATGTAAAGTGGATAAAATGGATGTAGAGTTAATAAAAATGGATGTAGAGTGGAAATAATGGATGTAGAGAGGATAAAATGGATGTAGAGTGGATAAAATGGATGTAGAGTTCATAAAAATGGATGTAGAGTGGATAAAAATGGATGTAGATTGGATAAAATGGATGTAGAGTGGATGAAAATGGATGTAGAATATATAAATTGGATGTAGAGTATATAAAATGGATGTAGAGTGGATAAAATGGATGTACATTTAATAAAAATGGATGTAGAGTGGATAAAAATGGATGTAGAGTGGATAAAATGGATGTAGAGTGGATAAAAATGGATGTAGAGAGGATAAAATGGATGTAGAGTGGATAAAATGGATGTACAGTTAATAAAAATGGATGTAGAGTGGAAATAATGGATGTAGAGAGGATAAAATGGATGTAGAGTGGATAAAATGGATGTAGAGTTCATAAAAATGGATGTAGAGTGGATAAAAATGGATGTAGATTGGATAAAATGGATGTAGATTGGATAAAATGGATGTAGAGTGGATGAAAATGGATGTAGAATATATAAATTGGATGTAGAGTATATAAAATGGATGTAGAGTGGATAAAATGGATGTACATTTAATAAAAATGGATGTAGAGTGGATAAAAATGGATGTAGAGTGGATAAAATGGATGTAAAGTGGATAAAAATGGATGTAGAGTGGATAAAAATGGATGTCGAGTGGATAAAATGGATGTAAAGTGGATAAAAATGGATGTAGAGTGGATGAAAAAGGATGTAGAGTGGATAAAATGGATGTAGAATGAATAAAATGGATGTAAAGTGAATAAAAATGGATGTAGAGTGGATAAAATGAATGTAGAGAGGATAAAATGCATGTAGAGTGGATAAAATGGATGTAGAGTGGATAAAATGGATGTAGAGTGGATAAAAATGGATTTAGAGTGGATATAATGGATGTAGAATAGATAAAAATTTATGTAGAGTGGATAAAAATGGATGTAGAGTGGATAAAAATGGATGTAGAGTGGATAAAATGGATGTAGAGTGGATAAAAATGGATGTAGAGAGGATAAAATGGATGTAGAGTGGATAAAATGGATGTACAGTTAATAAAAATGGATGTAGAGTGGATATAATGGATGTAGAGTTGATAAAATGGATGTAAAGTGGATAAAATGGATGTAGAGTTAATAAAAATGGATGTCGAGTGGAAATAATGGATGTAGAGAGGATAAAATGGATGTAGAGTGGATAAAATGGATGTAGAGTTCATAAAAATGGATGTAGAGTGGATAAAAATGGATGTAGATTGGATAAAATGGATGTAGAGTGGATAAAAATGGATGTAAAGTGGATAAAAATGGATGTAGAGTGGATAAAAATAGATTTAGAGAGGATAAAATGGATGTAGAGTGGATAAAAATGGATGTAGAGTGGATAAAATGGATGTAGAGTTCATAAAAATGGATGTAGAGTGGATAAAAATGGATGTAGATTGGATAAAATGGATGTAGATTGGATAAAATGGATGTAGAGTGGATGAAAATGGATGTAGAGTATATAAATTGGATGTAGAGTATATAAAATGGATGTAGAGTGGATAAAATGGATGTACATTTAATAAAAATGGATGTAGAGTGGATAAAATGGATGTACATTTAATAAAAATGGATGTAGAGTGGATAAAAATGGATGTAGAGTGGATAAAATGGATGTAAAGTGGATAAAAATGGATGTAGAGTGGATAAAATGGATGTAGAGTAGATAAAATGGATGTAGAGTGGATAAAATGGATGTAGAGTTGATAAAATGGATGTAGATTGGATAAAATGGATGTAGAGTGGATGAAAATGGATGTAGAGTATATAAATTGGATGTAGAGTATATAAAATGGATGTAGAGTGGATAAAATGGATGTACATTTAATAAAAATGGATGTAGAGTGGATAAAAATGGATGTAGAGTGGATAAAATGGATGTAAAGTGGATAAAAATGGATGTAGAGTGGATAAAATGGATGTAGAGTGGATAAAATGGATGTAGAGTGGATAAAATGGATGTAGAGTTGATAAAATGGATGTAAAGTGGATAAAATGGATGTAGAGTTAATAAAAATGGATGTAGAGTGGATAAAACGGATGTAGAGTGGATAAAAATGGATGTAGAGTGGATAAAATGGATGTAGAGTAGATAAAATGGATGTAGAGTGGATAAAATGGATGTAGAGTTGATAAAATGGATGTAAAGTGGATAAAATGGATGTAGAGTTAATAAAAATGGATGTAGAGTGGATAAAATGGATGTAGAGTGGATAAAAATGGATGTAGATTGGATAAAATGGATGTAGAGTGGATAAAATGGATGTAGAGTGGATAAAATGGTTGTAGAGTGGATAAAATGGATGTAGAGTGGATAAAATGGATGTAGAATGGATAAAATGGATGTTGAGTGGATAAAATGGATGTAGAGTGGATAAAATGGATGTAGAGTTCATAAAAATGGATGTACAGTGGATAAAATGGATGTAGAGTGGATAAAAATGGATTTAGAGTGGATATAATGGATGTAGAGTGGATAAAAATGGATGTAGTGTGGATAAAATGGATGTAGAGTGGATAAAAATGGATGTAGATTGGATAAAATGGATGTAGAGTTAATAAAAATGGATGTAGAGTGGATAAAATGGATGTACAGTTGATAAAAATGGATGTAGAGTGGATAAAAATGGATGTAGATTGGATAAAATGGATGTAGAGTGGATAAAAATGGATGTAGAGTATATAAATTGGATGTAGAGTATATAAAATGGATGTAGAGTGGATAAAAATGGATGTAGATTGGATAAAATGGATGTAGAGTGGATAAAAATGGATGTAGAGTATATAAATTGGATGTAGAGTATATAAAATGGATGTAGAGTGGATAAAAATGGATGTCGAGTGGATAAAATGGATGTAGAGTTCATAAAAATGGATGTAGAGTGGATAAAAATGGATGTAGATTGGATAAAATGGATGTAGAGTGGATAAAATGGATGTAGAGTGGATAAAATGGTTGTAGAGTGGATAAAATGGATGTAGAGTGGATAAAATGGATGTAGAATGGATAAAATGGATGTTGAGTGGATAAAATGGATGTAGAGTGGATAAAATGGATGTAGAGTTCATAAAAATGGATGTACAGTGGATAAAATGGATGTAGAGTGGATAAAAATGGATTTAGAGTGGATATAATGGATGTAGAGTGGATAAAAATGGATGTAGTGTGGATAAAATGGATGTAGAGTGGATAAAAATGGATGTAGATTGGATAAAATGGATGTAGAGTTAATAAAAATGGATGTAGAGTGGATAACAATGGATGTAGAGTGGATAAAATGGATGTAGAGTGGATAAAAATGGATGTAGAGTGGATAAAATGGATGTACAGTTAATAAAAATGGATGTAGAGTGGATATAATGGATGTAGAGTTGATAAAATGGATGTAAAGTGGATAAAATGGATGTAGAGTTAATAAAAATGGATGTAGAGTGGAAATAATGGATGTAGAGAGGATAAAATGGATGTAGAGTGGATAAAATGGATGTAGAGTTCATAAAAATGGATGTAGAGTGGATAAAAATGGATGTAGATTGGATAAAATGGATGTAGAGTGGATGAAAATGGATGTAGAATATATAAATTGGATGTAGAGTATATAAAATGGATGTAGAGTGGATAAAATGGATGTACATTTAATAAAAATGGATGTAGAGTGGATAAAAATGGATGTAGAGTGGATAAAATGGATGTAGAGTGGATAAAAATGGATGTAGAGAGGATAAAATGGATGTAGAGTGGATAAAATGGATGTACAGTTAATAAAAATGGATGTAGAGTGGAAATAATGGATGTAGAGAGGATAAAATGGATGTAGAGTGGATAAAATGGATGTAGAGTTCATAAAAATGGATGTAGAGTGGATAAAAATGGATGTAGATTGGATAAAATGGATGTAGAGTGGATGAAAATGGATGTAGAATATATAAATTGGATGTAGAGTATATAAAATGGATGTAGAGTGGATAAAATGGATGTACATTTAATAAAAATGGATGTAGAGTGGATAAAAATGGATGTAGAGTGGATAAAATGGATGTAAAGTGGATAAAAATGGATGTAGAGTGGATAAAAATGGATGTCGAGTGGATAAAATGGATGTAAAGTGGATAAAAATGGATGTAGAGTGGATGAAAAAGGATGTAGAGTGGATAAAATGGATGTAGAATGAATAAAATGGATGTAAAGTGAATAAAAATGGATGTAGAGTGGATAAAATGAATGTAGAGAGGATAAAATGCATGTAGAGTGGATAAAATGGATGTAGAGTGGATAAAATGGATGTAGAGTGGATAAAAATGGATTTAGAGTGGATATAATGGATGTAGAATAGATAAAAATTTATGTAGAGTGGATAAAAATGGATGTAGAGTGGATAAAAATGGATGTAGAGTGGATAAAATGGATGTAGAGTGGATAAAAATGGATGTAGAGAGGATAAAATGGATGTAGAGTGGATAAAATGGATGTACAGTTAATAAAAATGGATGTAGAGTGGATATAATGGATGTAGAGTTGATAAAATGGATGTAAAGTGGATAAAATGGATGTAGAGTTAATAAAAATGGATGTCGAGTGGAAATAATGGATGTAGAGAGGATAAAATGGATGTAGAGTGGATAAAATGGATGTAGAGTTCATAAAAATGGATGTAGAGTGGATAAAAATGGATGTAGATTGGATAAAATGGATGTAGAGTGGATAAAAATGGATGTAAAGTGGATAAAAATGGATGTAGAGTGGATAAAAATAGATTTAGAGAGGATAAAATGGATGTAGAGTGGATAAAAATGGATGTAGAGTGGATAAAAATGGATGTAGAGTGGATAAAATGGATGTAGAGTGGATAAAATGGATGTAGAGTGGATAAAAATGGATGTAGAGTGGATAAAAATGGATGTAGAGTGGATAAAATGGATGTAGATTGGATAAAATGGTTGTAGAGTGGATAAAATGGATGTAGAGTAGATAAAATGGATGTAGAGTTGATAAAAATTGATGTAGAGTCGATAAAATGGATGTAGAGTGGATAAAATGGATGTAGAGTGGATAAAAATGGATGTAGAGCGGATACAAATGGATGTAGAGTAGATAAAATGGGTGTAAAATGGATAAAAATGGATGTAGAGTGGATAAAAATGGATGTAGAGTGGATAAAATGGATGTAGAGGGGATAAAATGGATGTAGAGTGGATAAAATGGATGTAGAGGGGATAAAATGGATGTAGAGTGGATAAAATGGTTGTAGAGTGGATAAAATGGATGTAGAGTTGATAAAAATGGATGTAGAGAGGATAAAATGGATGTAGAGTGGATAAAATGGATGTACAGTTAATAAAAATGGATGTAGAGTGGAAATAATGGATGTAGAGAGGATAAAATGGATGTAGAGTGGATAAAATGGATGTAGAGTTCATAAAAATGGATGTAGAGTGGATAAAAATGGATGTAGATTGGATAAAATGGATGTAGAGTGGATAAAAATGGATGTAGAGTAGATAAAATGGATGTAGAGTGGATAAAATGGATGTAGAGTTGATAAAATGGATGTAAAGTGGATAAAATGGATGTAGAGTTAATAAAAATGGATGTAGAGTGGAAATAATGGATGTAGAGAGGATAAAATGGATGTAGAGTGGATAAAATGGATGTAGAGTGGAAATAATGGATGTAGAGAGGATAAAATGGATGTAGAGTGGATAAAATGGATGTAGAGTTCATAAAAATGGATGTAGAGTGGATAAAAATGGATGTAGATTGGATAAAATGGATGTAGAGTGGATAAAAATGGATGTGGAGTGGATAAAATGGATGTAGAGTGGATAAAAATGGATTTAGAGTGGATAAAAATGGATGTAGTGTGGATAAAATGGATGTAGAGTGGATAAAAATGGATGTAGAGTTAATAAAAATGGATGTAGAGTGGATAAAATGGATGTAGATTGGATAAAATGGATGTAGATTGGATAAAATGGATGTAGAGTGGATAAAAATGGATGTAGAGTATATAAATTGGATGTAGAGTATATAAAATGGATGTAGAGTGGATAAAATGGATGTAGAGTGGATAAAAATGGATGTAGAGTGGATAAAATGGATGTAGAGTTCATAAAAATGGATGTAGAGTGGATAAAAATGGATGTAGATTGGATAAAATGGATGTAGAGTGGATAAAATGGACGTAGAGTGGATAAAATGGATGTAGAGTGGATAAAAATGGATTTAGAGTGGATATAATGGATGTAGAGTGGATAAAAATGGATGTAGAGTGGATAAAATGGATGTAGAGTGGATAAAAATGGATGTAGATTGGATAAAATGGATGTAGAGTTAATAAAAATGGATGTAGAGTGGATAAAATGGATGTAGATTGGATAAAATGGATGTAGAGTGGATAAAATGGATGTAGAGTGGATAAAATGGTTGTAGAGTGGATAAAATGGATGTAGAGTGGATAAAATGGATGTAGAGTGGATAAAATGGATGTAGAGTGGATAAAATGGATGTAGAGTGGATAAAAATGGATGTAGAGTGGATAAAATGGATGTAGAGTGGATAAAAATGGATGTAGAGTGGATAAAATGTATGTACAGTTAATAAAAATGGATGTAGAGTGGATATAATGGATGTAGAGTTGATAAAATGGATGTAAAGTGGATAAAATGGATGTAGAGTTAATAAAAATGGATGTAGAGTGGAAATAATGGATGTAGAGAGGATAAAATGGATGTAGAGTGGATAAAATGGATGTAGAGTTCATAAAAATGGATGTAGAGTGGATAAAAATGGATGTAGATTGGATAAAATGGATGTAGAGTGGATAAAAATGGATGTACAGTGGATAAAAATGGATGTAGAGTGGATAAAAATGGATGTAGAGTGGATAAAATGGATGTTGAGTGGATAAAATGGATGTAGAGTGGATAAAATGGATGTAGAGTGCATAAAAATGGATGTTGAGTGGATAAAATGGATGTAGAGTGGATAAAATGGATGTAAAGTGGATAAAAATTGTATGTAGAGTGGATAAAATGGATGTAGAGAGGATAAAATGCATGTAGAGTGGATAAAATGGATGTAGAGTGGATAAAATGGATGTAGAGTGGATAAAAATGGATGTAGAGAGGATAAAATGGATGTAGAGTGGATAAAATGGATGTACAGTTAATAAAAATGGATGTAGAGTGGAAATAATGGATGTAGAGAGGATAAAATGGATGTAGAGTGGATAAAATGGATGTAGAGTTCATAAAAATGGATGTAGAGTGGATAAAAATGGATGTAGATTGGATAAAATGGATGTAGATTGGATAAAATGGATGTAGAGTGGATGAAAATGAATGTAGAATATATAAATTGGATGTAGAGTATATAAAATGGATGTAGAGTGGATAAAATGGATGTACATTTAATAAAAATGGATGTAGAGTGGATAAAAATGGATGTAGAGTGGATAAAATGGATGTAAAGTGGATAAAAATGGATGTAGAGTGGATAAAATGGATGTAGAGTAGATAAAATGGATGTAGAGTGGATAAAAATGGATGTAGAGTGGATAAAATGGATGTAAAGTGGATAAAAATGGATGTCGAGTGGATAAAATGGATGTAGAGTGGATAAAAATAGATGTAGAGAGGATAAAATGGAAGTAGAGTGGATAAAAATGGATGTAGAGTGGATAAAAATGGATGTAGAGTGGATAAAATGGATGTAGAGTGGATAAAAATGGATGTAGAGTGGATAAAATGGATGTACAGTTAATAAAAATGGATGTAGAGTGGAAATAATGGATGTAGAGAGGATAAAATGGATGTAGAGTGGATAAAATGGATGTAGAGTTCATAAAAATGGATGTAGAGTGGATAAAAATGGATGTAGATTGGATAAAATGGATGTAGATTGGATAAAATGGATGTAGAGTGGATGAAAATGGATGTAGAATATATAAATTGGATGTAGAGTATATAAAATGGATGTAGAGTGGATAAAATGGATGTACATTTAATAAAAATGGATGTAGAGTGGATAAAATGGATGTACATTTAATAAAAATGGATGTAGAGTGGATAAAAATGGATGTAGAGTGGATAAAATGGATGTAAAGTGGATAAAAATGGATGTAGAGTGGATAAAATGGATGTAGAGTAGATAAAATGGATGTAGAGTGGATAAAATGGATGTAGAGTTGATAAAATGGATGTAAAGTGGATAAAATGGATGTAGAGTTAATAAAAATGGATGTAGAGTGGATAAAATGGATGTAGAGTTAATAAAAATGGATGTAGACTGGATATAATGGATGTAGAGAGGATAAAATGGATGTGGAGTGGATAACAATGGATGTAGAGTGGATAAAATGGATGTAGAGTGGATAAAAATGGATGTAGAGTGGATAAAATGGATGTAAAGTGGATAAAAATGGATGTCGAGTGGATAAAATGGATGTAGTGTGGATAAAAATGGATGTAGAGAGGATAAAATGGAAGTAGATTGGATAAAAATGGATGTAGAGTGGATAAAAATGGATGTAGAGTGGATAAAATGGATGTAGAGTGGATAAAAATGGATGTAGAGAGGATAAAATGGATGTAGAGTGGATAAAATGGATGTACAGTTAATAAAAATGGATGTAGAGTTCATAAAAATGGATGTAGAGTGGATAAAAATGGATGTAGAGTGGATAAAATGGATGTAGAGTGGATAAAATGGATGTAGAGTGGATAAAATGGATGTAGAGTGGATAAAAATGGATGTAGAGTGGATAAAATAAATGTAGAGTGGATAAAATGGTTGTAGAGTGGATAAAATGGATGTAGAGTTGATACAAATGGAAGTAGAGTGGATAAAATGGATGTATAGTGGATAAAAATGGATGTAGAGTGGATAAAATGGATGTAGAGTGGATAAAATGGATGTAGAGTGGATAAAAATGGATGTAGAGTGGATAAAATGGATGTAGAATGGATAAAATGGATGTAAAGTGGATAAAAATGGATGTCGAGTGGATAAAATGGATGTAGAGTGGATAAAAATAGATGTAGAGAGGATAAAATGGATGTAGAGTGGATAAAATGGATGTAGAGTTCATAAAAATGGATGTAGAGTGGATAAAAATAGATGTAGAGTGGATAAAATGGATGTAGAGTGGATAAAATGGATGTAGAGTGGATAAAATGGATGTAGAGTGGATAAAAATGGATGTAGAGTGGATAAAATAAATGTAGAGTGGATAAAATGGTTGTAGAGTGGATAAAATGGATGTAGAGTTGATACAAATGGAAGTAGAGTGGATAAAATGGATGTATAGTGGATAAAAATGGATGTAGAGTGGATAAAATGGATGTAGAGTGGATAAAAATGGATGTAGAGTGGATAAAATGGATGTAGAATGGATAAAATGGATGTAAAGTGGATAAAAATGGATGTCGAGTGGATAAAATGGATGTAGAGTGGATAAAAATAGATGTAGAGAGGATAAAATGGATGTAGATTGGATAAAATGGATGTAGAGTGGATAAAAATGGATGTAGAATATATAAATTGGATGTAGAGTATATAAAATGGATGTAGAGTGGATAAAATGGATGTACATTTAATAAAAATGGATGTAGAGTGGATAAAAATGGATGTAGAGTGGATAAAATGGATGTAGAGTGGATAAAAATGGATGTAGAGAGGATAAAATGGATGTAGAGTGGATAAAATGGATGTACAGTTAATAAAAATGGATGTAGAGTGGAAATAATGGATGTAGAGAGGATAAAATGGATGTAGAGTGGATAAAATGGATGTAGAGTTCATAAAAATGGATGTAGAGTGGATAAAAATGGATGTAGATTGGATAAAATGGATGTAGATTGGATAAAATGGATGTAGAGTGGATGAAAATGGATGTAGAATATATAAATTGGATGTAGAGTATATAAAATGGATGTAGAGTGGATAAAATGGATGTACATTTAATAAAAATGGATGTAGAGTGGATAAAAATGGATGTAGAGTGGATGAAAATGGATGTAGAATATATAAATTGGATGTAGAGTATATAAAATGGATGTAGAGTGGATAAAATGGATGTACATTTAATAAAAATGGATGTAGAGTGGATAAAAATGGATGTAGAGTGGATAAAACGGATGTAAAGTGGATAAAAATGGATGTAGAGTGGATAAAATGGATGTAGAGTAGATAAAATGGATGTAGAGTGGATAAAAATAGATGTAGAGAGGATAAAATGGAAGTAGAGTGGATAAAAATGGATGTAGAGTGGATAAAAATGGATGTAGAGTGGATAAAAATGGATGTAGATTGGATAAAATGGATGTAGAGTGGATGAAAATGGATGTAGAATATATAAATTGGATGTAGAGTATATAAAATGGATGTAGAGTGGATAAAATGGATGTACATTTAATAAAAATGGATGTAGAGTGGATAAAAATGGATGTAGAGTGGATAAAATGGATGTAAAGTGGATAAAAATGGATGTCGAGTGGATAAAATAGATGTAGAGTGGATAAAAATAGATGTAGAGAGGATAAAATGGAAGTAGAGTGGATAAAAATGGATGTAGAGTGGATAAAATAGATGTAGAGTGGATAAAAATGGATGTAGAGAGGATAAAATGGATGTAGAGTGGATAAAATGGATGTAGAGTTAATAAAAATGGATGTAGAGTGGAAATAATGGATGTAGAGAGGATAAAATGGATGTAGAGTGGATAAAATGGATGTAGAGTGGATAAAATGGATGTAGAGTGGATAAAAATGGATGTAGATTGGATAAAATGGATGTAGATTGGATAAAATGGATGTAGAGTGGATGAAAATGGATGTAGAATATATAAATTGGATGTAGAGTATATAAAATGGATGTAGAGTGGATAAAATGGATGTACATTTAATAAAAATGGATGTAGAGTGGATAAAAATGGATGTAGAGTGGATAAAATGGATGTAAAGTGGATAAAAATGGATGTAGAGTGGATAAAATGGATGTAGAGTAGATAAAATGGATGTAGAGTGGATAAAAATGGATGTAGAGTGGATAAAATGGATGTAAAGTGGATAAAAATGGATGTCGAGTGGATAAAATGGATGTAGTGTGGATAAAAATGGATGTAGAGAGGATAAAATGGAAGTAGATTGGATAAAAATGGATGTAGAGTGGATAAAAATGGATGTAGAGTGGATAAAATGGATGTAGAGTGGATAAAAATGGATGTAGAGAGGATAAAATGGATGTAGAGTGGATAAAATGGATGTACAGTTAATAAAAATGGATGTAGAGTGGAAATAATGGATGTAGAGAGGATAAAATGGATGTAGAGTGGATAAAATGGATGTAGAGTTCATAAAAATGGATGTAGAGTGGATAAAAATGGATGTAGAGTGGATAAAATGGATGTAAAGTGGATAAAAATGGATGTAGAGTGGATAAAATGGATGTAGAGTAGATAAAATGGATGTAGAGTGGATAAAATGGATGTAGAGTTGATAAAATGGATGTAAAGTGGATAAAATGGATGTAGAGTTAATAAAAATGGATGTAGAGTGGATAAAATGGATGTAGAGTTGATAAAAATGGATGTAGAGTGGATAAAAATGGATGTAGATTGGATAAAATGGATGTAGAGTGGATAAAAATGGATGTACAGTGGACAAAAATGGATGTAGAGTATATAAATTGGATGTAGAGTATATAAAATGGATGTAGAGTGGAAATAATGGATGTAGAGTGGATAAAATGGATGTAGAGTTCATAAAAATGGATGTAGAGTGGATAAAAATGGATGTAGATTGGATAAAATGGATATACAGTGGATAAAATGGACGTAGAGTGGATAAAATGGATGTAGAGTGGATAAAAATGGATTTAGAGTGGATATAATGGATGTAGAGTGGATAAAAATGGATGTAGTGTGGATAAAATGGATGTAGAGTGGATAAAAATGGATGTAGATTGGATAAAATGGATGTAGAGTTAATAAAAATGGATGTAGAGTGGATAAAATGGATGTAGATTGGATAAAATGGATGTAGATTGGATAAAATGGATGTAGATTGGATAAAATGGATGTAGAGTGGATAAAAATGGATGTAGAGTATATAAATTGGATGTAGAGTATATAAAATGGATGTAGAGTGGATAAAAATGGATGTAGATTGGATAAAATGGACGTAGAGTGGATAAAAATGGATGTAGAGTATATAAATTGGATGTAGAGTATATAAAATGGATGTAGAGTGGATAAAAATGGATGTCGAGTGGATAAAATGGATGTAGAGTTCATAAAAATGGATGTAGAGTGGATAAAAATGGATGTAGATTGGATAAAATGGATGTAGAGTGGATAAAATGGATGTAGAGTGGATAAAATGGATGTAGAGTGGATAAAATGGATGTAGAGTGGATAAAATGGATGTAGAGTGGATAAAATGGATGTAGAGTGGATAAAATGGATGTAGAGTGGATAACAATGGATGTAGAGTGGATAAAATGGATGTAGAGTGGATAAAATGGATGTAGAGTGGATAAAAATGGATGTAGAGAGGATAAAATGGATGTACAGTTAATAAAAATGGATGTAGAGTGGAAATAATGGATGTAGAGAGGATAAAATGGATGTAGAGTGGATAAAATGGATGTAGAGTTCATAAAAATGGATGTAGAGTGGATAAAAATGGATGTAGATTGGATAAAATGGATGTAGAGTGGATAAAAATGGATGTAGAGTAGATAAAATGGATGTAGAGTGGATAAAATGGATGTAGAGTTGATAAAATGGATGTAAAGTGGATAAAATGGATGTAGAGTTAATAAAAATGGATGTAGAGTGGAAATAATGGATGTAGAGAGGATAAAATGGATGTAGAGTGGATAAAATGGATGTAGAGTTCATAAAAATGGATGTAGAGTGGATAAAAATGGATGTAGAGTGGATAAAATGGTTGTAGAGTGGATAAAATGGATGTAGAGTGGATAAAATGGATGTAGAGTGGATAAAAATGGATGTAGAGTGGATAAAATGGATGTAGAGTGAATAAAATGGATGTAGAGTGGATAAAAATGGATGTAGAGTGGATAAAATGGATGTAGAGTGGATAAAATGGATGTAGAGTGGATAACAATGGATGTCGAGTGGATAAAATGGATGTAGAGTGGATAAAAATAGATGTAGAGAGGATAAAATGGATGTAGATTGGATAAAATGGATGTAGAGTGGATGAAAATGGATGTAGAATATATAAATTGGATGTAGAGTATATAAAATGGATGTAGAGTGGATAAAATGGATGTACATTTAATAAAAATGGATGTAGAGTGGATAAAAATGGATGTAGAGTGGATAAAATGGATGTAAAGTGGATAAAAATGGATGTAGAGTGGATAAAATGGATGTAGAGTAGATAAAATGGATGTAGAGTGGATAAAAATGGATGTAGAGTGGATAAAATGGATGTAAAGTGGATAAAAATGGATGTCGAGTGGATAAAATGGATGTAGAGTGGATAAAAATAGATGTAGAGAGGATAAAATGGAAGTAGAGTGGATAAAAATGGATGTAGAGTGGATAAAAATGGATGTAGAGTGGATAAAATGGATGTAGAGTGGATAAAAATGGATGTAGAGAGGATAAAATGGATGTAGAGTGGATAAAATGGATGTACAGTTAATAAAAATGGATGTAGAGTGGAAATAATGGATGTAGAGAGGATAAAATGGATGTAGAGTGGATAAAATGGATGTAGAGTTCATAAAAATGGATGTAGAGTGGATAAAAATGGATGTAGAGTGGATAAAATGGATGTAAAGTGGATAAAAATGGATGTAGAGTGGATAAAATGGATGTAGAGTAGAT
This sequence comes from Pemphredon lugubris, assembly GCA_933228935.1. Taxonomy (NCBI): domain Eukaryota; kingdom Metazoa; phylum Arthropoda; class Insecta; order Hymenoptera; family Crabronidae; genus Pemphredon; species Pemphredon lugubris. The sequence goes on from OW121816.1 coordinate 53,668,951, forward strand.
AAAATGGATGTAGAGTGGATAAAATGGATGTAGAGTTGATAAAATGGATGTAAAGTGGATAAAATGGATGTAGAGTTAATAAAAATGGATGTAGAGTGGATAAAATGGATGTAGAGTTGATAAAAATGGATGTAGAGTGGATAAAAATGGATGTAGATTGGATAAAATGGATGTAGAGTGGATAAAAATGGATGTACAGTGGACAAAAATGGATGTAGAGTATATAAATTGGATGTAGAGTATATAAAATGGATGTAGAGTGGAAATAATGGATGTAGAGTGGATAAAATGGATGTAGAGTTCATAAAAATGGATGTAGAGTGGATAAAAATGGATGTAGATTGGATAAAATGGATGTAGAGTGGATAAAATGGATGTAGAGTGGATAAAATGGATGTAGAGTGGATAAAAATGGATTTAGAGTGGATATAATGGATGTAGAGTGGATAAAAATGGATGTAGTGTGGATAAAATGGATGTAGAGTGGATAAAAATGGATGTAGATTGGATAAAATGGATGTAGAGTTAATAAAAATGGATGTAGAGTGGATAAAATGGATGTAGATTGGATAAAATGGATGTAGAGTGGATAAAATGGATGTAGATTGGATAAAATGGATGTAGATTGGATAAAATGGATGTAGATTGGATAAAATGGATGTAGAGTGGATAAAAATGGATGTAGAGTATATAAATTGGATGTAGAGTATATAAAATGGATGTAGAGTGGATAAAATGGATGTAGAGTGGATAAAAATGGATGTAGAGTGGATAAAATGGATGTAGAATGGATAAAATGGATGTAAAGTGGATAAAAATGGATGTCGAGTGGATAAAATGGATGTAGAGTGGATAAAAATAGATGTAGAGAGGATAAAATGGATGTAGATTGGATAAAATGGATGTAGAGTGGATAAAAATGGATGTAGAGTATATAAATTGGATGTAGAGTATATAAAATGGATGTAGAGTGGATAAAATGGATGTACATTTAATAAAAATGGATGTAGAGTGGATAAAAATGGATGTAGAGTGGATAAAATGGATGTAGAGTGGATAAAAATGGATGTAGAGAGGATAAAATGGATGTAGAGTGGATAAAATGGATGTACAGTTAATAAAAATGGATGTAGAGTGGAAATAATGGATGTAGAGAGGATAAAATGGATGTAGAGTGGATAAAATGGATGTAGAGTTCATAAAAATGGATGTAGAGTGGATAAAAATGGATGTAGATTGGATAAAATGGATGTAGATTGGATAAAATGGATGTAGAGTGGATGAAAATGGATGTAGAATATATAAATTGGATGTAGAGTATATAAAATGGATGTAGAGTGGATAAAATGGATGTACATTTAATAAAAATGGATGTAGAGTGGATAAAAATGGATGTAGAGTGGATAAAATGGATGTAAAGTGGATAAAAATGGATGTAGAGTGGATAAAAATGGATGTCGAGTGGATAAAATAGATGTAGAGTGGATAAAAATAGATGTAGAGAGGATAAAATGGAAGTAGAGTGGATAAAAATGGATGTAGAGTGGATAAAAATGGATGTAGAGTGGATAAAATGGATGTAAAGTGGATAAAAATGGATGTAGAGTGGATAAAATGGATGTAGAGTGGATAAAATGGATGTACAGTTAATAAAAATGGATGTAGAGTGGAAATAATGGATGTAGAGAGGATAAAATGGATGTAGAGTGGATAAAATGGATGTAGAGTTCATAAAAATGGATGTAGAGTGGATAAAAATGGATGTAGATTGGATAAAATGGATGTAGATTGGATAAAATGGATGTAGAGTGGATGAAAATGGATGTAGAATATATAAATTGGATGTAGAGTATATAAAATGGATGTAGAGTGGATAAAATGGATGTACATTTAATAAAAATGGATGTAGAGTGGATAAAATGGATGTACATTTAATAAAAATGGATGTAGAGTGGATAAAAATGGATGTAGAGTGGATAAAATGGATGTAAAGTGGATAAAAATGGATGTAGAGTAGATAAAATGGATGTAGAGTGGATAAAATGGATGTAGAGTTGATAAAATGGATGTAGATTGGATAAAATGGATGTAGAGTGGATGAAAATGGATGTAGAATATATAAATTGGATGTAGAGTATATAAAATGGATGTAGAGTGGATAAAATGGATGTACATTTAATAAAAATGGATGTAGAGTGGATAAAAATGGTTGTAGAGTGGATAAAACGGATGTAAAGTGGATAAAAATGGATGTAGAGTGGATAAAATGGATGTAGAGTAGATAAAATGGATGTAGAGTGGATAAAAATAGATGTAGAGAGGATAAAATGGAAGTAGAGTGGATAAAAATGGATGTAGAGTGGATAAAAATGGATGTAGAGTGGATAAAAATGGATGTAGATTGGATAAAATGGATGTAGAGTGGATGAAAATGGATGTAGAATATATAAATTGGATGTAGAGTATATAAAATGGATGTAGAGTGGATAAAATGGATGTACATTTAATAAAAATGGATGTAGAGTGGATAAAAATGGATGTAGAGTGGATAAAATGGATGTAAAGTGGATAAAAATGGATGTCGAGTGGATAAAATAGATGTAGAGTGGATAAAAATAGATGTAGAGAGGATAAAATGGAAGTAGAGTGGATAAAAATGGATGTAGAGTGGATAAAATAGATGTAGAGTGGATAAAAATGGATGTAGAGAGGATAAAATGGATGTAGAGTGGATAAAATGGATGTACAGTTAATAAAAATGGATGTAGAGTGGAAATAATGGATGTAGAGAGGATAAAATGGATGTAGAGTGGATAAAATGGATGTAGAGTTCATAAAAATGGATGTAGAGTGGATAAAAATGGATGTAGATTGGATAAAATGGATGTAGATTGGATAAAATGGATGTAGAGTGGATAAAATGGATGTAGAATGGATAAAATGGATGTAAAGTGGATAAAAATGGATGTCGAGTGGATAAAATGGATGTAGAATGGATAAAATGGATGTAAAGTGGATAAAAATGGATGTCGAGTGGATAAAATGGATGTAGAGTGGATAAAAATAGATGTAGAGAGGATAAAATGGATGTAGAGTGGATAAAATGGATGTAGAGTGGATAAAATGGATGTAGAGTGGATAAAATGGATGTAGAGTGGATAAAAATGGATGTAGAGTGGATAAAATGGATGTAGAATGGATAAAATGGATGTAAAGTGGATAAAAATGGATGTCGAGTGGATAAAATGGATGTAGAGTGGATAAAAATAGATGTAGAGAGGATAAAATGGATGTAGAGTGGATAAAATGGATGTAGAGTGGATAAAATGGATGTAGAGTTCATAAAAATGGATGTAGAGTGGATAAAAATGGATGTAGAGTGGATAAAATGGATGTAGAGTGGATAAAATGGATGTAGAGTGGATAAAATGGATGTAGAGTGGATAAAAATGGATGTAGAGTGGATAAAATAAATGTAGAGTGGATAAAATGGTTGTAGAGTGGATAAAATGGATGTAGAGTTGATACAAATGGAAGTAGAGTGGATAAAATGGATGTATAGTGGATAAAAATGGATGTAGAGTGGATAAAATGGATGTAGAGTGGATAAAAATGGATGTAGAGTGGATAAAATGGATGTAGAATGGATAAAATGGATGTAAAGTGGATAAAAATGGATGTCGAGTGGATAAAATGGATGTAGAGTGGATAAAAATAGATGTAGAGAGGATAAAATGGATGTAGATTGGATAAAATGGATGTAGAGTGGATAAAAATGGATGTAGAATATATAAATTGGATGTAGAGTATATAAAATGGATGTAGAGTGGATAAAATGGATGTACATTTAATAAAAATGGATGTAGAGTGGATAAAAATGGATGTAGAGTGGATAAAATGGATGTAGAGTGGATAAAAATGGATGTAGAGAGGATAAAATGGATGTAGAGTGGATAAAATGGATGTACAGTTAATAAAAATGGATGTAGAGTGGAAATAATGGATGTAGAGAGGATAAAATGGATGTAGAGTGGATAAAATGGATGTAGAGTTCATAAAAATGGATGTAGAGTGGATAAAAATGGATGTAGATTGGATAAAATGGATGTAGATTGGATAAAATGGATGTAGAGTGGATGAAAATGGATGTAGAATATATAAATTGGATGTAGAGTATATAAAATGGATGTAGAGTGGATAAAATGGATGTACATTTAATAAAAATGGATGTAGATTGGATAAAATGGATGTAGAGTGGATGAAAATGGATGTAGAATATATAAATTGGATGTAGAGTATATAAAATGGATGTAGAGTGGATAAAATGGATGTACATTTAATAAAAATGGATGTAGAGTGGATAAAAATGGATGTAGAGTGGATAAAACGGATGTAAAGTGGATAAAAATGGATGTAGAGTGGATAAAATGGATGTAGAGTAGATAAAATGGATGTAGAGTGGATAAAAATAGATGTAGAGAGGATAAAATGGAAGTAGAGTGGATAAAAATGGATGTAGAGTGGATAAAAATGGATGTAGAATATATAAATTGGATGTAGAGTATATAAAATGGATGTAGAGTGGATAAAATGGATGTACATTTAATAAAAATGGATGTAGAGTGGATAAAAATGGATGTAGAGTGGATAAAATGGATGTAAAGTGGATAAAAATGGATGTCGAGTGGATAAAATAGATGTAGAGTGGATAAAAATAGATGTAGAGAGGATAAAATGGAAGTAGAGTGGATAAAAATGGATGTAGAGTGGATAAAATAGATGTAGAGTGGATAAAAATGGATGTAGAGAGGATAAAATGGATGTAGAGTGGATAAAATGGATGTACAGTTAATAAAAATGGATGTAGAGTGGAAATAATGGATGTAGAGAGGATAAAATGGATGTAGAGTGGATAAAATGGATGTAGAGTTCATAAAAATGGATGTAGAGTGGATAAAAATGGATGTAGATTGGATAAAATGGATGTAGATTGGATAAAATGGATGTAGAGTGGATGAAAATGGATGTAGAATATATAAATTGGATGTAGAGTATATAAAATGGATGTAGAGTGGATAAAATGGATGTACATTTAATAAAAATGGATGTAGAGTGGATAAAAATGGATGTAGAGTGGATAAAATGGATGTAAAGTGGATAAAAATGGATGTAGAGTGGATAAAATGGATGTAGAGTAGATAAAATGGATGTAGAGTGGATAAAAATGGATGTAGAGTGGATAAAATGGATGTAAAGTGGATAAAAATGGATGTCGAGTGGATAAAATGGATGTAGTGTGGATAAAAATGGATGTAGAGAGGACAAAATGGAAGTAGATTGGATAAAAATGGATGTAGAGTGGATAAAAATGGATGTAGAGTGGATAAAATGGATGTAGAGTGGATAAAAATGGATGTAGAGAGGATAAAATGGATGTAGAGTGGATAAAATGGATGTACAGTTAATAAAAATGGATGTAGAGTTCATAAAAATGGATGTAGAGTGGATAAAAATGGATGTAGAGTGGATAAAATGGATGTAGAGTGGATAAAATGGATGTAGAGTGGATAAAATGGATGTAGAGTGGATAAAAATGGATGTAGAGTGGATAAAATAAATGTAGAGTGGATAAAATGGTTGTAGAGTGGATAAAATGGATGTAGAGTTGATACAAATGGAAGTAGAGTGGATAAAATGGATGTATAGTGGATAAAAATGGATGTAGAGTGGATAAAATGGATGTAGAGTGGATAAAATGGATGTAGAGTGGATAAAAATGGATGTAGAGTGGATAAAATGGATGTAGAATGGATAAAATGGATGTAAAGTGGATAAAAATGGATGTCGAGTGGATAAAATGGATGTAGAGTGGATAAAAATAGATGTAGAGAGGATAAAATGGATGTAGAGTGGATAAAATGGATGTAGAGTGGATAAAATGGATGTAGAGTTCATAAAAATGGATGTAGAGTGGATAAAAATAGATGTAGAGTGGATAAAATGGATGTAGAGTGGATAAAATGGATGTAGAGTGGATAAAATGGATGTAGAGTGGATAAAAATGGATGTAGAGTGGATAAAATAAATGTAGAGTGGATAAAATGGTTGTAGAGTGGATAAAATGGATGTAGAGTTGATACAAATGGATGTAGAGTGGATAAAATGGATGTATAGTGGATAAAAATGGATGTAGAGTGGATAAAATGGATGTAGAGTGGATAAAAATGGATGTAGAGTGGATAAAATGGATGTAGAATGGATAAAATGGATGTAAAGTGGATAAAAATGGATGTCGAGTGGATAAAATGGATGTAGAGTGGATAAAAATAGATGTAGAGAGGATAAAATGGATGTAGATTGGATAAAATGGATGTAGAGTGGATAAAAATGGATGTAGAATATATAAATTGGATGTAGAGTATATAAAATGGATGTAGAGTGGATAAAATGGATGTACATTTAATAAAAATGGATGTAGAGTGGATAAAAATGGATGTAGAGTGGATAAAATGGATGTAGAGTGGATAAAAATGGATGTAGAGTGGATAAAATGGATGTAGAGTGGATAAAATGGATGTACAGTTAATAAAAATGGATGTAGAGTGGAAATAATGGATGTAGAGAGGATAAAATGGATGTAGAGTGGATAAAATGGATGTAGAGTTCATAAAAATGGATGTAGAGTGGATAAAAATGGATGTAGATTGGATAAAATGGATGTAGATTGGATAAAATGGATGTAGAGTGGATGAAAATGGATGTAGAATATATAAATTGGATGTAGAGTATATAAAATGGATGTAGAGTGGATAAAATGGATGTACATTTAATAAAAATGGATGTAGAGTGGATAAAAATGGATGTAGAGTGGATGAAAATGGATGTAGAATATATAAATTGGATGTAGAGTATATAAAATGGATGTAGAGTGGATAAAATGGATGTACATTTAATAAAAATGGATGTAGAGTGGATAAAAATGGATGTAGAGTGGATAAAACGGATGTAAAGTGGATAAAAATGGATGTAGAGTGGATAAAATGGATGTAGAGTAGATAAAATGGATGTAGAGTGGATAAAAATAGATGTAGAGAGGATAAAATGGAAGTAGAGTGGATAAAAATGGATGTAGAGTGGATAAAAATGGATGTAGAGTGGATAAAAATGGATGTAGATTGGATAAAATGGATGTAGAGTGGATGAAAATGGATGTAGAATATATAAATTGGATGTAGAGTATATAAAATGGATGTAGAGTGGATAAAATGGATGTACATTTAATAAAAATGGATGTAGAGTGGATAAAAATGGATGTAGAGTGGATAAAATGGATGTAAAGTGGATAAAAATGGATGTCGAGTGGATAAAATAGATGTAGAGTGGATAAAAATAGATGTAGAGAGGATAAAATGGAAGTAGAGTGGATAAAAATGGATGTAGAGTGGATAAAATAGATGTAGAGTGGATAAAAATGGATGTAGAGAGGATAAAATGGATGTAGAGTGGATAAAATGGATGTACAGTTAATAAAAATGGATGTAGAGTGGAAATAATGGATGTAGAGAGGATAAAATGGATGTAGAGTGGATAAAATGGATGTAGAGTTCATAAAAATGGATGTAGAGTGGATAAAAATGGATGTAGATTGGATAAAATGGATGTAGATTGGATAAAATGGATGTAGAGTGGATGAAAATGGATGTAGAATATATAAATTGGATGTAGAGTATATAAAATGGATGTAGAGTGGATAAAATGGATGTACATTTAATAAAAATGGATGTAGAGTGGATAAAAATGGATGTAGAGTGGATAAAATGGATGTAAAGTGGATAAAAATGGATGTAGAGTGGATAAAATGGATGTAGAGTAGATAAAATGGATGTAGAGTGGATAAAAATGGATGTAGAGTGGATAAAATGGATGTAAAGTGGATAAAAATGGATGTCGAGTGGATAAAATGGATGTAGTGTGGATAAAAATGGATGTAGAGAGGATAAAATGGAAGTAGATTGGATAAAAATGGATGTAGAGTGGATAAAAATGGATGTAGAGTGGATAAAATGGATGTAGAGTGGATAAAAATGGATGTAGAGAGGATAAAATGGATGTAGAGTGGATAAAATGGATGTACAGTTAATAAAAATGGATGTAGAGTTCATAAAAATGGATGTAGAGTGGATAAAAATGGATGTAGAGTGGATAAAATGGATGTAGAGTGGATAAAATGGATGTAGAGTGGATAAAATGGATGTAGAGTGGATAAAAATGGATGTAGAGTGGATAAAATAAATGTAGAGTGGATAAAATGGTTGTAGAGTGGATAAAATGGATGTAGAGTTGATACAAATGGAAGTAGAGTGGATAAAATGGATGTATAGTGGATAAAAATGGATGTAGAGTGGATAAAATGGATGTAGAGTGGATAAAATGGATGTAGAGTGGATAAAAATGGATGTAGAGTGGATAAAATGGATGTAGAATGGATAAAATGGATGTAAAGTGGATAAAAATGGATGTCGAGTGGATAAAATGGATGTAGAGTGGATAAAAATAGATGTAGAGAGGATAAAATGGATGTAGAGTGGATAAAATGGATGTAGAGTGGATAAAATGGATGTAGAGTTCATAAAAATGGATGTAGAGTGGATAAAAATAGATGTAGAGTGGATAAAATGGATGTAGAGTGGATAAAATGGATGTAGAGTGGATAAAATGGATGTAGAGTGGATAAAAATGGATGTAGAGTGGATAAAATAAATGTAGAGTGGATAAAATGGTTGTAGAGTGGATAAAATGGATGTAGAGTTGATACAAATGGAAGTAGAGTGGATAAAATGGATGTATAGTGGATAAAAATGGATGTAGAGTGGATAAAATGGATGTAGAGTGGATAAAAATGGATGTAGAGTGGATAAAATGGATGTAGAATGGATAAAATGGATGTAAAGTGGATAAAAATGGATGTCGAGTGGATAAAATGGATGTAGAGTGGATAAAAATAGATGTAGAGAGGATAAAATGGATGTAGATTGGATAAAATGGATGTAGAGTGGATAAAAATGGATGTAGAATATATAAATTGGATGTAGAGTATATAAAATGGATGTAGAGTGGATAAAATGGATGTACATTTAATAAAAATGGATGTAGAGTGGATAAAAATGGATGTAGAGTGGATAAAATGGATGTAGAGTGGATAAAAATGGATGTAGAGAGGATAAAATGGATGTAGAGTGGATAAAATGGATGTACAGTTAATAAAAATGGATGTAGAGTGGAAATAATGGATGTAGAGAGGATAAAATGGATGTAGAGTGGATAAAATGGATGTAGAGTTCATAAAAATGGATGTAGAGTGGATAAAAATGGATGTAGATTGGATAAAATGGATGTAGATTGGATAAAATGGATGTAGAGTGGATGAAAATGGATGTAGAATATATAAATTGGATGTAGAGTATATAAAATGGATGTAGAGTGGATAAAATGGATGTACATTTAATAAAAATGGATGTAGAGTGGATAAAAATGGATGTAGAGTGGATGAAAATGGATGTAGAATATATAAATTGGATGTAGAGTATATAAAATGGATGTAGAGTGGATAAAATGGATGTACATTTAATAAAAATGGATGTAGAGTGGATAAAAATGGATGTAGAGTGGATAAAACGGATGTAAAGTGGATAAAAATGGATGTAGAGTGGATAAAATGGATGTAGAGTAGATAAAATGGATGTAGAGTGGATAAAAATAGATGTAGAGAGGATAAAATGGAAGTAGAGTGGATAAAAATGGATGTAGAGTGGATAAAAATGGATGTAGAGTGGATAAAAATGGATGTAGATTGGATAAAATGGATGTAGAGTGGATGAAAATGGATGTAGAATATATAAATTGGATGTAGAGTATATAAAATGGATGTAGAGTGGATAAAATGGATGTACATTTAATAAAAATGGATGTAGAGTGGATAAAAATGGATGTAGAGTGGATAAAATGGATGTAAAGTGGATAAAAATGGATGTCGAGTGGATAAAATAGATGTAGAGTGGATAAAAATAGATGTAGAGAGGATAAAATGGAAGTAGAGTGGATAAAAATGGATGTAGAGTGGATAAAATAGATGTAGAGTGGATAAAAATGGATGTAGAGAGGATAAAATGGATGTAGAGTGGATAAAATGGATGTACAGTTAATAAAAATGGATGTAGAGTGGAAATAATGGATGTAGAGAGGATAAAATGGATGTAGAGTGGATAAAATGGATGTAGAGTTCATAAAAATGGATGTAGAGTGGATAAAAATGGATGTAGATTGGATAAAATGGATGTAGATTGGATAAAATGGATGTAGAGTGGATGAAAATGGATGTAGAATATATAAATTGGATGTAGAGTATATAAAATGGATGTAGAGTGGATAAAATGGATGTACATTTAATAAAAATGGATGTAGAGTGGATAAAAATGGATGTAGAGTGGATAAAATGGATGTAAAGTGGATAAAAATGGATGTCGAGTGGATAAAATAGATGTAGAGTGGATAAAAATAGATGTAGAGAGGATAAAATGGAAGTAGAGTGGATAAAAATGGATGTAGAGTGGATAAAATAGATGTAGAGTGGATAAAAATGGATGTAGAGAGGATAAAATGGATGTAGAGTGGATAAAATGGATGTACAGTTAATAAAAATGGATGTAGAGTGGAAATAATGGATGTAGAGAGGATAAAATGGATGTAGAGTGGATAAAATGGATGTAGAGTTCATAAAAATGGATGTAGAGTGGATAAAAATGGATGTAGAGTGGATAAAATAGATGTAGAGTGGATAAAAATGGATGTAGAGAGGATAAAATGGATGTAGAGTGGATAAAATGGATGTACAGTTAATAAAAATGGATGTAGAGTGGATAAAATGGATGTAAAGTGGATAAAAATGGATGTAGAGTGGATAAAATGGATGTAGAGTAGATAAAATGGATGTAGAGTGGATAAAAATGGATGTAGAGTGGATAAAATGGATGTAAAGTGGATAAAAATGGATGTCGAGTGGATAAAATGGATGTAGTGTGGATAAAAATGGATGTAGAGAGGATAAAATGGAAGTAGATTGGATAAAAATGGATGTAGAGTGGATAAAAATGGATGTAGAGTGGATAAAATGGATGTAGAGTGGATAAAAATGGATGTAGAGAGGATAAAATGGATGTAGAGTGGATAAAATGGATGTACAGTTAATAAAAATGGATGTAGAGTGGAAATAATGGATGTAGAGAGGATAAAATGGATGTAGAGTGGATAAAATGGATGTAGAGTTCATAAAAATGGATGTAGAGTGGATAAAAATGGATGTAGAGTGGATAAAATGGATGTAAAGTGGATAAAAATGGATGTAGAGTGGATAAAATGGATGTAGAGTAGATAAAATGGATGTAGAGTGGATAAAATGGATGTAGAGTTGATAAAATGGATGTAAAGTGGATAAAATGGATGTAGAGTTAATAAAAATGGATGTAGAGTGGATAAAATGGATGTAGAGTTGATAAAAATGGATGTAGAGTGGATAAAAATGGATGTAGATTGGATAAAATGGATGTAGAGTGGATAAAAATGGATGTACAGTGGACAAAAATGGATGTAGAGTATATAAATTGGATGTAGAGTATATAAAATGGATGTAGAGTGGATATAATGGATGTAGAGTGGATAAAATGGATGTAGAGTTCATAAAAATGGATGTAGAGTGGATAAAAATGGATGTAGATTGGATAAAATGGATACACAGTGGATAAAATGGACGTAGAGTGGATAAAATGGATGTAGAGTGGATAAAAATGGATTTAGAGTGGATATAATGGATGTAGAGTGGATAAAAATGGATGTAGTGTGGATAAAATGGATGTAGAGTGGATAAAAATGGATGTAGATTGGATAAAATGGATGTAGAGTTAATAAAAATGGATGTAGAGTGGATAAAATGGATGTAGATTGGATAAAATGGATGTAGATTGGATAAAATGGATGTAGATTGGATAAAATGGATGTAGAGTGGATAAAAATGGATGTAGAGTATATAAATTGGATGTAGAGTATATAAAATGGATGTAGAGTGGATAAAAATGGATGTAGATTGGATAAAATGGACGTAGAGTGGATAAAAATGGATGTAGAGTATATAAATTGGATGTAGAGTATATAAAATGGATGTAGAGTGGATAAAAATGGATGTCGAGTGGATAAAATGGATGTAGAGTTCATAAAAATGGATGTAGAGTGGATAAAAATGGATGTAGATTGGATAAAATGGATGTAGAGTGGATAAAATGGATGTAGAGTGGATAAAATGGTTGTAGAGTGGATAAAATGGATGTAGAGTGGATAAAATGGATGTAGAATGGATAAAATGGATGTTGAGTGGATAAAATGGATGTAGAGTGGATAACAATGGATGTAGAGTGGATAAAATGGATGTAGAGTTAATAAAAATGGATGTAGAGTGGATATAATGGATGTAGAGAGGATAAAATGGATGTGGAGTGGATAACAATGGATGTAGAGTGGATAAAATGGATGTAGAGTGGATAAAATGGATGAAGAGTGGATAAAATTGTTGTAGAGTGGATGAAATGGATGTAGAGTGGATAAAATGGATGTAGAGTGGATAAAAATGGATGTAGAGTGGATAAAATGGATGTAGAATGGATAAAATGGATGTAAAGTGGATAAAAATGGATGTCGAGTGGATAAAATGGATGTAGAGTGGATAAAAATAGATGTAGTGAGGATAAAATGGAAGTAGAGTGGATAAAATGGATGTAGAGTGGATGAAAATGGATGTAGAATATATAAATTGGATGTAGAGTATATAAAATGGATGTAGAGTGGATAAAATGGATGTACATTTAATAAAAATGGATGTAGAGTGGATAAAAATGGATGTAGAGTGGATAAAATGGATGTAAAGTGGATAAAAATGGATGTAGAGTGGATAAAATGGATGTAGAGTAGATAAAATGGATGTAGAGTGGATAAAAATGGATGTAGAGTGGATAAAATGGATGTAAAGTGGATAAAAATGGATGTCGAGTGGATAAAATGGATGTAGAGTGGATAAAAATAGATGTAGAGAGGATAAAATGGAAGTAGAGTGGATAAAAATGGATGTAGAGTGGATAAAAATGGATGTAGAGTGGATAAAATGGATGTAGAGTGGATAAAAATGGATGTAGAGAGGATAAAATGGATGTAGAGTGGATAAAATGGATGTACAGTTAATAAAAATGGATGTAGAGTGGAAATAATGGATGTAGAGAGGATAAAATGGATGTAGAGTGGATAAAATGGATGTAGAGTTCATAAAAATGGATGTAGAGTGGAAATAATGGATGTAGAGAGGATAAAATGGATGTAGAGTGGATAAAATGGATGTAGAGTTCATAAAAATGGATGTAGAGTGGATAAAAATGGATGTCGATTGGATAAAATGGATGTAGATTGGATAAAATGGATGTAGAGTGGATGAAAATGGATGTAGAATATATAAATTGGATGTAGAGTATATAAAATGGATGTAGAGTGGATAAAATGGATGTACATTTAATAAAAATGGATGTAGAGTGGATAAAAATGGATGTAGAGTGGATAAAATGGATGTAAAGTGGATAAAAATGGATGTAGAGTGGATAAAAATGGATGTAGAGAGGATAAAATGGATGTAGAGTGGATAAAATGGATGTAGAGTTCATAAAAATGGATGTAGAGTGGATAAAAATGGATGTAGATTGGATAAAATGGATGTAGATTGGATAAAATGGATGTAGAGTGGATAAAAATGGATGTAGAGTATATAAATTGGATGTAGAGTGGATAAAATGGATGTAGAGTTGATAAAATGGATGTAAAGTGGATAAAATGGATGTAGAGTTAATAAAAATGGATGTAGAGTGGATAAAATGGATGTAGAGTTGATAAAAATGGATGTAGAGTGGATAAAAATGGATGTAGATTGGATAAAATGGATGTAGAGTGGATAAAAATGGATGTACAGTGGACAAAAATGGATGTAGAGTATATAAATTGGATGTAGAGTATATAAAATGGATGTAGAGTGGAAATAATGGATGTAGAGTGGATAAAATGGATGTAGAGTTCATAAAAATGGATGTAGAGTGGATAAAAATGGATGTAGATTGGATAAAATGGATGTAGATTGGATAAAATGGATGTAGAGTGGATGAAAATGGATGTAGAATATATAAATTGGATGTAGAGTATATAAAATGGATGTAGAGTGGATAAAATGGTTGTACATTTAATAAAAATGGATGTAGATTGGATAAAATGGATGTAGAGTGGATGAAAATGGATGTAGAATATATAAATTGGATGTAGAGTATATAAAATGGATGTAGAGTGGATAAAATGGATGTACATTTAATAAAAATGGATGTAGAGTGGATAAAAATGGATGTAGAGTGGATAAAACGGATGTAAAGTGGATAAAAATGGATGTAGAGTGGATAAAATGGATGTAGAGTAGATAAAATGGATGTAGAGTGGATAAAAATAGATGTAGAGAGGATAAAATGGAAGTAGAGTGGATAAAAATGGATGTAGAGTGGATAAAAATGGATGTAGAGTGGATAAAAATGGATGTAGATTGGATAAAATGGATGTAGAGTGGATGAAAATGGATGTAGAATATATAAAATGGTTGTAGAGTGGATAAAATGGATGTAGAGTGGATAAAATGGATGTAGAATGGATAAAATGGATGTTGAGTGGATAAAATGGATGTAGAGTGGATAACAATGGATGTAGAGTGGATAAAATGGATGTAGAGTTAATAAAAATGGATGTAGACTGGATATAATGGATGTAGAGAGGATAAAATGGATGTGGAGTGGATAACAATGGATGTAGAGTGGATAAAATGGATGTAGAGTGGATAAAATGGATGAAGAGTGGATAAAATTGTTGTAGAGTGGATGAAATGGATGTAGAGTGGATAAAATGGATGTAGAGTGGATAAAAATGGATGTAGAGTGGATAAAATGGATGTAGAATGGATAAAATGGATGTAAAGTGGATAAAAATGGATGTCGAGTGGATAAAATGGATGTAGAGTGGATAAAAATAGATGTAGTGAGGATAAAATGGAAGTAGAGTGGATAAAATGGATGTAGAGTGGATGAAAATGGATGTAGAATATATAAATTGGATGTAGAGTATATAAAATGGATGTAGAGTGGATAAAATGGATGTACATTTAATAAAAATGGATGTAGAGTGGATAAAAATGGATGTAGAGTGGATAAAATGGATGTAAAGTGGATAAAAATGGATGTAGAGTGGATAAAATGGATGTAGAGTAGATAAAATGGATGTAGAGTGGATAAAAATGGATGTAGAGTGGATAAAATGGATGTAAAGTGGATAAAAATGGATGTCGAGTGGATAAAATGGATGTAGAGTGGATAAAAATAGATGTAGAGAGGATAAAATGGAAGTAGAGTGGATAAAAATGGATGTAGAGTGGATAAAAATGGATGTAGAGTGGATAAAATGGATGTAGAGTGGATAAAAATGGATGTAGAGAGGATAAAATGGATGTAGAGTGGATAAAATGGATGTACAGTTAATAAAAATGGATGTAGAGTGGAAATAATGGATGTAGAGAGGATAAAATGGATGTAGAGTGGATAAAATGGATGTAGAGTTCATAAAAATGGATGTAGAGTGGAAATAATGGATGTAGAGAGGATAAAATGGATGTAGAGTGGATAAAATGGATGTAGAGTTCATAAAAATGGATGTAGAGTGGATAAAAATGGATGTCGATTGGATAAAATGGATGTAGATTGGATAAAATGGATGTAGAGTGGATGAAAATGGATGTAGAATATATAAATTGGATGTAGAGTATATAAAATAGATGTAGAGTGGATAAAATGGATGTACATTTAATAAAAATGGATGTAGAGTGGATAAAAATGGATGTAGAGTGGATAAAATGGATGTAAAGTGGATAAAAATGGATGTAGAGTGGATAAAAATGGATGTAGAGAGGATAAAATGGATGTAGAGTGGATAAAATGGATGTAGAGTTCATAAAAATGGATGTAGAGTGGATAAAATGGATGTAGAGTTGATAAAAATGGATGTAGAGTGGATAAAATGGATGTAGATTGGATAAAATGGATGTAGAGTGGATGAAAATGGATGTAGAATATATAAATTGGATGTAGAGTGGATAAAATGGATGTAGAGTTGATAAAATGGATGTAAAGTGGATAAAATGGATGTAGAGTTAATAAAAATGGATGTAGAGTGGATAAAATGGATGTAGAGTTGATAAAAATGGATGTAGAGTGGATAAAAATGGATGTAGATTGGATAAAATGGATGTAGAGTGGATAAAAATGGATGTACAGTGGACAAAAATGGATGTAGAGTATATAAATTGGATGTAGAGTATATAAAATGGATGTAGAGTGGAAATAATGGATGTAGAGTGGATAAAATGGATGTAGAGTTCATAAAAATGGATGTAGAGTGGATAAAAATGGATGTAGATTGGATAAAATGGATGTAGATTGGATAAAATGGATGTAGAGTGGATGAAAATGGATGTAGAATATATAAATTGGATGTAGAGTATATAAAATGGATGTAGAGTGGATAAAATGGATGTACATTTAATAAAAATGGATGTAGATTGGATAAAATGGATGTAGAGTGGATGAAAATGGATGTAGAATATATAAATTGGATGTAGAGTATATAAAATGGATGTAGAGTGGATAAAATGGATGTACATTTAATAAAAATGGATGTAGAGTGGATAAAAATGGATGTAGAGTGGATAAAACGGATGTAAAGTGGATAAAAATGGATGTAGAGTGGATAAAATGGATGTAGAGTAGATAAAATGGATGTAGAGTGGATAAAAATAGATGTAGAGAGGATAAAATGGAAGTAGAGTGGATAAAAATGGATGTAGAGTGGATAAAAATGGATGTAGAGTGGATAAAAATGGATGTAGATTGGATAAAATGGATGTAGAGTGGATGAAAATGGATGTAGAATATATAAATTGGATGTAGAGTATATAAAATGGATGTAGAGTGGATAAAATGGATGTACATTTAATAAAAATGGATGTAGAGTGGATAAAAATGGATGTAGAGTGGATAAAATGGATGTAAAGTGGATAAAAATGGATGTCGAGTGGATAAAATAGATGTAGAGTGGATAAAAATAGATGTAGAGAGGATAAAATGGAAGTAGAGTGGATAAAAATGGATGTAGAGTGGATAAAATAGATGTAGAGTGGATAAAAATGGATGTAGAGAGGATAAAATGGATGTAGAGTGGATAAAATGGATGTACAGTTAATAAAAATGGATGTAGAGTGGAAATAATGGATGTAGAGAGGATAAAATGGATGTAGAGTGGATAAAATGGATGTAGAGTTCATAAAAATGGATGTAGAGTGGATAAAAATGGATGTAGATTGGATAAAATGGATGTAGATTGGATAAAATGGATGTAGAGTGGATGAAAATGGATGTAGAATATATAAATTGGATGTAGAGTATATAAAATGGATGTAGAGTGGATAAAATGGATGTACATTTAATAAAAATGGATGTAGAGTGGATAAAAATGGATGTAGAGTGGATAAAATGGATGTAAAGTGGATAAAAATGGATGTAGAGTGGATAAAATGGATGTAGAGTAGATAAAATGGATGTAGAGTGGATAAAAATGGATGTAGAGTGGATAAAATGGATGTAGAGTTGATAAAAATGGATGTCGAGTGGATAAAATGGATGTAGTGTGGATAAAAATGGATGTAGAGAGGATAAAATGGAAGTAGATTGGATAAAAATGGATGTAGAGTGGATAAAAATGGATGTAGAGTGGATAAAATGGATGTAGAGTGGATAAAAATGGATGTAGAGAGGATAAAATGGATGTAGAGTGGATAAAATGGATGTACAGTTAATAAAAATGGATGTAGAGTTCATAAAAATGGATGTAGAGTGGATAAAAATGGATGTAGAGTGGATAAAATGGATGTAGAGTGGATAAAATGGATGTAGAGTGGATAAAATGGATGTAGAGTGGATAAAAATGGATGTAGAGTGGATAAAATAAATGTAGAGTGGATAAAATGGTTGTAGAGTGGATAAAATGGATGTAGAGTTGATACAAATGGAAGTAGAGTGGATAAAATGGATGTATAGTGGATAAAAATGGATGTAGAGTGGATAAAATGGATGTAGAGTGGATAAAATGGATGTAGAGTGGATAAAAATGGATGTAGAGTGGATAAAATGGATGTAGAATGGATAAAATGGATGTAAAGTGGATAAAAATGGATGTCGAGTGGATAAAATGGATGTAGAGTGGATAAAAATAGATGTAGAGAGGATAAAATGGATGTAGAGTGGATAAAATGGATGTAGAGTGGATAAAATGGATGTAGAGTTCATAAAAATGGATGTAGAGTGGATAAAAATGGATGTAGAGTGGATAAAATGGATGTAGAGTGGATAAAATGGATGTAGAGTGGATAAAATGGATGTAGAGTGGATAAAAATGGATGTAGAGTGGATAAAATAAATGTAGAGTGGATAAAATGGTTGTAGAGTGGATAAAATGGATGTAGAGTTGATACAAATGGAAGTAGAGTGGATAAAATGGATGTATAGTGGATAAAAATGGATGTAGAGTGGATAAAATGGATGTAGAGTGGATAAAAATGGATGTAGAGTGGATAAAATGGATGTAGAATGGATAAAATGGATGTAAAGTGGATAAAAATGGATGTCGAGTGGATAAAATGGATGTAGAGTGGATAAAAATAGATGTAGAGAGGATAAAATGGATGTAGATTGGATAAAATGGATGTAGAGTGGATAAAAATGGATGTAGAATATATAAATTGGATGTAGAGTATATAAAATGGATGTAGAGTGGATAAAATGGATGTACATTTAATAAAAATGGATGTAGAGTGGATAAAAATGGATGTAGAGTGGATAAAATGGATGTAGAGTGGATAAAAATGGATGTAGAGAGGATAAAATGGATGTAGAGTGGATAAAATGGATGTACAGTTAATAAAAATGGATG
The DNA here is from genome assembly GCA_933228935.1 of Pemphredon lugubris. Taxonomy (NCBI): domain Eukaryota; kingdom Metazoa; phylum Arthropoda; class Insecta; order Hymenoptera; family Crabronidae; genus Pemphredon; species Pemphredon lugubris. Next base: position 53,688,100 of record OW121816.1, read on the forward strand.
TAGAGTGGAAATAATGGATGTAGAGAGGATAAAATGGATGTAGAGTGGATAAAATGGATGTAGAGTTCATAAAAATGGATGTAGAGTGGATAAAAATGGATGTAGATTGGATAAAATGGATGTAGATTGGATAAAATGGATGTAGAGTGGATGAAAATGGATGTAGAATATATAAATTGGATGTAGAGTATATAAAATGGATGTAGAGTGGATAAAATGGATGTACATTTAATAAAAATGGATGTAGAGTGGATAAAAATGGATGTAGAGTGGATGAAAATGGATGTAGAATATATAAATTGGATGTAGAGTATATAAAATGGATGTAGAGTGGATAAAATGGATGTACATTTAATAAAAATGGATGTAGAGTGGATAAAAATGGATGTAGAGTGGATAAAACGGATGTAAAGTGGATAAAAATGGATGTAGAGTGGATAAAATGGATGTAGAGTAGATAAAATGGATGTAGAGTGGATAAAAATAGATGTAGAGAGGATAAAATGGAAGTAGAGTGGATAAAAATGGATGTAGAGTGGATAAAAATGGATGTAGAGTGGATAAAAATGGATGTAGATTGGATAAAATGGATGTAGAGTGGATGAAAATGGATGTAGAATATATAAATTGGATGTAGAGTATATAAAATGGATGTAGAGTGGATAAAATGGATGTACATTTAATAAAAATGGATGTAGAGTGGATAAAAATGGATGTAGAGTGGATAAAATGGATGTAAAGTGGATAAAAATGGATGTCGAGTGGATAAAATAGATGTAGAGTGGATAAAAATAGATGTAGAGAGGATAAAATGGAAGTAGAGTGGATAAAAATGGATGTAGAGTGGATAAAATAGATGTAGAGTGGATAAAAATGGATGTAGAGAGGATAAAATGGATGTAGAGTGGATAAAATGGATGTACAGTTAATAAAAATGGATGTAGAGTGGAAATAATGGATGTAGAGAGGATAAAATGGATGTAGAGTGGATAAAATGGATGTAGAGTTCATAAAAATGGATGTAGAGTGGATAAAAATGGATGTAGATTGGATAAAATGGATGTAGATTGGATAAAATGGATGTAGAGTGGATAAAATGGATGTAGAGTGGATAAAAATGGATGTAGATTGGATAAAATGGATGTAGAGTGGATGAAAATGGATGTAGAATATATAAATTGGATGTAGAGTATATAAAATGGATGTAGAGTGGATAAAATGGATGTACATTTAATAAAAATGGATGTAGAGTGGATAAAAATGGATGTAGAGTGGATAAAATGGATGTAAAGTGGATAAAAATGGATGTAGAGTGGATAAAATGGATGTAGAGTAGATAAAATGGATGTAGAGTGGATAAAAATGGATGTAGAGTGGATAAAATGGATGTAAAGTGGATAAAAATGGATGTCGAGTGGATAAAATGGATGTAGTGTGGATAAAAATGGATGTAGAGAGGATAAAATGGAAGTAGATTGGATAAAAATGGATGTAGAGTGGATAAAAATGGATGTAGAGTGGATAAAATGGATGTAGAGTGGATAAAAATGGATGTAGAGAGGATAAAATGGATGTAGAGTGGATAAAATGGATGTACAGTTAATAAAAATGGATGTAGAGTGGAAATAATGGATGTAGAGAGGATAAAATGGATGTAGAGTGGATAAAATGGATGTAGAGTTCATAAAAATGGATGTAGAGTGGATAAAAATGGATGTAGAGTGGATAAAATGGATGTAAAGTGGATAAAAATGGATGTAGAGTGGATAAAATGGATGTAGAGTAGATAAAATGGATGTAGAGTGGATAAAATGGATGTAGAGTTGATAAAATGGATGTAAAGTGGATAAAATGGATGTAGAGTTGATAAAAATGGATGTAGAGTGGATAAAATGGATGTAGAGTTGATAAAAATGGATGTAGAGTGGATAAAAATGGATGTAGATTGGATAAAATGGATGTAGAGTGGATAAAAATGGATGTACAGTGGACAAAAATGGATGTAGAGTATATAAATTGGATGTAGAGTATATAAAATGGATGTAGAGTGGAAATAATGGATGTAGAGTGGATAAAATGGATGTAGAGTTCATAAAAATGGATGTAGAGTGGATAAAAATGGATGTAGATTGGATAAAATGGATATACAGTGGATAAAATGGACGTAGAGTGGATAAAATGGATGTAGAGTGGATAAAAATGGATTTAGAGTGGATATAATGGATGTAGAGTGGATAAAAATGGATGTAGTGTGGATAAAATGGATGTAGAGTGGATAAAAATGGATGTAGATTGGATAAAATGGATGTAGAGTTAATAAAAATGGATGTAGAGTGGATAAAATGGATGTAGATTGGATAAAATGGATGTAGATTGGATAAAATGGATGTAGATTGGATAAAATGGATGTAGAGTGGATAAAAATGGATGTAGAGTATATAAATTGGATGTAGAGTATATAAAATGGATGTAGAGTGGATAAAAATGGATGTAGATTGGATAAAATGGACGTAGAGTGGATAAAAATGGATGTAGAGTATATAAATTGGATGTAGAGTATATAAAATGGATGTAGAGTGGATAAAAATGGATGTCGAGTGGATAAAATGGATGTAGAGTTCATAAAAATGGATGTAGAGTGGATAAAAATGGATGTAGATTGGATAAAATGGATGTAGAGTGGATAAAATGGATGTAGAGTGGATAAAATGGTTGTAGAGTGGATAAAATGGATGTAGAGTGGATAAAATGGATGTAGAATGGATAAAATGGATGTTGAGTGGATAAAATGGATGTAGAGTGGATAACAATGGATGTAGAGTGGATAAAATGGATGTAGAGTTAATAAAAATGGATGTAGACTGGATATAATGGATGTAGAGAGGATAAAATGGATGTGGAGTGGATAACAATGGATGTAGAGTGGATAAAATGGATGTAGAGTGGATAAAATGGATGAAGAGTGGATAAAATTGTTGTAGAGTGGATGAAATGGATGTAGAGTGGATAAAATGGATGTAGAGTGGATAAAAATGGATGTAGAGTGGATAAAATGGATGTAGAATGGATAAAATGGATGTAAAGTGGATAAAAATGGATGTCGAGTGGATAAAATGGATGTAGAGTGGATAAAAATAGATGTAGTGAGGATAAAATGGAAGTAGAGTGGATAAAATGGATGTAGAGTGGATGAAAATGGATGTAGAATATATAAATTGGATGTAGAGTATATAAAATGGATGTAGAGTGGATAAAATGGATGTACATTTAATAAAAATGGATGTAGAGTGGATAAAAATGGATGTAGAGTGGATAAAATGGATGTAAAGTGGATAAAAATGGATGTAGAGTGGATAAAATGGATGTAGAGTAGATAAAATGGATGTAGAGTGGATAAAAATGGATGTAGAGTGGATAAAATGGATGTAAAGTGGATAAAAATGGATGTCGAGTGGATAAAATGGATGTAGAGTGGATAAAAATAGATGTAGAGAGGATAAAATGGAAGTAGAGTGGATAAAAATGGATGTAGAGTGGATAAAAATGGATGTAGAGTGGATAAAATGGATGTAGAGTTCATAAAAATGGATGTAGAGTGGAAATAATGGATGTAGAGAGGATAAAATGGATGTAGAGTGGATAAAATGGATGTAGAGTTCATAAAAATGGATGTAGAGTGGATAAAAATGGATGTCGATTGGATAAAATGGATGTAGATTGGATAAAATGGATGTAGAGTGGATGAAAATGGATGTAGAATATATAAATTGGATGTAGAGTATATAAAATGGATGTAGAGTGGATAAAATGGATGTACATTTAATAAAAATGGATGTAGAGTGGATAAAAATGGATGTAGAGTGGATAAAATGGATGTAAAGTGGATAAAAATGGATGTAGAGTGGATAAAAATGGATGTAGAGAGGATAAAATGGATGTAGAGTGGATAAAATGGATGTAGAGTTCATAAAAATGGATGTAGAGTGGATAAAAATGGATGTAGATTGGATAAAATGGATGTAGATTGGATAAAATGGATGTAGAGTGGATGAAAATGGATGTAGAATATATAAATTGGATGTAGAGTATATAAAATGGATGTAGAGTGGATAAAATGGATGTACATTTAATAAAAATGGATGTAGAGTGGATAAAATGGATGTACATTTAATAAAAATGGATGTAGAGTGGATAAAAATGGATGTAGAGTGGATAAAATGGATGTAAAGTGGATAAAAATGGATGTAGAGTGGATAAAATGGATGTAGAGTAGATAAAATGGATGTAGAGTGGATAAAATGGATGTAGAGTTGATAAAATGGATGTAGATTGGATAAAATGGATGTAGAGTGGATAAAAATGGATGTAGAATATATAAATTGGATGTAGAGTATATAAAATGGATGTAGAGTGGATAAAATGGATGTACATTTAATAAAAATGGATGTAGAGTGGATAAAAATGGATGTAGAGTGGATAAAACGGATGTAAAGTGGATAAAAATGGATGTAGAGTGGATAAAATAGATGTAGAGTAGATAAAATGGATGTAGAGTGGATAAAATGGATGTAGAGTTGATAAAATGGATGTAAAGTGGATAAAATGGATGTAGAGTTAATAAAAATGGATGTAGAGTGGATAAAATGGATGTAGAGTTGATAAAAATGGATGTAGAGTGGATAAAAATGGATGTAGATTGGATAAAATGGATGTAGAGTGGATAAAAATGGATGTACAGTGGACAAAAATGGATGTAGAGTATATAAATTGGATGTAGAGTATATAAAATGGATGTAGAGTGGAAATAATGGATGTAGAGTGGATAAAATGGATGTAGAGTTCATAAAAATGGATGTACAGTGGATAAAATGGATGTAGAGTGGATAAAAATGGATTTAGAGTGGATATAATGGATGTAGAGTGGATAAAAATGGATGTAGTGTGGATAAAATGGATGTAGAGTGGATAAAAATGGATGTAGATTGGATAAAATGGATGTAGAGTTAATAAAAATGGATGTAGAGTGGATAAAATGGATGTACAGTTGATAAAAATGGATGTAGAGTGGATAAAAATGGATGTAGATTGGATAAAATGGATGTAGAGTGGATAAAAATGGATGTAGAGTATATAAATTGGATGTAGAGTATATAAAATGGATGTAGAGTGGATAAAAATGGATGTAGATTGGATAAAATGGATGTAGAGTGGATAAAAATGGATGTAGAGTATATAAATTGGATGTAGAGTATATAAAATGGATGTAGAGTGGATAAAAATGGATGTCGAGTGGATAAAATGGATGTAGAGTGGATAAAAATGGATGTAGATTGGATAAAATGGATGTAGAGTGGATAAAATGGATGTAGAGTGGATAAAATGGTTGTAGAGTGGATAAAATGGATGTAGAGTGGATAAAATGGATGTAGAGTGGATAAAAATGGATGTAGAGTGGATAAAATGGATGTACAGTTAATAAAAATGGATGTAGAGTGGATATAATGGATGTAGAGTTGATAAAATGGATGTAAAGTGGATAAAATGGATGTACATTTAATAAAAATGGATGTAGAGTGGATAAAATGGATGTACATTTAATAAAAATGGATGTAGAGTGGATAAAAATGGATGTAGAGTGGATAAAATGGATGTAAAGTGGATAAAAATGGATGTAGAGTGGATAAAATGGATGTAGAGTAGATAAAATGGATGTAGAGTGGATAAAATGGATGTAGAGTTGATAAAATGGATGTAGATTGGATAAAATGGATGTAGAGTGGATGAAAATGGATGTAGAATATATAAATTGGATGTAGAGTATATAAAATGGATGTAGAGTGGATAAAATGGATGTACATTTAATAAAAATGGATGTAGAGTGGATAAAAATGGATGTAGAGTGGATAAAACGGATGTAAAGTGGATAAAAATGGATGTAGAGTGGATAAAATAGATGTAGAGTAGATAAAATGGATGTAGAGTGGATAAAATGGATGTAGAGTTGATAAAATGGATGTAAAGTGGATAAAATGGATGTAGAGTTAATAAAAATGGATGTAGAGTGGATAAAATGGATGTAGAGTGGATAAAAATGGATGTAGAGTGGATAAAAATGGATGTAGATTGGATAAAATGGATGTAGAGTGGATAAAAATGGATGTACAGTGGACAAAAATGGATGTAGAGTATATAAATTGGATGTAGAGTATATAAAATGGATGTAGAGTGGAAATAATGGATGTAGAGTGGATAAAATGGATGTAGAGTTCATAAAAATGGATGTACAGTGGATAAAATGGATGTAGAGTGGATAAAAATGGATTTAGAGTGGATATAATGGATGTAGAGTGGATAAAAATGGATGTAGAGTGGATAAAATGGATGTAGAGTGGATAAAAATGGATGTAGATTGGATAAAATGGATGTAGAGTTAATAAAAACGGATGTAGAGTGGATAAAATGGATGTACAGTTGATAAAAATGGATGTAGAGTGGATAAAAATGGATGTAGATTGGATAAAATGGATGTAGAGTGGATAAAAATGGATGTAGAGTATATAAATTGGATGTAGAGTATATAAAATGGATGTAGAGTGGATAAAAATGGATGTAGATTGGATAAAATGGATGTAGAGTGGATAAAAATGGATGTAGAGTATATAAATTGGATGTAGAGTATATAAAATGGATGTAGAGTGGATAAAAATGGATGTCGAGTGGATAAAATGGATGTAGAGTGGATAAAAATGGATGTAGATTGGATAAAATGGATGTAGAGTGGATAAAATGGATGTAGAGTGGATAAAATGGTTGTAGAGTGGATAAAATGGATGTAGAGTGGATAAAATGGATGTAGAATGGATAAAATGGATGTTGAGTGGATAAAATGGATGTAGAGTGGATAACAATGGATGTAGAGTGGATAAAATGGATGTAGAGTGGATAAAAATGGATGTAGAGTGGATAAAATGGATGTACAGTTAATAAAAATGGATGTAGAGTGGATATAATGGATGTAGAGTTGATAAAATGGATGTAAAGTGGATAAAATGGATGTAGAGTTAATAAAAATGGATGTAGAGTGGAAATAATGGATGTAGAGAGGATAAAATGGATGTAGAGTGGATAAAATGGATGTAGAGTTCATAAAAATGGATGTAGAGTGGATAAAAATGGATGTAGATTGGATAAAATGGATGTAGAGTGGATGAAAATGGATGTAGAATATATAAATTGGATGTAGAGTATATAAAATGGATGTAGAGTGGATAAAATGGATGTACATTTAATAAAAATGGATGTAGAGTGGATAAAAATGGATGTAGAGTGGATAAAATGGATGTAGAGTGGATAAAAATGGATGTAGAGAGGATAAAATGGATGTAGAGTGGATAAAATGGATGTACAGTTAATAAAAATGGATGTAGAGTGGAAATAATGGATGTAGAGAGGATAAAATGGATGTAGAGTGGATAAAATGGATGTAGAGTTCATAAAAATGGATGTAGAGTGGATAAAAATGGATGTAGATTGGATAAAATGGATGTAGATTGGATAAAATGGATGTAGAGTGGATGAAAATGGATGTAGAATATATAAATTGGATGTAGAGTATATAAAATGGATGTAGAGTGGATAAAATGGATGTACATTTAATAAAAATGGATGTAGAGTGGATAAAAATGGATGTAGAGTGGATAAAATGGATGTAAAGTGGATAAAAATGGATGTAGAGTGGATAAAAATGGATGTCGAGTGGATAAAATGGATGTAGAGTGGATAAAAATGGATGTAGAGTGGATGAAAAAGGATGTAGAGTGGATAAAATGGATGTAGAATGAATAAAATGGATGTAAAGTGAATAAAAATGGATGTAGAGTGGATAAAATGAATGTAGAGAGGATAAAATGGATGTAGAGTGGATAAAATGGATGTAGAGTGGATAAAATGGATGTAGAGTGGATAAAAATGGATTTAGAGTGGATATAATGGATGTAGAATAGATAAAAATTTATGTAGAGTGGATAAAAATGGATGTAGAGTGGATAAAAATGGATGTAGAGTGGATAAAATGGATGTAGAGTGGATAAAAATGGATGTAGAGAGGATAAAATGGATGTAGAGTGGATAAAATGGATGTACAGTTAATAAAAATGGATGTAGAGTGGATATAATGGATGTAGAGTTGATAAAATGGATGTAAAGTGGATAAAATGGATGTAGAGTTAATAAAAATGGATGTCGAGTGGAAATAATGGATGTAGAGAGGATAAAATGGATGTAGAGTGGATAAAATGGATGTAGAGTTCATAAAAATGGATGTAGAGTGGATAAAAATGGATGTAGATTGGATAAAATGGATGTAGAGTGGATAAAAATGGATGTAGAGTGGATAAAAATGGATGTAGAGTGGATAAAAATAGATGTAGAGAGGATAAAATGGATGTAGAGTGGATAAAAATGGATGTAGAGTGGATAAAAATGGATGTAGAGTGGATAAAATGGATGAAGAGTGGATAAAATGGGTGTAAAGTGGATAAAAATGGATGTAGAGTGGATAAAAATGGATGTAGAGTGGATAAAATGGATGTAGATTGGATAAAATGGTTGTAGAGTGGATAAAATGGATGTAGAGTAGATAAAATGGATGTAGAGTTGATAAAAATTGATGTAGAGTCGATAAAATGGATGTAGAGTGGATAAAATGGATGTAGAGTGGATAAAAATGGATGTAGAGCGGATACAAATGGATGTAGAGTAGATAAAATGGGTGTAAAATGGATAAAAATGGATGTAGAGTGGATAAAAATGGATGTAGAGTGGATAAAATGGATGTAGAGGGGATAAAATGGATGTAGAGTGGATAAAATGGATGTAGAGTGGATAAAAATGGATGTAGAGAGGATAAAATGGATGTAGAGTGGATAAAATGGATGTACAGTTAATAAAAATGGATGTAGAGTGGAAATAATGGATGTAGAGAGGATAAAATGGATGTAGAGTGGATAAAATGGATGTAGAGTTCATAAAAATGGATGTAGAGTGGATAAAAATGGATGTAGAGTGGATAAAATGGATGTAAAGTGGATAAAAATGGATGTAGAGTGGATAAAATGGATGTAGAGTAGATAAAATGGATGTAGAGTGGATAAAATGGATGTAGAGTTGATAAAATGGATGTAAAGTGGATAAAATGGATGTAGAGTTAATAAAAATGGATGTAGAGTGGATAAAATGGATGTAGAGTTGATAAAAATGGATGTAGAGTGGATAAAAATGGATGTAGATTGGATAAAATGGATGTAGAGTGGATAAAAATGGATGTACAGTGGACAAAAATGGATGTAGAGTTTATAAATTGGATGTAGAGTATATAAAATGGATGTAGAGTGGAAATAATGGATGTAGAGTGGATAAAATGGATGTAGAGTTCATAAAAATGGATGTAGAGTGGATAAAAATGGATGTAGATTGGATAAAATGGATATACAGTGGATAAAATGGACGTAGAGTGGATAAAATGGATGTAGAGTGGATAAAAATGGATTTAGAGTGGATATAATGGATGTAGAGTGGATAAAAATGGATGTAGTGTGGATAAAATGGATGTAGAGTGGATAAAAATGGATGTAGATTGGATAAAATGGATGTAGAGTTAATAAAAATGGATGTAGAGTGGATAAAATGGATGTAGATTGGATAAAATGGATGTAGATTGGATAAAATGGATGTAGATTGGATAAAATGGATGTAGAGTGGATAAAAATGGATGTAGAGTATATAAATTGGATGTAGAGTATATAAAATGGATGTAGAGTGGATAAAAATGGATGTAGATTGGATAAAATGGACGTAGAGTGGATAAAAATGGATGTAGAGTATATAAATTGGATGTAGAGTATATAAAATGGATGTAGAGTGGATAAAAATGGATGTCGAGTGGATAAAATGGATGTAGAGTTCATAAAAATGGATGTAGAGTGGATAAAAATGGATGTAGATTGGATAAAATGGATGTAGAGTGGATAAAATGGATGTAGAGTGGATAAAATGGTTGTAGAGTGGATAAAATGGATGTAGAGTGGATAAAATGGATGTAGAATGGATAAAATGGATGTTGAGTGGATAAAATGGATGTAGAGTGGATAACAATGGATGTAGAGTGGATAAAATGGATGTAGAGTTAATAAAAATGGATGTAGACTGGATATAATGGATGTAGAGAGGATAAAATGGATGTGGAGTGGATAACAATGGATGTAGAGTGGATAAAATGGATGTAGAGTGGATAAAATGGATGAAGAGTGGATAAAATTGTTGTAGAGTGGATGAAATGGATGTAGAGTGGATAAAATGGATGTAGAGTGGATAAAAATGGATGTAGAGTGGATAAAATGGATGTAGAATGGATAAAATGGATGTAAAGTGGATAAAAATGGATGTCGAGTGGATAAAATGGATGTAGAGTGGATAAAAATAGATGTAGTGAGGATAAAATGGAAGTAGAGTGGATAAAATGGATGTAGAGTGGATGAAAATGGATGTAGAATATATAAATTGGATGTAGAGTATATAAAATGGATGTAGAGTGGATAAAATGGATGTAGAGTGGATAAAAATGGATGTAGAGTGGATAAAATGGATGTAAAGTGGATAAAAATGGATGTAGAGTGGATAAAATGGATGTAGAGTAGATAAAATGGATGTAGAGTGGATAAAAATGGATGTAGAGTGGATAAAATGGATGTAAAGTGGATAAAAATGGATGTCGAGTGGATAAAATGGATGTAGAGTGGATAAAAATAGATGTAGAGAGGATAAAATGGAAGTAGAGTGGATAAAAATGGATGTAGAGTGGATAAAAATGGATGTAGAGTGGATAAAATGGATGTAGAGTTCATAAAAATGGATGTAGAGTGGAAATAATGGATGTAGAGAGGATAAAATGGATGTAGAGTGGATAAAATGGATGTAGAGTTCATAAAAATGGATGTAGAGTGGATAAAAATGGATGTCGATTGGATAAAATGGATGTAGATTGGATAAAATGGATGTAGAGTGGATAAAATGGATGTAGATTATATAAATTGGATGTAGAGTATATAAAATGGATGTAGAGTGGATAAAATGGATGTACATTTAATAAAAATGGATGTAGAGTGGATAAAAATGGATGTAGAGTGGATAAAATGGATGTAAAGTGGATAAAAATGGATGTAGAGTGGATAAAAATGGATGTAGAGAGGATAAAATGGATGTAGAGTGGATAAAATGGATGTAGAGTTCATAAAAATGGATGTAGAGTGGATAAAAATGGATGTAGATTGGATAAAATGGATGTAGATTGGATAAAATGGATGTAGAGTGGATGAAAATGGATGTAGAATATATAAATTGGATGTAGAGTATATAAAATGGATGTAGAGTGGATAAAATGGATGTAGAGTAGATAAAATGGATGTAGAGTGGATAAAAATGGATGTAGAGTGGATAAAATGGATGTAAAGTGGATGAAAATGGATGTCGAGTGGATAAAATGGATGTAGAGTGGATAAAAATAGATGTAGAGAGGATAAAATGGAAGTAGAGTGGATAAAAATGGATGTAGAGTGGATAAAAATGGATGTAGAGTGGATAAAATGGATGTAGAGTGGATAAAAATGGATGTAGAGTGGATAAAATGGATGTACAGTTAATAAAAATGGATGTAGAGTGGAAATAATGGATGTAGAGAGGATAAAATGGATGTAGAGTGGATAAAATGGATGTACATTTAATAAAAATGGATGTAGAGTGGATAAAAATGGATGTAGATTGGATAAAATGGATGTAGAGTGGATAAAAATGGATGTAGAGTAGATAAAATGGATGTAAAGTGGATAAAAATGGATGTAGAGTGGATAAAATGGATGTAGAGTGGATAAAATGGATGTAGAGTGGATAAAATGGATGTAGAGTTGATAAAATGGATGTAAAGTGGATAAAATGGATGTAGAGTTAATAAAAATGGATGTAGAGTGGATAAAATGGATGTAGAGTTGATAAAAATGGATGTAGAGTGGATAAAAATGGATGTAGATTGGATAAAATGGATGTAGAGTGGATAAAAATGGATGTACAGTGGACAAAAATGGATGTAGAGTATATAAAATGGATGTAGAGTATATAAAATGGATGTAGAGTGGAAATAATGGATGTAGAGTGGATAAAATGGATGTAGAGTTCATAAAAATGGCTGTACAGTGGATAAAATGGATGTAGAGTGGATAAAAATGGATTTAGAGTGGATATAATGGATGTAGAGTGGATAAAAATGGATGTAGTGTGGATAAAATGGATGTAGAGTGGATAAAAATGGATGTAGATTGGATAAAATGGATGTAGAGTTAATAAAAACGGATGTAGAGTGGATAAAATGGATGTACAGTTGATAAAAATGGATGTAGAGTGGATAAAAATGGATGTAGATTGGATAAAATGGATGTAGAGTGGATAAAAATGGATGTAGAGTATATAAATTGGATGTAGAGTATATAAAATGGATGTAGAGTGGATAAAAATGGATGTAGATTGGATAAAATGGATGTAGAGTGGATAAAAATGGATGTAGAGTATATAAATTGGATGTAGAGTATATAAAATGGATGTAGAGTGGATAAAAATGGATGTCGAGTGGATAAAATGGATGTAGAGTTCATAAAAATGGATGTAGAGTGGATAAAAATGGATGTAGATTGGATAAAATGGATGTAGAGTGGATAAAATGGATGTAGAGTGGATAAAATGGTTGTAGAGTGGATAAAATGGATGTAGAGTGGATAAAATGGATGTAGAATGGATAAAATGGATGTTGAGTGGATAAAATGGATGTAGAGTGGATAACAATGGATGTAGAGTGGATAAAATGGATGTAGAGTGGATAAAAATGGATGTAGAGTGGATAAAATGGATGTACAGTTAATAAAAATGGATGTAGAGTGGATATAATGGATGTAGAGTTGATAAAATGGATGTAAAGTGGATAAAATGGATGTAGAGTTAATAAAAATGGATGTAGAGTGGAAATAATGGATGTAGAGAGGATAAAATGGATGTAGAGTGGATAAAATGGATGTAGAGTTCATAAAAATGGATGTAGAGTGGATAAAAATGGATGTAGATTGGATAAAATGGATGTAGAGTGGATGAAAATGGATGTAGAGTATATAAATTGGATGTAGAGTATATAAAATGGATGTAGAGTGGATAAAATGGATGTACATTTAATAAAAATGGATGTAGAGTGGATAAAAATGGATGTAGAGTGGATAAAATGGATGTAGAGTGGATAAAAATGGATGTAGAGAGGATAAAATGGATGTAGAGTGGATAAAATGGATGTACAGTTAATAAAAATGGATGTAGAGTGGAAATAATGGATGTAGAGAGGATAAAATGGATGTAGAGTGGATAAAATGGATGTAGAGTTCATAAAAATGGATGTAGAGTGGATAAAAATGGATGTAGATTGGATAAAATGGATGTAGATTGGATAAAATGGATGTAGAGTGGATGAAAATGGATGTAGAATATATAAATTGGATGTAGAGTATATAAAATGGATGTAGAGTGGATAAAATGGATGTACATTTAATAAAAATGGATGTAGAGTGGATAAAAATGGATGTAGAGTGGATAAAATGGATGTAAAGTGGATAAAAATGGATGTAGAGTGGATAAAAATGGATGTCGAGTGGATAAAATGGATGTAAAGTGGATAAAAATGGATGTAGAGTGGATAAAATGAATGTAGAGAGGATAAAATGCATGTAGAGTGGATAAAATGGATGTAGAGTGGATAAAATGGATGTAGAGTGGATAAAAATGGATTTAGAGTGGATATAATGGATGTAGAATAGATAAAAATTTATGTAGAGTGGATAAAAATGGATGTAGAGTGGATAAAAATGGATGTAGAGTGGATAAAATGGATGTAGAGTGGATAAAAATGGATGTAGAGAGGATAAAATGGATGTAGAGTGGATAAAATGGATGTACAGTTAATAAAAATGGATGTAGAGTGGATATAATGGATGTAGAGTTGATAAAATGGATGTAAAGTGGATAAAATGGATGTAGAGTTAATAAAAATGGATGTCGAGTGGAAATAATGGATGTAGAGAGGATAAAATGGATGTAGAGTGGATAAAATGGATGTAGAGTTCATAAAAATGGATGTAGAGTGGATAAAAATGGATGTAGATTGGATAAAATGGATGTAGAGTGGATAAAAATGGATGTAGAGTGGATAAAAATGGATGTAGAGTGGATAAAAATAGATGTAGAGAGGATAAAATGGATGTAGAGTGGATAAAAATGGATGTAGAGTGGATAAAAATGGATGTAGAGTGGATAAAATGGATGTAGATTGGATAAAATGGTTGTAGAGTGGATAAAATGGATGTAGAGTAGATAAAATGGATGTAGAGTTGATAAAAATTGATGTAGAGTCGATAAAATGGATGTAGAGTGGATAAAATGGATGTAGAGTGGATAAAAATGGATGTAGAGCGGATACAAATGGATGTAGAGTAGATAAAATGGGTGTAAAATGGATAAAAATGGATGTAGAGTGGATAAAAATGGATGTAGAGTGGATAAAATGGATGTAGAGGGGATAAAATGGATGTAGAGTGGATAAAATGGATGTAGAGGGGATAAAATGGATGTAGAGTGGATAAAATGGTTGTAGAGTGGATAAAATGGATGTAGAGTTGATAAAAATGGATGTAGAGAGGATAAAATGGATGTAGAGTGGATAAAATGGATGTACAGTTAATAAAATTGGATGTAGAGTGGAAATAATGGATGTAGAGAGGATAAAATGGATGTAGAGTGGATAAAATGGATGTAGAGTTCATAAAAATGGATGTAGAGTGGATAAAAATGGATGTAGATTGGATAAAATGGATGTAGAGTGGATAAAAATGGATGTAGAGTAGATAAAATGGATGTAGAGTGGATAAAATGGATGTAGAGTTGATAAAATGGATGTAAAGTGGATAAAATGGACGTAGAGTTAATAAAAATGGATGTAGAGTGGAAATAATGGATGTAGAGAGGATAAAATGGATGTAGAGTGGATAAAATGGATGTAGAGTTCATAAAAATGGATGTAGAGTGGATAAAAATGGATGTAGATTGGATAAAATGGATGTAGAGTGGATAAAAATGGATGTGGAGTGGATAAAATGGATGTAGAGTGGATGAAAATGGATTTAGAGTGGATATAATGGATGTAGAGTGGATAAAAATGGATGTAGTGTGGATAAAATGGATGTAGAGTGGATAAAAATGGATGTAGAGTTAATAAAAATGGATGTAGAGTGGATAAAATGGATGTAGATTGGATAAAATGGATGTAGATTGGATAAAATGGATGTAGATTGGATAAAATGGATGTAGAGTGGATAAAAATGGATGTAGAGTATATAAATTGGATGTAGAGTATATAAAATGGATGTAGAGTGGATAAAATGGATGTAGAGTGGATAAAAATGGATGTAGAGTGGATAAAATGGATGTAGAGTTCATAAAAATGGATGTAGAGTGGATAAAAATGGATGTAGATTGGATAAAATGGATGTAGAGTGGATAAAATGGACGTAGAGTGGATAAAATGGATGTAGAGTGGATAAAAATGGATTTAGAGTGGATATAATGGATGTAGAGTGGATAAAAATGGATGTAGTGTGGATAAAATGGATGTAGAGTGGATAAAAATGGATGTAGATTGGATAAAATGGATGTAGAGTTAATAAAAATGGATGTAGAGTGGATAAAATGGATGTAGATTGGATAAAATGGATGTAGAGTGGATAAAATGGATGTAGAGTGGATAAAATGGTTGTAGAGTGGATAAAATGGATGTAGAGTGGATAAAATGGATGTAGAATGGATAAAATGGATGTTGAGTGGATAAAATGGATGTAGAGTGGATAACAATGGATGTAGAGTGGATAAAATGGATGTAGAGTGGATAAAAATGGATGTAGAGTGGATAAAATGGATGTACAGTTAATAAAAATGGATGTAGAGTGGATATAATGGATGTAGAGTTGATAAAATGGATGTAAAGTGGATAAAATGGATGTAGAGTTAATAAAAATGGATGTAGAGTGGAAATAATGGATGTAGAGAGGATAAAATGGATGTAGAGTGGATAAAATGGATGTAGAGTTCATAAAAATGGATGTAGAGTGGATAAAAATGGATGTAGATTGGATAAAATGGATGTAGAGTGGATAAAAATGGATGTACAGTGGATAAAAATGGATGTAGAGTGGATAAAAATGGATGTAGAGTGGATAAAATGGATGTTGAGTGGATAAAATGGATGTAGAGTGGATAAAATGGATGTAGAGTGCATAAAAATGGATGTTGAGTGGATAAAATGGATGTAGAGTGGATAAAATGGATGTAAAGTGGATAAAAATTGTATGTAGAGTGGATAAAATGGATGTAGAGTGGATAAAATGGATGTAGAGTGGATAAAATGGATGTAGAGTGGATAAAAAAGGATGTAGAGTGGATAAAATGGATGTAGAATGAATAAAATGGATGTAAAGTGAATAAAAATGGATGTAGAGTGGATAAAATGGATGTAGAGAGGATAAAATGCATGTAGAGTGGATAAAATGGATGTAGAGTGGATAAAATGGATGTAGAGTGGATAAAAATGGATGTAGAGAGGATAAAATGGATGTAGAGTGGATAAAATGGATGTACAGTTAATAAAAATGGATGTAGAGTGGAAATAATGGATGTAGAGAGGATAAAATGGATGTAGAGTGGATAAAATGGATGTAGAGTGGATAAAAATGGATGTAGATTGGATAAAATGGATGTAGATTGGATAAAATGGATGTAGAGTGGATGAAAATGAATGTAGAATATATAAATTGGATGTAGAGTATATAAAATGGATGTAGAGTGGATAAAATGGATGTACATTTAATAAAAATGGATGTAGAGTGGATAAAAATGCATGTAGAGTGGATAAAATGGATGTAAAGTGGATAAAAATGAATGTAGAGTGGATAAAATGGATGTAGAGTAGATAAAATGGATGTAGAGTGGATAAAAATGGATGTAGAGTGGATAAAATGGATGTAAAGTGGATGAAAATGGATGTCGAGTGGATAAAATGGATGTAGAGTGGATAAAAATAGATGTAGAGAGGATAAAATGGAAGTAGAGTGGATAAAAATGGATGTAGAGTGGATAAAAATGGATGTAGAGTGGATAAAATGGATGTAGAGTGGATAAAAATGGATGTAGAGTGGATAAAATGGATGTACAGTTAATAAAAATGGATGTAGAGTGGAAATAATGGATGTAGAGAGGATAAAATGGATGTAGAGTGGATAAAATGGATGTAGAGTTCATAAAAATGGATGTAGAGTGGATAAAAATGGATGTAGATTGGATAAAATGGATGTAGATTGGATAAAATGGATGTAGATTGGATAAAATGGATGTAGAGTGGATGAAAATGAATGTAGAATATATAAATTGGATGTAGAGTATATAAAATGGATGTAGAGTGGATAAAATGGATGTACATTTAATAAAAATGGATGTAGAGTGGATAAAAATGGATGTAGAGTGGATAAAAAAGATGTAAAGTGGATAAAAATGGATGTAGAGTGGATAAAATGGATGTAGAGTAGATAAAATGGATGTAGAGTGGATAAAAATGGATGTAGAGTGGATAAAATGGATGTAAAGTGGATGAAAATGGATGTCGAGTGGATAAAATGGATGTAGAGTGGATAAAAATAGATGTAGAGAGGATAAAATGGAAGTAGAGTGGATAAAAATGGATGTAGAGTGGATAAAAATGGATGTAGAGTGGATAAAATGGATGTAGAGTGGATAAAAATGGATGTAGAGTGGATAAAATGGATGTACAGTTAATAAAAATGGATGTAGAGTGGAAATAATGGATGTAGAGAGGATAAAATGGATGTAGAGTGGATAAAATGGATGTAGAGTTCATAAAAATGGATGTAGAGTGGATAAAAATGGATGTAGATTGGATAAAATGGATGTAGAGTGGATAAAAATGGATGTAGAGTAGATAAAATGGATGTAGAGTGGATAAAATGGATGTAGAGTTGATAAAATGGATGTAAAGTGGATAAAATGGATGTAGAGTTAATAAAAATGGATGTAGAGTGGAAATAATGGATGTAGAGAGGATAAAATGGATGTAGAGTGGATAAAATGGATGTAGAGTTCATAAAAATGGATGTAGAGTGGATAAAAATGGATGTAGATTGGATAAAATGGATGTAGAGTGGATAAAAATGGATGTGGAGTGGATAAAATGGATGTAGAGTGGATGAAAATGGATTTAGAGTGGATATAATGGATGTAGAGTGGATAAAAATGGATGTAGTGTGGATAAAATGGATGTAGAGTGGATAAAAATGGATGTAGATTGGATAAAATGGATGTAGAGTTAATAAAAATGGATGTAGAGTGGATAAAATGGATGTAGATTGGATAAAATGGATGTAGATTGGATAAAATGGATGTAGAGTGGATAAAAATGGATGTAGAGTATATAAATTGGATGTAGAGTATATAAAATGGATGTAGAGTGGATAAAATGGATGTAGAGTGGATAAAAATGGATGTAGAGTGGATAAAATGGATGTAGAGTTCACAAAAATGGATGTAGAGTGGATAAAAATGGATGTAGATTGGATAAAATGGATGTAGAGTGGATAAAATGGACGTAGAGTGGATAAAATGGATGTAGAGTGGATAAAAATGGATTTAGAGTGGATAAAATGGATGTAGAGTGGATAAAAATGGATGTAGTGTGGATAAAATGGATGTAGAGTGGATAAAAATGGATGTAGATTGGATAAAATGGATGTAGAGTTAATAAAAATGGATGTAGAGTGGATAAAATGGATGTAGATTGGATAAAATGGATGTAGAGTGGATAAAATGGATGTAGAGTGGATAAAATGGTTGTAGAGTGGGTAAAATGGATGTAGAGTGGATAAAATGGATGTAGAATGGATAAAATGGATGTAGAGTGGATAAAATGGATGTAGAGTGGATAACAATGGATGTAGAGTGGATAAAATGGATGTAGAGTGGATAAAAATGGATGTAGAGTGGATAAAATGGATGTACAGTTAATAAAAATGGATGTAGAGTGGATATAATGGATGTAGAGTTGATAAAATGGATGTAAAGTGGATAAAATGGATGTAGAGTTAATAAAAATGGATGTAGAGTGGAAATAATGGATGTAGAGAGGATAAAATGGATGTAGAGTGGATAAAATGGATGTAGAGTTCATAAAAATGGATGTAGAGTGGATAAAAATGGATGTAGATTGGATAAAATGGATGTAGAGTGGATAAAAATGGATGTACAGTGGATAAAAATGGATGTAGAGTGGATAAAAATGGATGTAGAGTGGATAAAATGGATGTTGAGTGGATAAAATGGATGTAGAGTGGATAAAATGGATGTAGAGTGCATAAAAATGGATGTTGAGTGGATAAAATGGATGTAGAGTGGATAAAATGGATGTAAAGTGGATAAAAATTGTATGTAGAGTGGATAAAATGGATGTAGAGTGGATAAAATGGATGTAGAGTGGATAAAATGGATGTAGAGTGGATAAAAAAGGATGTAGAGTGGATAAAATGGATGTAGAATGAATAAAATGGATGTAAAGTGAATAAAAATGGATGTAGAGTGGATAAAATGGATGTAGAGAGGATAAAATGCATGTAGAGTGGATAAAATGGATGTAGAGTGGATAAAATGGATGTAGAGTGGATAAAAATGGATGTAGAGAGGATAAAATGGATGTAGAGTGGATAAAATGGATGTACAGTTAATAAAAATGGATGTAGAGTGGAAATAATGGATGTAGAGAGGATAAAATGGATGTAGAGTGGATAAAATGGATGTAGAGTTCATAAAAATGGATGTAGAGTGGATAAAAATGGATGTAGATTGGATAAAATGGATGTAGATTGGATAAAATGGATGTAGAGTGGATGAAAATGAATGTAGAATATATAAATTGGATGTAGAGTATATAAAATGGATGTAGAGTGGATAAAATGGATGTACATTTAATAAAAATGGATGTAGAGTGGATAAAAATGGATGTAGAGTGGATAAAATGGATGTAAAGTGGATAAAAATGGATGTAGAGTGGATAAAATGGATGTAGAGTAGATAAAATGGATGTAGAGTGGATAAAAATGGATGTAGAGTGGATAAAATGGATGTAAAGTGGATAAAAATGGATGTCGAGTGGATAAAATGGATGTAGAGTGGATAAAAATAGATGTAGAGAGGATAAAATGGAAGTAGAGTGGATAAAAATGGATGTAGAGTGGATAAAAATGGATGTAGAGTGGATAAAATGGATGTAGAGTGGATAAAAATGGATGTAGAGTGGATAAAATGGATGTACAGTTAATAAAAATGGATGTAGAGTGGAAATAATGGATGTAGAGAGGATAAAATGGATGTAGAGTGGATAAAATGGATGTAGAGTTCATAAAAATGGATGTAGAGTGGATAAAAATGGATGTAGATTGGATAAAATGGATGTAGATTGGATAAAATGGATGTAGAGTGGATGAAAATGGATGTAGAATATATAAATTGGATGTAGAGTATATAAAATGGATGTAGAGTGGATAAAATGGATGTACATTTAATAAAAATGGATGTAGAGTGGATAAAATGGATGTACATTTAATAAAAATGGATGTAGAGTGGATAAAAATGGATGTAGAGTGGATAAAATGGATGTAAAGTGGATAAAAATGGATGTAGAGTGGATAAAATGGATGTAGAGTAGATAAAATGGATGTAGAGTGGATAAAATGGATGTAGAGTTGATAAAATGGATGTAGATTGGATAAAATGGATGTAGAGTGGATGAAAATGGATGTAGAATATATAAATTGGATGTAGAGTATATAAAATGGATGTAGAGTGGATAAAATGGATGTACATTTAATAAAAATGGATGTAGAGTGGATAAAAATGGATGTAGAGTGGATAAAATGGATGTAAAGTGGATAAAAATGGATGTAGAGTGGATAAAATGGATGTAGAGTAGATAAAATGGATGTAGAGTGGATAAAATGGATGTAGAGTTGATAAAATGGATGTAAAGTGGATAAAATGGATGTAGAGTTAATAAAAATGGATGTAGAGTGGATAAAATGGATGTAGAGTTAATAAAAATGGATGTAGAGTGGATATAATGGATGTAGAGAGGATAAAATGGATGTGGAGTGGATAACAATGGATGTAGAGTGGATAAAATGGATGTAGAGTGGATAAAATGGATGAAGAGTGGATAAAATTGTTGTAGAGTGGATGAAATGGATGTAGAGTGGATAAAATGGATGTAGAGTGGATAAAAATGGATGTAGAGTGGATAAAATGGATGTAGAATGGATAAAATGGATGTAAAGTGGATAAAAATGGATGTCGAGTGGATAAAATGGATGAAGAGTGGATAAAATTGTTGTAGAGTGGATAAAATGGATGTAGAATGGATAAAATGGATGTAAAGTGGATAAAAATGGATGTCGAGTGGATAAAATGGATGTAGAGTGGATAAAAATGGATGTAGAGTGGATAAAATGGATGTAGATTGGATAAAATGGATGTAGAGTGGATAAAATGGATGTAGAGTGGATAAAATGGTTGTAGAGTGGATAAAATGGATGTAGAGTGGATAAAATGAATGTAGAATGGATAAAATGGATGTTGAGTGGATAAAATGGATGTAGAGTGGATAACAATGGATGTAGAGTGGATAAAATGGATGTAGAGTGGATAAAAATGGATGTAGAGTGGATAAAATGGATGTACAGTTAATAAAAATGGATGTAGAGTGGATATAATGGATGTAGAGTAGATAAAATGGATGTAGAGTGGATAAAATGGATGTAGAGTTGATAAAATGGATGTAAAGTGGATAAAATGGATGTAGAGTTAATAAAAATGGATGTAGAGTGGATAAAATGGATGTAGAGTTGATAAAAATGGATGTAGAGTGGATAAAAATGGATGTAGATTGGATAAAATGGATGTAGAGTGGATAAAAATGGATGTACAGTGGACAAAAATGGATGTAGAGTATATAAATTGGATGTAGAGTATATAAAATGGATGTAGAGTGGAAATAATGGATGTAGAGTGGATAAAATGGATGTAGAGTTCATAAAAATGGATGTAGAGTGGATAAAAATGGATGTAGATTGGATAAAATGGATATACAGTGGATAAAATGGACGTAGAGTGGATAAAATGGATGTAGAGTGGATAAAAATGGATTTAGAGTGGATATAATGGATGTAGAGTGGATAAAAATGGATGTAGTGTGGATAAAATGGATGTAGAGTGGATAAAAATGGATGTAGATTGGATAAAATGGATGTAGAGTTAATAAAAATGGATGTAGAGTGGATAAAATGGATGTAGATTGGATAAAATGGATGTAGATTGGATAAAATGGATGTAGATTGGATAAAATGGATGTAGAGTGGATAAAAATGGATGTAGAGTATATAAATTGGATGTAGAGTATATAAAATGGATGTAGAGTGGATAAAAATGGATGTAGATTGGATAAAATGGACGTAGAGTGGATAAAAATGGATGTAGAGTATATAAATTGGATGTAGAGTATATAAAATGGATGTAGAGTGGATAAAAATGGATGTCGAGTGGATAAAATGGATGTAGAGTTCATAAAAATGGATGTAGAGTGGATAAAAATGGATGTAGATTGGATAAAATGGATGTAGAGTGGATAAAATGGATGTAGAGTGGATAAAATGGTTGTAGAGTGGATAAAATGGATGTAGAGTGGATAAAATGGATGTAGAATGGATAAAATGGATGTTGAGTGGATAAAATGGATGTAGAGTGGATAACAATGGATGTAGAGTGGATAAAATGGATGTAGAGTTAATAAAAATGGATGTAGACTGGATATAATGGATGTAGAGAGGATAAAATGGATGTGGAGTGGATAACAATGGATGTAGAGTGGATAAAATGGATGTAGAGTGGATAAAATGGATGAAGAGTGGATAAAATTGTTGTAGAGTGGATAAAAATGGATGTAGAGTGGATAAAATGGATGTAGAGTGGATAAAAATGGATGTAGAGTGGATAAAATGGATGTAGAATGGATAAAATGGATGTAAAGTGGATAAAAATGGATGTCGAGTGGATAAAATGGATGTAGAGTGGATAAAAATAGATGTAGTGAGGATAAAATGGAAGTAGAGTGGATAAAATGGATGTAGAGTGGATGAAAATGGATGTAGAATATATAAATTGGATGTAGAGTATATAAAATGGATGTAGAGTGGATAAAATGGATGTAGAGTGGATAAAAATGGATGTAGAGTGGATAAAATGGATGTAAAGTGGATAAAAATGGATGTAGAGTGGATAAAATGGATGTAGAGTAGATAAAATGGATGTAGAGTGGATAAAAATGGATGTAGAGTGGATAAAATGGATGTAAAGTGGATAAAAATGGATGTCGAGTGGATAAAATGGATGTAGAGTGGATAAAAATAGATGTAGAGAGGATAAAATGGAAGTAGAGTGGATAAAAATGGATGTAGAGTGGATAAAAATGGATGTAGAGTGGATAAAATGGATGTAGAGTTCATAAAAATGGATGTAGAGTGGAAATAATGGATGTAGAGAGGATAAAATGGATGTAGAGTGGATAAAATGGATGTAGAGTTCATAAAAATGGATGTAGAGTGGATAAAAATGGATGTCGATTGGATAAAATGGATGTAGATTGGATAAAATGGATGTAGAGTGGATGAAAATGGATGTAGAATATATAAATTGGATGTAGAGTATATAAAATGGATGTAGAGTGGATAAAATGGATGTACATTTAATAAAAATGGATGTAGAGTGGATAAAAATGGATGTAGAGTGGATAAAATGGATGTAAAGTGGATAAAAATGGATGTAGAGTGGATAAAAATGGATGTAGAGAGGATAAAATGGATGTAGAGTGGATAAAATGGATGTAGAGTTCATAAAAATGGATGTAGAGTGGATAAAAATGGATGTAGATTGGATAAAATGGATGTAGATTGGATAAAATGGATGTAGAGTGGATGAAAATGGATGTAGAATATATAAATTGGATGTAGAGTATATAAAATGGATGTAGAGTGGATAAAATGGATGTAGAGTAGATAAAATGGATGTAGAGTGGATAAAAATGGATGTAGAGTGGATAAAATGGATGTAAAGTGGATAAAAATGGATGTCGAGTGGATAAAATGGATGTAGAGTGGATAAAAATAGATGTAGAGAGGATAAAATGGAAGTAGAGTGGATAAAAATGGATGTAGAGTGGATAAAAATGGATGTAGAGTGGATAAAATGGATGTAGAGTGGATAAAAATGGATGTAGAGTGGATAAAATGGATGTACAGTTAATAAAAATGGATGTAGAGTGGAAATAATGGATGTAGAGAGGATAAAATGGATGTAGAGTGGATAAAATGGATGTACATTTAATAAAAATGGATGTAGAGTGGATAAAAATGGATGTAGATTGGATAAAATGGATGTAGAGTGGATAAAAATGGATGTAGAGTAGATAAAATGGATGTAAAGTGGATAAAAATGGATGTAGAGTGGATAAAATGGATGTAGAGTAGATAAAATGGATGTAGAGTGGATAAAATGGATGTAGAGTTGATAAAATGGATGTAAAGTGGATAAAATGGATGTAGAGTTAATAAAAATGGATGTAGAGTGGATAAAATGGATGTAGAGTTGATAAAAATGGATGTAGAGTGGATAAAAATGGATGTAGATTGGATAAAATGGATGTAGAGTGGATAAAAATGGATGTACAGTGGACAAAAATGGATGTAGAGTATATAAATTGGATGTAGAGTATATAAAATGGATGTAGAGTGGAAATAATGGATGTAGAGTGGATAAAATGGATGTAGAGTTCATAAAAATGGCTGTACAGTGGATAAAATGGATGTAGAGTGGATAAAAATGGATGTAGAGTGGATAAAATGGATGTAGAGTGGATAAAAATGGATGTAGTGTGGATAAAATGGATGTAGAGTGGATAAAAATGGATGTAGATTGGATAAAATGGATGTAGAGTTAATAAAAACGGATGTAGAGTGGATAAAATGGATGTACAGTTGATAAAAATGGATGTAGAGTGGATAAAAATGGATGTAGATTGGATAAAATGGATGTAGAGTGGATAAAAATGGATGTAGAGTATATAAATTGGATGTAGAGTATATAAAATGGATGTAGAGTGGATAAAAATGGATGTAGATTGGATAAAATGGTTGTAGAGTGGATAAAAATGGATGTAGAGTATATAAATTGGATGTAGAGTATATAAAATGGATGTAGAGTGGATAAAAATGGATGTCGAGTGGATAAAATGGATGTAGAGTTCATAAAAATGGATGTAGAGTGGATAAAAATGGATGTAGATTGGATAAAATGGATGTAGAGTGGATAAAATGGATGTAGAGTGGATAAAATGGTTGTAGAGTGGATAAAATGGATGTAGAGTGGATAAAATGGATGTAGAATGGATAAAATGGATGTTGAGTGGATAAAATGGATGTAGAGTGGATAACAATGGATGTAGAGTGGATAAAATGGATGTAGAGTGGATAAAAATGGATGTAGAGTGGATAAAATGGATGTACAGTTAATAAAAATGGATGTAGAGTGGATATAATGGATGTAGAGTTGATAAAATGGATGTAAAGTGGATAAAATGGATGTAGAGTTAATAAAAATGGATGTAGAGTGGAAATAATGGATGTAGAGAGGATAAAATGGATGTAGAGTGGATAAAATGGATGTAGAGTTCATAAAAATGGATGTAGAGTGGATAAAAATGGATGTAGATTGGATAAAATGGATGTAGAGTGGATGAAAATGGATGTAGAATATATAAATTGGATGTAGAGTATATAAAATGGATGTAGAGTGGATAAAATGGATGTACATTTAATAAAAATGGATGTAGAGTGGATAAAAATGGATGTAGAGTGGATAAAATGGATGTAGAGTGGATAAAAATGGATGTAGAGAGGATAAAATGGATGTAGAGTGGATAAAATGGATGTACAGTTAATAAAAATGGATGTAGAGTGGAAATAATGGATGTAGAGAGGATAAAATGGATGTAGAGTGGATAAAATGGATGTAGAGTTCATAAAAATGGATGTAGAGTGGATAAAAATGGATGTAGATTGGATAAAATGGATGTAGATTGGATAAAATGGATGTAGAGTGGATAAAATGGATGTAGAATATATAAATTGGATGTAGAGTATATAAAATGGATGTAGAGTGGATAAAATGGATGTACATTTAATAAAAATGGATGTAGAGTGGATAAAAATGGATGTAGAGTGGATAAAATGGATGTAAAGTGGATAAAAATGGATGTAGAGTGGATAAAAATGGATGTCGAGTGGATAAAATGGATGTAAAGTGGATAAAAATGGATGTAGAGTGGATAAAATGGATGTAGAGAGGATAAAATGCATGTAGAGTGGATAAAATGGATGTAGAGTGGATAAAATGGATGTAGAGTGGATAAAAATGGATTTAGAGTGGATATAATGGATGTAGAATAGATAAAAATTTATGTAGAGTGGATAAAAATGGATGTAGAGTGGATAAAAATGGATGTAGAGTGGATAAAATGGATGTAGAGTGGATAAAAATGGATGTAGAGAGGATAAAATGGATGTAGAGTGGATAAAATGGATGTACAGTTAATAAAAATGGATGTAGAGTGGATATAATGGATGTAGAGTTGATAAAATGGATGTAAAGTGGATAAAATGGATGTAGAGTTAATAAAAATGGATGTCGAGTGGAAATAATGGATGTAGAGAGGATAAAATGGATGTAGAGTGGATAAAATGGATGTAGAGTTCATAAAAATGGATGTAGAGTGGATAAAAATGGATGTAGATTGGATAAAATGGATGTAGAGTGGATAAAAATGGATGTAGAGTGGATAAAAATGGATGTAGAGTGGATAAAAATAGATGTAGAGAGGATAAAATGGATGTAGAGTGGATAAAAATGGATGTCGAGTGGATAAAAATGGATGTAGAGTGGATAAAATGGATGTAGATTGGATAAAATGGTTGTAGAGTGGATAAAATGGATGTAGAGTAGATAAAATGGATGTAGAGTTGATAAAAATTGATGTAGAGTCGATAAAATGGATGTAGAGTGGATAAAATGGATGTAGAGTGGATAAAAATGGATGTAGAGCGGATACAAATGGATGTAGAGTAGATAAAATGGGTGTAAAATGGATAAAAATGGATGTAGAGTGGATAAAAATGGATGTAGAGTGGATAAAATGGATGTAGAGGGGATAAAATGGATGTAGAGTGGATAAAATGGATGTAGAGGGGATAAAATGGATGTAGAGTGGATAAAATGGTTGTAGAGTGGATAAAATGGATGTAGAGTTGATAAAAATGGATGTAGAGAGGATAAAATGGATGTAGAGTGGATAAAATGGATGTACAGTTAATAAAATTGGATGTAGAGTGGAAATAATGGATGTAGAGAGGATAAAATGGATGTAGAGTGGATAAAATGGATGTAGAGTTCATAAAAATGGATGTAGAGTGGATAAAAATGGATGTAGATTGGATAAAATGGATGTAGAGTGGATAAAAATGGATGTAGAGTAGATAAAATGGATGTAGAGTGGATAAAATGGATGTAGAGTTGATAAAATGGATGTAAAGTGGATAAAATGGATGTAGAGTTAATAAAAATGGATGTAGAGTGGAAATAATGGATGTAGAGAGGATAAAATGGATGTAGAGTGGATAAAATGGATGTAGAGTTCATAAAAATGGATGTAGAGTGGATAAAAATGGATGTAGATTGGATAAAATGGATGTAGAGTGGATAAAAATGGATGTAGAGTGGATAAAATGGATGTAGAGTGGATGAAAATGGATTTAGAGTGGATATAATGGATGTAGAGTGGATAAAAATGGATGTAGTGTGGATAAAATGGATGTAGAGTGGATAAAAATGGATGTAGAGTTAATAAAAATGGATGTAGAGTGGATAAAATGGATGTAGATTGGATAAAATGGATGTAGATTGGATAAAATGGATGTAGATTGGATAAAATGGATGTAGAGTGGATAAAAATGGATGTAGAGTATATAAATTGGATGTAGAGTATATAAAATGGATGTAGAGTGGATAAAATGGATGTAGAGTGGATAAAAATGGATGTAGAGTGGATAAAATGGATGTAGAGTTCATAAAAATGGATGTAGAGTGGATAAAAATGGATGTAGATTGGATAAAATGGATGTAGAGTGGATAAAATGGACGTAGAGTGGATAAAATGGATGTAGAGTGGATAAAAATGGATTTAGAGTGGATATAATGGATGTAGAGTGGATAAAAATGGATGTAGTGTGGATAAAATGGATGTAGAGTGGATAAAAATGGATGTAGATTGGATAAAATGGATGTAGAGTTAATAAAAATGGATGTAGAGTGGATAAAATGGATGTAGATTGGATAAAATGGATGTAGAGTGGATAAAATGGATGTAGAGTGGATAAAATGGTTGTAGAGTGGATAAAATGGATGTAGAGTGGATAAAATGGATGTAGAATGGATAAAATGGATGTTGAGTGGATAAAATGGATGTAGAGTGGATAACAATGGATGTAGAGTGGATAAAATGGATGTAGAGTGGATAAAAATGGATGTAGAGTGGATAAAATGGATGTACAGTTAATAAAAATGGATGTAGAGTGGATATAATGGATGTAGAGTGGATAAAATGGATGTAGAGTGGATAAAATGGATGTAGAGTTAATAAAAATGGATGTAGAGTGGAAATAATGGATGTAGAGAGGATAAAATGGATGTAGAGTGGATAAAATGGATGTAGAGTTGATAAAAATGGATGTAGAGTGGATAAAAATGGATGTAGATTGGATAAAATGGATGTAGAGTGGATAAAAATGGATGTACAGTGGATAAAAATGGATGTAGAGTGGATAAAAATGGATGTAGAGTGGATAAAATGGATGTTGAGTGGATAAAATGGATGTAGAGTGGATAAAATGGATGTAGAGTGCATAAAAATGGATGTTGAGTGGATAAAATGGATGTAGAGTGGATAAAATGGATGTAAAGTGGATAAAAATTGTATGTAGAGTGGATAAAATGGATGTAGAGTGGATAAAATGGATGTAGAGTGGATAAAATGGATGTAGAGTGGATAAAAAAGGATGTAGAGTGGATAAAATGGATGTAGAATGAATAAAATGGATGTAAAGTGAATAAAAATGGATGTAGAGTGGATAAAATGGATGTAGAGAGGATAAAATGGATGTAGAGTGGATAAAATGGATGTAGAGTGGATAAAATGGATGTAGAGTGGATAAAAATGGATGTAGAGAGGATAAAATGGATGTAGAGTGGATAAAATGGATGTACAGTTAATAAAAATGGATGTAGAGTGGAAATAATGGATGTAGAGAGGATAAAATGGATGTAGAGTGGATAAAATGGATGTAGAGTGGATAAAAATGGATGTAGATTGGATAAAATGGATGTAGATTGGATAAAATGGATGTAGAGTGGATGAAAATGGATGTAGAATATATAAATTGGATGTAGAGTATATAAAATGGATGTAGAGTGGATAAAATGGATGTACATTTAATAAAAATGGATGTAGAGTGGATAAAAATGCATGTAGAGTGGATAAAATGGATGTAAAGTGGATAAAAATGAATGTAGAGTGGATAAAATGGATGTAGAGTAGATAAAATGGATGTAGAGTGGATAAAAATGGATGTAGAGTGGATAAAATGGATGTAAAGTGGATGAAAATGGATGTCGAGTGGATAAAATGGATGTAGAGTGGATAAAAATAGATGTAGAGAGGATAAAATGGAAGTAGAGTGGATAAAAATGGATGTAGAGTGGATAAAAATGGATGTAGAGTGGATAAAATGGATGTAGAGTGGATAAAAATGGATGTAGAGTGGATAAAATGGATGTACAGTTAATAAAAATGGATGTAGAGTGGAAATAATGGATGTAGAGAGGATAAAATGGATGTAGAGTGGATAAAATGGATGTAGAGTTCATAAAAATGGATGTAGAGTGGATAAAAATGGATGTAGATTGGATAAAATGGATGTAGATTGGATAAAATGGATGTAGATTGGATAAAATGGATGTAGAGTGGATGAAAATGAATGTAGAATATATAAATTGGATGTAGAGTATATAAAATGGATGTAGAGTGGATAAAATGGATGTACATTTAATAAAAATGGATGTAGAGTGGATAAAAATGGATGTAGAGTGGATAAAAAAGATGTAAAGTGGATAAAAATGGATGTAGAGTGGATAAAATGGATGTAGAGTGGATAAAATGGATGTAGAGTGGATAAAAATGGATGTAGAGTGGATAAAATGGATGTAAAGTGGATGAAAATGGATGTCGAGTGGATAAAATGGATGTAGAGTGGATAAAAATAGATGTAGAGAGGATAAAATGGAAGTAGAGTGGATAAAAATGGATGTAGAGTGGATAAAAATGGATGTAGAGTGGATAAAATGGATGTAGAGTGGATAAAAATGGATGTAGAGTGGATAAAATGGATGTACAGTTAATAAAAATGGATGTAGAGTGGAAATAATGGATGTAGAGAGGATAAAATGGATGTAGAGTGGATAAAATGGATGTAGAGTTCATAAAAATGGATGTAGAGTGGATAAAAATGGATGTAGATTGGATAAAATGGATGTAGAGTGGATAAAAATGGATGTAGAGTAGATAAAATGGATGTAGAGTGGATAAAATGGATGTAGAGTTGATAAAATGGATGTAAAGTGGATAAAATGGATGTAGAGTTAATAAAAATGGATGTAGAGTGGAAATAATGGATGTAGAGAGGATAAAATGGATGTAGAGTGGATAAAATGGATGTAGAGTTCATAAAAATGGATGTAGAGTGGATAAAAATGGATGTAGATTGGATAAAATGGATGTAGAGTGGATAAAAATGGATGTGGAGTGGATAAAATGGATGTAGAGTGGATGAAAATGGATTTAGAGTGGATAAAATGGATGTAGAGTGGATAAAAATGGATGTAGTGTGGATAAAATGGATGTAGAGTGGATAAAAATGGATGTAGATTGGATAAAATGGATGTAGAGTTAATAAAAATGGATGTAGAGTGGATAAAATGGATGTAGATTGGATAAAATGGATGTAGATTGGATAAAATGGATGTAGAGTGGATAAAAATGGATGTAGAGTATATAAATTGGATGTAGAGTATATAAAATGGATGTAGAGTGGATAAAATGGATGTAGAGTGGATAAAAATGGATGTAGAGTGGATAAAATGGATGTAGAGTTCACAAAAATGGATGTAGAGTGGATAAAAATGGATGTAGATTGGATAAAATGGATGTAGAGTGGATAAAATGGATGTAGAGTGGATAAAATGGATGTAGAGTGGATAAAAATG
Source organism: Pemphredon lugubris (assembly GCA_933228935.1). Taxonomy (NCBI): domain Eukaryota; kingdom Metazoa; phylum Arthropoda; class Insecta; order Hymenoptera; family Crabronidae; genus Pemphredon; species Pemphredon lugubris. The sequence continues at coordinate 53,719,762 of OW121816.1, forward strand.
GATTTAGAGTGGATAAAATGGATGTAGAGTGGATAAAAATGGATGTAGTGTGGATAAAATGGATGTAGAGTGGATAAAAATGGATGTAGATTGGATAAAATGGATGTAGAGTTAATAAAAATGGATGTAGAGTGGATAAAATGGATGTAGATTGGATAAAATGGATGTAGAGTGGATAAAATGGATGTAGAGTGGATAAAATGGTTGTAGAGTGGGTAAAATGGATGTAGAGTGGATAAAATGGATGTAGAGTGGATAAAATGGATGTAGAGTGGATAAAATGGATGTAGAGTGGATAAAAATGGATGTAGAGTGGATAAAATGGATGTAGAGTGGATAAAAATGGATGTAGAGTGGATAAAATGGATGTACAGTTAATAAAAATGGATGTAGAGTGGATATAATGGATGTAGAGTGGATAAAATGGATGTAAAGTGGATAAAATGGATGTAGAGTTAATAAAAATGGATGTAGAGTGGAAATAATGGATGTAGAGAGGATAAAATGGATGTAGAGTGGATAAAATGGATGTAGAGTTCATAAAAATGGATGTAGAGTGGATAAAAATGGATGTAGATTGGATAAAATGGATGTAGAGTGGATAAAAATGGATGTACAGTGGATAAAAATGGATGTAGAGTGGATAAAAATGGATGTAGAGTGGATAAAATGGATGTAGAGTGGATAAAATGGATGTAGAGTGGATAAAATGGATGTAGAGTGCATAAAAATGGATGTTGAGTGGATAAAATGGATGTAGAGTGGATAAAATGGATGTAAAGTGGATAAAAATTGTATGTAGAGTGGATAAAATGGATGTAGAGTGGATAAAATGGATGTAGAGTGGATAAAATGGATGTAGAGTGGATAAAAAAGGATGTAGAGTGGATAAAATGGATGTAGAATGAATAAAATGGATGTAAAGTGAATAAAAATGGATGTAGAGTGGATAAAATGGATGTAGAGAGGATAAAATGGATGTAGAGTGGATAAAATGGATGTAGAGTGGATAAAATGGATGTAGAGTGGATAAAAATGGATGTAGAGAGGATAAAATGGATGTAGAGTGGATAAAATGGATGTACAGTTAATAAAAATGTATGTAGAGTGGAAATAATGGATGTAGAGAGGATAAAATGGATGTAGAGTGGATAAAATGGATGTAGAGTTCATAAAAATGGATGTAGAGTGGATAAAAATGGATGTAGATTGGATAAAATGGATGTAGATTGGATAAAATGGATGTAGAGTGGATGAAAATGAATGTAGAATATATAAATTGGATGTAGAGTATATAAAATGGATGTAGAGTGGATAAAATGGATGTACATTTAATAAAAATGGATGTAGAGTGGATAAAAATGGATGTAGAGTGGATAAAATGGATGTAAAGTGGATAAAAATGGATGTAGAGTGGATAAAATGGATGTAGAGTTGATAAAATGGATGTAGAGTGGATAAAAATGGATGTAGAGTGGATAAAATGGATGTAAAGTGGATAAAAATGGATGTCGAGTGGATAAAATGGATGTAGAGTGGATAAAAATAGATGTAGAGAGGATAAAATGGAAGTAGAGTGGATAAAAATGGATGTAGAGTGGATAAAAATGGATGTAGAGTGGATAAAATGGATGTAGAGTGGATAAAAATGGATGTAGAGTGGATAAAATGGATGTACAGTTAATAAAAATGGATGTAGAGTGGAAATAATGGATGTAGAGAGGATAAAATGGATGTAGAGTGGATAAAATGGATGTAGAGTTGATAAAAATGGATGTAGAGTGGATAAAAATGGATGTAGATTGGATAAAATGGATGTAGATTGGATAAAATGGATGTAGAGTGGATAAAAATGGATGTAGAATATATAAATTGGATGTAGAGTATATAAAATGGATGTAGAGTGGATAAAATGGATGTACATTTAATAAAAATGGATGTAGAGTGGATAAAATGGATGTACATTTAATAAAAATGGATGTAGAGTGGATAAAAATGGATGTAGAGTGGATAAAATGGATGTAAAGTGGATAAAAATGGATGTAGAGTGGATAAAATGGATGTAGAGTAGATAAAATGGATGTAGAGTGGATAAAATGGATGTAGAGTTGATAAAATGGATGTAGATTGGATAAAATGGATGTAGAGTGGATGAAAATGGATGTAGAATATATAAATTGGATGTAGAGTATATAAAATGGATGTAGAGTGGATAAAATGGATGTACATTTAATAAAAATGGATGTAGAGTGGATAAAAATGGATGTAGAGTGGATAAAATGGATGTAAAGTGGATAAAAATGGATGTAGAGTGGATAAAATGGATGTAGAGTAGATAAAATGGATGTAGAGTGGATAAAATGGATGTAGAGTTGATAAAATGGATGTAAAGTGGATAAAATGGATGTAGAGTTAATAAAAATGGATGTAGAGTGGATAAAATGGATGTAGAGTTAATAAAAATGGATGTAGACTGGATATAATGGATGTAGAGAGGATAAAATGGATGTGGAGTGGATAACAATGGATGTAGAGTGGATAAAATGGATGTAGAGTGGATAAAATGGATGAAGAGTGGATAAAATTGTTGTAGAGTGGATGAAATGGATGTAGAGTGGATAAAATGGATGTAGAGTGGATAAAAATGGATGTAGAGTGGATAAAATGGATGTAGAATGGATAAAATGGATGTAAAGTGGATAAAAATGGATGTCGAGTGGATAAAATGGATGAAGAGTGGATAAAATTGTTGTAGAGTGGATAAAATGGATGTAGAATGGATAAAATGGATGTAAAGTGGATAAAAATGGATGTCGAGTGGATAAAATGGATGTAGAGTGGATAAAAATGGATGTAGAGTGGATAAAATGGATGTAGAGTGGATAAAATGGATGTAGAGTGGATAAAATGAATGTAGAATGGATAAAATGGATGTTGAGTGGATAAAATGGATGTAGAGTGGATAACAATGGATGTAGAGTGGATAAAATGGATGTAGAGTGGATAAAAATGGATGTAGAGTGGATAAAATGGATGTACAGTTAATAAAAATGGATGTAGAGTGGATATAATGGATGTAGAGTTGATAAAATGGATGTAAAGTGGATAAAATGGATGTAGAGTTAATAAAAATGGATGTAGAGTGGAAATAATGGATGTAGAGAGGATAAAATGGATGTAGAGTTCATAAAAATGGATGTAGAGTGGATAAAAATGGATGTAGATTGGATAAAATGGATGTAGAGTGGATAAAAATGGATGTACAGTGGATAAAAATGGATGTAGAGTGGATAAAAATGGATGTAGAGTGGATAAAATGGATGTTGAGTGGATAAAATGGATGTAGAGTGGATAAAATGGATGTAGAGTGCATAAAAATGGATGTTGAGTGGATAAAATGGATGTAGAGTGGATAAAATGGATGTAAAGTGGATAAAAATTGTATGTAGAGTGGATAAAATGGATGTAGAGTGGATAAAATGGATGTAGAGTGGATAAAATGGATGTAGAGTGGATAAAAAAGGATGTAGAGTGGATAAAATGGATGTAGAATGAATAAAATGGATGTAAAGTGAATAAAAATGGATGTAGAGTGGATAAAATGGATGTAGAGAGGATAAAATGCATGTAGAGTGGATAAAATGGATGTAGAGTGGATAAAATGGATGTAGAGTGGATAAAAATGGATGTAGAGAGGATAAAATGGATGTAGAGTGGATAAAATGGATGTACAGTTAATAAAAATGGATGTAGAGTGGAAATAATGGATGTAGAGAGGATAAAATGGATGTAGAGTGGATAAAATGGATGTAGAGTTCATAAAAATGGATGTAGAGTGGATAAAAATGGATGTAGATTGGATAAAATGGATGTAGATTGGATAAAATGGATGTAGAGTGGATGAAAATGAATGTAGAATATATAAATTGGATGTAGAGTATATAAAATTGATGTAGAGTGGATAAAATGGATGTACATTTAATAAAAATGGATGTAGAGTGGATAAAAATGGATGTAGAGTGGATAAAATGGATGTAAAGTGGATAAAAATGGATGTAGAGTGGATAAAATGGATGTAGAGTGGATAAAATGGATGTAGAGTGGATAAAAATGGATGTAGAGTGGATAAAATGGATGTAAAGTGGATAAAAATGGATGTCGAGTGGATAAAATGGATGTAGAGTGGATAAAAATAGATGTAGAGAGGATAAAATGGAAGTAGAGTGGATAAAAATGGATGTAGAGTGGATAAAAATGGATGTAGAGTGGATAAAATGGATGTAGAGTGGATAAAAATGGATGTAGAGTGGATAAAATGGATGTACAGTTAATAAAAATGGATGTAGAGTGGAAATAATGGATGTAGAGAGGATAAAATGGATGTAGAGTGGATAAAATGGATGTAGAGTTCATAAAAATGGATGTAGAGTGGATAAAAATGGATGTAGATTGGATAAAATGGATGTAGATTGGATAAAATGGATGTAGAGTGGATGAAAATGGATGTAGAATATATAAATTGGATGTAGAGTATATAAAATGGATGTAGAGTGGATAAAATGGATGTACATTTAATAAAAATGGATGTAGAGTGGATAAAATGGATGTACATTTAATAAAAATGGATGTAGAGTGGATAAAAATGGATGTAGAGTGGATAAAATGGATGTAGAGTGGATAAAAATGGATGTAGAGTGGATAAAATGGATGTAGAGTAGATAAAATGGATGTAGAGTGGATAAAATGGATGTAGAGTTGATAAAATGGATGTAGATTGGATAAAATGGATGTAGAGTGGATGAAAATGGATGTAGAATATATAAATTGGATGTAGAGTATATAAAATGGATGTAGAGTGGATAAAATGGATGTACATTTAATAAAAATGGATGTAGAGTGGATAAAAATGGATGTAGAGTGGATAAAATGGATGTAAAGTGGATAAAAATGGATGTAGAGTGGATAAAATGGATGTAGAGTAGATAAAATGGATGTAGAGTGGATAAAATGGATGTAGAGTTGATAAAATGGATGTAAAGTGGATAAAATGGATGTAGAGTTAATAAAAATGGATGTAGAGTGGATAAAATGGATGTAGAGTTAATAAAAATGGATGTAGACTGGATATAATGGATGTAGAGAGGATAAAATGGATGTGGAGTGGATAACAATGGATGTAGAGTGGATAAAATGGATGTAGAGTGGATAAAATGGATGAAGAGTGGATAAAATTGTTGTAGAGTGGATGAAATGGATGTAGAGTGGATAAAATGGATGTAGAGTGGATAAAAATGGATGTAGAGTGGATAAAATGGATGTAGAATGGATAAAATGGATGTAAAGTGGATAAAAATGGATGTCGAGTGGATAAAATGGATGAAGAGTGGATAAAATTGTTGTAGAGTGGATAAAATGGATGTAGAATGGATAAAATGGATGTAAAGTGGATAAAAATGGATGTCGAGTGGATAAAATGGATGTAGAGTGGATAAAAATAGATGTAGAGAGGATAAAATGGAAGTAGAGTGGATAAAAATGGATGTAGAGTGGATAAAAATGGATGTAGAGTGGATAAAAATGGATGTAGATTGGATAAAATGGATGTAGAGTGGATGAAAATGGATGTAGAATATATAAATTGGATGTAGAGTATATAAAATGGATGTAGAGTGGATAAAATGGATGTACATTTAATAAAAATGGATGTAGAGTGGATAAAAATGGATGTAGAGTGGATAAAATGGATGTAGAGTGGATAAAAATGGATGTAGAGAGGATAAAATGGATGTAGAGTGGATAAAATGGATGTACATTTAATAAAAATGGATGTAGAGTGGATAAAAATGGATGTAGAGTGGATAAAATGGATGTAAAGTGGATAAAAATGGATGTAGAGTGGATAAAAATGGATGTCGAGTGGATAAAATAGATGTAGAGTGGATAAAAATAGATGTAGAGAGGATAAAATGGAAGTAGAGTGGATAAAAATGGATGTAGAGTGGATAAAAATGGATGTAGAGTGGATAAAATGGATGAAGTGTGGATAAAATTGTTGTAGAGTGGATGAAATGGATGTAGAGTGGATAAAATGGATGTAGAGTGGATAAAAATGGATGTAGAGTGGATAAAATGGATGTAGAATGGATAAAATGGATGTAAAGTGGATAAAAATGGATGTCGAGTGGATAAAATGGATGTAGAGTGGATAAAAATAGATGTAGAGAGGATAAAATGGATGTAGAGTGGATAAAATGGATGTACATTTAATAAAAATGGATGTAGAGTGGATAAAAATGGATGTAGAGTGGATAAAATGGATGTAGAGTGGATAAAAATGGATGTAGAGAGGATAAAATGGATGTAGAGTGGATAAAATGGATGTACAGTTAATAAAAATGGATGTAGAGTGGAAATAATGGATGTAGAGAGGATAAAATGGATGTAGAGTGGATAAAATGGATGTAGAGAGGATAAAATGCATGTAGAGTGGATAAAATGGATGTAGAGTGGATAAAATGGATGTAGAGTGGATAAAAATGGATGTAGAGAGGATAAAATGGATGTAGAGTGGATAAAATGGATGTACAGTTAATAAAAATGGATGTAGAGTGGATAAAAATGGATGTAGAGTGGATAAAATGGATGTAGAGTGGATAAAAATGGATGTAGAGAGGATAAAATGGATGTAGAGTGGATAAAATGGATGTACAGTTAATAAAAATGGATGTAGAGTGGAAATAATGGATGTAGAGAGGATAAAATGGATGTAGAGTGGATAAAATGGATGTAGAGAGGATAAAATGCATGTAGAGTGGATAAAATGGATGTAGAGTGGATAAAATGGATGTAGAGTGGATAAAAATGGATGTAGAGTGGATAAAATGGATGTAAAGTGGATAAAAATGGATGTCGAGTGGATAAAATGGATGTAGAGTGGATAAAAATAGATGTAGAGAGGATAAAATGGAAGTAGAGTGGATAAAAATGGATGTAGAGTGGATAAAAATGGATGTAGAGTGGATAAAATGGATGTAGAGTGGATAAAAATGGATGTAGAGTGGATAAAATGGATGTACAGTTAATAAAAATGGATGTAGAGTGGAAATAATGGATGTAGAGAGGATAAAATGGATGTAGAGTGGATAAAATGGATGTAGAGTTCATAAAAATGGATGTAGAGTGGATAAAAATGGATGTAGATTGGATAAAATGGATGTAGATTGGATAAAATGGATGTAGAGTGGATAAAATGGATGTACATTTAATAAAAATGGATGTAGAGTGGATAAAATGGATGTACATTTAATAAAAATGGATGTAGAGTGGATAAAAATGGATGTAGAGTGGATAAAATGGATGTAAAGTGGATAAAAATGGATGTAGAGTGGATAAAATGGATGTAGAGTAGATAAAATGGATGTAGAGTGGATAAAATGGATGTAGAGTTGATAAAATGGATGTAGATTGGATAAAATGGATGTAGAGTGGATGAAAATGGATGTAGAATATATAAATTGGATGTAGAGTATATAAAATGGATGTAGAGTGGATAAAATGGATGTACATTTAATAAAAATGGATGTAGAGTGGATAAAAATGGATGTAGAGTGGATAAAATGGATGTAAAGTGGATAAAAATGGATGTAGAGTGGATAAAATGGATGTAGAGTAGATAAAATGGATGTAGAGTGGATAAAATGGATGTAGAGTTGATAAAATGGATGTAAAGTGGATAAAATGGATGTAGAGTTAATAAAAATGGATGTAGAGTGGATAAAACGGATGTAAAGTGGATAAAAATGGATGTAGAGTGGATAAAATGGATGTAGAGTAGATAAAATGGATGTAGAGTGGATAAAATGGATGTAGAGTTGATAAAATGGATGTAAAGTGGATAAAATGGATGTAGAGTTAATAAAAATGGATGTAGAGTGGATAAAATGGATGTAGAGTTGATAAAAATGGATGTAGAGTGGATAAAAATGGATGTAGATTGGATAAAATGGATGTAGAGTGGATAAAAATGGATGTACAGTGGACAAAAATGGATGTAGAGTATATAAATTGGATGTAGAGTATATAAAATGGATGTAGAGTGGAAATAATGGATGTAGAGTGGATAAAATGGATGTAGAGTTCATAAAAATGGATGTACAGTGGATAAAATGGATGTAGAGTGGATAAAAATGGATTTAGAGTGGATATAATGGATGTAGAGTGGATAAAAATGGATGTAGTGTGGATAAAATGGATGTAGAGTGGATAAAAATGGATGTAGATTGGATAAAATGGATGTAGAGTTAATAAAAATGGATGTAGAGTGGATAAAATGGATGTACAGTTGATAAAAATGGATGTAGAGTGGATAAAAATGGATGTAGATTGGATAAAATGGATGTAGAGTGGATAAAAATGGATGTAGAGTATATAAATTGGATGTAGAGTATATAAAATGGATGTAGAGTGGATAAAAATGGATGTAGATTGGATAAAATGGATGTAGAGTGGATAAAAATGGATGTAGAGTATATAAATTGGATGTAGAGTATATAAAATGGATGTAGAGTGGATAAAAATGGATGTCGAGTGGATAAAATGGATGTAGAGTTCATAAAAATGGATGTAGAGTGGATAAAAATGGATGTAGATTGGATAAAATGGATGTAGAGTGGATAAAATGGATGTAGAGTGGATAAAATGGTTGTAGAGTGGATAAAATGGATGTAGAGTGGATAAAATGGATGTAGAATGGATAAAATGGATGTTGAGTGGATAAAATGGATGTAGAGTGGATAACAATGGATGTAGAGTGGATAAAATGGATGTAGAGTGGATAAAAATGGATGTAGAGTGGATAAAATGGATGTACAGTTAATAAAAATGGATGTAGAGTGGATATAATGGATGTAGAGTTGATAAAATGGATGTAAAGTGGATAAAATGGATGTAGAGTTAATAAAAATGGATGTAGAGTGGAAATAATGGATGTAGAGAGGATAAAATGGATGTAGAGTGGATAAAATGGATGTAGAGTTCATAAAAATGGATGTAGAGTGGATAAAAATGGATGTAGATTGGATAAAATGGATGTAGAGTGGATGAAAATGGATGTAGAATATATAAATTGGATGTAGAGTATATAAAATGGATGTAGAGTGGATAAAATGGATGTACATTTAATAAAAATGGATGTAGAGTGGATAAAAATGGATGTAGAGTGGATAAAATGGATGTAGAGTGGATAAAAATGGATGTAGAGAGGATAAAATGGATGTAGAGTGGATAAAATGGATGTACAGTTAATAAAAATGGATGTAGAGTGGAAATAATGGATGTAGAGAGGATAAAATGGATGTAGAGTGGATAAAATGGATGTAGAGTTCATAAAAATGGATGTAGAGTGGATAAAAATGGATGTAGATTGGATAAAATGGATGTAGATTGGATAAAATGGATGTAGAGTGGATGAAAATGGATGTAGAATATATAAATTGGATGTAGAGTATATAAAATAGATGTAGAGTGGATAAAATGGATGTACATTTAATAAAAATGGATGTAGAGTGGATAAAAATGGATGTAGAGTGGATAAAATGGATGTAAAGTGGATAAAAATGGATGTAGAGTGGATAAAAATGGATGTCGAGTGGATAAAATGGATGTAAAGTGGATAAAAATGGATGTAGAGTGGATGAAAAAGGATGTAGAGTGGATAAAATGGATGTAGAATGAATAAAATGGATGTAAAGTGAATAAAAATGGATGTAGAGTGGATAAAATGAATGTAGAGAGGATAAAATGCATGTAGAGTGGATAAAATGGATGTAGAGTGGATAAAATGGATGTAGAGTGGATAAAAATGGATGTAGAGTGGATATAATGGATGTAGAATAGATAAAAATTTATGTAGAGTGGATAAAAATGGATGTAGAGTGGATAAAAATGGATGTAGAGTGGATAAAATGGATGTAGAGTGGATAAAAATGGATGTAGAGAGGATAAAATGGATGTAGAGTGGATAAAATGGATGTACAGTTAATAAAAATGGATGTAGAGTGGATATAATGGATGTAGAGTTGATAAAATGGATGTAAAGTGGATAAAATGGATGTAGAGTTAATAAAAATGGATGTCGAGTGGAAATAATGGATGTAGAGAGGATAAAATGGATGTAGAGTGGATAAAATGGATGTAGAGTTCATAAAAATGGATGTAGAGTGGATAAAAATGGATGTAGATTGGATAAAATGGATGTAGAGTGGATAAAAATGGATGTAAAGTGGATAAAAATGGATGTAGAGTGGATAAAAATGGATGTAGAGAGGATAAAATGGATGTAGAGTGGATAAAAATGGATGTAGAGTGGATAAAATGGATGTAGAGTTCATAAAAATGGATGTAGAGTGGATAAAAATGGATGTAGATTGGATAAAATGGATGTAGATTGGATAAAATGGATGTAGAGTGGATGAAAATGGATGTAGAATATATAAATTGGATGTAGAGTATATAAAATGGATGTAGAGTGGATAAAATGGATGTACATTTAATAAAAATGGATGTAGAGTGGATAAAATGGATGTACATTTAATAAAAATGGATGTAGAGTGGATAAAAATGGATGTAGAGTGGATAAAATGGATGTAGAGTGGATAAAAATGGATGTAGAGTGGATAAAATGGATGTAGAGTAGATAAAATGGATGTAGAGTGGATAAAATGGATGTAGAGTTGATAAAATGGATGTAGATTGGATAAAATGGATGTAGAGTGGATGAAAATGGATGTAGAATATATAAATTGGATGTAGAGTATATAAAATGGATGTAGAGTGGATAAAATGGATGTACATTTAATAAAAATGGATGTAGAGTGGATAAAAATGGATGTAGAGTGGATAAAATGGATGTAAAGTGGATAAAAATGGATGTAGAGTGGATAAAATGGATGTAGAGTAGATAAAATGGATGTAGAGTGGATAAAATGGATGTAGAGTTGATAAAATGGATGTAAAGTGGATAAAATGGATGTAGAGTTAATAAAAATGGATGTAGAGTGGATAAAACGGATGTAGAGTGGATAAAAATGGATGTAGAGTGGATAAAATGGATGTAGAGTAGATAAAATGGATGTAGAGTGGATAAAATGGATGTAGAGTTGATAAAATGGATGTAAAGTGGATAAAATGGATGTAGAGTTAATAAAAATGGATGTAGAGTGGATAAAATGGATGTAGAGTGGATAAAAATGGATGTAGATTGGATAAAATGGATGTAGAGTGGATAAAATGGATGTAGAGTGGATAAAATGGTTGTAGAGTGGATAAAATGGATGTAGAGTGGATAAAATGGATGTAGAATGGATAAAATGGATGTTGAGTGGATAAAATGGATGTAGAGTGGATAAAATGGATGTAGAGTTCATAAAAATGGATGTAGAGTGGATAAAATGGATGTAGAGTGGATAAAAATGGATTTAGAGTGGATATAATGGATGTAGAGTGGATAAAAATGGATGTAGTGTGGATAAAATGGATGTAGAGTGGATAAAAATGGATGTAGATTGGATAAAATGGATGTAGAGTTAATAAAAATGGATGTAGAGTGGATAAAATGGATGTACAGTTGATAAAAATGGATGTAGAGTGGATAAAAATGGATGTAGATTGGATAAAATGGATGTAGAGTGGATAAAAATGGATGTAGAGTATATAAATTGGATGTAGAGTATATAAAATGGATGTAGAGTGGATAAAAATGGATGTAGATTGGATAAAATGGATGTAGAGTGGATAAAAATGGATGTAGAGTATATAAATTGGATGTAGAGTATATAAAATGGATGTAGAGTGGATAAAAATGGATGTCGAGTGGATAAAATGGATGTAGAGTTCATAAAAATGGATGTAGAGTGGATAAAAATGGATGTAGATTGGATAAAATGGATGTAGAGTGGATAAAATGGATGTAGAGTGGATAAAATGGTTGTAGAGTGGATAAAATGGATGTAGAGTGGATAAAATGGATGTAGAATGGATAAAATGGATGTTGAGTGGATAAAATGGATGTAGAGTGGATAAAATGGATGTAGAGTTCATAAAAATGGATGTAGAGTGGATAAAATGGATGTAGAGTGGATAAAAATGGATTTAGAGTGGATATAATGGATGTAGAGTGGATAAAAATGGATGTAGTGTGGATAAAATGGATGTAGAGTGGATAAAAATGGATGTAGATTGGATAAAATGGATGTAGAGTTAATAAAAATGGATGTAGAGTGGATAACAATGGATGTAGAGTGGATAAAATGGATGTAGAGTGGATAAAAATGGATGTAGAGTGGATAAAATGGATGTACAGTTAATAAAAATGGATGTAGAGTGGATATAATGGATGTAGAGTTGATAAAATGGATGTAAAGTGGATAAAATGGATGTAGAGTTAATAAAAATGGATGTAGAGTGGAAATAATGGATGTAGAGAGGATAAAATGGATGTAGAGTGGATAAAATGGATGTAGAGTTCATAAAAATGGATGTAGAGTGGATAAAAATGGATGTAGATTGGATAAAATGGATGTAGAGTGGATGAAAATGGATGTAGAATATATAAATTGGATGTAGAGTATATAAAATGGATGTAGAGTGGATAAAATGGATGTACATTTAATAAAAATGGATGTAGAGTGGATAAAAATGGATGTAGAGTGGATAAAATGGATGTAGAGTGGATAAAAATGGATGTAGAGAGGATAAAATGGATGTAGAGTGGATAAAATGGATGTACAGTTAATAAAAATGGATGTAGAGTGGAAATAATGGATGTAGAGAGGATAAAATGGATGTAGAGTGGATAAAATGGATGTAGAGTTCATAAAAATGGATGTAGAGTGGATAAAAATGGATGTAGATTGGATAAAATGGATGTAGATTGGATAAAATGGATGTAGAGTGGATGAAAATGGATGTAGAATATATAAATTGGATGTAGAGTATATAAAATGGATGTAGAGTGGATAAAATGGATGTACATTTAATAAAAATGGATGTAGAGTGGATAAAAATGGATGTAGAGTGGATAAAATGGATGTAAAGTGGATAAAAATGGATGTAGAGTGGATAAAAATGGATGTCGAGTGGATAAAATGGATGTAAAGTGGATAAAAATGGATGTAGAGTGGATGAAAAAGGATGTAGAGTGGATAAAATGGATGTAGAATGAATAAAATGGATGTAAAGTGAATAAAAATGGATGTAGAGTGGATAAAATGAATGTAGAGAGGATAAAATGCATGTAGAGTGGATAAAATGGATGTAGAGTGGATAAAATGGATGTAGAGTGGATAAAAATGGATTTAGAGTGGATATAATGGATGTAGAATAGATAAAAATTTATGTAGAGTGGATAAAAATGGATGTAGAGTGGATAAAAATGGATGTAGAGTGGATAAAATGGATGTAGAGTGGATAAAAATGGATGTAGAGAGGATAAAATGGATGTAGAGTGGATAAAATGGATGTACAGTTAATAAAAATGGATGTAGAGTGGATATAATGGATGTAGAGTTGATAAAATGGATGTAAAGTGGATAAAATGGATGTAGAGTTAATAAAAATGGATGTCGAGTGGAAATAATGGATGTAGAGAGGATAAAATGGATGTAGAGTGGATAAAATGGATGTAGAGTTCATAAAAATGGATGTAGAGTGGATAAAAATGGATGTAGATTGGATAAAATGGATGTAGAGTGGATAAAAATGGATGTAAAGTGGATAAAAATGGATGTAGAGTGGATAAAAATAGATTTAGAGAGGATAAAATGGATGTAGAGTGGATAAAAATGGATGTAGAGTGGATAAAAATGGATGTAGAGTGGATAAAATGGATGTAGAGTGGATAAAATGGGTGTAAAGTGGATAAAAATGGATGTAGAGTGGATAAAAATGGATGTAGAGTGGATAAAATGGATGTAGATTGGATAAAATGGTTGTAGAGTGGATAAAATGGATGTAGAGTAGATAAAATGGATGTAGAGTTGATAAAAATTGATGTAGAGTCGATAAAATGGATGTAGAGTGGATAAAATGGATGTAGAGTGGATAAAAATGGATGTAGAGCGGATACAAATGGATGTAGAGTAGATAAAATGGGTGTAAAATGGATAAAAATGGATGTAGAGTGGATAAAAATGGATGTAGAGTGGATAAAATGGATGTAGAGGGGATAAAATGGATGTAGAGTGGATAAAATGGATGTAGAGGGGATAAAATGGATGTAGAGTGGATAAAATGGTTGTAGAGTGGATAAAATGGATGTAGAGTTGATAAAAATGGATGTAGAGAGGATAAAATGGATGTAGAGTGGATAAAATGGATGTACAGTTAATAAAAATGGATGTAGAGTGGAAATAATGGATGTAGAGAGGATAAAATGGATGTAGAGTGGATAAAATGGATGTAGAGTTCATAAAAATGGATGTAGAGTGGATAAAAATGGATGTAGATTGGATAAAATGGATGTAGAGTGGATAAAAATGGATGTAGAGTAGATAAAATGGATGTAGAGTGGATAAAATGGATGTAGAGTTGATAAAATGGATGTAAAGTGGATAAAATGGATGTAGAGTTAATAAAAATGGATGTAGAGTGGAAATAATGGATGTAGAGAGGATAAAATGGATGTAGAGTGGATAAAATGGATGTAGAGTGGAAATAATGGATGTAGAGAGGATAAAATGGATGTAGAGTGGATAAAATGGATGTAGAGTTCATAAAAATGGATGTAGAGTGGATAAAAATGGATGTAGATTGGATAAAATGGATGTAGAGTGGATAAAAATGGATGTGGAGTGGATAAAATGGATGTAGAGTGGATGAAAATGGATTTAGAGTGGATAAAAATGGATGTAGTGTGGATAAAATGGATGTAGAGTGGATAAAAATGGATGTAGAGTTAATAAAAATGGATGTAGAGTGGATAAAATGGATGTAGATTGGATAAAATGGATGTAGATTGGATAAAATGGATGTAGAGTGGATAAAAATGGATGTAGAGTATATAAATTGGATGTAGAGTATATAAAATGGATGTAGAGTGGATAAAATGGATGTAGAGTGGATAAAAATGGATGTAGAGTGGATAAAATGGATGTAGAGTTCATAAAAATGGATGTAGAGTGGATAAAAATGGATGTAGATTGGATAAAATGGATGTAGAGTGGATAAAATGGACGTAGAGTGGATAAAATGGATGTAGAGTGGATAAAAATGGATTTAGAGTGGATATAATGGATGTAGAGTGGATAAAAATGGATGTAGTGTGGATAAAATGGATGTAGAGTGGATAAAAATGGATGTAGATTGGATAAAATGGATGTAGAGTTAATAAAAATGGATGTAGAGTGGATAAAATGGATGTAGATTGGATAAAATGGATGTAGAGTGGATAAAATGGATGTAGAGTGGATAAAATGGTTGTAGAGTGGATAAAATGGATGTAGAGTGGATAAAATGGATGTAGAATGGATAAAATGGATGTTGAGTGGATAAAATGGATGTAGAGTGGATAAAAATGGATGTAGAGTGGATAAAATGGATGTAGAGTGGATAAAAATGGATGTAGAGTGGATAAAATGTATGTACAGTTAATAAAAATGGATGTAGAGTGGATATAATGGATGTAGAGTTGATAAAATGGATGTAAAGTGGATAAAATGGATGTAGAGTTAATAAAAATGGATGTAGAGTGGAAATAATGGATGTAGAGAGGATAAAATGGATGTAGAGTGGATAAAATGGATGTAGAGTTCATAAAAATGGATGTAGAGTGGATAAAAATGGATGTAGATTGGATAAAATGGATGTAGAGTGGATAAAAATGGATGTACAGTGGATAAAAATGGATGTAGAGTGGATAAAAATGGATGTAGAGTGGATAAAATGGATGTTGAGTGGATAAAATGGATGTAGAGTGGATAAAATGGATGTAGAGTGCATAAAAATGGATGTTGAGTGGATAAAATGGATGTAGAGTGGATAAAATGGATGTAAAGTGGATAAAAATTGTATGTAGAGTGGATAAAATGGATGTAGAGAGGATAAAATGCATGTAGAGTGGATAAAATGGATGTAGAGTGGATAAAATGGATGTAGAGTGGATAAAAATGGATGTAGAGAGGATAAAATGGATGTAGAGTGGATAAAATGGATGTACAGTTAATAAAAATGGATGTAGAGTGGAAATAATGGATGTAGAGAGGATAAAATGGATGTAGAGTGGATAAAATGGATGTAGAGTTCATAAAAATGGATGTAGAGTGGATAAAAATGGATGTAGATTGGATAAAATGGATGTAGATTGGATAAAATGGATGTAGAGTGGATGAAAATGAATGTAGAATATATAAATTGGATGTAGAGTATATAAAATGGATGTAGAGTGGATAAAATGGATGTACATTTAATAAAAATGGATGTAGAGTGGATAAAAATGGATGTAGAGTGGATAAAATGGATGTAAAGTGGATAAAAATGGATGTAGAGTGGATAAAATGGATGTAGAGTAGATAAAATGGATGTAGAGTGGATAAAAATGGATGTAGAGTGGATAAAATGGATGTAAAGTGGATAAAAATGGATGTCGAGTGGATAAAATGGATGTAGAGTGGATAAAAATAGATGTAGAGAGGATAAAATGGAAGTAGAGTGGATAAAAATGGATGTAGAGTGGATAAAAATGGATGTAGAGTGGATAAAATGGATGTAGAGTGGATAAAAATGGATGTAGAGTGGATAAAATGGATGTACAGTTAATAAAAATGGATGTAGAGTGGAAATAATGGATGTAGAGAGGATAAAATGGATGTAGAGTGGATAAAATGGATGTAGAGTTCATAAAAATGGATGTAGAGTGGATAAAAATGGATGTAGATTGGATAAAATGGATGTAGATTGGATAAAATGGATGTAGAGTGGATGAAAATGGATGTAGAATATATAAATTGGATGTAGAGTATATAAAATGGATGTAGAGTGGATAAAATGGATGTACATTTAATAAAAATGGATGTAGAGTGGATAAAATGGATGTACATTTAATAAAAATGGATGTAGAGTGGATAAAAATGGATGTAGAGTGGATAAAATGGATGTAAAGTGGATAAAAATGGATGTAGAGTGGATAAAATGGATGTAGAGTAGATAAAATGGATGTAGAGTGGATAAAATGGATGTAGAGTTGATAAAATGGATGTAGATTGGATAAAATGGATGTAGAGTGGATGAAAATGGATGTAGAATATATAAATTGGATGTAGAGTATATAAAATGGATGTAGAGTGGATAAAATGGATGTACATTTAATAAAAATGGATGTAGAGTGGATAAAAATGGATGTAGAGTGGATAAAATGGATGTAAAGTGGATAAAAATGGATGTAGAGTGGATAAAATGGATGTAGAGTAGATAAAATGGATGTAGAGTGGATAAAATGGATGTAGAGTTGATAAAATGGATGTAAAGTGGATAAAATGGATGTAGAGTTAATAAAAATGGATGTAGAGTGGATAAAATGGATGTAGAGTTAATAAAAATGGATGTAGACTGGATATAATGGATGTAGAGAGGATAAAATGGATGTGGAGTGGATAACAATGGATGTAGAGTGGATAAAATGGATGTAGAGTGGATAAAATGGATGTAGATTGGATAAAATGGTTGTAGAGTGGATAAAATGGATGTAGAGTAGATAAAATGGATGTAGAGTTGATAAAAATTGATGTAGAGTGGATAAAATGGATGTAGAGTGGATAAAATGGATGTAGAGTGGATAAAAATGGATGTAGAGCGGATACAAATGGATGTAGAGTAGATAAAATGGGTGTAAAATGGATAAAAATGGATGTAGAGTGGATAAAAATGGATGTAGAGTGGATAAAATGGATGTAGAGGGGATAAAATGGATGTAGAGTGGATAAAATGGATGTCGAGTGGATAAAAATGGATGTAGTGTGGATAAAATGGATGTAGATTGGATAAAATGGATGTAGAGTGGATAAAATGGATGTAGAGTGGATAAAATGGATGTACAGTTAATAAAAATGGATGTAGAGTGGAAATAATGGATGTAGAGAGGATAAAATGGATGTAGAGTGGATAAAATGGATGTAGAGTGGATAACAATGGATGTAGAGTGGATAAAATGGATGTAGAGTGGATAAAAATGGATGTAGAGTGGATAAAATGGATGTACAGTTAATAAAAATGGATGTAGAGTGGATATAATGGATGTAGAGTTGATAAAATGGATGTAAAGTGGATAAAATGGATGTAGAGTTAATAAAAATGGATGTAGAGTGGAAATAATGGATGTAGAGAGGATAAAATGGATGTAGAGTGGATAAAATGGATGTAGAGTTCATAAAAATGGATGTAGAGTGGATAAAAATGGATGTAGATTGGATAAAATGGATGTAGAGTGGATAAAAATGGATGTACAGTGGATAAAAATGGATGTAGAGTGGATAAAAATGGATGTAGAGTGGATAAAATGGATGTTGAGTGGATAAAATGGATGTAGAGTGGATAAAATGGATGTAGAGTGCATAAAAATGGATGTTGAGTGGATAAAATGGATGTAGAGTGGATAAAATGGATGTAAAGTGGATAAAAATTGTATGTAGAGTGGATAAAATGGATGTAGAGTGGATAAAATGGATGTAGAGTGGATAAAATGGATGTAGAGTGGATAAAAAAGGATGTAGAGTGGATAAAATGGATGTAGAATGAATAAAATGGATGTAAAGTGAATAAAAATGGATGTAGAGTGGATAAAATGGATGTAGAGAGGATAAAATGCATGTAGAGTGGATAAAATGGATGTAGAGTGGATAAAATGGATGTAGAGTGGATAAAAATGGATGTAGAGAGGATAAAATGGATGTAGAGTGGATAAAATGGATGTACAGTTAATAAAAATGGATGTAGAGTGGAAATAATGGATGTAGAGAGGATAAAATGGATGTAGAGTGGATAAAATGGATGTAGAGTTCATAAAAATGGATGTAGAGTGGATAAAAATGGATGTAGATTGGATAAAATGGATGTAGATTGGATAAAATGGATGTAGCGTGGATGAAAATGAATGTAGAATATATAAATTGGATGTAGAGTATATAAAATGGATGTAGAGTGGATAAAATGGATGTACATTTAATAAAAATGGATGTAGAGTGGATAAAAATGGATGTAGAGTGGATAAAATGGATGTAAAGTGGATAAAAATGGATGTAGAGTGGATAAAATGGATGTAGAGTAGATAAAATGGATGTAGAGTGGATAAAAATGGATGTTGAGTGGATAAAATGGATGTAGAGTGGATAAAATGGATGTAAAGTGGATAAAAATTGTATGTAGAGTGGATAAAATGGATGTAGAGTGGATAAAATGGATGTAGAGTGGATAAAATGGATGTAGAGTGGATAAAAAAGGATGTAGAGTGGATAAAATGGATGTAGAATGAATAAAATGGATGTAAAGTGAATAAAAATGGATGTAGAGTGGATAAAATGGATGTAGAGAGGATAAAATGCATGTAGAGTGGATAAAATGGATGTAGAGTGGATAAAATGGATGTAGAGTGGATAAAAATGGATGTAGAGAGGATAAAATGGATGTAGAGTGGATAAAATGGATGTACAGTTAATAAAAATGGATGTAGAGTGGAAATAATGGATGTAGAGAGGATAAAATGGATGTAGAGTGGATAAAATGGATGTAGAGTTCATAAAAATGGATGTAGAGTGGATAAAAATGGATGTAGATTGGATAAAATGGATGTAGATTGGATAAAATGGATGTAGAGTGGATGAAAATGAATGTAGAATATATAAATCGGATGTAGAGTATATAAAATGGATGTAGAGTGGATAAAATGGATGTACATTTAATAAAAATGGATGTAGAGTGGATAAAAATGGATGTAGAGTGGATAAAATGGATGTAAAGTGGATAAAAATGGATGTAGAGTGGATAAAATGGATGTAGAGTAGATAAAATGGATGTAGAGTGGATAAAAATGGATGTAAAGTGGATAAAATGGATGTAAAGTGGATAAAAATGGATGTCGAGTGGATAAAATGGATGTAGAGTGGATAAAAATAGATGTAGAGAGGATAAAATGGAAGTAGAGTGGATAAAAATGGATGTAGAGTGGATAAAAATGGATGTAGAGTGGATAAAATGGATGTAGAGTGGATAAAAATGGATGTAGTGTGGATAAAATGGATGTACAGTTAATAAAAATGGATGTAGAGTGGAAATAATGGATGTAGAGAGGATAAAATGGATGTAGAGTGGATAAAATGGATGTAGAGTTCATAAAAATGGATGTAGAGTGGATAAAAATGGATGTAGATTGGATAAAATGGATGTAGATTGGATAAAATGGATGTAGAGTGGATGAAAATGGATGTAGAATATATAAATTGGATGTAGAGTATATAAAATGGATGTAGAGTGGATAAAATGGATGTACATTTAATAAAAATGGATGTAGAGTGGATAAAATGGATGTACATTTAATAAAAATGGATGTAGAGTGGATAAAAATGGATGTAGAGTGGATAAAATGGATGTAAAGTGGATAAAAATGGATGTAGAGTGGATAAAATGGATGTAGAGTAGATAAAATGGATGTAGAGTGGATAAAATGGATGTAGAGTTGATAAAATGGATGTAGATTGGATAAAATGGATGTAGAGTGGATGAAAATGGATGTAGAATATATAAATTGGATGTAGAGTATATAAAATGGATGTAGAGTGGATAAAATGGATGTACATTTAATAAAAATGGATGTAGAGTGGATAAAAATGGATGTAGAGTGGATAAAATGGATGTAAAGTGGATAAAAATGGATGTAGAGTGGATAAAATGGATGTAGAGTAGATAAAATGGATGTAGAGTGGATAAAATGGATGTAGAGTTGATAAAATGGATGTAAAGTGGATAAAATGGATGTAGAGTTAATAAAAATGGATGTAGAGTGGATAAAATGGATGTAGAGTTAATAAAAATGGATGTAGACTGGATATAATGGATGTAGAGAGGATAAAATGGATGTGGAGTGGATAACAATGGATGTAGAGTGGATAAAATGGATGTAGAGTGGATAAAATGGATGAAGAGTGGATAAAATTGTTGTAGAGTGGATGAAAATGGATGTCGAGTGGATAAAATGGATGTAGAGTGGATAAAAATAGATGTAGAGAGGATAAAATGGATGTAGAGTGGATAAAATGGATGAAGAGTGGATAAAATTGTTGTAGAGTGGATAAAATGGATGTAGAATGGATAAAATGGATGTAAAGTGGATAAAAATGGATGTCGAGTGGATAAAATGGATGTAGAGTGGATAAAAATAGATGTAGAGAGGATAAAATGGAAGTAGAGTGGATAAAAATGGATGTAGAGTGGATAAAAATGGATGTAGAGTGGATAAAAATGGATGTAGATTGGATAAAATGGATGTAGAGTGGATGAAAATGGATGTAGAATATATAAATTGGATATAGAGTATATAAAATGGATGTAGAGTGGATAAAATGGATGTACATTTAATAAAAATGGATGTAGAGTGGATAAAAATGGATGTAGAGTGGATAAAATGGATGTAGAGTGGATAAAAATGGATGTAGAGAGGATAAAATGGATGTAGAGTGGATAAAATGGATGTACAGTTAATAAAAATGGATGTAGAGTGGAAATAATGGATGTAGAGAGGATAAAATGGATGTAGAGTGGATAAAATGGATGTAGAGTTCATAAAAATGGATGTAGAGTGGATAAAAATGGATGTAGATTGGATAAAATGGATGTAGATTGGATAAAATGGATGTAGAGTGGATGAAAATGGATGTAGAATATATAAATTGGATGTAGAGTATATAAAATGGATGTAGAGTGGATAAAATGGATGTACATTTAATAAAAATGGATGTAGAGTGGATAAAAATGGATGTAGAGTGGATAAAATGGATGTAAAGTGGATAAAAATGGATGTAGAGTGGATAAAAATGGATGTCGAGTGGATAAAATAGATGTAGAGTGGATAAAAATAGATGTAGAGAGGATAAAATGGAAGTAGAGTGGATAAAAATGGATGTAGAGTGGATAAAAATGGATGTAGAGTGGATAAAATGGATGTAAAGTGGATAAAAATGGATGTAGAGTGGATAAAATGGATGTAGAGTGGATAAAATGGATGTACAGTTAATAAAAATGGATGTAGAGTGGAAATAATGGATGTAGAGAGGATAAAATGGATGTAGAGTGGATAAAATGGATGTAGAGTTCATAAAAATGGATGTAGATTGGATAAAATGGATGTAGATTGGATAAAATGGATGTAGAGTGGATGAAAATGGATGTAGAGTGGATAAAATGGATGTAAAGTGGATAAAAATGGATGTAGAGTGGATAAAATGGATGTAGAGTAGATAAAATGGATGTAGAGTGGATAAAATGGATGTAGAGTTGATAAAATGGATGTAAAGTGGATAAAATGGATGTAGAGTTAATAAAAATGGATGTAGAGTGGATAAAATGGATGTAGAGTTAATAAAAATGGATGTAGAGTGGATATAATGGATGTAGAGAGGATAAAATGGATGTGGAGTGGATAACAATGGATGTAGAGTGGATAAAATGGATGTAGAGTGGATAAAATGGATGAAGAGTGGATAAAATTGTTGTAGAGTGGATGAAATGGATGTAGAGTGGATAAAATGGATGTAGAGTGGATAAAAATGGATGTAGAGTGGATAAAATGGATGTAGAATGGATAAAATGGATGTAAAGTGGATAAAAATGGATGTCGAGTGGATACAATGGATGTAGAGTGGATAAAAATAGATGTAGAGAGGATAAAATGGATGTAGAGTGGATAAAATGGATGAAGAGTGGATAAAATTGGTGTAGAGTGGATAAAATGGATGTAGAATGGATAAAATGGATGTAAAGTGGATAAAAATGGATGTCGAGTGGATAAAATGGATGTAGAGTGGATAAAAATAGATGTAGAGAGGATAAAATGGAAGTAGAGTGGATAAAAATGGATGTAGAGTGGATAAAAATGGATGTAGAGAGGATAAAATGGATGTAGAGTGGATAAAATGGATGTAGAGTTCATAAAAATGGATGTAGAGTGGATAAAAATGGATGTAGATTGGATAAAATGGATGTAGAGTGGTTAAAAATGGATGTAGAGTGGATAAAAATGGATGTAGAGTGGATAAAAATAGATGTAGAGAGGATAAAATGGATGTAGAGTGGATAAAAATGGATGTAGAGTGGATAAAAATGGATGTAGAGTGGATAAAATGGATGAAGAGTGGATAAAATGGGTGTAAAGTGGATAAAAATGGATGTAGAGTGGATAAAAATGGATGTAGAGTGGATAAAATGGATGTAGATTGGATAAAATGGTTGTAGAGTGGATAAAATGGATGTAGAGTAGATAAAATGGATGTAGAGTTGATAAAAATTGATGTAGAGTCGATAAAATGGATGTAGAGTGGATAAAATGGATGTAGAGTGGATAAAAATGGATGTAGAGCGGATACAAATGGATGTAGAGTAGATAAAATGGGTGTAAAATGGATAAAAATGGATGTAGAGTGGATAAAAATGGATGTAGAGTGGATAAAATGGATGTAGAGGAGATAAAATGGATGTAGAGTGGATAAAATGGATGTCGAGTGGATAAAAATGGATGTAGTGTGGATAAAATGGATGTAGAGTGGATAAAATGGATGTAGAGTTGATAAAATGGATGTAAAGTGGATAAAATGGATGTAGAGTTAATAAAAATGGATGTAGAGTGGATGAAAATGGATGTAGAGTGGATAAAATGGATGTAGAATGGATAAAATGGATGTAAAGTGGATAAAAATGGATGTCGAGTGGATAAAATGGATGAAGAGTGGATAAAATTGTTGTAGAGTGGATAAAATGGATGTAGAATGGATAAAATGGATGTAAAGTGGATAAAAATGGATGTCGAGTGGATAAAATGGATGTAGAGTGGATAAAAATAGATGTAGAGAGGATAAAATGGAAGTAGAGTGGATAAAAATGGATGTAGAGTGGATAAAAATGGATGTAGAGTGGATAAAAATGGATGTAGATTGGATAAAATGGATGTAGAGTGGATGAAAATGGATGTAGAATATATAAATTGGATGTAGAGTATATAAAATGGATGTAGAGTGGATAAAATGGATGTACATTTAATAAAAATGGATGTAGAGTGGATAAAAATGGATGTAGAGTGGATAAAATGGATGTAGAGTGGATAAAAATGGATGTAGAGAGGATAAAATGGATGTAGAGTGGATAAAATGGATAAAAATGGATGTAGAGTGGATAAAATGGATGTAGAGTGGATAAAAATGGATGTAGAGAGGATAAAATGGATGTAGAGTGGATAAAATGGATGTACAGTTAATAAAAATGGATGTAGAGTGGAAATAATGGATGTAGAGAGGATAAAATGGATGTAGAGTGGATAAAATGGATGTAGAGTTCATAAAAATGGATGTAGAGTGGATAAAAATGGATGTAGATTGGATAAAATGGATGTAGATTGGATAAAATGGATGTAGAGTGGATGAAAATGGATGTAGAATATATAAATTGGATGTAGAGTATATAAAATGGATGTAAAGTGGATAAAATGGATGTACATTTAATAAAAATGGATGTAGAGTGGATAAAAATGGATGTAGAGTGGATAAAATGGATGTAGAGTGGATAAAAATGGATGTAGAGTGGATAAAAATGGATGTAGAGTGGATAAAATAGATGTAGAGTGGATAAAAATAGATGTAGAGAGGATAAAATGGAAGTAGAGTGGATAAAAATGGATGTAGAGTGGATAAAAATGGATGTAGAGTGGATAAAATGGATGAAGTGTGGATAAAATTGTTGTAGAGTGGATGAAATGGATGTAGAGTGGATAAAATGGATGTAGAGTGGATAACAATGGATGTAGAGTGGATAAAATGGATGTAGAGTGGATAAAATGGATGTAAAGTGGATAAAAATGGATGTCGAGTGGATAAAATGGATGTAGAGTGGATAAAAATAGATGTAGAGAGGATAAAATGGATGTAGAGTGGATAAAATGGATGTAGAGTGGATAAAATGGATGTAGAATGGATAAAATGGATGTAAAGTGGATAAAAATGGATGTCGAGTGGATAAAATGGATGTAGAGTGGATAAAAATAGATGTAGAGAGGATAAAATGGAAGTAGAGTGGATAAAAATGGATGTAGAGTGGATAAAAATGGATGTAGATTGGATAAAATGGATGTAGAGTGGATGAAAATGGATGTAGAATATATAAATTGGATGTAGAGTATATAAAATGGATGTAGAGTGGATAAAATGGATGTACATTTAATAAAAATGGATGTAGAGTGGATAAAAATGGATGTAGAGTGGATAAAATGGATGTAGAGTGGATAAAAATGGATGTAGAGAGGATAAAATGGATGTAGAGTGGATAAAATGGATGTACAGTTAATAAAAATGGATGTAGAGTGGAAATAATGGATGTAGAGAGGATAAAATGGATGTAGAGTGGATAAAAATGGATGTAGAGAGGATAAAATGGATGTAGAGTGGATAAAATGGATGTACAGTTAATAAAAATGGATGTAGAGTGGAAATAATGGATGTAGAGAGGATAAAATGGATGTAGAGTGGATAAAATGGATGTAGAGAGGATAAAATGCATGTAGAGTGGATAAAATGGATGTAGAGTGGATAAAATGGATGTAGAGTGGATAAAAATGGATGTAGAGAGGATAAAATGGATGTAGAGTGGATAAAATGGATGTACAGTTAATAAAAATGGATGTAGAGTGGAAATAATGGATGTAGAGAGGATAAAATGGATGTAGAGTGGATAAAATGGATGTAGAGTTCATAAAAATGGATGTAGAGTGGATAAAAATGGATGTAGATTGGATAAAATGGATGTAGAGTGGATGAAAATGAATGTAGAATATATAAATTGGATGTAGAGTATATAAAATGGATGTAGAGTGGATAAAATGGATGTACATTTAATAAAAATGGATGTAGAGTGGATAAAAATGGATGTAGAGTGGATAAAATGGATGTAAAGTGGATAAAAATGGATGTAGAGTGGATAAAATGGATGTAGAGTAGATAAAATGGATGTAGAGTGGATAAAAATGGATGTAGAGTGGATAAAATGGATGTAAAGTGGATAAAAATGGATGTCGAGTGGATAAAAAGGATGTAGAGTGGATAAAAATAGATGTAGAGAGGATAAAATGGAAGTAGAGTGGATAAAAATGGATGTAGAGTGGATAAAAATGGATGTAGAGTAGATAAAATGGATGTAGAGTGGATAAAAATGGATGTAGAGTGGATAAAATGGATGTACAGTTAATAAAAATGGATGTAGAGTGGAAATAATGGATGTAGAGAGGATAAAATGGATGTAGAGTGGATAAAATGGATGTAGAGTTCATAAAAATGGATGTAGAGTGGATAAAAATGGATGTAGATTGGATAAAATGGATGTAGATTGGATAAAATGGATGTAGAGTGGATGAAAATGGATGTAGAATATATAAATTGGATGTAGAGTATATAAAATGGATGTAGAGTGGATAAAATGGATGTACATTTAATAAAAATGGATGTAGAGTGGATAAAATGGATGTACATTTAATAAAAATGGATGTAGAGTGGATAAAAATGGATGTAGAGTGGATAAAATGGATGTAAAGTGGATAAAAATGGATGTAGAGTGGATAAAATGGATGTAGAGTAGATAAAATGGATGTAGAGTGGATAAAATGGATGTAGAGTTGATAAAATGGATGTAGATTGGATAAAATGGATGTAGAGTGGATGAAAATGGATGTAGAATATATAAATTGGATGTAGAGTATATAAAATGGATGTAGAGTGGATAAAATGGATGTACATTTAATAAAAATGGATGTAGAGTGGATAAAAATGGATGTAGAGTGGATAAAATGGATGTAAAGTGGATAAAAATGGATGTAGAGTGGATAAAATGGATGTAGAGTAGATAAAATGGATGTAGAGTGGATAAAATGGATGTAGAGTTGATAAAATGGATGTAAAGTGGATAAAATGGATGTAGAGTTAATAAAAATGGATGTAGAGTGGATAAAATGGATGTAGAGTTAATAAAAATGGATGTAGACTGGATATAATGGATGTAGAGAGGATAAAATGGATGTGGAGTGGATAACAATGGATGTAGAGTGGATAAAATGGATGTAGAGTGGATAAAATGGATGAAGAGTGGATAAAATTGTTGTAGAGTGGATAAAATGGATGTAGAGTGGATAAAATGGATGTAGAGTGGATAAAAATGGATGTAGAGTGGATAAAATGGATGTAGAGTGGATAAAATGGATGTAAAGTGGATAAAAATGGATGTAGAGTGGATAAAATGGATGAAGAGTGGATAAAATTGTTGTAGAGTGGATAAAATGGATGTAGAATGGATAAAATGGATGTAAAGTGGATAAAAATGGATGTCGAGTGGATAAAATGGATGTAGAGTGGATAAAAATGGATGTAGAGTGGATAAAAATGGATGTAGATTGGATAAAATGGATGTAGAGTGGATGAAAATGGATGTAGAATATATAAATTGGATGTAGAGTATATAAAATGGATGTAGAGTGGATAAAATGGATGTACATTTAATAAAAATGGATGTAGAGTGGATAAAAATGGATGTAGAGTGGATAAAATGGATGTAGAGTGGATAAAAATGGATGTAGAGTGGATAAAATGGATGTAGAGTGGATAAAAATGGATGTAGAGTGGATAAAAATGGATGTAGAGTGGATAAAATGGATGTAGAGTGGATAAAAATGGATGTAGAGTGGATAAAATGGATGTAGAGTGGATAAAAATGGATGTAGAGAGGATAAAATGGATGTAGAGTGGATAAAATGGATGTACAGTTAATAAAAATGGATGTAGAGTGGAAATAATGGATGTAGAGAGGATAAAATGGATGTAGAGTGGATAAAATGGATGTAGAGTTCATAAAAATGGATGTAGAGTGGATAAAAATGGATGTAGATTGGATAAAATGGATGTAGATTGGATAAAATGGATGTAGAGTGGATGAAAATGGATGTAGAATATATAAATTGGATGTAGAGTATATAAAATGGATGTAAAGTGGATAAAATGGATGTACATTTAATAAAAATGGATGTAGAGTGGATAAAAATGGATGTAGAGTGGATAAAATGGATGTAAAGTGGATAAAAATGGATGTAGAGTGGATAAAAATGGATGTCGAGTGGATAAAATAGATGTAGAGTGGATAAAAATAGATGTAGAGAGGATAAAATGGAAGTAGAGTGGATAAAAATGGATGTAGAGTGGATAAAAATGGATGTAGAGTGGATAAAATGGATGAAGTGTGGATAAAATTGTTGTAGAGTGGATGAAATGGATGTAGAGTGGATAAAATGGATGTAGAGTGGATAAAAATGGATGTAGAGTGGATAAAATTGATGTAGAATGGATAAAATGGATGTAAAGTGGATAAAAATGGATGTCGAGTGGATAAAATGGATGTAGAGTGGATAAAAATAGATGTAGAGAGGATAAAATGGATGTAGAGTGGATAAAATGGATGAAGAGTGGATAAAATTGTTGTAGAGTGGATAAAATGGATGTAGAATGGATAAAATGGATGTAAAGTGGATAAAAATGGATGTTGAGTGGATAAAATGGATGTAGAGTGGATAAAAATAGATGTAGAGAGGATAAAATGGAAGTAGAGTGGATAAAAATGGATGTAGAGTGGATAAAAATGGATGTAGAGTGGATAAAAATGGATGTAGAGTGGATAAAATGGATGTAGAGTGGATGAAAATGGATGTAGAATATATAAATTGGATGTAGAGTATATAAAATGGATGTAGAGTGGATAAAATGGATGTACATTTAATAAAAATGGATGTAGAGTGGATAAAAATGGATGTAGAGTGGATAAAATGGATGTAGAATGGATAAAATGGATGTAAAGTGGATAAAAATGGATGTCGAGTGGATAAAATGGATGTAGAGTGGATAAAAATAGATGTAGAGAGGATAAAATGGATGTAGAGTGGATAAAATGGATGAAGAGTGGATAAAATTGTTGTAGAGTGGATAAAATGGATGTAGAATGGATAAAATGGATGTAAAGTGGATAAAAATGGATGTCGAGTGGATAAAATGGATGTAGAGTGGATAAAAATAGATGTAGAGAGGATAAAATGGAAGTAGAGTGGATAAAAATGGATGTAGAGTGGATAAAAATGGATGTAGAGTGGATAAAAATGGATGTAGATTGGATAAAATGGATGTAGAGTGGATGAAAATGGATGTAGAGTATATAAATTGGATGTAGAGTATATAAAATGGATGTAGAGAGGATAAAATGGATGTACATTTAATAAAAATGGATGTAGAGTGGATAAAAATGGATGTAGAGTGGATAAAATGGATGTAGAGTGGATAAAAATGGATGTAGAGAGGATAAAATGGATGTAGAGTGGATAAAATGGATGTACAGTTAATAAAAATGGATGTAGAGTGGAAATAATGGATGTAGAGAGGATAAAATGGATGTAGAGTGGATAAAATGGATGTAGAGTTCATAAAAATGGATGTAGAGTGGATAAAAATGGATGTAGAGTGGATAAAATGGATGTAGATTGGATAAAATGGATGTAGAGTGGATGAAAATGGATGTAGAATATATAAATTGGATGTAGAGTATATAAAATGGATGTAGAGTGGATAAAATGGATGTACATTTAATAAAAATGGATGTAGAGTGGATAAAAATGGATGTAGAGTGGATAAAATGGATGTAAAGTGGATAAAAATGGATGTAGAGTGGATAAAAATGGATGTCGAGTGGATAAAATAGATGTAGAGTGGATAAAAATAGATGTAGAGAGGATAAAATGGAAGTAGAGTGGATAAAAATGGATGTAGAGTGGATAAAAATGGATGTAGAGTGGATAAAATGGATGTAAAGTGGATAAAAATGGATGTAGAGTGGATAAAATGGATGTAGAGTGGATAAAATGGATGTACAGTTAATAAAAATGGATGTAGAGTGGAAATAATGGATGTAGAGAGGATAAAATGGATGTAGAGTGGATAAAATGGATGTAGAGTTCATAAAAATGGATGTAGATTGGATAAAATGGATGTAGATTGGATAAAATGGATGTAGAGTGGATGAAAATGGATGTAGAGTGGATAAAATGGATGTAAAGTGGATAAAAATGGATGTAGAGTGGATAAAATGGATGTAGAGTAGATAAAATGGATGTAGAGTGGATAAAATGGATGTAGAGTTGATAAAATGGATGTAAAGTGGATAAAATGGATGTAGAGTTAATAAAAATGGATGTAGAGTGGATAAAATGGATGTAGAGGGGATAAAATGGATGTAGAGTGGATAAAATGGTTGTAGAGTGGATAAAATGGATGTAGAGTTGATAAAAATGGATGTAGAGAGGATAAAATGGATGTAGAGTGGATAAAATGGATGTACAGTTAATAAAAATGGATGTAGAGTGGAAATAATGGATGTAGAGAGGATAAAATGGATGTAGAGTGGATAAAATGGATGTAGAGTTCATAAAAATGGATGTAGAGTGGATAAAAATGGATGTAGATTGGATAAAATGGATGTAGAGTGGATAAAAATGGATGTAGAGTAGATAAAATGGATGTAGAGTGGATAAAATGGATGTAGAGTTAATAAAAATGGATGTAGAGTGGAAATAATGGATGTAGAGAAGATAAAATGGATGTAGAGTGTATAAAATGGATGTAGAGTTCATAAAAATGGATGTAGAGTGGATAAAAATGGATGTAGATTGGATAAAATGGATATAGAGTGGATAAAATGGATGTAGAGTGGATAAAAATGGATGTAGAGTGGATAAAATGGATGTAAAGTGGATAAAAATGGATGTAGAGTGGATAAAATGGATGTAGAGTAGATAAAATGGATGTAGAGTGGATAAAATGGATGTAGAGTTGATAAAATGGATGTAAAGTGGATAAAATGGATGTAGAGTTAATAAAAATGGATGTAGAGTGGATGAAAATGGATGTAGAATATATAAATTGGATGTAGAGTATATAAAATGGATGTAGAGTGGATAAAATGGATGTACATTTAATAAAAATGGATGTAGAGTGGATAAAAATGGATGTAGAGTGGATAAAATGGATGTAAAGTGGATAAAAATGGATGTAGAGTGGATAAAATGGATGTAGAGTAGATAAAATGGATGTAGAGTGGATAAAAATGGATGTAGAGTGGATAAAATGGATGTAAAGTGGATAAAAATGGATGTCGAGTGGATAAAATGGATGTAGAGTGGATAAAAATAGATGTAGAGAGGATAAAATGGAAGTAGAGTGGATAAAAATGGATGTAGAGTGGATAAAAATGGATGTAGAGTGGATAAAATGGATGTAGAGTGGATAAAAATGGATGTAGAGTGGATAAAATGGATGTACAGTTCATAAAAATGGATGTAGAGTGGATAAAAATGGATGTAGATTGGATAAAATGGATGTAGAGTGGATGAAAATGGATGTAGAATATATAAATTGGATGTAGAGTATATAAAATGGATGTAGAGTGGATAAAATGGATGTACATTTAATAAAAATGGATGTAGAGTGGATAAAATGGATGTACATTTAATAAAAATGGATGTAGAGTGGATAAAAATGGATGTAGAGTGGATAAAATGGATGTAAAGTGGATAAAAATGGATGTAGAGTGGATAAAATGGATGTAGAGTAGATAAAATGGATGTAGAGTGGATAAAATGGATGTAGAGTTGATAAAATGGATGTAGATTGGATAAAATGGATGTAGAGTGGATGAAAATGGATGTAGAGTATATAAATTGGATGTAGAGTATATAAAATGGATGTAGAGTGGATAAAATGGATGTACATTTAATAAAAATGGATGTAGAGTGGATAAAAATGGATGTAGAGTGGATAAAATGGATGTAAAGTGGATAAAAATGGATGTAGAGTGGATAAAATGGATGTAGAGTAGATAAAATGGATGTAGAGTGGATAAAATGGATGTAGAGTTGATAAAATGGATGTAAAGTGGATAAAATGGATGTAGAGTTAATAAAAATGGATGTAGAGTGGATAAAATGGATGTAGAGTTAATAAAAATGGATGTAGACTGGATATAATGGATGTAGAGAGGATAAAATGGATGTGGAGTGGATAACAATGGATGTAGAGTGGATAAAATGGATGTAGAGTGGATAAAATGGATGTAGATTGGATAAAATGGTTGTAGAGTGGATAAAATGGATGTAGAGTAGATAAAATGGATGTAGAGTTGATAAAAATTGATGTAGAGTCGATAAAATGGATGTAGAGTGGATAAAATGGATGTAGAGTGGATAAAAATGGATGTAGAGCGGATACAAATGGATGTAGAGTAGATAAAATGGGTGTAAAATGGATAAAAATGGATGTAGAGTGGATAAAAATGGATGTAGAGTGGATAAAATGGATGTAGAGTGGATAAAATGGATGTAGAGTGGATAAAATGGATGTAGAGTGGATAAAAATGGATGTAGTGTGGATAAAATGGATGTAGATTGGATAAAATGGATGTAGAGTGGATAAAATGGATGTAGAGTGGATAAAATGGATGTACAGTTAATAAAAATGGATGTAGAGTGGAAATAATGGATGTAGAGAGGATAAAATGGATGTAGAGTGGATAAAATGGATGTAGAGTGGATAACAATGGATGTAGAGTGGATAAAATGGATGTAGAGTGGATAAAAATGGATGTAGAGTGGATAAAATGGATGTACAGTTAATAAAAATGGATGTAGAGTGGATATAATGGATGTAGAGTTGATAAAATGGATGTAAAGTGGATAAAATGGATGTAGAGTTAATAAAAATGGATGTAGAGTGGAAATAATGGATGTAGAGAGGATAAAATGGATGTAGAGTGGATAAAATGGATGTAGAGTTCATAAAAATGGATGTAGAGTGGATAAAAATGGATGTAGATTGGATAAAATGGATGTAGAGTGGATAAAAATGGATGTAGAGTGGATAAAAATGGATGTAGAGTGGATAAAAATGGATGTAGAGTGGATAAAATGGATGTACAGTTAATAAAAATGGATGTAGAGTGGATATAATGGATGTAGAGTTGATAAAATGGATGTAAAGTGGATAAAATGGATGTAGAGTTAATAAAAATGGATGTAGAGTGGAAATAATGGATGTAGAGAGGATAAAATGGATGTTGAGTGGATAAAATGGATGTAGAGTGGATAAAATGGATGTAGAGTGCATAAAAATGGATGTTGAGTGGATAAAATGGATGTAGAGTGGATAAAATGGATGTAAAGTGGATAAAAATTGTATGTAGAGTGGATAAAATGGATGTAGAGTGGATAAAATGGATGTAGAGTGGATAAAATGGATGTAGAGTGGATAAAAATGGATGTAGAGTGGATAAAATGGATGTAGAATGAATAAAATGGATGTAAAGTGAATAAAAATGGATGTAGAGTGGATAAAATGGATGTAGAGAGGATAAAATGCATGTAGAGTGGATAAAATGGATGTAGAGTGGATAAAATGGATGTAGAGTGGATAAAAATGGATGTAGAGAGGATAAAATGGATGTAGAGTGGATAAAATGGATGTACAGTTAATAAAAATGGATGTAGAGTGGAAATAATGGATGTAGAGAGGATAAAATGGATGTAGAGTGGATAAAATGGATGTAGAGTTCATAAAAATGGATGTAGAGTGGATAAAAATGGATGTAGATTGGATAAAATGGATGTAGATTGGATAAAATGGATGTAGCGTGGATGAAAATGAATGTAGAATATATAAATTGGATGTAGAGTATATAAAATGGATGTAGAGTGGATAAAATGGATGTACATTTAATAAAAATGGATGTAGAGTGGATAAAAATGGATGTAGAGTGGATAAAATGGATGTAAAGTGGATAAAAATGGATGTAGAGTGGATAAAATGGATGTAGAGTAGATAAAATGGATGTAGAGTGGATAAAAATGGATGTTGAGTGGATAAAATGGATGTAGAGTGGATAAAATGGATGTAAAGTGGATAAAAATTGTATGTAGAGTGGATAAAATGGATGTAGAGTGGATAAAATGGATGTAGAGTGGATAAAATGGATGTAGAGTGGATAAAAAAGGATGTAGAGTGGATAAAATGGATGTAGAATGAATAAAATGGATGTAAAGTGAATAAAAATGGATGTAGAGTGGATAAAATGGATGTAGAGAGGATAAAATGCATGTAGAGTGGATAAAATGGATGTAGAGTGGATAAAATGGATGTAGAGTGGATAAAAATGGATGTAGAGAGGATAAAATGGATGTAGAGTGGATAAAATGGATGTACAGTTAATAAAAATGGATGTAGAGTGGAAATAATGGATGTAGAGAGGATAAAATGGATGTAGAGTGGATAAAATGGATGTAGAGTTCATAAAAATGGATGTAGAGTGGATAAAAATGGATGTAGATTGGATAAAATGGATGTAGATTGGATAAAATGGATGTAGAGTGGATGAAAATGAATGTAGAATATATAAATCGGATGTAGAGTATATAAAATGGATGTAGAGTGGATAAAATGGATGTACATTTAATAAAAATGGATGTAGAGTGGATAAAAATGGATGTAGAGTGGATAAAATGGATGTAAAGTGGATAAAAATGGATGTAGAGTGGATAAAATGGATGTAGAGTAGATAAAATGGATGTAGAGTGGATAAAAATGGATGTAAAGTGGATAAAATGGATGTAAAGTGGATAAAAATGGATGTAGAGTGGATAAAATGGATGTAGAGTGGATAAAAATAGATGTAGAGAGGATAAAATGGAAGTAGAGTGGATAAAAATGGATGTAGAGTGGATAAAAATGGATGTAGAGTGGATAAAATGGATGTAGAGTGGATAAAAATGGATGTAGAGTGGATAAAATGGATGTACAGTTAATAAAAATGGATGTAGAGTGGAAATAATGGATGTAGAGAGGATAAAATGGATGTAGAGTGGATAAAATGGATGTAGAGTTCATAAAAATGGATGTAGAGTGGATAAAAATGGATGTAGATTGGATAAAATGGATGTAGATTGGATAAAATGGATGTAGAGTGGATGAAAATGGATGTAGAATATATAAATTGGATGTAGAGTATATAAAATGGATGTAGAGTGGATAAAATGGATGTACATTTAATAAAAATGGATGTAGAGTGGATAAAATGGATGTACATTTAATAAAAATGGATGTAGAGTGGATAAAAATGGATGTAGAGTGGATAAAATGGATGTAAAGTGGATAAAAATGGATGTAGAGTGGATAAAATGGATGTAGAGTAGATAAAATGGATGTAGAGTGGATAAAATGGATGTAGAGTTGATAAAATGGATGTAGATTGGATAAAATGGATGTAGAGTGGATGAAAATGGATGTAGAATATATAAATTGGATGTAGAGTATATAAAATGGATGTAGAGTGGATAAAATGGATGTACATTTAATAAAAATGGATGTAGAGTGGATAAAAATGGATGTAGAGTGGATAAAATGGATGTAAAGTGGATAAAAATGGATGTAGAGTGGATAAAATGGATGTAGAGTAGATAAAATGGATGTAGAGTGGATAAAATGGATGTAGAGTTGATAAAATGGATGTAAAGTGGATAAAATGGATGTAGAGTTAATAAAAATGGATGTAGAGTGGATAAAATGGATGTAGAGTTAATAAAAATGGATGTAGACTGGATATAATGGATGTAGAGAGGATAAAATGGATGTGGAGTGGATAACAATGGATGTAGAGTGGATAAAATGGATGTAGAGTGGATAAAATGGATGAAGAGTGGATAAAATTGTTGTAGAGTGGATGAAATGGATGTAGAGTGGATAAAATGGATGTAGAGTGGATAAAAATGGATGTAGAGTGGATAAAATGGATGTAGAATGGATAAAATGGATGTAAAGTGGATAAAAATGGATGTCGAGTGGATAAAATGGATGAAGAGTGGATAAAATTGTTGTAGAGTGGATAAAATGGATGTAGAATGGATAAAATGGATGTAAAGTGGATAAAAATGGATGTCGAGTGGATAAAATGGATGTAGAGTGGATAAAAATAGATGTAGAGAGGATAAAATGGAAGTAGAGTGGATAAAAATGGATGTAGAGTGGATAAAAATGGATGTAGAGTGGATAAAAATGGATGTAGATTGGATAAAATGGATGTAGAGTGGATGAAAATGGATGTAGAATATATAAATTGGATGTAGAGTATATAAAATGGATGTAGAGTGGATAAAATGGATGTACATTTAATAAAAATGGATGTAGAGTGGATAAAAATGGATGTAGAGTGGATAAAATGGATGTAGAGTGGATAAAAATGGATGTAGAGAGGATAAAATGGATGTAGAGTGGATAAAATGGATAAAAATGGATGTAGAGTGGATAAAATGGATGTAGAGTGGATAAAAATGGATGTAGAGAGGATAAAATGGATGTAGAGTGGATAAAATGGATGTACAGTTAATAAAAATGGATGTAGAGTGGAAATAATGGATGTAGAGAGGATAAAATGGATGTAGAGTGGATAAAATGGATGTAGAGTTCATAAAAATGGATGTAGAGTGGATAAAAATGGATGTAGATTGGATAAAATGGATGTAGATTGGATAAAATGGATGTAGAGTGGATGAAAATGGATGTAGAATATATAAATTGGATGTAGAGTATATAAAATGGATGTAAAGTGGATAAAATGGATGTACATTTAATAAAAATGGATGTAGAGTGGATAAAAATGGATGTAGAGTGGATAAAATGGATGTAAAGTGGATAAAAATGGATGTAGAGTGGATAAAAATGGATGTCGAGTGGATAAAATAGATGTAGAGTGGATAAAAATAGATGTAGAGAGGATAAAATGGAAGTAGAGTGGATAAAAATGGATGTAGATTGGATAAAAATGGATGTAGAGTGGATAAAATGGATGAAGTGTGGATAAAATTGTTGTAGAGTGGATGAAATGGATGTAGAGTGGATAAAATGGATGTAGAGTGGATAAAAATGGATGTAGAGTGGATAAAATGGATGTAGAATGGATAAAATGGATGTAAAGTGGATAAAAATGGATGTCGAGTGGATAAAATGGATGTAGAGTGGATAAAAATAGATGTAGAGAGGATAAAATGGATGTAGAGTGGATAAAATGGATGAAGAGTGGATAAAATTGTTGTAGAGTGGATAAAATGGATGTAGAATGGATAAAATGGATGTAAAGTGGATAAAAATGGATGTCGAGTGGATAAAATGGATGTAGAGTGGATAAAAATAGATGTAGAGAGGATAAAATGGAAGTAGAGTGGATAAAAATGGATGTAGAGTGGATAAAAATGGATGTAGATTGGATAAAATGGATGTAGAGTGGATGAAAATGGATGTAGAATATATAAATTGGATGTAGAGTATATAAAATGGATGTAGAGTGGATAAAATGGATGTACATTTAATAAAAATGGATGTAGAGTGGATAAAAATGGATGTAGAGTGGATAAAATGGATGTAGAGTGGATAAAAATGGATGTAGAGAGGATAAAATGGATGTAGAGTGGATAAAATGGATGTACAGTTAATAAAAATGGATGTAGAGTGGAAATAATGGATGTAGAGAGGATAAAATGGATGTAGAGTGGATAAAAATGGATGTAGAGAGGATAAAATGGATGTAGAGTGGATAAAATGGATGTACAGTTAATAAAAATGGATGTAGAGTGGAAATAATGGATGTAGAGAGGATAAAATGGATGTAGAGTGGATAAAATGGATGTAGAGAGGATAAAATGCATGTAGAGTGGATAAAATGGATGTAGAGTGGATAAAATGGATGTAGAGTGGATAAAAATGGATGTAGAGAGGATAAAATGGATGTAGAGTGGATAAAATGGATGTACAGTTAATAAAAATGGATGTAGAGTGGAAATAATGGATGTAGAGAGGATAAAATGGATGTAGAGTGGATAAAATGGATGTAGAGTTCATAAAAATGGATGTAGAGTGGATAAAAATGGATGTAGATTGGATAAAATGGATGTAGATTGGATAAAATGGATGTAGAGTGGATGAAAATGAATGTAGAATATATAAATTGGATGTAGAGTATATAAAATGGATGTAGAGTGGATAAAATGGATGTACATTTAATAAAAATGGATGTAGAGTGGATAAAAATGGATGTAGAGTGGATAAAATGGATGTAAAGTGGATAAAAATGGATGTAGAGTGGATAAAATGGATGTAGAGTAGATAAAATGGATGTAGAGTGGATAAAAATGGATGTAGAGTGGATAAAATGGATGTAAAGTGGATAAAAATGGATGTCGAGTGGATAAAAAGGATGTAGAGTGGATAAAAATAGATGTAGAGAGGATAAAATGGAAGTAGAGTGGATAAAAATGGATGTAGAGTGGATAAAAATGGATGTAGAGTGGATAAAATGGATGTAGAGTGGATAAAAATGGATGTAGAGTGGATAAAATGGATGTACAGTTAATAAAAATGGATGTAGAGTGGAAATAATGGATGTAGAGAGGATAAAATGGATGTAGAGTGGATAAAATGGATGTAGAGTTCATAAAAATGGATGTAGAGTGGATAAAAATGGATGTAGATTGGATAAAATGGATGTAGATTGGATAAAATGGATGTAGAGTGGATGAAAATGGATGTAGAATATATAAATTGGATGTAGAGTATATAAAATGGATGTAGAGTGGATAAAATGGATGTACATTTAATAAAAATGGATGTAGAGTGGATAAAATGGATGTACATTTAATAAAAATGGATGTAGAGTGGATAAAAATGGATGTAGAGTGGATAAAATGGATGTAAAGTGGATAAAAATGGATGTAGAGTGGATAAAATGGATGTAGAGTAGATAAAATGGATGTAGAGTGGATAAAATGGATGTAGAGTTGATAAAATGGATGTAGATTGGATAAAATGGATGTAGAGTGGATGAAAATGGATGTAGAATATATAAATTGGATGTAGAGTATATAAAATGGATGTAGAGTGGATAAAATGGATGTACATTTAATAAAAATGGATGTAGAGTGGATAAAAATGGATGTAGAGTGGATAAAATGGATGTAAAGTGGATAAAAATGGATGTAGAGTGGATAAAATGGATGTAGAGTAGATAAAATGGATGTAGAGTGGATAAAATGGATGTAGAGTTGATAAAATGGATGTAAAGTGGATAAAATGGATGTAGAGTTAATAAAAATGGATGTAGAGTGGATAAAATGGATGTAGAGTTAATAAAAATGGATGTAGACTGGATATAATGGATGTAGAGAGGATAAAATGGATGTGGAGTGGATAACAATGGATGTAGAGTGGATAAAATGGATGTAGAGTGGATAAAATGGATGTAGAGTGGATAAAATTGTTGTAGAGTGGATGAAATGGATGTAGAGTGGATAAAATGGATGTAGAGTGGATAAAAATGGATGTAGAGTGGATAAAATGGATGTAGAATGGATAAAATGGATGTAAAGTGGATAAAAATGGATGTCGAGTGGATAAAATGGATGAAGAGTGGATAAAATTGTTGTAGAGTGGATAAAATGGATGTAGAATGGATAAAATGGATGTAAAGTGGATAAAAATGGATGTCGAGTGGATAAAATGGATGTAGAGTGGATAAAAATGGATGTAGAGTGGATAAAAATGGATGTAGATTGGATAAAATGGATGTAGAGTGGATGAAAATGGATGTAGAATATATAAATTGGATGTAGAGTATATAAAATGGATGTAGAGTGGATAAAATGGATGTACATTTAATAAAAATGGATGTAGAGTGGATAAAAATGGATGTAGAGTGGATAAAATGGATGTAGAGTGGATAAAAATGGATGTAGAGTGGATAAAATGGATGTAGAGTGGATAAAAATGGATGTAGAGTGGATAAAAATGGATGTAGAGTGGATAAAATGGATGTAGAGTGGATAAAAATGGATGTAGAGTGGATAAAATGGATGTAGAGTGGATAAAAATGGATGTAGAGAGGATAAAATGGATGTAGAGTGGATAAAATGGATGTACAGTTAATAAAAATGGATGTAGAGTGGAAATAATGGATGTAGAGAGGATAAAATGGATGTAGAGTGGATAAAATGGATGTAGAGTTCATAAAAATGGATGTAGAGTGGATAAAAATGGATGTAGATTGGATAAAATGGATGTAGATTGGATAAAATGGATGTAGAGTGGATGAAAATGGATGTAGAATATATAAATTGGATGTAGAGTATATAAAATGGATGTAAAGTGGATAAAATGGATGTACATTTAATAAAAATGGATGTAGAGTGGATAAAAATGGATGTAGAGTGGATAAAATGGATGTAAAGTGGATAAAAATGGATGTAGAGTGGATAAAAATGGATGTCGAGTGGATAAAATAGATGTAGAGTGGATAAAAATAGATGTAGAGAGGATAAAATGGAAGTAGAGTGGATAAAAATGGATGTAGAGTGGATAAAAATGGATGTAGAGTGGATAAAATGGATGAAGTGTGGATAAAATTGTTGTAGAGTGGATGAAATGGATGTAGAGTGGATAAAATGGATGTAGAGTGGATAAAAATGGATGTAGAGTGGATAAAATTGATGTAGAAGGGATAAAATGGATGTAAAGTGGATAAAAATGGATGTCGAGTGGATAAAATGGATGTAGAGTGGATAAAAATAGATGTAGAGAGGATAAAATGGATGTAGAGTGGATAAAATGGATGAAGAGTGGATAAAATTGTTGTAGAGTGGATAAAATGGATGTAGAATGGATAAAATGGATGTAAAGTGGATAAAAATGGATGTCGAGTGGATAAAATGGATGTAGAGTGGATAAAAATAGATGTAGAGAGGATAAAATGGAAGTAGAGTGGATAAAAATGGATGTAGAGTGGATAAAATGGATGTAGAGTAGATAAAATGGATGTAGAGTGGATAAAATGGATGTAGAGTTGATAAAATGGATGTAAAGTGGATAAAATGGATGTAGAGTTAATAAAAATGGATGTAGAGTGGATAAAATGGATGTAGAGTTAATAAAAATGGATGTAGACTGGATATAATGGATGTAGAGAGGATAAAATGGATGTGGAGTGGATAACAATGGATGTAGAGTGGATAAAATGGATGTAGAGTGGATAAAATGGATGAAGAGTGGATAAAATTGTTGTAGAGTGGATGAAATGGATGTAGAGTGGATAAAATGGATGTAGAGTGGATAAAAATGGATGTAGAGTGGATAAAATGGATGTAGAATGGATAAAATGGATGTAAAGTGGATAAAAATGGATGTCGAGTGGATAAAATGGATGAAGAGTGGATAAAATTGTTGTAGAGTGGATAAAATGGATGTAGAATGGATAAAATGGATGTAAAGTGGATAAAAATGGATGTCGAGTGGATAAAATGGATGTAGAGTGGATAAAAATGGATGTAGAGTGGATAAAAATGGATGTAGATTGGATAAAATGGATGTAGAGTGGATGAAAATGGATGTAGAATATATAAATTGGATGTAGAGTATATAAAATGGATGTAGAGTGGATAAAATGGATGTACATTTAATAAAAATGGATGTAGAGTGGATAAAAATGGATGTAGAGTGGATAAAATGGATGTAGAGTGGATAAAAATGGATGTAGAGTGGATAAAATGGATGTAGAGTGGATAAAAATGGATGTAGAGTGGATAAAAATGGATGTAGAGTGGATAAAATGGATGTAGAGTGGATAAAAATGGATGTAGAGTGGATAAAATGGATGTAGAGTGGATAAAAATGGATGTAGAGAGGATAAAATGGATGTAGAGTGGATAAAATGGATGTACAGTTAATAAAAATGGATGTAGAGTGGAAATAATGGATGTAGAGAGGATAAAATGGATGTAGAGTGGATAAAATGGATGTAGAGTTCATAAAAATGGATGTAGAGTGGATAAAAATGGATGTAGATTGGATAAAATGGATGTAGAGTGGATAAAATGGATGTAGAGTGGATGAAAATGGATGTAGAATATATAAATTGGATGTAGAGTATATAAAATGGATGTAAAGTGGATAAAATGGATGTACATTTAATAAAAATGGATGTAGAGTGGATAAAAATGGATGTAGAGTGGATAAAATGGATGTAAAGTGGATAAAAATGGATGTAGAGTGGATAAAAATGGATGTAGAGTGGATAAAATGGATGTAGAGTGGATAAAAATAGATGTAGAGAGGATAAAATGGAAGTAGAGTGGATAAAAATGGATGTAGAGTGGATAAAAATGGATGTAGAGTGGATAAAATGGATGAAGTGTGGATAAAATTGTTGTAGAGTGGATGAAATGGATGTAGAGTGGATAAAATGGATGTAGAGTGGATAAAAATGGATGTAGAGTGGATAAAATTGATGTAGAATGGATAAAATGGATGTAAAGTGGATAAAAATGGATGTCGAGTGGATAAAATGGATGTAGAGTGGATAAAAATAGATGTAGAGAGGATAAAATGGATGTAGAGTGGATAAAATGGATGAAGAGTGGATAAAATTGTTGTAGAGTGGATAAAATGGATGTAGAATGGATAAAATGGATGTAAAGTGGATAAAAATGGATGTCGAGTGGATAAAATGGATGTAGAGTGGATAAAAATAGATGTAGAGAGGATAAAATGGAAGTAGAGTGGATAAAAATGGATGTAGAGTGGATAAAAATGGATGTAGAGTGGATAAAAATGGATGTAGATTGGATAAAATGGATGTAGAGTGGATGAAAATGGATGTAGAATATATAAATTGGATGTAGAGTATATAAAATGGATGTAGAGTGGATAAAATGGATGTACATTTAATAAAAATGGATGTAGAGTGGATAAAAATGGATGTAGAGTGGATAAAATGGATGTAGAATGGATAAAATGGATGTAAAGTGGATAAAAATGGATGTCGAGTGGATAAAATGGATGTAGAGTGGATAAAAATAGATGTAGAGAGGATAAAATGGATGTAGAGTGGATAAAATGGATGTAGAGTGGATAAAATTGTTGTAGAGTGGATAAAATGGATGTAGAATGGATAAAATGGATGTAAAGTGGATAAAAATGGATGTCGAGTGGATAAAATGGATGTAGAGTGGATAAAAATAGATGTAGAGAGGATAAAATGGAAGTAGAGTGGATAAAAATGGATGTAGAGTGGATAAAAATGGATGTAGAGTGGATAAAAATGGATGTAGATTGGATAAAATGGATGTAGAGTGGATGAAAATGGATGTAGAATATATAAATTGGATGTAGAGTATATAAAATGGATGTAGAGAGGATAAAATGGATGTACATTTAATAAAAATGGATGTAGAGTGGATAAAAATGGATGTAGAGTGGATAAAATGGATGTAGAGTGGATAAAAATGGATGTAGAGTGGATAAAATGGATGTAGAGTGGATAAAATGGATGTACAGTTAATAAAAATGGATGTAGAGTGGAAATAATGGATGTAGAGAGGATAAAATGGATGTAGAGTGGATAAAATGGATGTAGAGTTCATAAAAATGGATGTAGAGTGGATAAAAATGGATGTAGATTGGATAAAATGGATGTAGATTGGATAAAATGGATGTAGAGTGGATGAAAATGGATGTAGAATATATAAATTGGATGTAGAGTATATAAAATGGATGTAGAGTGGATAAAATGGATGTACATTTAATAAAAATGGATGTAGAGTGGATAAAAATGGATGTAGAGTGGATAAAATGGATGTAGAGTGGATAAAAATGGATGTAGAGTGGATAAAAATGGATGTCGAGTGGATAAAATAGATGTAGAGTGGATAAAAATAGATGTAGAGAGGATAAAATGGAAGTAGAGTGGATAAAAATGGATGTAGAGTGGATAAAAATGGATGTAGAGTGGATAAAATGGATGTAAAGTGGATAAAAATGGATGTAGAGTGGATAAAATGGATGTAGAGTGGATAAAATGGATGTACAGTTAATAAAAATGGATGTAGAGTGGAAATAATGGATGTAGAGAGGATAAAATGGATGTAGAGTGGATAAAATGGATGTAGAGTTCATAAAAATGGATGTAGATTGGATAAAATGGATGTAGATTGGATAAAATGGATGTAGAGTGGATGAAAATGGATGTAGAGTGGATAAAATGGATGTAAAGTGGATAAAAATGGATGTAGAGTGGATAAAATGGATGTAGAGTAGATAAAATGGATGTAGAGTGGATAAAATGGATGTAGAGTTGATAAAATGGATGTAAAGTGGATAAAATGGATGTAGAGTTAATAAAAATGGATGTAGAGTGGATAAAATGGATGTAGAGGGGATAAAATGGATGTAGAGTGGATAAAATGGTTGTAGAGTGGATAAAATGGATGTAGAGTTGATAAAAATGGATGTAGAGAGGATAAAATGGATGTAGAGTGGATAAAATGGATGTACAGTTAATAAAAATGGATGTAGAGTGGAAATAATGGATGTAGAGAGGATAAAATGGATGTAGAGTGGATAAAATGGATGTAGAGTTCATAAAAATGGATGTAGAGTGGATAAAAATGGATGTAGATTGGATAAAATGGATGTAGAGTGGATAAAAATGGATGTAGAGTAGATAAAATGGATGTAGAGTGGATAAAATGGATGTAGAGTTAATAAAAATGGATGTAGAGTGG
Organism: Pemphredon lugubris; assembly: GCA_933228935.1. Classification (NCBI taxonomy): domain Eukaryota; kingdom Metazoa; phylum Arthropoda; class Insecta; order Hymenoptera; family Crabronidae; genus Pemphredon; species Pemphredon lugubris. Next base: position 53,764,718 of record OW121816.1, read on the forward strand.
AAATAATGGATGTAGAGAAGATAAAATGGATGTAGAGTGTATAAAATGGATGTAGAGTTCATAAAAATGGATGTAGAGTGGATAAAAATGGATGTAGATTGGATAAAATGGATATAGATTGGATAAAATGGATGTAGAGTGGATGAAAATGGATGTAGAGTGGATAAAATGGATGTAAAGTGGATAAAAATGGATGTAGAGTGGATAAAATGGATGTAGAGTAGATAAAATGGATGTAGAGTGGATAAAATGGATGTAGAGTTGATAAAATGGATGTAAAGTGGATAAAATGGATGTAGAGTTAATAAAAATGGATGTAGAGTGGATGAAAATGGATGTAGAATATATAAATTGGATGTAGAGTATATAAAATGGATGTAGAGTGGATAAAATGGATGTACATTTAATAAAAATGGATGTAGAGTGGATAAAAATGGATGTAGAGTGGATAAAATGGATGTAAAGTGGATAAAAATGGATGTAGAGTGGATAAAATGGATGTAGAGTGGATAAAATGGATGTAGAGTGGATAAAAATGGATGTAGAGTGGATAAAATGGATGTAAAGTGGATAAAAATGGATGTCGAGTGGATAAAATGGATGTAGAGTGGATAAAAATAGATGTAGAGAGGATAAAATGGAAGTAGAGTGGATAAAAATGGATGTAGAGTGGATAAAAATGGATGTAGAGTGGATAAAATGGATGTAGAGTGGATAAAAATGGATGTAGAGTGGATAAAATGGATGTACAGTTCATAAAAATGGATGTAGAGTGGATAAAAATGGATGTAGATTGGATAAAATGGATGTAGAGTGGATGAAAATGGATGTAGAATATATAAATTGGATGTAGAGTATATAAAATGGATGTAGAGTGGATAAAATGGATGTACATTTAATAAAAATGGATGTAGAGTGGATAAAATGGATGTACATTTAATAAAAATGGATGTAGAGTGGATAAAAATGGATGTAGAGTGGATAAAATGGATGTAAAGTGGATAAAAATGGATGTAGAGTGGATAAAATGGATGTAGAGTAGATAAAATGGATGTAGAGTGGATAAAATGGATGTAGAGTTGATAAAATGGATGTAGATTGGATAAAATGGATGTAGAGTGGATAAAAATGGATGTAGAATATATAAATTGGATGTAGAGTATATAAAATGGATGTAGAGTGGATAAAATGGATGTACATTTAATAAAAATGGATGTAGAGTGGATAAAAATGGATGTAGAGTGGATAAAATGGATGTAGAGTGGATAAAAATGGATGTAGAGTGGATAAAATGGATGTAGAGTAGATAAAATGGATGTAGAGTGGATAAAATGGATGTAGAGTTGATAAAATGGATGTAAAGTGGATAAAATGGATGTAGAGTTAATAAAAATGGATGTAGAGTGGATAAAATGGATGTAGAGTTAATAAAAATGGATGTAGACTGGATATAATGGATGTAGAGAGGATAAAATGGATGTGGAGTGGATAACAATGGATGTAGAGTGGATAAAATGGATGTAGAGTGGATAAAATGGATGTAGATTGGATAAAATGGTTGTAGAGTGGATAAAATGGATGTAGAGTAGATAAAATGGATGTAGAGTTGATAAAAATTGATGTAGAGTCGATAAAATGGATGTAGAGTGGATAAAATGGATGTAGAGTGGATAAAAATGGATGTAGAGCGGATACAAATGGATGTAGAGTAGATAAAATGGGTGTAAAATGGATAAAAATGGATGTAGAGTGGATAAAAATGGATGTAGAGTGGATAAAATGGATGTAGAGGGGATAAAATGGATGTAGAGTGGATAAAATGGATGTCGAGTGGATAAAAATGGATGTAGTGTGGATAAAATGGATGTAGATTGGATAAAATGGATGTAGAGTGGATAAAATGGATGTAGAGTGGATAAAATGGATGTACAGTTAATAAAAATGGATGTAGAGTGGAAATAATGGATGTAGAGAGGATAAAATGGATGTAGAGTGGATAAAATGGATGTAGAGTGGATAACAATGGATGTAGAGTGGATAAAATGGATGTAGAGTGGATAAAAATGGATGTAGAGTGGATAAAATGGATGTACAGTTAATAAAAATGGATGTAGAGTGGATATAATGGATGTAGAGTTGATAAAATGGATGTAAAGTGGATAAAATGGATGTAGAGTTAATAAAAATGGATGTAGAGTGGAAATAATGGATGTAGAGAGGATAAAATGGATGTAGAGTGGATAAAATGGATGTAGAGTTCATAAAAATGGATGTAGAGTGGATAAAAATGGATGTAGATTGGATAAAATGGATGTAGAGTGGATAAAAATGGATGTACAGTGGATAAAAATGGATGTAGAGTGGATAAAAATGGATGTAGAGTGGATAAAATGGATGTACAGTTAATAAAAATGGATGTAGAGTGGATATAATGGATGTAGAGTTGATAAAATGGATGTAAAGTGGATAAAATGGATGTAGAGTTAATAAAAATGGATGTAGAGTGGAAATAATGGATGTAGAGAGGATAAAATGGATGTTGAGTGGATAAAATGGATGTAGAGTGGATAAAATGGATGTAGAGTGCATAAAAATGGATGTTGAGTGGATAAAATGGATGTAGAGTGGATAAAAATAGATGTAGAGAGGATAAAATGGAAGTAGAGTGGATAAAAATGGATGTAGAGTGGATATAATGGATGTAGAGTTGATAAAATGGATGTAAAGTGGATAAAATGGATGTAGAGTTAATAAAAATGGATGTAGAGTGGAAATAATGGATGTAGAGAGGATAAAATGGATGTTGAGTGGATAAAATGGATGTAGAGTGGATAAAATGGATGTAGAGTGCATAAAAATGGATGTTGAGTGGATAAAATGGATGTAGAGTGGATAAAATGGATGTAAAGTGGATAAAAATTGTATGTAGAGTGGATAAAATGGATGTAGAGTGGATAAAATGGATGTAGAGTGGATAAAATGGATGTAGAGTGGATAAAAAAGGATGTAGAGTGGATAAAATGGATGTAGAATGGATAAAATGGATGTAAAGTGAATAAAAATGGATGTAGAGTGGATAAAATGGATGTAGAGAGGATAAAATGCATGTAGAGTGGATAAAATGGATGTAGAGTGGATAAAATGGATGTAGAGTGGATAAAAATGGATGTAGAGAGGATAAAATGGATGTAGAGTGGATAAAATGGATGTACAGTTAATAAAAATGGATGTAGAGTGGAAATAATGGATGTAGAGAGGATAAAATGGATGTAGAGTGGATAAAATGGATGTAGAGTTCATAAAAATGGATGTAGAGTGGATAAAAATGGATGTAGATTGGATAAAATGGATGTAGATTGGATAAAATGGATGTAGCGTGGATGAAAATGAATGTAGAATATATAAATTGGATGTAGAGTATATAAAATGGATGTAGAGTGGATAAAATGGATGTACATTTAATAAAAATGGATGTAGAGTGGATAAAAATGGATGTAGAGTGGATAAAATGGATGTAAAGTGGATAAAAATGGATGTAGAGTGGATAAAATGGATGTAGAGTAGATAAAATGGATGTAGAGTGGATAAAAATGGATGTTGAGTGGATAAAATGGATGTAGAGTGGATAAAATGGATGTAGAGTGGATAAAATGGATGTAAAGTGGATAAAAATTGTATGTAGAGTGGATAAAATGGATGTAGAGTGGATAAAATGGATGTAGAGTGGATAAAATGGATGTAGAGTGGATAAAAAAGGATGTAGAGTGGATAAAATGGATGTAGAATGAATAAAATGGATGTAAAGTGAATAAAAATGGATGTAGAGTGGATAAAATGGATGTAGAGAGGATAAAATGCATGTAGAGTGGATAAAATGGATGTAGAGTGGATAAAATGGATGTAGAGTGGATAAAAATGGATGTAGAGAGGATAAAATGGATGTAGAGTGGATAAAATGGATGTACAGTTAATAAAAATGGATGTAGAGTGGAAATAATGGATGTAGAGAGGATAAAATGGATGTAGAGTGGATAAAATGGATGTAGAGTTCATAAAAATGGATGTAGAGTGGATAAAAATGGATGTAGATTGGATAAAATGGATGTAGATTGGATAAAATGGATGTAGAGTGGATGAAAATGAATGTAGAATATATAAATCGGATGTAGAGTATATAAAATGGATGTAGAGTGGATAAAATGGATGTACATTTAATAAAAATGGATGTAGAGTGGATAAAAATGGATGTAGAGTGGATAAAATGGATGTAAAGTGGATAAAAATGGATGTAGAGTGGATAAAATGGATGTAGAGTAGATAAAATGGATGTAGAGTGGATAAAAATGGATGTAAAGTGGATAAAATGGATGTAAAGTGGATAAAAATGGATGTAGAGTGGATAAAATGGATGTAGAGTGGATAAAAATAGATGTAGAGAGGATAAAATGGAAGTAGAGTGGATAAAAATGGATGTAGAGTGGATAAAAATGGATGTAGAGTGGATAAAATGGATGTAGAGTGGATAAAAATGGATGTAGAGTGGATAAAATGGATGTACAGTTAATAAAAATGGATGTAGAGTGGAAATAATGGATGTAGAGAGGATAAAATGGATGTAGAGTGGATAAAATGGATGTAGAGTTCATAAAAATGGATGTAGAGTGGATAAAAATGGATGTAGATTGGATAAAATGGATGTAGATTGGATAAAATGGATGTAGAGTGGATGAAAATGGATGTAGAATATATAAATTGGATGTAGAGTATATAAAATGGATGTAGAGTGGATAAAATGGATGTACATTTAATAAAAATGGATGTAGAGTGGATAAAATGGATGTACATTTAATAAAAATGGATGTAGAGTGGATAAAAATGGATGTAGAGTGGATAAAATGGATGTAAAGTGGATAAAAATGGATGTAGAGTGGATAAAATGGATGTAGAGTAGATAAAATGGATGTAGAGTGGATAAAATGGATGTAGAGTTGATAAAATGGATGTAGATTGGATAAAATGGATGTAGAGTGGATGAAAATGGATGTAGAATATATAAATTGGATGTAGAGTATATAAAATGGATGTAGAGTGGATAAAATGGATGTACATTTAATAAAAATGGATGTAGAGTGGATAAAAATGGATGTAGAGTGGATAAAATGGATGTAAAGTGGATAAAAATGGATGTAGAGTGGATAAAATGGATGTAGAGTAGATAAAATGGATGTAGAGTGGATAAAATGGATGTAGAGTTGATAAAATGGATGTAAAGTGGATAAAATGGATGTAGAGTTAATAAAAATGGATGTAGAGTGGATAAAATGGATGTAGAGTTAATAAAAATGGATGTAGACTGGATATAATGGATGTAGAGAGGATAAAATGGATGTGGAGTGGATAACAATGGATGTAGAGTGGATAAAATGGATGTAGAGTGGATAAAATGGATGAAGAGTGGATAAAATTGTTGTAGAGTGGATGAAATGGATGTAGAGTGGATAAAATGGATGTAGAGTGGATAAAAATGGATGTAGAGTGGATAAAATGGATGTAGAATGGATAAAATGGATGTAAAGTGGATAAAAATGGATGTCGAGTGGATAAAATGGATGAAGAGTGGATAAAATTGTTGTAGAGTGGATAAAATGGATGTAGAATGGATAAAATGGATGTAAAGTGGATAAAAATGGATGTCGAGTGGATAAAATGGATGTAGAGTGGATAAAAATAGATGTAGAGAGGATAAAATGGAAGTAGAGTGGATAAAAATGGATGTAGAGTGGATAAAAATGGATGTAGAGTGGATAAAAATGGATGTAGATTGGATAAAATGGATGTAGAGTGGATGAAAATGGATGTAGAATATATAAATTGGATGTAGAGTATATAAAATGGATGTAGAGTGGATAAAATGGATGTACATTTAATAAAAATGGATGTAGAGTGGATAAAAATGGATGTAGAGTGGATAAAATGGATGTAGAGTGGATAAAAATGGATGTAGAGAGGATAAAATGGATGTAGAGTGGATAAAATGGATAAAAATGGATGTAGAGTGGATAAAATGGATGTAGAGTGGATAAAAATGGATGTAGAGAGGATAAAATGGATGTAGAGTGGATAAAATGGATGTACAGTTAATAAAAATGGATGTAGAGTGGAAATAATGGATGTAGAGAGGATAAAATGGATGTAGAGTGGATAAAATGGATGTAGAGTTCATAAAAATGGATGTAGAGTGGATAAAAATGGATGTAGATTGGATAAAATGGATGTAGATTGGATAAAATGGATGTAGAGTGGATGAAAATGGATGTAGAATATATAAATTGGATGTAGAGTATATAAAATGGATGTAAAGTGGATAAAATGGATGTACATTTAATAAAAATGGATGTAGAGTGGATAAAAATGGATGTAGAGTGGATAAAATGGATGTAAAGTGGATAAAAATGGATGTAGAGTGGATAAAAATGGATGTCGAGTGGATAAAATAGATGTAGAGTGGATAAAAATAGATGTAGAGAGGATAAAATGGAAGTAGAGTGGATAAAAATGGATGTAGAGTGGATAAAAATGGATGTAGAGTGGATAAAATGGATGTAGTGTGGATAAAATTGTTGTAGAGTGTATAAAATGGATGTAGAGTGGATAAAATGGATGTAGAGTGGATAAAAATGGATGTAGAGTGGATAAAATGGATGTAGAATGGATAAAATGGATGTAAAGTGGATAAAAATGGATGTCGAGTGGATAAAATGGATGTAGAGTGGATAAAAATAGATGTAGAGAGGATAAAATGGATGTAGAGTGGATAAAATGGATGAAGAGTGGATAAAATTGTTGTAGAGTGGATAAAATGGATGTAGAATGGATAAAATGGATGTAAAGTGGATAAAAATGGATGTCGAGTGGATAAAATGGATGTAGAGTGGATAAAAATAGATGTAGAGAGGATAAAATGGAAGTAGAGTGGATAAAAATGGATGTAGAGTGGATAAAAATGGATGTAGATTGGATAAAATGGATGTAGAGTGGATGAAAATGGATGTAGAATATATAAATTGGATGTAGAGTATATAAAATGGATGTAGAGTGGATAAAATGGATGTACATTTAATAAAAATGGATGTAGAGTGGATAAAAATGGATGTAGAGTGGATAAAATGGATGTAGAGTGGATAAAAATGGATGTAGAGAGGATAAAATGGATGTAGAGTGGATAAAATGGATGTACAGTTAATAAAAATGGATGTAGAGTGGAAATAATGGATGTAGAGAGGATAAAATGGATGTAGAGTGGATAAAAATGGATGTAGAGAGGATAAAATGGATGTAGAGTGGATAAAATGGATGTACAGTTAATAAAAATGGATGTAGAGTGGAAATAATGGATGTAGAGAGGATAAAATGGATGTAGAGTGGATAAAATGGATGTAGAGAGGATAAAATGCATGTAGAGTGGATAAAATGGATGTAGAGTGGATAAAATGGATGTAGAGTGGATAAAAATGGATGTAGAGAGGATAAAATGGATGTAGAGTGGATAAAATGGATGTACAGTTAATAAAAATGGATGTAGAGTGGAAATAATGGATGTAGAGAGGATAAAATGGATGTAGAGTGGATAAAATGGATGTAGAGTTCATAAAAATGGATGTAGAGTGGATAAAAATGGATGTAGATTGGATAAAATGGATGTAGATTGGATAAAATGGATGTAGAGTGGATGAAAATGAATGTAGAATATATAAATTGGATGTAGAGTATATAAAATGGATGTAGAGTGGATAAAATGGATGTACATTTAATAAAAATGGATGTAGAGTGGATAAAAATGGATGTAGAGTGGATAAAATGGATGTAAAGTGGATAAAAATGGATGTAGAGTGGATAAAATGGATGTAGAGTAGATAAAATGGATGTAGAGTGGATAAAAATGGATGTAGAGTGGATAAAATGGATGTAAAGTGGATAAAAATGGATGTCGAGTGGATAAAAAGGATGTAGAGTGGATAAAAATAGATGTAGAGAGGATAAAATGGAAGTAGAGTGGATAAAAATGGATGTAGAGTGGATAAAAATGGATGTAGAGTGGATAAAATGGATGTAGAGTGGATAAAAATGGATGTAGAGTGGATAAAATGGATGTACAGTTAATAAAAATGGATGTAGAGTGGAAATAATGGATGTAGAGAGGATAAAATGGATGTAGAGTGGATAAAATGGATGTAGAGTTCATAAAAATGGATGTAGAGTGGATAAAAATGGATGTAGATTGGATAAAATGGATGTAGATTGGATAAAATGGATGTAGAGTGGATGAAAATGGATGTAGAATATATAAATTGGATGTAGAGTATATAAAATGGATGTAGAGTGGATAAAATGGATGTACATTTAATAAAAATGGATGTAGAGTGGATAAAATGGATGTACATTTAATAAAAATGGATGTAGAGTGGATAAAAATGGATGTAGAGTGGATAAAATGGATGTAAAGTGGATAAAAATGGATGTAGAGTGGATAAAATGGATGTAGAGTAGATAAAATGGATGTAGAGTGGATAAAATGGATGTAGAGTTGATAAAATGGATGTAGATTGGATAAAATGGATGTAGAGTGGATGAAAATGGATGTAGAATATATAAATTGGATGTAGAGTATATAAAATGGATGTAGAGTGGATAAAATGGATGTACATTTAATAAAAATGGATGTAGAGTGGATAAAAATGGATGTAGAGTGGATAAAATGGATGTAAAGTGGATAAAAATGGATGTAGAGTGGATAAAATGGATGTAGAGTAGATAAAATGGATGTAGAGTGGATAAAATGGATGTAGAGTTGATAAAATGGATGTAAAGTGGATAAAATGGATGTAGAGTTAATAAAAATGGATGTAGAGTGGATAAAATGGATGTAGAGTTAATAAAAATGGATGTAGACTGGATATAATGGATGTAGAGAGGATAAAATGGATGTGGAGTGGATAACAATGGATGTAGAGTGGATAAAATGGATGTAGAGTGGATAAAATGGATGAAGAGTGGATAAAATTGTTGTAGAGTGGATGAAATGGATGTAGAGTGGATAAAATGGATGTAGAGTGGATAAAAATGGATGTAGAGTGGATAAAATGGATGTAGAATGGATAAAATGGATGTAAAGTGGATAAAAATGGATGTCGAGTGGATAAAATGGATGAAGAGTGGATAAAATTGTTGTAGAGTGGATAAAATGGATGTAGAATGGATAAAATGGATGTAAAGTGGATAAAAATGGATGTCGAGTGGATAAAATGGATGTAGAGTGGATGAAAATGGATGTAGAATATATAAATTGGATGTAGAGTATATAAAATGGATGTAGAGTGGATATAATGGATGTACATTTAATAAAAATGGATGTAGAGTGGATAAAAATGGATGTAGAGTGGATAAAATGGATGTAGAGTGGATAAAAATGGATGTAGAGTGGATAAAATGGATGTAGAGTGGATAAAAATGGATGTAGAGTGGATAAAAATGGATGTAGAGTGGATAAAATGGATGTAGAGTGGATAAAAATGGATGTAGAGTGGATAAAATGGATGTAGAGTGGATAAAAATGGATGTAGAGAGGATAAAATGGATGTAGAGTGGATAAAATGGATGTACAGTTAATAAAAATGGATGTAGAGTGGAAATAATGGATGTAGAGAGGATAAAATGGATGTAGAGTGGATAAAATGGATGTAGAGTTCATAAAAATGGATGTAGAGTGGATAAAAATGGATGTAGATTGGATAAAATGGATGTAGATTGGATAAAATGGATGTAGAGTGGATGAAAATGGATGTAGAATATATAAATTGGATGTAGAGTATATAAAATGGATGTAAAGTGGATAAAATGGATGTACATTTAATAAAAATGGATGTAGAGTGGATAAAAATGGATGTAGAGTGGATAAAATGGATGTAAAGTGGATAAAAATGGATGTAGAGTGGATAAAAATGGATGTCGAGTGGATAAAATAGATGTAGAGTGGATAAAAATAGATGTAGAGAGGATAAAATGGAAGTAGAGTGGATAAAAATGGATGTAGAGTGGATAAAAATGGATGTAGAGTGGATAAAATGGATGAAGTGTGGATAAAATTGATGTAGAGTGGATAAAATGGATGTAGAGTGGATAAAATGGATGTAGAGTGGATAAAAATGGATGTAGAGTGGATAAAATTGATGTAGAATGGATAAAATGGATGTAAAGTGGATAAAAATGGATGTCGAGTGGATAAAATGGATGTAGAGTGGATAAAAATAGATGTAGAGAGGATAAAATGGATGTAGAGTGGATAAAATGGATGAAGAGTGGATAAAATTGTTGTAGAGTGGATAAAATGGATGTAGAATGGATAAAATGGATGTAAAGTGGATAAAAATGGATGTCGAGTGGATAAAATGGATGTAGAGTGGATAAAAATAGATGTAGAGAGGATAAAATGGAAGTAGAGTGGATAAAAATGGATGTAGAGTGGATAAAAATGGATGTAGAGTGGATAAAAATGGATGTAGATTGGATAAAATGGATGTAGAGTGGATGAAAATGGATGTAGAATATATAAATTGGATGTAGAGTATATAAAATGGATGTAGAGTGGATAAAATGGATGTACATTTAATAAAAATGGATGTAGAGTGGATAAAAATGGATGTAGAGTGGATAAAATGGATGTAGAATGGATAAAATGGATGTAAAGTGGATAAAAATGGATGTCGAGTGGATAAAATGGATGTAGAGTGGATAAAAATAGATGTAGAGAGGATAAAATGGATGTAGAGTGGATAAAATGGATGTAGAGTGGATAAAATTGTTGTAGAGTGGATAAAATGGATGTAGAATGGATAAAATGGATGTAAAGTGGATAAAAATGGATGTCGAGTGGATAAAATGGATGTAGAGTGGATAAAAATAGATGTAGAGAGGATAAAATGGAAGTAGAGTGGATAAAAATGGATGTAGAGTGGATAAAAATGGATGTAGAGTGGATAAAAATGGATGTAGATTGGATAAAATGGATGTAGAGTGGATGAAAATGGATGTAGAATATATAAATTGGATGTAGAGTATATAAAATGGATGTAGAGAGGATAAAATGGATGTACATTTAATAAAAATGGATGTAGAGTGGATAAAAATGGATGTAGAGTGGATAAAATGGATGTAGAGTGGATAAAAATGGATGTAGAGTGGATAAAATGGATGTAGAGTGGATAAAATGGATGTACAGTTAATAAAAATGGATGTAGAGTGGAAATAATGGATGTAGAGAGGATAAAATGGATGTAGAGTGGATAAAATGGATGTAGAGTTCATAAAAATGGATGTAGAGTGGATAAAAATGGATGTAGATTGGATAAAATGGATGTAGATTGGATAAAATGGATGTAGAGTGGATAAAAATGGATGTAGAGTATATAAATTGGATGTAGAGTATATAAAATGGATGTAGAGTGGATAAAATGGATGTACATTTAATAAAAATGGATGTAGAGTGGATAAAAATGGATGTAGAGTGGATAAAATGGATGTAAAGTGGATAAAAATGGATGTAGAGTGGATAAAAATGGATGTCGAGTGGATAAAATAGATGTAGAGTGGATAAAAATAGATGTAGAGAGGATAAAATGGAAGTAGAGTGGATAAAAATGGATGTAGAGTGGATAAAAATGGATGTAGAGTGGATAAAATGGATGTAAAGTGGATAAAAATGGATGTAGAGTGGATAAAATGGATGTAGAGTGGATAAAATGGATGTACAGTTAATAAAAATGGATGTAGAGTGGAAATAATGGATGTAGAGAGGATAAAATGGATGTAGAGTGGATAAAATGGATGTAGAGTTCATAAAAATGGATGTAGATTGGATAAAATGGATGTAGATTGGATAAAATGGATGTAGAGTGGATGAAAATGGATGTAGAGTGGATAAAATGGATGTAAAGTGGATAAAAATGGATGTAGAGTGGATAAAATGGATGTAGAGTAGATAAAATGGATGTAGAGTGGATAAAATGGATGTAGAGTTGATAAAATGGATGTAAAGTGGATAAAATGGATGTAGAGTTAATAAAAATGGATGTAGAGTGGATAAAATGGATGTAGAGTTAATAAAAATGGATGTAGAGTGGATATAATGGATGTAGAGAGGATAAAATGGATGTGGAGTGGATAACAATGGATGTAGAGTGGATAAAATGGATGTAGAGTGGATAAAATGGATGAAGAGTGGATAAAATTGTTGTAGAGTGGATGAAATGGATGTAGAGTGGATAAAATGGATGTAGAGTGGATAAAAATGGATGTAGAGTGGATAAAATGGATGTAGAATGGATAAAATGGATGTAAAGTGGATAAAAATGGATGTCGAGTGGATACAATGGATGTAGAGTGGATAAAAATAGATGTAGAGAGGATAAAATGGATGTAGAGTGGATAAAATGGATGTAGAGTGGATAAAATTGGTGTAGAGTGGATAAAATGGATGTAGAATGGATAAAATGGATGTAAAGTGGATAAAAATGGATGTCGAGTGGATAAAATGGATGTAGAGTGGATAAAAATAGATGTAGAGAGGATAAAATGGAAGTAGAGTGGATAAAAATGGATGTAGAGTGGATAAAAATGGATGTAGAGAGGATAAAATGGATGTAGAGTGGATAAAATGGATGTAGAGTTCATAAAAATGGATGTAGAGTGGATAAAAATGGATGTAGATTGGATAAAATGGATGTAGAGTGGTTAAAAATGGATGTAGAGTGGATAAAAATGGATGTAGAGTGGATAAAAATAGATGTAGAGAGGATAAAATGGATGTAGAGTGGATAAAAATGGATGTAGAGTGGATAAAAATGGATGTAGAGTGGATAAAATGGATGAAGAGTGGATAAAATGGGTGTAAAGTGGATAAAAATGGATGTAGAGTGGATAAAAATGGATGTAGAGTGGATAAAATGGATGTAGATTGGATAAAATGGTTGTAGAGTGGATAAAATGGATGTAGAGTAGATAAAATGGATGTAGAGTTGATAAAAATTGATGTAGAGTGGATAAAATGGATGTAGAGTGGATAAAATGGATGTAGAGTGGATAAAAATGGATGTAGAGCGGATACAAATGGATGTAGAGTAGATAAAATGGGTGTAAAATGGATAAAAATGGATGTAGAGTGGATAAAAATGGATGTAGAGTGGATAAAATGGATGTAGAGGAGATAAAATGGATGTAGAGTGGATAAAATGGATGTCGAGTGGATAAAAATGGATGTAGTGTGGATAAAATGGATGTAGAGTGGATAAAATGGATGTAGAGTGGATAAAATGGATGTAGAGTGGATAAAATGGTTGTAGAGTGGATAAAATGGATGTAGAGTTGATAAAAATGGATGTAGAGAGGATAAAATGGATGTAGAGTGGATAAAATGGATGTACAGTTAATAAAAATGGATGTAGAGTGGAAATAATGGATGTAGAGAGGATAAAATGGATGTAGAGTGGATAAAATGGATGTAGAGTTCATAAAAATGGATGTAGAGTGGATAAAAATGGATGTAGATTGGATAAAATGGATGTAGAGTGGATAAAAATGGATGTAGAGTAGATAAAATGGATGTAGAGTGGATAAAATGGATGTAGAGTTAATAAAAATGGATGTAGAGTGGAAATAATGGATGTAGAGAGGATAAAATGGATGTAGAGTGGATAAAATGGATGTAGAGTTCATAAAAATGGATGTAGAGTGGATAAAAATGGATGTAGATTGGATAAAATGGATATAGAGTGGATAAAATGGATGTAGAGTGGATAAAATGGATGTAGAGTGGATAAAATGGATGTAAAGTGGATAAAAATGGATGTAGAGTGGATAAAATGGATGTAGAGTAGATAAAATGGATGTAGAGTGGATAAAATGGATGTAGAGTTGATAAAATGGATGTAAAGTGGATAAAATGGATGTAGAGTTAATAAAAATGGATGTAGAGTGGATAAAATGGATGTAGAGTTAATAAAAATGGATGTAGACTGGATATAATGGATGTAGAGAGGATAAAATGGATGTGGAGTGGATAACAATGGATGTAGAGTGGATAAAATGGATGTAGAGTGGATAAAATGGATGAAGAGTGGATAAAATTGTTGTAGAGTGGATGAAATGGATGTAGAGTGGATAAAATGGATGTAGAGTGGATAAAAATGGATGTAGAGTGGATAAAATGGATGTAGAATGGATAAAATGGATGTAAAGTGGATAAAAATGGATGTCGAGTGGATAAAATGGATGTAGAGTGGATAAAAATAGATGTAGAGAGGATAAAATGGATGTAGAGTGGATAAAATGGATGAAGAGTGGATAAAATTGTTGTAGAGTGGATAAAATGGATGTAGAATGGATAAAATGGATGTAAAGTGGATAAAAATGGATGTCGAGTGGATAAAATGGATGTAGAGTGGATAAAAATAGATGTAGAGAGGATAAAATGGAAGTAGAGTGGATAAAAATGGATGTAGAGTGGATAAAAATGGATGTAGAGAGGATAAAATGGATGTAGAGTGGATAAAATGGATGTAGAGTTCATAAAAATGGATGTAGAGTGGATAAAAATGGATGTAGAGTGGATAAAATGGATGTAAAGTGGATAAAAATGGATGTAGAGTGGATAAAATGGATGTAGAGTAGATAAAATGGATGTAGAGTGGATAAAATGGATGTAGAGTTGATAAAATGGATGTAAAGTGGATAAAATGGATGTAGAGTTAATAAAAATGGATGTAGAGTGGATAAAATGGATGTAGAGTTAATAAAAATGGATGTAGAGTGGATATAATGGATGTAGAGAGGATAAAATGGATGTGGAGTGGATAACAATGGATGTAGAGTGGATAAAATGGATGTAGAGTGGATAAAATGGATGTAGATTGGATAAAATGGTTGTAGAGTGGATAAAATGGATGTAGAGTAGATAAAATGGATGTAGAGTTGATAAAAATTGATGTAGAGTCGATAAAATGGATGTAGAGTGGATAAAATGGATGTAGAGTGGATAAAAATGGATGTAGAGCGGATACAAATGGATGTAGAGTAGATAAAATGGGTGTAAAATGGATAAAAATGGATGTAGAGTGGATAAAAATGGATGTAGAGTGGATAAAATGGATGTAGAGGGGATAAAATGGATGTAGAGTGGATAAAATGGATGTCGAGTGGATAAAAATGGATGTAGTGTGGATAAAATGGATGTAGAGTGGATAAAATGGATGTAGAGGGGATAAAATGGATGTAGAGTGGATAAAATGGTTGTAGAGTGGATAAAATGGATGTAGAGTTGATAAAAATGGATGTAGAGAGGATAAAATGGATGTAGAGTGGATAAAATGGATGTACAGTTAATAAAAATGGATGTAGAGTGGAAATAATGGATGTAGAGAGGATAAAATGGATGTAGAGTGGATAAAATGAATGTAGAGTTCATAAAAATGGATGTAGAGTGGATAAAAATGGATGTAGATTGGATAAAATGGA
This sequence comes from Pemphredon lugubris, assembly GCA_933228935.1. Taxonomy (NCBI): domain Eukaryota; kingdom Metazoa; phylum Arthropoda; class Insecta; order Hymenoptera; family Crabronidae; genus Pemphredon; species Pemphredon lugubris. The sequence continues at coordinate 53,780,282 of OW121816.1, forward strand.
TGTAGAGTGGATAAAAATGGATGTAGAGTAGATAAAATGGATGTAGAGTGGATAAAATGGATGTAGAGTTGATAAAATGGATGTAAAGTGGATAAAATGGATGTAGAGTTAATAAAAATGGATGTAGAGTGGAAATAATGGATGTAGAGAGGATAAAATGGATGTAGAGTGGATAAAATGGATGTAGAGTTCATAAAAATGGATGTAGAGTGGATAAAAATGGATGTAGATTGGATAAAATGGATGTAGAGTGGATAAAAATGGATGTGGAGTGGATAAAATGGATGTAGAGTGGATGAAAATGGATTTAGAGTGGATATAATGGATGTAGAGTGGATAAAAATGGATGTAGTGTGGATAAAATGGATGTAGAGTGGATAAAAATGGATGTAGATTGGATAAAATGGATGTAGAGTTAATAAAAATGGATGTAGAGTGGATAAAATGGATGTAGATTGGATAAAATGGATGTAGATTGGATAAAATGGATGTAGATTGGATAAAATGGATGTAGAGTGGATAAAAATGGATGTAGAGTATATAAATTGGATGTAGAGTATATAAAATGGATGTAGAGTGGATAAAATGGATGTAGAGTGGATAAAAATGGATGTAGAGTGGATAAAAATGGATGTAGAGTGGATAAAATGGATGTAGAGTTCATAAAAATGGATGTAGAGTGGATAAAAATGGATGTAGATTGGATAAAATGGATGTAGAGTGGATAAAATGGATGTAGAGTGGATAAAATGGATGTAGAGTGGATAAAAATGGATTTAGAGTGGATATAATGGATGTAGAGTGGATAAAAATGGATGTAGTGTGGATAAAATGGATGTAGAGTGGATAAAAATGGATGTAGATTGGATAAAATGGATGTAGAGTTAATAAAAATGGATGTAGAGTGGATAAAATGGATGTAGATTGGATAAAATGGATGTAGAGTGGATAAAATGGATGTAGAGTGGATAAAATGGTTGTAGAGTGGATAAAATGGATGTAGAGTGGATAAAATGGATGTAGAATGGATAAAATGGATGTTGAGTGGATAAAATGGATGTAGAGTGGATAACAATGGATGTAGAGTGGATAAAATGGATGTAGAGTGGATAAAAATGGATGTAGAGTGGATAAAATGGATGTACAGTTAATAAAAATGGATGTAGAGTGGATATAATGGATGTAGAGTTGATAAAATGGATGTAAAGTGGATAAAATGGATGTAGAGTTAATAAAAATGGATGTAGAGTGGAAATAATGGATGTAGAGAGGATAAAATGGATGTAGAGTGGATAAAATGGATGTAGAGTTCATAAAAATGGATGTAGAGTGGATAAAAATGGATGTAGATTGGATAAAATGGATGTAGATTGGATAAAAATGGATGGACAGTGGATAAAAATGGATGTAGAGTGGATAAAAATGGATGTAGAGTGGATAAAATGGATGTTGAGTGGATAAAATGGATGTAGAGTGGATAAAATGGATGTAGGGTGCATAAAAATGGATGTTGAGTGGATAAAATGGATGTAGAGTGGATAAAATGGATGTAAAGTGGATAAAAATTGTATGTAGAGTGGATAAAATGGATGTAGAGTGGATAAAATGGATGTAGAGTGGATAAAATGGATGTGGAGTGGATAAAAAAGGATGTAGAGTGGATAAAATGGATGTAGAATGAATAAAATGGATGTAAAGTGAATAAAAATGGATGTAGAGTGGATAAAATGGATGTAGAGAGGATAAAATGCATGTAGAGTGGATAAAATGGATGTAGAGTGGATAAAATGGATGTAGAGTGGATAAAAATGGATGTAGAGAGGATAAAATGGATGTAGAGTGGATAAAATGGATGTACAGTTAATAAAAATGGATGTAGAGTGGAAATAATGGATGTAGAGAGGATAAAATGGATGTAGAGTGGATAAAATGGATGTAGAGTTCATAAAAATGGATGTAGAGTGGATAAAAATGGATGTAGATTGGATAAAATGGATGTAGATTGGATAAAATGGATGTAGAGTGGATGAAAATGAATGTAGAATACATAAATTGGATGTAGAGTATATAAAATGGATGTAGAGTGGATGAAAATGGATGTAGAATATATAAATTGGATGTAGAGTATATAAAATGGATGTAGAGTGGATAAAATGGATGTACATTTAATAAAAATGGATGTAGAGTGGATAAAAATGGATGTAGAGTGGATAAAATGGATGTAAAGTGGATAAAAATGGATGTAGAGTGGATAAAAATGGATGTCGAGTGGATAAAATAGATGTAGAGTGGATAAAAATAGATGTAGAGAGGATAAAATGGAAGTAGAGTGGATAAAAATGGATGTAGAGTGGATAAAAATGGATGTAGAGTGGATAAAATGGATGAAGTGTGGATAAAATTGTTGTAGAGTGGATAAAATGGATGTAGAGTGGATAAAATGGATGTAGAGTGGATAAAAATGGATGTAGAGTGGATAAAATGGATGTAGAATGGATAAAATGGATGTAAAGTGGATAAAAATGGATGTCGAGTGGATAAAATGGATGTAGAGTGGATAAAAATAGATGTAGAGAGGATAAAATGGATGTAGAGTGGATAAAATGGATGAAGAGTGGATAAAATTGTTGTAGAGTGGATAAAATGGATGTAGAATGGATAAAATGGATGTAAAGTGGATAAAAATGGATGTCGAGTGGATAAAATGGTTGTAGAGTGGATAAAAATAGATGTAGAGAGGATAAAATGGAAGTAGAGTGGATAAAAATGGATGTAGAGTGGATAAAAATGGATGTAGAGTGGATAAAAATGGATGTAGATTGGATAAAATAGATGTAGAGTGGATGAAAATGGATGTAGAATATATAAATTGGATGTAGAGTATATAAAATGGATGCAGAGTGGATAAAATGGATGTACATTTAATAAAAATGGATGTAGAGTGGATAAAAATGGATGTAGAGTGGATAAAATGGATGTAGAGTGGATAAAAATGGATGTAGAGAGGATAAAATGGATGTAGAGTGGATAAAATGGATGTACAGTTAATAAAAATGGATGTAGAGTGGAAATAATGGATGTAGAGAGGATAAAATGGATGTAGAGTGGATAAAATGGATGTAGAGTTCATAAAAATGGATGTAGAGTGGATAAAAATGGATGTAGATTGGATAAAATGGATGTAGATTGGATAAAATGGATGTAGAGTGGATAAAAATGGATGTAGAGTATATAAATTGGATGTAGAGTATATAAAATGGATGCAGAGTGGATAAAATGGATGTACATTTAATAAAAATGGATGTAGAGTGGATAAAAATGGATGTAGAGTGGATAAAATGGATGTAAAGTGGATAAAAATGGATGTAGAGTGGATAAAAATGGATGTCGAGTGGATAAAATAGATGTAGAGTGGATAAAAATAGATGTAGAGAGGATAAAATGGAAGTAGAGTGGATAAAAATGGATGTAGAGTGGATAAAAATGGATGTAGAGTGGATAAAATGGATGTAAAGTGGATAAAAATGGATGTAGAGTGGATAAAATGGATGTAGAGTGGATAAAATGGATGTACAGTTAATAAAAATGGATGTAGAGTGGAAATAATGGATGTAGAGAGGATAAAATGGATGTAGAGTGGATAAAATGGATGTAGAGTTCATAAAAATGGATGTAGAGTGGATAAAAATGGATGTAGATTGGATAAAATGGATGTAGATTGGATAAAATGGATGTAGAGTGGATGAAAATGGATGTAGAGTGGATAAAATGGATGTAAAGTGGATAAAAATGGATGTAGAGTGGATAAAATGGATGTAGAGTTGATAAAATGGATGTAGAGTGGATAAAATGGATGTAGAGTTGATAAAATGGATGTAAAGTGGATAAAATGGATGTAGAGTTAATAAAAATGGATGTAGAGTGGATAAAATGGATGTAGAGTTAATAAAAATGGATGTAGACTGGATATAATGGATGTAGAGAGGATAAAATGGATGTGGAGTGGATAACAATGGATGTAGAGTGGATAAAATGGATGTAGAGTGGATAAAATGGATGAAGAGTGGATAAAATTGTTGTAGAGTGGATGAAATGGATGTAGAGTGGATAAAATGGATGTAGAGTGGATAAAAATGGATGTAGAGTGGATAAAATGGATGTAGAATGGATAAAATGGATGTAAAGTGGATAAAAATGGATGTCGAGTGGATAAAATGGATGTAGAGTGGATAAAAATAGATGTAGAGAGGATAAAATGGATGTAGAGTGGATAAAATGGATGAAGAGTGGATAAAATTGGTGTAGAGTGGATAAAATGGATGTAGAATGGATAAAATGGATGTAAAGTGGATAAAAATGGATGTCGAGTGGATAAAATGGATGTAGAGTGGATAAAAATAGATGTAGAGAGGATAAAATGGAAGTAGAGTGGATAAAAATGGATGTAGAGTGGATAAAAATGGATGTAGAGAGGATAAAATGGATGTAGAGTGGATAAAATGGATGTAGAGTTCATAAAAATGGATGTAGAGTGGATAAAAATGGATGTAGATTGGATAAAATGGATGTAGAGTGGTTAAAAATGGATGTAGAGTGGATAAAAATGGATGTAGAGTGGATAAAAATAGATGTAGAGAGGATAAAATGGATGTAGAGTGGATAAAAATGGATGTAGAGTGGATAAAAATGGATGTAGAGTGGATAAAATGGATGAAGAGTGGATAAAATGGGTGTAAAGTGGATAAAAATGGATGTAGAGTGGATAAAAATGGATGTAGAGTGGATAAAATGGATGTAGATTGGATAAAATGGTTGTAGAGTGGATAAAATGGATGTAGAGTAGATAAAATGGATGTAGAGTTGATAAAAATTGATGTAGAGTCGATAAAATGGATGTAGAGTGGATAAAATGGATGTAGAGTGGATAAAAATGGATGTAGAGCGGATACAAATGGATGTAGAGTAGATAAAATGGGTGTAAAATGGATAAAAATGGATGTAGAGTGGATAAAAATGGATGTAGAGTGGATAAAATGGATGTAGAGGAGATAAAATGGATGTAGAGTGGATAAAATGGATGTAGAGTGGATAAAAATGGATGTAGTGTGGATAAAATGGATGTAGAGTGGATAAAATGGATGTAGAGGGGATAAAATGGATGTAGAGTGGATAAAATGGTTGTAGAGTGGATAAAATGGATGTAGAGTTGATAAAAATGGATGTAGAGAGGATAAAATGGATGTAGAGTGGATAAAATGGATGTACAGTTAATAAAAATGGATGTAGAGTGGAAATAATGGATGTAGAGAGGATAAAATGGATGTAGAGTGGATAAAATGGATGTAGAGTTCATAAAAATGGATGTAGAGTGGATAAAAATGGATGTAGATTGGATAAAATGGATGTAGAGTGGATAAAAATGGATGTAGAGTAGATAAAATGGATGTAGAGTGGATAAAATGGATGTAGAGTTAATAAAAATGGATGTAGAGTGGAAATAATGGATGTAGAGAAGATAAAATGGATGTAGAGTGGATAAAATGGATGTAGAGTTCATAAAAATGGATGTAGAGTGGATAAAAATGGATGTAGATTGGATAAAATGGATGTAGATTGGATAAAATGGATGTAGAGTGGATGAAAATGGATGTAGAGTGGATAAAATGGATGTAAAGTGGATAAAAATGGATGTAGAGTGGATAAAATGGATGTAGAGTAGATAAAATGGATGTAGAGTGGATAAAATGGATGTAGAGTTGATAAAATGGATGTAGAGTGGATAAAATGGATGAAGAGTGGATAAAATTGTTGTAGAGTGGATGAAATGGATGTAGAGTGGATAAAATGGATGTAGAGTTAATAAAAATGGATGTAGACTGGATATAATGGATGTAGAGAGGATAAAATGGATGCGGAGTGGATAAAATGGATGAAGAGTGGATAAAATTGTTGTAGAGTGGATGAAATGGATGTAGAGTGGATAAAATGGATGTAGAGTGGATAAAAATGGATGTAGAGTGGATAAAATGGATGTAGAATGGATAAAATGGATGTAAAGTGGATAAAAATGGATGTCGAGTGGATAAAATGGATGTACAGTTAATAAAAATGGATGTAGAGTGGAAATAATGGATGTAGAGAGGATAAAATGGATGTAGAGTGGATAAAATGGATGTAGAGTTCATAAAAATGGATGTAGAGTGGATAAAAATGGATGTAGATTGGATAAAATGGATGTAGAGTGGATAAAAATGGATGTAGAGTAGATAAAATGGATGTAGAGTGGATAAAATGGATGTAGAGTTAATAAAAATGGATGTAGAGTGGAAATAATGGATGTAGAGAAGATAAAATGGATGTAGAGTGGATAAAATGGATGTAGAGTTCATAAAAATGGATGTAGAGTGGATAAAAATGGATGTAGATTGGATAAAATGGATGTAGATTGGATAAAATGGATGTAGAGTGGATGAAAATGGATGTAGAGTGGATAAAATGGATGTAAAGTGGATAAAAATGGATGTAGAGTGGATAAAATGGATGTAGAGTAGATAAAATGGATGTAGAGTGGATAAAATGGATGTAGAGTTGATAAAATGGATGTAGAGTGGATAAAATGGATGAAGAGTGGATAAAATTGTTGTAGAGTGGATGAAATGGATGTAGAGTGGATAAAATGGATGTAGAGTTAATAAAAATGGATGTAGACTGGATATAATGGATGTAGAGAGGATAAAATGGATGTGGAGTGGATAACAATGGATGTAGAGTGGATAAAATGGATGTAGAGTGGATAAAATGGATGAAGAGTGGATAAAATTGTTGTAGAGTGGATGAAATGGATGTAGAGTGGATAAAATGGATGTAGAGTGGATAAAAATGGATGTAGAGTGGATAAAATGGATGTAGAGTGGATAAAATGGATGTAAAGTGGATAAAAATGGATGTCGAGTGGATAAAATGGATGTAGAGTGGATAAAAATAGATGTAGAGAGGATAAAATGGATGTAGAGTGGATAAAATGGATGAAGAGTGGATAAAATTGTTGTAGAGTGGATAAAATGGATGTAGAATGGATAAAATGGATGTAAAGTGGATAAAAATGGATGTCGAGTGGATAAAATGGATGTAGAGTGGATAAAAATAGATGTAGAGAGGATAAAATGGAAGTAGAGTGGATAAAAATGGATGTAGAGTGGATAAAAATGGATGTAGAGAGGATAAAATGGATGTAGAGTGGATAAAATGGATGTAGAGTTCATAAAAATGGATGTAGAGTGGATAAAAATGGATGTAGAGTGGATAAAATGGATGTAAAGTGGATAAAAATGGATGTAGAGTGGATAAAATGGATGTAGAGTAGATAAAATGGATGTAGAGTGGATAAAATGGATGTAGAGTTGATAAAATGGATGTAAAGTGGATAAAATGGATGTAGAGTTAATAAAAATGGATGTAGAGTGGATAAAATGGATGTAGAGTTAATAAAAATGGATGTAGACTGGATATAATGGATGTAGAGAGGATAAAATGGATGTGGAGTGGATAACAATGGATGTAGAGTGGATAAAATGGATGTAGAGTGGATAAAATGGATGTAGATTGGATAAAATGGTTGTAGAGTGGATAAAATGGATGTAGAGTAGATAAAATGGATGTAGAGTTGATAAAAATTGATGTAGAGTCTATAAAATGGATGTAGAGTGGATAAAATGGATGTAGAGTGGATAAAAATGGATGTAGAGCGGATAAAAATGGATGTAGAGTAGATAAAATGGGTGTAAAATGGATAAAAATGGATGTAGAGTGGATAAAAATGGATGTAGAGTGGATAAAATGGATGTAGAGGGGATAAAATGGATGTAGAGTGGATAAAATGGATGTCGAGTGGATAAAAATGGATGTAGTGTGGATAAAATGGATGTAGAGTGGATAAAATGGATGTAGAGGGGATAAAATGGATGTAGAGTGGATAAAATGGTTGTAGAGTGGATAAAATGGATGTAGAGTTGATAAAAATGGATGTAGAGAGGATAAAATGGATGTAGAGTGGATAAAATGGATGTACAGTTAATAAAAATGGATGTAGAGTGGAAATAATGGATGTAGAGAGGATAAAATGGATGTAGAGTGGATAAAATGAATGTAGAGTTCATAAAAATGGATGTAGAGTGGATAAAAATGGATGTAGAGTGGATAAAATGGATGTAGAGTGGATAAAAATGGATGTAGAGTAGATAAAATGGATGTAGAGTGGATAAAATGGATGTAGAGTTGATAAAATGGATGTAAAGTGGATAAAATGGATGTAGAGTTAATAAAAATGGATGTAGAGTGGAAATAATGGATGTAGAGAGGATAAAATGGATGTAGAGTGGATAAAATGGATGTAGAGTTCATAAAAATGGATGTAGAGTGGATAAAAATGGATGTAGATTGGATAAAATGGATGTAGAGTGGATAAAAATGGATGTGGAGTGGATAAAATGGATGTAGAGTGGATGAAAATGGATTTAGAGTGGATATAATGGATGTAGAGTGGATAAAAATGGATGTAGTGTGGATAAAATGGATGTAGAGTGGATAAAAATGGATGTAGATTGGATAAAATGGATGTAGAGTTAATAAAAATGGATGTAGAGTGGATAAAATGGATGTAGAGTGGATAAAATGGATGTAGAGTGGATAAAATGGATGTAGATTGGATAAAATGGATGTAGAGTGGATAAAAATGGATGTAGAGTATATAAATTGGATGTAGAGTATATAAAATGGATGTAGAGTGGATAAAATGGATGTAGAGTGGATAAAAATGGATGTAGAGTGGATAAAAATGGATGTAGAGTGGATAAAATGGATGTAGAGTTCATAAAAATGGATGTAGAGTGGATAAAAATGGATGTAGATTGGATAAAATGGATGTAGAGTGGATAAAATGGATGTAGAGTGGATAAAATGGATGTAGAGTGGATAAAAATGGATTTAGAGTGGATATAATGGATGTAGAGTGGATAAAAATGGATGTAGTGTGGATAAAATGGATGTAGAGTGGATAAAAATGGATGTAGATTGGATAAAATGGATGTAGAGTTAATAAAAATGGATGTAGAGTGGATAAAATGGATGTAGATTGGATAAAATGGATGTAGAGTGGATAAAATGGATGTAGAGTGGATAAAATGGTTGTAGAGTGGATAAAATGGATGTAGAGTGGATAAAATGGATGTAGAATGGATAAAATGGATGTTGAGTGGATAAAATGGATGTAGAGTGGATAACAATGGATGTAGAGTGGATAAAATGGATGTAGAGTGGATAAAAATGGATGTAGAGTGGATAAAATGGATGTACAGTTAATAAAAATGGATGTAGAGTGGATATAATGGATGTAGAGTTGATAAAATGGATGTAAAGTGGATAAAATGGAAGTAGAGTTAATAAAAATGGATGTAGAGTGGAAATAATGGATGTAGAGAGGATAAAATGGATGTAGAGTGGATAAAATGGATGTAGAGTTCATAAAAATGGATGTAGAGTGGATAAAAATGGATGTAGATTGGATAAAATGGATGTAGAGTGGATAAAAATGGATGGACAGTGGATAAAAATGGATGTAGAGTGGATAAAAATGGATGTAGAGTGGATAAAATGGATGTTGAGTGGATAAAATGGATGTAGAGTGGATAAAATGGATGTAGGGTGCATAAAAATGGATGTTGAGTGGATAAAATGGATGTAGAGTGGATAAAATGGATGTAAAGTGGATAAAAATTGTATGTAGAGTGGATAAAATGGATGTAGAGTGGATAAAATGGATGTAGAGTGGATAAAATGGATGTAGAGTGGATAAAAAAGGATGTAGAGTGGATAAAATGGATGTAGAATGAATAAAATGGATGTAAAGTGAATAAAAATGGATGTAGAGTGGATAAAATGGATGTAGAGAGGATAAAATGCATGTAGAGTGGATAAAATGGATGTAGAGTGGATAAAATGGATGTAGAGTGGATAAAAATGGATGTAGAGAGGATAAAATGGATGTAGAGTGGATAAAATGGATGTACAGTTAATAAAAATGGATGTAGAGTGGAAATAATGGATGTAGAGAGGATAAAATGGATGTAGAGTGGATAAAATGGATGTAGAGTTCATAAAAATGGATGTAGAGTGGATAAAAATGGATGTAGATTGGATAAAATGGATGTAGATTGGATAAAATGGATGTAGAGTGGATGAAAATGAATGTAGAATACATAAATTGGATGTAGAGTATATAAAATGGATGTAGAGTGGATAAAATGGATGTACATTTAATAAAAATGGATGTAGAGTGGATAAAAATGGATGTAGAGTGGATAAAATGGATGTAAAGTGGATAAAAATGGATGTAGAGTGGATAAAATGGATGTAGAGTAGATAAAATGGATGTAGAGTGGATAAAAATGGATGTAGAGTGGATAAAATGGATGTAAAGTGGATAAAAATGGATGTCGAGTGGATAAAATGGATGTAGAGTGGATAAAAATAGATGTAGAGAGGATAAAATGGAAGTAGAGTGGATAAAAATGGATGTAGAGTGGATAAAAATGGATGTAGAGTGGATAAAATGGATGTAGAGTGGATAAAAATGGATGTAGAGTGGATAAAATGGATGTACAGTTAATAAAAATGGATGTAGAGTGGAAATAATGGATGTAGAGAGGATAAAATGGATGTAGAGTGGATAAAATGGATGTAGAGTTCATAAAAATGGATGTAGAGTGGATAAAAATGGATGTAGATTGGATAAAATGGATGTAGAGTTAATAAAAATGGATGTAGAGTGGATAAAATGGATGTAGATTGGATAAAATGGATGTAGATTGGATAAAATGGATGTAGATTGGATAAAATGGATGTAGAGTGGATAAAAATGGATGTAGAGTATATAAATTGGATGTAGAGTATATAAAATGGATGTAGAGTGGATAAAATGGATGTAGAGTGGATAAAAATGGATGTAGAGTGGATAAAATGGATGTAGAGTTCATAAAAATGGATGTAGAGTGGATAAAATGGATGTAGAGTGGATAAAAATGGATTTAGAGTGGATATAATGGATGTAGAGTGGATAAAAATGGATGTAGTGTGGATAAAATGGATGTAGAGTGGATAAAAATGGATGTAGATTGGATAAAATGGATGTAGAGTTAATAAAAATGGATGTAGAGTGGATAAAATGGATGTAGATTGGATAAAATGGATGTAGATTGGATAAAATGGATGTAGATTGGATAAAATGGATGTAGAGTGGATAAAAATGGATGTAGAGTATATAAATTGGATGTAGAGTATATAAAATGGATGTAGAGTGGATAAAATGGATGTAGAGTGGATAAAAATGGATGTAGAGTGGATAAAATGGATGTAGAGTGGATAAAAAAGGATGTAGAGTGGATAAAATGGATGTAGAATGAATAAAATGGATGTAAAGTGAATAAAAATGGATGTAGAGTGGATAAAATGGATGTAGATTGGATAAAATGGATGTAGAGTTAATAAAAATGGATGTAGAGTGGATAAAATGGATGTAGATTGGATAAAATGGATGTAGAGTGGATAAAATGGATGTAGAGTGGATAAAATGGTTGTAGAGTGGATAAAATGGATGTAGAGTGGATAAAATGGATGTAGAATGGATAAAATGGATGTTGAGTGGATAAAATGGATGTAGAGTGGATAACAATGGATGTAGAGTGGATAAAATGGATGTAGAGTGGATAAAAATGGATGTAGAGTGGATAAAATGGATGTACAGTTAATAAAAATGGATGTAGAGTGGATATAATGGATGTAGAGTTGATAAAATGGATGTAAAGTGGATAAAATGGAAGTAGAGTTAATAAAAATGGATGTAGAGTGGAAATAATGGATGTAGAGAGGATAAAATGGATGTAGAGTGGATAAAATGGATGTAGAGTTCATAAAAATGGATGTAGAGTGGATAAAAATGGATGTAGATTGGATAAAATGGATGTAGAGTGGATAAAAATGGATGGACAGTGGATAAAAATGGATGTAGAGTGGATAAAAATGGATGTAGAGTGGATAAAATGGATGTAGAGTGGATAAAATGGATGTAGAGTGGATAAAATGGATGTAGGGTGCATAAAAATGGATGTTGAGTGGATAAAATGGATGTAGAGTGGATAAAATGGATGTAAAGTGGATAAAAATTGTATGTAGAGTGGATAAAATGGATGTAGAGTGGATAAAATGGATGTAGAGTGGATAAAATGGATGTAGAGTGGATAAAAAAGGATGTAGAGTGGATAAAATGGATGTAGAATGAATAAAATGGATGTAAAGTGAATAAAAATGGATGTAGAGTGGATAAAATGGATGTAGAGAGGATAAAATGCATGTAGAGTGGATAAAATGGATGTAGAGTGGATAAAATGGATGTAGAGTGGATAAAAATGGATGTAGAGAGGATAAAATGGATGTAGAGTGGATAAAATGGATGTACAGTTAATAAAAATGGATGTAGAGTGGAAATAATGGATGTAGAGAGGATAAAATGGATGTAGAGTGGATAAAATGGATGTAGAGTTCATAAAAATGGATGTAGAGTGGATAAAAATGGATGTAGATTGGATAAAATGGATGTAGATTGGATAAAATGGATGTAGAGTGGATGAAAATGAATGTAGAATACATAAATTGGATGTAGAGTATATAAAATGGATGTAGAGTGGATAAAATGGATGTACATTTAATCAAAATGGATGTAGAGTGGATAAAAATGGATGTAGAGTGGATAAAATGGATGTAAAGTGGATAAAAATGGATGTAGAGTGGATAAAATGGATGTAGAGTAGATAAAATGGATGTAGAGTGGATAAAAATGGATGTAGAGTGGATAAAATGGATGTAAAGTGGATAAAAATGGATGTCGAGTGGATAAAATGGATGTAGAGTGGATAAAAATAGATGTAGAGAGGATAAAATGGAAGTAGAGTGGATAAAAATGGATGTAGAGTGGATAAAAATGGATGTAGAGTGGATAAAATGGATGTAGAGTGGATAAAAATGGATGTAGAGTGGATAAAATGGATGTACAGTTAATAAAAATGGATGTAGAGTGGAAATAATGGATGTAGAGAGGATAAAATGGATGTAGAGTGGATAAAATGGATGTAGAGTTCATAAAAATGGATGTAGAGTGGATAAAAATGGATGTAGATTGGATAAAATGGATGTAGAGTTAATAAAAATGGATGTAGAGTGGATAAAATGGATGTAGATTGGATAAAATGGATGTAGATTGGATAAAATGGATGTAGATTGGATAAAATGGATGTAGAGTGGATAAAAATGGATGTAGAGTATATAAATTGGATGTAGAGTATATAAAATGGATGTAGAGTGGATAAAATGGATGTAGAGTGGATAAAAATGGATGTAGAGTGGATAAAATGGATGTAGAGTTCATAAAAATGGATGTAGAGTGGATAAAATGGATGTAGAGTGGATAAAAATGGATTTAGAGTGGATATAATGGATGTAGAGTGGATAAAAATGGATGTAGTGTGGATAAAATGGATGTAGAGTGGATAAAAATGGATGTAGATTGGATAAAATGGATGTAGAGTTAATAAAAATGGATGTAGAGTGGATAAAATGGATGTAGATTGGATAAAATGGATGTAGATTGGATAAAATGGATGTAGATTGGATAAAATGGATGTAGAGTGGATAAAAATGGATGTAGAGTATATAAATTGGATGTAGAGTATATAAAATGGATGTAGAGTGGATAAAATGGATGTAGAGTGGATAAAAATGGATGTAGAGTGGATAAAATGGATGTAGAGTGGATAAAAAAGGATGTAGAGTGGATAAAATGGATGTAGAATGAATAAAATGGATGTAAAGTGAATAAAAATGGATGTAGAGTGGATAAAATGGATGTAGAGTGGATAAAATGGATGTAAAGTGGATAAAAATGGATGTCGAGTGGATAAAATGGATGTACAGTTAATAAAAATGGATGTAGAGTGGAAATAATGGATGTAGAGAGGATAAAATGGATGTAGAGTGGATAAAATGGATGTAGAGTTCATAAAAATGGATGTAAAGTGGATAAAAATTGTATGTAGAGTGGATAAAATGGATGTAGAGTGGATAAAATGGATGTAGAGTGGATAAAATGGATGTAGAGTGGATAAAATGGATGTAGAGTGGATAAAAAAGGATGTAGAGTGGATAAAATGGATGTAGAATGAATAAAATGGATGTAAAGTGAATAAAAATGGATGTAGAGTGGATAAAATGGATGTAGAGAGGATAAAATGCATGTAGAGTGGATAAAATGGATGTAGAGTGGATAAAATGGATGTAGAGTGGATAAAAATGGATGTAGAGAGGATAAAATGGATGTAGAGTGGATAAAATGGATGTACAGTTAATAAAAATGGATGTAGAGTGGAAATAATGGATGTAGAGAGGATAAAATGGATGTAGAGTGGATAAAATGGATGTAGAGTTCATAAAAATGGATGTAGAGTGGATAAAAATGGATGTAGATTGGATAAAATGGATGTAGATTGGATAAAATGGATGTAGAGTGGATGAAAATGAATGTAGAATACATAAATTGGATGTAGAGTATATAAAATGGATGTAGAGTGGATAAAATGGATGTACATTTAATAAAAATGGATGTAGAGTGGATAAAAATGGATGTAGAGTGGATAAAATGGATGTAAAGTGGATAAAAATGGATGTAGAGTGGATAAAATGGATGTAGAGTAGATAAAATGGATGTAGAGTGGATAAAAATGGATGTAGAGTGGATAAAATGGATGTAAAGTGGATAAAAATGGATGTCGAGTGGATAAAATGGATGTAGAGTGGATAAAAATAGATGTAGAGAGGATAAAATGGAAGTAGAGTGGATAAAAATGGATGTAGAGTGGATAAAAATGGATGTAGAGTGGATAAAATGGATGTAGAGTGGATAAAAATGGATGTAGAGTGGATAAAATGGATGTACAGTTAATAAAAATGGATGTAGAGTGGAAATAATGGATGTAGAGAGGATAAAATGGATGTAGAGTGGATAAAATGGATGTAGAGTTCATAAAAATGGATGTAGAGTGGATAAAAATGGATGTAGATTGGATAAAATGGATGTAGAGTTAATAAAAATGGATGTAGAGTGGATAAAATGGATGTAGATTGGATAAAATGGATGTAGATTGGATAAAATGGATGTAGATTGGATAAAATGGATGTAGAGTGGATAAAAATGGATGTAGAGTATATAAATTGGATGTAGAGTATATAAAATGGATGTAGAGTGGATAAAATGGATGTAGAGTGGATAAAAATGGATGTAGAGTGGATAAAATGGATGTAGAGTTCATAAAAATGGATGTAGAGTGGATAAAATGGATGTAGAGTGGATAAAAATGGATTTAGAGTGGATATAATGGATGTAGAGTGGATAAAAATGGATGTAGTGTGGATAAAATGGATGTAGAGTGGATAAAAATGGATGTAGATTGGATAAAATGGATGTAGAGTTAATAAAAATGGATGTAGAGTGGATAAAATGGATGTAGATTGGATAAAATGGATGTAGATTGGATAAAATGGATGTAGATTGGATAAAATGGATGTAGAGTGGATAAAAATGGATGTAGAGTATATAAATTGGATGTAGAGTATATAAAATGGATGTAGAGTGGATAAAATGGATGTAGAGTGGATAAAAATGGATGTAGAGTGGATAAAATGGATGTAGAGTGGATAAAAAAGGATGTAGAGTGGATAAAATGGATGTAGAATGAATAAAATGGATGTAAAGTGAATAAAAATGGATGTAGAGTGGATAAAATGGATGTAGAGTGGATAAAATGGATGTAGAGTGGATAAAATGGATGTAGAGTGGATAAAATGGATGTAGAGTGGATGAAAATGGATGTAGAATATATAAATTGGATGTAGAGTATATAAAATGGATGTAGAGTGGATAAAATGGATGTACATTTAATAAAAATGGATGTAGAGTGGATAAAATGGATGTACATTTAATAAAAATGGATGTAGAGTGGATAAAATGGATGTAAAGTGGATAAAAATGGATGTAGAGTGGATAAAATGGATGTAGAGTAGATAAAATGGATGTAGAGTGGATAAAATGGATGTAGAGTTGATAAAATGGATGTAGATTGGATAAAATGGATGTAGAGTGGATGAAAATGGATGTAGAATATATAAATTGGATGTAGAGTATATAAAATGGATGTAGAGTGGATAAAATGGATGTACATTTAATAAAAATGGATGTAGAGTGGATAAAAATGGATGTAGAGTGGATAAAATGGATGTAGAGTGGATAAAAATGGATGTAGAGTGGATAAAATGGATGTAGAGTAGATAAAATGGATGTAGAGTGGATAAAATGGATGTAGAGTTGATAAAATGGATGTAAAGTGGATAAAATGGATGTAGAGTTAATAAAAATGGATGTAGAGTGGATAAAATGGATGTAGAGTTAATAAAAATGGATGTAGACTGGATATAATGGATGTAGAGAGGATAAAATGGATGTGGAGTGGATAACAATGGATGTAGAGTGGATAAAATGGATGTAGAGTGGATAAAATGGATGTAGAGTGGATAAAAATGGATGTAGAGAGGATAAAATGGATGTAGAGTGGATAAAATGGATGTACAGTTAATAAAAATGGATGTAGAGTGGAAATAATGGATGTAGAGAGGATAAAATGGATGTAGAGTGGATAAAATGGATGTAGAGTTCATAAAAATGGATGTAGAGTGGATAAAAATGGATGTAGATTGGATAAAATGGATGTAGATTGGATAAAATGGATGTAGAGTGGATGAAAATGGATGTAGAATATATAAATTGGATGTAGAGTATATAAAATGCATGTAAAGTGGATAAAATGGATGTACATTTAATAAAAATGGATGTAGAGTGGATAAAAATGGATGTAGAGTGGATAAAATGGATGTAGATTGGATAAAATGGATGTAGAGTGGATGAAAATGGATGTAGAATATATAAATTGGATGTAGAGTATATAAAATGGATGTAAAGTGGATAAAATGGATGTACATTTAATAAAAATGGATGTAGAGTGGATAAAAATGGATGTAGAGTGGATAAAATGGATGTAAAGTGGATAAAAATGGATGTAGAGTGGATAAAATGGATGAAGTGTGGATAAAATTGTTGTAGAGTGGATGAAATGGATGTAGAGTGGATAAAATGGATGTAGAGTGGATAAAAATGGATGTAGAGTGGATAAAATGGATGTAGAATGGATAAAATGGATGTAAAGTGGATAAAAATGGATGTCGAGTGGATAAAATGGATGTAGAGTGGATAAAAATAGATGTAGAGAGGATAAAATGGATGTAGAGTGGATAAAATGGATGTAGAGTGGATAAAATTGTTGTAGAGTGGATAAAATGGATGTAGAATGGATAAAATGGATGTAAAGTGGATAAAAATGGATGTCGAGTGGATAAAATGGATGTAGAGTGGATAAAAATAGATGTAGAGAGGATAAAATGGAAGTAGAGTGGATAAAAATGGATGTAGAGTGGATAAAAATGGATGTAGAGTGGATAAAAATGGATGTAGATTGGATAAAATGGATGTAGAGTGGATGAAAATGGATGTAGAATATATAAATTGGATGTAGAGTATATAAAATGGATGTAGAGTGGATAAAATGGATGTACATTTAATAAAAATGGATGTAGAGTGGATAAAAATGGATGTAGAGTGGATAAAATGGATGTAGAGTGGATAAAAATGGATGTAGAGAGGATAAAATGGATGTAGAGTGGATAAAATGGATGTACAGTTAATAAAAATGGATGTAGAGTGGAAATAATGGATGTAGAGAGGATAAAATGGATGTAGAGTTCATAAAAATGGATGTAGAGTGGATAAAAATGGATGTAGATTGGATAAAATGGATGTAGATTGGATAAAATGGATGTAGAGTGGATGAAAATGAATGTAGAATATATAAATTGGATGTAGAGTATATAAAATGGATGTAGAGTGGATAAAATGGATGTACATTTAATAAAAATGGATGTAGAGTGGATAAAAATGGATGTAGAGTGGATAAAATGGATGTAAAGTGGATAAAAATGGATGTAGAGTGGATAAAATGGATGTAGAGTAGATAAAATGGATGTAGAGTGGATAAAAATGGATGTAGAGTGGATAAAATGGATGTAAAGTGGATAAAAATGGATGTCGAGTGGATAAAATGGATGTAGAGTGGATAAAAATAGATGTAGAGAGGATAAAATGGAAGTAGAGTGGATAAAAATGGATGTAGAGTGGATAAAAATGGATGTAGAGTGGATAAAATGGATGTAGAGTGGATAAAAATGGATGTAGAGTGGATAAAATGGATGTACAGTTAATAAAAATGGATGTAGAGTGGAAATAATGGATGTAGAGAGGATAAAATGGATGTAGAGTGGATAAAATGGATGTAGAGTTCATAAAAATGGATGTAGAGTGGATAAAAATGGATGTAGATTGGATAAAATGGATGTAGATTGGATAAAATGGATGTAGAGTGGATGAAAATGGATGTAGAATATATAAATTGGATGTAGAGTATATAAAATGGATGTAGAGTGGATAAAATGGATGTACATTTAATAAAAATGGATGTAGAGTGGATAAAATGGATGTACATTTAATAAAAATGGATGTAGAGTGGATAAAAATGGATGTAGAGTGGATAAAATGGATGTAAAGTGGATAAAAATGGATGTAGAGTGGATAAAATGGATGTAGAGTAGATAAAATGGATGTAGAGTGGATAAAATGGATGTAGAGTTGATAAAATGGATGTAGATTGGATAAAATGGATGTAGAGTGGATGAAAATGGATGTAGAATATATAAATTGGATGTAGAGTATATAAAATGGATGTAGAGTGGATAAAATGGATGTACATTTAATAAAAATGGATTTAGAGTGGATAAAAATGGATGTAGAGTGGATAAAATGGATGTAAAGTGGATAAAAATGGATGTAGAGTGGATAAAATGGATGTAGAGTAGATAAAATGGATGTAGAGTGGATAAAATGGATGTAGAGTTGATAAAATGGATGTAAAGTGGATAAAATGGATGTAGAGTTAATAAAAATGGATGTAGAGTGGATAAAATGGATGTAGAGTTAATAAAAATGGATGTAGACTGGATATAATGGATGTAGAGAGGATAAAATGGATGTGGAGTGGATAACAATGGATGTAGAGTGGATAAAATGGATGTAGAGTGGATAAAATGGATGAAGAGTGGATAAAATTGTTGTAGAGTGGATGAAATGGATGTAGAGTGGATAAAATGGATGTAGAGTGGATAAAAATGGATGTAGAGTGGATAAAATGGATGTAGAATGGATAAAATGGATGTAAAGTGGATAAAAATGGATGTCGAGTGGATAAAATGGATGAAGAGTGGATAAAATTGTTGTAGAGTGGATAAAATGGATGTAGAATGGATAAAATGGATGTAAAGTGGATAAAAATGGATGTCGAGTGGATAAAATGGATGTAGAGTGGATAAAAATAGATGTAGAGAGGATAAAATGGAAGTAGAGTGGATAAAAATGGATGTAGAGTGGATAAAAATGGATGTAGAGTGGATAAAAATGGATGTAGAGTGGATAAAATGGATGTAGAGTGGATGAAAATGGATGTAGAATATATAAATTGGATGTAGAGTATATAAAATGGATGTAGAGTGGATAAAATGGATGTACATTTAATAAAAATGGATGTAGAGTGGATAAAAATGGATGTAGAGTGGATAAAATGGATGTAGAGTGGATAAAAATGGATGTAGAGAGGATAAAATGGATGTAGAGTGGATAAAATGGATAAAAATGGATGTAGAGTGGATAAAATGGATGTAGAGTGGATAAAAATGGATGTAGAGAGGATAAAATGGATGTAGAGTGGATAAAATGGATGTACAGTTAATAAAAATGGATGTAGAGTGGAAATAATGGATGTAGAGAGGATAAAATGGATGTAGAGTGGATAAAATGGATGTAGAGTTCATAAAAATGGATGTAGAGTGGATAAAAATGGATGTAGATTGGATAAAATGGATGTAGATTGGATAAAATGGATGTAGAGTGGATGAAAATGGATGTAGAATATATAAATTGGATGTAGAGTATATAAAATGGATGTAAAGTGGATAAAATGGATGTACATTTAATAAAAATGGATGTAGAGTGGATAAAAATGGATGTAGAGTGGATAAAATGGATGTAAAGTGGATAAAAATGGATGTAGAGTGGATAAAAATGGATGTCGAGTGGATAAAATAGATGTAGAGTGGATAAAAATAGATGTAGAGAGGATAAAATGGAAGTAGAGTGGATAAAAATGGATGTAGAGTGGATAAAAATGGATGTAGAGTGGATAAAATGGATGAAGTGTGGATAAAATTGTTGTAGAGTGGATGAAATGGATGTAGAGTGGATAAAATGGATGTAGAGTGGATAAAAATGGATGTAGAGTGGATAAAATGGATGTAGAATGGATAAAATGGATGTAAAGTGGATAAAAATGGATGTCGAGTGGATAAAATGGATGTAGAGTGGATAAAAATAGATGTAGAGAGGATAAAATGGATGTAGAGTGGATAAAATGGATGAAGAGTGGATAAAATTGTTGTAGAGTGGATAAAATGGATGTAGAATGGATAAAATGGATGTAAAGTGGATAAAAATGGATGTCGAGTGGATAAAATGGATGTAGAGTGGATAAAAATAGATGTAGAGAGGATAAAATGGAAGTAGAGTGGATAAAAATGGATGTAGAGTGGATAAAAATGGATGTAGAGTGGATAAAAATGGATGTAGATTGGATAAAATGGATGTAGAGTGGATGAAAATGGATGTAGAGTATATAAATTGGATGTAGAGTATATAAAATGGATGTAGAGTGGATAAAATGGATGTACATTTAATAAAAATGGATGTAGAGTGGATAAAAATGGATGTAGAGTGGATAAAATGGATGTAGAGTGGATAAAAATGGATGTAGAGAGGATAAAATGGATGTAGAGTGGATAAAATGGATGTACAGTTAATAAAAATGGATGTAGAGTGGAAATAATGGATGTAGAGAGGATAAAATGGATGTAGAGTGGATAAAATGGATGTAGAGTTCATAAAAATGGATGTAGAGTGGATAAAAATGGATGTAGATTGGATAAAATGGATGTAGATTGGATAAAATGGATGTAGAGTGGATGAAAATGGATGTAGAATATATAAATTGGATGTAGAGTATATAAAATGGATGTAGAGTGGATAAAATGGATGTACATTTAATAAAAATGGATGTAGAGTGGATAAAAATGGATGTAGAGTGGATAAAATGGATGTAAAGTGGATAAAAATGGATGTAGAGTGGATAAAAATGGATGTCGAGTGGATAAAATGGATGTAGAGTGGATAAAAATAGATGTAGAGAGGATAAAATGGAAGTAGAGTGGATAAAAATGGATGTAGAGTGGATAAAAATGGATGTAGAGTGGATAAAATGGATGTAAAGTGGATAAAAATGGATGTAGAGTGGATAAAATGGATGTAGAGTGGATAAAATGGATGTACAGTTAATAAAAATGGATGTAGAGTGGAAATAATGGATGTAGAGAGGATAAAATGGATGTAGAGTGGATAAAATGGATGTAGAGTTCATAAAAATGGATGTAGAGTGGATAAAAATGGATGTAGATTGGATAAAATGGATGTAGATTGGATAAAATGGATGTAGAGTGGATGAAAATGGATGTAGAGTGGATAAAATGGATGTAAAGTGGATAAAAATGGATGTAGAGTGGATAAAATGGATGTAGAGTAGATAAAATGGATGTAGAGTGGATAAAATGGATGTAGAGTTGATAAAATGGATGTAAAGTGGATAAAATGGATGTAGAGTTAATAAAAATGGATGTAGAGTGGATAAAATGGATGTAGAGTTAATAAAAATGGATGTAGACTGGATATAATGGATGTAGAGAGGATAAAATGGATGTGGAGTGGATAACAATGGATGTAGAGTGGATAAAATGGATGTAGAGTGGATAAAATGGATGAAGAGTGGATAAAATTGTTGTAGAGTGGATGAAATGGATGTAGAGTGGATAAAATGGATGTAGAGTGGATAAAAATGGATGTAGAGTGGATAAAATGGATGTAGAATGGATAAAATGGATGTAAAGTGGATAAAAATGGATGTAGAGTGGATAAAATGGATGTCGAGTGGATAAAAATGGATGTAGTGTGGATAAAATGGATGTAGAGTGGATAAAATGGATGTAGAGGGGATAAAATGGATGTAGAGTGGATAAAATGGTTGTAGAGTGGATAAAATGGATGTTGAGTTGATAAAAATGGATGTAGAGAGGATAAAATGGATGTAGAGTGGATAAAATGGATGTACAGTTAATAAAAATGGATGTAGAGTGGAAATAATGGATGTAGAGAGGATAAAATGGATGTAGAGTGGATAAAATGGATGTAGAGTTCATAAAAATGGATGTAGAGTGGATAAAAATGGATGTAGATTGGATAAAATGGATGTAGAGTGGATAAAAATGGATGTAGAGTAGATAAAATGGATGTAGAGTGGATAAAATGGATGTAGAGTTAATAAAAATGGATGTAGAGTGGAAATAATGGATGTAGAGAAGATAAAATGGATGTAGAGTGGATAAAATGGATGTAGAGTTCATAAAAATGGATGTAGAGTGGATAAAAATGGATGTAGATTGGATAAAATGGATGTAGATTGGATAAAATGGATGTAGAGTGGATGAAAATGGATGTAGAGTGGATAAAATGGATGTAAAGTGGATAAAAATGGATGTAGAGTGGATAAAATGGATGTAGAGTAGATAAAATGGATGTAGAGTGGATAAAATGGATGTAGAGTTGATAAAATGGATGTAAAGTGGATAAAATGGATGTAGAGTTAATAAAAATGGATGTAGAGTGGATAAAATGGATGTAGAGTTAATAAAAATGGATGTAGACTGGATATAATGGATGTAGAGAGGATAAAATGGATGTGGAGTGGATAACAATGGATGTAGAGTGGATAAAATGGATGTAGAGTGGATAAAATGGATGAAGAGTGGATAAAATTGTTGTAGAGTGGATGAAATGGATGTAGAGTGGATAAAATGGATGTAGAGTGGATAAAAATGGATGTAGAGTGGATAAAATGGATGTAGAATGGATAAAATGGATGTAAAGTGGATAAAAATGGATGTCGAGTGGATAAAATGGATGTAGAGTGGATAAAAATAGATGTAGAGAGGATAAAATGGATTTAGAGTGGATAAAATGGATGAAGAGTGGATAAAATTGTTGTAGAGTGGATAAAATGGATGTAGAATGGATAAAATGGATGTAAAGTGGATAAAAATGGATGTCGAGTGGATAAAATGGATGTAGAGTGGATAAAAATAGATGTAGAGAGGATAAAATGGAAGTAGAGTGGATAAAAATGGATGTAGAGTGGATAAAAATGGATGTAGAGAGGATAAAATGGATGTAGAGTGGATAAAATGGATGTAGAGTTCATAAAAATGGATGTAGAGTGGATAAAAATGGATGTAGATTGGATAAAATGGATGTAGAGTGGTTAAAAATGGATGTAGAGTGGATAAAAATGGATGTAGAGTGGATAAAAATAGATGTAGAGAGGATAAAATGGATGTAGAGTGGATAAAAATGGATGTAGAGTGGATAAAAATGGATGTAGAGTGGATAAAATGGATGAAGAGTGGATAAAATGGGTGTAAAGTGGATAAAAATGGATGTAGAGTGGATAAAAATGGATGTAGAGTGGATAAAATGGATGTAGATTGGATAAAATGGTTGTAGAGTGGATAAAATGGATGTAGAGTAGATAAAATGGATGTAGAGTTGATAAAAATTGATGTAGAGTCGATAAAATGGATGTAGAGTGGATAAAATGGATGTAGAGTGGATAAAAATGGATGTAGAGCGGATACAAATGGATGTAGAGTAGATAAAATGGGTGTAAAATGGATAAAAATGGATGTAGAGTGGATAAAAATGGATGTAGAGTGGATAAAATGGATGTAGAGTGGATAAAATGGATGTAGAGTGGATAAAATGGATGTCGAGTGGATAAAAATGGATGTAGAGTTAATAAAAATGGATGTAGAGTGGAAATAATGGATGTAGAGAGGATAAAATGGATGTAGAGTGGATAAAATGGATGTAGAGTTCATAAAAATGGATGTAGAGTGGATAAAAATGGATGTAGATTGGATAAAATGGATGTAGAGTGGATAAAAATGGATGTAGAGTAGATGAAATGGATGTAGAGTGGATAAAATGGATGTAGAGTTAATAAAAATGGATGTAGAGTGGAAATAATGGATGTAGAGAGGATAAAATGGATGTAGAGTGGATAAAATGGATGTAGAGTTCATAAAAATGGATGTAGAGTGGATAAAAATGGATGTAGATTGGATAAAATGGATGTAGAGTGGATAAAAATGGATGTGGAGTGGATAAAATGGATGTAGATTGGATAAAAATGGATTTAGAGTGGATATAATGGATGTAGAGTGGATAAAAATGGATGTAGTGTGGATGAAATGGATGTAGAGTGGATAAAAATGGATGTAGATTGGATAAAATGGATGTAGAGTTAATAAAAATGGATGTAGAGTGGATAAAATGGATGTAGATTGGATAAAATGGATGTAGATTGGATAAAATGGATGTAGATTGGATAAAATGGATGTAGAGTGGATAAAAATGGATGTAGAGTATATAAATTGGATGTAGAGTATATAAAATGGATGTAGAGTGGATAAAAATGGATATAGATTGGATAAAATGGATGTAGAGTGGATAAAAATGGATGTAGAGTATATAAATTGGATGTAGAGTATATAAAATGGATGTAGAGTGGATAAAAATGGATGTCGAGTGGATAAAATGGATGTAGAGTTCATAAAAATGGATGTAGAGTGGATAAAAATGGATGTAGATTGGATAAAATGGATGTAGAGTGGATAAAATGGATGTAGAGTGGATAAAATGGTTGTAGAGTGGATAAAATGGATGTAGAGTGGATAAAATGGATGTAGAATGGATAAAATGGATGTTGAGTGGATAAAATGGATGTAGAGTGGATAACAATGGATGTAGAGTGGATAAAATGGATGTAGAGTGGATAAAAATGGATGTAGAGTGGATAAAATGGATGTAGAGTTAATAAAAATGGATGTAGAGTGGATATAATGGATGTAGAGTTGATAAAATGGATGTAAAGTGGATAAAATGGATGTAGAGTTAATAAAAATGGATGTAGAGTGGAAATAATGGATGTAGAGAGGATAAAATGGATGTAGAGTGGATAAAAATGGATGTACAGTGGATAAAAATGGATGTAGAGTGGATAAAAATGGATGTGGAGTGGATAAAATGGATGTTGAGTGGATAAAATGGATGTAGAGTGGATAAAATGGATGTAGAGTGCATAAAAATGGATGTTGAGTGGATAAAATGGATGTAGAGTGGATAAAATGGATGTAAAGTGGATAAAAATTGTATGTAGAGTGGATAAAATGGATGTAGAGTGGATAAAATGGATGTAGAGTGGATAAAATGGATGTAGAGTGGATAAAAAAGGATGTAGAGTGGATAAAATGGATGTAGAATGAATAAAATGGATGTAAAGTGAATAAAAATGGATGTAGAGTGGATAAAATGGATGTAGAGAGGATAAAATGCATGTAGAGTGGATAAAATGGATGTAGAGTGGATAAAATGGATGTAGAGTGGATAAAAATGGATTTAGAGTGGATATAATGGATGTAGAATAGATAAAAATTTATGTAGAGTGGATAAAAATGGATGTAGATTGGATAAAATGGATGTAGAGTGGATAAAAATGGATGTAGAGTGGATAAAATGGATGTAGAGTGGATAAAATGGTTGTAGAGTGGATAAAATGGATGTAGAGTGGATAAAAATAGATGTAGAGAGGATAAAATGGATGTAGAGTGGATAAAAATGGATGTAGAGTGGATAAAAATGGATGTAGAGTGGATAAAATGGATGTAGAGTGGATAAAAATGGATGTAGAGAGGATAAAATGGATGTAGAGTGGATAAAATGGATGTACAGTTAATAAAAATGGATGTAGAGTGGATATAATGGATGTAGAGTTGATAAAATGGATGTAAAGTGGATAAAATGGATGTAGAGTTCATAAAAATGGATGTAGAGTGGATAAAAATGGATGTAGATTGGATAAAATGGATGTAGAGTGGATAAAAATGGATGTAGAGTGGATAAAAATGGATGTAGAGTGGATAAAAATAGATGTAGAGAGGATAAAATGGATGTAGAGTGGATAAAAATGGATGTAGAGTGGATAAAAATGGATGTAGAGTGGATAAAATGGATGAAGAGTGGATAAAATGGGTGTAAAGTGGATAAAAATGGATGTAGAGTGGATAAAAATGGATGTAGAGTGGATAAAATGGATGTAGATTGGATAAAATGGTTGTAGAGTGGATAAAATGGATGTAGAGTAGATAAAATGGATGTAGAGTTGATAAAAATTGATGTAGAGTCGATAAAATGGATGTAGAGTGGATAAAATGGATGTAGAGTGGATAAAAATGGATGTAGAGCGGATACAAATGGATGTAGAGTAGATAAAATGGGTGTAAAATGGATAAAAATGGATGTAGAGTGGATAAAAATGGATGTAGAGTGGATAAAATGGATGTAGAGTGGATAAAATGGATGTAGAGTGGATAAAATGGATGTCGAGTGGATAAAAATGGATGTAGTGTGGATAAAATGGATGTAGAGTGGATAAAATGGATGTAGAGTGGATAAAATGGATGTAGAGTGGATAAAATGGATGTAGAGTGGATAAAATGGATGTAGAGTTGATAAAAATGGATGTAGAGAGGATAAAATGGATGTAGAGTGGATAAAATGGATGTAGAGTAGATAAAATGGATGTAGAGTTGATAAAAATTGATGTAGAGTGGATAAAATGGATGTAGAGTGGATAAAATGGATGTAGAGTGGATAAAAATGGATGTAGAGCGGATACAAATGGATGTAGAGTGGATAAAATGGGTGTAAAATGGATAAAAATGGATGTAGAGTGGATAAAAATGGATGTAGAGTGGATAAAATGGATGTAGAGGGGATAAAATGGATGTAGAGTGGATAAAATGGATGTCGAGTGGATAAAAATGGATGTAGTGTGGATAAAATGGATGTAGAGTGGATAAAATGGATGTAGAGGGGATAAAATGGATGTAGAGTGGATAAAATGGTTGTAGAGTGGATAAAATGGATGTAGAGTTGATAAAAATGGATGTAGAGAGGATAAAATGGATGTAGATTGGATAAAATGGATGTAGATTGGATAAAATGGATGTAGAGTGGATAAAAATGGATGTAGAGTATATAAATTGGATGTAGAGTATATAAAATGGATGTAGAGTGGATAAAAATGGATGTAGATTGGATAAAATGGATGTAGAGTGGATAAAAATGGATGTAGAGTATATAAATTGGATGTAGAGTATATAAAATGGATGTAGAGTGGATAAAAATGGATGTCGAGTGGATAAAATGGATGTAGAGTTCATAAAAATGGATGTAGAGTGGATAAAAATGGATGTAGATTGGATAAAATGGATGTAGAGTGGATAAAATGGATGTAGAGTGGATAAAATGGTTGTAGAGTGGATAAAATGGATGTAGAGTGGATAAAATGGATGTAGAATGGATAAAATGGATGTTGAGTGGATAAAATGGATGTAGAGTGGATAACAATGGATGTAGAGTGGATAAAATGGATGTAGAGTGGATAAAAATGGATGTAGAGTGGATAAAATGGATGTAGAGTTAATAAAAATGGATGTAGAGTGGATATAATGGATGTAGAGTTGATAAAATGGATGTAAAGTGGATAAAATGGATGTAGAGTTAATAAAAATGGATATAGAGTGGAAATAATGGATGTAGAGAGGATAAAATGGATGTAGAGTGGATAAAATGGATGTAGAGTTCATAAAAATGGATGTAGAGTGGATAAAAATGGATGTAGATTGGATAAAATGGATGTAGAGTGGATAAAAATGGATGTACAGTGGATAAAAATGGATGTAGAGTGGATAAAAATGGATGTAGAGTGGATAAAATGGATGTTGAGTGGATAAAATGGATGTAGAGTGGATAAAATGGATGTAGAGTGCATAAAAATGGATGTTGAGTGGATAAAATGGATGTAGAGTGGATAAAATGGATGTAGAGTGGATAAAAATTGTATGTAGAGTGGATAAAATGGATGTAGAGTGGATAAAATGGATGTAGAGTGGATAAAATGGATGTAGAGTGGATAAAAATGGATGTAGAGTGGATAAAATGGATGTAGAATGAATAAAATGGATGTAAAGTGAATAAAAATGGATGTAGAGTGGATAAAATGGATGTAGAGAGGATAAAATGGATGTAGAGTGGATAAAATGGATGTAGAGTGGATAAAATGGATGTAGAGTGGATAAAAATGGATTTAGAGTGGATATAATGGATGTAGAATTGATAAAAATTTATGTAGAGTGGATAAAAATGGATGTAGATTGGATAAAATGGATGTAGAGTGGATAAAAATGGATGTAGAGTGGATAAAATGGATGTAGAGTGGATAAAATGGTTGTAGAGTGGATAAAATGGATGTAGAGTGGATAAAAATAGATGTAGAGAGGATAAAATGGATGTAGAGTGGATAAAAATGGATGTAGAGTGGATAAAAATGGATGTAGAGTGGATAAAATGGATGTAGAGTGGATAAAAATGGATGTAGAGAGGATAAAATGGATGTAGAGTGGATAAAATGGATGTACAGTTAATAAAAATGGATGTAGAGTGGATATAATGGATGTAGAGTTGATAAAATGGATGTAAAGTGGATAAAATGGATGTAGAGTTAATAAAAATGGATGTCGAGTGGAAATAATGGATGTAGAGAGGATAAAATGGATGTAGAGTGGATAAAATGGATGTAGAGTTCATAAAAATGGATGTAGAGTGGATAAAAATGGATGTAGATTGGATAAAATGGATGTAGAGTGGATAAAAATGGATGTAGAGTGGATAAAAATGGATGTAGAGTGGATAAAAATAGATGTAGAGAGGATAAAATGGATGTAGAGTGGATAAAAATGGATGTAGAGTGGATAAAAATGGATGTAGAGTGGATAAAATGGATGAAGAGTGGATAAAATGGGTGTAAAGTGGATAAAAATGGATGTAGAGTGGATAAAAATGGATGTAGAGTGGATAAAATGGATGTAGATTGTATAAAATGGTTGTAGAGTGGATAAAATGGATGTAGAGTAGATAAAATGGATGTAGAGTTGATAAAAATTGATGTAGAGTCGATAAAATGGATGTAGAGTGGATAAAATGGATGTAGAGTGGATAAAAATGGATGTAGAGCGGATGCAAATGGATGTAGAGTAGATAAAATGGGTGTAAAATGGATAAAAATGGATGTAGAGTGGATAAAAATGGATGTAGAGTGGATAAAATGGATGTAGAGGGGATAAAATGGATGTAGAGTGGATAAAATGGATGTCGAGTGGATAAAAATGGATGTAGTGTGGATAAAATGGATGTAGAGTGGATAAAATGGATGTAGAGGGGATAAAATGGATGTAGAGTGGATAAAATGGTTGTAGAGTGGATAAAATGGATGTAGGGTTGATAAAAATGGATGTAGAGAGGATAAAATGGATGTAGAGTGGATAAAATGGATGTACAGTTAATAAAAATGGATGTAGAGTGGAAATAATGGATGTAGAGAGGATAAAATGGATGTAGAGTGGATAAAAATGGATGTAGAGCGGATACAAATGGATGTAGAGTAGATAAAATGGGTGTAAAATGGATAAAAATGGATGTAGAGTGGATAAAAATGGATGTAGAGTGGATAAAATGGATGTAGAGGGGATAAAATGGATGTAGAGTGGATAAAATGGATGTCGAGTGGATAAAAATGGATGTAGTGTGGATAAAATGGATGTAGATTGGATAAAATGGATGTAGAGTGGATAAAATGGATGTAGAGTGGATAAAATGGATGTACAGTTAATAAAAATGGATGTAGAGTGGAAATAATGGATGTAGAGAGGATAAAATGGATGTAGAGTGGATAAAATGGATGTAGAGTGGATAACAATGGATGTAGAGTGGATAAAATGGATGTAGAGTGGATAAAAATGGATGTAGAGTGGATAAAATGGATGTACAGTTAATAAAAATGGATGTAGAGTGGATATAATGGATGTAGAGTTGATAAAATGGATGTAAAGTGGATAAAATGGATGTAGAGTTAATAAAAATGGATGTAGAGTGGAAATAATGGATGTAGAGAGGATAAAATGGATGTAGAGTGGATAAAATGGATGTAGAGTTCATAAAAATGGATGTAGAGTGGATAAAAATGGATGTAGATTGGATAAAATGGATGTAGAGTGGATAAAAATGGATGTAGAGTGGATAAAAATGGATGTAGAGTGGATAAAAATGGATGTAGAGTGGATAAAATGGATGTACAGTTAATAAAAATGGATGTAGAGTGGATATAATGGATGTAGAGTTGATAAAATGGATGTAAAGTGGATAAAATGGATGTAGAGTTAATAAAAATGGATGTAGAGTGGAAATAATGGATGTAGAGAGGATAAAATGGATGTTGAGTGGATAAAATGGATGTAGAGTGGATAAAATGGATGTAGAGTGCATAAAAATGGATGTTGAGTGGATAAAATGGATGTAGAGTGGATAAAATGGATGTAAAGTGGATAAAAATTGTATGTAGAGTGGATAAAATGGATGTAGAGTGGATAAAATGGATGTAGAGTGGATAAAATGGATGTAGAGTGGATAAAAAAGGATGTAGAGTGGATAAAATGGATGTAGAATGAATAAAATGGATGTAAAGTGAATAAAAATGGATGTAGAGTGGATAAAATGGATGTAGAGAGGATAAAATGCATGTAGAGTGGATAAAATGGATGTAGAGTGGATAAAATGGATGTAGAGTGGATAAAAATGGATGTAGAGAGGATAAAATGGATGTAGAGTGGATAAAATGGATGTACAGTTAATAAAAATGGATGTAGAGTGGAAATAATGGATGTAGAGAGGATAAAATGGATGTAGAGTGGATAAAATGGATGTAGAGTTCATAAAAATGGATGTAGAGTGGATAAAAATGGATGTAGATTGGATAAAATGGATGTAGATTGGATAAAATGGATGTAGCGTGGATGAAAATGAATGTAGAATATATAAATTGGATGTAGAGTATATAAAATGGATGTAGAGTGGATAAAATGGATGTACATTTAATAAAAATGGATGTAGAGTGGATAAAAATGGATGTAGAGTGGATAAAATGGATGTAAAGTGGATAAAAATGGATGTAGAGTGGATAAAATGGATGTAGAGTAGATAAAATGGATGTAGAGTGGATAAAAATGGATGTTGAGTGGATAAAATGGATGTAGAGTGGATAAAATGGATGTAGAGTGGATAAAATGGATGTAAAGTGGATAAAAATTGTATGTAGAGTGGATAAAATGGATGTAGAGTGGATAAAATGGATGTAGAGTGGATAAAATGGATGTAGAGTGGATAAAAAAGGATGTAGAGTGGATAAAATGGATGTAGAATGAATAAAATGGATGTAAAGTGAATAAAAATGGATGTAGAGTGGATAAAATGGATGTAGAGAGGATAAAATGCATGTAGAGTGGATAAAATGGATGTAGAGTGGATAAAATGGATGTAGAGTGGATAAAAATGGATGTAGAGAGGATAAAATGGATGTAGAGTGGATAAAATGGATGTACAGTTAATAAAAATGGATGTAGAGTGGAAATAATGGATGTAGAGAGGATAAAATGGATGTAGAGTGGATAAAATGGATGTAGAGTTCATAAAAATGGATGTAGAGTGGATAAAAATGGATGTAGATTGGATAAAATGGATGTAGATTGGATAAAATGGATGTAGAGTGGATGAAAATGAATGTAGAATATATAAATCGGATGTAGAGTATATAAAATGGATGTAGAGTGGATAAAATGGATGTACATTTAATAAAAATGGATGTAGAGTGGATAAAAATGGATGTAGAGTGGATAAAATGGATGTAAAGTGGATAAAAATGGATGTAGAGTGGATAAAATGGATGTAGAGTAGATAAAATGGATGTAGAGTGGATAAAAATGGATGTAAAGTGGATAAAATGGATGTAAAGTGGATAAAAATGGATGTCGAGTGGATAAAATGGATGTAGAGTGGATAAAAATAGATGTAGAGAGGATAAAATGGAAGTAGAGTGGATAAAAATGGATGTAGAGTGGATAAAAATGGATGTAGAGTGGATAAAATGGATGTAGAGTGGATAAAAATGGATGTAGAGTGGATAAAATGGATGTACAGTTAATAAAAATGGATGTAGAGTGGAAATAATGGATGTAGAGAGGATAAAATGGATGTAGAGTGGATAAAATGGATGTAGAGTTCATAAAAATGGATGTAGAGTGGATAAAAATGGATGTAGATTGGATAAAATGGATGTAGATTGGATAAAATGGATGTAGAGTGGATGAAAATGGATGTAGAATATATAAATTGGATGTAGAGTATATAAAATGGATGTAGAGTGGATAAAATGGATGTACATTTAATAAAAATGGATGTAGAGTGGATAAAATGGATGTACATTTAATAAAAATGGATGTAGAGTGGATAAAAATGGATGTAGAGTGGATAAAATGGATGTAAAGTGGATAAAAATGGATGTAGAGTGGATAAAATGGATGTAGAGTAGATAAAATGGATGTAGAGTGGATAAAATGGATGTAGAGTTGATAAAATGGATGTAGATTGGATAAAATGGATGTAGAGTGGATGAAAATGGATGTAGAATATATAAATTGGATGTAGAGTATATAAAATGGATGTAGAGTGGATAAAATGGATGTACATTTAATAAAAAATGGATGTAGAGTGGATAAAAATGGATGTAGAGTGGATAAAATGGATGTAAAGTGGATAAAAATGGATGTAGAGTGGATAAAATGGATGTAGAGTAGATAAAATGGATGTAGAGTGGATAAAATGGATGTAGAGTTGATAAAATGGATGTAAAGTGGATAAAATGGATGTAGAGTTAATAAAAATGGATGTAGAGTGGATAAAATGGATGTAGAGTTAATAAAAATGGATGTAGACTGGATATAATGGATGTAGAGAGGATAAAATGGATGTGGAGTGGATAACAATGGATGTAGAGTGGATAAAATGGATGTAGAGTGGATAAAATGGATGAAGAGTGGATAAAATTGTTGTAGAGTGGATGAAATGGATGTAGAGTGGATAAAATGGATGTAGAGTGGATAAAAATGGATGTAGAGTGGATAAAATGGATGTAGAATGGATAAAATGGATGTAAAGTGGATAAAAATGGATGTCGAGTGGATAAAATGGATGAAGAGTGGATAAAATTGTTGTAGAGTGGATAAAATGGATGTAGAATGGATAAAATGGATGTAAAGTGGATAAAAATGGATGTCGAGTGGATAAAATGGATGTAGAGTGGATAAAAATAGATGTAGAGAGGATAAAATGGAAGTAGAGTGGATAAAAATGGATGTAGAGTGGATAAAAATGGATGTAGAGTGGATAAAAATGGATGTAGATTGGATAAAATGGATGTAGAGTGGATGAAAATGGATGTAGAATATATAAATTGGATGTAGAGTATATAAAATGGATGTAGAGTGGATAAAATGGATGTACATTTAATAAAAATGGATGTAGAGTGGATAAAAATGGATGTAGAGTGGATAAAATGGATGTAGAGTGGATAAAAATGGATGTAGAGAGGATAAAATGGATGTAGAGTGGATAAAATGGATAAAAATGGATGTAGAGTGGATAAAATGGATGTAGAGTGGATAAAAATGGATGTAGAGAGGATAAAATGGATGTAGAGTGGATAAAATGGATGTACAGTTAATAAAAATGGATGTAGAGTGGAAAAAATGGATGTAGAGAGGATAAAATGGATGTAGAGTGGATAAAATGGATGTAGAGTTCATAAAAATGGATGTAGAGTGGATAAAAATGGATGTAGATTGGATAAAATGGATGTAGATTGGATAAAATGGATGTAGAGTGGATGAAAATGGATGTAGAATATATAAATTGGATGTAGAGTATATAAAATGGATGTAAAGTGGATAAAATGGATGTACATTTAATAAAAATGGATGTAGAGTGGATAAAAATGGATGTAGAGTGGATAAAATGGATGTAAAGTGGATAAAAATGGATGTAGAGTGGATAAAAATGGATGTCGAGTGGATAAAATAGATGTAGAGTGGATAAAAATAGATGTAGAGAGGATAAAATGGAAGTAGAGTGGATAAAAATGGATGTAGAGTGGATAAAAATGGATGTAGAGTGGATAAAATGGATGAAGTGTGGATAAAATTGTTGTAGAGTGGATGAAATGGATGTAGAGTGGATAAAATGGATGTAGAGTGGATAAAAATGGATGTAGAGTGGATAAAATGGATGTAGAGTGGATAAAATGGATGTAAAGTGGATAAAAATGGATGTAGAGTGGATAAAATGGATGTAGAGTGGATAAAAATAGATGTAGAGAGGATAAAATGGATGTAGAGTGGATAAAATGGATGAAGAGTGGATAAAATTGTTGTAGAGTGGATAAAATGGATGTAGAATGGATAAAATGGATGTAAAGTGGATAAAAATGGATGTCGAGTGGATAAAATGGATGTAGAGTGGATAAAAATAGATGTAGAGAGGATAAAATGGAAGTAGAGTGGATAAAAATGGATGTAGAGTGGATAAAAATGGATGTAGATTGGATAAAATGGATGTAGAGTGGATAAAAATGGATGTAGAATATATAAATTGGATGTAGAGTATATAAAATGGATGTAGAGTGGATAAAATGGATGTACATTTAATAAAAATGGATGTAGAGTGGATAAAAATGGATGTAGAGTGGATAAAATGGATGTAGAGTGGATAAAAATGGATGTAGAGAGGATAAAATGGATGTAGAGTGGATAAAATGGATGTACAGTTAATAAAAATGGATGTAGAGTGGAAATAATGGATGTAGAGAGGATAAAATGGATGTAGAGTGGATAAAAATGGATGTAGAGAGGATAAAATGGATGTAGAGTGGATAAAATGGATGTACAGTTAATAAAAATGGATGTAGAGTGGAAATAATGGATGTAGAGAGGATAAAATGGATGTAGAGTGGATAAAATGGATGTAGAGAGGATAAAATGCATGTAGAGTGGATAAAATGGATGTAGAGTGGATAAAATGGATGTAGAGTGGATAAAAATGGATGTAGAGAGGATAAAATGGATGTAGAGTGGATAAAATGGATGTACAGTTAATAAAAATGGATGTAGAGTGGAAATAATGGATGTAGAGAGGATAAAATGGATGTAGAGTGGATAAAATGGATGTAGAGTTCATAAAAATGGATGTAGAGTGGATAAAAATGGATGTAGATTGGATAAAATGGATGTAGATTGGATAAAATGGATGTAGAGTGGATGAAAATGAATGTAGAATATATAAATTGGATGTAGAGTATATAAAATGGATGTAGAGTGGATAAAATGGATGTACATTTAATAAAAATGGATGTAGAGTGGATAAAAATGGATGTAGAGTGGATAAAATGGATGTAAAGTGGATAAAAATGGATGTAGAGTGGATAAAATGGATGTAGAGTAGATAAAATGGATGTAGAGTGGATAAAAATGGATGTAGAGTGGATAAAATGGATGTAAAGTGGATAAAAATGGATGTCGAGTGGATAAAAAGGATGTAGAGTGGATAAAAATAGATGTAGAGAGGATAAAATGGATGTAGAGTGGATAAAAATGGATGTAGAGTGGATAAAAATGGATGTAGAGTGGATAAAATGGATGTAGAGTGGATAAAAATGGATGTAGAGTGGATAAAATGGATGTACAGTTAATAAAAATGGATGTAGAGTGGAAATAATGGATGTAGAGAGGATAAAATGGATGTAGAGTGGATAAAATGGATGTAGAGTTCATAAAAATGGATGTAGAGTGGATAAAAATGGATGTAGATTGGATAAAATGGATGTAGATTGGATAAAATGGATGTAGAGTGGATGAAAATGGATGTAGAATATATAAATTGGATGTAGAGTATATAAAATGGATGTAGAGTGGATAAAATGGATGTACATTTAATAAAAATGGATGTAGAGTGGATAAAATGGATGTACATTTAATAAAAATGGATGTAGAGTGGATAAAAATGGATGTAGAGTGGATAAAATGGATGTAAAGTGGATAAAAATGGATGTAGAGTGGATAAAATGGATGTAGAGTAGATAAAATGGATGTAGAGTGGATAAAATGGATGTAGAGTTGATAAAATGGATGTAGATTGGATAAAATGGATGTAGAGTGGATGAAAATGGATGTAGAATATATAAATTGGATGTAGAGTATATAAAATGGATGTAGAGTGGATAAAATGGATGTACATTTAATAAAAATGGATGTAGAGTGGATAAAAATGGATGTAGAGTGGATAAAATGGATGTAAAGTGGATAAAAATGGATGTAGAGTGGATAAAATGGATGTAGAGTAGATAAAATGGATGTAGAGTGGATAAAATGGATGTAGAGTTGATAAAATGGATGTAAAGTGGATAAAATGGATGTAGAGTTAATAAAAATGGATGTAGAGTGGATAAAATGGATGTAGAGTTAATAAAAATGGATGTAGAGTGGATATAATGGATGTAGAGAGGATAAAATGGATGTGGAGTGGATAACAATGGATGTAGAGTGGATAAAATGGATGTAGAGTGGATAAAATGGATGAAGAGTGGATAAAATTGTTGTAGAGTGGATGAAATGGATGTAGAGTGGATAAAATGGATGTAGAGTGGATAAAAATGGATGTAGAGTGGATAAAATGGATGTAGAATGGATAAAATGGATGTAAAGTGGATAAAAATGGATGTCGAGTGGATAAAATGGATGAAGAGTGGATAAAATTGTTGTAGAGTGGATAAAATGGATGTAGAATGGATAAAATGGATGTAAAGTGGATAAAAATGGATGTCGAGTGGATAAAATGGATGTAGAGTGGATAAAAATGGATGTAGAGTGGATAAAAATGGATGTAGATTGGATAAAATGGATGTAGAGTGGATGAAAATGGATGTAGAATATATAAATTGGATGTAGAGTATATAAAATGGATGTAGAGTGGATAAAATGGATGTACATTTAATAAAAATGGATGTAGAGTGGATAAAAATGGATGTAGAGTGGATAAAATGGATGTAGAGTGGATAAAAATGGATGTAGAGTGGATAAAATGGATGTAGAGTGGATAAAAATGGATGTAGAGTGGATAAAAATGGATGTAGAGTGGATAAAATGGATGTAGAGTGGATAAAAATGGATGTAGAGTGGATAAAATGGATGTAGAGTGGATAAAAATGGATGTAGAGAGGATAAAATGGATGTAGAGTGGATAAAATGGATGTACAGTTAATAAAAATGGATGTAGAGTGGAAATAATGGATGTAGAGAGGATAAAATGGATGTAGAGTGGATAAAATGGATGTAGAGTTCATAAAAATGGATGTAGAGTGGATAAAAATGGATGTAGATTGGATAAAATGGATGTAGATTGGATAAAATGGATGTAGAGTGGATGAAAATGGATGTAGAATATATAAATTGGATGTAGAGTATATAAAATGGATGTAAAGTGGATAAAATGGATGTACATTTAATAAAAATGGATGTAGAGTGGATAAAAATGGATGTAGAGTGGATAAAATGGATGTAAAGTGGATAAAAATGGATGTAGAGTGGATAAAAATGGATGTCGAGTGGATAAAATGGATGTAGAGTGGATAAAAATAGATGTAGAGAGGATAAAATGGAAGTAGAGTGGATAAAAATGGATGTAGAGTGGATAAAAATGGATGTAGAGTGGATAAAATGGATGAAGTGTGGATAAAATTGTTGTAGAGTGGATAAAATGGATGTAGAGTGGATAAAATGGATGTAGAGTGGATAAAAATGGATGTAGAGTGGATAAAATTGATGTAGAATGGATAAAATGGATGTAAAGTGGATAAAAATGGATGTCGAGTGGATAAAATGGATGTAGAGTGGATAAAAATAGATGTAGAGAGGATAAAATGGATGTAGAGTGGATAAAATGGATGTAGAGTGGATAAAATTGTTGTAGAGTGGATAAAATGGATGTAGAATGGATAAAATGGATGTAAAGTGGATAAAAATGGATGTAGAGTGGATAAAATGGATGTAGAGTGGATAAAAATAGATGTAGAGAGGATAAAATGGAAGTAGAGTGGATAAAAATGGATGTAGAGTGGATAAAAATGGATGTAGAGTGGATAAAAATGGATGTAGATTGGATAAAATGGATGTAGAGTGGATGAAAATGGATGTAGAATATATAAATTGGATGTAGAGTATATAAAATGGATGTAGAGTGGATAAAATGGATGTACATTTAATAAAAATGGATGTAGAGTGGATAAAAATGGATGTAGAGTGGATAAAATGGATGTAGAATGGATAAAATGGATGTAAAGTGGATAAAAATGGATGTCGAGTGGATAAAATGGATGTAGAGTGGATAAAAATGGATGTAGAGAGGATAAAATGGATGTAGAGTGGATAAAATGGATGAAGAGTGGATAAAATGGTTGTAGAGTGGATAAAATGGATGTAGAATGGATAAAATGGATGTAAAGTGGATAAAAATGGATGTCGAGTGGATAAAATGGATGTAGAGTGGATAAAAATAGATGTAGAGAGGATAAAATGGAAGTAGAGTGGATAAAAATGGATGTAGAGTGGATAAAAATGGATGTAGAGTGGATAAAAATGGATGTAGATTGGATAAAATGGATGTAGAGTGGATGAAAATGGATGTAGAATATATAAATTGGATGTAGAGTATATAAAATGGATGTAGAGAGGATAAAATGGATGTACATTTAATAAAAATGGATGTAGAGTGGATAAAAATGGATGTAGAGTGGATAAAATGGATGTAGAGTGGATAAAAATGGATGTAGAGAGGATAAAATGGATGTAGAGTGGATAAAATGGATGTACAGTTAATAAAAATGGATGTAGAGTGGAAATAATGGATGTAGAGAGGATAAAATGGATGTAGAGTGGATAAAATGGATGTAGAGTTCATAAAAATGGATGTAGAGTGGATAAAAATGGATGTAGATTGGATAAAATGGATGTAGATTGGATAAAATGGATGTAGAGTGGATGAAAATGGATGTAGAATATATAAATTGGATGTAGAGTATATAAAATGGATGTAGAGTGGATAAAATGGATGTACATTTAATAAAAATGGATGTAGAGTGGATAAAAATGGATGTAGAGTGGATAAAATGGATGTAAAGTGGATAAAAATGGATGTAGATTGGATAAAAATGGATGTCGAGTGGATAAAATAGATGTAGAGTGGATAAAAATAGATGTAGAGAGGATAAAATGGAAGTAGAGTGGATAAAAATGGATGTAGAGTGGATAAAAATGGATGTAGAGTGGATAAAATGGATGTAAAGTGGATAAAAATGGATGTAGAGTGGATAAAATGGATGTAGAGTGGATAAAATGGATGTACAGTTAATAAAAATGGATGTAGAGTGGAAATAATGGATGTAGAGAGGATAAAATGGATGTAGAGTGGATAAAATGGATGTAGAGTTCATAAAAATGGATGTAGATTGGATAAAATGGATGTAGATTGGATAAAATGGATGTAGAGTGGATGAAAATGGATGTAGAGTGGATAAAATGGATGTAAAGTGGATAAAAATGGATGTAGAGTGGATAAAATGGATGTAGAGTAGATAAAATGGATGTAGAGTGGATAAAATGGATGTAGAGTTGATAAAATGGATGTAAAGTGGATAAAATGGATGTAGAGTTAATAAAAATGGATGTAGAGTGGATAAAATGGATGTAGAGTTAATAAAAATGGATGTAGAGTGGATATAATGGATGTAGAGAGGATAAAATGGATGTGGAGTGGATAACAATGGATGTAGAGTGGATAAAATGGATGTAGAGTGGATAAAATGGATGAAGAGTGGATAAAATTGTTGTAGAGTGGATAAAATGGATGTAGAGTGGATAAAATGGATGTAGAGTGGATAAAAATGGATGTAGAGTGGATAAAATGGATGTAGAGTGGATAAAATGGATGTAAAGTGGATAAAAATGGATGTCGAGTGGATACAATGGATGTAGAGTGGATAAAAATAGATGTAGAGAGGATAAAATGGATGTAGAGTGGATAAAATGGATGAAGAGTGGATAAAATTGGTGTAGAGTGGATAAAATGGATGTAGAATGGATAAAATGGATGTAAAGTGGATAAAAATGGATGTCGAGTGGATAAAATGGATGTAGAGTGGATAAAAATAGATGTAGAGAGGATAAAATGGAAGTAGAGTGGATAAAAATGGATGTAGAGTGGATAAAAATGGATGTAGAGAGGATAAAATGGATGTAGAGTGGATAAAATGGATGTAGAGTTCATAAAAATGGATGTAGAGTGGATAAAAATGGATGTAGATTGGATAAAATGGATGTAGAGTGGTTAAAAATGGATGTAGAGTGGATAAAAATGGATGTAGAGTGGATAAAAATAGATGTAGAGAGGATAAAATGGATGTAGAGTGGATAAAAATGGATGTAGAGTGGATAAAAATGGATGTAGAGTGGATAAAATGGATGAAGAGTGGATAAAATGGGTGTAAAGTGGATAAAAATGGATGTAGAGTGGATAAAAATGGATGTAGAGTGGATAAAATGGATGTAGATTGGATAAAATGGTTGTAGAGTGGATAAAATGGATGTAGAGTAGATAAAATGGATGTAGAGTTGATAAAAATTGATGTAGAGTCGATAAAATGGATGTAGAGTGGATAAAATGGATGTAGAGTGGATAAAAATGGATGTAGAGCGGATAAAAATGGATGTAGAGTAGATAAAATGGGTGTAAAATGGATAAAAATGGATGTAGAGTGGATAAAAATGGATGTAGAGTGGATAAAATGGATGTAGAGGAGATAAAATGGATGTAGAGTGGATAAAATGGATGTAGAGTGGATAAAAATGGATGTAGTGTGGATAAAATGGATGTAGAGTGGATAAAATGGATGTAGAGGGGATAAAATGGATGTAGAGTGGATAAAATGGTTGTAGAGTGGATAAAATGGATGTAGAGTTGATAAAAATGGATGTAGAGAGGATAAAATGGATGTAGAGTGGATAAAATGGATGTACAGTTAATAAAAATGGATGTAGAGTGGAAATAATGGATGTAGAGAGGATAAAATGGATGTAGAGTGGATAAAATGGATGTAGAGTTCATAAAAATGGATGTAGAGTGGATAAAAATGGATGTAGATTGGATAAAATGGATGTAGAGTGGATAAAAATGGATGTAGAGTAGATAAAATGGATGTAGAGTGGATAAAATGGATGTAGAGTTAATAAAAATGGATGTAGAGTGGAAATAATGGATGTAGAGAAGATAAAATGGATGTAGAGTGGATAAAATGGATGTAGAGTTCATAAAAATGGATGTAGAGTGGATAAAAATGGATGTAGATTGGATAAAATGGATATAGAGTGGATAAAATGGATGTAGAGTGGATAAAATGGATGTAGAGTGGATAAAATGGATGTAGAGTGGATAAAAATGGATGTAGAGTGGATAAAATGGATGTAGAGTAGATAAAATGGATGTAGAGTGGATAAAATGGATGTAGAGTTGATAAAATGGATGTAAAGTGGATAAAATGGATGTAGAGTTAATAAAAATGGATGTAGAGTGGATAAAATGGATGTAGAGTTAATAAAAATGGATGTAGACTGGATATAATGGATGTAGAGAGGATAAAATGGATGTGGAGTGGATAACAATGGATGTAGAGTGGATAAAATGGATGTAGAGTGGATAAAATGGATGAAGAGTGGATAAAATTGTTGTAGAGTGGATGAAATGGATGTAGAGTGGATAAAATGGATGTAGAGTGGATAAAAATGGATGTAGAGTGGATAAAATGGATGTAGAATGGATAAAATGGATGTAAAGTGGATAAAAATGGATGTCGAGTGGATAAAATGGATGTAGAGTGGATAAAAATAGATGTAGAGAGGATAAAATGGATGTAGAGTGGATAAAATGGATGAAGAGTGGATAAAATTGTTGTAGAGTGGATAAAATGGATGTAGAATGGATAAAATGGATGTAGAGTGGATAAAAATGGATGTCGAGTGGATAAAATGGATGTAGAGTGGATAAAAATAGATGTAGAGAGGATAAAATGGAAGTAGAGTGGATAAAAATGGATGTAGAGTGGATAAAAATGGATGTAGAGAGGATAAAATGGATGTAGAGTGGATAAAATGGATGTAGAGTTCATAAAAATGGATGTAGAGTGGATAAAAATGGATGTAGAGTGGATAAAATGGATGTAAAGTGGATAAAAATGGATGTAGAGTGGATAAAATGGATGTAGAGTAGATAAAATGGATGTAGAGTGGATAAAATGGATGTAGAGTTGATAAAATGGATGTAAAGTGGATAAAATGGATGTAGAGTTAATAAAAATGGATGTAGAGTGGATAAAATGGATGTAGAGTTAATAAAAATGGATGTAGAGTGGATATAATGGATGTAGAGAGGATAAAATGGATGTGGAGTGGATAACAATGGATGTAGAGTGGATAAAATGGATGTAGAGTGGATAAAATGGATGTAGATTGGATAAAATGGTTGTAGAGTGGATAAAATGGATGTAGAGTAGATAAAATGGATGTAGAGTTGATAAAAATTGATGTAGAGTCGATAAAATGGATGTAGAGTGGATAAAATGGATGTAGAGTGGATAAAAATGGATGTAGAGCGGATACAAATGGATGTAGAGTAGATAAAATGGGTGTAAAATGGATAAAAATGGATGTAGAGTGGATAAAAATGGATGTAGAGTGGATAAAATGGATGTAGAGGGGATAAAATGGATGTAGAGTGGATAAAATGGATGTAGAGTGGATAAAAATGGATGTAGTGTGGATAAAATGGATGTAGAGTGGATAAAATGGATGTAGAGGGGATAAAATGGATGTAGAGTGGATAAAATGGTTGTAGAGTGGATAAAATGGATGTAGAGTTGATAAAAATGGATGTAGAGAGGATAAAATGGATGTAGAGTGGATAAAATGGATGTACAGTTAATAAAAATGGATGTAGAGTGGAAATAATGGATGTAGAGAGGATAAAATGGATGTAGAGTGGATAAAATGAATGTAGAGTTCATAAAAATGGATGTAGAGTGGATAAAAATGGATGTAGATTGGATAAAATGGATGTAGAGTGGATAAAAATGGATGTAGAGTAGATAAAATGGATGTAGAGTGGATAAAATGGATGTAGAGTTGATAAAATGGATGTAAAGTGGATAAAATGGATGTAGAGTTAATAAAAATGGATGTAGAGTGGAAATAATGGATGTAGAGAGGATAAAATGGATGTAGAGTGGATAAAATGGATGTAGAGTTCATAAAAATGGATGTAGAGTGGATAAAAATGGATGTAGATTGGATAAAATGGATGTAGAGTGGATAAAAATGGATGTGGAGTGGATAAAATGGATGTAGAGTGGATGAAAATGGATTTAGAGTGGATATAATGGATGTAGAGTGGATAAAAATGGATGTAGTGTGGATAAAATGGATGTAGAGTGGATAAAAATGGATGTAGATTGGATAAAATGGATGTAGAGTTAATAAAAATGGATGTAGAGTGGATAAAATGGATGTAGATTGGATAAAATGGATGTAGAGTGGATAAAATGGATGTAGATTGGATAAAATGGATGTAGAGTGGATAAAAATGGATGTAGAGTATATAAATTGGATGTAGAGTATATAAAATGGATGTAGAGTGGATAAAATGGATGTAGAGTGGATAAAAATGGATGTAGAGTGGATAAAAATGGATGTAGAGTGGATAAAATGGATGTAGAGTTCATAAAAATGGATGTAGAGTGGATAAAAATGGATGTAGATTGGATAAAATGGATGTAGAGTGGATAAAATGGACGTAGAGTGGATAAAATGGATGTAGAGTGGATAAAAATGGATTTAGAGTGGATATAATGGATGTAGAGTGGATAAAAATGGATGTAGTGTGGATAAAATGGATGTAGAGTGGATAAAAATGGATGTAGATTGGATAAAATGGATGTAGAGTTAATAAAAATGGATGTAGAGTGGATAAAATGGATGTAGATTGGATAAAATGGATGTAGAGTGGATAAAATGGATGTAGAGTGGATAAAATGGTTGTAGAGTGGATAAAATGGATGTAGAGTGGATAAAATGGATGTAGAATGGATAAAATGG
This sequence comes from Pemphredon lugubris, assembly GCA_933228935.1. Lineage (NCBI taxonomy): Eukaryota > Metazoa > Arthropoda > Insecta > Hymenoptera > Crabronidae > Pemphredon > Pemphredon lugubris. Next base: position 53,825,003 of record OW121816.1, read on the forward strand.
ATGTTGAGTGGATAAAATGGATGTAGAGTGGATAACAATGGATGTAGAGTGGATAAAATGGATGTAGAGTGGATAAAAATGGATGTAGAGTGGATAAAATGGATGTACAGTTAATAAAAATGGATGTAGAGTGGATATAATGGATGTAGAGTTGATAAAATGGATGTAAAGTGGATAAAATGGATGTAGAGTTAATAAAAATGGATGTAGAGTGGAAATAATGGATGTAGAGAGGATAAAATGGATGTAGAGTGGATAAAATGGATGTAGAGTTCATAAAAATGGATGTAGAGTGGATAAAAATGGATGTAGATTGGATAAAATGGATGTAGATTGGATAAAAATGGATGTAGAGTGGATAAAAATGGATGTAGAGTGGATAAAAATGGATGTAGAGTGGATAAAATGGATGTTGAGTGGATAAAATGGATGTAGAGTGGATAAAATGGATGTAGGGTGCATAAAAATGGATGTTGAGTGGATAAAATGGATGTAGAGTGGATAAAATGGATGTAAAGTGGATAAAAATTGTATGTAGAGTGGATAAAATGGATGTAGAGTGGATAAAATGGATGTAGAGTGGATAAAATGGATGTGGAGTGGATAAAAAAGGATGTAGAGTGGATAAAATGGATGTAGAGTGGATAAAATGGATGTAAAGTGAATAAAAATGGATGTAGAGTGGATAAAATGGATGTAGAGAGGATAAAATGCATGTAGAGTGGATAAAATGGATGTAGAGTGGATAAAATGGATGTAGAGTGGATAAAAATGGATGTAGAGAGGATAAAATGGATGTAGAGTGGATAAAATGGATGTACAGTTAATAAAAATGGATGTAGAGTGGAAATAATGGATGTAGAGAGGATAAAATGGATGTAGAGTGGATAAAATGGATGTAGAGTTCATAAAAATGGATGTAGAGTGGATAAAAATGGATGTAGATTGGATAAAATGGATGTAGATTGGATAAAATGGATGTAGAGTGGATGAAAATGAATGTAGAATACATAAATTGGATGTAGAGTATATAAAATGGATGTAGAGTGGATGAAAATGGATGTAGAATATATAAATTGGATGTAGAGTATATAAAATGGATGTAGAGTGGATAAAATGGATGTACATTTAATAAAAATGGATGTAGAGTGGATAAAAATGGATGTAGAGTGGATAAAATGGATGTAAAGTGGATAAAAATGGATGTAGAGTGGATAAAAATGGATGTAGAGTGGATAAAATGGATGTAGAGTGGATAAAAATAGATGTAGAGAGGATAAAATGGAAGTAGAGTGGATAAAAATGGATGTAGAGTGGATAAAAATGGATGTAGAGTGGATAAAATGGATGAAGTGTGGATAAAATTGTTGTAGAGTGGATGAAATGGATGTAGAGTGGATAAAATGGATGTAGAGTGGATAAAAATGGATGTAGAGTGGATAAAATGGATGTAGAGTGGATAAAATGGATGTAAAGTGGATAAAAATGGATGTCGAGTGGATAAAATGGATGTAGAGTGGATAAAAATAGATGTAGAGAGGATAAAATGGATGTAGAGTGGATAAAATGGATGAAGAGTGGATAAAATTGTTGTAGAGTGGATAAAATGGATGTAGAATGGATAAAATGGATGTAAAGTGGATAAAAATGGATGTCGAGTGGATAAAATGGATGTAGAGTGGATAAAAATAGATGTAGAGAGGATAAAATGGAAGTAGAGTGGATAAAAATGGATGTAGAGTGGATAAAAATGGATGTAGAGTGGATAAAAATGGATGTAGATTGGATAAAATAGATGTAGAGTGGATGAAAATGGATGTAGAATATATAAATTGGATGTAGAGTATATAAAATGGATGCAGAGTGGATAAAATGGATGTACATTTAATAAAAATGGATGTAGAGTGGATAAAAATGGATGTAGAGTGGATAAAATGGATGTAGAGTGGATAAAAATGGATGTAGAGAGGATAAAATGGATGTAGAGTGGATAAAATGGATGTACAGTTAATAAAAATGGATGTAGAGTGGAAATAATGGATGTAGAGAGGATAAAATGGATGTAGAGTGGATAAAATGGATGTAGAGTTCATAAAAATGGATGTAGAGTGGATAAAAATGGATGTAGATTGGATAAAATGGATGTAGATTGGATAAAATGGATGTAGAGTGGATGAAAATGGATGTAGAATATATAAATTGGATGTAGAGTATATAAAATGGATGCAGAGTGGATAAAATGGATGTACATTTAATAAAAATGGATGTAGAGTGGATAAAAATGGATGTAGAGTGGATAAAATGGATGTAAAGTGGATAAAAATGGATGTAGAGTGGATAAAAATGGATGTAGAGTGGATAAAATAGATGTAGAGTGGATAAAAATAGATGTAGAGAGGATAAAATGGAAGTAGAGTGGATAAAAATGGATGTAGAGTGGATAAAAATGGATGTAGAGTGGATAAAATGGATGTAAAGTGGATAAAAATGGATGTAGAGTGGATAAAATGGATGTAGAGTGGATAAAATGGATGTACAGTTAATAAAAATGGATGTAGAGTGGAAATAATGGATGTAGAGAGGATAAAATGGATGTAGAGTGGATAAAATGGATGTAGAGTTCATAAAAATGGATGTAGAGTGGATAAAAATGGATGTAGATTGGATAAAATGGATGTAGATTGGATAAAATGGATGTAGAGTGGATGAAAATGGATGTAGAGTGGATAAAATGGATGTAAAGTGGATAAAAATGGATGTAGAGTGGATAAAATGGATGTAGAGTAGATAAAATGGATGTAGAGTGGATAAAATGGATGTAGAGTTGATAAAATGGATGTAAAGTGGATAAAATGGATGTAGAGTTAATAAAAATGGATGTAGAGTGGATAAAATGGATGTAGAGTTAATAAAAATGGATGTAGAGTGGATATAATGGATGTAGAGAGGATAAAATGGATGTGGAGTGGATAACAATGGATGTAGAGTGGATAAAATGGATGTAGAGTGGATAAAATGGATGAAGAGTGGATAAAATTGTTGTAGAGTGGATGAAATGGATGTAGAGTGGATAAAATGGATGTAGAGTGGATAAAAATGGATGTAGAGTGGATAAAATGGATGTAGAATGGATAAAATGGATGTAAAGTGGATAAAAATGGATGTCGAGTGGATAAAATGGATGTAGAGTGGATAAAAATAGATGTAGAGAGGATAAAATGGATGTAGAGTGGATAAAATGGATGAAGAGTGGATAAAATTGGTGTAGAGTGGATAAAATGGATGTAGAATGGATAAAATGGATGTAAAGTGGATAAAAATGGATGTCGAGTGGATAAAATGGATGTAGAGTGGATAAAAATAGATGTAGAGAGGATAAAATGGAAGTAGAGTGGATAAAAATGGATGTAGAGTGGATAAAAATGGATGTAGAGAGGATAAAATGGATGTAGAGTGGATAAAATGGATGTAGAGTTCATAAAAATGGATGTAGAGTGGATAAAAATGGATGTAGATTGGATAAAATGGATGTAGAGTGGTTAAAAATGGATGTAGAGTGGATAAAAATGGATGTAGAGTGGATAAAAATAGATGTAGAGAGGATAAAATGGATGTAGAGTGGATAAAAATGGATGTAGAGTGGATAAAAATGGATGTAGAGTGGATAAAATGGATGAAGAGTGGATAAAATGGGTGTAAAGTGGATAAAAATGGATGTAGAGTGGATAAAAATGGATGTAGAGTGGATAAAATGGATGTAGATTGGATAAAATGGTTGTAGAGTGGATAAAATGGATGTAGAGTAGATAAAATGGATGTAGAGTTGATAAAAATTGATGTAGAGTCGATAAAATGGATGTAGAGTGGATAAAATGGATGTAGAGTGGATAAAAATGGATGTAGAGCGGATACAAATGGATGTAGAGTAGATAAAATGGGTGTAAAATGGATAAAAATGGATGTAGAGTGGATAAAAATGGATGTAGAGTGGATAAAATGGATGTAGAGGAGATAAAATGGATGTAGAGTGGATAAAATGGATGTCGAGTGGATAAAAATGGATGTAGTGTGGATAAAATGGATGTAGAGTGGATAAAATGGATGTAGAGTGGATAAAATGGATGTAGAGTGGATAAAATGGTTGTAGAGTGGATAAAATGGATGTAGAGTTGATAAAAATGGATGTAGAGAGGATAAAATGGATGTAGAGTGGATAAAATGGATGTACAGTTAATAAAAATGGATGTAGAGTGGAAATAATGGATGTAGAGAGGATAAAATGGATGTAGAGTGGATAAAATGGATGTAGAGTTCATAAAAATGGATGTAGAGTGGATAAAAATGGATGTAGATTGGATAAAATGGATGTAGAGTGGATAAAAATGGATGTAGAGTAGATAAAATGGATGTAGAGTGGATAAAATGGATGTAGAGTTAATAAAAATGGATGTAGAGTGGAAATAATGGATGTAGAGAAGATAAAATGGATGTAGAGTGGATAAAATGGATGTAGAGTTCATAAAAATGGATGTAGAGTGGATAAAAATGGATGTAGATTGGATAAAATGGATGTAGATTGGATAAAATGGATGTAGAGTGGATGAAAATGGATGTAGAGTGGATAAAATGGATGTAAAGTGGATAAAAATGGATGTAGAGTGGATAAAATGGATGTAGAGTAGATAAAATGGATGTAGAGTGGATAAAATGGATGTAGAGTTGATAAAATGGATGTAGAGTGGATAAAATGGATGAAGAGTGGATAAAATTGTTGTAGAGTGGATGAAATGGATGTAGAGTGGATAAAATGGATGTAGAGTTAATAAAAATGGATGTAGACTGGATATAATGGATGTAGAGAGGATAAAATGGATGCGGAGTGGATAAAATGGATGAAGAGTGGATAAAATTGTTGTAGAGTGGATGAAATGGATGTAGAGTGGATAAAATGGATGTAGAGTGGATAAAAATGGATGTAGAGTGGATAAAATGGATGTAGAATGGATAAAATGGATGTAAAGTGGATAAAAATGGATGTCGAGTGGATAAAATGGATGTACAGTTAATAAAAATGGATGTAGAGTGGAAATAATGGATGTAGAGAGGATAAAATGGATGTAGAGTGGATAAAATGGATGTAGAGTTCATAAAAATGGATGTAGAGTGGATAAAAATGGATGTAGATTGGATAAAATGGATGTAGAGTGGATAAAAATGGATGTAGAGTAGATAAAATGGATGTAGAGTGGATAAAATGGATGTAGAGTTAATAAAAATGGATGTAGAGTGGAAATAATGGATGTAGAGAAGATAAAATGGATGTAGAGTGGATAAAATGGATGTAGAGTTCATAAAAATGGATGTAGAGTGGATAAAAATGGATGTAGATTGGATAAAATGGATGTAGATTGGATAAAATGGATGTAGAGTGGATGAAAATGGATGTAGAGTGGATAAAATGGATGTAAAGTGGATAAAAATGGATGTAGAGTGGATAAAATGGATGTAGAGTAGATAAAATGGATGTAGAGTGGATAAAATGGATGTAGAGTTGATAAAATGGATGTAGAGTGGATAAAATGGATGAAGAGTGGATAAAATTGTTGTAGAGTGGATAAAATGGATGTAGAGTGGATAAAATGGATGTAGAGTTAATAAAAATGGATGTAGACTGGATATAATGGATGTAGAGAGGATAAAATGGATGTGGAGTGGATAACAATGGATGTAGAGTGGATAAAATGGATGTAGAGTGGATAAAATGGATGAAGAGTGGATAAAATTGTTGTAGAGTGGATGAAATGGATGTAGAGTGGATAAAATGGATGTAGAGTGGATAAAAATGGATGTAGAGTGGATAAAATGGATGTAGAATGGATAAAATGGATGTAAAGTGGATAAAAATGGATGTCGAGTGGATAAAATGGATGTAGAGTGGATAAAAATAGATGTAGAGAGGATAAAATGGATGTAGAGTGGATAAAATGGATGAAGAGTGGATAAAATTGTTGTAGAGTGGATAAAATGGATGTAGAGTGGATAAAATGGATGTAAAGTGGATAAAAATGGATGTCGAGTGGATAAAATGGATGTAGAGTGGATAAAAATAGATGTAGAGAGGATAAAATGGAAGTAGAGTGGATAAAAATGGATGTAGAGTGGATAAAAATGGATGTAGAGAGGATAAAATGGATGTAGAGTGGATAAAATGGATGTAGAGTTCATAAAAATGGATGTAGAGTGGATAAAAATGGATGTAGAGTGGATAAAATGGATGTAAAGTGGATAAAAATGGATGTAGAGTGGATAAAATGGATGTAGAGTAGATAAAATGGATGTAGAGTGGATAAAATGGATGTAGAGTTGATAAAATGGATGTAAAGTGGATAAAATGGATGTAGAGTTAATAAAAATGGATGTAGAGTGGATAAAATGGATGTAGAGTTAATAAAAATGGATGTAGACTGGATATAATGGATGTAGAGAGGATAAAATGGATGTGGAGTGGATAACAATGGATGTAGAGTGGATAAAATGGATGTAGAGTGGATAAAATGGATGTAGATTGGATAAAATGGTTGTAGAGTGGATAAAATGGATGTAGAGTAGATAAAATGGATGTAGAGTTGATAAAAATTGATGTAGAGTCGATAAAATGGATGTAGAGTGGATAAAATGGATGTAGAGTGGATAAAAATGGATGTAGAGCGGATACAAATGGATGTAGAGTAGATAAAATGGGTGTAAAATGGATAAAAATGGATGTAGAGTGGATAAAAATGGATGTAGAGTGGATAAAATGGATGTAGAGGGGATAAAATGGATGTAGAGTGGATAAAATGGATGTCGAGTGGATAAAAATGGATGTAGTGTGGATAAAATGGATGTAGAGTGGATAAAATGGATGTAGAGGGGATAAAATGGATGTAGAGTGGATAAAATGGTTGTAGAGTGGATAAAATGGATGTAGAGTTGATAAAAATGGATGTAGAGAGGATAAAATGGATGTAGAGTGGATAAAATGGATGTACAGTTAATAAAAATGGATGTAGAGTGGAAATAATGGATGTAGAGAGGATAAAATGGATGTAGAGTGGATAAAATGAATGTAGAGTTCATAAAAATGGATGTAGAGTGGATAAAAATGGATGTAGATTGGATAAAATGGATGTAGAGTGGATAAAAATGGATGTAGAGTAGATAAAATGGATGTAGAGTGGATAAAATGGATGTAGAGTTGATAAAATGGATGTAAAGTGGATAAAATGGATGTAGAGTTAATAAAAATGGATGTAGAGTGGAAATAATGGATGTAGAGAGGATAAAATGGATGTAGAGTGGATAAAATGGATGTAGAGTTCATAAAAATGGATGTAGAGTGGATAAAAATGGATGTAGATTGGATAAAATGGATGTAGAGTGGATAAAAATGGATGTGGAGTGGATAAAATGGATGTAGAGTGGATGAAAATGGATTTAGAGTGGATATAATGGATGTAGAGTGGATAAAAATGGATGTAGTGTGGATAAAATGGATGTAGAGTGGATAAAAATGGATGTAGATTGGATAAAATGGATGTAGAGTTAATAAAAATGGATGTAGAGTGGATAAAATGGATGTAGATTGGATAAAATGGATGTAGATTGGATAAAATGGATGTAGATTGGATAAAATGGATGTAGAGTGGATAAAAATGGATGTAGAGTATATAAATTGGATGTAGAGTATATAAAATGGATGTAGAGTGGATAAAATGGATGTAGAGTGGATAAAAATGGATGTAGAGTGGATAAAAATGGATGTAGAGTGGATAAAATGGATGTAGAGTTCATAAAAATGGATGTAGAGTGGATAAAAATGGATGTAGATTGGATAAAATGGATGTAGAGTGGATAAAATGGACGTAGAGTGGATAAAATGGATGTAGAGTGGATAAAAATGGATTTAGAGTGGATATAATGGATGTAGAGTGGATAAAAATGGATGTAGTGTGGATAAAATGGATGTAGAGTGGATAAAAATGGATGTAGATTGGATAAAATGGATGTAGAGTTAATAAAAATGGATGTAGAGTGGATAAAATGGATGTAGATTGGATAAAATGGATGTAGAGTGGATAAAATGGATGTAGAGTGGATAAAATGGTTGTAGAGTGGATAAAATGGATGTAGAGTGGATAAAATGGATGTAGAATGGATAAAATGGATGTTGAGTGGATAAAATGGATGTAGAGTGGATAACAATGGATGTAGAGTGGATAAAATGGATGTAGAGTGGATAAAAATGGATGTAGAGTGGATAAAATGGATGTACAGTTAATAAAAATGGATGTAGAGTGGATATAATGGATGTAGAGTTGATAAAATGGATGTAAAGTGGATAAAATGGAAGTAGAGTTAATAAAAATGGATGTAGAGTGGAAATAATGGATGTAGAGAGGATAAAATGGATGTAGAGTGGATAAAATGGATGTAGAGTGGATAAAAATGGATGTAGATTGGATAAAATGGATGTAGAGTGGATAAAAATGGATGGACAGTGGATAAAAATGGATGTAGAGTGGATAAAAATGGATGTAGAGTGGATAAAATGGATGTTGAGTGGATAAAATGGATGTAGAGTGGATAAAATGGATGTAGGGTGCATAAAAATGGATGTTGAGTGGATAAAATGGATGTAGAGTGGATAAAATGGATGTAAAGTGGATAAAAATTGTATGTAGAGTGGATAAAATGGATGTAGAGTGGATAAAATGGATGTAGAGTGGATAAAATGGATGTAGAGTGGATAAAAAAGGATGTAGAGTGGATAAAATGGATGTAGAATGAATAAAATGGATGTAAAGTGAATAAAAATGGATGTAGAGTGGATAAAATGGATGTAGAGAGGATAAAATGCATGTAGAGTGGATAAAATGGATGTAGAGTGGATAAAATGGATGTAGAGTGGATAAAAATGGATGTAGAGAGGATAAAATGGATGTAGAGTGGATAAAATGGATGTACAGTTAATAAAAATGGATGTAGAGTGGAAATAATGGATGTAGAGAGGATAAAATGGATGTAGAGTGGATAAAATGGATGTAGAGTTCATAAAAATGGATGTAGAGTGGATAAAAATGGATGTAGATTGGATAAAATGGATGTAGATTGGATAAAATGGATGTAGAGTGGATTAAAATGAATGTAGAATACATAAATTGGATGTAGAGTATATAAAATGGATGTAGAGTGGATAAAATGGATGTACATTTAATAAAAATGGATGTAGAGTGGATAAAAATGGATGTAGAGTGGATAAAATGGATGTAAAGTGGATAAAAATGGATGTAGAGTGGATAAAATGGATGTAGAGTAGATAAAATGGATGTAGAGTGGATAAAAATGGATGTAGAGTGGATAAAATGGATGTAAAGTGGATAAAAATGGATGTCGAGTGGATAAAATGGATGTAGAGTGGATAAAAATAGATGTAGAGAGGATAAAATGGAAGTAGAGTGGATAAAAATGGATGTAGAGTGGATAAAAATGGATGTAGAGTGGATAAAATGGATGTAGAGTGGATAAAAATGGATGTAGAGTGGATAAAATGGATGTACAGTTAATAAAAATGGATGTAGAGTGGAAATAATGGATGTAGAGAGGATAAAATGGATGTAGAGTGGATAAAATGGATGTAGAGTTCATAAAAATGGATGTAGAGTGGATAAAAATGGATGTAGATTGGATAAAATGGATGTAGAGTTAATAAAAATGGATGTAGAGTGGATAAAATGGATGTAGATTGGATAAAATGGATGTAGATTGGATAAAATGGATGTAGATTGGATAAAATGGATGTAGAGTGGATAAAAATGGATGTAGAGTATATAAATTGGATGTAGAGTATATAAAATGGATGTAGAGTGGATAAAATGGATGTAGAGTGGATAAAAATGGATGTAGAGTGGATAAAATGGATGTAGAGTTCATAAAAATGGATGTAGAGTGGATAAAATGGATGTAGAGTGGATAAAAATGGATTTAGAGTGGATATAATGGATGTAGAGTGGATAAAAATGGATGTAGTGTGGATAAAATGGATGTAGAGTGGATAAAAATGGATGTAGATTGGATAAAATGGATGTAGAGTTAATAAAAATGGATGTAGAGTGGATAAAATGGATGTAGATTGGATAAAATGGATGTAGATTGGATAAAATGGATGTAGATTGGATAAAATGGATGTAGAGTGGATAAAAATGGATGTAGAGTATATAAATTGGATGTAGAGTATATAAAATGGATGTAGAGTGGATAAAATGGATGTAGAGTGGATAAAAATGGATGCAGAGTGGATAAAATGGATGTAGAGTGGATAAAAAAGGATGTAGAGTGGATAAAATGGATGTAGAATGAATAAAATGGATGTAAAGTGAATAAAAATGGATGTAGAGTGGATAAAATGGATGTAGATTGGATAAAATGGATGTAGAGTTAATAAAAATGGATGTAGAGTGGATAAAATGGATGTAGATTGGATAAAATGGATGTAGAGTGGATAAAATGGATGTAGAGTGGATAAAATGGTTGTAGAGTGGATAAAATGGATGTAGAGTGGATAAAATGGATGTAGAATGGATAAAATGGATGTTGAGTGGATAAAATGGATGTAGAGTGGATAACAATGGATGTAGAGTGGATAAAATGGATGTAGAGTGGATAAAAATGGATGTAGAGTGGATAAAATGGATGTACAGTTAATAAAAATGGATGTAGAGTGGATAAAATGGATGTAGAGTTGATAAAATGGATGTAAAGTGGATAAAATGGAAGTAGAGTTAATAAAAATGGATGTAGAGTGGAAATAATGGATGTAGAGAGGATAAAATGGATGTAGAGTGGATAAAATGGATGTAGAGTTCATAAAAATGGATGTAGAGTGGATAAAAATGGATGTAGATTGGATAAAATGGATGTAGAGTGGATAAAAATGGATGGACAGTGGATAAAAATGGATGTAGAGTGGATAAAAATGGATGTAGAGTGGATAAAATGGATGTTGAGTGGATAAAATGGATGTAGAGTGGATAAAATGGATGTAGGGTGCATAAAAATGGATGTTGAGTGGATAAAATGGATGTAGAGTGGATAAAATGGATGTAAAGTGGATAAAAATTGTATGTAGAGTGGATAAAATGGATGTAGAGTGGATAAAATGGATGTAGAGTGGATAAAATGGATGTAGAGTGGATAAAAAAGGATGTAGAGTGGATAAAATGGATGTAGAATGAATAAAATGGATGTAAAGTGAATAAAAATGGATGTAGAGTGGATAAAATGGATGTAGAGAGGATAAAATGCATGTAGAGTGGATAAAATGGATGTAGAGTGGATAAAATGGATGTAGAGTGGATAAAAATGGATGTAGAGAGGATAAAATGGATGTAGAGTGGATAAAATGGATGTACAGTTAATAAAAATGGATGTAGAGTGGAAATAATGGATGTAGAGAGGATAAAATGGATGTAGAGTGGATAAAATGGATGTAGAGTTCATAAAAATGGATGTAGAGTGGATAAAAATGGATGTAGATTGGATAAAATGGATGTAGATTGGATAAAATGGATGTAGAGTGGATGAAAATGAATGTAGAATACATAAATTGGATGTAGAGTATATAAAATGGATGTAGAGTGGATAAAATGGATGTACATTTAATAAAAATGGATGTAGAGTGGATAAAAATGGATGTAGAGTGGATAAAATGGATGTAAAGTGGATAAAAATGGATGTAGAGTGGATAAAATGGATGTAGAGTAGATAAAATGGATGTAGAGTGGATAAAAATGGATGTAGAGTGGATAAAATGGATGTAAAGTGGATAAAAATGGATGTCGAGTGGATAAAATGGATGTAGAGTGGATAAAAATAGATGTAGAGAGGATAAAATGGAAGTAGAGTGGATAAAAATGGATGTAGAGTGGATAAAAATGGATGTAGAGTGGATAAAATGGATGTAGAGTGGATAAAAATGGATGTAGAGTGGATAAAATGGATGTACAGTTAATAAAAATGGATGTAGAGTGGAAATAATGGATGTAGAGAGGATAAAATGGATGTAGAGTGGATAAAATGGATGTAGAGTTCATAAAAATGGATGTAGAGTGGATAAAAATGGATGTAGATTGGATAAAATGGATGTAGAGTTAATAAAAATGGATGTAGAGTGGATAAAATGGATGTAGATTGGATAAAATGGATGTAGATTGGATAAAATGGATGTAGATTGGATAAAATGGATGTAGAGTGGATAAAAATGGATGTAGAGTATATAAATTGGATGTAGAGTATATAAAATGGATGTAGAGTGGATAAAATGGATGTAGAGTGGATAAAAATGGATGTAGAGTGGATAAAATGGATGTAGAGTTCATAAAAATGGATGTAGAGTGGATAAAATGGATGTAGAGTGGATAAAAATGGATTTAGAGTGGATATAATGGATGTAGAGTGGATAAAAATGGATGTAGTGTGGATAAAATGGATGTAGAGTGGATAAAAATGGATGTAGATTGGATAAAATGGATGTAGAGTTAATAAAAATGGATGTAGAGTGGATAAAATGGATGTAGATTGGATAAAATGGATGTAGATTGGATAAAATGGATGTAGATTGGATAAAATGGATGTAGAGTGGATAAAAATGGATGTAGAGTATATAAATTGGATGTAGAGTATATAAAATGGATGTAGAGTGAATAAAATGGATGTAGAGTGGATAAAAATGGATGTAGAGTGGATAAAATGGATGTAGAGTGGATAAAAAAGGATGTAGAGTGGATAAAATGGATGTAGAATGAATAAAATGGATGTAAAGTGAATAAAAATGGATGTAGAGTGGATAAAATGGATGTAGAGTGGATAAAATGGATGTAAAGTGGATAAAAATGGATGTCGAGTGGATAAAATGGATGTACAGTTAATAAAAATGGATGTAGAGTGGAAATAATGGATGTAGAGAGGATAAAATGGATGTAGAGTGGATAAAATGGATGTAGAGTTCATAAAAATGGATGTAAAGTGGATAAAAATTGTATGTAGAGTGGATAAAATGGATGTAGAGTGGATAAAATGGATGTAGAGTGGATAAAATTGTTGTAGAGTGGATAAAATGGATGTAGAATGGATAAAATGGATGTAAAGTGGATAAAAATGGATGTCGAGTGGATAAAATGGATGTAGAGTGGATAAAAAAGGATGTAGAGTGGATAAAATGGATGTAGAATGAATAAAATGGATGTAAAGTGAATAAAAATGGATGTAGAGTGGATAAAATGGATGTAGAGAGGATAAAATGCATGTAGAGTGGATAAAATGGATGTAGAGTGGATAAAATGGATGTAGAGTGGATAAAAATGGATGTAGAGAGGATAAAATGGATGTAGAGTGGATAAAATGGATGTACAGTTAATAAAAATGGATGTAGAGTGGAAATAATGGATGTAGAGAGGATAAAATGGATGTAGAGTGGATAAAATGGATGTAGAGTTCATAAAAATGGATGTAGAGTGGATAAAAATGGATGTAGATTGGATAAAATGGATGTAGATTGGATAAAATGGATGTAGAGTGGATGAAAATGAATGTAGAATACATAAATTGGATGTAGAGTATATAAAATGGATGTAGAGTGGATAAAATGGATGTACATTTAATAAAAATGGATGTAGAGTGGATAAAAATGGATGTAGAGTGGATAAAATGGATGTAAAGTGGATAAAAATGGATGTAGAGTGGATAAAATGGATGTAGAGTAGATAAAATGGATGTAGAGTGGATAAAAATGGATGTAGAGTGGATAAAATGGATGTAAAGTGGATAAAAATGGATGTCGAGTGGATAAAATGGATGTAGAGTGGATAAAAATAGATGTAGAGAGGATAAAATGGAAGTAGAGTGGATAAAAATGGATGTAGAGTGGATAAAAATGGATGTAGAGTGGATAAAATGGATGTAGAGTGGATAAAAATGGATGTAGAGTGGATAAAATGGATGTACAGTTAATAAAAATGGATGTAGAGTGGAAATAATGGATGTAGAGAGGATAAAATGGATGTAGAGTGGATAAAATGGATGTAGAGTTCATAAAAATGGATGTAGAGTGGATAAAAATGGATGTAGATTGGATAAAATGGATGTAGAGTTAATAAAAATGGATGTAGAGTGGATAAAATGGATGTAGATTGGATAAAATGGATGTAGATTGGATAAAATGGATGTAGATTGGATAAAATGGATGTAGAGTGGATAAAAATGGATGTAGAGTATATAAATTGGATGTAGAGTATATAAAATGGATGTAGAGTGGATAAAATGGATGTAGAGTGGATAAAAATGGATGTAGAGTGGATAAAATGGATGTAGAGTTCATAAAAATGGATGTAGAGTGGATAAAATGGATGTAGAGTGGATAAAAATGGATTTAGAGTGGATATAATGGATGTAGAGTGGATAAAAATGGATGTAGTGTGGATAAAATGGATGTAGAGTGGATAAAAATGGATGTAGATTGGATAAAATGGATGTAGAGTTAATAAAAATGGATGTAGAGTGGATAAAATGGATGTAGATTGGATAAAATGGATGTAGATTGGATAAAATGGATGTAGATTGGATAAAATGGATGTAGAGTGGATAAAAATGGATGTAGAGTATATAAATTGGATGTAGAGTATATAAAATGGATGTAGAGTGGATAAAATGGATGTAGAGTGGATAAAAATGGATGTAGAGTGGATAAAATGGATGTAGAGTGGATAAAAAAGGATGTAGAGTGGATAAAATGGATGTAGAATGAATAAAATGGATGTAAAGTGAATAAAAATGGATGTAGAGTGGATAAAATGGATGTAGAGTGGATAAAATGCATGTAGAGTGGATAAAATGGATGTAGAGTGGATAAAATGGATGTAGAGTGGATGAAAATGGATGTAGAATATATAAATTGGATGTAGAGTATATAAAATGGATGTAGAGTGGATAAAATGGATGTACATTTAATAAAAATGGATGTAGAGTGGATAAAATGGATGTACATTTAATAAAAATGGATGTAGAGTGGATAAAATGGATGTAAAGTGGATAAAAATGGATGTAGAGTGGATAAAATGGATGTAGAGTAGATAAAATGGATGTAGAGTGGATAAAATGGATGTAGAGTTGATAAAATGGATGTAGATTGGATAAAATGGATGTAGAGTGGATGAAAATGGATGTAGAATATATAAATTGGATGTAGAGTATATAAAATGGATGTAGAGTGGATAAAATGGATGTACATTTAATAAAAATGGATGTAGAGTGGATAAAAATGGATGTAGAGTGGATAAAATGGATGTAAAGTGGATAAAAATGGATGTAGAGTGGATAAAATGGATGTAGAGTAGATAAAATGGATGTAGAGTGGATAAAATGGATGTAGAGTTGATAAAATGGATGTAAAGTGGATAAAATGGATGTAGAGTTAATAAAAATGGATGTAGAGTGGATAAAATGGATGTAGAGTTAATAAAAATGGATGTAGACTGGATATAATGGATGTAGAGAGGATAAAATGGATGTGGAGTGGATAACAATGGATGTAGAGTGGATAAAATGGATGTAGAGTGGATAAAATGGATGTAGAGTGGATAAAAATGGATGTAGAGAGGATAAAATGGATGTAGAGTGGATAAAATGGATGTACAGTTAATAAAAATGGATGTAGAGTGGAAATAATGGATGTAGAGAGGATAAAATGGATGTAGAGTGGATAAAATGGATGTAGAGTTCATAAAAATGGATGTAGAGTGGATAAAAATGGATGTAGATTGGATAAAATGGATGTAGATTGGATAAAATGGATGTAGAGTGGATGAAAATGGATGTAGAATATATAAATTGGATGTAGAGTATATAAAATGGATGTAAAGTGGATAAAATGGATGTACATTTAATAAAAATGGATGTAGAGTGGATAAAAATGGATGTAGAGTGGATAAAATGGATGTAGATTGGATAAAATGGATGTAGAGTGGATGAAAATGGATGTAGAATATATAAATTGGATGTAGAGTATATAAAATGGATGTAAAGTGGATAAAATGGATGTACATTTAATAAAAATGGATGTAGAGTGGATAAAAATGGATGTAGAGTGGATAAAATGGATGTAAAGTGGATAAAAATGGATGTAGAGTGGATAAAATGGATGAAGTGTGGATAAAATTGTTGTAGAGTGGATGAAATGGATGTAGAGTGGATAAAATGGATGTAGAGTGGATAAAAATGGATGTAGAGTGGATAAAATGGATGTAGAATGGATAAAATGGATGTAAAGTGGATAAAAATGGATGTCGAGTGGATAAAATGGATGTAGAGTGGATAAAAATAGATGTAGAGAGGATAAAATGGATGTAGAGTGGATAAAATGGATGAAGAGTGGATAAAATTGTTGTAGAGTGGATAAAATGGATGTAGAATGGATAAAATGGATGTAAAGTGGATAAAAATGGATGTCGAGTGGATAAAATGGATGTAGAGTGGATAAAAATAGATGTAGAGAGGATAAAATGGAAGTAGAGTGGATAAAAATGGATGTAGAGTGGATAAAAATGGATGTAGAGTGGATAAAAATGGATGTCGAGTGGATAAAATGGATGTAGAGTGGATGAAAATGGATGTAGAATATATAAATTGGATGTAGAGTATATAAAATGGATGTAGAGTGGATAAAATGGATGTACATTTAATAAAAATGGATGTAGAGTGGATAAAAATGGATGTAGAGTGGATAAAATGGATGTAGAGTGGATAAAAATGGATGTAGAGAGGATAAAATGGATGTAGAGTGGATAAAATGGATGTACAGTTAATAAAAATGGATGTAGAGTGGAAATAATGGATGTAGAGAGGATAAAATGGATGTAGAGTTCATAAAAATGGATGTAGAGTGGATAAAAATGGATGTAGATTGGATAAAATGGATGTAGATTGGATAAAATGGATGTAGAGTGGATGAAAATGAATGTAGAATATATAAATTGGATGTAGAGTATATAAAATGGATGTAGAGTGGATAAAATGGATGTACATTTAATAAAAATGGATGTAGAGTGGATAAAAATGGATGTAGAGTGGATAAAATGGATGTAAAGTGGATAAAAATGGATGTAGAGTGGATAAAATGGATGTAGAGTAGATAAAATGGATGTAGAGTGGATAAAAATGGATGTAGAGTGGATAAAATGGATGTAAAGTGGATAAAAATGGATGTCGAGTGGATAAAATGGATGTAGAGTGGATAAAAATAGATGTAGAGAGGATAAAATGGAAGTAGAGTGGATAAAAATGGATGTAGAGTGGATAAAAATGGATGTAGAGTGGATAAAATGGATGTAGAGTGGATAAAAATGGATGTAGAGTGGATAAAATGGATGTACAGTTAATAAAAATGGATGTAGAGTGGAAATAATGGATGTAGAGAGGATAAAATGGATGTAGAGTGGATAAAATGGATGTAGAGTTCATAAAAATGGATGTAGAGTGGATAAAAATGGATGTAGATTGGATAAAATGGATGTAGAGTGGATAAAATGGATGTAGAGTGGATGAAAATGGATGTAGAATATATAAATTGGATGTAGAGTATATAAAATGGATGTAGAGTGGATAAAATGGATGTACATTTAATAAAAATGGATGTAGAGTGGATAAAATGGATGTACATTTAATAAAAATGGATGTAGAGTGGATAAAAATGGATGTAGAGTGGATAAAATGGATGTAAAGTGGATAAAAATGGATGTAGAGTGGATAAAATGGATGTAGAGTAGATAAAATGGATGTAGAGTGGATAAAATGGATGTAGAGTTGATAAAATGGATGTAGATTGGATAAAATGGATGTAGAGTGGATAAAAATGGATGTAGAATATATAAATTGGATGTAGAGTATATAAAATGGATGTAGAGTGGATAAAATGGATGTACATTTAATAAAAATGGATGTAGAGTGGATAAAAATGGATGTAGAGTGGATAAAATGGATGTAAAGTGGATAAAAATGGATGTAGAGTGGATAAAATGGATGTAGAGTAGATAAAATGGATGTAGAGTGGATAAAATGGATGTAGAGTTGATAAAATGGATGTAAAGTGGATAAAATGGATGTAGAGTTAATAAAAATGGATGTAGAGTGGATAAAATGGATGTAGAGTTAATAAAAATGGATGTAGAGTGGATATAATGGATGTAGAGAGGATAAAATGGATGTGGAGTGGATAACAATGGATGTAGAGTGGATAAAATGGATGTAGAGTGGATAAAATGGATGAAGAGTGGATAAAATTGTTGTAGAGTGGATGAAATGGATGTAGAGTGGATAAAATGGATGTAGAGTGGATAAAAATGGATGTAGAGTGGATAAAATGGATGTAGAATGGATAAAATGGATGTAAAGTGGATAAAAATGGATGTCGAGTGGATAAAATGGATGAAGAGTGGATAAAATTGTTGTAGAGTGGATAAAATGGATGTAGAATGGATAAAATGGATGTAAAGTGGATAAAAATGGATGTCGAGTGGATAAAATGGATGTAGAGTGGATAAAAATAGATGTAGAGAGGATAAAATGGAAGTAGAGTGGATAAAAATGGATGTAGAGTGGATAAAAATGGATGTAGAGTGGATAAAAATGGATGTAGATTGGATAAAATGGATGTAGAGTGGATGAAAATGGATGTAGAATATATAAATTGGATGTAGAGTATATAAAATGGATGTAGAGTGGATAAAATGGATGTACATTTAATAAAAATGGATGTAGAGTGGATAAAAATGGATGTAGAGTGGATAAAATGGATGTAGAGTGGATAAAAATGGATGTAGAGAGGATAAAATGGATGTAGAGTGGATAAAATGGATAAAAATGGATGTAGAGTGGATAAAATGGATGTAGAGTGGATAAAAATGGATGTAGAGAGGATAAAATGGATGTAGAGTGGATAAAATGGATGTACAGTTAATAAAAATGGATGTAGAGTGGAAATAATGGATGTAGAGAGGATAAAATGGATGTAGAGTGGATAAAATGGATGTAGAGTTCATAAAAATGGATGTAGAGTGGATAAAAATGGATGTAGATTGGATAAAATGGATGTAGATTGGATAAAATGGATGTAGAGTGGATGAAAATGGATGTAGAATATATAAATTGGATGTAGAGTATATAAAATGGATGTAAAGTGGATAAAATGGATGTACATTTAATAAAAATGGATGTAGAGTGGATAAAAATGGATGTAGAGTGGATAAAATGGATGTAAAGTGGATAAAAATGGATGTAGAGTGGATAAAAATGGATGTCGAGTGGATAAAATAGATGTAGAGTGGATAAAAATAGATGTAGAGAGGATAAAATGGAAGTAGAGTGGATAAAAATGGATGTAGAGTGGATAAAAATGGATGTAGAGTGGATAAAAATGGATGTAGATTGGATAAAATGGATGTAGAGTGGATGAAAATGGATGTAGAATATATAAATTGGATGTAGAGTATATAAAATGGATGTAGAGTGGATAAAATGGATGTACATTTAATAAAAATGGATGTAGAGTGGATAAAAATGGATGTAGAGTGGATAAAATGGATGTAGAGTGGATAAAAATGGATGTAGAGAGGATAAAATGGATGTAGAGTGGATAAAATGGATGTACAGTTAATAAAAATGGATGTAGAGTGGAAATAATGGATGTAGAGAGGATAAAATGGATGTAGAGTGGATAAAATGGATGTAGAGTTCATAAAAATGGATGTAGAGTGGATAAAAATGGATGTAGATTGGATAAAATGGATGTAGATTGGATAAAATGGATGTAGAGTGGATGAAAATGGATGTAGAATATATAAATTGGATGTAGAGTATATAAAATGGATGTAGAGTGGATAAAATGGATGTACATTTAATAAAAATGGATGTAGAGTGGATAAAAATGGATGTAGAGTGGATAAAATGGATGTAAAGTGGATAAAAATGGATGTAGAGTGGATAAAAATGGATGTCGAGTGGATAAAATAGATGTAGAGTGGATAAAAATAGATGTAGAGAGGATAAAATGGAAGTAGAGTGGATAAAAATGGATGTAGAGTGGATAAAAATGGATGTAGAGTGGATAAAATGGATGTAAAGTGGATAAAAATGGATGTAGAGTGGATAAAATGGATGTAGAGTGGATAAAATGGATGTACAGTTAATAAAAATGGATGTAGAGTGGAAATAATGGATGTAGAGAGGATAAAATGGATGTAGAGTGGATAAAATGGATGTAGAGTTCATAAAAATGGATGTAGAGTGGATAAAAATGGATGTAGATTGGATAAAATGGATGTAGATTGGATAAAATGGATGTAGAGTGGATGAAAATGGATGTAGAGTGGATAAAATGGATGTAAAGTGGATAAAAATGGATGTAGAGTGGATAAAATGGATGTAGAGTAGATAAAATGGATGTAGAGTGGATAAAATGGATGTAGAGTTGATAAAATGGATGTAAAGTGGATAAAATGGATGTAGAGTTAATAAAAATGGATGTAGAGTGGATAAAATGGATGTAGAGTTAATAAAAATGGATGTAGACTGGATATAATGGATGTAGAGAGGATAAAATGGATGTGGAGTGGATAACAATGGATGTAGAGTGGATAAAATGGATGTAGAGTGGATAAAATGGATGAAGAGTGGATAAAATTGTTGTAGAGTGGATGAAATGGATGTAGAGTGGATAAAATGGATGTAGAGTGGATAAAAATGGATGTAGAGTGGATAAAATGGATGTAGAATGGATAAAATGGATGTAAAGTGGATAAAAATGGATGTAGAGTGGATAAAATGGATGTCGAGTGGATAAAAATGGATGTAGTGTGGATAAAATGGATGTAGAGTGGATAAAATGGATGTAGAGGGGATAAAATGGATGTAGAGTGGATAAAATGGTTGTAGAGTGGATAAAATGGATGTAGAGTTGATAAAAATGGATGTAGAGAGGATAAAATGGATGTAGAGTGGATAAAATGGATGTACAGTTAATAAAAATGGATGTAGAGTGGAAATAATGGATGTAGAGAGGATAAAATGGATGTAGAGTGGATAAAATGGATGTAGAGTTCATAAAAATGGATGTAGAGTGGATAAAAATGGATGTAGATTGGATAAAATGGATGTAGAGTGGATAAAAATGGATGTAGAGTAGATAAAATGGATGTAGAGTGGATAAAATGGATGTAGAGTTAATAAAAATGGATGTAGAGTGGAAATAATGGATGTAGAGAAGATAAAATGGATGTAGAGTGGATAAAATGGATGTAGAGTTCATAAAAATGGATGTAGAGTGGATAAAAATGGATGTAGATTGGATAAAATGGATGTAGATTGGATAAAATGGATGTAGAGTGGATGAAAATGGATGTAGAGTGGATAAAATGGATGTAAAGTGGATAAAAATGGATGTAGAGTGGATAAAATGGATGTAGAGTAGATAAAATGGATGTAGAGTGGATAAAATGGATGTAGAGTTGATAAAATGGATGTAAAGTGGATAAAATGGATGTAGAGTTAATAAAAATGGATGTAGAGTGGATAAAATGGATGTAGAGTTAATAAAAATGGATGTAGAGTGGATATAATGGATGTAGAGAGGATAAAATGGATGTGGAGTGGATAACAATGGATGTAGAGTGGATAAAATGGATGTAGAGTGGATAAAATGGATGAAGAGTGGATAAAATTGTTGTAGAGTGGATGAAATGGATGTAGAGTGGATAAAATGGATGTAGAGTGGATAAAAATGGATGTAGAGTGGATAAAATGGATGTAGAATGGATAAAATGGATGTAAAGTGGATAAAAATGGATGTCGAGTGGATAAAATGGATGTAGAGTGGATAAAAATAGATGTAGAGAGGATAAAATGGATTTAGAGTGGATAAAATGGATGAAGAGTGGATAAAATTGTTGTAGAGTGGATAAAATGGATGTAGAATGGATAAAATGGATGTAAAGTGGATAAAAATGGATGTCGAGTGGATAAAATGGATGTAGAGTGGATAAAAATAGATGTAGAGAGGATAAAATGGAAGTAGAGTGGATAAAAATGGATGTAGAGTGGATAAAAATGGATGTAGAGAGGATAAAATGGATGTAGAGTGGATAAAATGGATGTAGAGTTCATAAAAATGGATGTAGAGTGGATAAAAATGGATGTAGATTGGATAAAATGGATGTAGAGTGGTTAAAAATGGATGTAGAGTGGATAAAAATGGATGTAGAGTGGATAAAAATAGATGTAGAGAGGATAAAATGGATGTAGAGTGGATAAAAATGGATGTAGAGTGGATAAAAATGGATGTAGAGTGGATAAAATGGATGAAGAGTGGATAAAATGGGTGTAGAGTGGATAAAAATGGATGTAGAGTGGATAAAAATGGATGTAGAGTGGATAAAATGGATGTAGATTGGATAAAATGGTTGTAGAGTGGATAAAATGGATGTAGAGTAGATAAAATGGATGTAGAGTTGATAAAAATTGATGTAGAGTCGATAAAATGGATGTAGAGTGGATAAAATGGATGTAGAGTGGATAAAAATGGATGTAGAGCGGATACAAATGGATGTAGAGTAGATAAAATGGGTGTAAAATGGATAAAAATGGATGTAGAGTGGATAAAAATGGATGTAGAGTGGATAAAATGGATGTAGAGGGGATAAAATGGATGTAGAGTGGATAAAATGGATGTCGAGTGGATAAAAATGGATGTAGAGTTAATAAAAATGGATGTAGAGTGGAAATAATGGATGTAGAGAGGATAAAATGGATGTAGAGTGGATAAAATGGATGTAGAGTTCATAAAAATGGATGTAGAGTGGATAAAAATGGATGTAGATTGGATAAAATGGATGTAGAGTGGATAAAAATGGATGTAGAGTAGATGAAATGGATGTAGAGTGGATAAAATGGATGTAGAGTTAATAAAAATGGATGTAGAGTGGAAATAATGGATGTAGAGAGGATAAAATGGATGTAGAGTGGATAAAATGGATGTAGAGTTCATAAAAATGGATGTAGAGTGGATAAAAATGGATGTAGATTGGATAAAATGGATGTAGAGTGGATAAAAATGGATGTAGAGTGGATAAAATGGATGTAGATTGGATAAAAATGGATTTAGAGTGGATATAATGGATGTAGAGTGGATAAAAATGGATGTAGTGTGGATGAAATGGATGTAGAGTGGATAAAAATGGATGTAGATTGGATAAAATGGATGTAGAGTTAATAAAAATGGATGTAGAGTGGATAAAATGGATGTAGATTGGATAAAATGGATGTAGATTGGATAAAATGGATGTAGATTGGATAAAATGGATGTAGAGTGGATAAAAATGGATGTAGAGTATATAAATTGGATGTAGAGTATATAAAATGGATGTAGAGTGGATAAAAATGGATATAGATTGGATAAAATGGATGTAGAGTGGATAAAAATGGATGTAGAGTATATAAATTGGATGTAGAGTATATAAAATGGATGTAGAGTGGATAAAAATGGATGTCGAGTGGATAAAATGGATGTAGAGTTCATAAAAATGGATGTAGAGTGGATAAAAATGGATGTAGATTGGATAAAATGGATGTAGAGTGGATAAAATGGATGTAGAGTGGATAAAATGGTTGTAGAGTGGATAAAATGGATGTAGAGTGGATAAAATGGATGTAGAATGGATAAAATGGATGTTGAGTGGATAAAATGGATGTAGAGTGGATAAAAATGGATGTAGAGTGGATAAAATGGATGTAGAGTGGATAAAAATGGATGTAGAGTGGATAAAATGGATGTACAGTTAATAAAAATGGATGTAGAGTGGATATAATGGATGTAGAGTTGATAAAATGGATGTAAAGTGGATAAAATGGATGTAGAGTTAATAAAAATGGATGTAGAGTGGAAATAATGGATGTAGAGAGGATAAAATGGATGTAGAGTGGATAAAAATGGATGTACAGTGGATAAAAATGGATGTAGAGTGGATAAAAATGGATGTAGAGTGGATAAAATGGATGTAGAGTGGATAAAATGGATGTAGAGTGGATAAAATGGATGTAGAGTGCATAAAAATGGATGTTGAGTGGATAAAATGGATGTAGAGTGGATAAAATGGATGTAAAGTGGATAAAAATTGTATGTAGAGTGGATAAAATGGATGTAGAGTGGATAAAATGGATGTAGAGTGGATAAAATGGATGTAGAGTGGATAAAAAAGGATGTAGAGTGGATAAAATGGATGTAGAATGAATAAAATGGATGTAAAGTGAATAAAAATGGATGTAGAGTGGATAAAATGGATGTAGAGAGGATAAAATGCATGTAGAGTGGATAAAATGGATGTAGAGTGGATAAAATGGATGTAGAGTGGATAAAAATGGATTTAGAGTGGATATAATGGATGTAGAATAGATAAAAATTTATGTAGAGTGGATAAAAATGGATGTAGATTGGATAAAATGGATGTAGAGTGGATAAAAATGGATGTAGAGTGGATAAAATGGATGTAGAGTGGATAAAATGGTTGTAGAGTGGATAAAATGGATGTAGAGTGGATAAAAATAGATGTAGAGAGGATAAAATGGATGTAGAGTGGATAAAAATGGATGTAGAGTGGATAAAAATGGATGTAGAGTGGATAAAATGGATGTAGAGTGGATAAAAATGGATGTAGAGAGGATAAAATGGATGTAGAGTGGATAAAATGGATGTACAGTTAATAAAAATGGATGTAGAGTGGATATAATGGATGTAGAGTTGATAAAATGGATGTAAAGTGGATAAAATGGATGTAGAGTTCATAAAAATGGATGTAGAGTGGATAAAAATGGATGTAGATTGGATAAAATGGATGTAGAGTGGATAAAAATGGATGTAGAGTGGATAAAAATGGATGTAGAGTGGATAAAAATAGATGTAGAGAGGATAAAATGGATGTAGAGTGGATAAAAATGGATGTAGAGTGGATAAAAATGGATGTAGAGTGGATAAAATGGATGAAGAGTGGATAAAATGGGTGTAAAGTGGATAAAAATGGATGTAGAGTGGATAAAAATGGATGTAGAGTGGATAAAATGGATGTAGATTGGATAAAATGGTTGTAGAGTGGATAAAATGGATGTAGAGTAGATAAAATGGATGTAGAGTTGATAAAAATTGATGTAGAGTCGATAAAATGGATGTAGAGTGGATAAAATGGATGTAGAGTGGATAAAAATGGATGTAGAGCGGATACAAATGGATGTAGAGTAGATAAAATGGGTGTAAAATGGATAAAAATGGATGTAGAGTGGATAAAAATGGATGTAGAGTGGATAAAATGGATGTAGAGGGGATAAAATGGATGTAGAGTGGATAAAATGGATGTCGAGTGGATAAAAATGGATGTAGTGTGGATAAAATGGATGTAGAGTGGATAAAATGGATGTAGAGGGGATAAAATGGATGTAGAGTGGATAAAATGGTTGTAGAGTGGATAAAATGGATGTAGAGTTGATAAAAATGGATGTAGAGAGGATAAAATGGATGTAGAGTGGATAAAATGGATGTAGAGTAGATAAAATGGATGTAGAGTTGATAAAAATTGATGTAGAGTCGATAAAATGGATGTAGAGTGGATAAAATGGATGTAGAGTGGATAAAAATGGATGTAGAGCGGATACAAATGGATGTAGAGTAGATAAAATGGGTGTAAAATGGATAAAAATGGATGTAGAGTGGATAAAAATGGATGTAGAGTGGATAAAATGGATGTAGAGTGGATAAAATGGATGTAGAGTGGATAAAATGGATGTCGAGTGGATAAAAATGGATGTAGTGTGGATAAAATGGATGTAGAGTGGATAAAATGGATGTAGAGGGGATAAAATGGATGTAGAGTGGATAAAATGGTTGTAGAGTGGATAAAATGGATGTAGAGTTGATAAAAATGGATGTAGAGAGGATAAAATGGATGTAGATTGGATAAAATGGATGTAGATTGGATAAAATGGATGTAGAGTGGATAAAAATGGATGTAGAGTATATAAATTGGATGTAGAGTATATAAAATGGATGTAGAGTGGATAAAAATGGATGTAGATTGGATAAAATGGATGTAGAGTGGATAAAAATGGATGTAGAGTATATAAATTGGATGTAGAGTATATAAAATGGATGTAGAGTGGATAAAAATGGATGTCGAGTGGATAAAATGGATGTAGAGTTCATAAAAATGGATGTAGAGTGGATAAAAATGGATGTAGATTGGATAAAATGGATGTAGAGTGGATAAAATGGATGTAGAGTGGATAAAATGGTTGTAGAGTGGATAAAATGGATGTAGAGTGGATAAAATGGATGTAGAATGGATAAAATGGATGTTGAGTGGATAAAATGGATGTAGAGTGGATAACAATGGATGTAGAGTGGATAAAATGGATGTAGAGTGGATAAAAATGGATGTAGAGTGGATAAAATGGATGTACAGTTAATAAAAATGGATGTAGAGTGGATATAATGGATGTAGAGTTGATAAAATGGATGTAAAGTGGATAAAATGGATGTAGAGTTAATAAAAATGGATATAGAGTGGAAATAATGGATGTAGAGAGGATAAAATGGATGTAGAGTGGATAAAATGGATGTAGAGTTCATAAAAATGGATGTAGAGTGGATAAAAATGGATGTAGATTGGATAAAATGGATGTAGAGTGGATAAAAATGGATGTACAGTGGATAAAAATGGATGTAGAGTGGATAAAAATGGATGTAGAGTGGATAAAATGGATGTAGAGTGGATAAAATGGATGTAGAGTGGATAAAATGGATGTAGAGTGCATAAAAATGGATGTTGAGTGGATAAAATGGATGTAGAGTGGATAAAATGGATGTAAAGTGGATAAAAATTGTATGTAGAGTGGATAAAATGGATGTAGAGTGGATAAAATGGATGTAGAGTGGATAAAATGGATGTAGAGTGGATAAAAAAGGATGTAGAGTGGATAAAATGGATGTAGAATGAATAAAATGGATGTAAAGTGAATAAAAATGGATGTAGAGTGGATAAAATGGATGTAGAGAGGATAAAATGCATGTAGAGTGGATAAAATGGATGTAGAGTGGATAAAATGGATGTAGAGTGGATAAAAATGGATTTAGAGTGGATATAATGGATGTAGAATAGATAAAAATTTATGTAGAGTGGATAAAAATGGATGTAGATTGGATAAAATGGATGTAGAGTGGATAAAAATGGATGTAGAGTGGATAAAATGGATGTAGAGTGGATAAAATGGTTGTAGAGTGGATAAAATGGATGTAGAGTGGATAAAAATAGATGTAGAGAGGATAAAATGGATGTAGAGTGGATAAAAATGGATGTAGAGTGGATAAAAATGGATGTAGAGTGGATAAAATGGATGTAGAGTGGATAAAAATGGATGTAGAGAGGATAAAATGGATGTAGAGTGGATAAAATGGATGTACAGTTAATAAAAATGGATGTAGAGTGGATATAATGGATGTAGAGTTGATAAAATGGATGTAAAGTGGATAAAATGGATGTAGAGTTAATAAAAATGGATGTCGAGTGGAAATAATGGATGTAGAGAGGATAAAATGGATGTAGAGTGGATAAAATGGATGTAGAGTTCATAAAAATGGATGTAGAGTGGATAAAAATGGATGTAGATTGGATAAAATGGATGTAGAGTGGATAAAAATGGATGTAGAGTGGATAAAAATGGATGTAGAGTGGATAAAAATAGATGTAGAGAGGATAAAATGGATGTAGAGTGGATAAAAATGGATGTAGAGTGGATAAAAATGGATGTAGAGTGGATAAAATGGATGAAGAGTGGATAAAATGGGTGTAAAGTGGATAAAAATGGATGTAGAGTGGATAAAAATGGATGTAGAGTGGATAAAATGGATGTAGATTGGATAAAATGGTTGTAGAGTGGATAAAATGGATGTAGAGTAGATAAAATGGATGTAGAGTTGATAAAAATTGATGTAGAGTCGATAAAATGGATGTAGAGTGGATAAAATGGATGTAGAGTGGATAAAAATGGATGTAGAGCGGATGCAAATGGATGTAGAGTAGATAAAATGGGTGTAAAATGGATAAAAATGGATGTAGAGTGGATAAAAATGGATGTAGAGTGGATAAAATGGATGTAGAGGGGATAAAATGGATGTAGAGTGGATAAAATGGATGTCGAGTGGATAAAAATGGATGTAGTGTGGATAAAATGGATGTAGAGTGGATAAAATGGATGTAGAGGGGATAAAATGGATGTAGAGTGGATAAAATGGTTGTAGAGTGGATAAAATGGATGTAGGGTTGATAAAAATGGATGTAGAGAGGATAAAATGGATGTAGAGTGGATAAAATGGATGTACAGTTAATAAAAATGGATGTAGAGTGGAAATAATGGATGTAGAGAGGATAAAATGGATGTAGAGTGGATAAAATGGATGTAGAGTTCATAAAAATGGATGTAGAGTGGATAAAAATGGATGTAGATTGGATAAAATGGATGTAGAGTGGATAAAAATGGATGTAGAGTAGATAAAATGGATGTAGAGTGGATAAAATGGATGTAGAGTTGATAAAATGGATGTAAAGTGGATAAAATGGATGTAGAGTTAATAAAAATGGATGTAGAGTGGAAATAATGGATGTAGAGAGGATAAAATGGATGTAGAGTGGATAAAATGGATGTAGAGTTCATAAAAATGGATGTAGAGTGGATAAAAATGGATGTAGATTGGATAAAATGGATGTAGAGTGGATAAAAATGGATGTGGAGTGGATAAAATGGATGTAGAGTGGATAAAAATGGATTTAGAGTGGATATAATGGATGTAGAGTGGATAAAAATGGATGTAGTGTGGATAAAATGGATGTAGAGTGGATAAAAATGGATGTAGATTGGATAAAATGGATGTAGAGTTAATAAAAATGGATGTAGAGTGGATAAAATGGATGTAGATTGGATAAAATGGATGTGGATTGGATAAAATGGATGTAGATTGGATAAAATGGATGTAGAGTGGATAAAAATGGATGTAGAGTATATAAATTGGATGTAGAGTATATAAAATGGATGTAGAGTGGATAAAAATGGATGTAGATTGGATAAAATGGATGTAGAGTGGATAAAAATGGATGTAGAGTATATAAATTGGATGTAGAGTATATAAAATGGATGTAGAGTGGATAAAAATGGATGTCGAGTGGATAAAATGGATGTAGAGTTCATAAAAATGGATGTAGAGTGGATAAAAATGGATGTAGATTGGATAAAATGGATGTAGAGTGGATAAAATGGATGTAGAGTGGATAAAATGGTTGTAGAGTGGATAAAATGGATGCAGAGTGGATAAAATGGATGTAGAATGGATAAAATGGATGTTGAGTGGATAAAATGGATGTAGAGTGGATAACAATGGATGTAGAGTGGATAAAATGGATGTAGAGTGGATAAAAATGGATGTAGAGTGGATAAAATGGATGTACAGTTAATAAAAATGGATGTAGAGTGGATATAATGGATGTAGAGTTGATAAAATGGATGTAAAGTGGATAAAATGGATGTAGAGTTAATAAAAATGGATGTAGAGTGGAAATAATGGATGTAGAGAGGATAAAATGGATGTAGAGTGGATAAAATGGATGTAGAGTTCATAAAAATGGATGTAGAGTGGATAAAAATGGATGTAGATTGGATAAAATGGATGTAGAGTGGATAAAAATGGATGTACAGTGGATAAAAATGGATGTAGAGTGGATAAAAATGGATGTGGAGTGGATAAAATGGATGTTGAGTGGATAAAATGGATGTAGAGTGGATAAAATGGATGTAGAGTGCATAAAAATGGATGTTGAGTGGATAAAATGGATGTAGAGTGGATAAAATGGATGTAAAGTGGATAAAAATTGTATGTAGAGTGGATAAAATGGATGTAGAGTGGATAAAATGGATGTAGAGTGGATAAAAAAGGATGTAGAGTGGATAAAATGGATGTAGAATGAATAAAATGGATGTAAAGTGAATAAAAATGGATGTAGAGTGGATAAAATGGATGTAGAGAGGATAAAATGCATGTAGAGTGGATAAAATGGATGTAGAGTGGATAAAATGGATGTAGAGTGGATAAAAATGGATTTAGAGTGGATATAATGGATGTAGAATAGATAAAAATTTATGTAGAGTGGATAAAAATGGATGTAGATTGGATAAAATGGATGTAGAGTGGATAAAAATGGATGTAGAGAGGATAAAATGGATGTAGAGTGGATAAAATGGATGTACAGTTAATAAAAATGGATGTAGAGTGGAAATAATGGATGTAGAGAGGATAAAATGGATGTAGAGTGGATAAAATGGATGTAGAGTTCATAAAAATGGATGTAGAGTGGATAAAAATGGATGTAGATTGGATAAAATGGATGTAGAGTGGATAAAAATGGATGTAGAGTAGATAAAATGGATGTAGAGTGGATAAAATGGATGTAGAGTTGATAAAATGGATGTAAAGTGGATAAAATGGATGTAGAGTTAATAAAAATGGATGTAGAGTGGAAATAATGGATGTAGAGAGGATAAAATGGATGTAGAGTGGATAAAATGGATGTAGAGTTCATAAAAATGGATGTAGAGTGGATAAAAATGGATGTAGATTGGATAAAATGGATGTAGAGTGGATAAAAATGGATGTGGAGTGGATAAAATGGATGTAGAGTGGATAAAAATGGATGTAGATTGGATAAAATGGATGTAGAGTGGATAAAAATGGATGTAGAGTATATAAATTGGATGTAGAGTATATAAAATGGATGTAGAGTGGATAAAAATGGATGTCGAGTGGATAAAATGGATGTAGAGTTCATAAAAATGGATGTAGAGTGGATAAAAATGGATGTAGATTGGATAAAATGGATGTAGAGTGGATAAAATGGATGTAGAGTGGATAAAATGGTTGTAGAGTGGATAAAATGGATGTAGAGTGGATAAAATGGATGTAGAATGGATAAAATGGATGTTGAGTGGATAAAATGGATGTAGAGTGGATAACAATGGATGTAGAGTGGATAAAATGGATGTAGAGTGGATAAAAATGGATGTAGAGTGGATAAAATGGATGTACAGTTAATAAAAATGGATGTAGAGTGGATATAATGGATGTAGAGTTGATAAAATGGATGTAAAGTGGATAAAATGGATGTAGAGTTAATAAAAATGGATGTAGAGTGGAAATAATGGATGTAGAGAGGATAAAATGGATGTAGAGTGGATAAAATGGATGTAGAGTTCATAAAAATGGATGTAGAGTGGATAAAAATGGATGTAGATTGGATAAAATGGATGTAGAGTGGATAAAAATGGATGTACAGTGGATAAAAATGGATGTAGAGTGGATAAAAATGGATGTAGAGTGGATAAAATGGATGTTGAGTGGATAAAATGGATGTAGAGTGGATAAAATGGATGTAGAGTGCATAAAAATGGATGTTGAGTGGATAAAATGGATGTAGAGTGGATAAAATGGATGTAAAGTGGATAAAAATTGTATGTAGAGTGGATAAAATGGATGTAGAGTGGATAAAATGGATGTAGAGTGGATAAAATGGATGTAGAGTGGATAAAAAAGGATGTAGAGTGGATAAAATGGATGTAGAATGAATAAAATGGATGTAAAGTGAATAAAAATGGATGTAGAGTGGATAAAATGGATGTAGAGAGGATAAAATGCATGTAGAGTGGATAAAATGGATGTAGAGTGGATAAAATGGATGTAGAGTGGATAAAAATGGATTTAGAGTGGATATAATGGATGTAGAATAGATAAAAATTTATGTAGAGTGGATAAAAATGGATGTAGATTGGATAAAATGGATGTAGAGTGGATAAAAATGGATGTAGAGTGGATAAAAATGGATGTAGAGTGGATAAAATGGATGTAGAGTGGATAAAATGGATGTAAAGTGGATAAAATGGATGTAGAGTTAATAAAAATGGATGTAGAGTGGAAATAATGGATGTAGAGAGGATAAAATGGATGTAGAGTGGATAAAAATGGATTTAGAGTGGATATAATGGATGTAGAATAGATAAAAATTTATGTAGAGTGGATAAAAATGGATGTAGATTGGATAAAATGGATGTAGAGTGGATAAAAATGGATGTAGAGTGGATAAAAATGGATGTAGAGTGGATAAAATGGATGTAGAGTGGATAAAATGGATGTAGAGTGGATAAAAATAGATGTAGAGAGGATAAAATGGATGTAGAGTGGATAAAAATGGATGTAGAGTGGATAAAAATGGATGTAGAGTGGATAAAATGGATGTAGAGTGGATAAAAATGGATGTAGAGAGGATAAAATGGATGTAGAGTGGATAAAATGGATGTACAGTTAATAAAAATGGATGTAGAGTGGATATAATGGATGTAGAGTTGATAAAATGGATGTAAAGTGGATAAAATGGATGTAGAGTTAATAAAAATGGATGTCGAGTGGAAATAATGGATGTAGAGAGGATAAAATGGATGTAGAGTGGATAAAATGGATGTAGAGTTCATAAAAATGGATGTAGAGTGGATAAAAAAGGATGTAGATTGGATAAAATGGATGTAGAGTGGATAAAAATGGATGTAGAGTGGATAAAAATGGATGTAGAGTGGATAAAAATAGATGTAGAGAGGATAAAATGGATGTAGAGTGGATAAAAATGGATGTAGAGTGGATAAAAATGGATGTAGAGTGGATAAAATGGATGAAGAGTGGATAAAATGGGTGTAAAGTGGATAAAAATGGATGTAGAGTGGATAAAAATGGATGTAGAGTGGATAAAATGGATGTAGATTGGATAAAATGGTTGTAGAGTGGATAAAATGGATGTAGAGTAGATAAAATGGATGTAGAGTTGATAAAAATTGATGTAGAGTCGATAAAATGGATGTAGAGTGGATAAAATGGATGTAGAGTGGATAAAAATGGATGTAGAGCGGATACAAATGGATGTAGAGTAGATAAAATGGGTGTAAAATGGATAAAAATGGATGTAGAGTGGATAAAAATGGATGTAGAGTGGATAAAAATGGATGTAGAGTGGATAAAATGGATGTAGAGGGGATAAAATGGATGTAGAGTGGATAAAATGGATGTCGAGTGGATAAAAATGGATGTAGTGTGGATAAAATGGATGTAGAGTGGATAAAATGGATGTAGAGGGGATAAAATGGATGTAGAGTGGATAAAATGGTTGTAGAGTGGATAAAATGGATGTAGAGTTGATAAAAATGGATGTAGAGAGGATAAAATGGATGTAGAGTGGATAAAATGGATGTACAGTTAATAAAAATGGATGTAGAGTGGAAATAATGGATGTAGAGAGGATAAAATGGATGTAGAGTGGATAAAATGGATGTAGAGTTAATAAAAATGGATGTAGAGTGGATAAAAATGGATGTAGATTGGATAAAATGGATGTAGAGTGGATAAAAATAGATGTAGAGTAGATAAAATGGATGTAGAGTGGATAAAATGGATGTAGAGTTGATAAAATGGATGTAAAGTGGATAAAATGGATGTAGAGTGGAAATAATGGATGTAGAGAGGATAAAATGGATGTAGAGTGGATAAAATGGATGTAGAGTTCATAAAAATGGATGTAGAGTGGATAAAAATGGATGTAGATTGGATAAAATGGATGTAGAGTGGATAAAAATGGATGTGGAGTGGATAAAATGGATGTAGAGTGGATAAAATGGATGTAGAGTGGATAAAAATGGATGTAGATTGGATAAAATGGATGTAGAGTTAATAAAAATGGATGTAGAGTGGATAAAATGGATGTAGATTGGATAAAATGGATGTAGATTGGATAAAATGGATGTAGATTGGATAAAATGGATGTAGAGTGGATAAAAATGGATGTAGAGTATATAAATTGGATGTAGAGTATATAAAATGGATGTACAGTTAATAAAAATGGATGTAGAGTGGAAATAATGGATGTAGAGAGGATAAAATGGATGTAGAGTGGATAAAATGGATGTAGAGTGGATAAAAATGGATTTAGAGGGGATAAAATGGATGTAGAGTGGATAAAATGGATGTCGAGTGGATAAAAATGGATGT
Organism: Pemphredon lugubris; assembly: GCA_933228935.1. Taxonomy (NCBI): domain Eukaryota; kingdom Metazoa; phylum Arthropoda; class Insecta; order Hymenoptera; family Crabronidae; genus Pemphredon; species Pemphredon lugubris. Next base: position 53,859,252 of record OW121816.1, read on the forward strand.
AGTGTGGATAAAATGGATGTAGAGTGGATAAAATGGATGTAGAGGGGATAAAATGGATGTAGAGTGGATAAAATGGTTGTAGAGTGGATAAAATGGATGTAGAGTTGATAAAAATGGATGTAGAGAGGATAAAATGGATGTAGAGTGGATAAAATGGATGTACAGTTAATAAAAATGGATGTAGAGTGGAAATAATGGATGTAGAGAGGATAAAATGGATGTAGAGTGGATAAAATGGATGTAGAGTGGATAAAAATGGATTTAGAGGGGATAAAATGGATGTAGAGTGGATAAAATGGATGTCGAGTGGATAAAAATGGATGTAGTGTGGATAAAATGGATGTAGAGTGGATAAAATGGATGTAGAGGGGATAAAATGGATGTAGAGTGGATAAAATGGTTGTAGAGTGGATAAAATGGATGTAGAGTTGATAAAAATGGATGTAGAGAGGATAAAATGGATGTAGAGTGGATAAAATGGATGTACAGTTAATAAAAATGGATGTAGAGTGGAAATAATGGATGTAGAGAGGATAAAATGGATGTAGAGTGGATAAAATGGATGTAGAGTTAATAAAAATGGATGTAGAGTGGATAAAAATGGATGTAGATTGGATAAAATGGATGTAGAGTGGATAAAAATAGATGTAGAGTATATAAATTGGATGTAGAGTATATAAAATGGATGTAGAGTGGATAAAAATGGATGTAGATTGGATAAAATGGATGTAGAGTGGATAAAAATGGATGTAGAGTATATAAATTGGATGTAGAGTATATAAAATGGATGTAGAGTGGATAAAAATGGATGTCGAGTGGATAAAATGGATGTAGAGTTCATAAAAATGGATGTAGAGTGGATAAAAATGGATGTAGATTGGATAAAATGGATGTAGAGTGGATAAAATGGATGTAGAGTGGATAAAATGGTTGTAGAGTGGATAAAATGGATGTAGAGTGGATAAAATGGATGTAGAATGAATAAAATGGATGTAAAGTGAATAAAAATGGATGTAGAGTGGATAAAATGGATGTAGAGAGGATAAAATGCATGTAGAGTGGATAAAATGGATGTAGAGTGGATAAAATGGATGTAGAGTGGATAAAAATGGATTTAGAGTGGATATAATGGATGTAGAATAGATAAAAATTTATGTAGAGTGGATAAAAATGGATGTAGATTGGATAAAATGGATGTAGAGTGGATAAAAATGGATGTAGAGTGGATAAAATGGATGTAGAGTGGATAAAATGGTTGTAGAGTGGATAAAATGGATGTAGAGTGGATAAAAATAGATGTAGAGAGGATAAAATGGATGTAGAGTGGATAAAAATGGATGTAGAGTGGATAAAAATGGATGTAGAGTGGATAAAATGGATGTAGAGTGGATAAAAATGGATGTAGAGAGGATAAAATGGATGTAGAGTGGATAAAATGGATGTACAGTTAATAAAAATGGATGTAGAGTGGATATAATGGATGTAGAGTTGATAAAATGGATGTAAAGTGGATAAAATGGATGTAGAGTTAATAAAAATGGATGTCGAGTGGAAATAATGGATGTAGAGAGGATAAAATGGATGTAGAGTGGATAAAATGGATGTAGAGTTCATAAAAATGGATGTAGAGTGGATAAAAATGGATGTAGATTGGATAAAATGGATGTAGAGTGGATAAAAATGGATGTAGAGTGGATAAAAATGGATGTAGAGTGGATAAAAATAGATGTAGAGAGGATAAAATGGATGTAGAGTGGATAAAAATGGATGTAGAGTGGATAAAAATGGATGTAGAGTGGATAAAATGGATGTAGAGTGGATAAAATGGGTGTAAAGTGGATAAAAATGGATGTAGAGTGGATAAAAATGGATGTAGAGTGGATAAAATGGATGTAGATTGGATAAAATGGTTGTAGAGTGGATAAAATGGATGTAGAGTAGATAAAATGGATGTAGAGTTGATAAAAATTGATGTAGAGTCGATAAAATGGATGTAGAGTGGATAAAATGGATGTAGAGTGGATAAAAATGGATGTAGAGCGGATACAAATGGATGTAGAGTAGATAAAATGGGTGTAAAATGGATAAAAATGGATGTAGAGTGGATAAAAATGGATGTAGAGTGGATAAAAATGGATGTAGAGTGGATAAAATGGATGTAGAGGGGATAAAATGGATGTAGAGTGGATAAAATGGATGTCGAGTGGATAAAAATGGATGTAGTGTGGATAAAATGGATGTAGAGTGGATAAAATGGATGTAGAGGGGATAAAATGGATGTAGAGTGGATAAAATGGTTGTAGAGTGGATAAAATGGATGTAGAGTTGATAAAAATGGATGTAGAGAGGATAAAATGGATGTAGAGTGGATAAAATGGATGTACAGTTAATAAAAATGGATGTAGAGTGGAAATAATGGATGTAGAGAGGATAAAATGGATGTAGAGTGGATAAAATGGATGTAGAGTTAATAAAAATGGATGTAGAGTGGATAAAAATGGATGTAGATTGGATAAAATGGATGTAGAGTGGATAAAAATAGATGTAGAGTAGATAAAATGGATGTAGAGTGGATAAAATGGATGTAGAGTTGATAAAATGGATGTAAAGTGGATAAAATGGATGTAGAGTGGAAATAATGGATGTAGAGAGGATAAAATGGATGTAGAGTGGATAAAATGGATGTAGAGTTCATAAAAATGGATGTAGAGTGGATAAAAATGGATGTAGATTGGATAAAATGGATGTAGAGTGGATAAAAATGGATGTGGAGTGGATAAAATGGATGTAGAGTGGATAAAAATGGATTTAGAGTGGATATAATGGATGTAGAGTGGATAAAAATGGATGTAGTGTGGATAAAATGGATGTAGAGTGGATAAAATGGATGTAGAGTGGATAAAATGGATGTAGAGGGGATAAAATGGATGTAGAGTGGATAAAATGATTGTAGAGTGGATAAAATGGATGTAGAGTTGATAAAAATGGATGTAGAGAGGATAAAATGGATGTAGAGTGGATAAAATGGATGTACAGTTAATAAAAATGGATGTAGAGTGGAAATAATGGATGTAGAGAGGATAAAATGGATGTAGAGTGGATAAAATGGATGTAGAGTTAATAAAAATGGATGTAGAGTGGATAAAAATGGATGTAGATTGGATAAAATGGATGTAGAGTGGATAAAAATAGATGTAGAGTAGATAAAATGGATGTAGAGTGGATAAAATGGATGTAGAGTTGATAAAATGGATGTAAAGTGGATAAAATGGATGTAGAGTGGAAATAATGGATGTAGAGAGGATAAAATGGATGTAGAGTGGATAAAATGGATGTAGAGTTCATAAAAATGGATGTAGAGTGGATAAAAATGGATGTAGATTGGATAAAATGGATGTAGAGTGGATAAAAATGGATGTGGAGTGGATAAAATGGATGTAGAGTGGATAAAAATGGATTTAGAGTGGATATAATGGATGTAGAGTGGATAAAAATGGATGTAGTGTGGATAAAATGGATGTAGAGTGGATAAAAATGGATGTAGATTGGATAAAATGGATGTAGAGTTAATAAAAATGGATGTAGAGTGGATAAAATGGATGTAGATTGGATAAAATGGATGTAGATTGGATAAAATGGATGTAGATTGGATAAAATGGATGTAGAGTGGATAAAAATGGATGTAGAGTATATAAATTGGATGTAGAGTATATAAAATGGATGTAGAGTGGATAAAATGGATGTAGAGTGGATAAAAATGGATGTAGAGTGGATAAAATGGATGTAGAGTTCATAAAAATGGATGTAGAGTGGATAAAAATGGATGTAGATTGGATAAAATGGATGTAGAGTGGATAAAATGGACGTAGAGTGGATAAAATGGATGTAGAGTGGATAAAAATGGATTTAGAGTGGATATAATGGATGTAGAGTGGATAAAAATGGATGTAGTGTGGATAAAATGGATGTAGAGTGGATAAAAATGGATGTAGATTGGATAAAATGGATGTAGAGTTAATAAAAATGGATGTAGAGTGGATAAAATGGATGTAGATTGGATAAAATGGATGTAGAGTGGATAAAATGGATGTAGAGTGGATAAAATGGTTGTAGAGTGGATAAAATGGATGTAGAGTGGATAAAATGGATGTAGAATGGATAAAATGGATGTTGAGTGGATAAAATGGATGTAGAGTGGATAACAATGGATGTAGAGTGGATAAAATGGATGTAGAGTGGATAAAAATGGATGTAGAGTGGATAAAATGGATGTACAGTTAATAAAAATGGATGTAGAGTGGATATAATGGATGTAGAGTTGATAAAATGGATGTAAAGTGGATAAAATGGATGTAGAGTTAATAAAAATGGATGTAGAGTGGAAATAATGGATGTAGAGTGGATAACAATGGATGTAGAGTGGATAAAAATGGATGTAGAGTGGATAAAAATAGATGTAGAGAGGATAAAATGGATGTAGAGTGGATAAAAATGGATGTAGAGTGGATAAAAATGGATGTAGAGTGGATAAAATGGATGAAGAGTGGATAAAATGGGTGTAAAGTGGATAAAAATGGATGTAGAGTGGATAAAAATGGATGTAGAGTGGATAAAATGGATGTAGATTGGATAAAATGGTTGTAGAGTGGATAAAATGGATGTAGAGTAGATAAAATGGATGTAGAGTTGATAAAAATTGATGTAGAGTCGATAAAATGGATGTAGAGTGGATAAAATGGATGTAGAGTGGATAAAAATGGATGTAGAGCGGATACAAATGGATGTAGAGTAGATAAAATGGGTGTAAAATGGATAAAAATGGATGTAGAGTGGATAAAAATGGATGTAGAGTGGATAAAATGGATGTAGAGGGGATAAAATGGATGTAGAGTGGATAAAATGGATGTCGAGTGGATAAAAATGGATGTAGTGTGGATAAAATGGATGTAGAGTGGATAAAATGGATGTAGAGGGGATAAAATGGATGTAGAGTGGATAAAATGGTTGTAGAGTGGATAAAATGGATGTAGAGTTGATAAAAATGGATGTAGAGAGGATAAAATGGATGTAGAGTGGATAAAATGGATGTACAGTTAATAAAAATGGATGTAGAGTGGAAATAATGGATGTAGAGAGGATAAAATGGATGTAGAGTGGATAAAATGGATGTAGAGTTCATAAAAATGGATGTAGAGTGGATAAAAATGGATGTAGATTGGATAAAATGGATGTAGAGTGGATAAAAATGGATGTAGAGTAGATAAAATGGATGTAGAGTGGATAAAATGGATGTAGAGTTGATAAAATGGATGTAAAGTGGATAAAATGGATGTAGAGTTAATAAAAATGGATGTAGAGTGGAAATAATGGATGTAGAGAGGATAAAATGGATGTAGAGTGGATAAAATGGATGTAGAGTTCATAAAAATGGATGTAGAGTGGATAAAAATGGATGTAGATTGGATAAAATGGATGTAGAGTGGATAAAAATGGATGTGGAGTGGATAAAATGGATGTAGAGTGGATAAAAATGGATTTAGAGTGGATATAATGGATGTAGAGTGGATAAAAATGGATGTAGTGTGGATAAAATGGATGTAGAGTGGATAAAAATGGATGTAGATTGGATAAAATGGATGTAGAGTTAATAAAAATGGATGTAGAGTGGATAAAATGGATGTAGATTGGATAAAATGGATGTAGATTGGATAAAATGGATGTAGATTGGATAAAATGGATGTAGAGTGGATAAAAATGGATGTAGAGTATATAAATTGGATGTAGAGTATATAAAATGGATGTAGAGTGGATAAAAATGGATGTAGATTGGATAAAATGGATGTAGAGTGGATAAAAATGGATGTAGAGTATATAAATTGGATGTAGAGTATATAAAATGGATGTAGAGTGGATAAAAATGGATGTCGAGTGGATGAAATGGATGTAGAGTTCATAAAAATGGATGTAGAGTGGATAAAAATGGATGTAGATTGGATAAAATGGATGTGGAGTGGATAAAATGGATGTTGAGTGGATAAAATGGATGTAGAGTGGATAAAATGGATGTAGAGTGGATAAAAATGGATGTAGATTGGATAAAATGGATGTAGAGTGGATAAAAATGGATGTAGAGTATATAAATTGGATGTAGAGTATATAAAATGGATGTAGAGTGGGTAAAAATGGATGTCGAGTGGATAAAATGGATGTAGAGTTCATAAAAATGGATGTAGAGTGGATAAAAATGGATGTAGATTGGATAAAATGGATGTAGAGTGGATAAAATGGATGTAGAGTGGATAAAATGGTTGTAGAGTGGATAAAATGGATGTAGAGTGGATAAAATGGATGTAGAATGGATAAAATGGATGTTGAGTGGATAAAATGGATGTAGAGTGGATAACAATGGATGTAGAGTGGATAAAATGGATGTAGAGTGGATAAAAATGGATGTAGAGTGGATAAAATGGATGTACAGTTAATAAAAATGGATGTAGAGTGGATATAATGGATGTAGAGTTGATAAAATGGATGTAAAGTGGATAAAATGGATGTAGAGTTAATAAAAATGGATTTAGAGTGGATATAATGGATGTAGAGTGGATAAAAATGGATGTAGTGTGGATAAAATGGATGTAGAGTGGATAAAAATGGATGTAGATTGGATAAAATGGATGTAGAGTTAATAAAAATGGATGTAGAGTGGATAAAATGGATGTAGATTGGATAAAATGGATGTAGATTGGATAAAATGGATGTAGATTGGATAAAATGGATGTAGAGTGGATAAAAATGGATGTAGAGTATATAAATTGGATGTAGAGTATATAAAATGGATGTAGAGTGGATAAAAATGGATGTAGATTGGATAAAATGGATGTAGAGTGGATAAAAATGGATGTAGAGTATATAAATTGGATGTAGAGTATATAAAATGGATGTAGAGTGGATAAAAATGGATGTCGAGTGGATAAAATGGATGTAGAGTTCATAAAAATGGATGTAGAGTGGATAAAAATGGATGTAGATTGGATAAAATGGATGTAGAGTGGATAAAAATGGATGTAGAGTATATAAATTGGATGTAGAGTATATAAAATGGATGTAGAGCGGATAAAAATGGATGTAGATTGGATAAAATGGATGTAGAGTGGATAAAAATGGATGTAGAGTATATAAATTGGATGTAGAGTATATAAAATGGATGTAGAGTGGATAAAAATGGATGTCGAGTGGATAAAATGGATGTAGAGTTCATAAAAATGGATGTAGAGTGGATAAAAATGGATGTAGATTGGATAAAATGGATGTAGAGTGGATAAAATGGATGTAGAGTGGATAAAATGGTTGTAGAGTGGATAAAATGGATGTAGAGTGGATAAAATGGATGTAGAATGGATAAAATGGATGTTGAGTGGATAAAATGGATGTAGAGTGGATAACAATGGATGTAGAGTGGATAAAATGGATGTTGAGTGGATAAAATGGATGTAGAGTGGATAACAATGGATGTAGAGTGGATAAAATGGATGTAGATTGGATAAAATGGATGTAGAGTGGATAAAAATGGATGTACAGTGGATAAAAATGGATGTAGAGTGGATAAAAATGGATGTGGAGTGGATAAAATGGATGTTGAGTGGATAAAATGGATGTAGAGTGGATAAAATGGATGTAGAGTGCATAAAAATGGATGTTGAGTGGATAAAATGGATGTAGAGTGGATAAAATGGATGTAAAGTGGATAAAAATTGTATGTAGAGTGGATAAAATGGATGTAGAGTGGATAAAATGGATGTAGAGTGGATAAAATGGATGTAGAGTGGATAAAAAAGGATGTAGAGTGGATAAAATGAATGTAGAATGAATAAAATGGATGTAAAGTGAATAAAAATGGATGTAGAGTGGATAAAATGGATGTAGAGAGGATAAAATGCATGTAGAGTGGATAAAATGGATGTAGAGTGGATAAAATGGATGTAGAGTGGATAAAAATGGATTTAGAGTGGATATAATGGATGTAGAATAGATAAAAATTTATGTAGAGTGGATAAAAATGGATGTAGATTGGATAAAATGGATGTAGAGTGGATAAAAATGGATGTAGAGTGGATAAAATGGATGTAGAGTGGATAAAATGGTTGTAGAGTGGATAAAATGGATGTAGAGTGGATAAAAATAGATGTAGAGAGGATAAAATGGATGTAGAGTGGATAAAAATGGATGTAGAGTGGATAAAAATGGATGTAGCGTGGATAAAATGGATGAAGAGTGGATAAAATGGGTGTAAAGTGGATAAAAATGGATGTAGAGTGGATAAAAATGGATGTAGAGTGGATAAAATGGATGTAGATTGGATAAAATGGTTGTAGAGTGGATAAAATGGATGTAGAGTAGATAAAATGGATGTAGAGTTGATAAAAATTGATGTAGAGTCGATAAAATGGATGTAGAGTGGATAAAATGGATGTAGAGTGGATAAAAATGGATGTAGAGCGGATACAAATGGATGTAGAGTAGATAAAATGGGTGTAAAATGGATAAAAATGGATGTAGAGTGGATAAAAATGGATGTAGAGTGGATAAAATGGATGTAGAGGGGATAAAATGGATGTAGAGTGGATAAAATGGATGTCGAGTGGATAAAAATGGATGTAGTGTGGATAAAATGGATGTAGAGTGGATAAAATGGATGTAGAGGGGATAAAATGGATGTAGAGTGGATAAAATGGTTGTAGAGTGGATAAAATGGATGTAGAGTTGATAAAAATGGATGTAGAGAGGATAAAATGGATGTAGAGTGGATAAAATGGATGTAGAGTAGATAAAATGGATGTAGAGTTGATAAAAATGGATGTAGAGTGGATAAAATGGATGTAGAGTGGATAAAATGGATGTAGAGTGGATAAAAATGGATGTAGAGCGGATACAAATGGATGTAGAGTAGATAAAATGGGTGTAAAATGGATAAAAATGGATGTAGAGTGGATAAAAATGGATGTAGAGTGGATAAAATGGATGTAGAGGGGATAAAATGGATGTAGAGTGGATAAAATGGATGTCGAGTGGATAAAAATGGATGTAGTGTGGATAAAATGGATGTAGAGTGGATAAAATGGATGTAGAGTGGATAAAATGGATGTAGAGTGGATAAAATGGTTGTAGAGTGGATAAAATGGATGTAGAGTTGATAAAAATGGATGTAGAGAGGATAAAATGGATGTAGATTGGATAAAATGGATGTAGATTGGATAAAATGGATGTAGAGTGGATAAAAATGGATGTAGAGTATATAAATTGGATGTAGAGTATATAAAATGGATGTAGAGTGGATAAAAATGGATGTAGATTGGATAAAATGGATGTAGAGTGGATAAAAATGGATGTAGAGTATATAAATTGGATGTAGAGTATATAAAATGGATGTAGAGTGGATAAAAATGGATGTCGAGTGGATAAAATGGATGTAGAGTTCATAAAAATGGATGTAGAGTGGATAAAAATGGATGTAGATTGGATAAAATGGATGTAGAGTGGATAAAATGGATGTAGAGTGGATAAAATGGTTGTAGAGTGGATAAAATGGATGTAGAGTGGATAAAATGGATGTAGAATGGATAAAATGGATGTTGAGTGGATAAAATGGATGTAGAGTGGATAACAATGGATGTAGAGTGGATAAAATGGATGTAGAGTGGATAAAAATGGATGTAGAGTGGATAAAATGGATGTACAGTTAATAAAAATGGATGTAGAGTGGATATAATGGATGTAGAGTTGATAAAATGGATGTAAAGTGGATAAAATGGATGTAGAGTTAATAAAAATGGATGTAGAGTGGAAATAATGGATGTAGAGAGGATAAAATGGATGTAGAGTGGATAAAATGGATGTAGAGTTCATAAAAATGGATGTAGAGTGGATAAAAATGGATGTAGATTGGATAAAATGGATGTAGAGTGGATAAAAATGGATGTACAGTGGATAAAAATGGATGTAGAGTGGATAAAAATGGATGTAGAGTGGATAAAATGGATGTTGAGTGGATAAAATGGATGTAGAGTGGATAAAATGGATGTAGAGTGCATAAAAATGGATGTTGAGTGGATAAAATGGATGTAGAGTGGATAAAATGGATGTAGAGAGGATAAAATGCATGTAGAGTGGATAAAATGGATGTAGAGTGGATAAAATGGATGTAGAGTGGATAAAAATGGATTTAGAGTGGATATAATGGATGTAGAATAGATAAAAATTTATGTAGAGTGGATAAAAATGGATGTAGATTGGATAAAATGGATGTAGAGTGGATAAAAATGGATGTAGAGTGGATAAAATGGATGTAGAGTGGATAAAATGGTTGTAGAGTGGATAAAATGGATGTAGAGTGGATAAAAATAGATGTAGAGAGGATAAAATGGATGTAGAGTGGATAAAAATGGATGTAGAGTGGATAAAAATGGATGTAGAGTGGATAAAATGGATGTAGAGTGGATAAAAATGGATGTAGAGAGGATAAAATGGATGTAGAGTGGATAAAATGGATGTACAGTTAATAATAATGGATGTAGAGTGGATATAATGGATGTAGAGTTGATAAAATGGATGTAAAGTGGATAAAATGGATGTAGAGTTAATAAAAATGGATGTCGAGTGGAAATAATGGATGTAGAGAGGATAAAATGGATGTAGAGTGGATAAAATGGATGTAGAGTTCATAAAAATGGATGTAGAGTGGATAAAAATGGATGTAGAGTGGATAAAATGGATGTAGAGTGGATAAAAATGGATGTAGAGTGGATAAAAATGGATGTAGAGTGGATAAAAATAGATGTAGAGAGGATAAAATGGATGTAGAGTGGATAAAAATGGATGTAGAGTGGATAAAAATGGATGTAGAGTGGATAAAATGGATGAAGAGTGGATAAAATGGGTGTAAAGTGGATAAAAATGGATGTAGAGTGGATAAAAATGGATGTAGAGTGGATAAAATGGATGTAGATTGGATAAAATGGTTGTAGAGTGGATAAAATGGATGTAGAGTAGATAAAATGGATGTAGAGTTGATAAAAATTGATGTAGAGTCGATAAAATGGATGTAGAGTGGATAAAATGGATGTAGAGTGGATAAAAATGGATGTAGAGCGGATACAAATGGATGTAGAGTAGATAAAATGGGTGTAAAATGGATAAAAATGGATGTAGAGTGGATAAAAATGGATGTAGAGTGGATAAAAATGGATGTAGAGTGGATAAAATGGATGTAGAGGGGATAAAATGGATGTAGAGTGGATAAAATGGATGTCGAGTGGATAAAAATGGATGTAGTGTGGATAAAATGGATGTAGAGTGGATAAAATGGATGTAGAGGGGATAAAATGGATGTAGAGTGGATAAAATGGTTGTAGAGTGGATAAAATGGATGTAGAGTTGATAAAAATGGATGTAGAGAGGATAAAAATGGATGTAGAGAGGATAAAATGGATGTAGAGTGGATAAAATGGATGTACAGTTAATAATAATGGATGTAGAGTGGATATAATGGATGTAGAGTTGATAAAATGGATGTAAAGTGGATAAAATGGATGTAGAGTTAATAAAAATGGATGTCGAGTGGAAATAATGGATGTAGAGAGGATAAAATGGATGTAGAGTGGATAAAATGGATGTAGAGTTCATAAAAATGGATGTAGAGTGGATAAAAATGGATGTAGATTGGATAAAATGGATGTAGAGTGGATAAAAATGGATGTAGAGTGGATAAAAATGGATGTAGAGTGGATAAAAATAGATGTAGAGAGGATAAAATGGATGTAGAGTGGATAAAAATGGATGTAGAGTGGATAAAAATGGATGTAGAGTGGATAAAATGGATGAAGAGTGGATAAAATGGGTGTAAAGTGGATAAAAATGGATGTAGAGTGGATAAAAATGGATGTAGAGTGGATAAAATGGATGTAGATTGGATAAAATGGTTGTAGAGTGGATAAAATGGATGTAGAGTAGATAAAATGGATGTAGAGTTGATAAAAATTGATGTAGAGTCGATAAAATGGATGTAGAGTGGATAAAATGGATGTAGAGTGGATAAAAATGGATGTAGAGCGGATAAAAATGGATGTAGAGTAGATAAAATGGGTGTAAAATGGATAAAAATGGATGTAGAGTGGATAAAAATGGATGTAGAGTGGATAAAAATGGATGTAGAGTGGATAAAATGGATGTAGAGGGGATAAAATGGATGTAGAGTGGATAAAATGGATGTCGAGTGGATAAAAATGGATGTAGTGTGGATAAAATGGATGTAGAGTGGATAAAATGGATGTAGAGTGGATAAAATGGATGTAGAGTGGATAAAATGGATGTAGAGTGGATAAAATGGATGTAGAGTTGATAAAAATGGATGTAGAGAGGATAAAATGGATGTAGAGTGGATAAAATGGATGTACAGTTAATAAAAATGGATGTAGAGTGGAAATAATGGATGTAGAGAGGATAAAATGGATGTAGAGTGGATAAAATGGATGTAGAGTTAATAAAAATGGATGTAGAGTGGATAAAAATGGATGTAGATTGGATAAAATGGATGTAGAGTGGATAAAAATAGATGTAGAGTAGATAAAATGGATGTAGAGTGGATAAAATGGATGTAGAGTTGATAAAATGGATGTAAAGTGGATAAAATGGATGTAGAGTGGAAATAATGGATGTAGAGAGGATAAAATGGATGTAGAGTGGATAAAATGGATGTAGAGTTCATAAAAATGGATGTAGAGTGGATAAAAATGGATGTAGATTGGATAAAATGGATGTAGAGTGGATAAAAATGGATGTGGAGTGGATAAAATGGATGTAGAGTGGATAAAAATGGATTTAGAGTGGATATAATGGATGTAGAGTGGATAAAAATGGATGTAGTGTGGATAAAATGGATGTAGAGTGGATAAAAATGGATGTAGATTGGATAAAATGGATGTAGAGTTAATAAAAATGGATGTAGAGTGGATAAAATGGATGTAGATTGGATAAAATGGATGTAGATTGGATAAAATGGATGTAGATTGGATAAAATGGATGTAGAGTGGATAAAAATGGATGTAGAGTATATAAATTGGATGTAGAGTATATAAAATGGATGTAGAGTGGATAAAATGGATGTAGAGTGGATAAAAATGGATGTAGAGTGGATAAAATGGATGTAGAGTTCATAAAAATGGATGTAGAGTGGATAAAAATGGATGTAGATTGGATAAAATGGATGTAGAGTGGATAAAATGGACGTAGAGTGGATAAAATGGATGTAGAGTGGATAAAAATGGATTTAGAGTGGATATAATGGATGTAGAGTGGATAAAAATGGATGTAGTGTGGATAAAATGGATGTAGAGTGGATAAAAATGGATGTAGATTGGATAAAATGGATGTAGAGTTAATAAAAATGGATGTAGAGTGGATAAAATGGATGTAGATTGGATAAAATGGATGTAGATTGGATAAAATGGATGTAGATTGGATAAAATGGATGTAGAGTGGATAAAAATGGATGTAGAGTATATAAATTGGATGTTGAGTATATAAAATGGATGTAGAGTGGATAAAATGGATGTAGAGTGGATAAAAATGGATGTAGAGTGGATAAAATGGATGTAGAATGGATAAAATGGATGTAAAGTGGATAAAAATGGATGTCGAGTGGATAAAATGGATGTAGAGTGGATAAAAATAGATGTAGAGAGGATAAAATGGATGTAGATTGGATAAAATGGATGTAGAGTGGATAAAAATGGATGTAGATTGGATAAAATGGATGTAGAGTGGATAAAAATAGATGTAGAGAGGATAAAATGGAAGTAGAGTGGATAAAAATGGATGTAGAGTGGATAAAAATGGATGTAGAGTGGATAAAAATGGATGTAGATTGGATAAAATGGATGTAGAGTGGATGAAAATGGATGTAGAATATATAAATTGGATGTAGAGTATATAAAATGGATGTAGAGTGGATAAAATGGATGTACATTTAATAAAAATGGATGTAGAGTGGATAAAAATAGATGTAGAGAGGATAAAATGGAAGTAGAGTGGATAAAAATGGATGTAGAGTGGATAAAATGGATGTAGAGTGGATAAAATGGTTGTAGAGTGGATAAAATGGATGTAGAGTGGATAAAAACAGATGTAGAGAGGATAAAATGGATGTAGAGTGGATAAAAATGGATGTAGAGTGGATAAAAATGGATGTAGAGTGGATAAAATGGATGTAGAGTGGATAAAAATGGATGTAGAGAGGATAAAATGGATGTAGAGTGGATAAAATGGATGTAAAGTTAATAAAAATGGATGTAGAGTGGATATAATGGATGTAGAGTTGATAAAATGGATGTAAAGTGGATAAAATGGATGTAGAGTTAATAAAAATGGATGTCGAGTGGAAATAATGGATGTAGAGAGGATAAAATGGATGTAGAGTGGATAAAATGGATGTAGAGTTCATAAAAATGGATGTAGAGTGGATAAAAATGGATGTAGATTGGATAAAATGGATGTAGAGTGGATAAAAATGGATGTAGAGTGGATAAAAATGGATGTAGATTGGATAAAAATAGATGTAGAGAGGATAAAATGGATGTAGAGTGGATAAAAATGGATGTAGAGTGGATAAAAATGGATGTAGAGTGGATAAAATGGATGAAGAGTGGATAAAATGGGTGTAAAGTGGATAAAAATGGATGTAGAGTGGATAAAAATGGATGTAGATTGGATAAAATGGATGTAGAGTGGATAAAAATGGATGTAGAGTGGATAAAATGGATGTAGAGTGGATAAAATGGATGTAGAGTTCATAAAATGGATGTAAAGTGGATAAAATGGATGTAGAGTGGAAATAATGGATGTAGAGAGGATAAAATGGATGTAGAGTGGATAAAATGGATGTAGAGTTCATAAAAATGGATGTAGAGTGGATAAAAATGGATGTAGATTGGATAAAATGGATGTAGAGTGGATAAAAATGGATGTAGAGTGGATAAAATGGATGTAGAGTGGATAAAAATGGATTTAGAGTGGATATAATGGATGTAGAGTGGATAAAAATGGATGTAGTGTGGATAAAATGGATGTAGAGTGGATAAAAATGGATGTAGATTGGATAAAATGGATGTAGAGTTAATAAAAATGGATGTAGAGTGGATAAAATGGATGTAGATTGGATAAAATGGATGTAGATTGGATAAAATGGATGTAGATTGGATAAAATGGATGTAGAGTGGATAAAAATGGATGTAGAGTATATAAATTGGATGTAGAGTATATAAAATGGATGTAGAGTGGATAAAATGGATGTAGAGTGGATAAAAATGGATGTAGAGTGGATAAAATGGATGTAGAGTTCATAAAAATGGATGTAGAGTGGATAAAAATGGATGTAGATTGGATAAAATGGATGTAGAGTGGATAAAATGGACGTAGAGTGGATAAAATGGATGTAGAGTGGATAAAAATGGATTTAGAGTGGATATAATGGATGTAGAGTGGATAAAAATGGATGTAGTGTGGATAAAATGGATGTAGAGTGGATAAAAATGGATGTAGATTGGATAAAATGGATGTAGAGTTAATAAAAATGGATGTAGAGTGGATAAAATGGATGTAGATTGGATAAAATGGATGTAGAGTGGATAAAATGGATGTAGAGTGGATGAAAATGGATGTAGAATATATAAATTGGATGTAGAGTATATAAAATGGATGTAGAGTGGATAAAATGGATGTACATTTAATAAAAATGGATGTAGAGTGGATAAAATGGATGTAAAGTGGATAAAAATGGATGTCGAGTGGATAAAATAGATGTAGAGTGGATAAAAATAGATGTAGAGAGGATAAAATGGAAGTAGAGTGGATAAAAATGGATGTAGAGTGGATAAAAATGGATGTAGAGTGGATAAAATGGATGTAGAGTGGATAAAAATGGATGTAGAGAGGATAAAATGGATGTAGAGTGGATAAAATGGATGTACAGTTAATAAAAATGGATGTAGAGTGGAAATAATGGATGTAGAGAGGATAAAATGGATGTAGAGTGGATAAAATGGATGTAGAGTTCATAAAAATGGATGTAGAGTGGATAAAAATGGATGTAGATTGGATAAAATGGATGTAGATTGGATAAAATGGATGTAGAGTGGATGAAAATGGATGTAGAATATATAAATTGGATGTAGAGTATATAAAATGGATGTAGAGTGGATAAAATGGATGTACATTTAATAAAAATGGATGTAGAGTGGATAAAAATGGATGTAGAGTGGATAAAATGGATGTCAAGTGGATAAAAATGGATGTAGAGTGGATAAAATGGATGTAGAGTAGATAAAATGGATGTAGAGTGGATAAAAATAGATGTAGAGAGGATAAAATGGAAGTAGAGTGGATAAAAATGGATGTAGAGTGGATAAAAATGGATGTAGAGTGGATAAAATGGATGTAGAGTGGATAAAAATGGATGTAGAGAGGATAAAATGGATGTAGAGTGGATAAAATGGATGTACAGTTAATAAAAATGGATGTAGAGTGGAAATAATGGATGTAGAGAGGATAAAATGGATGTAGAGTGGATAAAATGGATGTAGAGTTCATAAAAATGGATGTAGAGTGGATAAAAATGGATGTAGAGTGGATAAAATGGATGTAAAGTGGATAAAAATGGATGTAGAGTGGATAAAATGGATGTAGAGTAGATAAAATGGATGTAGAGTGGATAAAATGGATGTAGAGTTGATAAAATGGATGTAAAGTGGATAAAATGGATGTAGAGTTAATAAAAATGGATGTAGAGTGGATAAAATGGATGTAGAGTTGATAAAAATGGATGTAGAGTGGATAAAAATGGATGTAGATTGGATAAAATGGATGTAGAGTGGATAAAAATGGATGTACAGTGGACAAAAATGGATGTAGAGTATATAAATTGGATGTAGAGTATATAAAATGGATGTAGAGTGGAAATAATGGATGTAGAGTGGATAAAATGGATGTAGAGTTCATAAAAATGGATGTAGAGTGGATAAAAATGGATGTAGATTGGATAAAATGGATGTACAGTGCATAAAATGGACGTAGAGTGGATAAAATGGATGTAGAGTGGATAAAAATGGATTTAGAGTGGATATAATGGATGTAGAGTGGATAAAAATGGATGTAGTGTGGATAAAATGGATGTAGAGTGGATAAAAATCGATGTAGATTGGATAAAATGGATGTAGAGTTAATAAAAATGGATGTAGAGTGGATAAAATGGATGTAGATTGGATAAAATGGATGTAGATTGGATAAAATGGATGTAGATTGGATAAAATGGATGTAGAGTGGATAAAAATGGATGTAGAGTATATAAATTGGATGTAGAGTATATAAAATGGATGTAGAGTGGATAAAAATGGATGTAGATTGGATAAAATGGATGTAGAGTGGATAAAAATGGATGTAGAGTATATAAATTGGATGTAGAGTATATAAAATGGATGTAGAGTGGATAAAAATGGATGTCGAGTGGATAAAATGGATGTAGAGTGGATAAAAATGGATGTAGATTGGATAAAATGGATGTAGAGTGGATAAAAATAGATGTAGAGTAGATAAAATGGATGTAGAGTGGATAAAATGGATGTAGAGTTGATAAAAATGGATGTAGATTGGATAAAATGGATGTAGAGTGGATAAAATGGATGTAGAGTGGATAAAATGGTTGTAGAGTGGATAAAATGGATGTAGAGTTCATAAAAATGGATGTAGAGTGGATAAAAATGGATGTAGATTGGATAAAATGGATGTAGAGTGGATAAAAATGGATGTGGAGTGGATAAAATGGATGTAGAGTGGATAAAAATGGATTTAGAGTGGATATAATGGATGTAGAGTGGATAAAAATGGATGTAGTGTGGATAAAATGGATGTAGAGTGGATAAAAATGGATGTAGATTGGATAAAATGGATGTAGAGTTAATAAAAATGGATGTAGAGTGGATAAAATGGATGTAGATTGGATAAAATGGATGTAGATTGGATAAAATGGATGTAGATTGGATAAAATGGATGTAGAGTGGATAAAAATGGATGTAGAGTATATAAATTGGATGTAGAGTATATAAAATGGATGTAGAGTGGATAAAATGGATGTAGAGTGGATAAAAATGGATGTAGAGTGGATAAAATGGATGTAGAGTTCATAAAAATGGATGTAGAGTGGATAAAAATGGATGTAGATTGGATAAAATGGATGTAGAGTGGATAAAATGGACGTAGAGTGGATAAAATGGATGTAGAGTGGATAAAAATGGATTTAGAGTGGATATAATGGATGTAGAGTGGATAAAAATGGATGTAGTGTGGATAAAATGGATGTAGAGTGGATAAAAATGGATGTAGATTGGATAAAATGGATGTAGAGTTAATAAAAATGGATGTAGAGTGGATAAAATGGATGTAGATTGGATAAAATGGATGTAGAGTGGATAAAATGGATGTAGAGTGGATAAAATGGTTGTAGAGTGGATAAAATGGATGTAGAGTGGATAAAATGGATGTAGAATGGATAAAATGGATGTTGAGTGGATAAAATGGATGTAGAGTGGATAACAATGGATGTAGAGTGGATAAAATGGATGTAGAGTGGATAAAAATGGATGTAGAGTGGATAAAATGGATGTACAGTTAATAAAAATGGATGTAGAGTGGATATAATGGATGTAGAGTTGATAAAATGGATGTAAAGTGGATAAAATGGATGTAGAGTTAATAAAAATGGATGTAGAGTGGAAATAATGGATGTAGAGAGGATAAAATGGATGTAGAGTGGATAAAAATGGATGTAGAGTATATAAATTGGATGTAGAGTATATAAAATGGATGTAGAGTGGAAATAATGGATGTAGAGTGGACAAAATGGATGTAGAGTTCATAAAAATGGATGTAGAGTGGATAAAAATGGATGTAGATTGGATAAAATGGATGTAGAGTGGATAAAATGGACGTAGAGTGGATAAAATGGATGTAGAGTGGATAAAAATGGATTTAGAGTGGATATAATGGATGTAGAGTGGATAAAAATGGATGTAGTGTGGATAAAATGGATGTAGAGTGGATAAAAATGGATGTAGATTGGATAAAATGGATGTAGAGTTAATAAAAATGGATGTAGAGTGGATAAAATGGATATAGATTGGATAAAATGGATGTAGATTGGATAAAATGGATGTAGATTGGATAAAATGGATGTAGAGTGGATAAAAATGGATGTAGAGTATATAAATTGGATGTAGAGTATATAAAATGGATGTAGAGTGGATAAAATGGATGTAGAGTGGATAAAAATGGATGTAGAGTGGATAAAATGGATGTAGAATGGATAAAATGGATGTAAAGTGGATAAAAATGGATGTCGAGTGGATAAAATGGATGTAGAGTGGATAAAAATAGATGTAGAGAGGATAAAATGGATGTAGATTGGATAAAATGGATGTAGAGTTAATAAAAATGGATGTAGAGTGGATAAAATGGATGTAGATTGGATAAAATGGATGTAGATTGGATAAAATGGATGTAGATTGGATAAAATGGATGTAGAGTGGATAAAAATGGATGTAGAGTATATAAATTGGATGTAGAGTATATAAAATGGATGTAGAGTGGATAAAATGGATGTAGAGTGGATAAAAATGGATGTAGAGTGGATAAAATGGATGTAGAGTTCATAAAAATGGATGTAGAGTGGATAAAAATGGATGTAGATTGGATAAAATGGATGTAGAGTGGATAAAATGGACGTAGAGTGGATAAAATGGATGTAGAGTGGATAAAAATGGATTTAGAGTGGATATAATGGATGTAGAGTGGATAAAAATGGATGTAGTGTGGATAAAATGGATGTAGAGTGGATAAAAATGGATGTAGATTGGATAAAATGGATGTAGAGTTAATAAAAATGGATGTAGAGTGGATAAAATGGATGTAGATTGGATAAAATGGATGTAGATTGGATAAAATGGATGTAGATTGGATAAAATGGATGTAGAGTGGATAAAAATGGATGTAGAGTATATAAATTGGATGTAGAGTATATAAAATGGATGTAGAGTGGATAAAATGGATGTAGAGTGGATAAAAATGGATGTAGAGTGGATAAAATGGATGTAGAATGGATAAAATGGATGTAAAGTGGATAAAAATGGATGTCGAGTGGATAAAATGGATGTAGAGTGGATAAAAATAGATGTAGAGAGGATAAAATGGATGTAGATTGGATAAAATGGATGTAGAGTGGATAAAAATGGATGTAGATTGGATAAAATGGATGTAGAGTGGATAAAAATAGATGTAGAGAGGATAAAATGGAAGTAGAGTGGATAAAAATGGATGTAGAGTGGATAAAAATGGATGTAGAGTGGATAAAAATGGATGTAGATTGGATAAAATGGATGTAGAGTGGATGAAAATGGATGTAGAATATATAAATTGGATGTAGAGTATATAAAATGGATGTAGAGTGGATAAAATGGATGTACATTTAATAAAAATGGATGTAGAGTGGATAAAAATAGATGTAGAGAGGATAAAATGGAAGTAGAGTGGATAAAAATGGATGTAGAGTGGATAAAATGGATGTAGAGTGGATAAAATGGTTGTAGAGTGGATAAAATGGATGTAGAGTGGATAAAAATAGATGTAGAGAGGATAAAATGGATGTAGAGTGGATAAAAATGGATGTAGAGTGGATAAAAATGGATGTAGAGTGGATAAAATGGATGTAGAGTGGATAAAAATGGATGTAGAGAGGATAAAATGGATGTAGAGTGGATAAAATGGATGTAAAGTGAATAAAAATGGATGTAGAGTGGATATAATGGATGTAGAGTTGATAAAATGGATGTAAAGTGGATAAAATGGATGTAGAGTTAATAAAAATGGATGTCGAGTGGAAATAATGGATGTAGAGAGGATAAAATGGATGTAGAGTGGATAAAATGGATGTAGAGTTCATAAAAATGGATGTAGAGTGGATAAAAATGGATGTAGATTGGATAAAATGGATGTAGAGTGGATAAAAATGGATGTAGAGTGGATAAAAATGGATGTAGATTGGATAAAAATAGATGTAGAGAGGATAAAATGGATGTAGAGTGGATAAAAATGGATGT
The DNA here is from genome assembly GCA_933228935.1 of Pemphredon lugubris. NCBI lineage: Eukaryota > Metazoa > Arthropoda > Insecta > Hymenoptera > Crabronidae > Pemphredon > Pemphredon lugubris. The sequence goes on from OW121816.1 coordinate 53,880,446, forward strand.
AGAGTGGATAAAAATGGATGTAGAGTGGATAAAATGGATGAAGAGTGGATAAAATGGGTGTAAAGTGGATAAAAATGGATGTAGAGTGGATAAAAATGGATGTAGATTGGATAAAATGGATGTAGAGTGGATAAAAATAGATGTAGAGTAGATAAAATGGATGTAGAGTGGATAAAATGGATGTAGAGTTCATAAAATGGATGTAAAGTGGATAAAATGGATGTAGAGTGGAAATAATGGATGTAGAGAGGATAAAATGGATGTAGAGTGGATAAAATGGATGTAGAGTTCATAAAAATGGATGTAGAGTGGATAAAAATGGATGTAGATTGGATAAAATGGATGTAGAGTGGATAAAAATGGATGTAGAGTGGATAAAATGGATGTAGAGTGGATAAAAATGGATTTAGAGTGGATATAATGGATGTAGAGTGGATAAAAATGGATGTAGTGTGGATAAAATGGATGTAGAGTGGATAAAAATGGATGTAGATTGGATAAAATGGATGTAGAGTTAATAAAAATGGATGTAGAGTGGATAAAATGGATGTAGATTGGATAAAATGGATGTAGATTGGATAAAATGGATGTAGATTGGATAAAATGGATGTAGAGTGGATAAAAATGGATGTAGAGTATATAAATTGGATGTAGAGTATATAAAATGGATGTAGAGTGGATAAAATGGATGTAGAGTGGATAAAAATGGATGTAGAGTGGATAAAATGGATGTAGAGTTCATAAAAATGGATGTAGAGTGGATAAAAATGGATGTAGATTGGATAAAATGGATGTAGAGTGGATAAAATGGACGTAGAGTGGATAAAATGGATGTAGAGTGGATAAAAATGGATTTAGAGTGGATATAATGGATGTAGAGTGGATAAAAATGGATGTAGTGTGGATAAAATGGATGTAGAGTGGATAAAAATGGATGTAGATTGGATAAAATGGATGTAGAGTTAATAAAAATGGATGTAGAGTGGATAAAATGGATGTAGATTGGATAAAATGGATGTAGAGTGGATAAAATGGATGTAGAGTGGATGAAAATGGATGTAGAATATATAAATTGGATGTAGAGTATATAAAATGGATGTAGAGTGGATAAAATGGATGTACATTTAATAAAAATGGATGTAGAGTGGATAAAAATGGATGTAGAGTGGATAAAATGGATGTAAAGTGGATAAAAATGGATGTCGAGTGGATAAAATAGATGTAGAGTGGATAAAAATAGATGTAGAGAGGATAAAATGGAAGTAGAGTGGATAAAAATGGATGTAGAGTGGATAAAAATGGATGTAGAGTGGATAAAATGGATGTAGAGTGGATAAAAATGGATGTAGAGTGGATAAAATGGATGTAGAGTGGATAAAATGGATGTACAGTTAATAAAAATGGATGTAGAGTGGAAATAATGGATGTAGAGAGGATAAAATGGATGTAGAGTGGATAAAATGGATGTAGAGTTCATAAAAATGGATGTAGAGTGGATAAAAATGGATGTAGATTGGATAAAATGGATGTAGATTGGATAAAATGGATGTAGAGTGGATGAAAATGGATGTAGAATATATAAATTGGATGTAGAGTATATAAAATGGATGTAGAGTGGATAAAATGGATGTACATTTAATAAAAATGGATGTAGAGTGGATAAAAATGGATGTAGAGTGGATAAAATGGATGTAAAGTGGATAAAAATGGATGTAGAGTGGATAAAATGGATGTAGAGTAGATAAAATGGATGTAGAGTGGATAAAAATAGATGTAGAGAGGATAAAATGGAAGTAGAGTGGATAAAAATGGATGTAGAGTGGATAAAAATGGATGTAGAGTGGATAAAATGGATGTAGAGTGGATAAAAATGGATGTAGAGAGGATAAAATGGATGTAGAGTGGATAAAATGGATGTACAGTTAATAAAAATGGATGTAGAGTGGAAATAATGGATGTAGAGAGGATAAAATGGATGTAGAGTGGATAAAATGGATGTAGAGTTCATAAAAATGGATGTAGAGTGGATAAAAATGGATGTAGAGTGGATAAAATGGATGTAAAGTGGATAAAAATGGATGTAGAGTGGATAAAATGGATGTAGAGTAGATAAAATGGATGTAGAGTGGATAAAATGGATGTAGAGTTGATAAAATGGATGTAAAGTGGATAAAATGGATGTAGAGTTAATAAAAATGGATGTAGAGTGGATAAAATGGATGTAGAGTTGATAAAAATGGATGTAGAGTGGATAAAAATGGATGTAGATTGGATAAAATGGATGTAGAGTGGATAAAAATGGATGTACAGTGGACAAAAATGGATGTAGAGTATATAAATTGGATGTAGAGTATATAAAATGGATGTAGAGTGGAAATAATGGATGTAGAGTGGATAAAATGGATGTAGAGTTCATAAAAATGGATGTAGAGTGGATAAAAATGGATGTAGATTGGATAAAATGGATGTACAGTGCATAAAATGGACGTAGAGTGGATAAAATGGATGTAGAGTGGATAAAAATGGATTTAGAGTGGATATAATGGATGTAGAGTGGATAAAAATGGATGTAGTGTGGATAAAATGGATGTAGAGTGGATAAAAATGGATGTAGATTGGATAAAATGGATGTAGAGTTAATAAAAATGGATGTAGAGTGGATAAAATGGATGTAGATTGGATAAAATGGATGTAGATTGGATAAAATGGATGTAGATTGGGTAAAATGGATGTAGAGTGGATAAAAATGGATGTAGAGTATATAAATTGGATGTAGAGTATATAAAATGGATGTAGAGTGGATAAAAATGGATGTAGATTGGATAAAATGGATGTAGAGTGGATAAAAATGGATGTAGAGTATATAAATTGGATGTAGAGTATATAAAATGGATGTAGAGTGGATAAAAATGGATGTCGAGTGGATAAAATGGATGTAGAGTGGATAAAAATGGATGTAGATTGGATAAAATGGATGTAGAGTGGATAAAAATAGATGTAGAGTAGATAAAATGGATGTAGAGTGGATAAAATGGATGTAGAGTTGATAAAAATGGATGTAGATTGGATAAAATGGATGTAGAGTGGATAAAATGGATGTAGAGTGGATAAAATGGTTGTAGAGTGGATAAAATGGATGTAGAGTTCATAAAAATGGATGTAGAGTGGATAAAAATGGATGTAGATTGGATAAAATGGATGTAGAGTGGATAAAAATGGATGTGGAGTGGATAAAATGGATGTAGAGTGGATAAAAATGGATTTAGAGTGGATATAATGGATGTAGAGTGGATAAAAATGGATGTAGTGTGGATAAAATGGATGTAGAGTGGATAAAAATGGATGTAGATTGGATAAAATGGATGTAGAGTTAATAAAAATGGATGTAGAGTGGATAAAATGGATGTAGATTGGATAAAATGGATGTAGATTGGATAAAATGGATGTAGATTGGATAAAATGGATGTAGAGTGGATAAAAATGGATGTAGAGTATATAAATTGGATGTAGAGTATATAAAATGGATGTAGAGTGGATAAAATGGATGTAGAGTGGATAAAAATGGATGTAGAGTGGATAAAATGGATGTAGAGTTCATAAAAATGGATGTAGAGTGGATAAAAATGGATGTAGATTGGATAAAATGGATGTAGAGTGGATAAAATGGACGTAGAGTGGATAAAATGGATGTAGAGTGGATAAAAATGGATTTAGAGTGGATATAATGGATGTAGAGTGGATAAAAATGGATGTAGTGTGGATAAAATGGATGTAGAGTGGATAAAAATGGATGTAGATTGGATAAAATGGATGTAGAGTTAATAAAAATGGATGTAGAGTGGATAAAATGGATGTAGATTGGATAAAATGGATGTAGAGTGGATAAAATGGATGTAGAGTGGATAAAATGGTTGTAGAGTGGATAAAATGGATGTAGAGTGGATAAAATGGATGTAGAATGGATAAAATGGATGTTGAGTGGATAAAATGGATGTAGAGTGGATAACAATGGATGTAGAGTGGATAAAATGGATGTAGAGTGGATAAAAATGGATGTAGAGTGGATAAAAATGGATGTAGAGTATATAAATTGGATGTAGAGTATATAAAATGGATGTAGAGTGGAAATAATGGATGTAGAGTGGACAAAATGGATGTAGAGTTCATAAAAATGGATGTAGAGTGGATAAAAATGGATGTAGATTGGATAAAATGGATGTAGAGTGGATAAAAATGGATGTAGATTGGATAAAATGGATGTAGAGTGGATAAAATGGACGTAGAGTGGATAAAATGGATGTAGAGTGGATAAAAATGGATTTAGAGTGGATATAATGGATGTAGAGTGGATAAAAATGGATGTAGTGTGGATAAAATGGATGTAGAGTGGATAAAAATGGATGTAGATTGGATAAAATGGATGTAGAGTTAATAAAAATGGATGTAGAGTGGATAAAATGGATGTAGATTGGATAAAATGGATGTAGATTGGATAAAATGGATGTAGATTGGATAAAATGGATGTAGAGTGGATAAAAATGGATGTAGAGTGGATATAATGGATGTAGAGTGGATAAAATGGATGTAGAGTGGATAAAATGGTTGTAGAGTGGATAAAATGGATGTAGAGTTCATAAAAATGGATGTAGAGTGGATAAAAATGGATGTAGATTGGATAAAATGGATGTAGAGTGGATAAAAATGGATGTGGAGTGGATAAAATGGATGTAGAGTGGATAAAAATGGATTTAGAGTGGATATAATGGATGTAGAGTGGATAAAAATGGATGTAGTGTGGATAAAATGGATGTAGAGTGGATAAAAATGGATGTAGATTGGATAAAATGGATGTAGAGTTAATAAAAATGGATGTAGAGTGGATAAAATGGATGTAGATTGGATAAAATGGATGTAGATTGGATAAAATGGATGTAGATTGGATAAAATGGATGTAGAGTGGATAAAAATGGATGTAGAGTATATAAATTGGATGTAGAGTATATAAAATGGATGTAGAGTGGATAAAATGGATGTAGAGTGGATAAAATGGATGTAAAGTGGATAAAAATGGATGTCGAGTGGATAAAATAGATGTAGAGTGGATAAAAATAGATGTAGAGAGGATAAAATGGAAGTAGAGTGGATAAAAATGGATGTAGAGTGGATAAAGTGGATGTAGAGTGGATAAAATGGATGTAGAGTGGATAAAAATGGATGTAGAGAGGATAAAATGGATGTAGAGTGGATAAAATGGATGTACAGTTAATAAAAATGGATGTAGAGTGGAAATAATGGATGTAGAGAGGATAAAATGGATGTAGAGTGGATAAAATGGATGTAGAGTTCATAAAAATGGATGTAGAGTGGATAAAAATGGATGTAGATTGGATAAAATGGATGTAGATTGGATAAAATGGATGTAGAGTGGATGAAAATGGATGTAGAATATATAAATTGGATGTAGAGTATATAAAATGGATGTAGAGTGGATAAAATGGATGTACATTTAATAAAAATGGATGTAGAGTGGATAAAAATGGATGTAGAGTGGATAAAATGGATGTAAAGTGGATAAAAATGGATGTAGAGTGGATAAAATGGATGTAGAGTAGATAAAATGGATGTAGAGTGGATAAAAATAGATGTAGAGAGGATAAAATGGAAGTAGAGTGGATAAAAATGGATGTAGAGTGGATAAAAATGGATGTAGAGTGGATAAAATGGATGTAGAGTGGATAAAAATGGATGTAGAGAGGATAAAATGGATGTAGAGTGGATAAAATGGATGTACAGTTAATAAAAATGGATGTAGAGTGGAAATAATGGATGTAGAGAGGATAAAATGGATGTAGAGTGGATAAAATGGATGTAGAGTTCATAAAAATGGATGTAGAGTGGATAAAAATGGATGTAGAGTGGATAAAATGGATGTAAAGTGGATAAAAATGGATGTAGAGTGGATAAAATGGATGTAGAGTAGATAAAATGGATGTAGAGTGGATAAAATGGATGTAGAGTTGATAAAATGGATGTAAAGTGGATAAAATGGATGTAGAGTTAATAAAAATGGATGTAGAGTGGATAAAATGGATGTAGAGTTGATAAAAATGGATGTAGAGTGGATAAAAATGGATGTAGATTGGATAAAATGGATGTAGAGTGGATAAAAATGGATGTACAGTGGACAAAAATGGATGTAGAGTATATAAATTGGATGTAGAGTATATAAAATGGATGTAGAGTGGATAATAATGGATGTAGAGTGGATAAAATGGATGTAGAGTTCATAAAAATGGATGTAGAGTGGATAAAAATGGATGTAGATTGGATAAAATGGATGTACAGTGCATAAAATGGACGTAGAGTGGATAAAATGGATGTAGAGTGGATAAAAATGGATTTAGAGTGGATATAATGGATGTAGAGTGGATAAAAATGGATGTAGTGTGGATAAAATGGATGTAGAGTGGATAAAAATGGATGTAGATTGGATAAAATGGATGTAGAGTTAATAAAAATGGATGTAGAGTGGATAAAATGGATGTAGATTGGATAAAATGGATGTAGATTGGATAAAATGGATGTAGATTGGATAAAATGGATGTAGAGTGGATAAAAATGGATGTAGAGTATATAAATTGGATGTAGAGTATATAAAATGGATGTAGAGTGGATAAAAATGGATGTAGATTGGATAAAATGGATGTAGAGTGGATAAAAATGGATGTAGAGTATATAAATTGGATGTAGAGTATATAAAATGGATGTAGAGTGGATAAAAATGGATGTCGAGTGGATAAAATGGATGTAGAGTGGATAAAAATGGATGTAGATTGGATAAAATGGATGTAGAGTGGATAAAAATAGATGTAGAGTAGATAAAATGGATGTAGAGTGGATAAAATGGATGTAGAGTTGATAAAAATGGATGTAGATTGGATAAAATGGATGTAGAGTGGATAAAATGGATGTAGAGTGGATAAAATGGTTGTAGAGTGGATAAAATGGATGTAGAGTTCATAAAAATGGATGTAGAGTGGATAAAAATGGATGTAGATTGGATAAAATGGATGTAGAGTGGATAAAAATGGATGTGGAGTGGATAAAATGGATGTAGAGTGGATAAAAATGGATTTAGAGTGGATATAATGGATGTAGAGTGGATAAAAATGGATGTAGTGTGGATAAAATGGATGTAGAGTGGATAAAAATGGATGTAGATTGGATAAAATGGATGTAGAGTTAATAAAAATGGATGTAGAGTGGATAAAATGGATGTAGATTGGATAAAATGGATGTAGATTGGATAAAATGGATGTAGATTGGATAAAATGGATGTAGAGTGGATAAAAATGGATGTAGAGTATATAAATTGGATGTAGAGTATATAAAATGGATGTAGAGTGGATAAAATGGATGTAGAGTGGATAAAAATGGATGTAGAGTGGATAAAATGGATGTAGAGTTCATAAAAATGGATGTAGAGTGGATAAAAATGGATGTAGATTGGATAAAATGGATGTAGAGTGGATAAAATGGACGTAGAGTGGATAAAATGGATGTAGAGTGGATAAAAATGGATTTAGAGTGGATATAATGGATGTAGAGTGGATAAAAATGGATGTAGTGTGGATAAAATGGATGTAGAGTGGATAAAAATGGATGTAGATTGGATAAAATGGATGTAGAGTTAATAAAAATGGATGTAGAGTGGATAAAATGGATGTAGATTGGATAAAATGGATGTAGAGTGGATAAAATGGATGTAGAGTGGATAAAATGGTTGTAGAGTGGATAAAATGGATGTAGAGTGGATAAAATGGATGTAGAATGGATAAAATGGATGTTGAGTGGATAAAATGGATGTAGAGTGGATAACAATGGATTTAGAGTGGATAAAATGGATGTAGAGTGGATAAAAATGGATGTAGAGTGGATAAAATGGATGTACAGTTAATAAAAATGGATGTAGAGTGGATATAATGGATGTAGAGTTGATAAAATGGATGTAAAGTGGATAAAATGGATGTAGAGTTAATAAAAATGGATGTAGAGTGGAAATAATGGATGTAGAGAGGATAAAATGGATGTAGAGTGGATAAAAATGGATGTAGAGTATATAAATTGGATGTAGAGTATATAAAATGGATGTAGAGTGGAAATAATGGATGTAGAGTGGACAAAATGGATGTAGAGTTCATAAAAATGGATGTAGAGTGGATAAAAATGGATGTAGATTGGATAAAATGGATGTAGAGTGGATAAAATGGACGTAGAGTGGATAAAATGGATGTAGAGTGGATAAAAATGGATTTAGAGTGGATATAATGGATGTAGAGTGGATAAAAATGGATGTAGTGTGGATAAAATGGATGTAGAGTGGATAAAAATGGATGTAGATTGGATAAAATGGATGTAGAGTTAATAAAAATGGATGTAGAGTGGATAAAATGGATGTAGATTGGATAAAATGGATGTAGATTGGATAAAATGGATGTAGATTGGATAAAATGGATGTAGAGTGGATAAAAATGGATGTAGAGTATATAAATTGGATGTAGAGTATATAAAATGGATGTAGAGTGGATAAAATGGATGTAGAGTGGATAAAAATGGATGTAGAGTGGATAAAATGGATGTAGAATGGATAAAATGGATGTAAAGTGGATAAAAATGGATGTCGAGTGGATAAAATGGATGTAGAGTGGATAAAAATAGATGTAGAGAGGATAAAATGAATGTAGATTGGATAAAATGGATGTAGAGTGGATAAAAATGGATGTAGATTGGATAAAATGGATGTAGAGTTGATAAAATGGATGTAAAGTGGATAAAATGGATGTAGAGTTAATAAAAATGGATGTAGAGTGGATAAAATGGATGTAGAGTTGATAAAAATGGATGTAGAGTGGATAAAAATGGATGTAGATTGGATAAAATGGATGTAGAGTGGATAAAAATGGATGTACAGTGGACAAAAATGGATGTAGAGTATATAAATTGGATGTAGAGTATATAAAATGGATGTAGAGTGGAAATAATGGATGTACATTTAATAAAAATGGATGTAGAGAGGATAAAAATGGATGTAGAGTGGATAAAATGGATGTAAAGTGGATAAAAATGGATGTCGAGTGGATAAAATAGATGTAGAGAGGATAAAATGGATGTAGAGTGGATAAAATGGATGTACAGTTAATAAAAATGGATGTAGAGTGGAAATAATGGATGTAGAGAGGATAAAATGGATGTAGAGTGGATAAAATGGATGTAGAGTTCATAAAAATGGATGTAGAGTGGATAAAAATGGATGTAGATTGGATAAAATGGATGTAGATTGGATAAAATGGATGTAGAGTGGATGAAAATGGATGTAGAATATATAAATTGGATGTAGAGTATATAAAATGGATGTAGAGTGGATAAAATGGATGTACATTTAATAAAAATGGATGTAGAGTGGATAAAAATGGATGTAGAGTGGATAAAATGGATGTAAAGTGGATAAAAATGGATGTAGAGTGGATAAAATGGATGTAGAGTAGATAAAATGGATGTAGAGTGGATAAAAATAGATGTAGAGAGGATAAAATGGAAGTAGAGTGGATAAAAATGGATGTAGAGTGGATAAAAATGGATGTAGAGTGGATAAAATGGATGTAGAGTGGATAAAAATGGATGTAGAGAGGATAAAATGGATGTAGAGTGGATAAAATGGATGTACAGTTAATAAAAATGGATGTAGAGTGGAAATAATGGATGTAGAGAGGATAAAATGGATGTAGAGTGGATAAAATGGATGTAGAGTTCATAAAAATGGATGTAGAGTGGATAAAAATGGATGTAGAGTGGATAAAATGGATGTAAAGTGGATAAAAATGGATGTAGAGTGGATAAAATGGATGTAGAGTAGATAAAATGGATGTAGAGTGGATAAAATGGATGTAGAGTTGATAAAATGGATGTAAAGTGGATAAAATGGATGTAGAGTTAATAAAAATGGATGTAGAGTGGATAAAATGGATGTAGAGTTGATAAAAATGGATGTAGAGTGGATAAAAATGGATGTAGATTGGATAAAATGGATGTAGAGTGGATAAAAATGGATGTACAGTGGACAAAAATGGATGTAGAGTATATAAATTGGATGTAGAGTATATAAAATGGATGTAGAGTGGAAATAATGGATGTAGAGTGGATAAAATGGATGTAGAGTTCATAAAAATGGATGTAGAGTGGATAAAAATGGATGTAGATTGGATAAAATGGATGTACAGTGGATAAAATGGACGTAGAGTGGATAAAATGGATGTAGAGTGGATAAAAATGGATTTAGAGTGGATATAATGGATGTAGAGTGGATAAAAATGGATGTAGTGTGGATAAAATGGATGTAGAGTGGATAAAAATGGATGTAGATTGGATAAAATGGATGTAGAGTTAATAAAAATGGATGTAGAGTGGATAAAATGGATGTAGATTGGATAAAATGGATGTAGATTGGATAAAATGGATGTAGATTGGATAAAATGGATGTAGAGTGGATAAAAATGGATGTAGAGTATATAAATTGGATGTAGAGTATATAAAATGGATGTAGAGTGCATAAAAATGGATGTAGATTGGACAAAATGGATGTAGAGTGGATAAAAATGGATGTAGAGTATATAAATTGGATGTAGAGTATATAAAATGGATGTAGAGTGGATAAAAATGGATGTCGAGTGGATAAAATGGATGTAGAGTGGATAAAAATGGATGTAGATTGGATAAAATGGATGTAGAGTGGATAAAAATAGATGTAGAGTAGATAAAATGGATGTAGAGTGGATAAAATGGATGTAGAGTTGATAAAAATGGATGTAGATTGGATAAAATGGATGTAGAGTGGATAAAATGGATGTAGAGTGGATAAAATGGTTGTAGAGTGGATAAAATGGATGTAGAGTTCATAAAAATGGATGTAGAGTGGATAAAAATGGATGTAGATTGGATAAAATGGATGTAGAGTGGATAAAAATGGATGTGGAGTGGATAAAATGGATGTAGAGTGGATAAAAATGGATTTAGAGTGGATATAATGGATGTAGAGTGGATAAAAATGGATGTAGTGTGGATAAAATGGATGTAGAGTGGATAAAAATGGATGTAGATTGGATAAAATGGATGTAGAGTTAATAAAAATGGATGTAGAGTGGATAAAATGGATGTAGATTGGATAAAATGGATGTAGATTGGATAAAATGGATGTAGATTGGATAAAATGGATGTAGAGTGGATAAAAATGGATGTAGAGTATATAAATTGGATGTAGAGCATATAAAATGGATGTAGAGTGGATAAAATGGATGTAGAGTGGATAAAAATGGATGTAGAGTGGATAAAATGGATGTAGAGTTCATAAAAATGGATGTAGAGTGGATAAAAATGGATGTAGATTGGATAAAATGGATGTAGAGTGGATAAAATGGACGTAGAGTGGATAAAATGGATGTAGGGTGGATAAAAATGGATTTAGAGTGGATATAATGGATGTAGAGTGGATAAAAATGGATGTAGTGTGGATAAAATGGATGTAGAGTGGATAAAAATGGATGTAGATTGGATAAAATGGATGTAGAGTTAATAAAAATGGATGTAGAGTGGATAAAATGGATGTAGATTGGATAAAATGGATGTAGAGTGGATAAAATGGATGTAGAGTGGATAAAATGGATGTAGAGTGGATAAAAATGGATGTAGAGTGGATAAAATGGATGTAGAATGGATAAAATGGATGTAAAGTGGATAAAAATGGATGTCGAGTGGATAAAATGGATGTAGAGTGGATAAAAATAGATGTAGAGAGGATAAAATGGATGTAGATTGGATAAAATGGATGTAGAGTGGATAAAAATGGATGTAGATTGGATAAAATGGATGTAGAGTTGATAAAATGGATGTAAAGTGGATAAAATGGATGTAGAGTTAATAAAAATGGATGTAGAGTGGATAAAATGGATGTAGAGTTGATAAAAATGGATGTAGAGTGGATAAAAATGGATGTAGATTGGATAAAATGGATGTAGAGTGGATAAAAATGGATGTACAGTGGACAAAAATGGATGTAGAGTATATAAATTGGATGTAGAGTATATAAAATGGATGTAGAGTGGAAATAATGGATGTACATTTAATAAAAATGGATGTAGAGAGGATAAAAATGGATGTAGAGTGGATAAAATGGATGTAAAGTGGATAAAAATGGATGTCGAGTGGATAAAATAGATGTAGAGTGGATAAAAATAGATGTAGAGAGGATAAAATGGAAGTAGAGTGGATAAAAATGGATGTAGAGTGGATAAAAATGGATGTAGAGTGGATAAAATGGATGTAGAGTGGATAAAAATGGATGTAGAGAGGATAAAATGGATGTAGAGTGGATAAAATGGATGTACAGTTAATAAAAATGGATGTAGAGTGGAAATAATGGATGTAGAGAGGATAAAATGGATGTAGAGTGGATAAAATGGATGTAGAGTTCATAAAAATGAATGTAGAGTGGATAAAAATGGATGTAGATTGGATAAAATGGATGTAGATTGGATAAAATGGATGTACAGTTAATAAAAATGGATGTAGAGTGGAAATAATGGATGTAGAGAGGATAAAATGGATGTAGAGTGGATAAAATGGATGTAGAGTTCATAAAAATGGATGTAGAGTGGATAAAAATGGATGTAGAGTGGATAAAATGGATGTAAAGTGGATAAAAATGGATGTAGAGTGGATAAAATGGATGTAGAGTAGATAAAATGGATGTAGAGTGGATAAAATGGATGTAGAGTTGATAAAATGGATGTAAAGTGGATAAAATGGATGTAGAGTTAATAAAAATGGATGTAGAGTGGATAAAATGGATGTAGAGTTGATAAAAATGGATGTAGAGTGGATAAAAATGGATGTAGATTGGATAAAATGGATGTAGAGTGGATAAAAATGGATGTACAGTGGACAAAAATGGATGTAGAGTATATAAATTGGATGTAGAGTATATAAAATGGATGTAGAGTGGAAATAATGGATGTAGAGTGGATAAAATGGATGTAGAGTTCATAAAAATGGATGTAGAGTGGATAAAAATGGATGTAGATTGGATAAAATGGATGTACAGTGGATAAAATGGACGTAGAGTGGATAAAATGGATGTAGAGTGGATAAAAATGGATTTAGAGTGGATATAATGGATGTAGAGTGGATAAAAATGGATGTAGTGTGGATAAAATGGATGTAGAGTGGATAAAAATGGATGTAGATTGGATAAAATGGATGTAGAGTTAATAAAAATGGATGTAGAGTGGATAAAATGGATGTAGATTGGATAAAATGGATGTAGATTGGATAAAATGGATGTAGATTGGATAAAATGGATGTAGAGTGGATAAAAATGGATGTAGAGTGGATAAAATGGATGTAGAGTGGATAAAAATGGATGTAGAGTGGATAAAATGGATGTACAGTTAATAAAAATGGATGTAGAGTGGATATAATGGATGTAGAGTTGATAAAATGGATGTAAAGTGGATAAAATGGATGTAGAGTTAATAAAAATGGATGTAGAGTGGAAATAATGGATGTAGAGAGGATAAAATGGATGTAGAGTGGATAAAAATGGATGTAGAGTATATAAATTGGATGTAGAGTATATAAAATGGATGTAGAGTGGAAATAATGGATGTAGAGTGGATAAAATGGATGTAGAGTTCATAAAAATGGATGTAGAGTGGATAAAAATGGATGTAGATTGGATAAAATGGATGTAGAGTGGATAAAATGGACGTAGAGTGGATAAAATGGATGTAGAGTGGATAAAAATGGATTTAGAGTGGATATAATGGATGTAGAGTGGATAAAAATGGATGTAGTGTGGATAAAATGGATGTAGAGTGGATAAAAATGGATGTAGATTGGATAAAATGGATGTAGAGTTAATAAAAATGGATGTAGAGTGGATAAAATGGATGTAGATTGGATAAAATGGATGTAGATTGGATAAAATGGATGTAGATTGGATAAAATGGATGTAGAGTGGATAAAAATGGATGTAGAGTATATAAATTGGATGTAGAGTATATAAAATGGATGTAGAGTGGATAAAATGGATGTAGAGTGGATAAAAATGGATGTAGAGTGGATAAAATGGATGTAGAATGGATAAAATGGATGTAAAGTGGATAAAAATGGATGTCGAGTGGATAAAATGGATGTAGAGTGGATAAAAATAGATGTAGAGAGGATAAAATGGATGTAGATTGGATAAAATGGATGTAGAGTGGATAAAAATGGATGTAGATTGGATAAAATGGAAGTAGAGTGGATAAAAATGGATGTAGAGTGGATAAAAATGGATGTAGAGTGGATAAAAATGGATGTAGATTGGATAAAATGGATGTAGAGTGGATGAAAATGGATGTAGAATATATAAATTGGATGTAGAGTATATAAAATGGATGTAGAGTGGATAAAATGGATGTACATTTAATAAAAATGGATGTAGAGAGGATAAAAATGGATGTAGAGTGGATAAAATGGATGTAAAGTGGATAAAAATGGATGTCGAGTGGATAAAATAGATGTAGAGTGGATAAAAATAGATGTAGAGAGGATAAAATGGAAGTAGAGTGGATAAAAATGGATGTAGAGTGGATAAAAATGGATGTAGACTGGATAAAATGGATGTAGAGTGGATAAAAATGGATGTAGAGAGGATAAAATGGATGTAGAGTGGATAAAATGGATGTACAGTTAATAAAAATGGATGTAGAGTGGAAATAATGGATGTAGAGAGGATAAAATGGATGTAGAGTGGATAAAATGGATGTAGAGTTCATAAAAATGGATGTAGAGTGGATAAAAATGGATGTAGATTGGATAAAATGGATGTAGATTGGATAAAATGGATGTAGAGTGGATGAAAATGGATGTAGAATATATAAATTGGATGTAGAGTATATAAAATGGATGTAGAGTGGATAAAATGGATGTACATTTAATAAAAATGGATGTAGAGTGGATAAAAATGGATGTAGAGTGGATAAAATGGATGTAAAGTGGATAAAAATGGATGTAGAGTGGATAAAATGGATGTAGAGTAGATAAAATGGATGTAGAGTGGATAAAAATAGATGTAGAGAGGATAAAATGGAAGTAGAGTGGATAAAAATGGATGTAGAGTGGATAAAAATGGATGTAGAGTGGATAAAATGGACGTAGAGTGGATAAAAATGGATGAAGTGTGGATAAAATGGATGTAGAGTGGATAAAAATGGATGTAGATTGGATAAAATGGATGTAGAGTTAATAAAAATGGATGTAGAGTGGATAAAATGGATGTACAGTTGATAAAAATGGATGTAGAGTGGATAAAAATGGATGTAGATTGGATAAAATGGATGTAGAGTGGATAAAAATGGATGTAGAGTATATAAATTGGATGTAGAGTATATAAAATGGATGTAGAGTGGATAAAAATGGATGTAGATTGGATAAAATGGATGTAGAGTGGATAAAAATGGATGTAGAGTATATAAATTGGATGTAGAGTATATAAAATGGATGTAGAGTGGATAAAAATGGATGTCGAGTGGATAAAATGGATGTAGAGTGGATAAAAATGGATGTAGAGTGGATAAAAATGGATGTAGATTGGATAAAATGGATGTAGAGTGGATAAAATGGATGTAGAGTGGATAAAATGGTTGTAGAGTGGATAAAATGGATGTAGAGTGGATAAAATGGATGTAGAATGGATAAAATGGATGTTGAGTGGATAAAATGGATGTAGAGTGGATAACAATGGATGTAGAGTGGATAAAATGGATGTAGAGTGGATAAAAATGGATGTAGAGTGGATAAAATGGATGTACAGTTAATAAAAATGGATGTAGAGTGGATATAATGGATGTAGAGTTGATAAAATGGATGTAAAGTGGATAAAATGGATGTAGAGTTAATAAAAATGGATGTAGAGTGGAAATAATGGATGTAGAGAGGATAAAATGGATGTAGAGTGGATAAAATGGATGTAGAGTTCATAAAAATGGATGTAGAGTGGATAAAAATGGATGTAGATTGGATAAAATGGATGTAGAGTGGATAAAAATGGATGTACAGTGGATAAAAATGGATGTAGAGTGGATAAAAATGGATGTAGAGTGGATAAAATGGATGTTGAGTGGATAAAATGGATGTAGAGTGGATAAAATGGATGTAGAGTGCATAAAAATGGATGTTGAGTGGATAAAATGGATGTAGAGTGGATAAAATGGATGTAAAGTGGATAAAAATTGTATGTAGAGTGGATAAAATGGATGTAGAGTGGATAAAATGGATGTAGAGTGGATAAAATGGATGTAGAGTGGATAAAAAAGGATGTAGAGTGGATAAAATGGATGTAGAATGAATAAAATGGATGTAAAGTGAATAAAAATGGATGTAGAGTGGATAAAATGGATGTAGAGAGGATAAAATGCATGTAGAGTGGATAAAATGGATGTAGAGTGGATAAAATGGATGTAGAGTGGATAAAAATGGATTTAGAGTGGATATAATGGATGTAGAATAGATAAAAATTTATGTAGAGTGGATAAAAATGGATGTAGATTGGATAAAAAGGATGTAGAGTGGATAAAAATGGATGTAGAGTGGATAAAATGGATGTAGAGTGGATAAAATGGATGTAGAGTGGATAAAAATAGATGTAGAGAGGATAAAATGGATGTAGAGTGGATAAAAATGGATGTAGAGTGGATAAAAATGGATGTAGAGTGGATAAAATGGATGTAGAGTGGATAAAAATGGATGTAGAGAGGATAAAATGGATGTAGAGTGGATAAAATGGATGTACAGTTAATAAAAATGGATGTAGAGTGGATATAATGGATGTAGAGTTGATAAAAATTGATGTAGAGTCGATAAAATGGATGTAGAGTGGATAAAATGGATGTAGAGTGGATAAAAATGGATGTAGAGCGGATAAAAATGGATGTAGAGTAGATAAAATGGGTGTAAAATGGATAAAAATAGATGTAGAGTGGATAAAAATGGATGTAGAGTGGATAAAATGGATGTAGAGGGGATAAAATGGATGTAGAGTGGATAAAATGGATGTCGAGTGGATAAAAATGGATGTAGTGTGGATAAAATGGATGTAGAGTGGATAAAATGGATGTAGAGGGGATAAAATGGATGTAGAGTGGATAAAATGGTTGTAGAGTGGATAAAATGGATGTAGAGTTGATAAAAATGGATGTAGAGAGGATAAAATGGATGTAGAGTGGATAAAATGGATGTACAGTTAATAAAAATGGATGTAGAGTGGAAATAATGGATGTAGAGAGGATAAAATGGATGTAGAGTGGATAAAATGGATGTAGAGTTCATAAAAATGGATGTAGAGTGGATAAAAATGGATGTAGATTGGATAAAATGGATGTAGAGTGGATAAAAATGGATGTAGAGTAGATAAAATGGATGTAGAGTGGATAAAATGGATGTAGAGTTGATAAAATGGATGTAAAGTGGATAAAATGGATGTAGAGTTAATAAAAATGGATGTAGAGTGGAAATAATGGATGTAGAGAGGATAAAATGGATGTAGAGTGGATAAAATGGATGTAGAGTTCATAAAAATGGATGTAGAGTGGATAAAAATGGATGTAGATTGGATAAAATGGATGTAGAGTGGATAAAAATGGATGTGGAGTGGATAAAATGGATGTAGAGTGGATAAAAATGGATTTAGAGTGGATATAATGGATGTAGAGTGGATAAAAATGGATGTAGTGTGGATAAAATGGATGTAGAGTGGATAAAAATGGATGTAGATTGGATAAAATGGATGTAGAGTTAATAAAAATGGATGTAGAGTGGATAAAATGGATGTAGATTGGATAAAATGGATGTAGATTGGATAAAATGGATGTAGATTGGATAAAATGGATGTAGAGTGGATAAAAATGGATGTAGAGTATATAAAATGGATGTAGAGTGGATAAAATGGATGTAGAGTGGATAAAAATGGATGTAGAGTATATAAAATGGATGTAGAGTGGATAAAATGGATGTAGAGTGGATAAAAATGGATGTAGAGTGGATAAAATGGATGTAGAGTTCATAAAAATGGATGTAGAGTGGATAAAAATGGATGTAGATTGGATAAAATGGATGTAGAGTGGATAAAATGGACGTAGAGTGGATAAAATGGATGTAGAGTGGATAAAAAAGGATGTAGAGTGGATAAAATGGATGTAGAATGAATAAAATGGATGTAAAGTGAATAAAAATGGATGTAGAGTGGATAAAATGGATGTAGAGAGGATAAAATGCATGTAGAGTGGATAAAATGGATGTAGAGTGGATAAAATGGATGTAGAGTGGATCAAAATGGATGTAGAGAGGATAAAATGGATGTAGAGTGGATAAAATGGATGTACAGTTAATAAAAATGGATGTAGAGTGGAAATAATGGATGTAGAGAGGATAAAATGGATGTAGAGTGGATAAAATGGATGTAGAGTTCATAAAAATGGATGTAGAGTGGATAAAAATGGATGTAGATTGGATAAAATGGATGTAGATTGGATCAAATGGATGTAGAGTGGATGAAAATGAATGTAGAATATATAAATTGGATGTAGAGTATATAAAATTGATGTAGAGTGGATAAAATGGATGTACATTTAATAAAAATGGATGTAGAGTGGATAAAAATGGATGTAGAGTGGATAAAATGGATGTAAAGTGGATAAAAATGGATGTAGAGTGGATAAAATGGATGTAGAGTAGATAAAATGGATGTAGAGTGGATAAAAATGGATGTAGAGTGGATAAAATGGATGTAAAGTGGATAAAAATGGATGTCGAGTGGATAAAATGGATGTAGAGTGGATAAAAATAGATGTAGAGAGGATAAAATGGAAGTAGAGTGGATAAAAATGGATGTAGAGTGGATAAAAATGGATGTAGAGTGGATAAAAATGGATGTAGAGAGGATAAAATGGATGTAGAGTGGATAAAATGGATGTACAGTTAATAAAAATGGATGTAGAGTGGAAATAATGGATGTAGAGAGGATAAAATGGATGTAGAGTGGATAAAATGGATGTAGAGTTCATAAAAATGGATGTAGAGTGGATAAAAATGGATGTAGATTGGATAAAATGGATGTAGATTGGATAAAATGGATGTAGAGTGGATGAAAATGGATGTAGAATATATAAATTGGATGTAGAGTATATAAAATGGATGTAGAGTGGATAAAATGGATGTACATTTAATAAAAATGGATGTAGAGTGGATAAAAATGGATGTAAAGTGGATAAAAATGGATGTAGAGTGGATAAAATGGATGTAGAGTAGATAAAATGGATGTAGAGTGGATAAAATGGATGTAGAGTTGATAAAATGGATGTAAAGTGGATAAAATGGATGTAGAGTTAATAAAAATGGATGTAGAGTGGATAAAATGGATGTAGAGTTAATAAAAATGGATGTAGACTGGATATAATGGATGTAGAGAGGATAAAATGGATGTGGAGTGGATAACAATGGATGTAGAGTGGATAAAATGGATGTAGAGTGGATAAAATGGATGAAGAGTGGATAAAATTGTTGTAGAGTGGATGAAATGGATGTAGAGTGGATAAAATGGATGTAGAGTGGATAAAAATGGATGTAGAGTGGATAAAATGGATGTAGAATGGATAAAATGGATGTAAAGTGGATAAAAATGGATGTCGAGTGGATAAAATGGATGTAGAGTGGATAAAAATAGATGTAGAGAGGATAAAATGGATGTAGAGTGGATAAAATGGATGAAGAGTGGATAAAATTGTTGTAGAGTGGATAAAATGGATGTAGAGTGGATAAAAATAGATGTAGAGAGGATAAAATGGAAGTAGAGTGGATAAAAATGGATGTAGAGTGGATAAAAATGGATGTAGAGTGGATAAAAATGGATGTAGATTGGATAAAATGGATGTAGAGTGGATGAAAATGGATGTAGAATATATAAAATGGATGTAGAGTGGATAAAATGGATAAAAATGGATGTAGAGTGGATAAAATGGATGTAGAGTGGATAAAAATGGATGTAGAGAGGATAAAATGGATGTAGAGTGGATAAAATGGATGTACAGTTAATAAAAATGGATGTAGAGTGGAAATAATGGATGTAGAGAGGATAAAATGGATGTAGAGTGGATAAAATGGATGTAGAGTTCATAAAAATGGATGTAGAGTGGATAAAAATGGATGTAGATTGGATAAAATGGATGTAGATTGGATAAAATGGATGTAGAGTGGATGAAAATGGATGTAGAATATATAAATTGGATGTAGAGTATATAAAATGGATGTAGAGTGGATAAAATGGATGTACATTTAATAAAAATGGATGTAGAGTGGATAAAAATGGATGTAGAGTGGATAAAATGGATGTAAAGTGGATAAAAATGGATGTAGAGTGGATAAAAATGGATGTCGAGTGGATAAAATAGATGTAGAGTGGATAAAAATAGATGTAGAGAGGATAAAATGGAAGTAGAGTGGATAAAAATGGATGTAGAGTGGATAAAAATGGATGTAGAGTGGATAAAATGGATGAAGAGTGGATAAAATTGTTGTAGAGTGGATGAAATGGATGTAGAGTGGATAAAATGGATGTAGAGTGGATAAAAATGGATTTAGAGTGGATAAAATGGATGTAGAATGGATAAAATGGATGTAAAGTGGATAAAAATGGATGTCGAGTGGATAAAATGGATGTAGAGTGGATAAAAATAGATGTAGAGAGGATAAAATGGATGTAGAGTGGATAAAATGGATGAAGAGTGGATAAAATTGTTGTAGAGTGGATAAAATGGATGTAGAATGGATAAAATGGATGTAAAGTGGATAAAAATGGATGTCGAGTGGATAAAATGGATGTAGAGTGGATAAAAATAGATGTAGAGAGGATAAAATGGAAGTAGAGTGGATAAAAATGGATGTAGAGTGGATAAAAATGGATGTAGAGTGGATAAAAATGGATGTAGATTGGATAAAATGGATGTAGAGTGGATGAAAATGGATGTAGAATATATAAATTGGATGTAGAGTATATAAAATGGATGTAGAGTGGATAAAATGGATGTACATTTAATAAAAATGGATGTAGAGTGGATAAAAATGGATGTAGAGTGGATAAAATGGATGTAGAGTGGATAAAAATGGATGTAGAGAGGATAAAATGGATGTAGAGTGGATAAAATGGATGTACAGTTAATAAAAATGGATGTAGAGTGGAAATAATGGATGTAGAGAGGATAAAATGGATGTAGAGTGGATAAAATGGATGTAGAGTTCATAAAAATGGATGTAGAGTGGATAAAAATGGATGTAGATTGGATAAAATGGATGTAGATTGGATAAAATGGATGTAGAGTGGATGAAAATGGATGTAGAATATATAAATTGGATGTAGAGTATATAAAATGGATGTAGAGTGGATAAAATGGATGTACATTTAATAAAAATGGATGTAGAGTGGATAAAAATGGATGTAGAGTGGATAAAATGGATGTAAAGTGGATAAAAATGGATGTAGAGTGGATAAAAATGGATGTCGAGTGGATAAAATAGATGTAGAGTGGATAAAAATAGATGTAGAGTGGATAAAATGGATGTAGAGTGGATAAAATGGATGTACAGTTAATAAAAATGGATGTAGAGTGGAAATAATGGATGTAGAGAGGATAAAATGGATGTAGAGTGGATAAAATGGATGTAGAGTGGATGAAAATGGATGTAGAATATATAAATTGGATGTAGAGTATATAAAATGGATGTAGAGTGGATAAAATGGATGTACATTTAATAAAAATGGATGTAGAGTGGATAAAATGGATGTACATTTAATAAAAATGGATGTAGAGTGGATAAAAATGGATGTAGAGTGGATAAAATGGATGTAAAGTGGATAAAAATGGATGTAGAGTGGATAAAATGGATGTAGAGTAGATAAAATGGATGTAGAGTGGATAAAATGGATGTAGAGTTGATAAAATGGATGTAGATTGGATAAAATGGATGTAGAGTGGATGAAAATGGATGTAGAATATATAAATTGGATGTAGAGTATATAAAATGGATGTAGAGTGGATAAAATGGATGTACATTTAATAAAAATGGATGTAGAGTGGATAAAAATGGATTTAGAGTGGATATAATGGATGTAGAGTGGATAAAAATGGATGTAGTGTGGATAAAATGGATGTAGAGTGGATAAAAATGGATGTAGATTGGATAAAATGGATGTAGAGTTAATAAAAATGGATGTAGAGTGGATAAAATGGATGTACAGTTGATAAAAATGGATGTAGAGTGGATAAAAATGGATGTAGATTGGATAAAATGGATGTAGAGTGGATAAAAATGGATGTAGAGTATATAAATTGGATGTAGAGTATATAAAATGGATGTAGAGTGGATAAAAATGGATGTCGAGTGGATAAAATGGATGTAGAGTTCATAAAAATGGATGTAGAGTGGATAAAAATGGATGTAGATTGGATAAAATGGATGTAGAGTGGATAAAATGGATGTAGAGTGGATAAAATGGTTGTAGAGTGGATAAAATGGATGTAGAGTGGATAAAATGGATGTAGAATGGATAAAATGGATGTTGAGTGGATAAAATGGATGTAGAGTGGATAACAATGGATGTAGAGTGGATAAAATGGATGTAGAGTTAATAAAAATGGATGTAGACTGGATATAATGGATGTAGAGAGGATAAAATGGATGTGGAGTGGATAACAATGGATGTAGAGTGGATAAAATGGATGTAGAGTGGATAAAATGGATGAAGAGTGGATAAAATTGTTGTAGAGTGGATGAAATGGATGTAGAGTGGATAAAATGGATGTAGAGTGGATAAAAATGGATGTAGAGTGGATAAAATGGATGTAGAATGGATAAAATGGATGTAAAGTGGATAAAAATGGATGTCGAGTGGATAAAATGGATGTAGAGTGGATAAAAATAGATGTAGAGAGGATAAAATGGATGTAGAGTGGATAAAATGGATGAAGAGTGGATAAAATTGTTTTAGAGTGGATAAAATGGATGTAGAATGGATAAAATGGATGTAAAGTGGATAAAAATGGATGTCGAGTGGATAAAATGGATGTAGAGTGGATAAAAATAGATGTAGAGAGGATAAAATGGAAGTAGAGTGGATAAAAATGGATGTAGAGTGGATAAAAATGGATGTAGAGTGGATAAAAATGGATGTAGATTGGATAAAATGGATGTAGAGTGGATGAAAATGGATGTAGAATATATAAATTGGATGTAGAGTATATAAAATGGATGTAGAGTGGATAAAATGGATGTAGAGTTCATAAAAATGGATGTAGAGTGGATAAAAATGGATGTAGATTGGATAAAATGGATGTAGATTGGATAAAATGGATGTAGAGTGGATGAAAATGGATGTAGAATATATAAATTGGATGTAGAGTATATAAAATGGATGTAGAGTGGATAAAATGGATGTACATTTAATAAAAATGGATGTAGAGTGGATAAAATGGATGTACATTTAGTAAAAATGGATGTAGAGTGGATAAAAATGGATGTAGAGTGGATAAAATGGATGTAAAGTGGATAAAAATGGATGTAGAGTGGATAAAATGGATGTAGAGTAGATAAAATGGATTTAGAGTGGATAAAATGGATGTAGAGTTGATAAAATGGATGTAGATTGGATAAAATGGATGTAGAGTGGATGAAAATGGATGTAGAATATATAAATTGGATGTAGAGTATATAAAATGGATGTAGAGTGGATAAAATGGATGTACATTTAATAAAAATGGATGTAGAGTGGATAAAAATGGATGTAGAGTGGATAAAACGGATGTAAAGTGGATAAAAATGGATGTAGAGTGGATAAAATGGATGTAGAGTAGATAAAATGGATGTAGAGTGGAT
Source organism: Pemphredon lugubris (assembly GCA_933228935.1). Classification (NCBI taxonomy): domain Eukaryota; kingdom Metazoa; phylum Arthropoda; class Insecta; order Hymenoptera; family Crabronidae; genus Pemphredon; species Pemphredon lugubris. The sequence goes on from OW121816.1 coordinate 53,904,461, forward strand.
AAAATGGATGTAGAGTTGATAAAATGGATGTAAAGTGGATAAAATGGATGTAGAGTTAATAAAAATGGATGTAGAGTGGATAAAATGGATGTAGAGTTGATAAAAATGGATGTAGAGTGGATAATAATGGATGTAGATTGGATAAAATGGATGTAGAGTGGATAAAAATGGATGTACAGTGGACAAAAATGGATGTAGAGTATATAAATTGGATGTAGAGTATATAAAATGGATGTAGAGTGGAAATAATGGATGTAGAGTGGATAAAATGGATGTAGAGTTCATAAAAATGGATGTAGAGTGGAGAAAAATGGATGTAGATTGGATAAAATGGATGTAGAGTGGATAAAATGGACGTAGAGTGGATAAAATGGATGTAGAGTGGATAAAAATGGATTTAGAGTGGATAAAAATGGATTTAGAGTGGATATAATGGATGTAGAGTGGATAAAAATGGATGTAGTGTGGATAAAATGGATGTAGAGTGGATAAAAATGGATGTAGATTGGATAAAATGGATGTAGAGTTAATAAAAATGGATGTAGAGTGGATAAAATGGATGTACAGTTGATAAAAATGGATGTAGAGTGGATAAAAATGGATGTAGATTGGATAAAATGGATGTAGAGTGGATAAAAATGGATGTAGAGTATATAAATTGGATGTAGAGTATATAAAATGGATGTAGAGTGGATAAAAATGGATGTAGATTGGATAAAATGGATGTAGAGTGGATAAAAATGGATGTAGAATATATAAATTGGATGTAGAGTATATAAAATGGATGTAGAGTGGATAAAATGGATGTACATTTAATAAAAATGGATGTAGAGTGGATAAAAATGGATGTAGAGTGGATAAAACGGATGTAAAGTGGATAAAAATGGATGTAGAGTGGATAAAATGGATGTAGAGTAGATAAAATGGATGTAGAGTGGATAAAATGGATGTAGAGTTGATAAAATGGATGTAAAGTGGATAAAATGGATGTAGAGTTAATAAAAATGGATGTAGAGTGGATAAAATGGATGTAGAGTTGATAAAAATGGATGTAGAGTGGATAAAAATGGATGTAGATTGGATAAAATGGATGTAGAGTGGATAAAAATGGATGTACAGTGGACAAAAATGGATGTAGAGTATATAAATTGGATGTAGAGTATATAAAATGGATGTAGAGTGGAAATAATGGATGTAGAGTGGATAAAATGGATGTAGAGTTCATAAAAATGGATGTAGAGTGGAGAAAAATGGATGTAGATTGGATAAAATGGATGTAGAGTGGATAAAATGGACGTAGAGTGGATAAAATGGATGTAGAGTGGATAAAAATGGATTTAGAGTGGATATAATGGATGTAGAGTGGATAAAAATGGATGTAGTGTGGATAAAATGGATGTAGAGTGGATAAAAATGGATGTAGATTGGATAAAATGGATGTAGAGTTAATAAAAATGGATGTAGAGTGGATAAAATGGATGTACAGTTGATAAAAATGGATGTAGAGTGGATAAAAATGGATGTAGATTGGATAAAATGGATGTAGAGTGGATAAAAATGGATGTAGAGTATATAAATTGGATGTAGAGTATATAAAATGGATGTAGAGTGGATAAAAATGGATGTAGATTGGATAAAATGGATGTAGAGTGGATAAAAATGGATGTAGAGTATATAAATTGGATGTAGAGTATATAAAATGGATGTAGAGTGGATAAAAATGGATGTCGAGTGGATAAAATGGATGTAGAGTTCATAAAAATGGATGTAGAGTGGATAAAAATGGATGTAGATTGGATAAAATGGATGTAGAGTGGATAAAATGGATGTAGAGTGGATAAAATGGTTGTAGAGTGGATAAAATGGATGTAGAGTGGATAAAATGGATGTAGAATGGATAAAATGGATGTTGAGTGGATAAAATGGATGTAGAGTGGATAACAATGGATGTAGAGTGGATAAAATGGATGTAGAGTGGATAAAAATGGATGTAGAGTGGATAAAATGGATGTACAGTTAATAAAAATGGATGTAGAGTGGATAAAATGGATGTAAAGTGGATAAAATGGATGTAGAGTTAATAAAAATGGATGTAGAGTGGATAAAATGGATGTAAAGTGGATAAAAATGGATGTAGAGTGGATAAAATGGATGTAGAGTGGATAAAATGGATGTACAGTTAATAAAAATGGATGTAGAGTGGAAATAATGGATGTAGAGAGGATAAAATGGATGTAGAGTGGATAAAATGGATGTAGAGTTCATAAAAATAGATGTAGAGTGGATAAAAATGGATGTAGATTGGATAAAATGGATGTAGATTGGATAAAATGGATGTAGAGTGGATGAAAATGGATGTAGAATATATAAATTGGATGTAGAGTATATAAAATGGATGTAGAGTGGATAAAATGGATGTACATTTAATAAAAATGGATGTAGAGTGGATAAAATGGATGTACATTTAATAAAAATGGATGTAGAGTGGATAAAAATGGATGTAGAGTGGATAAAATGGATGTAAAGTGGATAAAAATGGATGTAGAGTGGATAAAATGGATGTAGAGTAGATAAAATGGATGTAGAGTGGATAAAATGGATGTAGAGTTGATAAAATGGATGTAGATTGGATAAAATGGATGTAGAGTGGATGAAAATGGATGTAGAATATATAAATTGGATGTAGAGTATATAAAATGGATGTAGAGTGGATAAAATGGATGTACATTTAATAAAAATGGATGTAGAGTGGATAAAAATGGATGTAGAGTGGATAAAACGGATGTAAAGTGGATAAAAATGGATGTAGAGTGGATAAAATGGATGTAGAGTTGATAAAATGGATGTAAAGTGGATAAAATGGATGTAGAGTTAATAAAAATGGATGTAGAGTGGATAAAATGGATGTAGAGTTGATAAAAATGGATGTAGAGTGGATAAAAATGGATGTAGATTGGATAAAATGGATGTAGAGTGGATAAAAATGGATGTACAGTGGACAAAAATGGATGTAGAGTATATAAATTGGATGTAGAGTATATAAAATGGATGTAGAGTGGAAATAATGGATGTAGAGTGGATAAAATGGATGTAGAGTTCATAAAAATGGATGTAGAGTGGAGAAAAATGGATGTAGATTGGATAAAATGGATGTAGAGTGGATAAAATGGACGTAGAGTGGATAAAATGGATGTAGAGTGGATAAAAATGGATTTAGAGTGGATATAATGGATGTAGAGTGGATAAAAATGGATGTAGTGTGGATAAAATGGATGTAGAGTGGATAAAAATGGATGTAGATTGGATAAAATGGATGAAGAGTTAATAAAAATGGATGTAGAGTGGATAAAATGGATGTACAGTTGATAAAAATGGATGTAGAGTGGATAAAAATGGATGTAGATTGGATAAAATGGATGTAGAGTGGATAAAAATGGATGTAGAGTATATAAATTGGATGTAGAGTATATAAAATGGATGTAGAGTGGATAAAAATGGATGTCGAGTGGATAAAATGGATGTAGAGTTCATAAAAATGGATGTAGAGTGGATAAAAATGGATGTAGATTGGATAAAATGGATGTAGAGTGGATAAAATGGATGTAGAGTGGATAAAATGGTTGTAGAGTGGATAAAATGGATGTAGAGTGGATAAAATGGATGTAGAATGGATAAAATGGATGTTGAGTGGATAAAATGGATGTAGAGTGGATAACAATGGATGTAGAGTGGATAAAATGGATGTAGAGTTAATAAAAATGGATGTAGACTGGATATAATGGATGTAGAGAGGATAAAATGGATGTGGAGTGGATAACAATGGATGTAGAGTGGATAAAATGGATGTAGAGTGGATAAAATGGATGAAGAGTGGATAAAATTGTTGTAGAGTGGATGAAATGGATGTAGAGTGGATAAAATGGATGTAGAGTGGATAAAAATGGATGTAGAGTGGATAAAATGGATGTAGAATGGATAAAATGGATGTAAAGTGGATAAAAATGGATGTCGAGTGGATAAAATGGATGTAGAGTGGATAAAAATAAATGTAGAGAGGATAAAATGGATGTAGAGTGGATAAAATGGATGAAGAGTGGATAAAATTGTTGTAGAGTGGATAAAATGGATGTAGAATGGATAAAATGGATGTAAAGTGGATAAAAATGGATGTCGAGTGGATAAAATGGATGTAGAGTGGATAAAAATAGATGTAGAGAGGATAAAATGGAAGTAGAGTGGATAAAAATGGATGTAGAGTGGATAAAAATGGATGTAGAGTGGATAAAAATGGATGTAGATTGGATAAAATGGATGTAGAGTGGATGAAAATGGATGTAGAATATATAAATTGGATGTAGAGTATATAAAATGGATGTAGAGTGGATAAAATGGATGTAGAGTTCATAAAAATGGATGTAGAGTGGATAAAAATGGATGTAGATTGGATAAAATGGATGTAGATTGGATAAAATGGATGTAGAGTGGATGAAAATGGATGTAGAATATATAAATTGGATGTAGAGTATATAAAATGGATGTAGAGTGGATAAAATGGATGTACATTTAATAAAAATGGATGTAGAGTGGATAAAAATGGATGTAGAGTGGATAAAATGGATGTAAAGTGGATAAAAATGGATGTAGAGTGGATAAAAATGGATGTCGAGTGGATAAAATAGATGTAGAGTGGATAAAAATAGATGTAGAGAGGATAAAATGGAAGTAGAGTGGATAAAAATGGATGTAGAGTGGATAAAAATGGATGTAGAGTGGATAAAATGGATGTAAAGTGGATAAAAATGGATGTGGAGTGGATAAAATGGATGGAGAGTGGATAAAATGGATGTACAGTTAATAAAAATGGATGTAGAGTGGAAATAATGGATGTAGAGAGGATAAAATGGATGTAGAGTGGATAAAATGGATGTAGAGTTCATAAAAATGGATGTAGAGTGGATAAAAATGGATGTAGATTGGATAAAATGGATGTAGATTGGATAAAATGGATGTAGAGTGGATGAAAATGGATGTAGAATATATAAATTGGATGTAGAGTATATAAAATGGATGTAGAGTGGATAAAATGGATGTACATTTAATAAAAATGGATGTAGAGTGGATAAAATGGATGTACATTTAGTAAAAATGGATGTAGAGTGGATAAAAATGGATGTAGAGTGGATAAAATGGATGTAAAGTGGATAAAAATGGATGTAGAGTGGATAAAATGGATGTAGAGTAGATAAAATGGATGTAGAGTGGATAAAATGGATGTAGAGTTGATAAAATGGATGTAGATTGGATAAAATGGATGTAGAGTGGATGAAAATGGATGTAGAATATATAAATTGGATGTAGAGTATATAAAATGGATGTAGAATGGATAAAATGGATGTACATTTAATAAAAATGGATGTAGAGTGGATAAAAATGGATGTAGAGTGGATAAAACGGATGTAAAGTGGATAAAAATGGATGTAGAGTGGATAAAATGGATGTAGAGTAGATAAAATGGATATAGAGTGGATAAAATGGATGTAGAGTTGATAAAATGGATGTAAAGTGGATAAAATGGATGTAGAGTTAATAAAAATGGATGTAGAGTGGATAAAATGGATGTAGAGTTGATAAAAATGGATGTAGAGTGGATAAAAATGGATGTAGATTGGATAAAATGGATGTAGAGTGGATAAAAATGGATGTACAGTGGACAAAAATGGATGTAGAGTATATAAATTGGATGTAGAGTATATAAAATGGATGTAGAGTGGAAATAATGGATGTAGAGTGGATAAAATGGATGTAGAGTTCATAAAAATGGATGTAGAGTGGAGAAAAATGGATGTAGATTGGATAAAATGGATGTAGAGTGGATAAAATGGACGTAGAGTGGATAAAATGGATGTAGAGTGGATAAAAATGGATTTAGAGTGGATAAAAATGGATTTAGAGTGGATATAATGGATGTAGAGTGGATAAAAATGGATGTAGTGTGGATAAAATGGATGTAGAGTGGATAAAAATGGATGTAGATTGGATAAAATGGATGTAGAGTTAATAAAAATGGATGTAGAGTGGATAAAATGGATGTACAGTTGATAAAAATGGATGTAGAGTGGATAAAAATGGATGTAGATTGGATAAAATGGATGTAGAGTGGATAAAAATGGATGTAGAGTATATAAATTGGATGTAGAGTATATAAAATGGATGTAGAGTGGATAAAAATGGATGTAGATTGGATAAAATGGATGTAGAGTGGATAAAAATGGATGTAGAATATATAAATTGGATGTAGAGTATATAAAATGGATGTAGAGTGGATAAAATGGATGTACATTTAATAAAAATGGATGTAGAGTGGATAAAAATGGATGTAGAGTGGATAAAACGGATGTAAAGTGGATAAAAATGGATGTAGAGTGGATAAAATGGATGTAGAGTAGATAAAATGGATGTAGAGTGGATAAAATGGATGTAGAGTTGATAAAATGGATGTAAAGTGGATAAAATGGATGTAGAGTTAATAAAAATGGATGTAGAGTGGATAAAATGGATGTAGAGTTGATAAAAATGGATGTAGAGTGGATAAAAATGGATGTAGATTGGATAAAATGGATGTAGAGTGGATAAAAATGGATGTACAGTGGACAAAAATGGATGTAGAGTGGATAAAATGGATGTTGAGTGGATAAAATGGATGTAGAGTGGATAAAATGGATGTAGAGTGGATAAAATGGATGTAAAGTGGATAAAAATTGTATGTAGAGTGGATAAAATGGATGTAGAGTGGATAAAATGGATGTAGAGTGGATAAAATGGATGTAGAGTGGATAAAAAAGGATGTAGAGTGGATAAAATGGATGTAGAATGAATAAAATGGATGTAAAGTGAATAAAAATGGATGTAGAGTGGATAAAATGGATGTAGAGAGGATAAAATGCATGTAGAGTGGATAAAATGGATGTAGAGTGGATAAAATGGATGTAGAGTGGATAAAAATGGATTTAGAGTGGATATAATGGATGTAGAATAGATAAAAATTTATGTAGAGTGGATAAAAATGGATGTAGATTGGATAAAATGGATGTAGAGTGGATAAAAATGGATGTAGAGTGGATAAAATGGATGTAGAGTGGATAAAATGGTTGTAGAGTGGATAAAATGGATGTAGAGTGGATAAAAATAGATGTAGAGAGGATAAAATGGATGTAGAGTGGATAAAAATGGATGTAGAGTGGATAAAAATGGATGTAGAGTGGATAAAATGGATGTAGAGTGGATAAAATGGTTGTAGAGTGGATAAAATGGATGTAGAGTGGATAAAAATGGATGTAAAGTGGATAAAATGGATGTAGAGTTAATAAAAATGGATGTCGAGTGGAAATAATGGATGTAGAGAGGATAAAATGGATGTAGAGTGGATAAAATGGATGTAGAGTTCATAAAAATGGATGTAGAGTGGATAAAAATGGATGTAGATTGGATAAAATGGATGTAGAGTGGATAAAAATGGATGTAGAGTGGATAAAAATGGATGTAGAGTGGATAAAAATAGATGTAGAGAGGATAAAATGGATGTAGAGTGGATAAAAATGGATGTAGAGTGGATAAAAATGGATGTAGAGTGGATAAAATGGATGAAGAGTGGATAAAATGGGTGTAAACTGGATAAAATGGTTGTAGAGTGGATAAAATGGATGTAGAGTAGATAAAATGGATGTAGAGTTGATAAAAATTGATGTAGAGTCGATAAAATGGATGTAGAGTGGATAAAATGGATGTAGAGTGGATAAAAATGGATGAAAGAGCGGATACAAATGGATGTAGAGTAGATAAAATGGGTGTAAAATGGATAAAAATGGATGTAGAGTGGATAAAAATGGATGTAGAGTGGATAAAATGGATGTAGAGGGGATAAAATGGATGTAGAGTGGATAAAATGGATGTAGAGTGGATAAAAATGGATGTAGTGTGGATAAAATGGATGTAGAGTGGATAAAATGGATGTAGAGTGGATAAAATGGATGTAGAGTGGATAAAATGGTTGTAGAGTGGATAAAATGGATGTAGAGTTGATAAAAATGGATGTAGAGAGGATAAAATGGATGTAGAGTGGATAAAATGGATGTACAGTTAATAAAAATGGATGTAGAGTGGAAATAATGGATGTAGAGAGGATAAAATGGATGTAGAGTGGATAAAATGGATGTAGAGTTCATAAAAATGGATGTAGAGTGGATAAAAATGGATGTAGATTGGATAAAATGGATGTAGAGTGGATAAAAATGGATGTAGAGTAGATAAAATGGATGTAGAGTGGATAAAATGGATGTAGAGTTGATAAAATGGATGTAAAGTGGATAAAATGGATGTAGAGTTAATAAAAATGGATGTAGAGTGGAAATAATGGATGTAGAGAGGATAAAATGGATGTAGAGTGGATAAAATGGATGTAGAGTTCATAAAAATGGATGTAGAGTGGATAAAAATGGATGTAGATTGGATAAAATGGATGTAGAGTGGATAAAAATGGATGTGGAGTGGATAAAATGGATGTAGAGTGGATAAAAATGGATTTAGAGTGTATATAATGGATGTAGAGTGGATAAAAATGGATGTAGTGTGGATAAAATGGATGTAGAGTGGATAAAAATGGATGTAGATTGGATAAAATGGATGTAGAGTGGATAAAAATGGATGTAGAGTGGATAAAATGGATGTAGATTGGATAAAATGGATGTAGATTGGATAAAATGGATGTAGATTGGATAAAATGGATGTAGAGTGGATAAAAATGGATGTAGAGTATATAAATTGGATGTAGAGAATATAAAATGGATGTAGAGTGGATAAAATGGATGTAGAGTGGATAAAAATGGATGTAGAGTGGATAAAATGGATGTAGAGTTCATAAAAATGGATGTAGAGTGGATAAAATGGATGTAGAGTGGATAAAAATGGATGTAGAGTGGATAAAATGGATGTAGAGTGGATAAAATGGATGTAGAGTGGATAAAATGGATGTAGAGTGGATAAAATGGATGTAGAGTGGATAAAAATGGATGTAGAGTAGATAAAATGGATGTAGAGTGGATAAAAATGGATGTAGAGTGGAAAAAATGGATGTAGAGTCGATAAAATGGATGTAGATTGGATAAAAATGGATGTAGAGTGGATAAAATGGATGTAGAGTGGATAAAAATGGATGTAGAGTTAATAAAAATGGATGTAGAGTGGATATAATGGATGTAGAGAGGATAAAATGGATGTGGAGTGGATAACAATGGATGTAGAGTGGATAAAATGGATGTAGAGTGGATAAAATGGATGTATAGTGGATAAAATGGTTGTAGAGTGGATAAAATGGATGTAGAGTTGATAAAAATGGATGTAGAGTTAATAAAAATGGATGTAGAGTGGATATAATGGATGTAGAGAGGATAAAATGGATGTGGAGTGGATAACAATGGATGTAGAGTGGATAAAATGGATGTAGAGTGGATAAAATGGATGTATAGTGGATAAAATGGATGTAGAGTGGATAAAAATGGATGTAGAGCGGATACAAATGGATGTAGAGTGGATAAAATGGGTGTAAAATGGATAAAAATGGATGTAGAGTGGATAAAAATGGATGTAGAGTGGATAAAATGGATGTAGAGGGGATAAAATGGATGTAGAGTGGATAAAAATGGATGTAGAGTGGATAAAATGGATGAAGAGTGGATAAAATGGGTGTAAACTGGATAAAATGGTTGTAGAGTGGATAAAATGGATGTAGAGTGGATAAAAATGGATGTAGAGTATATAAATTGGATGTAGAGAATATAAAATGGATGTAGAGTGGATAAAAAAGGATGTAGAGTGGATAAAATGGATGTAGAATGAATAAAATGGATGTAAAGTGAATAAAAATGGATGTAGAGTGGATAAAATGGATGTAGAGAGGATAAAATGCATGTAGAGTGGATAAAATGGATGTAGAGTGGATAAAATGGATGTAGAGTGGATAAAAATGGATTTAGAGTGGATATAATGGATGTAGAATAGATAAAAATTTATGTAGAGTGGATAAAAATGGATGTAGATTGGATAAAATGGATGTAGAGTGGATAAAAATGGATGTAGAGTGGATAAAATGGATGTAGAGTGGATAAAATGGTTGTAGAGTGGATAAAATGGATGTAGAGTGGATAAAAATAGATGTAGAGAGGATAAAATGGATGTAGAGTGGATAAAAATGGATGTAGAGTGGATAAAAATGGATGTAGAGTGGATAAAATGGATGTAGAGTGGATAAAATGGTTGTAGAGTGGATAAAATGGATGTAGAGTGGATAAAAATGGATGTAAAGTGGATAAAATGGATGTAGAGTTAATAAAAATGGATGTCGAGTGGAAATAATGGATGTAGAGAGGATAAAATGGATGTAGAGTGGATAAAATGGATGTAGAGTTCATAAAAATGGATGTAGAGTGGATAAAAATGGATGTAGATTGGATAAAATGGATGTAGAGTGGATAAAAATGGATGTAGAGTGGATAAAAATGGATGTAGAGTGGATAAAAATAGATGTAGAGAGGATAAAATGGATGTAGAGTGGATAAAAATGGATGTAGAGTGGATAAAAATGGATGTAGAGTGGATAAAATGGATGAAGAGTGGATAAAATGGGTGTAAACTGGATAAAATGGTTGTAGAGTGGATAAAATGGATGTAGAGTAGATAAAATGGATGTAGAGTTGATAAAAATTGATGTAGAGTCGATAAAATGGATGTAGAGTGGATAAAATGGATGTAGAGTGGATAAAAATGGATGAAAGAGCGGATATAAATGGATGTAGAGTAGATAAAATGGGTGTAAAATGGATAAAAATGGATGTAGAGTGGATAAAAATGGATGTAGAGTGGATAAAATGGATGTAGAGGGGATAAAATGGATGTAGAGTGGATAAAATGGATGTCGAGTGGATAAAAATGGATGTAGTGTGGATAAAATGGATGTAGAGTGGATAAAATGGATGTAGAGGGGATAAAATGGATGTAGAGTGGATAAAATGGTTGTAGAGTGGATAAAATGGATGTAGAGTTGATAAAAATGGATGTAGAGAGGATAAAATGGATGTAGAGTGGATAAAATGGATGTACAGTTAATAAAAATGGATGTAGAGTGGAAATAATGGATGTAGAGAGGATAAAATGGATGTAGAGTGGATAAAATGGATGTAGAGTTCATAAAAATGGATGTAGAGTGGATAAAAATGGATGTAGATTGGATAAAATGGATGTAGAGTGGATAAAAATGGATGTAGAGTAGATAAAATGGATGTAGAGTGGATAAAATGGATGTAGAGTTGATAAAATGGATGTAAAGTGGATAAAATGGATGTAGAGTTAATAAAAATGGATGTAGAGTGGAAATAATGGATGTAGAGAGGATAAAATGGATGTAGAGTGGATAAAATGGATGTAGAGTTCATTAAAAAAGGATGTAGAGTGGATAAAAATGGATGTAGATTGGATAAAATGGATGTAGAGTGGATAAAAATGGATGTGGAGTGGATAAAATGGATGTAGAGTGGATAAAAATGGATTTAGAGTGTATATAATGGATGTAGAGTGGATAAAAATGGATGTAGTGTGGATAAAATGGATGTAGAGTGGATAAAAATGGATGTAGATTGGATAAAATGGATGTAGAGTTAATAAAAATGGATGTAGAGTGGATAAAATGGATGTAGATTGGATAAAATGGATGTAGATTGGATAAAATGGATGTAGATTGGATAAAATGGATGTAGAGTGGATAAAAATGGATGTAGAGTATATAAATTGGATGTAGAGAATATAAAATGGATGTAGAGTGGATAAAATGGATGTAGAGTGGATAAAAATGGATGTAGAGTGGATAAAATGGATGTAGAGTTCATAAAAATGGATGTAGAGTGGATAAAATGGATGTAGAGTGGATAAAAATGGATGTAGAGTGGATAAAATGGATGTAGAGTGGATAAAATGGATGTAGAGTGGATAAAATGGATGTAGAGTGGATAAAATGGATGTAGAGTGGATAAAAATGGATGTAGAGTAGATAAAATGGATGTAGAGTGGATAAAAATGGATGTAGAGTGGATAAAATGGATGTAGAGTCGATAAAATGGATGTAGATTGGATAAAAATGGATGTAGAGTGGATAAAATGGATGTAGAGTGGATAAAAATGGATGTAGAGTTAATAAAAATGGATGTAGAGTGGATATAATGGATGTAGAGAGGATAAAATGGATGTGGAGTGGATAACAATGGATGTAGAGTGGATAAAATGGATGTAGAGTGGATAAAATGGATGTATAGTGGATAAAATGGTTGTAGAGTGGATAAAATGGATGTAGAGTTGATAAAAATGGATGTAGAGTTAATAAAAATGGATGTAGAGTGGATATAATGGATGTAGAGAGGATAAAATGGATGTGGAGTGGATAACAATGGATGTAGAGTGGATAAAATGGATGTAGAGTGGATAAAATGGATGTATAGTGGATAAAATGGATGTAGAGTGGATAAAAATGGATGTAGAGCGGATACAAATGGATGTAGAGTGGATAAAATGGGTGTAAAATGGATAAAAATGGATGTAGAGTGGATAAAAATGGATGTAGAGTGGATAAAATGGATGTAGAGGGGATAAAATGGATGTAGAGTGGATAAAAATGGATGTAGAGTGGATAAAATGGATGAAGAGTGGATAAAATGGGTGTAAACTGGATAAAATGGTTGTAGAGTGGATAAAATGGATGTAGAGTAGATAAAATGGATGTAGAGTTGATAAAAATTGATGTAGAGTCGATAAAATGGATGTAGAGTGGATAAAATGGATGTAGAGTGGATAAAAATGGATGAAAGAGCGGATACAAATGGATGTAGAGTAGATAAAATGGGTGTAAAATGGATAAAAATGGATGTAGAGTGGATAAAAATGGATGTAGAGTGGATAAAATGGATGTAGAGGGGATAAAATGGATGTAGAGTGGATAAAATGGATGTCGAGTGGATAAAAATGGATGTAGTGTGGATAAAATGGATGTAGAGTGGATAAAATGGATGTAGAGGGGATAAAATGGATGTAGAGTGGATAAAATGGTTGTAGAGTGGATAAAATGGATGTAGAGTTGATAAAAATGGATGTAGAGAGGATAAAATGGATGTAGAGTGGATAAAATGGATGTACAGTTAATAAAAATGGATGTAGAGTGGAAATAATGGATGTAGAGAGGATAAAATGGATGTAGAGTGGATAAAATGGATGTAGAGTTCATAAAAATGGATGTAGAGTGGATAAAAATGGATGTAGATTGGATAAAATGGATGTAGAGTGGATAAAAATGGATGTAGAGTAGATAAAATGGATGTAGAGTGGATAAAATGGATGTAGAGTTGATAAAATGGATGTAAAGTGGATAAAATGGATGTAGAGTTAATAAAAATGGATGTAGAGTGGAAATAATGGATGTAGAGAGGATAAAATGGATGTAGAGTGGATAAAATGGATGTAGAGTTCATAAAAATGGATGTAGAGTGGATAAAAATGGATGTAGATTGGATAAAAATGGATTTAGAGTGTATATAATGGATGTGGAGTGGATAACAATGGATGTAGAGTGGATAAAATGGATGTAGAGTGGATAAAATGGATGTATAGTGGATAAAATGGATGTAGAGTGGATAAAAATGGATGTAGAGCGGATACAAATGGATGTAGAGTGGATAAAATGGGTGTAAAATGGATAAAAATGGATGTAGAGTGGATAAAAATGGATGTAGAGTGGATAAAATGGATGTAGAGGGGATAAAATGGATGTAGAGTGGATAAAAATGGATGTAGAGTGGATAAAATGGATGAAGAGTGGATAAAATGGGTGTAAACTGGATAAAATGGTTGTAGAGTGGATAAAATGGATGTAGAGTAGATAAAATGGATGTAGAGTTGATAAAAATTGATGTAGAGTCGATAAAATGGATGTAGAGTGGATAAAATGGATGTAGAGTGGATAAAAATGGATGAAAGAGCGGATACAAATGGATGTAGAGTAGATAAAATGGGTGTAAAATGGATAAAAATGGATGTAGAGTGGATAAAAATGGATGTAGAGTGGATAAAATGGATGTAGAGGGGATAAAATGGATGTAGAGTGGATAAAATGGATGTCGAGTGGATAAAAATGGATGTAGTGTGGATAAAATGGATGTAGAGTGGATAAAATGGATGTAGAGGGGATAAAATGGATGTAGAGTGGATAAAATGGATGTAGAGTGGATAAAATGGATGTAGAGTTGATAAAAATGGATGTAGAGAGGATAAAATGGATGTAGAGTGGATAAAATGGATGTACAGTTAATAAAAATGGATGTAGAGTGGAAATAATGGATGTAGAGAGGATAAAATGGATGTAGAGTGGATAAAATGGATGTAGAGTTCATAAAAATGGATGTAGAGTGGATAAAAATGGATGTAGATTGGATAAAATGGATGTAGAGTGGATAAAAATGGATGTAGAGTAGATAAAATGGATGTAGAGTGGATAAAATGGATGTAGAGTTGATAAAATGGATGTAAAGTGGATAAAATGGATGTAGAGTTAATAAAAATGGATGTAGAGTGGAAATAATGGATGTAGAGAGGATAAAATGGATGTAGAGTGGATAAAATGGATGTAGAGTTCATAAAAATGGATGTAGAGTGGATAAAAATGGATGTAGATTGGATAAAATGGATGTAGAGTGGATAAAAATGGATGTAGAGTGGATAAAATGGATGTAGAGTGGATAAAAATGGATTTAGAGTGTATATAATGGATGTAGAGTGGATAAAAATGGATGTAGTGTGGATAAAATGGATGTAGAGTGGATAAAAATGGATGTAGATTGGATAAAATGGATGTAGAGTTAATAAAAATGGATGTAGAGTGGATAAAATGGATGTAGATTGGATAAAATGGATGTAGATTGGATAAAATGGATGTAGATTGGATAAAATGGATGTAGAGTGGATAAAAATGGATGTAGAGTATATAAATTGGATGTAGAGAATATAAAATGGATGTAGAGTGGATAAAATGGATGTAGAGTGGATAAAAATGGATGTAGAGTGGATAAAATGGATGTAGAGTTCATAAAAATGGATGTAGAGTGGATAAAATGGATGTA
Source organism: Pemphredon lugubris (assembly GCA_933228935.1). Classification (NCBI taxonomy): domain Eukaryota; kingdom Metazoa; phylum Arthropoda; class Insecta; order Hymenoptera; family Crabronidae; genus Pemphredon; species Pemphredon lugubris. The sequence continues at coordinate 53,919,667 of OW121816.1, forward strand.
GAGTGGATAAAAATGGATGTAGAGTGGATAAAATGGATGTAGAGTGGATAAAATGGATGTAGAGTGGATAAAATGGATGTAGAGTGGATAAAATGGATGTAGAGTGGATAAAAATGGATGTAGAGTAGATAAAATGGATGTAGAGTGGATAAAAATGGATGTAGAGTGGATAAAATGGATGTAGAGTCGATAAAATGGATGTAGATTGGATAAAAATGGATGTAGAGTGGATAAAATGGATGTAGAGTGGATAAAAATGGATGTAGAGTTAATAAAAATGGATGTAGAGTGGATATAATGGATGTAGAGAGGATAAAATGGATGTGGAGTGGATAACAATGGATGTAGAGTGGATAAAATGGATGTAGAGTGGATAAAATGGATGTATAGTGGATAAAATGGTTGTAGAGTGGATAAAATGGATGTAGAGTTGATAAAAATGGATGTAGAGTTAATAAAAATGGATGTAGAGTGGATATAATGGATGTAGAGAGGATAAAATGGATGTGGAGTGGATAACAATGGATGTAGAGTGGATAAAATGGATGTAGAGTGGATAAAATGGATGTATAGTGGATAAAATGGATGTAGAGTGGATAAAAATGGATGTAGAGCGGATACAAATGGATGTAGAGTGGATAAAATGGGTGTAAAATGGATAAAAATGGATGTAGAGTGGATAAAAATGGATGTAGAGTGGATAAAATGGATGTAGAGGGGATAAAATGGTTGTAGAGTGGATAAAATGGTTGTAGAGTGGATAAAATGGATGTAGAGTTGATAAAAATGGATGTAGAGTGGATAAAATGGATGTAGAGTGGATAAAATGGATGTAGAGGGGATAAAATGGATGTAGAGTGGATAAAATGGATGTAGAGGGGATAAAATGGATGTAGAGTGGATAAAAATGGATGTAGAGTGGATAAAAATGGATGTAGAGTGGATAAAATGGATGTAGAGCGGATAAAAATGGATGTAGTTTGGATAAAATGAATGTAGAGTGGATAAAATGGATGTAGAGTTGATAAAAATGGATGTAGAGTGGATAAAAATGGATGTAGATTGGATAAAATGGATGTAGAGTGGATAAAAATGGATGTAGAGTATATAAATTGGATGTAGAGTATATAAAATGGATGTAGAGTGGATAAAAATGGATGTAGATTGGATAAAAATGGATGTAGAGTGGATAAAATGGATGTAGAGCGGATAAAAATGGATGTAGTTTGGATAAAATGAATGTAGAGTGGATAAAATGGATGTAGAGTTGATAAAAATGGATGTAGAGTGGATAAAAATGGATGTAGATTGGATAAAATGGATGTAGAGTGGATAAAAATGGATGTAGAGTATATAAATTGGATGTAGAGTATATAAAATGGATGTAGAGTGGATAAAAATGGATGTCGAGTGGATAAAATGGATGTAGAGTTCATAAAAATGGATGTAGAGTGGATAAAAATGGATGTAGATTGGATAAAATGGATGTAGAGTGGATAAAATGGATGTAGAGTGGATAAAATGGTTGTAGAGTGGATAAAATGGATGTAGAGTGGATAAAATGGATGTAGAATGGATAAAATGGATGTTGAGTGGATAAAATGGATGTAGAGTGGATAACAATGGATGTAGAGTGGATAAAATGGATGTAGAGTGGATAAAAATGGATGTAGAGTGGATAAAATGGATGTACAGTTAATAAAAATGGATGTAGAGTGGATATAATGGATGTAGAGTTGATAAAATGGATGTAAAGTGGATAAAATGGATGTAGAGTTAATAAAAATGGATGTAGAGTGGAAATAATGGATGTAGAGAGGATAAAATGGATGTAGAGTGGATAAAATGGATGTAGAGTTCATAAAAATGGATGTAGAGTGGATAAAAATGGATGTAGATTGGATAAAATGGATGTAGAGTGGATAAAAATGGATGTACAGTGGATAAAAATGGATGTAGAGTGGATAAAAATGGATGTAGAGTGGATAAAATGGATGTTGAGTGGATAAAATGGATGTAGAGTGGATAAAATGGATGTAGAGTGGATAAAATGGATGTAAAGTGGATAAAAATTGTATGTAGAGTGGATAAAATGGATGTAGAGTGGATAAAATGGATGTAGAGTGGATAAAATGGATGTAGAGTGGATAAAAAAGGATGTAGAGTGGATAAAATGGATGTAGAATGAATAAAATGGATGTAAAGTGAATAAAAATGGATGTAGAGTGGATAAAATGGATGTAGAGAGGATAAAATGCATGTAGAGTGGATAAAATGGATGTAGAGTGGATAAAATGGATGTAGAGGGGATAAAATGGATGTAGAGTGGATAAAATGGATGTCGAGTGGATAAAAATGGATGTAGTGTGGATAAAATGGATGTAGAGTGGATAAAATGGATGTAGAGGGGATAAAATGGATGTAGAGTGGATAAAATGGTTGTAGAGTTCATAAAAATGGATGTAGAGTGGATAAAAATGGATGTAGATTGGATAAAATGGATGTAGAGTGGATAAAATGGATGTAGAGTGGATAAAATGGTTGTAGAGTGGATAAAATGGATGTAGAGTGGATAAAATGGATGTAGAATGGATAAAATGGATGTTGAGTGGATAAAATGGATGTAGAGTGGATAACAATGGATGTAGAGTGGATAAAATGGATGTAGAGTGGATAAAAATGGATGTAGAGTGGATAAAATGGATGTACAGTTAATAAAAATGGATGTAGAGTGGATATAATGGATGTAGAGTTGATAAAATGGATGTAAAGTGGATAAAATGGATGTAGAGTTAATAAAAATGGATGTAGAGTGGAAATAATGGATGTAGAGAGGATAAAATGGATGTAGAGTGGATAAAATGGATGTAGAGTTCATAAAAATGGATGTAGAGTGGATAAAAATTGTATGTAGAGTGGATAAAATGGATGTAGAGTGGATAAAATGGATGTAGAGTGGATAAAATGGATGTAGAGTGGATAAAAAAGGATGTAGAGTGGATAAAATGGATGTAGAATGAATAAAATGGATGTAAAGTGAATAAAAATGGATGTAGAGTGGATAAAATGGATGTAGAGAGGATAAAATGCATGTAGAGTGGATAAAATGGATGTAGAGTGGATAAAATGGATGTAGAGGGGATAAAATGGATGTAGAGTGGATAAAATGGATGTCGAGTGGATAAAAATGGATGTAGTGTGGATAAAATGGATGTAGAGTGGATAAAATGGATGTAGAGGGGATAAAATGGATGTAGAGTGGATAAAATGGTTGTAGAGTGGATAAAATGGATGTAGAGTTGATAAAAATGGATGTAGAGAGGATAAAATGGATGTAGAGTGGATAAAATGGATGTACAGTTAATAAAAATGGATGTAGAGTGGAAATAATGGATGTAGAGAGGATAAAATGGATGTAGAGTGGATAAAATGGATGTAGAGTTCATAAAAATGGATGTAGAGTGGATAAAAATGGATGTAGATTGGATAAAATGGATGTAGAGTGGATAAAAATGGATGTAGAGTAGATAAAATGGATGTAGAGTGGATAAAATGGATGTAGAGTTGATAAAATGGATGTAAAGTGGATAAAATGGATGTAGAGTTAATAAAAATGGATGTAGAGTGGAAATAATGGATGTAGAGAGGATAAAATGGATGTAGAGTGGATAAAATGGATGTAGAGTTCATAAAAATGGATGCAGAGTGGATAAAAATGGATGTAGATTGGATAAAATGGATGTAGAGTGGATAAAAATGGATGTGGAGTGGATAAAATGGATGTAGAGTGGATAAAAATGGATTTAGAGTGGATATAATGGATGTAGAGTGGATAAAAATGGATGTAGTGTGGATAAAATGGATGTAGAGTGGATAAAAATGGATGTAGATTGGATAAAATGGATGTAGAGTTAATAAAAATGGATGTAGAGTGGATAAAATGGATGTAGATTGGATAAAATGGATGTAGATTGGATAAAATGGATGTAGATTGGATAAAATGGATGTAGAGTGGATAAAAATGGATGTAGAGTATATAAATTGGATGTAGAGTATATAAAATGGATGTAGAGTGGATAAAATGGATGTAGAGTGGATAAAAATGGATGTAGAGTGGATAAAATGGATGTAGAGTTCATAAAAATGGATGTAGAGTGGATAAAATGGATGTAGAGTGGATAAAAATGGATGTAGAGTGGATAAAATGGATGTAGAGTGGATAAAATGGATGTAGAGTGGATAAAATGGATGTAGAGTGGATAAAATGGATGTAGAGTGGATAAAAATGGATGTAGAGTGGATAAAATGGATGTAGAGTGGATAAAAATGGATGTAGAGTGGAAACAATGGATGTAGAGTCGATAAAATGGATGTAGATTGGATAAAAATGGATGTAGAGTGGATAAAATGGATGTAGAGTGGATAAAAATGGATGTAGAGTTAATAAAAATGGATGTAGAGTGGATATAATGGATGTAGAGAGGATAAAATGGATGTGGAGTGGATAACAATGGATGTAGAGTGGATAAAATGGATGTAGAGTGGATAAAATGGATGTATAGTGGATAAAATGGTTGTAGAGTGGATAAAATGGATGTAGAGTTGATAAAAATGGATGTAGAGTTAATAAAAATGGATGTAGAGTGGATATAATGGATGTAGAGAGGATAAAATGGATGTGGAGTGGATAACAATGGATGTAGAGTGGATAAAATGGATGTAGAGTGGATAAAATGGATGTATAGTGGATAAAATGGTTGTAGAGTGGATAAAATGGATGTAGAGTTGATAAAAATGGATGTAGAGTGGATAAAAATGGATGTAGAGTCGATAAAATGGATGTAGATTGGATAAAAATGGATGTAGAGTGGATAAAATGGATGTAGAGTGGATAAAAATGGATGTAGAGTTAATAAAAATGGATGTAGAGTGGATATAATGGATGTAGAGAGGATAAAATGGATGTGGAGTGGATAACAATGGATGTAGAGTGGATAAAATGGATGTAGAGTGGATAAAATGGATGTAGAGTGGATAAAATGGTTGTAGAGTGGATAAAATGGATGTAGAGTTGATAAAAATGGATGTAGAGTTAATAAAAATGGATGTAGAGTGGATATAATGGATGTAGAGAGGATAAAATGGATGTGGAGTGGATAACAATGGATGTAGAGTGGATAAAATGGATGTAGAGTGGATAAAATGCATGTATAGTGGATAAAATGGTTGTAGAGTGGATAAAATGGATGTAGAGTGGATAAAATGGATGTAGAGTTGATAAAAATTGATGTAGAGTCGATAAAATGGATGTAGAGTGGATAAAATGGATGTAGAGTGGATAAAAATGGATGTAGAGCGGATACAAATGGATGTAGAGTGGATAAAATGGGTGTAAAATGGATAAAAATGGATGTAGAGTGGATAAAAATGGATGTAGAGTGGATAAAATGGATGTAGAGGGGATAAAATGGATGTAGAGTGGATAAAATGGTTGTAGAGTGGATAAAATGGATGTAGAGTTGATAAAAATGGATGTAGAGTGGATAAAATGGATGTAGAGTGGATAAAATGGATGTAGAGGGGATAAAATGGATGTAGAGTGGATAAAATGGTTGTAGAGTGGATAAAATGGATGTCGAGTGGATAAAAATGGATGTAGTGTGGATAAAATGGATGTAGAGTGGATAAAATGGATGTAGAGGGGATAAAATGGATGTAGAGTGGATAAAAATGGATGTAGAGTGGATAAAAATGGATGTAGAGTGGATAAAAATGGATGTAGAGTGGATAAAATGGATGTAGAGTGGATAAAATGGATGTAGATTGGATAAAATGGATGTAGATTGGATAAAATGGATGTAGATTGGATAAAATGGATGTAGAGTGGATAAAAATGGATGTAGAGTATATAAATTGGATGTAGAGTATATAAAATGGATGTAGAGTGGATAAAATGGATGTAGAGTGGATAAAAATGGATGTAGAGTGGATAAAATGGATGTAGAGTGGATAAAAAAGGATGTAGAGTGGATAAAATGGATGTAGAATGAATAAAATGGATGTAAAGTGAATAAAAATGGATGTAGAGTGGATAAAATGGATGTAGAGAGGATAAAATGCATGTAGAGTGGATAAAATGGATGTAGAGTGGATAAAATGGATGTAGAGTGGATAAAAATGGATTTAGAGTGGATATAATGGATGTAGAATAGATAAAAATTTATGTAGAGTGGATAAAAATGGATGTAGATTGGATAAAATGGATGTAGAGTGGATAAAAATGGATGTAGAGTGGATAAAATGGATGTAGAGTGGATAAAATGGTTGTAGAGTGGATAAAATGGATGTAGAGTGGATAAAAATAGATGTAGAGAGGATAAAATGGATGTAGAGTGGATAAAAATGGATTTAGAGTGGATAAAAATGGATGTAGAGTGGATAAAATGGATGTAGAGTGGATAAAATGGTTGTAGAGTGGATAAAATGGATGTAGAGTGGATAAAAATGGATGTAAAGTGGATAAAATGGATGTAGAGTTAATAAAAATGGATGTCGAGTGGAAATAATGGATGTAGAGAGGATAAAATGGATGTAGAGTGGATAAAATGGATGTAGAGTTCATAAAAATGGATGTAGAGTGGATAAAAATGGATGTAGATTGGATAAAATGGATGTAGAGTAGATAAAAATGGATGTAGAGTGGATAAAAATGGATGTAGAGTGGATAAAATGGATGTAGAGTGGATAAAAATGGATTTAGAGTGGATATAATGGATGTAGAGTGGATAAAAATGGATGTAGTGTGGATAAAATGGATGTAGAGTGGATAAAAATGGATGTAGATTGGATAAAATGGATGTAGAGTTCATAAAAATGGATGTAGAGTGGATAAAAATGGATGTAGATTGGATAAAATGGATGTAGAGTGGATAAAAATGGATGTACAGTGGATAAAAATGGATGTAGAGTGGATAAAAATGGATGTAGAGTGGATAAAATGGATGTTGAGTGGATAAAATGGATGTAGAGTGGATAAAATGGATGTAGAGTGGATAAAATGGATGTAAAGTGGATAAAAATTGTATGTAGAGTGGATAAAATGGATGTAGAGTGGATAAAATGGATGTAGAGTGGATAAAATGGATGTAGAGTGGATAAAAAAGGATGTAGAGTGGATAAAATGGATGTAGAATGAATAAAATGGATGTAAAGTGAATAAAAATGGATGTAGAGTGGATAAAATGGATGTAGAGAGGATAAAATGCATGTAGAGTGGATAAAATGGATGTAGAGTGGATAAAATGGATGTAGAGTGGATAAAAATGGATTTAGAGTGGATATAATGGATGTAGAATAGATAAAAATTTATGTAGAGTGGATAAAAATGGATGTAGATTGGATAAAATGGATGTAGAGTGGATAAAAATGGATGTAGAGTGGATAAAATGGATGTAGAGTGGATAAAATGGTTGTAGAGTGGATAAAATGGATGTAGAGTGGATAAAAATAGATGTAGAGAGGATAAAATGGATGTAGAGTGGATAAAAATGGATGTAGAGTGGATAAAAATGGATGTAGAGTGGATAAAATGGATGTAGAGTGGATAAAATGGTTGTAGAGTGGATAAAATGGATGTAGAGTGGATAAAAATGGATGTAAAGTGGATAAAATGGATGTAGAGTTAATAAAAATGGATGTCGAGTGGAAATAATGGATGTAGAGAGGATAAAATGGATGTAGAGTGGATAAAATGGATGTAGAGTTCATAAAAATGGATGTAGAGTGGATAAAAATGGATGTAGATTGGATAAAATGGATGTAGAGTGGATAAAAATGGATGTAGAGTGGATAAAAATGGATGTAGAGTGGATAAAAATAGATGTAGAGAGGATAAAATGGATGTAGAGTGGATAAAAATGGATGTAGAGTGGATAAAAATGGATGTAGAGTGGATAAAATGGATGAAGAGTGGATAAAATGGGTGTAAACTGGATAAAATGGTTGTAGTGTGGATAAAATGGATGTAGAGTAGATAAAATGGATGTAGAGTTGATAAAAATTGATGTAGAGTCGATAAAATGGATGTAGAGTGGATAAAATGGATGTAGAGTGGATAAAAATGGATGAAAGAGCGGATACAAATGGATGTAGAGTAGATAAAATGGGTGTAAAATGGATAAAAATGGATGTAGAGTGGATAAAAATGGATGTAGAGTGGATAAAATGGATGTAGAGGGGATAAAATGGATGTAGAGTGGATAAAATGGATGTCGAGTGGATAAAAATGGATGTAGTGTGGATAAAATGGATGTAGAGTGGATAAAATGGATGTAGAGGGGATAAAATGGATGTAGAGTGGATAAAATGGTTGTAGAGTGGATAAAATGGATGTAGAGTTGATAAAAATGGATGTAGAGAGGATAAAATGGATGTAGAGTGGATAAAATGGATGTACAGTTAATAAAAATGGATGTAGAGTGGAAATAATGGATGTAGAGAGGATAAAATGGATGTAGAGTGGATAAAATGGATGTAGAGTTCATAAAAATGGATGTAGAGTGGATAAAAATGGATGTAGATTGGATAAAATGGATGTAGAGTGGATAAAAATGGATGTAGAGTAGATAAAATGGATGTAGAGTGGATAAAATGGATGTAGAGTTGATAAAATGGATGTAAAGTGGATAAAATGGATGTAGAGTTAATAAAAATGGATGTAGAGTGGAAATAATGGATGTAGAGAGGATAAAATGGATGTAGAGTGGATAAAATGGATGTAGAGTTCATAAAAATGGATGTAGAGTGGATAAAAATGGATGTAGATTGGATAAAATGGATGTAGAGTGGATAAAAATGGATGTGGAGTGGATAAAATGGATGTAGAGTGGATAAAAATGGATTTAGAGTGGATATAATGGATGTAGAGTGGATAAAAATGGATGTAGTGTGGATAAAATGGATGTAGAGTGGATAAAAATGGATGTAGATTGGATAAAATGGATGTAGAGTTAATAGAAGTGGATGTAGAGTGGATAAAATGGATGTAGATTGGATAAAATGGATGTAGATTGGATAAAATGGATGTAGATTGGATAAAATGGATGTAGAGTGGATAAAAATGGATGTAGAGTATATAAATTGGATGTAGAGAATATAAAATGGATGTAGAGTGGATAAAATGGATGTAGAGTGGATAAAAATGGATGTAGAGTGGATAAAATGGATGTAGAGTTCATAAAAATGGATGTAGAGTGGATAAAATGGATGTAGAGTGGATAAAAATGGATGTAGAGTGGATAAAATGGATGTAGAGTGGATAAAATGGATGTAGAGTGGATAAAATGGATGTAGAGTGGATAAAATGGATGTAGAGTGGATAAAAATGGATGTAGAGTGGATAAAATGGATGTAGAGTGGATAAAAATGGATGTAGAGTGGAAACAATGGATGTAGAGTCGATAAAATGGATGTAGATTGGATAAAAATGGATGTAGAGTGGATAAAATGGATGTAGAGTGGATAAAAATGGATGTAGAGTTAATAAAAATGGATGTAGAGTGGATATAATGGATGTAGAGAGGATAAAATGGATGTGGAGTGGATAACAATGGATGTAGAGTGGATAAAATGGATGTAGAGTGGATAAAATGGATGTATAGTGGATAAAATGGTTGTAGAGTGGATAAAATGGATGTAGAGTTGATAAAAATGGATGTAGAGTTAATAAAAATGGATGTAGAGTGGATATAATGGATGTAGAGAGGATAAAATGGATGTGGAGTGGATAACAATGGATGTAGAGTGGATAAAATGGATGTAGAGTGGATAAAATGGATGTATAGTGGATAAAATGGATGTAGAGTGGATAAAAATGGATGTAGAGCGGATACAAATGGATGTAGAGTGGATAAAATGGGTGTAAAATGGATAAAAATGGATGTAGAGTGGATAAAAATGGATGTAGAGTGGATAAAATGGATGTAGAGGGGATAAAATGGATGTAGAGTGGATAAAATGGTTGTAGAGTGGATAAAATGGATGTAGAGTTGATAAAAATGGATGTAGAGTGGATAAAATGGATGTAGAGTGGATAAAATGGATGTAGAGGGGATAAAATGGATGTAGAGTGGATAAAATGGATGTAGAGGGGATAAAATGGATGTAGAGTGGATAAAAATGGATGTAGAGTGGATAAAAATGGATGTAGAGTGGATAAAATGGATGTAGAGTGGATAAAAATGGATGTAGTTTGGATAAAATGAATGTAGAGTGGATAAAATGGATGTAGAGTTGATAAAAATGGATGTAGAGTGGATAAAAATGGATGTAGATTGGATAAAATGGATGTAGAGTGGATAAAAATGGATGTAGAGTATATAAATTGGATGTAGAGTATATAAAATGGATGTAGAGTGGATAAAAATGGATGTAGATTGGATAAAATGGATGTAGAGTGGATAAAAATGGATGTAGAGTATATAAATTGGATGTAGAGTATATAAAATGGATGTAGAGTGGATAAAAATGGATGTCGAGTGGATAAAATGGATGTAGAGTTCATAAAAATGGATGTAGAGTGGATAAAAATGGATGTAGATTGGATAAAATGGATGTAGAGTGGATAAAATGGATGTAGAGTGGATAAAATGGTTGTAGAGTGGATAAAATGGATGTAGAGTGGATAAAATGGATGTAGAATGGATAAAATGGATGTTGAGTGGATAAAATGGATGTAGAGTGGATAACAATGGATGTAGAGTGGATAAAATGGATGTAGAGTGGATAAAAATGGATGTAGAGTGGATAAAATGGATGTACAGTTAATAAAAATGGATGTAGAGTGGATATAATGGATGTAGAGTTGATAAAATGGATGTAAAGTGGATAAAATGGATGTAGAGTTAATAAAAATGGATGTAGAGTGGAAATAATGGATGTAGAGAGGATAAAATGGATGTAGAGTGGATAAAATGGATGTAGAGTTCATAAAAATGGATGTAGAGTGGATAAAAATGGATGTAGATTGGATAAAATGGATGTAGAGTGGATAAAAATGGATGTACAGTGGATAAAAATGGATGTAGAGTGGATAAAAATGGATGTAGAGTGGATAAAATGGATGTTGAGTGGATAAAATGGATGTAGAGTGGATAAAATGGATGTAGAGTGGATAAAATGGATGTAAAGTGGATAAAAATTGTATGTAGAGTGGATAAAATGGATGTAGAGTGGATAAAATGGATGTAGAGTGGATAAAATGGATGTAGAGTGGATAAAAAAGGATGTAGAGTGGATAAAATGGATGTAGAATGAATAAAATGGATGTAAAGTGAATAAAAATGGATGTAGAGTGGATAAAATGGATGTAGAGAGGATAAAATGCATGTAGAGTGGATAAAATGGATGTAGAGTGGATAAAATGGATGTAGAGTGGATAAAAATGGATTTAGAGTGGATATAATGGATGTAGAATAGATAAAAATTTATGTAGAGTGGATAAAAATGGATGTAGATTGGATAAAATGGATGTAGAGTGGATAAAAATGGATGTAGAGTGGATAAAATGGATGTAGAGTGGATAAAATGGTTGTAGAGTGGATAAAATGGATGTAGAGTGGATAAAAATAGATGTAGAGAGGATAAAATGGATGTAGAGTGGATAAAAATGGATGTAGAGTGGATAAAAATGGATGTAGAGTGGATAAAATGGATGTAGAGTGGATAAAATGGATGTAGAGTGGATAAAAATGGATGTAAAGTGGATAAAATGGATGTAGAGTTAATAAAAATGGATGTCGAGTGGAAATAATGGATGTAGAGAGGATAAAATGGATGTAGAGTGGATAAAATGGATGTAGAGTTCATAAAAATGGATGTAGAGTGGATAAAAATGGATGTAGATTGGATAAAATGGATGTAGAGTAGATAAAAATGGATGTAGAGTGGATAAAAATGGATGTAGAGTGGATAAAAATAGATGTAGAGAGGATAAAATGGATGTAGAGTGGATAAAAATGGATGTAGAGTGGATAAAAATGGATGTAGAGTGGATAAAATGGATGAAGAGTGGATAAAATGGGTGTAAACTGGATAAAATGGTTGTAGAGTGGATAAAATGGATGTAGAGTAGATAAAATGGATGTAGAGTTGATAAAAATTGATGTAGAGTCGATAAAATGGATGTAGAGTGGATAAAATGGATGTAGAGTGGATAAAAATGGATGTAGAGCGGATACAAATGGATGTAGAGTAGATAAAATGGGTGTAAAATGGATAAAAATGGATGTAGAGTGGATAAAAATGGATGTAGAGTGGATAAAATGGATGTAGAGGGGATAAAATGGATGTAGAGTGGATAAAATGGATGTCGAGTGGATAAAAATGGATGTAGTGTGGATAAAATGGATGTAGAGTGGATAAAATGGATGTAGAGGGGATAAAATGGATGTAGAGTGGATAAAATGGTTGTAGAGTGGATAAAATGGATGTAGAGTTGATAAAAATGGATGTAGAGAGGATAAAATGGATGTAGAGTGGATAAAATGGATGTACAGTTAATAAAAATGGATGTAGAGTGGAAATAATGGATGTAGAGAGGATAAAATGGATGTAGAGTGGATAAAATGGATGTAGAGTTCATAAAAATGGATGTAGAGTGGATAAAAATGGATGTAGATTGGATAAAATGGATGTAGAGTGGATAAAAATGGATGTAGAGTAGATAAAATGGATGTAGAGTGGATAAAATGGATGTAGAGTTGATAAAATGGATGTAAAGTGGATAAAATGGATGTAGAGTTAATAAAAATGGATGTAGAGTGGAAATAATGGATGTAGAGAGGATAAAATGGATGTAGAGTGGATAAAATGGATGTAGAGTTCATAAAAATGGATGTAGAGTGGATAAAAATGGATGTAGATTGGATAAAATGGATGTAGAGTGGATAAAAATGGATGTGGAGTGGATAAAATGGATGTAGAGTGGATAAAAATGGATTTAGAGTGGATATAATGGATGTAGAGTGGATAAAAATGGATGTAGTGTGGATAAAATGGATGTAGAGTGGATAAAAATGGATGTAGATTGGATAAAATGGATGTAGAGTTAATAAAAATGGATGTAGAGTGGATAAAATGGATGTAGATTGGATAAAATGGATGTAGATTGGATAAAATGGATGTAGATTGGATAAAATGGATGTAGAGTGGATAAAAATGGATGTAGAGTATATAAATTGGATGTAGAGTATATAAAATGGATGTAGAGTGGATAAAATGGATGTAGAGTGGATAAAAATGGATGTAGAGTGGATAAAATGGATGTAGAGTTCATAAAAATGGATGTAGAGTGGATAAAATGGATGTAGAGTGGATAAAAATGGATGTAGAGTGGATAAAATGGATGTAGAGTGGATAAAATGGATGTAGAGTGGATAAAATGGATGTAGAGTGGATAAAATGGATGTAGAGTGGATAAAAATGGATGTAGAGTGGATAAAATGGATGTAGAGTGGATAAAAATGGATGTAGAGTGGAAACAATGGATGTAGAGTCGATAAAATGGATGTAGATTGGATAAAAATGGATGTAGAGTGGATAAAATGGATGTAGAGTGGATAAAAATGGATGTAGAGTTAATAAAAATGGATGTAGAGTGGATATAATGGATGTAGAGAGGATAAAATGGATGTGGAGTGGATAACAATGGATGTAGAGTGGATAAAATGGATGTAGAGTGGATAAAATGGATGTATAGTGGATAAAATGGTTGTAGAGTGGATAAAATGGATGTAGAGTTGATAAAAATGGATGTAGAGTTAATAAAAATGGATGTAGAGTGGATATAATGGATGTAGAGAGGATAAAATGGATGTGGAGTGGATAACAATGGATGTAGAGTGGATAAAATGGATGTAGAGTGGATAAAATGGATGTATAGTGGATAAAATGGTTGTAGAGTGGATAAAATGGATGTAGAGTTGATAAAAATGGATGTAGAGTGGATAAAAATGGATGTAGAGTGGATAAAATGGATGTAGATTGGATAAAAATGGATGTAGAGTGGATAAAATGGATGTAGAGTGGATAAAAATGGATGTAGAGTTAATAAAAATGGATGTAGAGTGGATATAATGGATGTAGAGAGGATAAAATGGATGTGGAGTGGATAACAATGGATGTAGAGTGGATAAAATGGATGTAGAGTGGATAAAATGGATGTAGAGTGGATAAAATGGTTGTAGAGTGGATAAAATGGATGTAGAGTTGATAAAAATGGATGTAGAGTTAATAAAAATGGATGTAGAGTGGATATAATGGATGTAGAGAGGATAAAATGGATGTGGAGTGGATAACAATGGATGTAGAGTGGATAAAATGGATGTAGAGTGGATAAAATGCATGTATAGTGGATAAAATGGTTGTAGAGTGGATAAAATGGATGTAGAGTGGATAAAATGGATGTAGAGTTGATAAAAATTGATGTAGAGTCGATAAAATGGATGTAGAGTGGATAAAATGGATGTAGAGTGGATAAAAATGGATGTAGAGCGGATACAAATGGATGTAGAGTGGATAAAATGGGTGTAAAATGGATAAAAATGGATGTAGAGTGGATAAAAATGGATGTAGAGTGGATAAAATGGATGTAGAGGGGATAAAATGGATGTAGAGTGGATAAAATGGTTGTAGAGTGGATAAAATGGATGTAGAGTTGATAAAAATGGATGTAGAGTGGATAAAATGGATGTAGAGTGGATAAAATGGATGTAGAGGGGATAAAATGGATGTAGAGTGGATAAAATGGTTGTAGAGTGGATAAAATGGATGTCGAGTGGATAAAAATGGATGTAGTGTGCATAAAATGGATGTAGAGTGGATAAAATGGATGTAGAGGGGATAAAATGGATGTAGAGTGGATAAAAATGGATGTAGAGTGGATAAAAATGGATGTAGAGTGGATAAAAATGGATGTAGAGTGGATAAAATGGATGTAGAGTGGATAAAAATGGATGTAGTTTGGATAAAATGAATGTAGAGTGGATAAAATGGATGTAGAGTTGATAAAAATGGATGTAGAGTGGACAAAATAGATTTAGAGTGGATAAAAATTGACGTAGAGTGGATAAAATGAATGTAGAGTGGATAAAAATGGATGTAGAGTGGATAAAAATGGATGTAGAGGGGATAAAATGGATGTAGAGTTAATAAAAATGGATGTAGAGTGGATATAATGGATGTAGAGAGGATAAAATGGATGTGGAGTGGATAACAATGGATGTAGAGTGGATAAAATGGATGTAGAGTGGATAAAATGGATGTATAGTGGATAAAATGGTTGTAGAGTGGATAAAATGGATGTAGAGTTGATAAAAATGGATGTAGAGTTGATAAAAATGGATGTAGAGTTAATAAAAATGTATGTAGAGTGGATATAATGGATGTAGAGAGGATAAAATGGATGTGGAGTGGATAACAATGGATGTAGAGTGGATAAAATGGATGTAGAGTGGATAAAATGGATGTATAGTGGATAAAATGGTTGTAGAGTGGATAAAATGGATGTAGAGTGGATAAAATGGATGTAGAGTTGATAAAAATTGATGTAGAGTCGATAAAATGGATGTAGAGTGGATAAAATGGATGTAGAGTGGATAAAAATGGATGTAGAGCGGATACAAATGGATGTAGAGTGGATAAAATGGGTGTAAAATGGATAAAAATGGATGTAGAGTGGATAAAAATGGATGTAGATTGGATAAAATGGATGTAGAGGGGATAAAATGGATGTAGAGTGGATAAAAATGGATGTAGATTGGATAAAATGGATGTAGAGTTAATAAAAATGGATGTAGAGTGGATAAAATGGATGTAGATTGGATAAAATGGATGTAGATTGGATAAAATGGATGTAGATTGGATAAAATGGATGTAGAGTGGATAAAAATGGATGTAGAGTATATAAATTGGATGTAGAGTATATAAAATGGATGTAGAGTGGATAAAATGGATGTAGAGTGGATAAAAATGGATGTAGAGTGGATAAAATGGATGTAGAGTTCATAAAAATGGATGTAGAGTGGATAAAATGGATGTAGAGTGGATAAAAATGGATTTAGAGTGGATATAATGGATGTAGAGTGGATAAAAATGGATGTAGTGTGGATAAAATGGATGTAGAGTGGATAAAAATGGATGTAGATTGGATAAAATGGATGTAGAGTTAATAAAAATGGATGTAGAGTGGATAAAATGGATGTAGAATGGATAAAATGGATGTAGATTGGATAAAATGGATGTAGATTGGATAAAATGGATGTAGAGTGGATAAAAATGGATGTAGAGTATATAAATTGGATGTAGAGTATATAAAATGGATGTAGAGTGGATAAAATGGATGTAGAGTGGATAAAAATGGATGTAGAGTGGATAAAATGGATGTAGAGTGGATAAAAAAGGATGTAGAGTGGATAAAATGGATGTAGAATGAATAAAATGGATGTAAAGTGAATAAAAATGGATGTAGAGTGGATAAAATGGATGTAGAGAGGATAAAATGCATGTAGAGTGGATAAAATGGATGTAGAGTGGATAAAATGGATGTAGAGTGGATAAAAATGGATGTAGAGTGGATAAAAATGGATGTAGAGTGGATAAAATGGATGTAGAGTGGATAAAATGGTTGTAGAGTGGATAAAATGGATGTAGAGTGGATAAAAATGGATGTAAAGTGGATAAAATGGATGTAGAGTTAATAAAAATGGATGTCGAGTGGAAATAATGGATGTAGAGAGGATAAAATGGATGTAGAGTGGATAAAATGGATGTAGAGTTCATAAAAATGGATGTAGAGTGGATAAAAATGGATGTAGATTGGATAAAATGGATGTAGAGTAGATAAAAATGGATGTAGAGTGGATAAAAATGGATGTAGAGTGGATAAAAATAGATGTAGAGAGGATAAAATGGATGTAGAGTGGATAAAAATGGATGTAGAGTGGATAAAAATGGATGTAGAGTGGATAAAATGGATGAAGAGTGGATAAAATGGGTGTAAACTGGATAAAATGGTTGTAGAGTGGATAAAATGGATGTAGAGTAGATAAAATGGATGTAGAGTTGATAAAAATTGATGTAGAGTCGATAAAATGGATGTAGAGTGGATAAAATGGATGTAGAGTGGATAAAAATGGATGTAGAGCGGATACAAATGGATGTAGAGTAGATAAAATGGGTGTAGAGTATATAAAATGGATGTAGAGTGGATAAAATGGATGTAGAGTGGATAAAAATGGATGTAGAGTGGATAAAATGGATGTAGAGTGGATAAAAAAGGATGTAGAGTGGATAAAATGGATGTAGAATGAATAAAATGAATGTAAAGTGAATAAAAATGGATGTAGAGTGGATAAAATGGATGTAGATTGGATAAAATGGATGTAGATTGGATAAAATGGATGTAGAGTGGATAAAAATGGATGTAGAGTATATAAATTGGATGTAGAGTATATAAAATGGATGTAGAGTGGATAAAATGGATGTAGAGTGGATAAAAATGGATGTAGAGTGGATAAAATGGATGTAGAGTGGATAAAAAAGGATGTAGAGTGGATAAAATGGATGTAGAATGAATAAAATGGATGTAAAGTGAATAAAAATGGATGTAGAGTGGATAAAATGGATGTAGAGAGGATAAAATGCATGTAGAGTGGATAAAATGGATGTAGAGTGGATAAAATGGATGTAGAGTGGATCAAAATGGATTTAGAGTGGATATAATGGATGTAGAATAGATAAAAATTTATGTAGAGTGGATAAAAGTGGATGTAGATTGGATAAAATGGATGTAGAGTGGATAAAAATGGATGTAGAGTGGATAAAATGGATGTAGAGTGGATAAAATGGTTGTAGAGTGGATAAAATGGATGTAGAGTGGATAAAAATAGATGTAGAGAGGATAAAATGGATGTAGAGTGGATAAAAATGGATGTAGAGTGGATAAAAATGGATGTAGAGTGGATAAAATGGATGTAGAGGGGATAAAATGGATGTAGAGTGGATAAAATGGATGTCGAGTGGATAAAAATGGATGTAGTGTGGATAAAATGGATGTAGAGTGGATAAAATGGATGTAGAGGGGATAAAATGGATGTAGAGTGGATAAAATGGTTGTAGAGTGGATAAAATGGATGTAGAGTTGATAAAAATGGATGTAGAGAGGATAAAATGGATGTAGAGTGGATAAAATGGATGTACAGTTAATAAAAATGGATGTAGAGTGGAAATAATGGATGTAGAGAGGATAAAATGGATGTAGAGTGGATAAAATGGATGTAGAGTTCATAAAAATGGATGTAGAGTGGATAAAAATGGATGTAGATTGGATAAAATGGATGTAGAGTGGATAAAAATGGATGTAGAGTAGATAAAATGGATGTAGAGTGGATAAAATGGATGTAGAGTTGATAAAATGGATGTAAAGTGGATAAAATGGATGTAGAGTTAATAAAAATGGATGTAGAGTGGAAATAATGGATGTAGAGAGGATAAAATGGATGTAGAGTGGATAAAATGGATGTAGAGTTCATAAAAATGGATGTAGAGTGGATAAAAATGGATGTAGATTGGATAAAATGGATGTAGAGTGGATAAAAATGGATGTGGAGTGGATAAAATGGATGTAGAGTGGATAAAAATGGATTTAGAGTGGATAAAATGGATGTAGAGTGGATAAAAATGGATGTAGTGTGGATAAAATGGATGTAGAGTGGATAAAAATGGATGTAGATTGGATAAAATGGATGTAGAGTTAATAAAAATGGATGTAGAGTGGATAAAATGGATGTAGATTGGATAAAATGGATGTAGATTGGATAAAATGGATGTAGATTGGATAAAATGGATGTAGAGTGGATAAAAATGGATGTAGAGTATATAAATTGGATGTAGAGAATATAAAATGGATGTAGAGTGGATAAAATGGATGTAGAGTGGATAAAAATGGATGTAGAGTGGATAAAATGGATGTAGAGTTCATAAAAATGGATGTAGAGTGGATAAAATGGATGTAGAGTGGATAAAAATGGATGTAGAGTGGATAAAATGGATGTAGAGTGGATAAAATGGATGTAGAGTGGATAAAATGGATGTAGAGTGGATAAAATGGATGTAGAGTGGATAAAAATGGATGTAGAGTGGATAAAATGGATGTAGAGTGGATAAAAATGGATGTAGAGTGGAAACAATGGATGTAGAGTCGATAAAATGGATGTAGATTGGATAAAAATGGATGTAGAGTGGATAAAATGGATGTAGAGTGGATAAAAATGGATGTAGAGTTAATAAAAATGGATGTAGAGTGGATATAATGGATGTAGAGAGGATAAAATGGATGTGGAGTGGATAACAATGGATGTAGAGTGGATAAAATGGATGTAGAGTGGATAAAATGGATGTAGAGTGGATAAAATGGTTGTAGAGTGGATAAAATGGATGTAGAGTTGATAAAAATGGATGTAGAGTTAATAAAAATGGATGTAGAGTGGATATAATGGATGTAGAGAGGATAAAATGGATGTGGAGTGGATAACAATGGATGTAGAGTGGATAAAATGGATGTAGAGTGGATAAAATGGATGTATAGTGGATAAAATGGATGTAGAGTGGATAAAAATGGATGTAGAGCGGATACAAATGGATGTAGAGTGGATAAAATGGGTGTAAAATGGATAAAAATGGATGTAGAGTGGATAAAAATGGATGTAGAGTGGATAAAATGGATGTAGAGGGGATAAAATGGATGTAGAGTGGATAAAATGGTTGTAGAGTGGATAAAATGGATGTAGAGTTGATAAAAATGGATGTAGAGTGGATAAAATGGATGTAGAGTGGATAAAATGGATGTAGAGGGGATAAAATGGATGTAGAGTGGATAAAATGGATGTAGAGGGGATAAAATGGATGTAGAGTGGATAAAAATGGATGTAGAGTGGATAAAAATGGATGTAGAGTGGATAAAATGGATGTAGAGCGGATAAAAATGGATGTAGTTTGGATAAAATGAATGTAGAGTGGATAAAATGGATGTAGAGTTGATAAAAATGGATGTAGAGTGGATAAAAATGGATGTAGATTGGATAAAATGGATGTAGAGTGGATAAAAATGGATGTAGAGTATATAAATTGGATGTAGAGTATATAAAATGGATGTAGAGTGGATAAAAATGGATGTAGATTGGATAAAATGGATGTAGAGTGGATAAAAATGGATGTAGAGTATATAAATTGGATGTAGAGTATATAAAATGGATGTAGAGTGGATAAAAATGGATGTCGAGTGGATAAAATGGATGTAGAGTTCATAAAAATGGATGTAGAGTGGATAAAAATGGATGTAGATTGGATAAAATGGATGTAGAGTGGATAAAATGGATGTAGAGTGGATAAAATGGTTGTAGAGTGGATAAAATGGATGTAGAGTGGATAAAATGGATGTAGAATGGATAAAATGGATGTTGAGTGGATAAAATGGATGTAGAGTGGATAACAATGGATGTAGAGTGGATAAAATGGATGTAGAGTGGATAAAAATGGATGTAGAGTGGATAAAATGGATGTACAGTTAATAAAAATGGATGTAGAGTGGATATAATGGATGTAGAGTTGATAAAATGGATGTAAAGTGGATAAAATGGATGTAGAGTTAATAAAAATGGATGTAGAGTGGAAATAATGGATGTAGAGAGGATAAAATGGATGTAGAGTGGATAAAATGGATGTAGAGTTCATAAAAATGGATGTAGAGTGGATAAAAATGGATGTAGATTGGATAAAATGGATGTAGAGTGGATAAAAATGGATGTACAGTGGATAAAAATGGATGTAGAGTGGATAAAAATGGATGTAGAGTGGATAAAATGGATGTTGAGTGGATAAAATGGATGTAGAGTGGATAAAATGGATGTAGAGTGGATAAAATGGATGTAAAGTGGATAAAAATTGTATGTAGAGTGGATAAAATGGATGTAGAGTGGATAAAATGGATGTAAAGTGGATAAAATGGATGTAGAGTGGATAAAAAAGGATGTAGAGTGGATAAAATGGATGTAGAATGAATAAAATGGATGTAAAGTGAATAAAAATGGATGTAGAGTGGATAAAATGGATGTAGAGAGGATAAAATGCATGTAGAGTGGATAAAATGGATGTAGAGTGGATAAAATGGATGTAGAGTGGATAAAAATGGATTTAGAGTGGATATAATGGATGTAGAATAGATAAAAATTTATGTAGAGTGGATAAAAATGGATGTAGATTGGATAAAATGGATGTAGAGAGGATAAAATGGATGTGGAGTGGATAACATTGGATGTAGAGTCGATAAAATGGATGTAGAGTGGATAAAATGGATGTATAGTGGATAAAATGGTTGTAGAGTGGATAAAATGGATGTAGAGTTGATAAAAATGGATGTAGAGTGGATAAAAATGGATGTAGAGTCGATAAAATGGATGTAGATTGGATAAAAATGGATGTAGAGTGGATAAAATGGATGTAGAGTGGATAAAAATGGATGTAGAGTTAATAAAAATGGATGTAGAGTGGATATAATGGATGTAGAGAGGATAAAATGGATGTGGAGTGGATAACAATGGATGTAGAGTGGATAAAATGGATGTAGAGTGGATAAAATGGATGTATAGTGGATAAAATGGTTGTAGAGTGGATAAAATGGATGTAGAGTTGATAAAAATGGATGTAGAGTTAATAAAAATGGATGTAGAGTGGATATAATGGATGTAGAGAGGATAAAATGGATGTGGAGTGGATAACAATGGATGTAGAGTGGATAAAATGGATGTAGAGTGGATAAAATGCATGTATAGTGGATAAAATGGTTGTAGAGTGGATAAAATGGATGTAGAGTGGATAAAATGGATGTAGAGTTGATAAAAATTGATGTAGAGTCGATAAAATGGATGTAGAGTGGATAAAATGGATGTAGAGTGGATAAAATGGATGTAGAGGGGATAAAATGGATGTAGAGTGGATAAAATGGTTGTAGAGTGGATAAAATGGATGTCGAGTGGATAAAAATGGATGTAGTGTGGATAAAATGGATGTAGAGTGGATAAAATGGATGTAGAGGGGATAAAATGGATGTAGAGTGGATAAAAATGGATGTAGAGTGGATAAAAATGGATGTAAAATGGATAAAAATGGATGTAGAGTGGATAAAAATGGATGTAGAGTGGATAAAATGGATGTAGAGGGGATAAAATGGATGTAGAGTGGATAAAATGGTTGTAGAGTGGATAAAATGGATGTAGAGTTGATAAAAATGGATGTAGAGTGGATAAAATGGATGTAGAGTGGATAAAATGGATGTAGAGGGGATAAAATGGATGTAGAGTGGATAAAATGGTTGTAGAGTGGATAAAATGGATGTCGAGTGGATAAAAATGGATGTAGTGTGGATAAAATGGATGTAGAGTGGATAAAATGGATGTAGAGGGGATAAAATGGATGTAGAGTGGATAAAAATGGATGTAGAGTGGATAAAAATGGATGTAGAGTGGATAAAAATGGATGTAGAGTGGATAAAATGGATGTAGAGCGGATAAAAATGGATGTAGTTTGGATAAAATGAATGTAGAGTGGATAAAATGGATGTAGAGTTGATAAAAATGGATGTAGAGTGGACAAAATAGATTTAGAGTGGATAAAAATTGACGTAGAGTGGATAAAATGAATGTAGAGTGGATAAAAATGGATGTAGAGTGGATAAAAATGGATGTAGAGGGGATAAAATGGATGTAGAGTTAATAAAAATGGATGTAGAGTGGATATAATGGATGTAGAGAGGATAAAATGGATGTGGAGTGGATAACAATGGATGTAGAGTGGATAAAATGGATGTAGAGTGGATAAAATGGATGTATAGTGGATAAAATGGTTGTAGAGTGGATAAAATGGATGTAGAGTTGATAAAAATGGATGTAGAGTTGATAAAAATGGATGTAGAGTTAATAAAAATGTATGTAGAGTGGATATAATGGATGTAGAGAGGATAAAATGGATGTGGAGTGGATAACAATGGATGTAGAGTGGATAAAATGGATGTAGAGTGGATAAAATGGATGTATAGTGGATAAAATGGTTGTAGAGTGGATAAAATGGATGTAGAGTGGATAAAATGGATGTAGAGTTGATAAAAATTGATGTAGAGTCGATAAAATGGATGTAGAGTGGATAAAATGGATGTAGAGTGGATAAAAATGGATGTAGAGCGGATACAAATGGATGTAGAGTGGATAAAATGGGTGTAAAATGGATAAAAATGGATGTAGAGTGGATAAAAATGGATGTAGATTGGGTAAAATGGATGTAGAGGGGATAAAATGGATGTAGAGTGGATAAAAATGGATGTAGATTGGATAAAATGGATGTAGAGTTAATAAAAATGGATGTAGAGTGGATAAAATGGATGTAGATTGGATAAAATGGATGTAGATTGGATAAAATGGATGTAGATTGGATAAAATGGATGTAGAGTGGATAAAAATGGATGTAGAGTATATAAATTGGATGTAGAGTATATAAAATGGATGTAGAGTGGATAAAATGGATGTAGAGTGGATAAAAATGGATGTAGAGTGGATAAAATGGATGTAGAGTTCATAAAAATGGATGTAGAGTGGATAAAATGGATGTAGAGTGGATAAAAATGGATTTAGAGTGGATATAATGGATGTAGAGTGGATAAAAATGGATGTAGTGTGGATAAAATGGATGTAGAGTGGATAAAAATGGATGTAGATTGGATAAAATGGATGTAGAGTTAATAAAAATGGATGTAGAGTGGATAAAATGGATGTAGATTGGATAAAATGGATGTAGATTGGATAAAATGGATGTAGATTGGATAAAATGGATGTAGAGTGGATAAAAATGGATGTAGAGTATATAAATTGGATGTAGAGTATATAAAATGGATGTAGAGTGGATAAAATGGATGTAGAGTGGATAAAAATGGATGTAGAGCGGATACAAATGGATGTAGAGTGGATAAAATGGGTGTAAAATGGATAAAAATGGATGTAGAGTGGATAAAAATGGATGTAGATTGGATAAAATGGATGTAGAGGGGATAAAATGGATGTAGAGTGGATAAAAATGGATGTAGATTGGATAAAATGGATGTAGAGTTAATAAAAATGGATGTAGAGTGGATAAAATGGATGTAGATTGGATAAAATGGATGTAGATTGGATAAAATGGATGTAGATTGGATAAAATGGATGTAGAGTGGATAAAAATGGATGTAGAGTATATAAATTGGATGTAGAGTATATAAAATGGATGTAGAGTGGATAAAATGGATGTAGAGTGGATAAAAATGGATGTAGAGTGGATAAAATGGATGTAGAGTTCATAAAAATGGATGTAGAGTGGATAAAATGGATGTAGAGTGGATAAAAATGGATTTAGAGTGGATATAATGGATGTAGAGTGGATAAAAATGGATGTAGTGTGGATAAAATGGATGTAGAGTGGATAAAAATGGATGTAGATTGGATAAAATGGATGTAGAGTTAATAAAAATGGATGTAGAGTGGATAAAATGGATGTAGATTGGATAAAATGGATGTAGATTGGATAAAATGGATGTAGATTGGATAAAATGGATGTAGAGTGGATAAAAATGGATGTAGAGTATATAAATTGGATGTAGAGTATATAAAATGGATGTAGAGTGGATAAAATGGATGTAGAGTGGATAAAAATGGATGTAGAGTGGATAAAATGGATGTAGAGTGGATAAAAAAGGATGTAGAGTGGATAAAATGGATGTAGAATGAATAAAATGGATGTAAAGTGAATAAAAATGGATGTAGAGTGGATAAAATGGATGTAGAGAGGATAAAATGCATGTAGAGTGGATAAAATGGATGTAGAGTGGATAAAATGGATGTAGAGTGGATAAAAATGGATTTAGAGTGGATATAATGGATGTAGAATAGATAAAAATTTATGTAGAGTGGATAAAAATGGATGTAGATTGGATAAAATGGATGTAGAGTGGATAAAAATGGATGTAGAGTGGATAAAATGGATGTAGAGTGGATAAAATGGTTGTAGAGTGGATAAAATGGATGTAGAGTGGATAAAAATAGATGTAGAGAGGATAAAATGGATGTAGAGTGGATAAAAATGGATGTAGAGTGGATAAAAATGGATGTAGAGTGGATAAAATGGATGTAGAGTGGATAAAATGGTTGTAGAGTGGATAAAATGGATGTAGAGTGGATAAAAATGGATGTAAAGTGGATAAAATGGATGTAGAGTTAATAAAAATGGATGTCGAGTGGAAATAATGGATGTAGAGAGGATAAAATGGATGTAGAGTGGATAAAATGGATGTAGAGTTCATAAAAATGGATGTAGAGTGGATAAAAATGGATGTAGATTGGATAAAATGGATGTAGAGTAGATAAAAATGGATGTAGAGTGGATAAAAATGGATGTAGAGTGGATAAAAATGGATGTAG
This sequence comes from Pemphredon lugubris, assembly GCA_933228935.1. Lineage (NCBI taxonomy): Eukaryota > Metazoa > Arthropoda > Insecta > Hymenoptera > Crabronidae > Pemphredon > Pemphredon lugubris. The sequence continues at coordinate 53,945,217 of OW121816.1, forward strand.
AGAGGATAAAATGGATGTAGAGTGGATAAAAATGGATGTAGAGTGGATAAAAATGGATGTAGAGTGGATAAAATGGATGAAGAGTGGATAAAATGGGTGTAAACTGGATAAAATGGTTGTAGAGTGGATAAAATGGATGTAGAGTAGATAAAATGGATGTAGAGTGGATAAAAATTGATGTAGAGTCGATAAAATGGATGTAGAGTGGATAAAATGGATGTAGAGTGGATAAAAATGGATGTAGAGCGGATACAAATGGATGTAGAGTAGATAAAATGGGTGTAAAATGGATAAAAATGGATGTAGAGTGGATAAAAATGGATGTAGAGTGGATAAAATGGATGTAGAGGGGATAAAATGGATGTAGAGTGGATAAAATGGATGTCGAGTGGATAAAAATGGATGTAGTGTGGATAAAATGGATGTAGAGTGGATAAAATGGATGTAGAGGGGATAAAATGGATGTAGAGTGGATAAAATGGTTGTAGAGTGGATAAAATGGATGTAGAGTTGATAAAAATGGATGTAGAGAGGATAAAATGGATGTAGAGTGGATAAAATGGATGTACAGTTAATAAAAATGGATGTAGAGTGGAAATAATGGATGTAGAGAGGATAAAATGGATGTAGAGTGGATAAAATGGATGTAGATTGGATAAAATGGATGTAGAGTGGATAAAAATGGATGTAGAGTAGATAAAATGGATGTAGAGTGGATAAAATGGATGTAGAGTTGATAAAATGGATGTAAAGTGGATAAAATGGATGTAGAGTTAATAAAAATGGATGTAGAGTGGAAATAATGGATGTAGAGAGGATAAAATGGATGTAGAGTGGATAAAATGGATGTAGAGTTCATAAAAATGGATGTAGAGTGGATAAAAATGGATGTAGATTGGATAAAATGGATGTAGAGTGGATAAAAATGGATGTGGAGTGGATAAAATGGATGTAGAGTGGATAAAAATGGATTTAGAGTGGATATAATGGATGTAGAGTGGATAAAAATGGATGTAGTGTGGATAAAATGGATGTAGAGTGGATAAAAATGGATGTAGATTGGATAAAATGGATGTAGAGTTAATAAAAATGGATGTAGAGTGGATAAAATGGATGTAGATTGGATAAAATGGATGTAGATTGGATAAAATGGATGTAGATTGGATAAAATGGATGTAGAGTGGATAAAAATGGATGTAGAGTATATAAATTGGATGTAGAGTATATAAAATGGATGTAGAGTGGATAAAATGGATGTAGAGTGGATAAAAATGGATGTAGAGTGGATAAAATGGATGTAGAGTTCATAAAAATGGATGTAGAGTGGATAAAATGGATGTAGAGTGGATAAAAATGGATGTAGAGTGGATAAAATGGATGTAGAGTGGATAAAATGGATGTAGAGTGGATAAAATGGATGTAGAGTGGATAAAATGGATGTAGAGTGGATAAAAATGGATGTAGAGTGGATAAAATGGATGTAGAGTGGATAAAAATGGATGTAGAGTGGAAACAATGGATGTAGAGTCGATAAAATGGATGTAGATTGGATAAAAATGGATGTAGAGTGGATAAAATGGATGTAGAGTGGATAAAAATGGATGTAGAGTTAATAAAAATGGATGTAGAGTGGATATAATGGATGTAGAGAGGATAAAATGGATGTGGAGTGGATAACAATGGATGTAGAGTGGATAAAATGGATGTAGAGTGGATAAAATGGATGTATAGTGGATAAAATGGTTGTAGAGTGGATAAAATGGATGTAGAGTTGATAAAAATGGATGTAGAGTTAATAAAAATGGATGTAGAGTGGATATAATGGATGTAGAGAGGATAAAATGGATGTGGAGTGGATAACAATGGATGTAGAGTGGATAAAATGGATGTAGATTGGATAAAATGCATGTATAGTGGATAAAATGGTTGTAGAGTGGATAAAATGGATGTAGAGTGGATAAAATGGATGTAGAGTTGATAAAAATTGATGTAGAGTCGATAAAATGGATGTAGAGTGGATAAAATGGATGTAGAGTGGATAAAAATGGATGTAGAGCGGATACAAATGGATGTAGAGTGGATAAAATGGGTGTAAAATGGATAAAAATGGATGTAGAGTGGATAAAAATGGATGTAGAGTGGATAAAATGGATGTAGAGGGGATAAAATGGATGTAGAGTGGATAAAATGGTTGTAGAGTGGATAAAATGGATGTAGAGTTGATAAAAATGGATGTAGAGTGGATAAAATGGATGTAGAGTGGATAAAATGGATGTAGGGGGGATAAAATGGATGTAGAGTGGATAAAATGGTTGTAGAGTGGATAAAATGGATGTCGAGTGGATAAAAATGGATGTAGTGTGGATAAAATGGATGTAGAGTGGATAAAATGGATGTAGAGGGGATAAAATGGATGTAGAGTGGATAAAAATGGATGTAGAGTGGATAAAAATGGATGTAGAGTGGATAAAAATGGATGTAGAGTGGATAAAATGGATGTAGAGCGGATAAAAATGGATGTAGTTTGGATAAAATGAATGTAGAGTGGATAAAATGGATGTAGAGTTGATAAAAATGGATGTAGAGTGGACAAAATAGATTTAGAGTGGATAAAAATTGACGTAGAGTGGATAAAATGAATGTAGAGTGGATAAAAATGGATGTAGAGTGGATAAAAATGGATGTAGAGGGGATAAAATGGATGTAGAGTTAATAAAAATGGATGTAGAGTGGATATAATGGATGTAGAGAGGATAAAATGGATGTGGAGTGGATAACAATGGATGTAGAGTGGATAAAATGGATGTAGAGTGGATAAAATGGATGTATAGTGGATAAAATGGTTGTAGAGTGGATAAAATGGATGTAGAGTTGATAAAAATGGATGTAGAGTTGATAAAAATGGATGTAGAGTTAATAAAAATGTATGTAGAGTGGATATAATGGATGTAGAGAGGATAAAATGGATGTGGAGTGGATAACAATGGATGTAGAGTGGATAAAATGGATGTAGAGTGGATAAAATGGATGTATAGTGGATAAAATGGTTGTAGAGTGGATAAAATGGATGTAGAGTGGATAAAATGGATGTAGAGTTGATAAAAATTGATGTAGAGTCGATAAAATGGATGTAGAGTGGATAAAATGGATGTAGAGTGGATAAAAATGGATGTAGAGCGGATACAAATGGATGTAGAGTGGATAAAATGGGTGTAAAATGGATAAAAATGGATGTAGAGTGGATAAAAATGGATGTAGATTGGATAAAATGGATGTAGAGGGGATAAAATGGATGTAGAGTGGATAAAAATGGATGTAGATTGGATAAAATGGATGTAGAGTTAATAAAAATGGATGTAGAGTGGATAAAATGGATGTAGATTGGATAAAATGGATGTAGATTGGATAAAATGGATGTAGATTGGATAAAATGGATGTAGAGTGGATAAAAATGGATGTAGAGTATATAAATTGGATGTAGAGTATATAAAATGGATGTAGAGTGGATAAAATGGATGTAGAGTGGATAAAAATGGATGTAGAGTGGATAAAATGGATGTAGAGTTCATAAAAATGGATGTAGAGTGGATAAAATGGATGTAGAGTGGATAAAAATGGATTTAGAGTGGATATAATGGATGTAGAGTGGATAAAAATGGATGTAGAGTGGATAAAATGGATGTAGAGTTCATAAAAATGGATGTAGAGTGGATAAAATGGATGTAGAGTGGATAAAAATGGATGTAGAGTGGATAAAATGGATGTAGAGTGGATAAAATGGATGTAGAGTGGATAAAATGGATGTAGAGTGGATAAAATGGATGTAGAGTGGATAAAAATGGATGTAGAGTGGATAAAATGGATGTAGAGTGGATAAAAATGGATGTAGAGTGGAAACAATGGATGTAGAGTCGATAAAATGGATGTAGATTGGATAAAAATGGATGTAGAGTGGATAAAATGGATGTAGAGTGGATAAAAATGGATGTAGAGTTAATAAAAATGGATGTAGAGTGGATATAATGGATGTAGAGAGGATAAAATGGATGTGGAGTGGATAACAATGGATGTAGAGTGGATAAAATGGATGTAGAGTGGATAAAATGGATGTAGAGTGGATAAAATGGTTGTAGAGTGGATAAAATGGATGTAGAGTTGATAAAAATGGATGTAGAGTTAATAAAAATGGATGTAGAGTGGATATAATGGATGTAGAGAGGATAAAATGGATGTGGAGTGGATAACAATGGATGTAGAGTGGATAAAATGGATGTAGAGTGGATAAAATGGATGTATAGTGGATAAAATGGTTGTAGAGTGGATAAAATGGATGTAGAGTTGATAAAAATGGATGTAGAGTGGATAAAAGGGATGTAGAGTGGATAAAAATGGATGTAGAGTGGATAAAATGGATGTAGATTGGATAAAAATGGATGTAGAGTGGATAAAATGGATGTAGAGTGGATAAAAATGGATGTAGAGTGGATATAATGGATGTAGAGAGGATAAAATGGATGTGGAGTGGATAACAATGGATGTAGAGTGGATAAAATGGATGTAGAGTGGATAAAATGGATGTAGAGTGGATAAAATGGTTGTAGAGTGGATAAAATGGATGTAGAGTTGATAAAAATGGATGTAGAGTTAATAAAAATGGATGTAGAGTGGATATAATGGATGTAGAGAGGATAAAATGCATGTATAGTGAATAAAATGGTTGTAGAGTGGATAAAATGGATGTAGAGTGGATAAAATGGATGTAGAGTTGATAAAAATTGATGTAGAGTCGATGAAATGGATGTAGAGTGGATAAAATGGATGTAGAGTGGATAAAAATGGATGTAGAGCGGATACAAATGGATGTAGAGTGGATAAAATGGGTGTAAAATGGATAAAAATGGATGTAGAGTGGATAAAAATGGATGTAGAGTGGATAAAATGGATGTAGAGGGGATAAAATGGATGTAGAGTGGATAAAATGGTTGTAGAGTGGATAAAATGGATGTAGAGTTGATAAAAATGGATGTAGAGTGGATAAAATGGATGTAGAGTGGATAAAATGGATGTAGAGGGGATAAAATGGATGTAGAGTGGATAAAATGGATGTAGAGTGGATAAAAATGGATGTAGAGTGGATAAAATGGATGTAGAGGGGATAAAATGGATGTAGAGTGGATAAAATGGTTGTAGAGTGGATAAAATGGATGTAGAGTTGATAAAAATGGATGTAGAGTGGATAAAATGGATGTAGAGTGGATAAAATGGATGTAGAGGGGATAAAATGAATGTAGAGTGGATAAAAATGGATGTAGAGTGGATAAAAATGGATGTAGAGTGGATAAAATGGATGTAGATTGGATAAAATGGTTGTAGAGTGGATAAAATGGATGTAGAGTGGATAAAATGGATGTAGAGTTGATAAAAATGGATGTAGAGTGGATAAAAATGGATGTAGAGTGGATAAAATGGATGTAGAGCGGATAAAAATGGATGTAGTTTGGATAAAATGAATGTAGAATGGATAAAATGGATGTAGAGTTGATAAAAATGGATGTAGAGTGGACAAAATAGATTTAGAGTGGATAAAAATTGACGTAGAGTGGATAAAATGAATGTAGAGTGGATAAAATGGATGTAGAGTGGATAAAATGGTTGTAGAGTGGATAAAATGGATGTCGAGTGGATAAAAATGGATGTAGTGTGGATAAAATGGATGTAGAGTGGATAAAATGGATGTAGAGGGGATAAAATGGATGTAGAGTGGATAAAAATGGATGTAGAGTGGATAAAAATGGATGTAGAGTGGATAAAATGGATGTAGATTGGATAAAATGGTTGTAGAGTGGATAAAATGGATGTAGAGTGGATAAAATGGATGTAGAGTTGATAAAAATGGATGTAGAGTGGATAAAAATGGATGTAGAGTGGATAAAATGGATGTAGAGCGGATAAAAATGGATGTAGTTTGGATAAAATGAATGTAGAGTGGATAAAATGGATGTAGAGTTGATAAAAATAGATGTAGAGTGGACAAAATAGATTTAGAGTGGATAAAAATTGATGTAGAGTGGATAAAATGAATGTAGAGTGGATAAAAATGGATGTAGAGTGGATAAAAATGGATGTAGAGGGGATAAAATGGATGTAGAGTGGATAAAATGGTTGTAGAGTGGATAAAACGGATGTAGAGTTGATAAAAATGGATGTAGAGTGGATAAAATGGATGTTGAGTGGATAAAATGGATGTAGAGTGGATAACAATGGATGTAGAGTGGATAAAATGGATGTAGAGTGGATAAAAATGGATGTAGAGTGGATAAAATGGATGTACAGTTAATAAAAATGGATGTAGAGTGGATATAATGGATGTAGAGTTGATAAAATGGATGTAAAGTGGATAAAATGGATGTAGAGTTAATAAAAATGGATGTAGAGTGGATAACAATGGATGTAGAGTGGATAAAATGGATGTAGAGTTGATAAAAATGGATGTAGAGTGGATACAATGGATGTAGAGTAGATAAAATGGACGTAGAGCGGATAAAATGGATGTATAGTGGATAAAATGGTTGTAGAGTGGATAAAATGGATGTAGAGTTGATAAAAATGGATGTAGAGTTGATAAAAATGGATGTAGAGTTAATAAAAATGTATGTAGAGTGGATAAAATGGATGTAGAGAGGATAAAATGGATGTGGAGTGGATAACAATGGATGTAGAGTGGATAAAATGGATGTAGAGTGGATAAAATGGATGTATAGTGGATAAAATGGTTGTAGAGTGGATAAAATGGATGTAGAGTGGATAAAATGGATGTAGAGTTGATAAAAATTGATGTAGAGTCGATAAAATGGATGTAGAGTGGATAAAATGGATGTAGAGTGGATAAAAATGGATGTAGAGCGGATACAAATGGATGTAGAGTGGATAAAATGGGTGTAAAATGGATAAAAATGGATGTAGAGTGGATAAAAATGGATGTAGAGTGGATAAAATGGATGTAGAGGGGATAAAATGGATGTAGAGTGGATAAAATGGATGTAGAGTTGATAAAAATGGATGTAGAGTGGATACAATGGATGTAGAGTAGATAAAATGGACGTAGAGCGGATAAAATGGATGTAGAGTTGATAAAAATGGATGTAGAGTGCATAAAAATGGATGTTGAGTGGATAACATGGATGTAGAGTGGATAAAATGGATGTAGAGTGAATAAAATGGATGTAGAGTGGATAAAAATGGATGTAGAGTTAATAAAAATGGATGTAGAGTGGATATAATGGATGTAGAGAGGATAAAATGGATGTGGAGTGGATAACAATGGATGTAGAGTGGATAAAATGGATGTAGAGTGGATAAAATGGATGTATAGTGGATAAAATGGTTGTAGAGTGGATAAAATGGATGTAGAGTTGATAAAAATGGATGTAGAGTTGATAAAAATGGATGTAGAGTTAATAAAAATGTATGTAGAGTGGATATAATGGATGTAGAGAGGATAAAATGGATGTGGAGTGGATAACAATGGATGTAGAGTGGATAAAATGGATGTAGAGTGGATAAAATGGATGTATAGTGGATAAAATGGTTGTAGAGTGGATAAAATGGATGTAGAGTGGATTAAATGGATGTAGAGTTGATAAAAATTGATGTAGAGTCGATAAAATGGATGTAGAGTGGATAAAATGGATGTAGAGTGGATAAAAATGGATGTAGAGCGGATACAAATGGATGTAGAGTGGATAAAATGGGTGTAAAATGGATAAAAATGGATGTAGAGTGGATAAAAATGGATGTAGAGTGGATAAAATGGATGTAGAGGGGATAAAATGGATGTAGAGTGGATAAAATGGATGTAGAGGGGATAAAATGGATGTAGAGTGGATAAAATGGATGTAGAGTTGATAAAAATGGATGTAGAGTGGATATAATGGATGTAGAGAGGATAAAATGGATGTGGAGTGGATAACAATGGATGTAGAGTGGATAAAATGGATGTAGAGTGGATAAAATGGATGTATAGTGGATAAAATGGTTGTAGAGTGGATAAAATGGATGTAGAGTTGATAAAAATGGATGTAGAGTTGATAAAAATGGATGTAGAGTTAATAAAAATGTATGTAGAGTGGATATAATGGATGTAGAGAGGATAAAATGGATGTGGAGTGGATAACAATGGATGTAGAGTGGATAAAATGGATGTAGAGTGGATAAAATGGATGTATAGTGGATAAAATGGTTGTAGAGTGGATAAAATGGATGTAGAGTGGATTAAATGGATGTAGAGTTGATAAAAATTGATGTAGAGTCGATAAAATGGATGTAGAGTGGATAAAATGGATGTAGAGTGGATAAAAATGGATGTAGAGCGGATACAAATGGATGTAGAGTGGATAAAATGGGTGTAAAATGGATAAAAATGGATGTAGAGTGGATAAAAATGGATGTAGAGTAGATAAAATGGACGTAGAGCGGATAAAATGGATGTAGAGTTGATAAAAATGGATGTAGAGTGCATAAAAATGGATGTTGAGTGGATAACATGGATGTAGAGTGGATAAAATGGATGTAGAGTGAATAAAATGGATGTAGAGTGGATAAAAATGGATGTAGAGTTAATAAAAATGGATGTAGAGTGGATATAATGGATGTAGAGAGGATAAAATGGATGTGGAGTGGATAACAATGGATGTAGAGTGGATAAAATGGATGTAGAGTGGATAAAATGGATGTATAGTGGATAAAATGGTTGTAGAGTGGATAAAATGGATGTAGAGTTGATAAAAATGGATGTAGAGTTGATAAAAATGGATGTAGAGTTAATAAAAATGTATGTAGAGTGGATATAATGGATGTAGAGAGGATAAAATGGATGTGGAGTGGATAACAATGGATGTAGAGTGGATAAAATGGATGTAGAGTGGATAAAATGGATGTATCGTGGATAAAATGGTTGTAGAGTGGATAAAATGGATGTAGAGTGGATAAAATGGATGTAGAGTTGATAAAAATTGATGTAGAGTCGATAAAATGGATGTAGAGTGGATAAAATGGATGTAGAGTGGATAAAAATGGATGTAGAGCGGATACAAATGGATGTAGAGTGGATAAAATGGGTGTAAAATGGATAAAAATGGATGTAGAGTGGATAAAAATGGATGTAGAGTGGATAAAATGGATGTAGAGGGGATAAAATGGATGTAGAGTGGATAAAATGGTTGTAGAGTGGATAAAATGGATGTAGAGTTGATAAAAATGGATGTAGAGTGGATAAAATGGATGTAGATTGGATAAAATGGATGTAGAGGGGATAAAATGGATGTAGAGTGGATAAAATGGTTGTAGAGTGGATAAAATGGATGTCGAGTGGATAAAAATGGATGTAGTGTGGATAAAATGGATGTAGAGTGGATAAAATGGATGTAGAGGGGATAAAATGGATGTAGAGTGGATAAAAATGGATGTAGAGTGGATAAAAATGGATGTAGAGTGGATAAAATGGATGTAGATTGGATAAAATGGTTGTAGAGTGGATAAAATGGATGTAGAGGGGATAAAATGGATGTAGAGTGGATAAAAATGGATGTAGAGTGGATAAAAATGGATGTAGAGTGGATAAAATGGATGTAGATTGGATAAAATGGTTGTAGAGTGGATAAAATGGATGTAGAGTGGATAAAATGGATGTAGAGTGGATAAAATGGATGTAGAGTTGATAAAAATGGATGTAGAGTGGATAAAATGGATGTAGATTGGATAAAAATGGATGTAGAGCGGATACAAATGGATGTAGAGTGGATAAAATGGGTGTAAAATGGATAAAAATGGATGTAGAGTGGATAAAAATGGATGTAGAGTGGATAAAATGGATGTAGAGGGGATAAAATGGATGTAGAGTGGATAAAATGGTTGTAGAGTGGATAAAATGGATGTAGAGTTGATAAAAATGGATGTAGAGTGGATAAAATGGATGTAGATTGGATAAAATGGATGTAGAGGGGATAAAATGGATGTAGAGTGGATAAAATGGTTGTAGAGTGGATAAAATGGATGTCGAGTGGATAAAAATGGATGTAGTGTGGATAAAATGGATGTAGAGTGGATAAAATGGATGTAGAGGGGATAAAATGGATGTAGAGTGGATAAAAATGGATGTAGAGTGGATAAAAATGGATGTAGAGTGGATAAAATGGATGTAGATTGGATAAAATGGTTGTAGAGTGGATAAAATGGATGTAGAGTGGATAAAATGGATGTAGAGTTGATAAAAATGGATGTAGAGTGGATAAAAATGGATGTAGAGTGGATAAAATGGATGTAGAGCGGATAAAAATGGATGTAGTTTGGATAAAATGAATGTAGAGTGGATAAAATGGATGTAGAGTTGATAAAAATGGATGTAGAGTGGACAAAATAGATTTAGAGTGGATAAAAATTGATGTAGAGTGGATAAAATGGTTGTAGAGTGGATAAAATGGATGTAGAGTTGATAAAATGGATGTAGAGGGGATAAAATGGATGTAGAGTGGATAAAATGGTTGTAGAGTGGATAAAATGGATGTAGAGTTGATAAAAATGGATGTAGAGTGGATAAAATGGATGTAGAATGGATAAAAATGGATGTAGAGCGGATAAAAATGGATGTAGAGTGGATAAAATGGATGTAGAGGGGATAAAATGGATGTAGAGTGGATAAAATGGTTGTAGAGTGGATAAAATGGATGTGGAGTGGATAACAATGGATGTAGAGTGGATAAAATGGATGTAGAGTTGATAAAAATGGATGTAGAGTGGATACAATGGATGTAGAGTAGATAAAATGGACGTAGAGCGGATAAAACGGATGTAGAGTTGATAAAAATGGATGTAGAGTGCATAAAAATGGATGTTGAGTGGATAACATGGATGTAGAGTGGATAAAATGGATGTAGAGTGAATAAAATGGATGTAGAGTGGATAAAAATGGATGTAGAGTTAATAAAAATGGATGTAGAGTGGATATAATGGATGTAGAGAGGATAAAATGGATGTGGAGTGGATAACAATGGATGTAGAGTGGATAAAATGGATGTAGAGTGGATAAAATGGATGTATAGTGGATAAAATGGTTGTAGAGTGGATAAAAATGGATGTAGAGTGGATAAAATGGATGTAGAGTGGATAAAAATGGATGTAGAGTGGATAAAATGGATGTAGAGTGGATAAAATGGATGTAGAGTGGATAAAATGGATGTAGAGTGGATAAAATGGATGTAGAGTGGATAAAAATGGATGTAGAGTGGATAAAATGGATGTAGAGTGGATAAAAATGGATGTAGAGTGGAAACAATGGATGTAGAGTCGATAAAATGGATGTAGATTGGATAAAAATGGATGTAGAGTGGATAAAATGGATGTAGAGTGGATAAAAATGGATGTAGAGTTAATAAAAATGGACGTAGAGTGGATATAATGGATGTAGAGAGGATAAAATGGATGTGGAGTGGATAACAATGGATGTAGAGTGGATAAAATGGATGTAGAGTGGATAAAATGGATGTATAGTGGATAAAATGGTTGTAGAGTGGATAAAATGGATGTAGAGTAGATAAAATGGACGTAGAGCGGATAAAATGGATGTAGAGTTGATAAAAATGGATTTAGAGTGCATAAAAATGGATGTTGAGTGGATAACATGGATGTAGAGTGGATAAAATGGATGTAGAGTGAATAAAATGGATGTAGAGTGGATAAAAATGGATGTAGAGTTAATAAAAATGGATGTAGAGTGGATATAATGGATGTAGAGAGGATAAAATGGATGTGGAGTGGATAACAATGGATGTAGAGTGGATAAAATGGATGTAGAGTGGATAAAATGGATGTATAGTGGATAAAATGGTTGTAGAGTGGATAAAAATGGATGTAGAGTAGATAAAATGGATGTAGAGTGGATAAAAATGGATGTAGAGTGGATAAAATGGATGTAGAGTGGATAAAATGGATGTAGAGTGGATAAAATGGATGTAGAGTGGATAAAATGGATGTAGAGTGGATAAAAATGGATGTAGAGTGGATAAAATGGATGTAGAGTGGATAAAAATGGATGTAGAGTGGAAACAATGGATGTAGAGTCGATAAAATGGATGTAGATTGGATAAAAATGGATGTAGAGTGGATAAAATGGATGTAGAGTGGATAAAAATGGATGTAGAGTTAATAAAAATGGATGTAGAGTGGATATAATGGATGTAGAGAGGATAAAATGGATGTGGAGTGGATAACAATGGATGTAGAGTGGATAAAATGGATGTAGAGTGGATAAAATGGATGTAGAGTGGATAAAATGGTTGTAGAGTGGATAAAATGGATGTAGAGTTGATAAAAATGGATGTAGAGTTAATAAAAATGGATGTAGAGTGGATATAATGGATGTAGAGAGGATAAAATGGATGTGGAGTGGATAACAATGGATGTAGAGTGGATAAAATGGATGTAGAGTGGATAAAATGGATGTATAGTGGATAAAATGGTTGTAGAGTGGATAAAATGGATGTAGAGTTGATAAAAATGGATGTAGAGTGGATAAAACGGATGTAGAGTGGATAAAAATGGATGTAGAGTCGATAAAATGGATGTAGATTGGATAAAAATGGATGTAGAGTGGATAAAATGGATGTAGAGTAGATAAAAATGGATGTAGAGTTAATAAAAATGGATGTAGAGTGGATATAATGGATGTAGAGAGGATAAAATGGATGTGGAGTGGATAACAATGGATGTAGAGTGGATAAAATGGATGTAGAGTGGATAAAATGGATGTATAGTGGATAAAATGGTTGTAGAGTGGATAAAATGGATGTAGAGTTGATAAAAATGGATGTAGAGTTAATAAAAATGGATGTAGAGTGGATATAATGGATGTAGAGAGGATAAAATGGATGTGGAGTCGATAACAATGGATGTAGAGTGGATAAAATGGATGTAGAGTGGATAAAATGCATGTATAGTGGATAAAATGGTTGTAGAGTGGATAAAATGGATGTAGAGTGGATAAAATGGATGTAGAGTTGATAAAAATTGATGTAGAGTCGATAAAATGGATGTAGAGTGGATAAAATGGATGTAGAGTGGATAAAATGGATGTAGAGTGGATAAAATGGATGTATAGTGGATAAAATGGTTGTAGAGTGGATAAAATGGATGTAGAGTTGATAAAAATGGATGTAGAGTTGATAAAAATGGATGTAGAGTTAATAAAAATGTATGTAGAGTGGATATAATGGATGTAGAGAGGATAAAATGGATGTGGAGTGGATAACAATGGATGTAGAGTGGATAAAATGGATGTAGAGTGGATAAAATGGATGTATAGTGGATAAAATGGTTGTAGAGTGGATAAAATGGATGTAGAGTGGATTAAATGGATGTAGAGTTGATAAAAATTGATGTAGAGTCGATAAAATGGATGTAGAGTGGATAAAATGGATGTAGAGTGGATAAAAATGGAAGTAGAGCGGATACAAATGGATGTAGAGTGGATAAAATGGGTGTAAAATGGATAAAAATGGATGTAGAGTGGATAAAAATGGATGTAGAGTGGATAAAATGGATGTAGAGGGGATAAAATGGATGTAGAGTGGATAAAATGGATGTAGAGTTGATAAAAATGGATGTAGAGTGGATACAATGGATGTAGAGTAGATAAAATGGACGTAGAGCGGATAAAATGGATGTAGAGTTGATAAAAATGGATGTAGAGTGCATAAAAATGGATGTTGAGTGGATAACATGGATGTAGAGTGGATAAAATGGATGTAGAGTGAATAAAATGGATGTAGAGTGGATAAAAATGGATGTAGAGTTAATAAAAATGGATGTAGAGTGGATATAATGGATGTAGAGAGGATAAAATGGATGTGGAGTAGATAACAATGGATGTAGAGTGGATAAAATGGATGTAGAGTGGATAAAAATGGATGTAGAGCGGATACAAATGGATGTAGAGTGGATAAAATGGGTGTAAAATGGATAAAAATGGATGTAGAGTGGATAAAAATGGATGTAGAGTGGATAAAATGGATGTAGAGGGGATAAAATGGGTGTAAAATGGATAAAAATGGATGTAGAGTGGATAAAAATGGATGTAGAGTGGATAAAATGGATGTAGAGGGGATAAAATGGATGTAGAGTTGATAAAATGGTTGTAGAGTGGATAAAATGGATGTAGAGTTGATAAAAATGGATGTAGAGTGGATAAAATGGATGTAGATTGGATAAAATGGATGTAGAGGGGATAAAATGGATGTAGAGTGGATAAAATGGTTGTAGAGTGGATAAAATGGATGTCGAGTGGATAAAAATGGATGTAGTGTGGATAAAATGGATGTAGAGTGGATAAAATGGATGTAGAGGGGATAAAATGGATGTAGAGTGGATAAAAATGGATGTAGAGTGGATAAAAATGGATGTAGAGTGGATAAAATGAATGTAGATTGGATAAAATGGTTGTAGAGTGGATAAAATGGATGTAGAGTGGATAAAATGGATGTAGAGTTGATAAAAATGGATGTAGAGTGGATAAAAATGGATGTAGAGTGGATAAAATGGATGTAGAGCGGATAAAAATGGATGTAGTTTGGATAAAATGAATGTAGAGTGGATAAAATGGATGTAGAGTTGATAAAAATGGATGTAGAGTGGACAAAATAGATTTAGAGTGGATAAAAATTGATGTAGAGTGGATAAAATGAATGTAGAGTGGATAAAAATGGATGTAGAGTGGATAAAATGGATGTAGAGGGGATAAAATGGATGTAGAGTGGATAAAATGGTTGTAGAGTGGATAAAATGGATGTAGAGTTGATAAAAATGGATGTAGAGTGGATAAGATGGATGTAGAGTGGATAAAATAGATGTAGAGTTGATAAAAATGGATGTAGAGTGGACAAAATAGATTTAGAGTGGATAAAAATTGATGTAGAGTGGATAAAATGAATGTAGAGTGGATAAAAATGGATGTAGAGTGGATAAAAATTGATGTAGAGTGGATAAAATGGATGTAGAGTGGATAAAATGGACGTAGAGTGGATAAAAATGGATGTAGAGTGGATAAAATGGATGTAGAGTGTATAAAATGGGTGTAAAGTGGATAAAAATGGATGTAGAGTGGATAAAATGGATGTAGAATGGATAAAAATGGATGTAGAGCGGATAAAAATGGATGTAGAGTGGATACAATGGATGTAGAGTAGATAAAATGGACGTAGAGCGGATAAAATGGATGTAGAGTTGATAAAAATGGATGTAGAGTGGACAAAATAGATTTAGAGTGGATAAAAATTGATGTAGAGTGGATAAAATGAATGTAGAGTGGATAAAAATGGATGTAGAGTGGATAAAATGGATGTAGAGGGGATAAAATGGATGTAGAGTGGATAAAATGGTTGTAGAGTGGATAAAATGGATGTAGAGTTGATAAAAATGGATGTAGAGTGGATAAGATGGATGTAGAGTGGATAAAATAGATGTAGAGTTGATAAAAATGGATGTAGAGTGGACAAAATAGATTTAGAGTGGATAAAAATTGATGTAGAGTGGATAAAATGAATGTAGAGTGGATAAAAATGGATGTAGAGTGGATAAAAATTGATGTAGAGTGGATAAAATGGATGTAGAGTGGATAAAATGGATGTAGAGCGGATAAAAATGGATGTAGTTTGGATAAAATGAATGTAGAGTGGATAAAATGGATGTAGAGTTGATAAAAATGGATGTAGAGTGGACAAAATAGATTTAGAGTGGATAAAAATTGATGTAGAGTGGATAAAATGAATGTAGAGTGGATAAGATGGATGTAGAGTGGATAAAATAGATGTAGAGTTGATAAAAATGGATGTAGAGTGGACAAAATAGATTTAGAGTGGATAAAAATTGATGTAGAGTGGATAAAATGAATGTAGAGTGGATAAAAATGGATGTAGAGTGGATAAAAATTGATGTAGAGTGGATAAAATGGATGTAGAGTGGATAAAATGGACGTAGAGTGGATAAAAATGGATGTAGAGTGGATAAAATGGATGTAGAGTGTATAAAATGGGTGTAAAGTGGATAAAAATGGATGTAGAGTCGATAAAATGGATGTAGATTGGATAAAAATGGATGTAGAGTGGATAAAATGGATGTAGAGTGGATAAAAATGGATGTAGAGTTAATAAAAATGGATGTAGAGTGGATATAATGGATGTAGAGAGGATAAAATGGATGTGGAGTGGATAACAATGGATGTAGAGTGGATAAAATGGATGTAGAGTGGATAAAATGGATGTATAGTGGATAAAATGGTTGTAGAGTGGATAAAATGGATGTAGAGTTGATAAAAATGGATGTAGAGTTAATAAAAATGGATGTAGAGTGGATATAATGGATGTAGAGAGGATAAAATGGATGTGGAGTCGATAACAATGGATGTAGAGTGGATAAAATGGATGTAGAGTGGATAAAATGCATGTATAGTGGATAAAATGGTTGTAGAGTGGATAAAATGGATGTAGAGTGGATAAAATGGATGTAGAGTTGATAAAAATTGATGTAGAGTCGATAAAATGGATGTAGAGTGGATAAAATGGATGTAGAGTGGATAAAATGGATGTAGAGTGGATAAAATGGATGTATAGTGGATAAAATGGTTGTAGAGTGGATAAAATGGATGTAGAGTTGATAAAAATGGATGTAGAGTTGATAAAAATGGATGTAGAGTTAATAAAAATGTATGTAGAGTGGATATAATGGATGTAGAGAGGATAAAATGGATGTGGAGTGGATAACAATGGATGTAGAGTGGATAAAATGGATGTAGAGTGGATAAAATGGATGTATAGTGGATAAAATGGTTGTAGAGTGGATAAAATGGATGTAGAGTGGATTAAATGGATGTAGAGTTGATAAAAATTGATGTAGAGTCGATAAAATGGATGTAGAGTGGATAAAATGGATGTAGAGTGGATAAAAATGGATGTAGAGCGGATACAAATGGATGTAGAGTGGATAAAATGGGTGTAAAATGGATAAAAATGGATGTAGAGTGGATAAAAATGGATGTAGAGTGGATAAAATGGATGTAGAGGGGATAAAATGGATGTAGAGTGGATAAAATGGATGTAGAGTTGATAAAAATGGATGTAGAGTGGATACAATGGATGTAGAGTAGATAAAATGGACGTAGAGCGGATAAAATGGATGTAAAGTTGATAAAAATGGATGTAGAGTGCATAAAAATGGATGTTGAGTGGATAACATGGATGTAGAGTGGATAAAATGGATGTAGAGTGAATAAAATGGATGTAGAGTGGATAAAAATGGATGTAGAGTTAATAAAAATGGATGTAGAGTGGATATAATGGATGTAGAGAGGATAAAATGGATGTGGAGTGGATAACAATGGATGTAGAGTGGATAAAATGGATGTAGAGTGGATAAAAATGGATGTAGAGCGGATACAAATGGATGTAGAGTGGATAAAATGGGTGTAAAATGGATAAAAATGGATGTAGAGTGGATAAAAATGGATGTAGAGTGGATAAAATGGATGTAGAGGGGATAAAAATGGATGTAGAGTGGATAAAAATTGATGTAGAGTCGATAAAATGGATGTAGAGTGGATAAAATGGATGTAGAGTGGATAAAATGGATGTAGAGGGGATAAAATGGATAAAAATGGATGTAGAGTGGATAAAAATGGATGTAGAGTGGATAAAATGGATGTAGAGGGGATAAAATGGATGTAGAGTTGATAAAATGGTTGTAGAGTGGATAAAATGGATGTAGAGTTGATAAAAATGGATGTAGAGTGGATAAAATGGATGTAGATTGGATAAAATGGATGTAGAGGGGATAAAATGGATGTAGAGTGGATAAAATGGTTGTAGAGTGGATAAAATGGATGTCGAGTGGATAAAAATGGATGTAGTGTGGATAAAATGGATGTAGAGTGGATAAAATGGATGTAGAGGGGATAAAATGGATGTAGAGTGGATAAAAATGGATGTAGAGTGGATAAAAATGGATGTAGAGTGGATAAAATGAATGTAGATTGGATAAAATGGTTGTAGAGTGGATAAAATGGATGTAGAGTGGATAAAATGGATGTAGAGTTGATAAAAATGGATGTAGAGTGGATAAAAATGGATGTAGAGTGGATAAAATGGATGTAGAGCGGATAAAAATGGATGTAGTTTGGATAAAATGAATGTAGAGTGGATAAAATGGATGTAGAGTTGATAAAAATGGATGTAGAGTGGACAAAATAGATTTAGAGTGGATAAAAATTGATGTAGAGTGGATAAAATGAATGTAGAGTGGATAAAAATGGATGTAGAGTGGATAAAATGGATGTAGAGGGGATAAAATGGATGTAGAGTGGATAAAATGGTTGTAGAGTGGATAAAATGGATGTAGAGTTGATAAAAATGGATGTAGAGTGGATAAGATGGATGTAGAGTGGATAAAATAGATGTAGAGTTGATAAAAATGGATGTAGAGTGGACAAAATAGATTTAGAGTGGATAAAAATTGATGTAGAGTGGATAAAATGAATGTAGAGTGGATAAAAATGGATGTAGAGTGGATAAAAATTGATGTAGAGTGGATAAAATGGATGTAGAGTGGATAAAATGGACGTAGAGTGGATAAAAATGGATGTAGAGTGGATAAAATGGATGTAGAGTGTATAAAATGGGTGTAAAGTGGATAAAAATGGATGTAGAGTGGATAAAATGGATGTAGAATGGATAAAAATGGATGTAGAGCGGATAAAAATGGATGTAGAGTGGATACAATGGATGTAGAGTAGATAAAATGGACGTAGAGCGGATAAAATGGATGTAGAGTTGATAAAAATGGATGTAGAGTGCATAAAAATGGATGTAGATTGGATAAAATGGATGTAGAGTGGATAAAATGGTTGTAGAGTGGATAAAATGGATGTCGAGTGGATAAAAATGGATGTAGTGTGGATAAAATGGATGTAGAGTGGATAAAATGGATGTAGAGGGGATAAAATGGATGTAGAGTGGATAAAATGGTTGTAGAGTAGATAAAATGGATGTAGAGTTGATAAAAATGGATGTAGAGTGGATAAAATGGATGTAGAATGGATAAAAATGGATGTAGAGCGGATAAAAATGGATGTAGAGTGGATACAATGGATGTAGAGTAGATAAAATGGACGTAGAGCGGATAAAATGGATGTAGAGTTGATAAAAATGGATGTAGAGTGCATAAAAATGGATGTAGATTGGATAAAATGGATGTAGAGTGGATAAAATGGATGTAGAGTGGATAAAATGGTTGTAGAGTGGATAAAATGGATGTCGAGTGGATAAAAATGGATGTAGTGTGGATAAAATGGATGTAGAGTGGATAAAATGGATGTAGAGGGGATAAAATGGATGTAGAGTGGATAAAATGGTTGTAGAGTGGATAACAATGGATGTAGAGTGGATAAAATGGATGTAGAGTTGATAAAAATGGATGTAGAGTGGATACAATGGATGTAGAGTAGATAAAATGGATGTAGAGTGGATAAAAATGGATGTAGAGTGGATAAAATGGATGTAGAGGGGATAAAATGGATGTAGAGTGGATAAAATGGATGTCGAGTGGATAAAAATGGATGTAGTGTGGATAAAATGGATGTAGAGTGGATAAAATGGATGTAGAGGGGATAAAATGGATGTAGAGTGGATAAAATGGTTGTAGAGTGGATAAAATGGATGTAGAGTTGATAAAAATGGATGTAGAGAGGATAAAATGGATGTAGAGTGGATAAAATGGATGTACAGTTAATAAAAATGGATGTAGAGTGGAAATAATGGATGTAGAGAGGATAAAATGGATGTAGAGTGGATAAAATGGATGTAGATTGGATAAAATGGATGTAGAGTGGATAAAAATGGATGTAGAGTAGATAAAATGGATGTAGAGTGGATAAAATGGATGTAGAGTTGATAAAATGGATGTAAAGTGGATAAAATGGATGTAGAGTTAATAAAAATGGATGTAGAGTGGAAATAATGGATGTAGAGAGGATAAAATGGATGTAGAGTGGATAAAATGGATGTAGAGTTCATAAAAATGGATGTAGAGTGGATAAAAATGGATGTAGATTGGATAAAATGGATGTAGAGTGGATAAAAATGGATGTGGAGTGGATAAAATGGATGTAGAGTGGATAAAAATGGATTTAGAGTGGATATAATGGATGTAGAGTGGATAAAAATGGATGTAGTGTGGATAAAATGGATGTAGAGTGGATAAAAATGGATGTAGATTGGATAAAATGGATGTAGAGTTAATAAAAATGGATGTAGAGTGGATAAAATGGATGTAGATTGGATAAAATGGATGTAGATTGGATAAAATGGATGTAGATTGGATAAAATGGATGTAGAGTGGATAAAAATGGATGTAGAGTATATAAATTGGATGTAGAGTATATAAAATGGATGTAGAGTGGATAAAATGGATGTAGAGTGGATAAAAATGGATGTAGAGTGGATAAAATGGATGTAGAGTTCATAAAAATGGATGTAGAGTGGATAAAATGGATGTAGAGTGGATAAAAATGGATGTAGAGTGGATAAAATGGATGTAGAGTGGATAAAAATGGATGTAGAGTGGATAAAATGGATGTAGAGTGGATAAAAATGGATGTAGAGTGGAAACAATGGATGTAGAGTCGATAAAATGGATGTAGATTGGATAAAAATGGATGTAGAGTGGATAAAATGGATGTAGAGTGGATAAAAATGGATGTAGAGTTAATAAAAATGGATGTAGAGTGGATATAATGGATGTAGAGAGGATAAAATGGATGTGGAGTGGATAACAATGGATGTAGAGTGGATAAAATGGATGTAGAGTGGATAAAATGGATGTATAGTGGATAAAATGGTTGTAGAGTGGATAAAATGGATGTAGAGTTGATAAAAATGGATGTAGAGTTAATAAAAATGGATGTAGAGTGGATATAATGGATGTAGAGAGGATAAAATGGATGTGGAGTGGATAACAATGGATGTAGAGTGGATAAAATGGATGTAGAGTGGATAAAATGCATGTATAGTGGATAAAATGGTTGTAGAGTGGATAAAATGGATGTAGAGTGGATAAAATGGATGTAGAGTTGATAAAAATTGATGTAGAGTCGATAAAATGGATGTAGAGTGGATAAAATGGATGTAGAGTGGATAAAAATGGATGTAGAGCGGATACAAATGGATGTAGAGTGGATAAAATGGGTGTAAAATGGATAAAAATGGATGTAGAGTGGATAAAAATGGATGTAGAGTGGATAAAATGGATGTAGAGGGGATAAAATGGATGTAGAGTGGATAAAATGGTTGTAGAGTGGATAAAATGGATGTAGAGTTGATAAAAATGGATGTAGAGTGGATAAAATGGATGTAGAGTGGATAAAATGGATGTAGAGGGGATAAAATGGATGTAGAGTGGATAAAATGGTTGTAGAGTGGATAAAATGGATGTCGAGTGGATAAAAATGGATGTAGTGTGGATAAAATGGATGTAGAGTGGATAAAATGGATGTAGAGGGGATAAAATGGATGTAGAGTGGATAAAAATGGATGTAGAGTGGATAAAAATGGATGTAGAGTGGATAAAAATGGATGTAGAGTGGATAAAATGGATGTAGAGCGGATAAAAATGGATGTAGTTTGGATAAAATGAATGTAGAGTGGATAAAATGGATGTAGAGTTGATAAAAATGGATGTAGAGTGGACAAAATAGATTTAGAGTGGATAAAAATTGACGTAGAGTGGATAAAATGGATGTAGAGTGGATAAAAATGGATGTAGAGTGGATAAAAATGGATGTAGAGGGGATAAAATGGATGTAGAGTTAATAAAAATGGATGTAGAGTGGATATAATGGATGTAGAGAGGATAAAATGGATGTGGAGTGGATAACAATGGATGTAGAGTGGATAAAATGGATGTAGAGTGGATAAAATGGATGTATAGTGGATAAAATGGTTGTAGAGTGGATA
Source organism: Pemphredon lugubris (assembly GCA_933228935.1). NCBI lineage: Eukaryota > Metazoa > Arthropoda > Insecta > Hymenoptera > Crabronidae > Pemphredon > Pemphredon lugubris. Next base: position 53,967,263 of record OW121816.1, read on the forward strand.
AAATGGATGTAGAGTTGATAAAAATGGATGTAGAGTTGATAAAAATGGATGTAGAGTTAATAAAAATGTATGTAGAGTGGATATAATGGATGTAGAGAGGATAAAATGGATGTGGAGTGGATAACAATGGATGTAGAGTGGATAAAATGGATGTAGAGTGGATAAAATGGATGTATAGTGGATAAAATGGTTGTAGAGTGGATAAAATGGATGTAGAGTGGATAAAATGGATGTAGAGTTGATAAAAATTGATGTAGAGTCGATAAAATGGATGTAGAGTGGATAAAATGGATGTAGAGTGGATAAAAATGGATGTAGAGCGGATACAAATGGATGTAGAGTGGATAAAATGGGTGTAAAATGGATAAAAATGGATGTAGAGTGGATAAAAATGGATGTAGATTGGATAAAATGGATGTAGAGGGGATAAAATGGATGTAGAGTGGATAAAAATGGATGTAGATTGGATAAAATGGATGTAGAGTTAATAAAAATGGATGTAGAGTGGATAAAATGGATGTAGATTGGATAAAATGGATGTAGATTGGATAAAATGGATGTAGATTGGATAAAATGGATGTAGAGTGGATAAAAATGGATGTAGAGTATATAAATTGGATGTAGAGTATATAAAATGGATGTAGAGTGGATAAAATGGATGTAGAGTGGATAAAAATGGATGTAGAGTGGATAAAATGGATGTAGAGTTCATAAAAATGGATGTAGAGTGGATAAAATGGATGTAGAGTGGATAAAAATGGATTTAGAGTGGATATAATGGATGTAGAGTGGATAAAAATGGATGTAGAGTGGATAAAATGGATGTAGAGTTCATAAAAATGGATGTAGAGTGGATAAAATGGATGTAGAGTGGATAAAAATGGATGTAGAGTGGATAAAATGGATGTAGAGTGGATAAAATGGATGTAGAGTGGATAAAATGGATGTAGAGTGGATAAAATGGATGTAGAGTGGATAAAAATGGATGTAGAGTGGATAAAATGGATGTAGAGTGGATAAAAATGGATGTAGAGTGGAAACAATGGATGTAGAGTCGATAAAATGGATGTAGATTGGATAAAAATGGATGTAGAGTGGATAAAATGGATGTAGAGTGGATAAAAATGGATGTAGAGTTAATAAAAATGGATGTAGAGTGGATATAATGGATGTAGAGAGGATAAAATGGATGTGGAGTGGATAACAATGGATGTAGAGTGGATAAAATGGATGTAGAGTGGATAAAATGGATGTATAGTGGATAAAATGGTTGTAGAGTGGATAAAATGGATGTAGAGTTGATAAAAATGGATGTAGAGTTAATAAAAATGGATGTAGAGTGGATATAATGGATGTAGAGAGGATAAAATGGATGTGGAGTGGATAACAATGGATGTAGAGTGGATAAAATGGATGTAGAGTGGATAAAATGGATGTATAGTGGATAAAATGGTTGTAGAGTGGATAAAATGGATGTAGAGTTGATAAAAATGGATGTAGAGTGGATAAAAGGGATGTAGAGTGGATAAAAATGGATGTAGAGTGGATAAAATGGATGTAGATTGGATAAAAATGGATGTAGAGTGGATAAAATGGATGTAGAGTGGATAAAAATGGATGTAGAGTGGATATAATGGATGTAGAGAGGATAAAATGGATGTGGAGTGGATAACAATGGATGTAGAGTGGATAAAATGGATGTAGAGTGGATAAAATGGATGTATAGTGGATAAAATGGTTGTAGAGTGGATAAAATGGATGTAGAGTTGATAAAAATGGATGTAGAGTTAATAAAAATGGATGTAGAGTGGATATAATGGATGTAGAGAGGATAAAATGCATGTATAGTGAATAAAATGGTTGTAGAGTGGATAAAATGGATGTAGAGTGGATAAAATGGATGTAGAGTTGATAAAAATTGATGTAGAGTCGATAAAATGGATGTAGAGTGGATAAAATGGATGTAGAGTGGATAAAAATGGATGTAGAGCGGATACAAATGGATGTAGAGTGGATAAAATGGGTGTAAAATGGATAAAAATGGATGTAGAGTGGATAAAAATGGATGTAGAGTGGATAAAATGGATGTAGAGGGGATAAAATGGATGTAGAGTGGATAAAATGGTTGTAGAGTGGATAAAATGGATGTAGAGTTGATAAAAATGGATGTAGAGTGGATAAAATGGATGTAGAGTGGATAAAATGGATGTAGAGGGGATAAAATGGATGTAGAGTGGATAAAATGGATGTAGAGTGGATAAAAATGGATGTAGAGTGGATAAAATGGATGTAGAGGGGATAAAATGGATGTAGAGTGGATAAAATGGTTGTAGAGTGGATAAAATGGATGTAGAGTTGATAAAAATGGATGTAGAGTGGATAAAATGGATGTAGAGTGGATAAAATGGATGTAGAGGGGATAAAATGGATGTAGAGTGGATAAAAATGGATGTAGAGTGGATAAAAATGGATGTAGAGTGGATAAAATGGATGTAGATTGGATAAAATGGTTGTAGAGTGGATAAAATGGATGTAGAGTGGATAAAATGGATGTAGAGTTGATAAAAATGGATGTAGAGTGGATAAAAATGGATGTAGAGTGGATAAAATGGATGTAGAGCGGATAAAAATGGATGTAGTTTGGATAAAATGAATGTAGAATGGATAAAATGGATGTAGAGTTGATAAAAATGGATGTAGAGTGGACAAAATAGATTTAGAGTGGATAAAAATTGACGTAGAGTGGATAAAATGAATGTAGAGTGGATAAAATGGATGTAGAGTGGATAAAATGGTTGTAGAGTGGATAAAATGGATGTCGAGTGGATAAAAATGGATGTAGTGTGGATAAAATGGATGTAGAGTGGATAAAATGGATGTAGAGGGGATAAAATGGATGTAGAGTGGATAAAAATGGATGTAGAGTGGATAAAAATGGATGTAGAGTGGATAAAATGGATGTAGATTGGATAAAATGGTTGTAGAGTGGATAAAATGGATGTAGAGTGGATAAAATGGATGTAGAGTTGATAAAAATGGATGTAGAGTGGATAAAAATGGATGTAGAGTGGATAAAATGGATGTAGAGCGGATAAAAATGGATGTAGTTTGGATAAAATGAATGTAGAGTGGATAAAATGGATGTAGAGTTGATAAAAATAGATGTAGAGTGGACAAAATAGATTTAGAGTGGATAAAAATTGATGTAGAGTGGATAAAATGGATGTAGAGTGGATAAAAATGGATGTAGAGTGGATAAAAATGGATGTAGAGGGGATAAAATGGATGTAGAGTGGATAAAATGGTTGTAGAGTGGATAAAACGGATGTAGAGTTGATAAAAATGGATGTAGAGTGGATAAAATGGATGTTGAGTGGATAAAATGGATGTAGAGTGGATAACAATGGATGTAGAGTGGATAAAATGGATGTAGAGTGGATAAAAATGGATGTAGAGTGGATAAAATGGATGTACAGTTAATAAAAATGGATGTAGAGTGGATATAATGGATGTAGAGTTGATAAAATGGATGTAAAGTGGATAAAATGGATGTAGAGTTAATAAAAATGGATGTAGAGTGGATAACAATGGATGTAGAGTGGATAAAATGGATGTAGAGTTGATAAAAATGGATGTAGAGTGGATACAATGGATGTAGAGTAGATAAAATGGACGTAGAGCGGATAAAATGGATGTATAGTGGATAAAATGGTTGTAGAGTGGATAAAATGGATGTAGAGTTGATAAAAATGGATGTAGAGTTGATAAAAATGGATGTAGAGTTAATAAAAATGTATGTAGAGTGGATATAATGGATGTAGAGAGGATAAAATGGATGTGGAGTGGATAACAATGGATGTAGAGTGGATAAAATGGATGTAGAGTGGATAAAATGGATGTATAGTGGATAAAATGGTTGTAGAGTGGATAAAATGGATGTAGAGTGGATAAAATGGATGTAGAGTTGATAAAAATTGATGTAGAGTCGATAAAATGGATGTAGAGTGGATAAAATGGATGTAGAGTGGATAAAAATGGATGTAGAGCGGATACAAATGGATGTAGAGTGGATAAAATGGGTGTAAAATGGATAAAAATGGATGTAGAGTGGATAAAAATGGATGTAGAGTGGATAAAATGGATGTAGAGGGGATAAAATGGATGTAGAGTGGATAAAATGGATGTAGAGTTGATAAAAATGGATGTAGAGTGGATACAATGGATGTAGAGTAGATAAAATGGACGTAGAGCGGATAAAATGGATGTAGAGTTGATAAAAATGGATGTAGAGTGCATAAAAATGGATGTTGAGTGGATAACATGGATGTAGAGTGGATAAAATGGATGTAGAGTGAATAAAATGGATGTAGAGTGGATAAAAATGGATGTAGAGTTAATAAAAATGGATGTAGAGTGGATATAATGGATGTAGAGAGGATAAAATGGATGTGGAGTGGATAACAATGGATGTAGAGTGGATAAAATGGATGTAGAGTGGATAAAATGGATGTAGAGAGGATAAAATGGATGTGGAGTGGATAACAATGGATGTAGAGTCGATAAAATGGATGTAGAGTGGATAAAATGGATGTATAGTGGATAAAATGGTTGTAGAGTGGATAAAATGGATGTAGAGTGGATGAAATGGATGTAGAGTTGATAAAAATGTATGTAGAGTGGATATAATGGATGTAGAGAGGATAAAATGGATGTGGAGTGGATAACAATGGATGTAGAGTGGATAAAATGGATGTAGAGTGGATAAAATGGATGTATAGTGGATAAAATGGTTGTAGAGTGGATAAAATGGATGTAGAGTGGATAAAATGGATGTAGAGTTGATAAAAATTGATGTAGAGTCGATAAAATGGATGTAGAGTGGATAAAATGGATGTAGAGTGGATAAAAATGGATGTAGAGCGGATACAAATGGATGTAGAGTGGATAAAATGGGTGTAAAATGGATAAAAATGGATGTAGAGTGGATAAAAATGGATGTAGAGTGGATAAAATGGATGTAGAGGGGATAAAATGGATGTAGAGTGGATAAAATGGTTGTAGAGTGGATAAAATGGATGTAGAGTTGATAAAAATGGATGTAGAGTGGATAAAATGGATGTAGAGTGGATAAAATGGATGTAGAGGGGATAAAATGGATGTAGAGTGGATAAAATGGTTGTAGAGTGGATAAAATGGATGTCGAGTGGATAAAAATGGATGTAGTGTGGATAAAATGGATGTAGAGTGGATAAAATGGATGTAGAGGGGATAAAATGGATGTAGAGTGGATAAAAATGGATGTAGAGTGGATAAAAATGGATGTAGAGTGGATAAAATGGATGTAGATTGGATAAAATGGTTGTAGAGTGGATAAAATGGATGTAGAGTGGATAAAATGGATGTAGAGTTGATAAAAATGGATGTAGAGTGGATAAAAATGGATGTAGAGTGGATAAAATGGATGTAGAGCGGATAAAAATGGATGTAGTTTGGATAAAATGAATGTAGACTGGATAAAATGGATGTAGAGTTGATAAAAATAGATGTAGAGTGGACAAAATAGATTTAGAGTGGATAAAAATTGATGTAGAGTGGATAAAATGAATGTAGAGTGGATAAAAATGGATGTAGAGTGGATAAAAATGGATGTAGAGGGGATAAAATGGATGTAGAGTGGATAAAATGGTTGTAGAGTGGATAAAACGGATGTAGAGTTGATAAAAATGGATGTAGAGTGGATAAAAATGGATGTAGAGTGGATACAATGGATGTAGAGTGGATAAAATGGGTGTAGAGTTAATAAAAATGGATGTAGAGTGGATATAATGGATGTAGAGAGGATAAAATGTATGTGGAGTGGATAACAATGGATGTAGAGTGGATAAAATGGATGTAGAGTTGGTAAAAATGGATGTAGAGTGGATACAATGGATGTAGAGTAGATAAAATGGACGTAGAGCGGATAAAATGGATGTAGAGTTGATAAAAATGGATGTAGAGTGCATAAAAATGGATGTTGAGTGGATAACATGGATGTAGAGTGGATAAAATGGATGTAGAGTAAATAAAATGGATGTAGAGTGGATAAAAATGGATGTAGAGTTAATAAAAATGGATGTAGAGTGGATATAATGGATGTAGAGAGGATAAAATGGATGTGGAGTGGATAACAATGGATGTAGAGTGGATAAAATGGATGTAGAGTGGATAAAATGGATGTATAGTGGATAAAATGGTTGTAGAGTGGATAAAATGGATGTAGAGTTGATAAAAATGGATGTAGAGTTGATAAAAATGGATGTAGAGTTAATAAAAATGTATGTAGAGTGGATATAATGGATGTAGAGAGGATAAAATGGATGTGGAGTGGATAACAATGGATGTAGAGTGGATAAAATGGATGTAGAGTGGATAAAATGGATGTATAGTGGATAAAATGGTTGTAGAGTGGATAAAATGGATGTAGAGTGGATTAAATGGATGTAGAGTTGATAAAAATTGATGTAGAGTCGATAAAATGGATGTAGAGTGGATAAAATGGATGTAGAGTGGATATAATGGATGTAGAGAGGATAAAATGGATGTGGAGTGGATAAAAATGGATGTAGAGCGGATACAAATGGATGTAGAGTGGATAAAATGGGTGTAAAATGGATAAAAATGGATGTAGAGTGGATAAAAATGGATGTAGAGTGGATAAAATGGATGTAGAGGGGATAAAATGGATGTAGAGTGGATAAAATGGATGTAGAGGGGATAAAATGGATGTAAAATGGATAAAAATGGATGTAGAGTGGATAAAAATGGATGTAGAGTAGATAAAATGGACGTAGAGCGGATAAAATGGATGTAGAGTTGATAAAAATGGATGTAGAGTGCATAAAAATGGATGTTGAGTGGATAACATGGATGTAGAGTGGATAAAATGGATGTAGAGTAAATAAAATGGATGTAGAGTGGATAAAAATGGATGTAGAGTTAATAAAAATGGATGTAGAGTGGATATAATGGATGTAGAGAGGATAAAATGGATGTGGAGTGGATAACAATGGATGTAGAGTGGATAAAATGGATGTAGAGTGGATAAAATGGATGTATAGTGGATAAAATGGTTGTAGAGTGGATAAAATGGATGTAGAGTTGATAAAAATGGATGTAGAGTTGATAAAAATGGATGTAGAGTTAATAAAAATGTATGTAGAGTGGATATAATGGATGTAGAGAGGATAAAATGGATGTGGAGTGGATAACAATGGATGTAGAGTGGATAAAATGGATGTAGAGTGGATAAAATGGATGTATCGTGGATAAAATGGTTGTAGAGTGGATAAAATGGATGTAGAGTGGATAAAATGGATGTAGAGTTGATAAAAATTGATGTAGAGTCGATAAAATGGATGTAGAGTGGATAAAATGGATGTAGAGTGGATAAAAATGGATGTAGAGCGGATACAAATGGATGTAGAGTGGATAAAATGGGTGTAAAATGGATAAAAATGGATGTAGAGTGGATAAAAATGGATGTAGAGTGGATAAAATGGATGTAGAGGGGATAAAATGGATGTAGAGTGGATAAAATGGTTGTAGAGTGGATAAAATGGATGTAGAGTTGATAAAAATGGATGTAGAGTGGATAAAATGGATGTAGATTGGATAAAATGGATGTAGAGGGGATAAAATGGATGTAGAGTGGATAAAATGGTTGTAGAGTGGATAAAATGGATGTCGAGTGGATAAAAATGGATGTAGTGTGGATAAAATGGATGTAGAGTGGATAAAATGGATGTAGAGGGGATAAAATGGATGTAGAGTTGATAAAAATTGATGTAGAGTCGATAAAATGGATGTAGAGTGGATAAAATGGATGTAGAGTGGATAAAAATGGATGTAGAGCGGATACAAATGGATGTAGAGTGGATAAAATGGGTGTAAAATGGATAAAAATGGATGTAGAGTGGATAAAAATGGATGTAGAGTGGATAAAATGGATGTAGAGGGGATAAAATGGATGTAGAGTGGATAAAATGGTTGTAGAGTGGATAAAATGGATGTAGAGTTGATAAAAATGGATGTAGAGTGGATAAAATGGATGTAGATTGGATAAAATGGATGTAGAGGGGATAAAATGGATGTAGAGTGGATAAAATGGTTGTAGAGTGGATAAAATGGATGTCGAGTGGATAAAAATGGATGTAGTGTGGATAAAATGGATGTAGAGTGGATAAAATGGATGTAGAGGGGATAAAATGGATGTAGAGTGGATAAAAATGGATGTAGAGTGGATAAAAATGGATGTAGAGTGGATAAAATGGATGTAGATTGGATAAAATGGTTGTAGAGTGGATAAAATGGATGTAGAGTGGATAAAATGGATGTAGAGTTGATAAAAATGGATGTAGAGTGGATAAAAATGGATGTAGAGTGGATAAAATGGATGTAGAGCGGATAAAAATGGATGTAGTTTGGATAAAATGAATGTAGAGTGGATAAAATGGATGTAGAGTTGATAAAAATGGATGTAGAGTGGACAAAATAGATTTAGAGTGGATAAAAATTGATGTAGAGTGGATAAAATGAATGTAGAGTGGATAAAAATGGATGTAGAGTGGATAAAATGGATGTAGAGGGGATAAAATGGATGTAGAGTGGATAAAATGGTTGTAGAGTGGATAAAATGGATGTAGAGTTGATAAAATGGATGTAGAGGGGATAAAATGGATGTAGAGTGGATAAAATGGTTGTAGAGTGGATAAAATGGATGTAGAGTTGATAAAAATGGATGTAGAGTGGATAAAATGGATGTAGAATGGATAAAAATGGATGTAGAGCGGATAAAAATGGATGTAGAGTGGATAAAATGGATGTAGAGGGGATAAAATGGATGTAGAGTGGATAAAATGGTTGTAGAGTGGATAAAATGGATGTGGAGTGGATAACAATGGATGTAGAGTGGATAAAATGGATGTAGAGTTGATAAAAATGGATGTAGAGTGGATACAATGGATGTAGAGTAGATAAAATGGACGTAGAGCGGATAAAACGGATGTAGAGTTGATAAAAATGGATGTAGAGTGCATAAAAATGGATGTTGAGTGGATAACATGGATGTAGAGTGGATAAAATGGATGTAGAGTGAATAAAATGTATGTAGAGTGGATAAAAATGGATGTAGAGTTAATAAAAATGGATGTAGAGTGGATATAATGGATGTAGAGAGGATAAAATGGATGTGGAGTGGATAACAATGGATGTAGAGTGGATAAAATGGATGTAGAGTGGATAAAATGGATGTATAGTGGATAAAATGGTTGTAGAGTGGATAAAAATGGATGTAGAGTGGATAAAATGGATGTAGAGTGGATAAAAATGGATGTAGAGTGGATAAAATGGATGTAGAGTGGATAAAATGGATGTAGAGTGGATAAAATGGATGTAGAGTGGATAAAATGGATGTAGAGTGGATAAAAATGGATGTAGAGTGGATAAAATGGATGTAGAGTGGATAAAAATGGATGTAGAGTGGAAACAATGGATGTAGAGTCGATAAAATGGATGTAGATTGGATAAAAATGGATGTAGAGTGGATAAAATGGATGTAGAGTGGATAAAAATGGATGTAGAGTGGATAAAATGGGCGTAGAGTGGATATAATGGATGTAGAGAGGATAAAATGGATGTGGAGTGGATAACAATGGATGTAGAGTGGATAAAATGGATGTAGAGTGGATAAAATGGATGTAGAGTGGATAAAATGGTTGTAGAGTGGATAAAATGGATGTAGAGTAGATAAAATGGACGTAGAGCGGATAAAATGGATGTAGAGTTGATAAAAATGGATTTAGAGTGCATAAAAATGGATGTTGAGTGGATAACATGGATGTAGAGTGGATAAAATGGATGTAGAGTGAATAAAATGGATGTAGAGTGGATAAAAATGGATGTAGAGTTAATAAAAATGGATGTAGAGTGGATATAATGGATGTAGAGAGGATAAAATGGATGTGGAGTGGATAACAATGGATGTAGAGTGGATAAAATGGATGTAGAGTGGATAAAATGGATGTATAGTGGATAAAATGGTTGTAGAGTGGATAAAAATGGATGTAGAGTAGATAAAATGGATGTAGAGTGGATAAAAATGGATGTAGAGTGGATAAAATGGATGTAGAGTGGATAAAATGGATGTAGAGTGGATAAAATGGATGTAGAGTGGATAAAATGGATGTAGAGTGGATAAAAATGGATGTAGAGTGGATAAAATGGATGTAGAGTGGATAAAAATGGATGTAGAGTGGAAACAATGGATGTAGAGTCGATAAAATGGATGTAGATTGGATAAAAATGGATGTAGAGTGGATAAAATGGATGTAGAGTGGATAAAAATGGATGTAGAGTTAATAAAAATGGATGTAGAGTGGATATAATGGATGTAGAGAGGATAAAATGGATGTGGAGTGGATAACAATGGATGTAGAGTGGATAAAATGGATGTAGAGTGGATAAAATGGATGTATAGTGGATAAAATGGTTGTAGAGTGGATAAAATGGATGTAGAGTTGATAAAAATGGATGTAGAGTTAATAAAAATGGATGTAGAGTGGATATAATGGATGTAGAGAGGATAAAATGGATGTGGAGTGGATAACAATGGATGTAGAGTGGATAAAATGGATGTAGAGTGGATAAAATGGATGTATAGTGGATAAAATGGTTGTAGAGTGGATAAAATGGATGTAGAGTTGATAAAAATGGATGTAGAGTGGATAAAACGGATGTAGAGTGGATAAAAATGGATGTAGAGTCGATAAAATGGATGTAGATTGGATAAAAATGGATGTAGAGTGGATAAAATGGATGTAGAGTGGATAAAAATGGATGTAGAGTTAATAAAAATGGATGTAGAGTGGATATAATGGATGTAGAGAGGATAAAATGGATGTGGAGTGGATAACAATGGATGTAGAGTGGATAAAATGGATGTAGAGTGGATAAAATGGATGTAGAGTGGATAAAATGGTTGTAGAGTGGATAAAATGGATGTAGAGTTGATAAAAATGGATGTAGAGTTAATAAAAATGGATGTAGAGTGGATATAATGGATGTAGAGAGGATAAAATGGATGTGGAGTCGATAACAATGGATGTAGAGTGGATAAAATGGATGTAGAGTGGATAAAATGCATGTATAGTGGATAAAATGGTTGTAGAGTGGATAAAATGGATGTAGAGTGGATAAAATGGATGTAGAGTTGATAAAAATTGATGTAGAGTCGATAAAATGGATGTAGAGTGGATAAAATGGATGTAGAGTGGATAAAATGGATGTAGAGTGGATAAAATGGATGTATAGTGGATAAAATGGTTGTAGAGTGGATAAAATGGATGTAGAGTTGATAAAAATGGATGTAGAGTTGATAAAAATGGATGTAGAGTTAATAAAAATGTATGTAGAGTGGATATAATGGATGTAGAGAGGATAAAATGGATGTGGAGTGGATAACAATGGATGTAGAGTGGATAAAATGGATGTAGAGTGGATAAAATGGATGTATAGTGGATAAAATGGTTGTAGAGTGGATAAAATGGATGTAGAGTGGATTAAATGGATGTAGAGTTGATAAAAATTGATGTAGAGTCGATAAAATGGATGTAGAGTGGATAAAATGGATGTAGAGTGGATAAAAATGGATGTAGAGCGGATACAAATGGATGTAGAGTGGATAAAATGGGTGTAAAATGGATAAAAATGGATGTAGAGTGGATAAAAATGGATGTAGAGTGGATAAAATGGATGTAGAGGGGATAAAATGGATGTAGAGTGGATAAAATGGATGTAGAGTTGATAAAAATGGATGTAGAGTGGATACAATGGATGTAGAGTAGATAAAATGGACGTAGAGCGGATAAAATGGATGTAGAGTTGATAAAAATGGATGTAGAGTGCATAAAAATGGATGTTGAGTGGATAACATGGATGTAGAGTGGATAAAATGGATGTAGAGTGAATAAAATGGATGTAGAGTGGATAAAAATGGATGTAGAGTTAATAAAAATGGATGTAGAGTGGATATAATGGATGTAGAGAGGATAAAATGGATGTGGAGTGGATAACAATGGATGTAGAGTGGATAAAATGGATGTAGAGTGGATAAAAATGGATGTAGAGCGGATAAAAATGGATGTAGAGTGGATAAAATGGGTGTAAAATGGATAAAAATGGATGTAGAGTGGATAAAAATGGATGTAGAGTGGATAAAATGGATGTAGAGGGGATAAAATGGGTGTAAAATGGATAAAAATGGATGTAGAGTGGATAAAAATGGATGTAGAGTGGATAAAATGGATGTAGAGGGGATAAAATGGATGTAGAGTTGATAAAATGGTTGTAGAGTGGATAAAATGGATGTAGAGTTGATAAAAATGGATGTAGAGTGGATAAAATGGATGTAGATTGGATAAAATGGATGTAGAGGGGATAAAATGGATGTAGAGTGGATAAAATGGTTGTAGAGTGGATAAAATGGATGTCGAGTGGATAAAAATGGATGTAGTGTGGATAAAATGGATGTAGAGTGGATAAAATGGATGTAGAGGGGATAAAATGGATGTAGAGTGGATAAAAATGGATGTAGAGTGGATAAAAATGGATGTAGAGTGGATAAAATGAATGTAGATTGGATAAAATGGATGTAGAGTGGATAAAATGGATGTAGAGTGGATAAAATGGATGTAGAGTTGATAAAAATGGATGTAGAGTGGATAAAAATGGATGTAGAGTGGATAAAATGGATGTAGAGCGGATAAAAATGGATGTAGTTTGGATAAAATGAATGTAGAGTGGATAAAATGGATGTAGAGTTGATAAAAATGGATGTAGAGTGGACAAAATAGATTTAGAGTGGATAAAAATTGATGTAGAGTGGATAAAATGAATGTAGAGTGGATAAAAATGGATGTAGAGTGGATAAAATGGATGTAGAGGGGATAAAATGGATGTAGAGTGGATAAAATGGTTGTAGAGTGGATAAAATGGATGTAGAGTTGATAAAAATGGATGTAGAGTGGATAAGATGGATGTAGAGTGGATAAAATAGATGTAGAGTTGATAAAAATGGATGTAGAGTGGACAAAATAGATTTAGAGTGGATAAAAATTGATGTAGAGTGGATAAAATGAATGTAGAGTGGATAAAAATGGATGTAGAGTGGATAAAAATTGATGTAGAGTGGATAAAATGGATGTAGAGTGGATAAAATGAACGTAGAGTGGATAAAAATGGATGTAGAGTGGATAAAATGGATGTAGAGTGTATAAAATGGGTGTAAAGTGGATAAAAATGGATGTAGAGTGGATAAAATGGATGTAGAATGGATAAAAATGGATGTAGAGCGGATAAAAATGGATGTAGAGTGGATACAATGGATGTAGAGTAGATAAAATGGACGTAGAGCGGATAAAATGGATGTAGAGTTGATAAAAATGGATGTAGAGTGCATAAAAATGGATGTAGATTGGATAAAATGGATGTAGAGTGGATAAAATGGTTGTAGAGTGGATAAAATGGATGTCGAGTGGATAAAAATGGATGTAGTGTGGATAAAATGGATGTAGAGTGGATAAAATGGATGTAGAGGGGATAAAATGGATGTAGAGTGGATAAAATGGTTGTAGAGTAGATAAAATGGATGTAGAGTTGATAAAAATGGATGTAGAGTGGATAAAATGGATGTAGAATGGATAAAAATGGATGTAGAGCGGATAAAAATGGATGTAGAGTGGATACAATGGATGTAGAGTAGATAAAATGGACGTAGAGCGGATAAAATGGATGTAGAGTTGATAAAAATGGATGTAGAGTGCATAAAAATGGATGTAGATTGGATAAAATGGATGTAGAGTGGATAAAATGGATGTAGAGTGGATAAAATGGTTGTAGAGTGGATAAAATGGATGTCGAGTGGATAAAAATGGATGTAGTGTGGATAAAATGGATGTAGAGTGGATAAAATGGATGTAGAGGGGATAAAATGGATGTAGAGTGGATAAAATGGTTGTAGAGTGGATAACAATGGATGTAGAGTGGATAAAATGGATGTAGAGTTGATAAAAATGGATGTAGAGTGGATACAATGGATGTAGAGTAGATAAAATGGACGTAGAGCGGATAAAATGGATGTAGAGTTGATAAAAATGGATGTAGAGTGCATAAAAATGGATGTTGAGTGGATAAAATGGATGTAGAGTGGATAAAATGGATGTAGAGTGGATAAAATGGATGTAGAGTGGATAAAAATGGATGTAGAGTTAATAAAAATGGATGTAGAGTTAATAAAAATGGATGTAGAGTGGATATAATGGATGTAGAGAGGATAAAATGGATGTGGAGTGGATAACAATGGATGTAGAGTGGATAAAATGGATGTAGAGTGGATAAAATGGATGTATAGTGGATAAAATGGTTGTAGAGTGGATAAAAATGGATGTAGAGTGGATAAAATGGATGTAGAGTGGATAAAAATGGATGTAGAGTGGATAAAATGGATGTAGAGTGGATAAAATGGATGTAGAGTGGATAAAATGGATGTAGAGTGGATAAAAATGGATGTAGAGTGGATAAAATGGATGTAGAGTGGATAAAAATGGATGTAGAGTGGAAACAATGGATGTAGAGTCGATAAAATGGATGTAGATTGGATAAAAATGGATGTAGAGTGGATAAAATAGATGTAGAGTGGATAAAAATGGATGTAGAGTTAATAAAAATGGATGTAGAGTGGATATAATGGATGTAGAGAGGATAAAATGGATGTGGAGTGGATAACAATGGATGTAGAGTGGATAAAATGGATGTAGAGTGGATAAAATGGATGTATAGTGGATAAAATGGTTGTAGAGTGGATAAAATGGATGTAGAGTAGATAAAATGGACGTAGAGCGGATAAAATGGATGTAGAGTTGATAAAAATGGATGTAGAGTGCATAAAAATGGATGTTGAGTGGATAACATGGATGTAGAGTGGATAAAATGGATGTAGAGTGAATAAAATGGATGTAGAGTGGATAAAAATGGATGTAGAGTTAATAAAAATGGATGTAGAGTGGATATAATGGATGTAGAGAGGATAAAATGGATGTGGAGTGGATAACAATGGATGTAGAGTGGATAAAATGGATGTAGAGTGGATAAAATGGATGTATAGTCGATAAAATGGTTGTAGAGTGGATAAAAATGGATGTAGAGTAGATAAAATGGATGTAGAGTGGATAAAAATGGATGTAGAGTGGATAAAATGGATGTAGAGTGGATAAAATGGATGTAGAGTGGATAAAATGGATGTAGAGTGGATAAAATGGATGTAGAGTGGATAAAAATGGATGTAGAGTGGATAAAATGGATGTAGAGTGGATAAAAATGGATGTAGAGTGGAAACAATGGATGTAGAGTCGATAAAATGGATGTAGATTGGATAAAAATGGATGTAGAGTGGATAAAATGGATGTAGAGTGGATAAAAATGGATGTAGAGTTAATAAAAATGGATGTAGAGTGGATATAATGGATGTAGAGAGGATAAAATGGATGTGGAGTGGATAACAATGGATGTAGAGTGGATAAAATGTATGTAGAGTGGATAAAATGGATGTATAGTGGATAAAATGGATGTAGAGTGGATAAAATGGATGTAGAGTTGATAAAAATGGATGTAGAGTTAATAAAAATGGATGTAGAGTGGATATAATGGATGTAGAGAGGATAAAATGGATGTGGAGTGGATAACAATGGATGTAGAGTGGATAAAATGGATGTAGAGTGGATAAAATGGATGTATAGTGGATAAAATGGTTGTAGAGTGGATAAAATGGATGTAGAGTTGATAAAAATGGATGTAGAGTGGATAAAATGGATGTAGAGTGAATAAAATGGATGTAGAGTGGATAAAAATGGATGTAGAGTTAATAAAAATGGATGTAGAGTGGATATAATGGATGTAGAGAGGATAAAATGGATGTGGAGTGGATAACAATGGATGTAGAGTGGATAAAATGGATGTAGAGTGGATAAAATGGATGTATAGTGGATAAAATGGTTGTAGAGTGGATAAAATGGATGTAGAGTTGATAAAAATGGATGTAGAGTTGATAAAAATGGATGTAGAGTTAATAAAAATGTATGTAGAGTGGATATAATGGATGTAGAGAGGATAAAATGGATGTGGAGTGGATAACAATGGATGTAGAGTGGATAAAATGGATGTAGAGTGGATAAAATGGATGTATAGTGGATAAAATGGTTGTAGAGTGGATAAAATGGATGTAGAGTGGATTAAATGGATGTAGAGTTGATAAAAATTGATGTAGAGTCGATAAAATGGATGTAGAGTGGATAAAATGGATGTAGAGTGGATAAAAATGGATGTAGAGCGGATACAAATGGATGTAGAGTGGATAAAATGGGTGTAAAATGGATAAAAATGGATGTAGAGTGGATAAAAATGGATGTAGAGTGGATAAAATGGATGTAGAGGGGATAAAATGGATGTAGAGTGGATAAAATGGATGTAGAGTTGATAAAAATGGATGTAGAGTGGATACAATGGATGTAGAGTAGATAAAATGGACGTAGAGCGGATAAAATGGATGTAGAGTTGATAAAAATGGATGTAGAGTGCATAAAAATGGATGTTGAGTGGATAACATGGATGTAGAGTGGATAAAATGGATGTAGAGTGGATAAAATGGATGTAGAGTGGATAAAAATGGATGTAGAGTTAATAAAAATGGATGTAGAGTGGATATAATGGATGTAGAGAGGATAAAATGGATGTGGAGTTAATAAAAATGGATGTAGAGTGGATATAATGGATGTAGAGAGGATAAAATGGATGTGGAGTGGATAACAATGGATGTAGAGTGGATAAAATGGATGTAGAGTGGATAAAATGGATGTATAGTGGATAAAATGGTTGTAGAGTGGATAAAATGGATGTAGAGTTGATAAAAATGGATGTAGAGTTGATAAAAATGGATGTAGAGTTAATAAAAATGTATGTAGAGTGGATATAATGGATGTAGAGAGGATAAAATGGATGTGGAGTGGATAACAATGGATGTAGAGTGGATAAAATGGATGTAGAGTGGATAAAATGGATGTATAGTGGATAAAATGGTTGTAGAGTGGATAAAATGGATGTAGAGTGGATTAAATGGATGTAGAGTTGATAAAAATTGATGTAGAGTCGATAAAATGGATGTAGAGTGGATAAAATGGATGTAGAGTGGATAAAAATGGATGTAGAGCGGATACAAATGGATGTAGAGTGGATAAAATGGGTGTAAAATGGATAAAAATGGATGTAGAGTGGATAAAAATGGATGTAGAGTGGATAAAATGGATGTAGAGGGGATAAAATGGATGTAGAGTGGATAAAATGGATGTAGAGTTGATAAAAATGGATGTAGAGTGGATACAATGGATGTAGAGTAGATAAAATGGACGTAGAGCGGATAAAATGGATGTAGAGTTGATAAAAATGGATGTAGAGTGGATAAAATGGATGTATAGTGGATAAAATGGTTGTAGAGTGGATAAAATGGATGTAGAGTTGATAAAAATGGATGTAGAGTTGATAAAAATGGATGTAGAGTTAATAAAAATGTATGTAGAGTGGATATAATGGATGTAGAGAGGATAAAATGGATGTGGAGTGGATAACAATGGATGTAGAGTGGATAAAATGGATGTAGAGTGGATAAAATGGATGTATCGTGGATAAAATGGTTGTAGAGTGGATAAAATGGTTGTAGAGTGGATAAAATGGATGTAGAGTTGATAAAAATTGATGTAGAGTCGATAAAATGGATGTAGAGTGGATAAAATGGATGTAGAGTGGATAAAAATCGATGTAGAGCGGATACAAATGGATGTAGAGTGGATAAAATGGGTGTAAAATGGATAAAAATGGATGTAGAGTGGATAAAAATGGATGTAGAGTGGATAAAATGGATGTAGAGGGGATAAAATGGATGTAGAGTGGATAAAATGGTTGTAGAGTGGATAAAATGGATGTAGAGTTGATAAAAATGGATGTAGAGTGGATAAAATGGATGTAGATTGGATAAAATGGATGTAGAGGGGATAAAATGGATGTAGAGTGGATAAAATGGTTGTAGAGTGGATAAAATGGATGTCGAGTGGATAAAAATGGATGTAGTGTGGATAAAATGGATGTAGAGTGGATAAAATGGATGTAGAGGGGATAAAATGGATGTAGAGTGGATAAAAATGGATGTAGAGTGGATAAAAATGGATGTAGAGTGGATAAAATGGATGTAGATTGGATAAAATGGTTGTAGAGTGGATAAAATGGATGTAGAGTGGATAAAATGGATGTAGAGTTGATAAAAATGGATGTAGAGTGGATAAAAATGGATGTAGAGTGGATAAAATGGATGTAGAGCGGATAAAAATGGATGTAGTTTGGATAAAATGAATGTAGAGTGGATAAAATGGATGTAGAGTTGATAAAAATGGATGTAGAGTGGACAAAATAGATTTAGAGTGGATAAAAATTGATGTAGAGTGGATAAAATGAATGTAGAGTGGATAAAAATGGATGTAGAGTGGATAAAATGGATGTAGAGTGGATAAAATGGATGTAGAGTGGATAAAATGGTTGTAGAGTGGATAAAATGGATGTAGAGTTGATAAAAATGGATGTAGAGTGGATAAGATGGATGTAGAGTGGATAAAATAGATGTAGAGTTGATAAAAATGGATGTAGAGTGGACAAAATAGATTTAGAGTGGATAAAAATTGATGTAGAGTGGATAAAATGAATGTAGAGTGGATAAAAATGGATGTAGAGTGGATAAAAATTGATGTAGAGTGGATAAAATGGATGTAGAGTGGATAAAATGGACGTAGAGTGGATAAAAATGGATGTAGAGTGGATAAAATGGATGTAGAGTGTATAAAATGGGTGTAAAGTGGATAAAAATGGATGTAGAGTGGATAAAATGGATGTAGAATGGATAAAAATGGATGTAGAGCGGATAAAAATGGATGTAGAGTGGATACAATGGATGTAGAGTAGATAAAATGGACGTAGAGCGGATAAAATGGATGTAGAGTTGATAAAAATGGATGTAGAGTTAATAAAAATGTATGTAGAGTGGATATAATGGATGTAGAGTGGATAAAATGGATGTATAGTGGATAAAATGGTTGTAGAGTGGATAAAATGGATGTAGAGTGGATTAAATGGATGTAGAGTTGATAAAAATTGATGTAGAGTCGATAAAATGGATGTAGAGTGGATAAAATGGATGTAGAGTGGATAAAAATGGATGTAGAGCGGATACAAATGGATGTAGAGTGGATAAAATGGGTGTAAAATGGATAAAAATGGATGTAGAGTGGATAAAAATGGATGTAGAGTGGATAAAATGGATGTAGAGGGGATAAAATGGATGTAGAGTGGATAAAATGGATGTAGAGTTGATAAAAATGGATGTAGAGTGGATACAATGGATGTAGAGTAGATAAAATGGACGTAGAGCGGATAAAATGGATGTAGAGTTGATAAAAATGGATGTAGAGTGGATAAAATGGATGTATAGTGGATAAAATGGTTGTAGAGTGGATAAAATGGATGTAGAGTTGATAAAAATGGATGTAGAGTTGATAAAAATGGATGTAGAGTTAATAAAAATGTATGTAGAGTGGATATAATGGATGTAGAGAGGATAAAATGGATGTGGAGTGGATAACAATGGATGTAGAGTGGATAAAATGGATGTAGAGTGGATAAAATGGATGTATCGTGGATAAAATGGTTGTAGAGTGGATAAAATGGATGTAGAGTGGATAAAATGGATGTAGAGTTGATAAAAATTGATGTAGAGTCGATAAAATGGATGTAGAGTGGATAAAATGGATGTAGAGTGGATAAAAATCGATGTAGAGCGGATACAAATGGATGTAGAGTGGATAAAATGGGTGTAAAATGGATAAAAATGGATGTAGAGTGGATAAAAATGGATGTAGAGTGGATAAAATGGATGTAGAGGGGATAAAATGGATGTAGAGTGGATAAAATGGTTGTAGAGTGGATAAAATGGATGTAGAGTTGATAAAAATGGATGTAGAGTGGATAAAATGGATGTAGATTGGATAAAATGGATGTAGAGGGGATAAAATGGATGTAGAGTGGATAAAATGGTTGTAGAGTGGATAAAATGGATGTCGAGTGGATAAAAATGGATGTAGTGTGGATAAAATGGATGTAGAGTGGATAAAATGGATGTAGAGGGGATAAAATGGATGTAGAGTGGATAAAAATGGATGTAGAGTGGATAAAAATGGATGTAGAGTGGATAAAATGGATGTAGATTGGATAAAATGGTTGTAGAGTGGATAAAATGGATGTAGAGTGGATAAAATGGATGTAGAGTTGATAAAAATGGATGTAGAGTGGATAAAAATGGATGTACAGTGGATAAAATGGATGTAGAGCGGATAAAAATGGATGTAGTTTGGATAAAATGAATGTAGAGTGGATAAAATGGATGTAGAGTTGATAAAAATGGATGTAGAGTGGACAAAATAGATTTAGAGTGGATAAAAATTGATGTAGAGTGGATAAAATGAATGTAGAGTGGATAAAAATGGATGTAGAGTGGATAAAATGGATGTAGAGGGGATAAAATGGATGTAGAGTGGATAAAATGGTTGTAGAGTGGATAAAATGGATGTAGAGTTGATAAAAATGGATGTAGAGTGGATAAGATGGATGTAGAGTGGATAAAATAGATGTAGAGTTGATAAAAATGGATGTAGAGTGGACAAAATAGATTTAGAGTGGATAAAAATTGATGTAGAGTGGATAAAATGAATGTAGAGTGGATAAAAATGGATGTAGAGTGGATAAAAATTGATGTAGAGTGGATAAAATGGATGTAGAGTGGATAAAATGGACGTAGAGTGGATAAAAATGGATGTAGAGTGGATAAAATGGATGTAGAGTGTATAAAATGGGTGTAAAGTGGATAAAAATGGATGTAGAGTGGATAAAATGGATGTAGAATGGATAAAAATGGATGTAGAGCGGATAAAAATGGATGTAGAGTGGATACAATGGATGTAGAGTAGATAAAATGGACGTAGAGCGGATAAAATGGATGTAGAGTTGATAAAAATGGATGTAGAGTGCATAAAAATGGATGTAGATTGGATAAAATGGATGTAGAGTGGATAAAATGGTTGTAGAGTGGATAAAATGGATGTCGAGTGGATAAAAATGGATGTAGTGTTGATAAAATGGATGTAGAGTGGATAAAATGGATGTAGAGTGGATAAAATGGTTGTAGAGTGGATAAAATGGATGTAGAGTTGATAAAAATGGATGTAGAGTGGATAAAATGGATGTAGAATGGATAAAAATGGATGTAGAGCGGATAAAAATGGATGTAGAGTGGATACAATGGATGTAGAGTAGATAAAATGGACGTAGAGCGGATAAAATGGATGTAGAGTTGATAAAAATGGATGTAGAGTGCATAAAAATGGATGTAGATTGGATAAAATGGATGTAGAGTGGATAAAATGGATGTAGAGTGGATAAAATGGTTGTAGAGTGGATAAAATGGATGTCGAGTGGATAAAAATGGATGTAGTGTGGATAAAATGGATGTAGAGTGGATAAAATGGATGTAGAGGGGATAAAATGGATGTAGAGTGGATAAAATGGTTGTAGAGTGGATAAAATGGATGTGGAGTGGATAACAATGGATGTAGAGTGGATAAAATGGATGTAGAGTTGATAAAAATGGATGTAGAGTGGATACAATGGATGTAGAGTAGATAAAATGGACGTAGAGCGGATAAAATGGATGTAGAGTTGATAAAAATGGATGTAGAGTGCATAAAAATGGATGTTGAGTGGATAACATGGATGTAGAGTGGATAAAATGGATGTAGAGTGAATAAAATGGATGTAGAGTGGATAAAAATGGATGTAGAGTTAATAAAAATGGATGTAGAGTGGATATAATGGATGTAGAGAGGATAAAATGGATGTGGAGTGGATAACAATGGATGTAGAGTGGATAAAATAGATGTAGAGTGGATAAAATGGATGTATAGTGGATAAAATGGTTGTAGAGTGGATAAAAATGGATGTAGAGTGGATAAAATGGATGTAGAGTGGATAAAAATGGATGTAGAGTGGATAAAATGGATGTAGAGTGGATAAAATGGATGTAGAGTGGATAAAATGGATGTAGAGTGGATAAAATGGATGTAGAGTGGATAAAAATGGATGTAGAGTGGATAAAATGGATGTAGAGTGGATAAAAATGGATGTAGAGTTAATAAAAATGGATGTAGAGTGGATATAATGGATGTAGAGAGGATAAAATGGATGTGGAGTGGATAACAATGGATGTAGAGTGGATAAAATAGATGTAGAGTGGATAAAATGGATGTATAGTGGATAAAATGGTTGTAGAGTGGATAAAAATGGATGTAGAGTGGATAAAATGGATGTAGAGTGGATAAAAATGGATGTAGAGTGGATAAAATGGATGTAGAGTGGATAAAATGGATGTAGAGTGGATACAATGGATGTAGAGTGGATAAAATGGATGTAGAGTGGATACAAATGGATGTAGAGTGGATAAAAATTGATGTAGAGTGG
This sequence comes from Pemphredon lugubris, assembly GCA_933228935.1. NCBI lineage: Eukaryota > Metazoa > Arthropoda > Insecta > Hymenoptera > Crabronidae > Pemphredon > Pemphredon lugubris. Next base: position 53,989,958 of record OW121816.1, read on the forward strand.
ATAAAATGGATGTAGAGTGGATAAAATGGACGTAGAGTGGATAAAAATGGATGTAGAGTGGATAAAATGGATGTAGAGTGTATAAAATGGGTGTAAAGTGGATAAAAATGGATGTAGAGTTGATAAAAATGGATGTAGAGTGCATAAAAATGGATGTAGATTGGATAAAATGGATGTAGAGTGGATAAAATGGTTGTAGAGTGGATAAAATGGATGTCGAGTGGATAAAAATGGATGTAGTGTGGATAAAATGGATGTAGAGTGGATAAAATGGATGTAGAGGGGATAAAATGGATGTAGAGTGGATAAAATGGTTGTAGAGTGGATAAAATGGATGTAGAGTTGATAAAAATGGATGTAGAGTGGATAAAATGGATGTAGAATGGATAAAAATGGATGTAGAGCGGATAAAAATGGATGTAGAGTGGATACAATGGATGTAGAGTAGATAAAATGGACGTAGAGCGGATAAAATGGATGTAGAGTTGATAAAAATGGATGTAGAGTGCATAAAAATGGATGTAGATTGGATAAAATGGATGTAGAGTGGATAAAATGGATGTAGAGTGGATAAAATGGTTGTAGAGTGGATAAAATGGATGTCGAGTGGATAAAAATGGATGTAGTGTGGATAAAATGGATGTAGAGTGGATAAAATGGATGTAGAGGGGATAAAATGGATGTAGAGTGGATAAAATGGTTGTAGAGTGGATAACAATGGATGTAGAGTGGATAAAATGGATGTAGAGTTGATAAAAATGGATGTAGAGTGGATACAGTGGATGTAGAGTAGATAAAATGGACGTAGAGCGGATAAAATGGATGTAGAGTTGATAAAAATGGATGTAGAGTGCATAAAAATGGATGTTGAGTGGATAAAATGGATGTAGAGTGGATAAAATGGATGTAGAGTGGATAAAATGGATGTAGAGTGGATAAAAATGGATGTAGAGTTAATAAAAATGGATGTAGAGTTAATAAAAATGGATGTAGAGTGGATATAATGGATGTAGAGAGGATAAAATGGATGTGGAGTGGATAACAATGGATGTAGAGTGGATAAAATGGATGTAGAGTGGATAAAATGGATGTATAGTGGATAAAATGGTTGTAGAGTGGATAAAAATGGATGTAGAGTGGATAAAATGGATGTAGAGTGGATAAAAATGGATGTAGAGTGGATAAAATGGATGTAGAGTGGATAAAATGGATGTAGAGTGGATAAAATGGATGTAGAGTGGATAAAAATGGATGTAGAGTGGATAAAATGGATGTAGAGTGGATAAAAATGGATGTAGAGTGGAAACAATGGATGTAGAGTCGATAAAATGGATGTAGATTGGATAAAAATGGATGTAGAGTGGATAAAATGGATGTAGAGTGGATAAAAATGGATGTAGAGTTAATAAAAATGGATGTAGAGTGGATATAATGGATGTAGAGAGGATAAAATGGATGTGGAGTGGATAACAATGGATGTAGAGTGGATAAAATGGATGTAGAGTGGATAAAATGGATGTATAGTGGATAAAATGGTTGTAGAGTGGATAAAATGTATGTAGAGTAGATAAAATGGACGTAGAGCGGATAAAATGGATGTAGAGTTGATAAAAATGGATGTAGAGTGCATAAAAATGGATGTTGAGTGGATAACATGGATGTAGAGTGGATAAAATGGATGTAGAGTGAATAAAATGGATGTAGAGTGGATAAAAATGGATGTAGAGTTAATAAAAATGGATGTAGAGTGGATATAATGGATGTAGAGAGGATAAAATGGATGTGGAGTGGATAACAATGGATGTAGAGTGGATAAAATGGATGTAGAGTGGATAAAATGGATGTATAGTCGATAAAATGGTTGTAGAGTGGATAAAAATGGATGTAGAGTAGATAAAATGGATGTAGAGTGGATAAAAATGGATGTAGAGTGGATAAAATGGATGTAGAGTGGATAAAATGGATGTAGAGTGGATAAAATGGATGTAGAGTGGATAAAATGGATGTAGAGTGGATAAAAATGGATGTAGAGTGGATAAAATGGATGTAGAGTGGATAAAAATGGATGTAGAGTGGAAACAATGGATGTAGAGTCGATAAAATGGATGTAGATTGGATAAAAATGGATGTAGAGTGGATAAAATGGATGTAGAGTGGATAAAAATGGATGTAGAGTTAATAAAAATGGATGTAGAGTGGATATAATGGATGTAGAGAGGATAAAATGGATGTGGAGTGGATAACAATGGATGTAGAGTGGATAAAATGTATGTAGAGTGGATAAAATGGATGTATAGTGGATAAAATGGTTGTAGAGTGGATAAAATGGATGTAGAGTTGATAAAAATGGATGTAGAGTTAATAAAAATGGATGTAGAGTGGATATAATGGATGTAGAGAGGATAAAATGGATGTGGAGTGGATAACAATGGATGTAGAGTGGATAAAATGGATGTAGAGTGGATAAAATGGATGTATAGTGGATAAAATGGTTGTAGAGTGGATAAAATGGATGTAGAGTTGATAAAAATGGATGTAGAGTGGATAAAATGGATGTAGAGTGAATAAAATGGATGTAGAGTGGATAAAAATGGATGTAGAGTTAATAAAAATGGATGTAGAGTGGATATAATGGATGTAGAGAGGATAAAATGGATGTGGAGTGGATAACAATGGATGTAGAGTGGATAAAATGGATGTAGAGTGGATAAAATGGATGTATAGTGGATAAAATGGTTGTAGAGTGGATAAAATGGTTGTAGAGTTGATAAAAATGGATGTAGAGTTGATAAAAATGGATGTAGAGTTAATAAAAATGTATGTAGAGTGGATATAATGGATGTAGAGAGGATAAAATGGATGTGGAGTGGATAACAATGGATGTAGAGTGGATAAAATGGATGTAGAGTGGATAAAATGGATGTATAGTGGATAAAATGGTTGTAGAGTGGATAAAATGGATGTAGAGTGGATTAAATGGATGTAGAGTTGATAAAAATTGATGTAGAGTCGATAAAATGGATGTAGAGTGGATAAAATGGATGTAGAGTGGATAAAAATGGATGTAGAGCGGATACAAATGGATGTAGAGTGGATAAAATGGGTGTAAAATGGATAAAAATGGATGTAGAGTGGATAAAAATGGATGTAGAGTGGATAAAATGGATGTAGAGGGGATAAAATGGATGTAGAGTGGATAAAATGGATGTAGAGTTGATAAAAATGGATGTAGAGTGGATACAATGGATGTAGAGTAGATAAAATGGACGTAGAGCGGATAAAATGGATGTAGAGTTGATAAAAATGGATGTAGAGTGCATAAAAATGGATGTTGAGTGGATAACATGGATGTAGAGTGGATAAAATGGATGTAGAGTGAATAAAATGGATGTAGAGTGGATAAAAATGGATGTAGAGTTAATAAAAATGGATGTAGAGTGGATATAATGGAAGTAGAGAGGATAAAATGGATGTGGAGTGGATAACAATGGATGTAGAGTGGATAAAATGGATGTAGAGTGGATAAAAATGGATGTAGAGCGGATACAAATGGATGTAGAGTGGATAAAATGGGTGTAAAATGGATAAAAATGGATGTAGAGTGGATAAAAATGGATGTAGAGTGGATAAAATGGATGTAGAGGGGATAAAATGGGTGTAAAATGGATAAAAATGGATGTAGAGTGGATAAAAATGGATGTAGAGTGGATAAAATGGATGTAGAGGGGATAAAATGGATGTAGAGTGGATAAAATGGTTGTAGAGTGGATAAAATGGATGTAGAGTTGATAAAAATGGATGTAGAGTGGATAAAATGGATGTAGATTGGATAAAATGGATGTAGAGGGGATAAAATGGATGTAGAGTGGATAAAATGGTTGTAGAGTGGATAAAATGGATGTCGAGTGGATAAAAATGGATGTAGTGTGGATAAAATGGATGTAGAGTGGATAAAATGGATGTAGAGGGGATAAAATGGATGTAGAGTGGATAAAAATGGATGTAGAGTGGATAAAAATGGATGTAGAGTGGATAAAATGGATGTAGATTGGATAAAATGGTTGTAGAGTGGATAAAATGGATGTAGAGTGGATAAAATGGATGTAGAGTTGATAAAAATGGATGTAGAGTGGATAAAAATGGATGTAGAGTGGATAAAATGGATGTAGAGCGGATAAAAATGGATGTAGTTTGGATAAAATGAATGTAGAGTGGATAAAATGGATGTAGAGTTGATAAAAATGGATGTAGAGTGGACAAAATAGATTTAGAGTGGATAAAAATTGATGTAGAGTGGATAAAATGAATGTAGAGTGGATAAAAATGGATGTAGAGTGGATAAAATGGATGTAGAGGGGATAAAATGGATGTAGAGTGGATAAAATGGTTGTAGTGTGGATAAAATGGATGTAGAGTTGATAAAAATGGATGTAGAGTGGATAAGATGGATGTAGAGTGGATAAAATAGATGTAGAGTTGATAAAAATGGATGTAGAGTGGACAAAATAGATTTAGAGTGGATAAAAATTGATGTAGAGTGGATAAAATGAATGTAGAGTGGATAAAAATGGATGTAGAGTGGATAAAAATTGATGTAGAGTGGATAAAATGGATGTAGAGTGGATAAAATGGACGTAGAGTGGATAAAAATGGATGTAGAGTGGATAAAATGGATGTAGAGTGTATAAAATGGGTGTAAAGTGGATAAAAATGGATGTAGAGTGGATAAAATGGATGTAGAATGGATAAAAATGGATGTAGAGCGGATAAAAATGGATGTAGAGTGGATACAATGGATGTAGAGTGGATAAAATGGACGTAGAGCGGATAAAATGGATGTAGAGTTGATAAAAATGGATGTAGAGTGCATAAAAATGGATGTAGATTGGATAAAATGGATGTAGAGTGGATAAAATGGTTGTAGAGTGGATAAAATGGATGTAGAGTGGATAAAAATGGATGTAGTGTGGATAAAATGGATGTAGAGTGGATAAAATGGATGTAGAGGGGATAAAATGGATGTAGAGTGGATAAAATGGTTGTAGAGTAGATAAAATGGATGTAGAGTTGATAAAAATGGATGTAGAGTGGATAAAATGGATGTAGAGTGGATAAAAATGGATGTAGAGCGGATAAAAATGGATGTAGAGTGGATACAATGGATGTAGAGTAGATAAAATGGACGTAGAGCGGATAAAATGGATGTAGAGTTGATAAAAATGGATGTAGAGTGCATAAAAATGGATGTAGATTGGATAAAATGGATGTAGAGTGGATAAAATGGATGTAGAGTGGATAAAATGGTTGTAGAGTGGATAAAATGGATGTCGAGTGGATAAAAATGGATGTAGTGTGGATAAAATGGATGTAGAGTGGATAAAATGGATGTAGAGGGGATAAAATGGATGTAGAGTGGATAAAATGGTTGTAGAGTGGATAACAATGGATGTAGAGTGGATAAAATGGATGTAGAGTTGATAAAAATGGATGTAGAGTGGATACAATGGATGTAGAGTAGATAAAATGGACGTAGAGCGGATAAAATGGATGTAGAGTTGATAAAAATGGATGTAGAGTGCATAAAAATGGATGTTGAGTGGATAACATGGATGTAGAGTGGATAAAATGGATGTAGAGTGAATAAAATGGATGTAGAGTGGATAAAAATGGATGTAGAGTTAATAAAAATGGATGTAGAGTTAATAAAAATGGATGTAAAGTGGATATAATGGATGTAGAGAGGATAAAATGGATGTGGAGTGGATAACAATGGATGTAGAGTGGATAAAATGGATGTAGAGTGGATAAAATGGATGTATAGTGGATAAAATGGTTGTAGAGTGGATAAAAATGGATGTAGAGTGGATAAAATGGATGTAGAGTGGATAAAAATGGATGTAGAGTGGATAAAATGGATGTAGAGTGGATAAAATGGATGTAGAGTGGATAAAATGGATGTAGAGTGGATAAAAATGGATGTAGAGTGGATAAAATGGATGTAGAGTGGATAAAAATGGATGTAGAGTGGAAACAATGGATGTAGAGTCGATAAAATGGATGTAGATTGGATAAAAATGGATGTAGAGTGGATAAAATAGATGTAGAGTGGATAAAAATGGATGTAGAGTTAATAAAAATGGATGTAGAGTGGATATAATGGATGTAGAGTGGATAAAAATGGATGTAGAGTTAATAAAAATGGATGTAGAGTGGATATAATGGATGTAGAGAGGATAAAATGGATGTGGAGTGGATAACAATGGATGTAGAGTGGATAAAATGGATGTAGAGTGGATAAAATGGATGTATAGTGGATAAAATGGTTGTAGAGTGGATAAAATGGATGTAGAGTAGATAAAATGGACGTAGAGCGGATAAAATGGATGTAGAGTTGATAAAAATGGATGTAGAGTGCATAAAAATGGATGTTGAGTGGATAACATGGATGTAGAGAGGATAAAATGGATGTGGAGTGGATAACAATGGATGTAGAGTGGATAAAATGTATGTAGAGTGGATAAAATGGATGTATAGTGGATAAAATGGTTGTAGAGTGGATAAAATGAATGTAGAGTTGATAAAAATGGATGTAGAGTTAATAAAAATGGATGTAGAGTGGATATAATGGATGTAGAGAGGATAAAATGGATGTGGAGTGGATAACAATGGATGTAGAGTGGATAAAATGGATGTAGAGTGGATAAAATGGATGTATAGTGGATAAAATGGTTGTAGAGTGGATAAAATGGATGTAGAGTTGATAAAAATGGATGTAGAGTGGATAAAATGGATGTAGAGTGAATAAAATGGATGTAGAGTGGATAAAAATGGATGTAGAGTTAATAAAAATGGATGTAGAGTGGATATAATGGATGTAGAGAGGATAAAATGGATGTGGAGTGGATAACAATGGATGTAGAGTGGATAAAATGGATGTAGAGTGGATAAAATGGATGTATAGTGGATAAAATGGTTGTAGAGTGGATAAAATGGATGTAGAGTTGATAAAAATGGATGTAGAGTTGATAAAAATGGATGTAGAGTTAATAAAAATGTATGTAGAGTGGATATAATGGATGTAGAGAGGATAAAATGGATGTGGAGTGGATAACAATGGATGTAGAGTGGATAAAATGGATGTAGAGTGGATAAAATGGATGTATAGTGGATAAAATGGTTGTAGAGTGGATAAAATGGATGTAGAGTGGATTAAATGGATGTAGAGTTGATAAAAATTGATGTAGAGTCGATAAAATGGATGTAGAGTGGATAAAATGGATGTAGAGTGGATAAAAATGGATGTAGAGCGGATACAAATGGATGTAGAGTGGATAAAATGGGTGTAAAATGGATAAAAATGGATGTAGAGTGGATAAAAATGGATGTAGAGTGGATAAAATGGATGTAGAGGGGATAAAATGGATGTAGAGTGGATAAAATGGATGTAGAGTTGATAAAAATGGATGTAGAGTGGATACAATGGATGTAGAGTAGATAAAATGGACGTAGAGCGGATAAAATGGATGTAGAGTTGATAAAAATGGATGTAGAGTGCATAAAAATGGATGTTGAGTGGATAACATGGATGTAGAGTGGATAAAATGGATGTAGAGTGGATAAAATGGATGTAGAGTGGATAAAAATGGATGTAGAGTTAATAAAAATGGATGTAGAGTGGATATAATGGATGTAGAGAGGATAAAATGGATGTGGAGTTAATAAAAATGGATGTAGAGTGGATATAATGGATGTAGAGAGGATAAAATGGATGTGGAGTGGATAACAATGGATGTAGAGTGGATAAAATGGATGTAGAGTGGATAAAATGGATGTATAGTGGATAAAATGGTTGTAGAGTGGATAAAATGGATGTAGAGTTGATAAAAATGGATGTAGAGTTGATAAAAATGGATGTAGAGTTAATAAAAATGTATGTAGAGTGGATATAATGGATGTAGAGAGGATAAAATGGATGTGGAGTGGATAACAATGGATGTAGAGTGGATAAAATGGATGTAGAGTGGATAAAATGGATGTATAGTGGATAAAATGGTTGTAGAGTGGATAAAATGGATGTAGAGTGGATTAAATGGATGTAGAGTTGATAAAAATTGATGTAGAGTCGATAAAATGGGTGTAGAGTGGATAAAATGGATGTAGAGTGGATAAAAATGGATGTAGAGCGGATACAAATGGATGTAGAGTGGATAAAATGGGTGTAAAATGGATAAAAATGGATGTAGAGTGGATAAAAATGGATGTAGAGTGGATAAAATGGATGTAGAGGGGATAAAATGGATGTAGAGTGGATAAAATGGATGTAGAGTTGATAAAAATGGATGTAGAGTGGATACAATGGATGTAGAGTAGATAAAATGGACGTAGAGCGGATAAAATGGATGTAGAGTTGATAAAAATTGATGTAGAGTGGATAAAATGGATGTATAGTGGATAAAATGGTTGTAGAGTGGATAAAATGGATGTAGAGTTGATAAAAATGGATGTAGAGTTGATAAAAATGGATGTAGAGTTAATAAAAATGTATGTAGAGTGGATATAATGGATGTAGAGAGGATAAAATGGATGTGGAGTGGATAACAATGGATGTAGAGTGGATAAAATGGATGTAGAGTGGATAAAATGGATGTATCGTGGATAAAATGGTTGTAGAGTGGATAAAATGGATGTAGAGTGGATAAAATGGATGTAGAGTTGATAAAAATTTATGTAGAGTCGATAAAATGGATGTAGAGTGGATAAAATGGATGTAGAGTGGATAAAAATCGATGTAGAGCGGATACAAATGGATGTAGAGTGGATAAAATGGGTGTAAAATGGATAAAAATGGATGTAGAGTGGATAAAAATGGATGTAGAGTGGATAAAATGGATGTAGAGGGGATAAAATGGATGTAGAGTGGATAAAATGGTTGTAGAGTGGATAAAATGGATGTAGAGTTGATAAAAATGGATGTAGAGTGGATAAAATGGATGTAGATTGGATAAAATGGATGTAGAGGGGATAAAATGGATGTAGAGTGGATAAAATGGTTGTAGAGTGGATAAAATGGATGTCGAGTGGATAAAAATGGATGTAGTGTGGATAAAATGGATGTAGAGTGGATAAAATGGATGTAGAGGGGATAAAATGGATGTAGAGTGGATAAAAATGGATGTAGAGTGGATAAAAATGGATGTAGAGTGGATAAAATGGATGTAGATTGGATAAAATGGTTGTAGAGTGGATAAAATGGATGTAGAGTGGATAAAATGGATGTAGAGTTGATAAAAATGGATGTAGAGTGGATAAAAATGAATGTAGAGTGGATAAAATGGATGTAGAGCGGATAAAAATGGATGTAGTTTGGATAAAATGAATGTAGAGTGGATAAAATGGATGTAGAGTTGATAAAAATGGATGTAGAGTGGACAAAATAGATTTAGAGTGGATAAAAATTGATGTAGAGTGGATAAAATGAATGTAGAGTGGATAAAAATGGATGTAGAGTGGATAAAATGGATGTAGAGGGGATAAAATGGATGTAGAGTGGATAAAATGGTTGTAGAGTGGATAAAATGGATGTAGAGTTGATAAAAATGGATGTAGAGTGGATAAGATGGATGTAGAGTGGATAAAATAGATGTAGAGTTGATAAAAATGGATGTAGAGTGGACAAAATAGATTTAGAGTGGATAAAAATTGATGTAGAGTGGATAAAATGAATGTAGAGTGGATAAAAATGGATGTAGAGTGGATAAAAATTGATGTAGAGTGGATAAAATGGATGTAGAGTGGATAAAATGGACGTAGAGTGGATAAAAATGGATGTAGAGTGGATAAAATGGATGTAGAGTGTATAAAATGGGTGTAAAGTGGATAAAAATGGATGTAGAGTGGATAAAATGGATGTAGAATGGATAAAAATGGATGTAGAGCGGATAAAAATGGATGTAGAGTGGATACAATGGATGTAGAGTAGATAAAATGGACGTAGAGCGGATAAAATGGATGTAGAGTTGATAAAAATGGATGTAGAGTGGATAAAAATGGATGTAGATTGGATAAAATGGATGTAGAGTGGATAAAATGGTTGTAGAGTGGATAAAATGGATGTCGAGTGGATAAAAATGGATGTAGTGTGGATAAAATGGATGTAGAGTGGATAAAATGGATGTAGAGTGGATAAAATGGTTGTAGAGTGGATAAAATGGATGTAGAGTTGATAAAAATGGATGTAGAGTGGATAAAATGGATGTAGAATGGATAAAAATGGATGTAGAGCGGATAAAAATGGATGTAGAGTGGATACAATGGATGTAGAGTAGATAAAATGGACGTAGAGCGGATAAAATGGATGTAGAGTTGATAAAAATGGATGTAGAGTGCATAAAAATGGATGTAGATTGGATAAAATGGATGTAGAGTGGATAAAATGGATGTAGAGTGGATAAAATGGTTGTAGAGTGGATAAAATGGATGTCGAGTGGATAAAAATGGATGTAGTGTGGATAAAATGGATGTAGAGTGGATAAAATGGATGTAGAGTGGATAAAATGGTTGTAGAGTGGATAAAATGGATGTGGAGTGGATAACAATGGATGTAGAGTGGATAAAATGGATGTAGAGTTGATAAAAATGGATGTAGAGTGGATACAATGGATGTAGAGTAGATAAAATGGACGTAGAGCGGATAAAATGGATGTAGAGTTGATAAAAATGGATGTAGAGTGCATAAAAATGGATGTTGAGTGGATAACATGGATGTAGAGTGGATAAAATGGATGTAGAGTGAATAAAATGGATGTAGAGTGGATAAAAATGGATGTAGAGTTAATAAAAATGGATGTAGAGTGGATATAATGGATGTAGAGAGGATAAAATGGATGTGGAGTGGATAACAATGGATGTAGAGTGGATAAAATAGATGTAGAGTGGATAAAATGGATGTATAGTGGATAAAATGGTTGTAGAGTGGATAAAAATGGATGTAGAGTGGATAAAATGGATGTAGAGTGGATAAAAATGGATGTAGAGTGGATAAAATGGATGTAGAGTGGATAAAATGGATGTAGAGTGGATAAAATGGATGTAGAGTGGATAAAAATGGATGTAGAGTGGATAAAATGGATGTAGAGTGGATATAATGGATGTAGAGAGGATAAAATGGATGTGGAGTGGATAACAATGGATGTAGAGTGGATAAAATAGATGTAGAGTGGATAAAATGGATGTATAGTGGATAAAATGGTTGTAGAGTGGATAAAAATGGATGTAGAGTGGATAAAATGGATGTAGAGTGGATAAAAATGGATGTAGAGTGGATAAAATGGATGTAGAGTGGATAAAATGGATGTAGAGTGGATAAAATGGATGTAGAGTGGATAAAATGGATGTAGAGTGGATAAAAATGGATGTAGAGTTAATAAAAATGGATGTAGAGTGGATATAATGGATGTAGAGAGGATAAAATGGATGTGGAGTGGATAACAATGGATGTAGAGTGGATAAAATAGATGTAGAGTGGATAAAATGGATGTATAGTGGATAAAATGGTTGTAGAGTGGATAAAAATGGATGTAGAGTGGATAAAATGGATGTAGAGTGGATAAAAATGGATGTAGAGTGGATAAAATGGATGTAGAGTGGATAAAATGGATGTAGAGTGGATAAAATGGATGTAGAGTGGATAAAATGGATGTAGAGTGGATAAAAATGGATGTAGAGTGGATAAAAATTGATGTAGAGTGGATAAAATGGATGTAGAGTGGATAAAATGGACGTAGAGTGGATAAAAATGGATGTAGAGTGGATAAAATGGATGTAGAGTGTATAAAATGGATGTAGAGTGGATAAAATGGATGTAGAGTTGATAAAAATTGATGTAGAGTCGATAAAATGGATGTAGAGTGGATAAAATGGATGTAGAGTGGATAAAAATCGATGTAGAGCGGATACAAATGGATGTAGAGTGGATAAAATGGGTGTAAAATGGATAAAAATGGATGTAGAGTGGATAAAATGGATGTCGAGTGGATAAAAATGGATGCAGTGTGGATAAAATGGATGTAGAGTTGATAAAAATGGATGTAGAGTGGATAAAATGGATGTAGATTGGATAAAATGGATGTAGAGGGGATAAAATGGATGTAGAGTGGATAAAATGGTTGTAGAGTGGATAAAATGGATGTCGAGTGGATAAAAATGGATGTAGTGTGGATAAAATGGATGTAGAGTGGATAAAATGGATGTAGAGGGGATAAAATGGATGTAGAGTGGATAAAAATGGATGTAGAGTGGATAAAAATGGATGTAGAGTGGATAAAATGGATGTAGATTGGATAAAATGGTTGTAGAGTGGATAAAATGGATGTAGAGTGGATAAAATGGATGTAGAGTTGATAAAAATGGATGTAGAGTGGATAAAAATGGATGTAGAGTGGATAAAATGGATGTAGAGCGGATAAAAATGGATGTAGTTTGGATAAAATGAATGTAGAGTGGATAAAATGGATGTAGAGTTGATAAAAATGGATGTAGAGTGGACAAAATAGATTTAGAGTGGATAAAAATTGATGTAGAGTGGATAAAATGAATGTAGAGTGGATAAAAATGGATGTAGAGTGGATAAAATGGATGTAGAGGGGATAAAATGGATGTAGAGTGGATAAAATGGTTGTAGAGTGGATAAAATGGATGTAGAGTTGATAAAAATGGATGTAGAGTGGATAAGATGGATGTAGAGTGGATAAAATAGATGTAGAGTTGATAAAAATGGATGTAGAGTGGACAAAATAGATTTAGAGTGGATAAAAATTGATGTAGAGTGGATAAAATGAATGTAGAGTGGATAAAAATGGATGTAGAGTGGATAAAAATTGATGTAGAGTGGATAAAATGGATGTAGAGTGGATAAAATGGATGTAGAGTGGATAAAAATGGATGTAGAGTGGATAAAATGGATGTAGAGTGTATAAAATGGGTGTAAAGTGGATAAAAATGGATGTAGAGTGGATAAAATGGATGTAGAATGGATAAAAATGGATGTAGAGCGGATAAAAATGGATGTAGAGTGGATACAATGGATGTAGAGTAGATAAAATGGACGTAGAGCGGATAAAATGGATGTAGAGTTGATAAAAATGGATGTAGAGTGCATAAAAATGGATGTAGATTGGATAAAATGGATGTAGAGTGGATAAAATGGTTGTAGAGTGGATAAAATGGATGTCGAGTGGATAAAAATGGATGTAGTGTGGATAAAATGGATGTAGAGTGGATAAAATGGATGTAGAGTGGATAAAATGGTTGTAGAGTGGATAAAATGGATGTAGAGTTGATAAAAATGGATGTAGAGTGGATAAAATGGATGTAGAATGGATAAAAATGGATGTAGAGCGGATAAAAATGGATGTAGAGTGGATACAATGGATGTAGAGTAGATAAAATGGACGTAGAGCGGATAAAATGGATGTAGAGTTGATAAAAATGGATGTAGAGTGCATAAAAATGGATGTAGATTGGATAAAATGGATGTAGAGTGGATAAAATGGATGTAGAGTGGATAAAATGGTTGTAGAGTGGATAAAATGGATGTCGAGTGGATAAAAATGGATGTAGTGTGGATAAAATGGATGTAGAGTGGATAAAATGGATGTAGAGGGGATAAAATGGATGTAGAGTGGATAAAATGGTTGTAGAGTGGATAAAATGGATGTGGAGTGGATAACAATGGATGTAGAGTGGATAAAATGGATGTAGAGTTGATAAAAATGGATGTAGAGTGGATACAATGGATGTAGAGTAGATAAAATGGACGTAGAGCGGATAAAATGGATGTAGAGTTGATAAAAATGGATGTAGAGTGCATAAAAATGGATGTTGAGTGGATAACATGGATGTAGAGTGGATAAAATGGATGTAGAGTGAATAAAATGGATGTAGAGTGGATAAAAATGGATGTAGAGTTAATAAAAATGGATGTAGAGTGGATATAATGGATGTAGAGAGGATAAAATGGATGTGGAGTGGATAACAATGGATGTAGAGTGGATAAAATAGATGTAGAGTGGATAAAATGGATGTATAGTGGATAAAATGGTTGTAGAGTGGATAAAAATGGATGTAGAGTGGATAAAATGGATGTAGAGTGGATAAAAATGGATGTAGAGTGGATAAAATGGATGTAGAGTGGATAAAATGGATGTAGAGTGGATAAAATGGATGTAGAGTGGATAAAAATGGATGTAGAGTGGATAAAATGGATGTAGAGTGGATAAAAATGGATGTAGAGTTAATAAAAATGGATGTAGAGTGGATATAATGGATGTAGAGAGGATAAAATGGATGTGGAGTGGATAACAATGGATGTAGAGTGGATAAAATAGATGTAGAGTGGATAAAATGGATGTATAGTGGATAAAATGGTTGTAGAGTGGATAAAAATGGATGTAGAGTGGATAAAATGGATGTAGAGTGGATAAAAATGGATGTAGAGTGGATAAAATGGATGTAGAGTGGATAAAATGGATGTAGAGTGGATAAAATGGATGTAGAGTGGATAAAATGGATGTAGAGTGGATAAAAATGGATGTAGAGTGTTAAAAATTGATGTAGAGTGGATAAAATGGATGTAGAGTGGATAAAATGGACGTAGAGTGGATAAAAATGGATGTAGAGTGGATAAAATGGATGTAGAGTGTATAAAATGGGTGTAAAGTGGATAAAAATGGATGTAGAGTTGATAAAAATGGATGTAGAGTGCATAAAAATGGATGTAGATTGGATAAAATGGATGTAGAGTGGATAAAATGGTTGTAGAGTGGATAAAATGGATGTCGAGTGGATAAAAATGGATGTAGTGTGGATAAAATGGATGTAGAGTGGATAAAATGGATGTAGAGGGGATAAAATGGATGTAGAGTGGATAAAATGGTTGTAGAGTGGATAAAATGGATGTAGAGTTGATAAAAATGGATGTAGAGTGGATAAAATGGATGTAGAATGGATAAAAATGGATGTAGAGCGGATAAAAATGGATGTAGAGTGGATACAATGGATGTAGAGTAGATAAAATGGACGTAGAGCGGATAAAATGGATGTAGAGTTGATAAAAATGGATGTAGAGTGCATAAAAATGGATGTAGATTGGATAAAATGGATGTAGAGTGGATAAAATGGATGTAGAGTGGATAAAATGGTTGTAGAGTGGATAAAATGGATGTCGAGTGGATAAAAATGGATGTAGTGTGGATAAAATGGATGTAGAGTGGATAAAATGGATGTAGAGGGGATAAAATGGATGTAGAGTGGATAAAATGGTTGTAGAGTGGATAACAATGGATGTAGAGTGGATAAAATGGATGTAGAGTTGATAAAAATGGATGTAGAGTGGATACAGTGGATGTAGAGTAGATAAAATGGACGTAGAGCGGATAAAATGGATGTAGAGTTGATAAAAATGGATGTAGAGTGCATAAAAATGGATGTAGAGTGGATAAAATGGATGTAGAGTGGATAAAATGGATGTAGAGTGGATAAAATGGATGTAGAGTGGATAAAAATGGATGTAGAGTTAATAAAAATGGATGTAGAGTTAATAAAAATGGATGTAGAGTGGATATAATGGATGTAGAGAGGATAAAATGGATGTGGAGTGGATAACAATGGATGTAGAGTGGATAAAATGGATGTAGAGTGGATAAAATGGATGTATAGTGGATAAAATGGTTGTAGAGTGGATAAAAATGGATGTAGAGTGGATAAAATGGATGTAGAGTGGATAAAAATGGATGTAGAGTGGATAAAAATGGATGTAGAGTGGAAACAATGGATGTAGAGTCGATAAAATGGATGTAGATTGGATAAAAATGGATGTAGAGTGGATAAAATGGATGTAGAGTGGATAAAAATGGATGTAGAGTTAATAAAAATGGATGTAGAGTGGATATAATGGATGTAGAGAGGATAAAATGGATGTGGAGTGGATAACAATGGATGTAGAGTGGATAAAATGTATGTAGAGTGGATAAAATGGATGTATAGTGGATAAAATGGTTGTAGAGTGGATAAAATGGATGTAGAGTTGATAAAAATGGATGTAGAGTTAATAAAAATGGATGTAGAGTGGATATAATGGATGTAGAGAGGATAAAATGGATGTGGAGTGGATAACAATGGATGTAGAGTGGATAAAATGGATGTAGAGTGGATAAAATGGATGTATAGTGGATAAAATGGTTGTAGAGTGGATAAAATGGATGTAGAGTTGATAAAAATGGATGTAGAGTGGATAAAATGGATGTAGAGTGAATAAAATGGATGTAGAGTGGATAAAAATGGATGTAGAGTTAATAAAAATGGATGTAGAGTGGATATAATGGATGTAGAGAGGATAAAATGGATGTGGAGTGGATAACAATGGATGTAGAGAGGATAAAATGGATGTAGAGTGGATAAAATGGATGTATAGTGGATAAAATGGTTGTAGAGTGGATAAAATGGATGTAGAGTTGATAAAAATGGATGTAGAGTTGATAAAAATGGATGTAGAGTTAATAAAAATGTATGTAGAGTGGATATAATGGATGTAGAGAGGATAAAATGGATGTGGAGTGGATAACAATGGATGTAGAGTGGATAAAATGGATGTAGAGTGGATAAAATGGATGTATAGTGGATAAAATGGTTGTAGAGTGGATAAAATGGATGTAGAGTGGATTAAATGGATGTAGAGTTGATAAAAATTGATGTAGAGTCGATAAAATGGATGTAGAGTGGATAAAATGGATGTAGAGTGGATAAAAATGGATGTAGAGCGGATACAAATGGATGTAGAGTGGATAAAATGGGTGTAAAATGGATAAAAATGGATGTAGAGTGGATAAAAATGGATGTAGAGTGGATAAAATGGATGTAGAGGGGATAAAATGGATGTAGAGTGGATAAAATGGATGTAGAGTTGATAAAAATGGATGTAGAGTGGATACAATGGATGTAGAGTAGATAAAATGGACGTAGAGCGGATAAAATGGATGTAGAGTTGATAAAAATGGATGTAGAGTGCATAAAAATGGATGTTGAGTGGATAAAATGGATGTAGAGTGAATAAAATGGATGTAGAGTGGATAAAAATGGATGTAGAGTTAATAAAAATGGATGTAGAGTGGATATAATGGATGTAGAGAGGATAAAATGGATGTGGAGTGGATAACAATGGATGTAGAGTGGATAAAATGGATGTAGAGTGGATAAAATGGATGTATAGTGGATAAAATGGTTGTAGAGTGGATAAAATGGATGTAGAGTTGATAAAAATGGATGTAGAGTTGATAAAAATGGATGTAGAGTTAATAGAAATGTATGTAGAGTGGATTTAATGGATGTAGAGAGGATAAAATGGATGTGGAGTGGATAACAATGGATGTAGAGTGGATAAAATGGATGTAGAGTGGATAAAATGGATGTATCGTGGATAAAATGGTTGTAGAGTGGATAAAATGGATGTAGAGTGGATAAAATGGATGTAGAGTTGATAAAAATTGATGTAGAGTCGATAAAATGGATGTAGAGTGGATAAAATGGATGTAGAGTGGATAAAAATGGATGTAGAGCGGATACAAATGGATGTAGAGTGGATAAAATGGGTGTAAAATGGATAAAAATGGATGTAGAGTGGATAAAAATGGATGTAGAGTGGATAAAATGGATGTAGAGGGGATAAAATGGATGTAGAGTGGATAAAATGGTTGTAGAGTGGATAAAATGGATGTAGAGTTGATAAAAATGGATGTAGAGTGGATAAAATGGATGTAGATTGGATAAAATGGATGTAGAGGGGATAAAATGGATGTAGAGTGGATAAAATGGTTGTAGAGTGGATAAAATGGATGTCGAGTGGATAAAAATGGATGTAGTGTGGATAAAATGGATGTAGAGTGGATAAAATGGATGTAGAGGGGATAAAATGGATGTAGAGTGGATAAAAATGGATGTAGAGTGGATAAAAATGGATGTAGAGTGGATAAAATGGATGTAGATTGGATAAAATGGTTGTAGAGTGGATAAAATGGATGTAGAGTGGATAAAAATGGATGTAGAGTGGATAAAAATGGATGTAGAGTGGATAAAATGGATGTAGAGCGGATAAAAATGGATGTAGTTTGGATAAAATGAATGTAGAGTGGATAAAATGGATGTAGAGTTGATAAAAATGGATGTAGAGTGGACAAAATAGATTTAGAGTGGATAAAAATTGATGTAGAGTGGATAAAATGAATGTAGAGTGGATAAAAATGGATGTAGAGTGGATAAAATGGATGTAGAGGGGATAAAATGGATGTAGAGTGGATAAAATGGTTGTAGAGTGGATAAAATGGATGTAGAGTTGATAAAAATGGATGTAGAGTGGATAAGATGGATGTAGAGTGGATAAAATAGATGTAGAGTTGATAAAAATGGATGTAGAGTGGACAAAATAGATTTAGAGTGGATAAAAATTGATGTAGAGTGGATAAAATGAATGTAGAGTGGATAAAAATGGATGTAGAGTGGATAAAAATTGATGTAGAGTGGATAAAATGGTTGTAGAGTGGATAAAATGGATGTAGAGTTGATAAAAATGGATGTAGAGTTGATAAAAATGGATGTAGAGTTAATAAAAATGTATGTAGAGTGGATATAATGGATGTAGAGAGGATAAAATGGATGTGGAGTGGATAACAATGGATGTAGAGTGGATAAAATGGATGTAGAGTGGATAAAATGGATGTATAGTGGATAAAATGGTTGTAGAGTGGATAAAATGGATGTAGAGTGGATTAAATGGATGTAGAGTTGATAAAAATTGATGTAGAGTCGATAAAATGGATGTAGAGTGGATAAAATGGATGTAGAGTGGATAAAAATGGATGTAGAGCGGATACAAATGGATGTAGAGTGGATAAAATGGGTGTAAAATGGATAAAAATGGATGTAGAGTGGATAAAAATGGATGTAGAGTGGATAAAATGGATGTAGAGGGGATAAAATGAATGTAGAGTGGATAAAATGGATGTAGAGTTGATAAAAATGGATGTAGAGTGGATACAATGGATGTAGAGTAGATAAAATGGACGTAGAGCGGATAAAATGGATGTAGAGTTGATAAAAATGGATGTAGAGTGCATAAAAATGGATGTTGAGTGGATAACATGGATGTAGAGTGGATAAAATGGATGTAGAGTGAATAAAATGGATGTAGAGTGGATAAAAATGGATGTAGAGTTAATAAAAATGGATGTAGAGTGGATATAATGGATGTAGAGAGGATAAAATGGATGTGGAGTGGATAACAATGGATGTAGAGTGGATAAAATGGATGTAGAGTGGATAAAATGGATGTATAGTGGATAAAATGGTTGTAGAGTGGATAAAATGGATGTAGAGTTGATAAAAATGGATGTAGAGTTGATAAAAATGGATGTAGAGTTAATAGAAATGTATGTAGAGTGGATTTAATGGATGTAGAGAGGATAAAATGGATGTGGAGTGGATAACAATGGATGTAGAGTGGATAAAATGGATGTAGAGTTGATAAAAATGGATGTAGAGTGGATAAGATGGATGTAGAGTGGATAAAATAGATGTAGAGTTGATAAAAATGGATGTAGAGTGGACAAAATAGATTTAGAGTGGATAAAAATTGATGTAGAGTGGATAAAATGAATGTAGAGTGGATAAAAATGGATGTAGAGTGGATAAAAATTGATGTAGAGTGGATAAAATGGATGTAGAGTGGATAAAATGGACGTAGAGTGGATAAAAATGGATGTAGAGTGGATAAAATGGATGTAGAGTGTATAAAATGGGTGTAAAGTGGATAAAAATGGATGTAGAGTGGATAAAATGGATGTAGAATGGATAAAAATGGATGTAGAGCGGATAAAAATGGATGTAGAGTGGATACAATGGATGTAGAGTAGATAAAATGGACGTAGAGCGGATAAAATGGATGTAGAGTTGATAAAAATGGATGTAGAGTGCATAAAAATGGATGTAGATTGGATAAAATGGATGTAGAGTGGATAAAATGGTTGTAGAGTGGATAAAATGGATGTCGAGTGGATAAAAATGGATGTAGTGTGGATAAAATGGATGTAGAGTGGATATAATGGATGTAGAGAGGATAAAATGGATGTGGAGTGGATAACAATGGATGTAGAGTGGATAAAATGGATGTAGAGTGGATAAAATGGATGTATAGTGGATAAAATGGTTGTAGAGTGGATAAAATGGATGTAGAGTTGATAAAAATGGATGTAGAGTTGATAAAAATGGATGTAGAGTTAATAAAAATGTATGTAGAGTGGATATAATGGATGTAGAGAGGATAAAATGGATGTGGAGTGGATAACAATGGATGTAGAGTGGATAAAATGGATGTAGAGTGGATAAAATGGATGTATAGTGGATAAAATGGTTGTAGAGTGGATAAAATGGATGTAGAGTGGATTAAATGGATGTAGAGTTGATAAAAATTGATGTAGAGTCGATAAAATGGATGTAGAGTGGATAAAATGGATGTAGAGTGGATAAAATGGATGTAGAGTTGATAAAAATGGATGTAGAGTGCATAAAAATGGATGTTGAGTGGATAACATGGATGTAGAGTGGATAAAATGGATGTAGAGTGAATAAAATGGATGTAGAGTGGATAAAAATGGATGTAGAGTTAATAAAAATGGATGTAGAGTGGATATAATGGATGTAGAGAGGATAAAATGGATGTGGAGTGGATAACAATGGATGTAGAGTGGATAAAATGGATGTAGAGTGGATAAAATGGATGTATAGTGGATAAAATGGTTGTAGAGTGGATAAAATGGATGTAGAGTTGATAAAAATGGATGTAGAGTTGATAAAAATGGATGTAGAGTTAATAGAAATGTATGTAGAGTGGATTTAATGGATGTAGAGAGGATAAAATGGATGTGGAGTGGATAACAATGGATGTAGAGTGGATAAAATGGATGTAGAGTGGATAAAATGGATGTATCGTGGATAAAATGGTTGTAGAGTGGATAAAATGGATGTAGAGTGGATAAAATGGATGTAGAGTTGATAAAAATGGATGTAGAGTCGATAAAATGGATGTAGAGTGGATAAAATGGATGTAGAGTGGATAAAAATGGATGTAGAGCGGATACAAATGGATGTAGAGTGGATAAAATGGGTGTAAAATGGATAAAAATGGATGTAGAGTGGATAAAAATGGATGTAGAGTGGATAAAATGGATGTAGAGGGGATAAAATGGATGTAGAGTGGATAAAATGGTTGTAGAGTGGATAAAATGGATGTAGAGTTGATAAAAATGGATGTAGAGTGGATAAAATGGATGTAGATTGGATAAAATGGATGTAGAGGGGATAAAATGGATGTAGAGTGGATAAAATGGTTGTAGAGTGGATAAAATGGATGTCGAGTGGATAAAAATGGATGTAGTGTGGATAAAATGGATGTAGAGTGGATAAAATGGATGTAGAGGGGATAAAATGGATGTAGAGTGGATAAAAATGGATGTAGAGTGGATAAAAATGGATGTAGAGTGGATAAAATGGATGTAGATTGGATAAAATGGTTGTAGAGTGGATAAAATGGATGTAGAGTGGATAAAAATGGATGTAGAGTGGATAAAAATGGATGTAGAGTGGATAAAATGGATGTAGAGCGGATAAAAATGGATGTAGTTTGGATAAAATGAATGTAGAGTGGATAAAATGGATGTAGAGTTGATAAAAATGGATGTAGAGTGGACAAAACAGATTTAGAGTGGATAAAAATTGATGTAGAGTGGATAAAATGAATGTAGAGTGGATAAAAATGGATGTAGAGTGGATAAAATGGATGTAGAGGGGATAAAATGGATGTAGAGTGGATAAAATGGTTGTAGAGTGGATAAAATGGATGTAGAGTTGATAAAAATGGATGTAGAGTGGATAAGATGGATGTAGAGTGGATAAAATAGATGTAGAGTTGATAAAAATGGATGTAGAGTGGACAAAATAGATTTAGAGTGGATAAAAATTGATGTAGAGTGGATAAAATGAATGTAGAGTGGATAAAAATGGATGTAGAGTGGATAAAAATTGATGTAGAGTGGATAAAATGGATGTAGAGTGGATAAAATGGACGTAGAGTGGATAAAAATGGATGTAGAGTGGATAAAATGGATGTAGAGTGTATAAAATGGGTGTAAAGTGGATAAAAATGGATGTAGAGTGGATAAAATGGATGTAGAATGGATAAAAATGGATGTAGAGCGGATAAAAATGGATGTAGAGTGGATACAATGGATGTAGAGTAGATAAAATGGACGTAGAGCGGATAAAATGGATGTAGAGTTGATAAAAATGGATGTAGAGTTCATAAAAATGGATGTAGATTGGATAAAATGGATGTAGAGTGGATAAAATGGTTGTAGAGTGGATAAAATGGATGTCGAGTGGATAAAAATGGATGTAGTGTGGATAAAATGGATGTAGAGTGGATAAAATGGATGTAGAGGGGATAAAATGGATGTAGAGTGGATAAAATGGTTGTAGAGTGGATAAAATGGATGTAGAGTTGATAAAAATGGATGTAGAGTGGATAAAATGGATGTAGAATGGATAAAAATGGATGTAGAGCGGATAAAAATGGATGTAGAGTGGATACAATGGATGTAGAGTAGATAAAATGGACGTAGAGCGGATAAAATGGATGTAGAGTTGATAAAAATGGATGTAGTGTGGATAAAATGGATGTAGAGTGGATAAAATGGATGTAGAGGGGATAAAATGGATGTAGAGTGGATAAAATGGTTGTAGAGTGGATAAAATGGATGTAGAGTTGATAAAAATGGATGTAGAGTGGATAAAATGGATGTAGAATGGATAAAAATGGATGTAGAGCGGATAAAAATGGATGTAGAGTGGATAAAATGGATGTAGAGTAGATAAAATGGACGTAGAGCGGATAAAATGGATGTAGAGTTGATAAAAATGGATGTAGAGTGCATAAAAATGGATGTAGATTGGATAAAATGGATGTAGAGTGGATAAAATGGATGTAGAGTGGATAAAATGGTTGTAGAGTGGATAAAATGGATGTCGAGTGGATAAAAATGGATGTAGTGTGGATAAAATGGATGTAGAGTGGATAAAATGGATGTAGAGGGGATAAAATGGATGTAGAGTGGATAAAATGGTTGTAGAGTGGATAAAATGGATGTGGAGTGGATAACAATGGATGTAGAGTGGATAAAATGGATGTAGAGTTGATAAAAATGGATGTAGAGTGGATACAATGGATGTAGAGTAGATAAAATGGACGTAGAGCGGATAAAATGGATGTAGAGTTGATAAAAATGGATGTAGAGTGCATAAAAATGGATGTTGAGTGGATAACATGGATGTAGAGTGGATAAAATGGATGTAGAGTGAATAAAATGGATGTAGAGTGGATAAAAATGGATGTAGAGTTAATAAAAATGGATGTAGAGTGGATATAATGGATGTAGAGAGGATAAAATGGATGTGGAGTGGATAACAATGGATGTAGAGTGGATAAAATAGATGTAGAGTGGATAAAATGGATGTATAGTGGATAAAATGGTTGTAGAGTGGATAAAAATGGATGTAGAGTGGATAAAATGGATGTAGAGTGGATAAAAATGGATGTAGAGTGGATAAAATGGATGTAGAGTGGATAAAATGGATGTAGAGTGGATAAAATGGATGTAGAGTGGATAAAATGGATGTAGAGTGGATAAAAATGGATGTAGAGTGGATAAAATGGATGTAGAGTGGATAAAAATGGATGTAGAGTGGAAACAATGGATGTAGAGTCGATAAAATGGATGTAGATTGGATAAAAATGGATGTAGAGTGGATAAAATGGATGTAGAGTGGATAAAAATGGATGTAGAGTTAATAAAAATGGACGTAGAGTGGATATAATGGATGTAGAGAGGATAAAATGGATGTGGAGTGGATAACAATGGATGTAGAGTGGATAAAATGGATGTAGAGTGGATAAAATGGATGTATAGTGGATAAAATGGTTGTAGAGTGGATAAAATGGATGTAGAGTAGATAAAATGGACGTAGAGCGGATAAAATGGATGTAGAGTTGATAAAAATGGATGTAGAGTGCATAAAAATGGATGTTGAGTGGATAACATGGATGTAGAGTGGATAAAATGGATGTAGAGTGGATAAAATGGATGTAGAGTGGATAAAAATGGATGTAGAGTTAATAAAAATGGATGTAGAGTGGATATAATGGATGTAGAGAGGATAAAATGGATGTGGAGTGGATAACAATGGATGTAGAGTGGATAAAATGGATGTAGAGTGGATAAAATGGATGTATAGTGGATAAAATGGTTGTAGAGTGGATAAAAATGGATGTAGAGTAGATAAAATGGATGTAGAGTGGATAAAAATGGATGTAGAGTGGATAAAATGGATGTAGAGTGGATAAAATAGATGTAGAGTGGATAAAATGGATGTAGAGTGGATAAAATGGATGTAGAGTGGATAAAAATGGATGTAGAGTGGATAAAATGGATGTAGAGTGGATAAAAATGGATGTAGAGTGGAAACAATGGATGTAGAGTCGATAAAATGGATGTAGATTGGATAAAAATGGATGTAGAGTGGATAAAATGGATGTAGAGTGGATAAAAATGGATGTAGAGTTAATAAAAATGGATGTAGAGTGGATATAATGGATGTAGAGAGGATAAAATGGATGTGGAGTGGATAACAATGGATGTAGAGTGGATAAAATGGATGTAGAGTGGATTAAATGGATGTATAGTGGATAAAATGGTTGTAGAGTGGATAAAATGGATGTAGAGTTGATAAAAATGGATGTAGAGTTAATAAAAATGGATGTAGAGTGGATATAATGGATGTAGAGAGGATAAAATGGATGTGGAGTGGATAACAATGGATGTAGAGTGGATAAAATGGATGTAGAGTGGATAAAATGGATGTATAGTGGATAAAATGGTTGTAGAGTGGATAAAATGGATGTAGAGTTGATAAAAATGGATGTAGAGTGGATAAAACGGATGTAGAGTGGATAAAAATGGATGTAGAGTGGATAAAATGGATGTAGATTGGATAAAAATGGATGTAGAGTGGATAAAATGGATGTAGAGTGGATAAAAATGGATGTAGAGTTAATAAAAATGGATGTAGAGTGGATATAATGGATGTAGAGAGGATAAAATGGATGTGGAGTGGATAACAATGGATGTAGAGTGGATAAAATGGATGTAGAGTGGATAAAATGGATGTATAGTGGATAAAATGGTTGTAGAGTGGATAAAATGGATGTAGAGTTGATAAAAATGGATGTAGAGTTAATAAAAATGGATGTAGAGTGGATATAATGGATGTAGAGAGGATAAAATGGATGTGGAGTGGATAACAATGGATGTAGAGTGGATAAAATGGATGTAGAGTGGATAAAATGCATGTATAGTGGATAAAATGGTTGTAGAGTGGATAAAATGGATGTAGAGTGGATAAAATGGATGTAGAGTTGATAAAAATTGATGTAGAGTCGATAAAATGGATGTAGAGTGGATAAAATGGATGTAGAGTGGATAAAATGGATGTAGAGTGGATAAAATGGATGTATAGTGGATAAAATGGTTGTAGAGTGGATAAAATGGATGTAGAGTTGATAAAAATGGATGTAGAGTTGATAAAAATGGATGTAGAGTTAATAAAAATGTATGTAGAGTGGATATAATGGATGTAGAGAGGATAAAATGGATGTGGAGTGGATAACAATGGATGTAGAGTGGATAAAATGGATGTAGAGTGGATAAAATGGATGTAGAGTGGATAAAATGGTTGTAGAGTGGATAAAATGGATGTAGAGTGGATTAAATGGATGTAGAGTTGATAAAAATTGATGTAGAGTCGATAAAATGGATGTAGAGTGGATAAAATGGATGTAGAGTGGATAAAAATGGATGTAGAGCGGATACAAATGGATGTAGAGTGGATAAAATGGGTGTAAAATGGATAAAAATGGATGTAGAGTGGATAAAAATGGATGTAGAGTGGATAAAATGGATGTAGAGGGGATAAAATGGATGTAGAGTGGATAAAATGGATGTAGAGTGGATAAAATGGATGTATCGTGGATAAAATGGTTGTAGAGTGGATAAAATGGATGTAGAGTGGATAAAATGGATGTAGAGTTGATAAAAATTGATGTAGAGTCGATAAAATGGATGTAGAGTGGATAAAATGGATGTAGAGTGGATAAAAATGGATGTAGAGCGGATACAAATGGATGTAGAGTGGATAAAATGGGTGTAAAATGGATAAAAATGGATGTAGAGTGGATAAAAATGGATGAAGAGTGGATAAAATGGATGTAGAGGGGATAAAATGGATGTAGAGTGGATAAAATGGTTGTAGAGTGGATAAAATGGATGTAGAGTTGATAAAAATGGATGTAGAGTGGATAAAATGGATGTAGATTGGATAAAATGGATGTAGAGGGGATAAAATGGATGTAGAGTGGATAAAATGGTTGTAGAGTGGATAAAATGGATGTCGAGTGGATAAAAATGGATGTAGTGTGGATAAAATGGATGTAGAGTGGATAAAATGGATGTAGAGGGGATAAAATGGATGTAGAGTGGATAAAAATGGATGTAGAGTGGATAAAAATGGATGTAGAGTGGATAAAATGGATGTAGATTGGATAAAATGGTTGTAGAGTGGATAAAATGGATGTAGAGTGGATAAAATGGATGTAGAGTTGATAAAAATGGATGTAGAGTGGATAAAAATGGATGTAGAGTGGATAAAATGGATGTAGAGCGGATAAAAATGGATGTAGTTTGGATAAAATGAATGTAGAGTGGATAAAATGGATGTAGAGTTGATAAAAATGGATGTAGAGTGGACAAAATAGATTTAGAGTGGATAAAAATTGATGTAGAGTGGATAAAATGAATGTAGAGTGGATAAAAATGGATGTAGAGTGGATAAAATGGATGTAGAGGGGATAAAATGGATGTAGAGTGGATAAAATGGTTGTAGAGTGGATAAAATGGATGTAGAGTGCATAAAAATGGATGTAGAGTGGATAAAATTGATGTAGAGTCGATAAAATGGATGTAGAGTGGATAAAATGGATGTAGAGTGGATAAAAATGGATGTAGAGCGGATACAAATGGATGTAGAGTGGATAAAATGGGTGTAAAATGGATAAAAATGGATGTAGAGTGGATAAAAATGGATGTAGAGTGGATAAAAATGGATGTAGAGCGGATACAAATGGATGTAGAGTGGATAAAATGGGTGTAAAATGGATAAAAATGGATGTAGAGTGGATAAAAATGGATGAAGAGTGGATAAAATGGATGTAGAGTGGATAAAATAGATGTAGAGTTGATAAAAATGGATGTAGAGTGGACAAAATAGATTTAGAGTGGATAAAAATTGATGTAGAGTGGATAAAATGTATGTAGAGTGGATAAAAATGGATGTAGAGTGGATAAAAATTGATGTAGAGTGGATAAAATGGATGTAGAGTGGATAAAATGGACGTAGAGTGGATAAAAATGGATGTAGAGTGGATAAAATGGATGTAGAGTGTATAAAATGGGTGTAAAGTGGATAAAAATGGATGTAGAGTGGATAAAATGGATGTAGAATGGATAAAAATGGATGTAGAGTGGATAAAAATGGATGTAGAGTGGATACAATGGATGTAGAGTAGATAAAATGGACGTAGAGCGGATAAAATGGATGTAGAGTTGATAAAAATGGATGTAGAGTGCATAAAAATGGATGTAGATTGGATAAAATGGATGTAGAGTGGATAAAATGGTTGTAGAGTGGATAAAATGGATGTCGAGTGGATAAAAATGGATGTAGTGTGGATAAAATGGATGTAGAGTGGATAAAATGGATGTAGAGGGGATAAAATGGATGTAGAGTGGATAAAATGGTTGTAGAGTGGATAAAATGGATGTAGAGTTGATAAAAATGGATGTAGAGTGGATAAAATGGATGTAGAATGGATAAAAATGGATGTAGAGCGGATAAAAATGGATGTAGAGTGGATACAATGGATGTAGAGTAGATAAAATGGACGTAGAGCGGATAAAATGGATGTAGAGTTGATAAAAATGGATGTAGTGTGGATAAAATGGATGTAGAGTGGATAAAATGGATGTAGAGGGGATAAAATGGATGTAGAGTGGATAAAATGGTTGTAGAGTGGATAAAATGGATGTAGAGTTGATAAAAATGGATGTAGAGTGGATAAAATGGATGTAGAATGGATAAAAATGGATGTAGAGCGGATAAAAATGGATGTAGAGTGGATACAATGGATGTAGAGTAGATAAAATGGACGTAGAGCGGATAAAATGGATGTAGAGTTGATAAAAATGGATGTAGAGTGCATAAAAATGGATGTAGATTGGATAAAATGGATGTAGAGTGGATAAAATGGATGTAGAGTGGATAAAATGGTTGTAGAGTGGATAAAATGGATGTCGAGTGGATAAAAATGGATGTAGTGTGGATAAAATGGATGTAGAGTGGATAAAATGGATGTAGAGGGGATAAAATGGATGTAGAGTGGATAAAATGGTTGTAGAGTGGATAAAATGGATGTGGAGTGGATAACAATGGATGTAGAGTGGATAAAATGGATGTAGAGTTGATAAAAATGGATGTAGAGTGGATACAATGGATGTAGAGTAGATAAAATGGACGTAGAGCGGATAAAATGGATGTAGAGTTGATAAAAATGGATGTAGAGTGCATAAAAATGGATGTTGAGTGGATAACATGGATGTAGAGTGGATAAAATGGATGTAGAGTGAATAAAATGGATGTAGAGTGGATAAAAATGGATGTAGAGTGGATAAAATGGATGTAGAGTGAATAAAATGGATGTAGAGTGGATAAAAATGGATGTAGAGTTAATAAAAATGGATGTAGAGTGGATATAATGGATGTAGAGAGGATAAAATGGATGTGGAGTGGATAACAATGGATGTAGAGTGGATAAAATAGATGTAGAGTGGATAAAATGGATGTATAGTGGATAAAATGGTTGTAGAGTGGATAAAAATGGATGTAGA
The DNA here is from genome assembly GCA_933228935.1 of Pemphredon lugubris. NCBI lineage: Eukaryota > Metazoa > Arthropoda > Insecta > Hymenoptera > Crabronidae > Pemphredon > Pemphredon lugubris. The sequence continues at coordinate 54,019,111 of OW121816.1, forward strand.
GTGGATAAAATGGATGTAGAGTGGATAAAAATGGATGTAGAGTGGATAAAATGGATGTAGAGTGGATAAAATGGATGTAGAGTGGATAAAATGGATGTAGAGTGGATAAAATGGATGTAGAGTGGATAAAAATGGATGTAGAGTGGATAAAATGGATGTAGAGTGGATAAAAATGGATGTAGAGCGGATACAAATGGATGTAGAGTGGATAAAATGGGTGTAAAATGGATAAAAATGGATGTAGAGTGGATAAAAATGGATGAAGAGTGGATAAAATGGATGTAGAGAGGATAAAATGGATGTAGAGTGGATAAAATGGTTGTAGAGTGGATAAAATGGATGTAGAGTTGATAAAAATGGATGTAGAGTGGATAAAATGGATGTAGATTGGATAAAATGGATGTAGAGGGGATAAAATGGATGTAGAGTGGATAAAATGGTTGTAGAGTGGATAAAATGGATGTCGAGTGGATAAAAATGGATGTAGTGTGGATAAAATGGATGTAGAGTGGATAAAATGGATGTAGAGGGGATAAAATGGATGTAGAGTGGATAAAAATGGATGTAGAGTGGATAAAAATGGATGTAGAGTGGATAAAATGGATGTAGATTGGATAAAATGGTTGTAGAGTGGATAAAATGGATGTAGAGTGGATAAAATGGATGTAGAGTTGATAAAAATGGATGTAGAGTGGATAAAAATGGATGTAGAGTGGATAAAATGGATGTAGAGCGGATAAAAATGGATGTAGTTTGGATAAAATGAATGTAGAGTGGATAAAATGGATGTAGAGTTGATAAAAATGGATGTAGAGTGGACAAAATAGATTTAGAGTGGATAAAAATTGATGTAGAGTGGATAAAATGAATGTAGAGTGGATAAAAATGGATGTAGAGTGGATAAAATGGATGTAGAGGGGATAAAATGGATGTAGAGTGGATAAAATGGTTGTAGAGTGGATAAAATGGATGTAGAGTGCATAAAAATGGATGTAGAGTGGATAAAATTGATGTAGAGTGGATAAAATGGATGTAGAGTGGATAAAATGGATGTAGAGTGGATAAAAATGGATGTAGAGCGGATACAAATGGATGTAGAGTGGATAAAATGGGTGTAAAATGGATAAAAATGGATGTAGAGTGGATAAAAATGGATGTAGAGTGGATAAAAATGGATGTAGAGCGGATACAAATGGATGTAGAGTGGATAAAATGGGTGTAAAATGGATAAAAATGGATGTAGAGTGGATAAAAATGGATGTAGAGTGGATAAAATGGATGTAGAGTGGATAAAATAGATGTAGAGTTGATAAAAATGGATGTAGAGTGGACAAAATAGATTTAGAGTGGATAAAAATTGATGTAGAGTGGATAAAATGAATGTAGAGTGGATAAAAATGGATGTAGAGTGGATAAAAATTGATGTAGAGTGGATAAAATGGATGTAGAGTGGATAAAATGGTTGTAGAGTGGATAAAAATGGATGTAGAGTGGATAAAATGGATGTAGAGTGTATAAAATGGGTGTAAAGTGGATAAAAATGGATGTAGAGTGGATAAAATGGATGTAGAATGGATAAAAATGGATGTAGAGCGGATAAAAATGGATGTAGAGTGGATACAATGGATGTAGAGTAGATAAAATGGACGTAGAGCGGATAAAATGGATGTAGAGTTGATAAAAATGGATGTAGAGTGGATAAAAATGGATGTAGATTGGATAAAATGGATGTAGAGTGGATAAAATGGTTGTAGAGTGGATAAAATGGATGTCGAGTGGATAAAAATGGATGTAGTGTGGATAAAATGGATGTAGAGTGGATAAAATGGATGTAGAGGGGATAAAATGGATGTAGAGTGGATAAAATGGTTGTAGAGTGGATAAAATGGATGTAGAGTTGATAAAAATGGATGTAGAGTGGATAAAATGGATGTAGAATGGATAAAAATGGATGTAGAGCGGATAAAAATGGATGTAGAGTGGATACAATGGATGTAGAGTAGATAAAATGGACGTAGAGCGGATAAAATGGATGTAGAGTTGATAAAAATGGATGTAGTGTGGATAAAATGGATGTAGAGTGGATAAAATGGATGTAGAGGGGATAAAATGGATGTAGAGTGGATAAAATGGTTGTAGAGTGGATAAAATGGATGTAGAGTTGATAAAAATGGATGTAGAGTGGATAAAATGGATGTAGAATGGATAAAAATGGATGTAGAGCGGATAAAAATGGATGTAGAGTGGATACAATGGATGTAGAGTAGATAAAATGGACGTAGAGCGGATAAAATGGATGTAGAGTTGATAAAAATGGATGTAGAGTGCATAAAAATGGATGTAGATTGGATAAAATGGATGTAGAGTGGATAAAATGGATGTAGAGTGGATAAAATGGTTGTAGAGTGGATAAAATGGATGTCGAGTGGATAAAAATGGATGTAGTGTGGATAAAATGGATGTAGAGTGGATAAAATGGATGTAGAGGGGATAAAATGGATGTAGAGTGGATAAAATGGTTGTAGAGTGGATAAAATGGATGTGGAGTGGATAACAATGGATGTAGAGTGGATAAAATGGATGTAGAGTTGATAAAAATGGATGTAGAGTGGATACAATGGATGTAGAGTAGATAAAATGGACGTAGAGCGGATAAAATGGATGTAGAGTTGATAAAAATGGATGTAGAGTGCATAAAAATGGATGTTGAGTGGATAACATGGATGTAGAGTGGATAAAATGGATGTAGAGTGAATAAAATGGATGTAGAGTGGATAAAAATGGATGTAGAGTTAATAAAAATGGATGTAGAGTGGATATAATGGATGTAGAGAGGATAAAATGGATGTGGAGTGGATAACAATGGATGTAGAGTGGATAAAATAGATGTAGAGTGGATAAAATGGATGTATAGTGGATAAAATGGTTGTAGAGTGGATAAAAATGGATGTAGAGTGGATAAAATGGATGTAGAGTGGATAAAAATGGATGTAGAGTGGATAAAATGGATGTAGAGTGGATAAAATGGATGTAGAGTGGATAAAATGGATGTAGAGTGGATAAAATGGATGTAGAGTGGATAAAAATGGATGTAGAGTGGATAAAATGGATGTAGAGTGGATAAAAATGGATGTAGAGTGGAAACAATGGATGTAGAGTCGATAAAATGGATGTAGATTGGATAAAAATGGATGTAGAGTGGATAAAATGGATGTAGAGTGGATAAAAATGGATGTAGAGTTAATAAAAATGGACGTAGAGTGGATATAATGGATGTAGAGAGGATAAAATGGATGTGGAGTGGATAACAATGGATGTAGAGTGGATAAAATGGATGTAGAGTGGATAAAATGGATGTATAGTGGATAAAATGGTTGTAGAGTGGATAAAATGGATGTAGAGTAGATAAAATGGACGTAGAGCGGATAAAATGGATGTAGAGTTGATAAAAATGGATGTAGAGTGCATAAAAATGGATGTTGAGTGGATAACATGGATGTAGAGTGGATAAAATGGATGTAGAGTGAATAAAATGGATGTAGAGTGGATAAAAATGGATGTAGAGTTAATAAAAATGGATGTAGAGTGGATATAATGGATGTAGAGAGGATAAAATGGATGTGGAGTGGATAACAATGGATGTAGAGTGGATGAAATGGATGTAGAGTGGATAAAATGGATGTAGAGTGGATAAAATGGTTGTAGAGTGGATAAAAATGGATGTAGAGTAGATAAAATGGATGTAGAGTGGATAAAAATGGATGTAGAGTGGATAAAATGGATGTAGAGTGGATAAAATAGATGTAGAGTGGATAAAATGGATGTAGAGTGGATAAAATGGATGTAGAGTGGATAAAAATGGATGTAGAGTGGATAAAATGGATGTAGAGTGGATAAAAATGGATGTAGAGTGGAAACAATGGATGTAGAGTCGATAAAATGGATGTAGATTGGATAAAAATGGATGTAGAGTGGATAAAATGGATGTAGAGTGGATAAAAATGGATGTAGAGTTAATAAAAATGGATGTAGAGTGGATATAATGGATGTAGAGAGGATAAAATGGATGTGGAGTGGATAACAATGGATGTAGAGTGGATAAAATGGATGTAGAGTGGATAAAATGGATGTATAGTGGATAAAATGGTTGTAGAGTGGATATAATGGATGTAGAGAGGATAAAATGGATGTGGAGTGGATAACAATGGATGTAGAGTGGATAAAATGGATGTAGAGTGGATAAAATGGATGTATAGTGGATAAAATGGTTGTAGAGTGGATAAAATGGATGTAGAGTTGATAAAAATGGATGTAGAGTGGATAAAACGGATGTAGAGTGGATAAAAATGGATGTAGAGTCGATAAAATGGATGTAGATTGGATAAAAATGGATGTAGAGTGGATAAAATGGATGTAGAGTGGATAAAATGGTTGTAGAGTGGATAAAATGGATGTAGAGTGGATTAAATGGATGTAGAGTTGATAAAAATAGATGTAGAGTTGATAAAAATGGATGTAGAGTGGACAAAATAGATTTAGAGTGGATAAAAATTGATGTAGAGTGGATAAAATGAATGTAGAGTGGATAAAAATGGATGTAGAGTGGATAAAAATTGATGTAGAGTGGATAAAATGGATGTAGAGTGGATAAAATGGACGTAGAGTGGATAAAAATGGATGTAGAGTGGATAAAATGGATGTAGAGTGTATAAAATGGGTGTAAAGTGGATAAAAATGGATGTAGAGTGGATAAAATGGATGTAGAATGGATAAAAATGGATGTAGAGCGGATAAAAATGGATGTAGAGTGGATACAATGGATGTAGAGTAGATAAAATGGACGTAGAGCGGATAAAATGGATGTAGAGTTGATAAAAATGGATGTAGAGTGCATAAAAATGGATGTAGATTGGATAAAATGGATGTAGAGTGGATAAAATGGTTGTAGAGTGGATAAAATGGATGTCGAGTGGATAAAAATGGATGTAGTGTGGATAAAATGGATGTAGAGTGGATAAAATGGATGTAGAGGGGATAAAATGGATGTAGAGTGGATAAAATGGTTGTAGAGTGGATAAAATGGATGTAGAGTTGATAAAAATGGATGTAGAGTGGATAAAATGGATGTAGAATGGATAAAAATGGATGTAGAGCGGATAAAAATGGATGTAGAGTGGATACAATGGATGTAGAGTAGATAAAATGGACGTAGAGCGGATAAAATGGATGTAGAGTTGATAAAAATGGATGTAGTGTGGATAAAATGGATGTAGAGTGGATAAAATGGATGTAGAGGGGATAAAATGGATGTAGAGTGGATAAAATGGTTGTAGAGTGGATAAAATGGATGTAGAGTTGATAAAAATGGATGTAGAGTGGATAAAATGGATGTAGAATGGATAAAAATGGATGTAGAGCGGATAAAAATGGATGTAGAGTGGATACAATGGATGTAGAGTAGATAAAATGGACGTAGAGCGGATAAAATGGATGTAGAGTTGATAAAAATGGATGTAGAGTGCATAAAAATGGATGTAGATTGGATAAAATGGATGTAGAGTGGATAAAATGGATGTAGAGTGGATAAAATGGTTGTAGAGTGGATAAAATGGATGTCGAGTGGATAAAAATGGATGTAGTGTGGATAAAATGGATGTAGAGTGGATAAAATGGATGTAGAGGGGATAAAATGGATGTAGAGTGGATAAAATGGTTGTAGAGTGGATAAAATGGATGTGGAGTGGATAACAGTGGATGTAGAGTGGATAAAATGGATGTAGAGTTGATAAAAATGGATGTAGAGTGGATACAATGGATGTAGAGTAGATAAAATGGACGTAGAGCGGATAAAATGGATGTAGAGTTGATAAAAATGGATGTAGAGTGCATAAAAATGGATGTTGAGTGGATAACATGGATGTAGAGTGGATAAAATGGATGTAGAGTGAATAAAATGGATGTAGAGTGGATAAAAATGGATGTAGAGTTAATAAAAATGGATGTAGAGTGGATATAATGGATGTAGAGAGGATAAAATGGATGTGGAGTGGATAACAATGGATGTAGAGTGGATAAAATAGATGTAGAGTGGATAAAATGGATGTATAGTGGATAAAATGGTTGTAGAGTGGATAAAAATGGATGTAGAGTGGATAAAATGGATGTAGAGTGGATAAAAATGGATGTAGAGTGGATAAAATGGATGTAGAGTGGATAAAATGGATGTAGAGTGGATAAAATGGATGTAGAGTGGATAAAATGGATGTAGAGTGGATAAAAATGGATGTAGAGTGGATAAAATGGATGTAGAGTGGATAAAAATGGATGTAGAGTGGAAACAATGGATGTAGAGTCGATAAAATGGATGTAGATTGGATAAAAATGGATGTAGAGTGGATAAAATGGATGTAGAGTGGATAAAAATGGATGTAGAGTTAATAAAAATGGACGTAGAGTGGATATAATGGATGTAGAGAGGATAAAATGGATGTGGAGTGGATAACAATGGATGTAGAGTGGATAAAATGGATGTAGAGTGGATAAAATGGATGTATAGTGGATAAAATGGATGTAGAGTGGATAAAATGGATGTAGAGTAGATAAAATGGACGTAGAGCGGATAAAATGGATGTAGAGTTGATAAAAATGGATGTAGAGTGCATAAAAATGGATGTTGAGTGGATAACATGGATGTAGAGTGGATAAAATGGATGTAGAGTGAATAAAATGGATGTAGAGTGGATAAAAATGGATGTAGAGTTAATAAAAATGGATGTAGAGTGGATATAATGGATGTAGAGAGGATAAAATGGATGTGGAGTGGATAACAATGGATGTAGAGTGGATGAAATGGATGTAGAGTGGATAAAATGGATGTATAGTGGATAAAATGGTTGTAGAGTGGATAAAAATGGATGTAGAGTAGATAAAATGGATGTAGAGTGGATAAAAATGGATGTAGAGTGGATAAAATGGATGTAGAGTGGATAAAATAGATGTAGAGTGGATAAAATGGATGTAGAGTGGATAAAATGGATGTAGAGTGGATAAAAATGGATGTAGAGTGGATAAAATGGATGTAGAGTGGATAAAAATGGATGTAGAGTGGAAACAATGGATGTAGAGTCGATAAAATGGATGTAGATTGGATAAAAATGGATGTAGAGTGGATAAAATGGATGTAGAGTGGATAAAAATGGATGTAGAGTTAATAAAAATGGATGTAGAGTGGATATAATGGATGTAGAGAGGATAAAATGGATGTGGAGTGGATAACAATGGATGTAGAGTGGATAAAATGGATGTAGAGTGGATAAAATGGATGTATAGTGGATAAAATGGTTGTAGAGTGGATATAATGGATGTAGAGAGGATAAAATGGATGTGGAGTGGATAACAATGGATGTAGAGTGGATAAAATGGATGTAGAGTGGATAAAATGGATGTAGAGTGGATAAAAATGGATGTAGAGTTAATAAAAATGGATGTAGAGTGGATATAATGGATGTAGAGAGGATAAAATGGATGTGGAGTGGATAACAATGGATGTAGAGTGGATAAAATGGATGTAGAGTGGATAAAATGGATGTATAGTGGATAAAATGGTTGTAGAGTGGATAAAATGGATGTAGAGTTGATAAAAATGGATGTAGAGTTAATAAAAATGGATGTAGAGTGGATATAATGGATGTAGAGAGGATAAAATGGATGTGGAGTGGATAACAATGGATGTAGAGTGGATAAAATGGATGTAGAGTGGATAAAATGCATGTATAGTGGATAAAATGGTTGTAGAGTGGATAAAATGGATGTAGAGTGGATAAAATGGATGTAGAGTTGATAAAAATTGATGTAGAGTCGATAAAATGGATGTAGAGTGGATAAAATGGATGTAGAGTGGATAAAATGGATGTAGAGTGGATAAAATGGATGTATAGTGGATAAAATGGTTGTAGAGTGGATAAAATGGATGTAGAGTTGATAAAAATGGATGTAGAGTTGATAAAAATGGATGTAGAGTTAATAAAAATGTATGTAGAGTGGATATAATGGATGTAGAGAGGATAAAATGGATGTGGAGTGGATAACAATGGATGTAGAGTGGATAAAATGGATGTAGAGTGGATAAAATGGATGTATAGTGGATAAAATGGTTGTAGAGTGGATAAAATGGATGTAGAGTGGATTAAATGGATGTAGAGTTGATAAAAATTGATGTAGAGTCGATAAAATGGATGTAGAGTGGATAAAATGGATGTAGAGTGGATAAAAATGGATGTAGAGCGGATACAAATGGATGTAGAGTGGATAAAATGGGTGTAAAATGGATAAAAATGGATGTAGAGTGGATAAAAATGGATGTAGAGTGGATAAAATGGATGTAGAGGGGATAAAACGGATGTAGAGTGGATAAAATGGATGTAGAGTGGATAAAATGGATGTATCGTGGATAAAATGGTTGTAGAGTGGATAAAATGGATGTAGAGTGGATAAAATGGATGTAGAGTTGATAAAAATTGATGTAGAGTCGATAAAATGGATGTAGAGTGGATAAAATGGATGTAGAGTGGATAAAAATGGATGTAGAGCGGATACAAATGGATGTAGAGTGGATAAAATGGGTGTAAAATGGATAAAAATGGATGTAGAGTGGATAAAAATGGATGAAGAGTGGATAAAATGGATGTAGAGGGGATAAAATGGATGTAGAGTGGATAAAATGGTTGTAGAATGGATAAAATGGATGTAGAGTTGATAAAAATGGATGTAGAGTGGATAAAATGGATGTAGATTGGATAAAATGGATGTAGAGGGGATAAAATGGATGTAGAGTGGATAAAATGGTTGTAGAGTGGATAAAATGGATGTCGAGTGGATAAAAATGGATGTAGTGTGGATAAAATGGATGTAGAGTGGATAAAATGGATGTAGAGGGGATAAAATGGATGTAGAGTGGATAAAAATGGATGTAGAGTGGATAAAAATGGATGTAGAGTGGATAAAATGGATGTAGATTGGATAAAATGGTTGTAGAGTGGATAAAATGGATGTAGAGTGGATAAAATGGATGTAGAGTTGATAAAAATGGATGTAGAGTGGATAAAAATGGATGTAGAGTGGATAAAATGGATGTAGAGCGGATAAAAATGGATGTAGTTTGGATAAAATGAATGTAGAGTGGATAAAATGGATGTAGAGTTGATAAAAATGGATGTAGAGTGGACAAAATAGATTTAGAGTGGATAAAAATTGATGTAGAGTGGATAAAATGAATGTAGAGTGGATAAAAATGGATGTAGAGTGGATAAAATGGATGTAGAGGGGATAAAATGGATGTAGAGTGGATAAAATGGTTGTAGAGTGGATAAAATGGATGTAGAGTTGATAAAAATGGATGTAGAGTGGATAAGATGGATGTAGAGTGGATAAAATAGATGTAGAGTTGATAAAAATGGATGTAGAGTGGACAAAATAGATTTAGAGTGGATAAAAATTGATGTAGAGTGGATAAAATGAATGTAGAGTGGATAAAAATGGATGTAGAGTGGATAAAAATTGATGTAGAGTGGATAAAATGGATGTAGAGTGGATAAAATGGACGTAGAGTGGATAAAAATGGATGTAGAGTGGATAAAATGGATGTAGAGTGTATAAAATGGGTGTAAAGTGGATAAAAATGGATGTAGAGTGGATAAAATGGATGTAGAATGGATAAAAATGGATGTAGAGCGGATAAAAATGGATGTAGAGTGGATACAATGGATGTAGAGTAGATAAAATGGACGTAGAGCGGATAAAATGGATGTAGAGTTGATAAAAATGGATGTAGAGTGCATAAAAATGGATGTAGATTGGATAAAATGGATGTAGAGTGGATAAAATGGTTGTAGAGTGGATAAAATGGATGTCGAGTGGATAAAAATGGATGTAGAGCGGATACAAATGGATGTAGAGTGGATAAAATGGGTGTAAAATGGATAAAAATGGATGTAGAGTGGATAAAAATGGATGAAGAGTGGATAAAATGGATGTAGAGTGGATAAAATAGATGTAGAGTTGATAAAAATGGATGTAGAGTGGACAAAATAGATTTAGAGTGGATAAAAATTGATGTAGAGTGGATAAAATGAATGTAGAGTGGATAAAAATGGATGTAGAGTGGATAAAAATTGATGTAGAGTGGATAAAATGGATGTAGAGTGGATAAAATGGACGTAGAGTGGATAAAAATGGATGTAGAGTGGATAAAATGGATGTAGAGTGTATAAAATGGGTGTAAAGTGGATAAAAATGGATGTAGAGTGGATAAAATGGATGTAGAATTGATAAAAATGGATGTAGAGCGGATAAAAATGGATGTAGAGTGGATACAATGGATGTAGAGTAGATAAAATGGACGTAGAGCGGATAAAATGGATGTAGAGTTGATAAAAATGGATGTAGAGTGCATAAAAATGGATGTAGATTGGATAAAATGGATGTAGAGTGGATAAAATGGTTGTAGAGTGGATAAAATGGATGTCGAGTGGATAAAAATGGATGTAGTGTGGATAAAATGGATGTAGAGTGGATAAAATGGATGTAGAGGGGATAAAATGGATGTAGAGTGGATAAAATGGTTGTAGAGTGGATAAAATGGATGTAGAGTTGATAAAAATGGATGTAGAGTGGATAAAATGGATGTAGAATGGATAAAAATGGATGTAGAGCGGATAAAAATGGATGTAGAGTGGATACAATGGATGTAGAGTAGATAAAATGGACGTAGAGCGGATAAAATGGATGTAGAGTTGATAAAAATGGATGTAGTGTGGATAAAATGGATGTAGAGTGGATAAAATGGATGTAGAGGGGATAAAATGGATGTAGAGTGGATAAAATGGTTGTAGAGTGGATAAAATGGATGTAGAGTTGATAAAAATGGATGTAGAGTGGATAAAATGGATGTAGAATGGATAAAAATGGATGTAGAGCGGATAAAAATGGATGTAGAGTGGATACAATGGATGTAGAGTAGATAAAATGGACGTAGAGCGGATAAAATGGATGTAGAGTTGATAAAAATGGATGTAGAGTGCATAAAAATGGATGTAGATTGGATAAAATGGATGTAGAGTGGATAAAATGGATGTAGAGTGGATAAAATGGTTGTAGAGTGGATAAAATGGATGTCGAGTGGATAAAAATGGATGTAGTGTGGATAAAATGGATGTAGAGTGGATAAAATGGATGTAGAGGGGATAAAATGGATGTAGAGTGGATAAAATGGTTGTAGAGTGGATAAAATGGATGTGGAGTGGATAACAATGGATGTAGAGTGGATAAAATGGATGTAGAGTTGATAAAAATGGATGTAGAGTGGATACAATGGATGTAGAGTAGATAAAATGGACGTAGAGCGGATAAAATGGATGTAGAGTTGATAAAAATGGATGTAGAGTGCATAAAAATGGATGTTGAGTGGATAACATGGATGTAGAGTGGATAAAATGGATGTAGAGTGAATAAAATGGATGTAGAGTGGATAAAAATGGATGTAGAGTTAATAAAAATGGATGTAGAGTGGATATAATGGATGTAGAGAGGATAAAATGGATGTGGAGTGGATAACAATGGATGTAGAGTGGATAAAATAGATGTAGAGTGGATAAAATGGATGTATAGTGGATAAAATGGTTGTAGAGTGGATAAAAATGGATGTAGAGTGGATAAAATGGATGTAGAGTGGATAAAAATGGATGTAGAGTGGATAAAATGGATGTAGAGTGGATAAAATGGATGTAGAGTGGATAAAATGGATGTAGAGTGGATAAAATGGATGTAGAGTGGATAAAAATGGATGTAGAGTGGATAAAATGGATGTAGAGTGGATAAAAATGGATGTAGAGTGGAAACAATGGATGTAGAGTCGATAAAATGGATGTAGATTGGATAAAAATGGATGTAGAGTGGATAAAATGGATGTAGAGTGGATAAAAATGGATGTAGAGTTAATAAAAATGGACGTAGAGTGGATATAATGGATGTAGAGAGGATAAAATGGATGTGGAGTGGATAACAATGGATGTAGAGTGGATAAAATGGATGTAGAGTGGATAAAATGGATGTAGAGTGGATAAAATGGTTGTAGAGTGGATAAAATGGATGTAGAGTAGATAAAATGGACGTAGAGCGGATAAAATGGATGTAGAGTTGATAAAAATGGATGTAGAGTGCATAAAAATGGATGTTGAGTGGATAACATGGATGTAGAGTGGATAAAATGGATGTAGAGTGGATAAAATGGATGTAGAGTGGATAAAAATGGATGTAGAGTTAATAAAAATGGATGTAGAGTGGATATAATGGATGTAGAGAGGATAAAATGGATGTGGAGTGGATAACAATGGATGTAGAGTGGATGAAATGGATGTAGAGTGGATAAAATGGATGTATAGTGGATAAAATGGTTGTAGAGTGGATAAAAATGGATGTAGAGTAGATAAAATGGATGTAGAGTGGATAAAAATGGATGTAGAGTGGATAAAATGGATGTAGAGTGGATAAAATAGATGTAGAGTGGATAAAATGGATGTAGAGTGGATAAAATGGATGTAGAGTGGATAAAAATGGATGTAGAGTGGATAAAATGGATGTAGAGTGGATAAAAATGGATGTAGAGTGGAAACAATGGATGTAGAGTCGATAAAATGGATGTAGATTGGATAAAAATGGATGTAGAGTGGATAAAATGGATGTAGAGTGGATAAAAATGGATGTAGAGTTAATAAAAATGGATGTAGAGTGGATATAATGGATGTAGAGAGGATAAAATGGATGTGGAGTGGATAACAATGGATGTAGAGTGGATAAAATGGATGTAGAGTGGATAAAATGGATGTAGAGTGGATAAAATGGTTGTAGAGTGGATATAATGGATGTAGAGAGGATAAAATGGATGTGGAGTGGATAACAATGGATGTAGAGTGGATAAAATGGATGTAGAGTGGATAAAATGGATGTATAGTGGATAAAATGGTTGTAGAGTGGATAAAATGGATGTAGAGTTGATAAAAATGGATGTAGAGTGGATAAAACGGATGTAGAGTGGATAAAAATGGATGTAGAGTCGATAAAATGGATGTAGATTGGATAAAAATGGATGTAGAGTGGATAAAATGGATGTAGAGTGGATAAAAATGGATGTAGAGTTAATAAAAATGGATGTAGAGTGGATATAATGGATGTAGAGAGGATAAAATGGATGTGGAGTGGATAACAATGGATGTAGAGTGGATAAAATGGATGTAGAGTGGATAAAATGGATGTATAGTGGATAAAATGGTTGTAGAGTGGATAAAATGGATGTAGAGTTGATAAAAATGGATGTAGAGTTAATAAAAATGGATGTAGAGTGGATATAATGGATGTAGAGAGGATAAAATGGATGTGGAGTGGATAACAATGGATGTAGAGTGGATAAAATGGATGTAGAGTGGATAAAATGCATGTATAGTGGATAAAATGGTTGTAGAGTGGATAAAATGGATGTAGAGTGGATAAAATGGATGTAGAGTTGATAAAAATTGATGTAGAGTCGATAAAATGGATGTAGAGTGGATAAAATGGATGTAGAGTGGATAAAATGGATGTAGAGTGGATAAAATGGATGTATAGTGGATAAAATGGTTGTAGAGTGGATAAAATGGATGTAGAGTTGATAAAAATGGATGTAGAGTTGATAAAAATGGATGTAGAGTTAATAAAAATGTATGTAGAGTGGATATAATGGATGTAGAGAGGATAAAATGGATGTGGAGTGGATAACAATGGATGTAGAGTGGATAAAATGGATGTAGAGTGGATAAAATGGATGTAGAGTGGATAAAATGGTTGTAGAGTGGATAAAATGGATGTAGAGTGGATTAAATGGATGTAGAGTTGATAAAAATTGATGTAGAGTCGATAAAATGGATGTAGAGTGGATAAAATGGATGTAGAGTGGATAAAAATGGATGTAGAGCGGATACAAATGGATGTAGAGTGGATAAAATGGGTGTAAAATGGATAAAAATGGATGTAGAGTGGATAAAAATGGATGTAGAGTGGATAAAATGGATGTAGAGGGGATAAAATGGATGTAGAGTGGATAAAATGGATGTAGAGTGGATAAAATGGATGTATCGTGGATAAAATGGTTGTAGAGTGGATAAAATGGATGTAGAGTGGATAAAATGGATGTAGAGTTGATAAAAATTGATGTAGAGTCGATAAAATGGATGTAGAGTGGATAAAATGGATGTAGAGTGGATAAAAATGGATGTAGAGCGGATACAAATGGATGTAGAGTGCATAAAATGGGTGTAAAATGGATAAAAATGGATGTAGAGTGGATAAAAATGGATGAAGAGTGGATAAAATGGATGTAGAGGGGATAAAATGGATGTAGAGTGGATAAAATGGTTATAGAATGGATAAAATGGATGTAGAGTTGATAAAAATGGATGTAGAGTGGATAAAATGGATGTAGATTGGATAAAATGGATGTAGAGGGGATAAAATGGATGTAGAGTGGATAAAATGGTTGTAGAGTGGATAAAATGGATGTCGAGTGGATAAAAATGGATGTAGTGTGGATAAAATGGATGTAGAGTGGATAAAATGGATGTAGAGGGGATAAAATGGATGTAGAGTGGATAAAAATGGATGTAGAGTGGATAAAATGGATGTAGAGGGGATAAAATGGATGTAGAGTGGATAAAATGGTTGTAGAGTGGATAAAATGGATGTAGAGTTGATAAAAATGGATGTAGAGTGGATAAGATGGATGTAGAGTGGATAAAATAGATGTAGAGTTGATAAAAATGGATGTAGAGTGGACAAAATAGATTTAGAGTGGATAAAAATTGATGTAGAGTGGATAAAATGAATGTAGAGTGGATAAAAATGGATGTAGAGTGGATAAAAATTGATGTAGAGTGGATAAAATGGATGTAGAGTGGATAAAATGGACGTAGAGTGGATAAAAATGGATGTAGAGTGGATAAAATGGATGTAGAGTGTATAAAATGGGTGTAAAGTGGATAAAAATGGATGTAGAGTGGATAAAATGGATGTAGAATGGATAAAAATGGATGTAGAGCGGATAAAAATGGATGTAGAGTGGATACAATGGATGTAGAGTAGATAAAATGGACGTAGAGCGGATAAAATGGATGTAGAGTTGATAAAAATGGATGTAGAGTGCATAAAAATGGATGTAGATTGGATAAAATGGATGTAGAGTGGATAAAATGGTTGTAGAGTGGATAAAATGGATGTCGAGTGGATAAAAATGGATGTAGTGTGGATAAAATGGATGTAGAGTGGATAAAATGGATGTAGAGGGGATAAAATGGATGTAGAGTGGATAAAATGGTTGTAGAGTGGATAAAATGGATGTAGAGTTGATAAAAATGGATGTAGAGTGGATAAAATGGATGTAGAATGGATAAAAATGGATGTAGAGCGGATAAAAATGGATGTAGAGTGGATACAATGGATGTAGAGTAGATAAAATGGACGTAGAGCGGATAAAATGGATGTAGAGTTGATAAAAATGGATGTAGAGTGCATAAAAATGGATGTAGATTGGATAAAATGGATGTAGAGTGGATAAAATGGATGTAGAGTGGATAAAATGGTTGTAGAGTGGATAAAATGGATGTCGAGTGGATAAAAATGGATGTAGTGTGGATAAAATGGATGTAGAGTGGATAAAATGGATGTAGAGGGGATAAAATGGATGTAGAGTGGATAAAATGGTTGTAGAGTGGATAACAATGGATGTAGAGTGGATAAAATGGATGTAGAGTGGATACAATGGATGTAGAGTAGATAAAATGGACGTAGAGCGGATAAAATGGATGTAGAGTTGATAAAAATGGATGTAGAGTGCATAAAAATGGATGTTGAGTGGATAACATGGATGTAGAGTGGATAAAATGGATGTAGAGTGAATAAAATGGATGTAGAGTGGATAAAAATGGATGTAGAGTTAATAAAAATGGATGTAGAGTGGATAAAAATGGATGTAGAGTTAATAAAAATGGATGTAGAGTTAATAAAAATGGATGTAGAGTGGATATAATGGATGTAGAGAGGATAAAATGGATGTGGAGTGGATAACAATGGATGTAGAGTGGATAAAATGGATGTAGAGTGGATAAAATGGATGTATAGTGGATAAAATGGTTGTAGAGTGGATAAAAATGGATGTAGAGTGGATAAAATGGATGTAGAGTGGATAAAAATGGATGTAGAGTGGATAAAATGGATGTAGAGTGGATAAAAATGGATGTAGAGTGGAAACAATGGATGTAGAGTCGATAAAATGGATGTAGATTGGATAAAAATGGATGTAGAGTGGATAAAATGGATGTAGAGTGGATAAAAATGGATGTAGAGTTAATAAAAATGGATGTAGAGTGGATATAATGGATGTAGAGAGGATAAAATGGATGTGGAGTGGATAACAATGGATGTAGAGTGGATAAAATGGATGTAGAGTGGATAAAATGGATGTATAGTGGATAAAATGGTTGTAGAGTGGATAAAATGGATGTAGAGTAGATAAAATGGACGTAGAGCGGATAAAATGGATGTAGAGTTGATAAAAATGGATGTAGAGTGCATAAAAATGGATGTTGAGTGGATAACATGGATGTAGAGTGGATAAAATGGATGTAGAGTGAATAAAATGGATGTAGAGTGGATAAAAATGGATGTAGAGTTAATAAAAATGGATGTAGAGTGGATATAATGGATGTAGAGAGGATAAAATGGATGTGGAGTGGATAACAATGGATGTAGAGTGGATAAAATGGATGTAGAGTGGATAAAAATGGATGTAGAGTGGATAAAATGGATGTAGAGTGGATAAAAATGGATGTAGAGTGGAAACAATGGATGTAGAGTCGATAAAATGGATGTAGATTGGATAAAAATGGATGTAGAGTGGATAAAATGGATGTAGAGTGGATAAAAATGGATGTAGAGTTAATAAAAATGGATGTAGAGTGGATATAATGGATGTAGAGAGGATAAAATGGATGTGGAGTGGATAACAATGGATGTAGAGTGGATAAAATGTATGTAGAGTGGATAAAATGGATGTATAGTGGATAAAATGGTTGTAGAGTGGATAAAATGGATGTAGAGTTGATAAAAATGGATGTAGAGTTAATAAAAATGGATGTAGAGTGGATATAATGGATGTAGAGAGGATAAAATGGATGTGGAGTGGATAACAATGGATGTAGAGTGGATAAAATGGATGTAGAGTGGATAAAATGGATGTATAGTGGATAAAATGGTTGTAGAGTGGATAAAATGGATGTAGAGTTGATAAAAATGGATGTAGAGTGGATAAAACGGATGTAGAGTGGATAAAAATGGATGTAGAGTCGATAAAATGGATGTAGATTGGATAAAAATGGATGTAGAGTGGATAAAATGGATGTAGAGTGGATAAAAATGGATGTAGAGTTAATAAAAATGGATGTAGAGTGGATATAATGGATGTAGAGAGGATAAAATGGATGTGGAGTGGATAACAATGGATGTAGAGTGGATAAAATGGATGTAGAGTGGATAAAATGGATGTATAGTGGATAAAATGGTTGTAGAGTGGATAAAATGGATGTAGAGTTGATAAAAATGGATGTAGAGTTAATAAAAATGGATGTAGAGTGGATATAAGGGATGTAGAGAGGATAAAATGGATGTGGAGTGGATAACAATGGATGTAGAGTGGATAAAATGGATGTAGAGTGGATAAAATGCATGTATAGTGGATAAAATGGTTGTAGAGTGGATAAAATGGATGTAGAGTGGATAAAATGGATGTAGAGTTGATAAAAATTGATGTAGAGTCGATAAAATGGATGTAGAGTGGATAAAATGGATGTAGAGTGGATAAAAATGGATGTAGAGCGGATACAAATGGATGTAGAGTGGATAAAATGGGTGTAAAATGGATAAAAATGGATGTAGAGTGGATAAAAATGGATGTAGAGTGGATAAAATGGATGTAGAGGGGATAAAATGGATGTAGAGTGGATAAAATGGTTGTAGAGTGGATAAAATGGATGTAGAGTTGATAAAATGGTTGTAGAGTGGATAAAATGGATGTAGAGTGGATAAAATGGATGTAGAGTTGATAAAAATTGATGTAGAGTCGATAAAATGGATGTAGAGTGGATAAAATGGATGTAGAGTGGATAAAAATGGATGTAGAGTTAATAAAAATGGATGTAGAGTGGATATAATGGATGTAGAGAGGATAAAATGGATGTGGAGTGGATAACAATGGATGTAGAGTGGATAAAATGGATGTAGAGTGGATAAAATGGATGTATAGTGGATAAAATGGATGTAAAGTGGATAAAATGGATGTAGAGTTAATAAAAATGGATGTCGAGTGGAAATAATGGATGTAGAGAGGATAAAATGGATGTAGAGTGGATAAAATGGATGTAGAGTTCATAAAAATGGATGTAGAGTGGATAAAAATGGATGTAGATTGGATAAAATGGATGTAGAGTGGATAAAAATGGATGTAGAGTGGATAAAAATGGATGTAGAGTGGATAAAAATAGATGTAGAGAGGATAAAATGGATGTAGAGTGGATAAAAATGGATGTAGAGTGGATAAAAATGGATGTAGAGTGGATAAAATGGATGAAGAGTGGATAAAATGGGTGTAAAGTGGATAAAAATGGATGTAGAGTGGATAAAAATGGATGTAGAGTGGATAAAATGGATGTAGATTGGATAAAATGGTTGTAGAGTGGATAAAATGGATGTAGAGTAGATAAAATGGATGTAGAGTTGATAAAAATTGATGTAGAGTCGATAAAATGGATGTAGAGTGGATAAAATGGATGTAGAGTGGATAAAAATGGATGTAGAGCGGATACAAATGGATGTAGAGTAGATAAAATGGGTGTAAAATGGATAAAAATGGATGTAGAGTGGATAAAAATGGATGTAGAGTGGATAAAATGGATGTAGAGGGGATAAAATGGATGTAGAGTGGATAAAATGGATGTCGAGTGGATAAAAATGGATGTAGTGCGGATAAAATGGATGTAGAGTGGATAAAATGGATGTAGAGGGGATAAAATGGATGTAGAGTGGATAAAATGGTTGTAGAGTGGATAAAATGGATGTAGAGTTGATAAAAATGGATGTAGAGAGGATAAAATGGATGTAGAGTGGATAAAATGGATGTACAGTTAATAAAAATGGATGTAGAGTGGAAATAATGGATGTAGAGAGGATAAAATGGATGTAGAGTGGATAAAATGGATGTAGAGTTCATAAAAATGGATGTAGAGTGGATAAAAATGGATGTAGATTGGATAAAATGGATGTAGAGTGGATAAAAATGGATGTAGAGTAGATAAAATGGATGTAGAGTGGATAAAATGGATGTAGAGTTGATAAAATGGATGTAAAGTGGATAAAATGGATGTAGAGTTAATAAAAATGGATGTAGAGAGGATAAAATGGATGTAGAGTGGATAAAATGGATGTAGAGTTCATAAAAATGGATGTAGAGTGGATAAAAATGGATGTAGATTGGATAAAATGGATGTAGAGTGGATAAAAATGGATGTGGAGTGGATAAAATGGATGTAGAGTGGATAAAAATGGATTTAGAGTGGATATAATGGATGTAGAGTGGATAAAAATGGATGTAGTGTGGATAAAATGGATGTAGAGTGGATAAAAATGGATGTAGATTGGATAAAATGGATGTAGAGTTAATAAAAATGGATGTAGAGTGGATAAAATGGATGTAGATTGGATAAAATGGATGTAGATTGGATAAAATGGATGTAGAGTAGATAAAATGGACGTAGAGCGGATAAAATGGATGTAGAGTTGATAAAAATGGATGTAGAGTGCATAAAAATGGATGTTGAGTGGATAACATGGATGTAGAGTGGATAAAATGGATGTAGAGTGAATAAAATGGATGTAGAGTGGATAAAAATGGATGTAGAGTTAATAAAAATGGATGTAGAGTGGATATAATGGATGTAGAGAGGATAAAATGGATGTGGAGTGGATAACAATGGATGTAGAGTGGATAAAATGGATGTAGAGTGGATAAAATGGATGTATAGTGGATAAAATGGTTGTAGAGTGGATAAAATGGATGTAGAGTTGATAAAAATGGATGTAGAGTTGATAAAAATGGATGTAGAGTTAATAAAAATGTATGTAGAGTGGATATAATGGATGTAGAGAGGATAAAATGGATGTGGAGTGGATAACAATGGATGTAGAGTGGATAAAATGGATGTAGAGTGGATAAAATGGATGTATAGTGGATAAAATGGTTGTAGAGTGGATAAAATGGATGTAGAGTGGATTAAATGGATGTAGAGTTGATAAAAATTGATGTAGAGTCGATAAAATGGATGTAGAGTGGATAAAATGGATGTAGAGTGGATAAAAATGGATGTAGAGCGGATACAAATGGATGTAGAGTGGATAAAATGGGTGTAAAATGGATAAAAATGGATGTAGAGTGGATAAAAATGGATGTAGAGTGGATAAAATGGATGTAGAGGGGATAAAATGGATGTAGAGTGGATAAAATGGATGTAGAGTTGATAAAAATGGATGTAGAGTGGATACAATGGATGTAGAGTAGATAAAATGGACGTAGAGCGGATAAAATGGATGTAGAGTTGATAAAAATGGATGTAGAGTGCATAAAAATGGATGTTGAGTGGATAACATGGATGTAGAGTGGATAAAATGGATGTAGAGTGAATAAAATGGATGTAGAGTGGATAAAAATGGATGTAGAGTTAATAAAAATGGATGTAGAGTGGATATAATGGATGTAGAGAGGATAAAATGGATGTGGAGTCTATAACAATGGATGTAGAGTGGATAAAATGGATGTAGAGTGGATAAAATGGATGTATAGTGGATAAAATGGTTGTAGAGTGGATAAAATGGATGTAGAGTTGATAAAAATGGATGTAGAGTTGATAAAAATGGATGTAGAGTTAATAAAAATGTATGTAGAGTGGATATAATGGATGTAGAGAGGATAAAATGGATGTGGAGTGGATAACAATGGATGTAGAGTTGATAAAATGGATGTAGAGTGGATAAAATGGATGTATAGTGGATAAAATGGTTGTAGAGTGGATAAAATGGATGTAGAGTGGATAAAATGGATGTAGAGTTGATAAAAATTGATGTAGAGTCGATAAAATGGATGTAGAGTGGATAAAATGGATGTAGAGGGGATAAAATGGATGTAGAGTGGATAAAATGGTTGTAGAGTGGATAAAATGGATGTAGAGTTGATAAAAATGGATGTAGAGTGGATAAAATGGATGTAGATTGGATAAAATGGATGTAGAGGGGATAAAATGGATGTAGAGTGGATAAAATGGTTGTAGAGTGGATAAAATGGATGTCGAGTGGATAAAAATGGATGTAGTGTGGATAAAATGGATGTAGAGTGGATAAAATGGATGTAGAGGGGATAAAATGGATGTAGAGTGGATAAAAATGGATGTAGAGTGGATAAAAATGGATGTAGAGTGGATAAAATGGATGTAGATTGGATAAAATGGATGTAGAGTGGATAAAATGGATGTAGATTGGATAAAATGGATGTAGATTGGATAAAATGGATGTAGATTGGATAAAATGGATGTAGAGTGGATAAAAATGGATGTAGAGTATATAAATTGGATGTAGAGTATATAAAATGGATGTAGAGTGGATAAAATGGATGTAGAGTGGATAAAAATGGATGTAGAGTGGATAAAATGGATGTAGAGTTCATAAAAATGGATGTAGAGTGGATAAAATGGATGTAGAGTGGATAAAATGGATGTAGAGTTGATAAAAATGGATGTAGAGTGGATAAAATGGATGTAGAGTGGATAAAATGGATGTAGAGGGGATAAAATGGATGTAGAGTGGATAAAATGGTTGTAGAGTGGATAAAATGGATGTCGAGTGGATAAAAATGGATGTAGTGTGGATAAAATGGATGTAGAGTGGATAAAATGGATGTAGAGGGGATAAAATGGATGTAGAGTGGATAAAAATGGATGTAGAGTGGATAAAAATGGATGTAGAGTGGATAAAATGGATGTAGATTGGATAAAATGGTTGTAGAGTGGATAAAATGGATGTAGAGTGGATAAAATGGATGTAGAGTTGATAAAAATGGATGTAGAGTGGATAAAAATGGATGTAGAGTTAATAAAAATGGATGTAGAGTGGATATAATGGATGTAGAGAGGATAAAATGGATGTGGAGTGGATAACAATGGATGTAGAGTGGATAAAATGGATGTATAGTGGATAAAATGCATGTATAGTGGATAAAATGGTTGTAGAGTGGATAAAATGGATGTAGAGTGGATAAAATGGATGTAGAGTTGATAAAAATTGATGTAGAGTCGATAAAATGGATGTAGAGTGGATAAAATGGATGTAGAGTGGATAAAAATGGATGTAGAGCGGATACAAATGGATGTAGAGTGGATAAAATGGGTGTAAAATGGATAAAAATGGATGTAGAGTGGATAAAAATGGATGTAGAGTGGATAAAATGGATGTAGAGGGGATAAAATGGATGTAGAGTGGATAAAATGGTTGTAGAGTGGATAAAATGGATGTAGAGTTGATAAAAATGGATGTAGAGTGGATAAAATGGATGTAGAGTGGATATAATGGATGTAGAGGGGATAAAATGGATGTAGAGTGGATAAAATGGTTGTAGAGTGGATAAAATGGATGTCGAGTGGATAAAAATGGATGTAGTGTGGATAAAATGGATGTAGAGTGGATAAAATGGATGTAGAGGGGATAAAATGGATGTAGAGTGGATAAAAATGGATGTAGAGTGGATAAAAATGGATGTAGAGTGGATAAAATGGATGTAGATTGGATAAAATGGTTGTAGAGTGGATAAAATGGATGTAGAGTGGATAAAATGGATGTAGAGTTGATAAAAATGGATGTAGAGTGGATAAAAATGGATGTAGAGTGGATAAAATGGATGTAGAGCGGATAAAAATGGATGTAGTTTGGATAAAATGAATGTAGAGTGGATAAAATGGATGTAGAGTTGATAAAAATGGATGTAGAGTGGACAAAATAGATTTAGAGTGGGTAAAAATTGACGTAGAGTGGATAAAATGAATGTAGAGTGGATAAAAATGGATGTAGAGTGGATAAAAATGGATGTAGAGGGGATAAAATGGATGTAGAGTGGATAAAATGGTTGTAGAGTGGATAAAACGGATGTAGAGTTGATAAAAATGGATGTAGAGTGGATAAAAATGGATGTAGAGTGGATACAATGGATGTAGAGTGGATAAAATGGGTGTAGAGTTAATAAAAATGGATGTAGAGTGGATATAATGGATGTAGAGAGGATAAAATGGATGTGGAGTGGATAACAATGGATGTAGAGTGGATAAAATAGATGTAGAGTTGATAAAAATGGATGTAGAGTGGATACAATGGATGTAGAGTAGATAAAATGGACGTAGAGCGGATAAAATGGATGTAGAGTTGATAAAAATGGATGTAGAGTGCATAAAAATGGATGTTGAGTGGATAACATGGATGTAGAGTGGATAAAATGGATGTAGAGTGAATAAAATGGATGTAGAGTGGATAAAAATGGATGTAGAGTTAATAAAAATGGATGTAGAGTGGATATAATGGATGTAGAGAGGATAAAATGGATGTGGAGTGGATAACAATGGATGTAGAGTGGATAAAATGGATGTAGAGTGGATAAAATGGATGTATAGTGGATAAAATGGATGTAGAGTGGATAAAATGGATGTAGAGTTGATAAAAATGGATGTAGAGTTGATAAAAATGGATGTAGAGTTAATAAAAATGTATGTAGAGTGGATATAATGGATGTAGAGAGGATAAAATGGATGTGGAGTGGATAACAATGGATGTAGAGTGGATAAAATGGATGTAGAGTGGATAAAATGGATGTATAGTGGATAAAATGGTTGTAGAGTGGATAAAATGGATGTAGAGTGGATAAAATGGATGTAGAGTTGATAAAAATTGATGTAGAGTCGATAAAATGGATGTAGAGTGGATAAAATGGATGTAGAGTGGATAAAAATGGATGTAGAGCGGATACAAATGGATGTAGAGTGGATAAAATGGGTGTAAAATGGATAAAAATGGATGTAGAGTGGATAAAAATGGATGTAGAGTGGATAAAATGGATGTAGAGGGGATAAAATGGATGTAGAGTGGATAAAATGGATGTAGAGTTGATAAAAATGGATGTAGAGTGGATACAATGGATGTAGAGTAGATAAAATGGACGTAGAGCGGATAAAATGGATGTAGAGTTGATAAAAATGGATGTAGAGTGCATAAAAATGGATGTTGAGTGGATAACATGGATGTAGAGTGGATAAAATGGATGTAGAGTGAATAAAATGGATGTAGAGTGGATAAAAATGGATGTAGAGTTAATAAAAATGGATGTAGAGTGGATATAATGGATGTAGAGAGGATAAAATGGATGTGGAGTGGATAACAATGGATGTAGAGTGGATAAAATGGATGTAGAGTGGATAAAATGGATGTATAGTGGATAAAATGGTTGTAGAGTGGATAAAATGGATGTAGAGTTGATAAAAATGGATGTAGAGTTGATAAAAATGGATGTAGAGTTAATAAAAATGTATGTAGTGTGGATATAATGGATGTAGAGAGGATAAAATGGATGTGGAGTGGATAACAATGGATGTAGAGTGGATAAAATGGATGTAGAGTGGATAAAATGGATGTATAGTGGATAAAATGGTTGTAGAGTGGATAAAATGGATGTAGAGTGGATAAAATGGATGTAGAGTTGATAAAAATGGATGTAGAGTGGATACAATGGATGTAGAGTAGATAAAATGGACGTAGAGCGGATAAAATGGATGTAGAGTTGATAAAAATGGATGTAGAGTGCATAAAAATGGATGTTGAGTGGATAACATGGATGTAGAGTGGATAAAATGGATGTAGAGTGAATAAAATGGATGTAGAGTGGATAAAAATGGATGTAGAGTTAATAAAAATGGATGTAGAGTGGATATAATGGATGTAGAGAGGATAAAATAGATGTGGAGTGGATAACAATGGATGTAGAGTGGATAAAATGGATGTAGAGTGGATAAAATGGATGTATAGTGGATAAAATGGTTGTAGAGTGGATAAAATGGATGTATCGTGGATAAAATGGTTGTAGAGTGGATAAAATGGATGTAGAGTGGATAAAATGGATGTAGAGTTGATAAAAATTGATGTAGAGTCGATAAAATGGATGTAGAGTGGATAAAATGGATGTAGAGTGGATAAAAATGGATGTAGAGCGGATACAAATGGATGTAGAGTGGATAAAATGGGTGTAAAATGGATAAAAATGGATGTAGAGTGGATAAAAATGGATGTAGAGTGGATAAAATGGATGTAGAGGGGATAAAATGGATGTAGAGTGGATAAAATGGTTGTAGAGTGGATAAAATGGATGTAGAGATGATAAAAATGGATGTAGAGTGGATAAAATGGATGTAGATTGGATAAAATGGATGTAGAGGGGATAAAATGGATGTAGAGTGGATAAAATGGTTGTAGAGTGGATAAAATGGATGTCGAGTGGATAAAAATGGATGTAGTGTGGATAAAATGGATGTAGAGTGGATAAAATGGATGTAGAGGGGATAAAATGGATGTAGAGTGGATAAAAATGGATGTAGAGTGGATAAAAATGGATGTAGAGTGGATAAAATGGATGTAGATTGGATAAAATGGTTGTAGAGTGGATAAAATGGATGTAGAGTGGATAAAATGGATGTAGAGTTGATAAAAATGGATGTAGAGTGGATAAAAATGGATGTAGAGTGGATAAAATGGATGTAGAGCGGATAAAAATGGATGTAGTTTGGATAAAATGAATGTAGAGTGGATAAAATGGATGTAGAGTTGATAAAAATGGATGTAGAGTGGACAAAATAGATTTAGAGTGGATAAAAATTGATGTAGAGTGGATAAAATGAATGTAGAGTGGATAAAAATGGATGTAGAGTGGATAAAATGGATGTAGAGGGGATAAAATGGATGTAGAGTGGATAAAATGGTTGTAGAGTGGATAAAATGGATGTAGAGTTGATAAAAATGGATGTAGAGTGGATAAGATGGATGTAGAGTGGATAAAATAGATGTAGAGTTGATAAAAATGGATGTAGAGTGGACAAAATAGATTTAGAGTGGATAAAAATTGATGTAGAGTGGATAAAATGAATGTAGAGTGGATAAAAATGGATGTAGAGTGGATAAAAATGGATGTAGAGTGGATAAAATGGATGTAGAGTGGATAAAATGGACGTAGAGTGGATAAAAATGGATGTAGAGTGGATAAAATGGATGTAGAGTGTATAAAATGGGTGTAAAGTGGATAAAAATGGATGTAGAGTGGATAAAATGGATGTAGAATGGATAAAAATGGATGTAGAGCGGATAAAAATGGATGTAGAGTGGATACAATGGATGTAGAGTAGATAAAATGGACGTAGAGCGGATAAAATGGATGTAGAGTTGATAAAAATGGATGTAGAGTTAATAAAAATGGATGTAGAGTGGATATAATGGATGTAGAGAGGATAAAATGGATGTGGAGTGGATAACAATGGATGTAGAGTGGATAAAATGGATGTAGAGTGGATAAAATGGATGTATAGTGGATAAAATGGTTGTAGAGTGGATAAAAATGGATGTAGAGTGGATAAAATGGATGTAGAGTGGATAAAAATGGATGTAGAGTGGATAAAATGGATGTAGAGTGGATAAAATGGATGTAGAGTGGATAAAATGGATGTAGAGTGGATAAAATGGATGTAGAGTGGATAAAAATGGATGTAGAGTGGATAAAATGGATGTAGAGTGGATAAAAATGGATGTAGAGTGGAAACAATGGATGTAGAGTCGATAAAATGGATGTAGATTGGATAAAAATGGATGTAGAGTGGATAAAATGGATGTAGAGTGGATAACAATGGATGTAGAGTGGATAAAATGGATGTAGAGTGGATAAAATGGATGTATAGTGGATAAAATGGTTGTAGAGTGGATAAAATGGATGTAGAGTAGATAAAATGGACGTAGAGCGGATAAAATGGATGTAGAGTTGATAAAAATGGATGTAGAGTGCATAAAAATGGATGTTGAGTGGATAACATGGATGTAGAGTGGATAAAATGGATGTAGAGTGAATAAAATGGATGTAGAGTGGATAAAAATGGATGTAGAGTTAATAAAAATGGATGTAGAGTGGATATAATGGATGTAGAGAGGATAAAATGGATGTGGAGTGGATAACAATGGATGTAGAGTGGATAAAATGGATGTAGAGTGGATAAAATGGATGTATAGTGGATAAAATGGTTGTAGAGTGGATAAAAATGGATGTAGAGTAGATAAAATGGATGTAGAGTGGATAAAAATGGATGTAGAGTGGATAAAATGGATGTAGAGTGGATAAAATGGATGTAGAGTGGATAAAATGGATGTAGAGTGGATAAAATGGATGTAGAGTGGATAAAAATGGATGTAGAGTGGATAAAATGGATGTAGAGTGGATAAAAATGGATGTAGAGTGGAAAAATGGATGTAGAGTCGATAAAATGGATGTAGATTGGATAAAAATGGATGTAGAGTGGATAAAATGGATGTAGAGTGGATAAAAATGGATGTAGAGTTAATAAAAATGGATGTAGAGTGGATATAATGGATGTAGAGAGGATAAAATGGATGTGGAGTGGATAACAATGGATGTAGAGTGGATAAAATGGATGTAGAGTGGATAAAATGGATGTATAGTGGATAAAATGGTTGTAGAGTGGATAAAATGGATGTAGAGTTGATAAAAATGGATGTAGAGTTAATAAAAATGGATGTAGAGTGGATATAATGGATGTAGAGAGGATAAAATGGATGTGGAGTGGATAACAATGGATGTAGAGTGGATAAAATGGATGTAGAGTGGATAAAATGGATGTATAGTGGATAAAATGGTTGTAGAGTGGATAAAATGGATGTAGAGTTGATAAAAATGGATGTAGAGTGGATAAAACGGGTGTAGAGTGGATAAAAATGGATGTAGAGTCGATAAAATGGATGTAGATTGGATAAAAATGGATGTAGAGTGGATAAAATGGATGTAGAGTGGATAAAAATGGATGTAGAGTTAATAAAAATGGATGTAGAGTGGATATAATGGATGTAGAGAGGATAAAATGGATGTGGAGTGGATAACAATGGATGTAGAGTGGATAAAATGGATGTAGAGTGGATAAAATGGATGTATAGTGGATAAAATGGTTGTAGAGTGGATAAAATGGATGTAGAGTTGATAAAAATGGATGTAGAGTTAATAAAAATGGATGTAGAGTGGATATAATGGATGTAGAGAGGATAAAATGGATGTGGAGTGGATAACAATGGATGTAGAGTGGATAAAATGGATGTAGAGTGGATAAAATGCATGTATAGTGGATAAAATGGTTGTAGAGTGGATAAAATGGATGTAGAGTGGATAAAATGGATGTAGTGTTGATAAAAATTGATGTAGAGTCGATAAAATGGATGTAGAGTGGATAAAATGGATGTAGAGTGGATAAAAATGGATGTAGAGCGGATACAAATGGATGTAGAGTGGATAAAATGGGTGTAAAATGGATAAAAATGGATGTAGAGTGGATAAAAATGGATGTAGAGTGGATAAAATGGATGTAGAGGGGATAAAATGGATGTAGAGTGGATAAAATGGTTGTAGAGTGGATAAAATGGATGTAGAGTTGATAAAATGGTTGTAGAGTGGATAAAATGGATGTAGAGTGGATAAAATGGATGTAGAGTTGATAAAAATTGATGTAGAGTGGATAAAATGGATGTAGAGTGGATAAAATGGATGTAGAGTGGATAAAAATGGATGTAGAGTTAATAAAAATGGATGTAGAGTGGATATAATGGATGTAGAGAGGATAAAATGGATGTGGAGTGGATAACAATGGATGTAGAGTGGATAAAATGGATGTAGAGTGGATAAAATGGATGTATAGTGGATAAAATGGATGTAAAGTGGATAAAATGGATGTAGAGTTAATAAAAATGGATGTCGAGTGGAAATAATGGATGTAGAGAGGATAAAATGGATGTAGAGTGGATAAAATGGATGTAGAGTTCATAAAAATGGATGTAGAGTGGATAAAAATGGATGTAGATTGGATAAAATGGATGTAGAGTGGATAAAAATGGATGTAGAGTGGATAAAAATGGATGTAGAGTGGATAAAAATAGATGTAGAGAGGATAAAATGGATGTAGAGTGGATAAAAATGGATGTAGAGTGGATAAAAATGGATGTAGAGTGGATAAAATGGATGAAGAGTGGATAAAATGGGTGTAAAGTGGATAAAAATGGATGTAGAGTGGATAAAAATGGATGTAGAGTGGATAAAATGGATGTAGATTGGATAAAATGGTTGTAGAGTGGATAAAATGGATGTAGAGTAGATAAAATGGATGTAGAGTTGATAAAAATTGATGTAGAGTCGATAAAATGGATGTAGAGTGGATAAAATGGATGTAGAGTGGATAAAAATGGATGTAGAGCGGATACAAATGGATGTAGAGTAGATAAAATGGGTGTAAAATGGTTAAAAATGGATGTAGAGTGGATAAAAATGGATGTAGAGTGGATAAAATGGATGTAGAGGGGATAAAATGGATGTAGAGTGGATAAAATGGATGTCGAGTGGATAAAAATGGATGTAGTGCGGATAAAATGGATGTAGAGTGGATAAAATGGATGTAGAGGGGATAAAATGGATGTAGAGTGGATAAAATGGTTGTAGAGTGGATAAAATGGATGTAGAGTTGATAAAAATGGATGTAGAGAGGATAAAATGGATGTAGAGTGGATAAAATGGATGTACAGTTAATAAAAATGGATGTAGAGTGGAAATAATGGATGTAGAGAGGATAAAATGGATGTAGAGTGGATAAAATGGATGTAGAGTTCATAAAAATGGATGTAGAGTGGATAAAAATGGATGTAGATTGGATAAAATGGATGTAGAGTGGATAAAAATGGATGTAGAGTAGATAAAATGGATGTAGAGTGGATAAAATGGATGTAGAGTTGATAAAATGGATGTAAAGTGGATAAAATGGATGTAGAGTTAATAAAAATGGATGTAGAGTGGAAATAATGGATGTAGAGAGGATAAAATGGATGTAGAGTGGATAAAATGGATGTAGAGTTCATAAAAATGGATGTAGAGTGGATAAAAATGGATGTAGATTGGATAAAATGGATGTAGAGTGGATAAAAATGGATGTGGAGTGGATAAAATGGATGTAGAGTGGATAAAAATGGATTTAGAGTGGATATAATGGATGTAGAGTGGATAAAAATGGATGTAGTGTGGATAAAATGGATGTAGAGTGGATAAAAATGGATGTAGATTGGATAAAATGGATGTAGAGTTAATAAAAATGGATGTAGAGTGGATAAAATGGATGTAGATTGGATAAAATGGATGTAGATTGGATAAAATGGATGTAGATTGGATAAAATGGATGTAGAGTAGATAAAATGGACGTAGAGCGGATAAAATGGATGTAGAGTTGATAAAAATGGATGTAGAGTGCATAAAAATGGATGTTGAGTGGATAACATGGATGTAGAGTGGATAAAATGGATGTAGAGTGAATAAAATGGATGTAGAGTGGATAAAAATGGATGTAGAGTTAATAAAAATGGATGTAGAGTGGATATAATGGATGTAGAGAGGATAAAATGGATGTGGAGTGGATAACAATGGATGTAGAGTGGATAAAATGGATGTAGAGTGGATAAAATGGATGTATAGTGGATAAAATGGTTGTAGAGTGGATAAAATGGATGTAGAGTTGATAAAAATGGATGTAGAGTTGATAAAAATGGATGTAGAGTTAATAAAAATGTATGTAGAGTGGATATAATGGATGTAGAGAGGATAAAATGGATGTGGAGTGGATAACAATGGATGTAGAGTGGATAAAATGGATGTAGAGTGGATAAAATGGATGTATAGTGGATAAAATGGTTGTAGAGTGGATAAAATGGATGTAGAGTGGATTAAATGGATGTAGAGTTGATAAAAATTGATGTAGAGTCGATAAAATGGATGTAGAGTGGATAAAATGGATGTAGAGTGGATAAAAATGGATGTAGAGCGGATACAAATGGATGTAGAGTGGATAAAATGGGTGTAAAATGGATAAAAATGGATGTAGAGTGGATAAAAATGGATGTAGAGTGGATAAAATGGATGTAGAGGGGATAAAATGGATGTAGAGTGGATAAAATGGATGTAGAGTTGATAAAAATGGATGTAGAGTGGATACAATGGATGTAGAGTAGATAAAATGGACGTAGAGCGGATAAAATGGATGTAGAGTTGATAAAAATGGATGTAGAGTGCATAAAAATGGATGTTGAGTGGATAACATGGATGTAGAGTGGATAAAATGGATGTAGAGTGAATAAAATGGATGTAGAGTGGATAAAAATGGATGTAGAGTTAATAAAAATGGATGTAGAGTGGATATAATGGATGTAGAGTGGATAAAATGGATGTAGAGTTGATAAAAATTGATGTAGAGTCGATAAAATGGATGTAGAGTGGATAAAATGGATGTAGAGGGGATAAAATGGATGTAGAGTGGATAAAATGGTTGTAGAGTGGATAAAATGGATGTAGAGTTGATAAAAATGGATGTAGAGTGGATAAAATGGATGTAGATTGGATAAAATGGATGTAGAGGGGATAAAATGGATGTAGAGTGGATAAAATGGTTGTAGAGTGGATAAAATGGATGTCGAGTGGATAAAAATGGATGTAGTGTGGATAAAATGGATGTAGAGTGGATAAAATGGATGTAGAGGGGATAAAATGGATGTAGAGTGGATAAAAATGGATGTAGAGTGGATAAAAATGGATGTAGAGTGGATAAAATGGATGTAGATTGGATAAAATGGATGTAGAGTGGATAAAATGGATGTAGATTGGATAAAATGGATGTTGATTGGATAAAATGGATGTAGATTGGATAAAATGGATGTAGAGTGGATAAAAATGGATGTAGAGTATATAAATTGGATGTAGAGTATATAAAATGGATGTAGAGTGGATAAAATGGATGTAGAGTGGATAAAAATGGATGTAGAGTGGATAAAATGGATGTAGAGTCCATAAAAATGGATGTAGAGTGGATAAAATGGATGTAGAGTGGATAAAATGGATGTAGAGTTGATAAAAATGGATGTAGAGTGGATAAAATGGATGTAGAGTGGATAAAATGGATGTAGAGGGGATAAAATGGATGTAGAGTGGATAAAATGGTTGTAGAGTGGATAAAATGGATGTCGAGTGGATAAAAATGGATGTAGTGTGGATAAAATGGATGTAGAGGGGATAAAATGGATGTAGAGTGGATAAAAATGGATGTAGAGTGGATAAAAATGGATGTAGAGTGGATAAAATGGATGTAGATTGGATAAAATGGTTGTAGAGTGGATAAAATGGATGTAGAGTGGATAAAATGGATGTAGAGTTGATAAAAATGGATGTAGAGTGGATAAAAATGGATGTAGAGTTAATAAAAATGGATGTAGAGTGGATATAATGGATGTAGAGAGGATAAAATGGATGTGGAGTGGATAACAATGGATGTAGAGTGGATAAAATGGATGTAGAGTGGATAAAATGCATGTATAGTGGATAAAATGGTTGTAGAGTGGATAAAATGGATGTAGAGTGGATAAAATGGATGTAGAGTTGATAAAAATTGATGTAGAGTGCATAAAAATGGATGTTGAGTGGATAACATGGATGTAGAGTGGATAAAAATGGATGTAGAGCGGATACAAATGGATGTAGAGTGGATAAAATGGGTGTAAAATGGATAAAAATGGATGTAGAGTGGATAAAAATGGATGTAGAGTGGATAAAATGGATGTAGAGGGGATAAAATGGATGTAGAGTGGATAAAATGGTTGTAGAGTGGATAAAATGGATGTAGAGTTGATAAAAATGGATGTAGAGTGGATAAAATGGATGTAGAGTGGATAAAATGGATGTAGAGGGGATAAAATGGATGTAGAGTGGATAAAATGGTTGTAGAGTGGATAAAATGGATGTCGAGTGGATAAAAATGGATGTAGTGTGGATAAAATGGATGTAGAGTGGATAAAATGGATGTAGAGGGGATAAAATGGATGTAGAGTGGATAAAAATGGATGTAGAGTGGATAAAAATGGATGTAGAGTGGATAAAATGGATGTAGATTGGATAAAATGGTTGTAGAGTGGATAAAATGGATGTAGAGTGGATAAAATGGATGTAGAGTTGATAAAAATGGATGTAGAGTGGATAAAAATGGATGTAGAGTGGATAAAATGGATGTAGAGCGGATAAAAATGGATGTAGTTTGGATAAAATGAATGTAGAGTGGATAAAATGGATGTAGAGTTGATAAAAATGGATGTAGAGTGGACAAAATAGATTTAGAGTGGGTAAAAATTGACGTAGAGTGGATAAAATGAATGTAGAGTGGATAAAAATGGATGTAGAGTGGATAAAAATGGATGTAGAGGGGATAAAATGGATGTAGAGTGGATAAAATGGTTGTAGAGTGGATAAAACGGATGTAGAGTTGATAAAAATGGATGTAGAGTGGATAAAAATGGATGTAGAGTGGATACAATGGATGTAGAGTGGATAAAATGGGTGTAGAGTTAATAAAAATGGATGTAGAGTGGATATAATGGATGTAGAGAGGATAAAATGGATGTGGAGTGGATAACAATGGATGTAGAGTGGATAAAATGGATGTAGAGTTGATAAAAATGGATGTAGAGTGGATACAATGGATGTAGAGTAGATAAAATGGACGTAGAGCGGATAAAATGGATGTAGAGTTGATAAAAATGGATGTAGAGTGCATAAAAATGGATGTTGAGTGGATAACATGGATGTAGAGTGGATAAAATGGATGTAGAGTGAATAAAATGGATGTAGAGTGGATAAAAATGGATGTAGAGTTAATAAAAATGGATGTAGAGTGGATATAATGGATGTAGAGAGGATAAAATGGATGTGGAGTGGATAACAATGGATGTAGAGTGGATAAAATGGATGTAGAGTGGATAAAATGGATGTATAGTGGATAAAATGGTTGTAGAGTGGATAAAATGGATGTAGAGTTGATAAAAATGGATGTAGAGTTGATAAAAATGGATGTAGAGTTAATAAAAATGTATGTAGAGTGGATATAATGGATGTAGAGAGGATAAAATGGATGTGGAGTGGATAACAATGGATGTAGAGTGGATAAAATGGATGTAGAGTGGATAAAATGGATGTATAGTGGATAAAATGGTTGTAGAGTGGATAAAATGGATGTAGAGTGGATAAAATGGATGTAGAGTTGATAAAAATTGATGTAGAGTCGATAAAATGGATGTAGAGTGGATAAAATGGATGTAGAGTGGATAAAAATGGATGTAGAGCGGATACAAATGGATGTAGAGTGGATAAAATGGGTGTAAAATGGATAAAAATGGATGTAGAGTGGATAAAAATGGATGTAGAGTGGATAAAATGGATGTAGAGGGGATAAAATGGATGTAGAGTGGATAAAATGGATGTAGAGTTGATAAAAATGGATGTAGAGTGGATACAATGGATGTAGAGTAGATAAAATGGACGTAGAGCGGATAAAATGGATGTAGAGTTGATAAAAATGGATGTAGAGTGCATAAAAATGGATGTTGAGTGGATAACATGGATGTAGAGTGGATAAAATGGATGTAGAGTGAATAAAATGGATGTAGAGTGGATAAAAATGGATGTAGAGTTAATAAAAATGGATGTAGAGTGGATATAATGGATGTAGAGAGGATAAAATGGATGTGGAGTGGATAACAATGGATGTAGAGTGGATAAAATGGATGTAGAGTGGATAAAATGGATGTATAGTGGATAAAATGGTTGTAGAGTGGATAAAATGGATGTAGAGTTGATAAAAATGGATGTAGAGTTGATAAAAATGGATGTAGAGTTAATAAAAATGTATGTAGTGTGGATATAATGGATGTAGAGAGGATAAAATGGATGTGGAGTGGATAACAATGGATGTAGAGTGGATAAAATGGATGTAGAGTGGATAAAATGGATGTATAGTGGATAAAATGGTTGTAGAGTGGATAAAATGGATGTAGAGTGGATAAAATGGATGTAGAGTTGATAAAAATTGATGTAGAGTCGATAAAATGGATGTAGAGTGGATAAAATGGATGTAGAGTGGATAAAAATGGATGTAGAGCGGATACAAATGGATGTAGAGTGGATAAAATGGGTGTAAAATGGATAAAAATGGATGTAGAGTGGATAAAAATGGATGTAGAGTGGATAAAATGGATGTAGAGGGGATAAAATGGATGTAGAGTGGATAAAATGGATGTATAGTGGATAAAATGGTTGTAGAGTGGATAAAATGGATGTAGAGTTGATAAAAATGGATGTAGAGTTGATAAAAATGGATGTAGAGTTAATAAAAATGTATGTAGAGTGGATATAATGGATGTAGAGAGGATAAAATGGATGTGGAGTGGATAACAATGGATGTAGAGTGGATAAAATGGATGTAGAGTGGATAAAATGGATGTATAGTGGATAAAATGGTTGTAGAGTGGATAAAATGGATGTAGAGTGGATAAAATGGATGTAGAGTTGATAAAAATTGATGTAGAGTCGATAAAATGGATGTAGAGTGGATAAAATGGATGTAGAGTGGATAAAAATGGATGTAGAGCGGATACAAATGGATGTAGAGTGGATAAAATGGGTGTAAAATGGATAAAAATGGATGTAAAGTGGATAAAAATGGATGTAGAGTGGATAAAATGGATGTAGAGGGGATAAAATGGATGTAGAGTGGATAAAATGGATGTAGTGTTGATAAAAATGGATGTAGATTGGATAAAATGGATGTAGAGTGGATAAAAATGGATGTAGAGTATATAAATTGGATGTAGAGTATATAAAATGGATGTAGAGTGGATAAAAATGGATGTCGAGTGGATAAAATGGATGTAGAGTGGATAAAAATGGATGTAGATTGGATAAAATGGATGTAGAGTTAATAAAAATGGATGTAGAGTGGATAAAATGGATGTAGAGTTGATAAAAATGGATGTAGAGTGGATAAAAATGGATGTAGATTGGATAAAATGGATGTAG
Organism: Pemphredon lugubris; assembly: GCA_933228935.1. NCBI lineage: Eukaryota > Metazoa > Arthropoda > Insecta > Hymenoptera > Crabronidae > Pemphredon > Pemphredon lugubris. Next base: position 54,055,505 of record OW121816.1, read on the forward strand.
AGTGGATAAAAATGGATGTAGGGTATATAAATTGGATGTAGAGTATATAAAATGGATGTAGAGTGGATAAAAATGGATGTCGAGTGGATAAAATGGATGTAGAGTGGATAAAAATGGATGTAGAGTGGATAAAATGGATGTAGAGTTGATAAAAATGGATGTAGAGTGGATAAAAATGGATGTAGAGTGGATAAAATGGATGTTGAGTGGATAAAATGGATGAATAGTGGATAAAATGGATTTAGAGTGCATAAAAATGGATGTTGAGTGGATAAAATGGATGTAGAGTGGATAAAATGGATGTAGAGAGGATAAAAATGGATGTAGAGTGGATAAAATGGATGTACAGTTAATAAAAATGGATGTAAAGTGGATAAAAATTGTATGTAGAGTAGATAAAATGGACGTAGAGCGGATAAAATGGATGTAGAGTTGATAAAAATGGATGTAGAGTGCATAAAAATGGATGTTGAGTGGATAACATGGATGTAGAGTGGATAAAATGGATGTAGAGTGAATAAAATGGATGTAGAGTGGATAAAAATGGATGTAGAGTTAATAAAAATGGATGTAGAGTGGATATAATGGATGTAGAGAGGATAAAATGGATGTGGAGTGGATAACAATGGATGTAGAGTGGATAAAATGGATGTAGAGTGGATAAAATGGATGTATAGTGGATAAAATGGTTGTAGAGTGGATAAAATGGATGTAGAGTTGATAAAAATGGATGTAGAGTTGATAAAAATGGATGTAGAGTTAATAAAAATGTATGTAGAGTGGATATAATGGATGTAGAGAGGATAAAATGGATGTGGAGTGGATAACAATGGATGTAGAGTGGATAAAATGGATGTAGAGTGGATAAAATGGATGTATAGTGGATAAAATGGTTGTAGAGTGGATAAAATGGATGTAGAGTGGATAAAATGGATGTAGAGTTGATAAAAATTGATGTAGAGTCGATAAAATGGATGTAGAGTGGATAAAATGGATGTAGAGTGGATAAAAATGGATGTAGAGCGGATACAAATGGATGTAGAGTGGATAAAATGGGTGTAAAATGGATAAAAATGGATGTAGAGTGGATAAAAATGGATGTAGAGTGGATAAAATGGATGTAGAGGGGATAAAATGGATGTAGAGTGGATAAAATGGTTGTAGAGTGGATAAAATGGATGTAGAGTTGATAAAAATGGATGTAGAGTGGATAAAATGGATGTAGATTGGATAAAATGGATGTAGAGGGGATAAAATGGATGTAGAGTGGATAAAATGGTTGTAGAGTGGATAAAATGGATGTCGAGTGGATAAAAATGGATGTAGTGTGGATAAAATGGATGTAGAGTGGATAAAATGGATGTAGAGGGGATAAAATGGATGTAGAGTGGATAAAAATGGATGTAGAGTGGATAAAAATGGATGTAGAGTGGATAAAATGGATGTAGATTGGATAAAATGGTTGTAGAGTGGATAAAATGGATGTAGAGTGGATAAAATGGATGTAGAGTTGATAAAAATGGATGTAGAGTGGATAAAAATGGATGTAGAGTGGATAAAATGGATGTAGAGCGGATAAAAATGGATGTAGTTTGGATAAAAATGGATGTAGAGTGGATAAAATGGATGTAGAGGGGATAAAATGGATGTAGAGTGGATAAAATGGTTGTAGAGTGGATAAAATGGATGTAGAGTTGATAAAAATGGATGTAGAGTGGATAAGATGGATGTAGAGTGGATAAAATAGATGTAGAGTTGATAAAAATGGATGTAGAGTGGACAAAATAGATTTAGAGTGGATAAAAATTGATGTAGAGTGGATAAAATGAATGTAGAGTGGATAAAAATGGATGTAGAGTGGATAAAAATTGATGTAGAGTGGATAAAATGGATGTAGAGTGGATAAAATGGACGTAGAGTGGATAAAAATGGATGTAGAGTGGATAAAATGGATGTAGAGTGTATAAAATGGGTGTAAAGTGGATAAAAATGGATGTAGAGTGGATAAAATGGATGTAGAATGGATAAAAATGGATGTAGAGCGGATAAAAATGGATGTAGAGTGGATACAATGGATGTAGAGTAGATAAAATGGACGTAGAGCGGATAAAATGGATGTAGAGTGGATAAAAATGGATGTAGAGTGGATAAAAATGGATGTAGAGTGGATAAAATGGATGTAGATTGGATAAAATGGTTGTAGAGTGGATAAAATGGATGTAGAGTGGATAAAATGGATGTAGAGTTGATAAAAATGGATGTAGAGTGGATAAAATGGATGTAGAATGGATAAAAATGGATGTAGAGCGGATAAAAATGGATGTAGAGTGGATACAATGGATGTAGAGTAGATAAAATGGACGTAGAGCGGATAAAATGGATGTAGAGTTGATAAAAATGGATGTAGAGTGCATAAAAATGGATGTTGAGTGGATAACATGGATGTAGAGTGGATAAAATGGATGTAGAGTGAATAAAATGGATGTAGAGTGGATAAAAATGGATGTAGAGTTAATAAAAATGGATGTAGAGTGGATATAATGGATGTAGAGAGGATAAAATGGATGTGGAGTGGATAACAATGGATGTAGAGTGGATAAAATGGATGTAGAGTGGATAAAATGGATGTATAGTGGATAAAATGGTTGTAGAGTGGATAAAAATGGATGTAGAGTGGATAAAATGGATGTAGAGTGGATAAAAATGGATGTAGAGTGGATAAAATGGATGTAGAGTGGATAAAATGGATGTAGAGTGGATAAAATGGATGTAGAGTGGATAAAATGGATGTAGAGTGGATAAAAATGGATGTAGAGTGGATAAAATGGATGTAGAGTGGATAAAAATGGATGTAGAGTGGAAACAATGGATGTAGAGTTGATAAAATGGATGTAGATTGGATAAAAATGGATGTAGAGTGGATAAAATGGATGTAGAGTGGATAAAAATGGATGTAGAGTTAATAAAAATGGATGTAGAGTGGATATAATGGATGTAGAGAGGATAAAATGGATGTGGAGTGGATAACAATGGATGTAGAGTGGATAAAATGGATGTAGAGTGGATAAAATGGATGTATAGTGGATAAAATGGTTGTAGAGTGGATAAAATGGATGTAGAGTAGATAAAATGGACGTAGAGCGGATAAAATGGATGTAGAATTGATAAAAATGGATGTAGAGTGCATAAAAATGGATGTTGAGTGGATAACATGGATGTAGAGTGGATAAAATGGATGTAGAGTGAATAAAATGGATGTAGAGTGGATAAAAATGGATGTAGAGTTAATAAAAATGGATGTAGAGTGGATATAATGGATGTAGAGAGGATAAAATGGATGTGGAGTGGATAACAATGGATGTAGAGTGGATAAAATGGATGTAAAGTGGATAAAATGGATGTATAGTGGATAAAATGGTTGTAGAGTGGATAAAAATGGATGTAGAGTAGATAAAATGGATGTAGAGTGGATAAAAATGGATGTAGAGTGGATATAATGGATGTAGAGAGGATAAAATGGATGTGGAGTGGATAACAATGGATGTAGAGTGGATAAAATGGATGTAGAGTGGATAAAATGGATGTATAGTGGATAAAATGGTTGTAGAGTGGATAAAATGGATGTAGAGTTGATAAAAATGGATGTAGAGTTAATAAAAATGGATGTAGAGTGGATATAATGGATGTAGAGAGGATAAAATGGATGTGGAGTGGATAACAATGGATGTAGAGTGGATAAAATGGATGTATAGTGGATAAAATGGTTGTAGAGTGGATAAAAATGGATGTAGAGTCGATAAAATGGATGTAGATTGGATAAAAATGGATGTAGAGTGGATAAAATGGATGTAGAGTGGATAAAAATGGATGTAGAGTTAATAAAAATGGATGTAGAGTGGATATAATGGATGTAGAGAGGATAAAATGGATGTGGAGTGGATAACAATGGATGTAGAGTGGATAAAATGGATGTAGAGTGGATAAAATGGATGTATAGTGGATAAAATGGTTGTAGAGTGGATAAAATGGATGTAGAGTTGATAAAAATGGATGTAGAGTTAATAAAAATGGATGTAGAGTGGATATAATGGATGTAGAGAGGATAAAATGGATGTGGAGTGGATAACAATGGATGTAGAGTGGATAAAATGGATGTAGAGTGGATAAAATGCATGTATAGTGGATAAAATGGTTGTAGAGTGGATAAAATGGATGTAGAGTGGATAAAATGGATGTAGAGTTGATAAAAATTGATGTAGAGTCGATAAAATGGATGTAGAGTGGATAAAATGGATGTAGAGTGGATAAAAATGGATGTAGAGCGGATACAAATGGATGTAGAGTGGATAAAATGGGTGTAAAATGGATAAAAATGGATGTAGAGTGGATAAAAATGGATGTAGAGTGGATAAAATGGATGTAGAGGGGATAAAATGGATGTAGAGTGGATAAAATGGTTGTAGAGTGGATAAAATGGATGTAGAGTTGATAAAAATGGATGTAGAGTGGATAAAATGGATGTAGAGTGGATAAAATGGATGTAGAGGGGATAAAATGGATGTAGAGTGGATAAAATGGTTGTAGAGTGGATAAAATGGATGTCGAGTGGATAAAAATGGATGTAGTGTGGATAAAATGGATGTAGAGTGGATAAAATGGATGTAGAGGGGATAAAATGGATGTAGAGTGGATAAAAATGGATGTAGAGTGGATAAAAATGGATGTAGAGTGGATAAAATGGATGTAGATTGGATAAAATGGTTGTAGAGTGGATAAAATGGATGTAGAGTGGATAAAATGGATGTAGAGTTGATAAAAATGGATGTAGAGTGGATAAAAATGGATGTAGAGTGGATAAAATGGATGTAGAGCGGATAAAAATGGATGTAGTTTGGATAAAATGAATGTAGAGTGGATAAAATGGATGTAGAGTTGATAAAAATGGATGTAGAGTGGACAAAATAGATTTAGAGTGGATAAAAATTGATGTAGAGTGGATAAAATGAATGTAGAGTGGATAAAAATGGATGTAGAGTGGATAAAAATGGATGTAGAGGGGATAAAATGGATGTAGAGTGGATAAAATGGTTGTAGAGTGGATAAAACGGATGTAGAGTTGATAAAAATGGATGTAGAGTGGATAAAAATGGATGTAGAGTGGATACAATGGATGTAGAGTGGATAAAATGGGTGTAGAGTTAATAAAAATGGATGTAGAGTGGATATAATGGATGTAGAGAGGATAAAATGGATGTGGAGTGGATAACAATGGATGTAGAGTGGATAAAATGGATGTAGAGTTGATAAAGATGGATGTAGAGTGCATAAAAATGGATGTTGAGTGGATAACATGGATGTAGAGTGGATAAAATGGATGTAGAGTGAATAAAATGGATGTAGAGTGGATAAAAATGGATGTAGAGTTAATAAAAATGGATGTAGAGTGGATATAATGGTTGTAGAGAGGATAAAATGGATGTGGAGTGGATAACAATGGATGTAGAGTGGATAAAATGGATGTAGAGTGGATAAAATGGATGTATAGTGGATAAAATGGTTGTAGAGTGGATAAAATGGATGTAGAGTTGATAAAAATGGATGTAGAGTTGATAAAAATGGATGTAGAGTTAATAAAAATGTATGTAGAGTGGATATAATGGATGTAGAGAGGATAAAATGGATGTGGAGTGGATAACAATGGATGTAGAGTGGATAAAATGGATGTAGAGTGGATAAAATGGATGTATAGTGGATAAAATGGTTGTAGAGTGGATAAAATGGATGTAGAGTGGATAAAATGGATGTAGAGTTGATAAAAATTGATGTAGAGTCGATAAAATGGATGTAGAGTGGATAAAATGGATGTAGAGTGGATAAAAATGGATGTAGAGCGGATACAAATGGATGTAGAGTGGATAAAATGGGTGTAAAATGGATAAAAATGGATGTAGAGTGGATAAAAATGGATGTAGAGTGGATAAAATGGATGTAGAGGGGATAAAATGGATGTAGAGTGGATAAAATGGATGTAGAGTTGATAAAAATGGATGTAGAGTGGATACAATGGATGTAGATTAGATAAAATGGACGTAGAGCAGATAAAATGGATGTAGAGTTGATAAAAATGGATGTAGAGTTAATAAAAATGTATGTAGAGTGGATATAATGGATGTAGAGAGGATAAAATGGATGTGGAGTGGATAACAATGGATGTAGAGTGGATAAAATGGATGTAGAGTGGATAAAATGGATGTATAGTGGATAAAATGGTTGTAGAGTGGATAAAATGGATGTAGAGTGGATAAAAATGGATGTAGAGTGGATAAAAATTGATGTAGAGTGGATAAAATGGATGTAGAGTGGATAAAATGGACGTAGAGTGGATAAAAATGGATGTAGAGTGGATAAAATGGATGTAGAGTGTATAAAATGGGTGTAAAGTGGATAAAAATGGATGTAGAGTGGATAAAATGGATGTAGAATGGATAAAAATGGATGTAGAGCGGATAAAAATGGATGTAGAGTGGATACAATGGATGTAGAGTAGATAAAATGGACGTAGAGCGGATAAAATGGATGTAGAGTTGATAAAAATGGATGTAGAGTGCATAAAAATGGATGTAGATTGGATAAAATGGATGTAGAGTGGATAAAATGGTTGTAGAGTGGATAAAATGGATGTCGAGTGGATAAAAATGGATGTAGTGTGGATAAAATGGATGTAGAGTGGATAAAATGGATGTAGAGGGGATAAAATGGATGTAGAGTGGATAAAATGGTTGTAGAGTGGATAAAATGGATGTAGAGTTGATAAAAATGGATGTAGAGTGGATAAAATGGATGTAGAGTGGATAAAATAGATGTAGAGTTGATAAAAATGGATGTAGAGTGGACAAAATAGATTTAGAGTGGATAAAAATTGATGTAGAGTGGATAAAATGAATGTAGAGTGGATAAAAATGGATGTAGAGTGGATAAAAATTGATGTAGAGTGGATAAAATGGATGTAGAGTGGATAAAATGGACGTAGAGTGGATAAAAATGGATGTAGAGTGGATAAAATGGATGTAGAGTGTATAAAATGGGTGTAAAGTGGATAAAAATGGATGTAGAGTGGATAAAATGGATGTAGAATGGATAAAAATGGATGTAGTTTGGATAAAATGAATGTAGAGTGGATAAAATGGATGTAGAGTTGATAAAAATGGATGTAGAGTGGACAAAATAGATTTAGAGTGGATAAAAATTGATGTAGAGTGGATAAAATGAATGTAGAGTGGATAAAAATGGATGTAGAGTGGATAAAATGGATGTAGAGGGGATAAAATGGATGTAGAGTGGATAAAATGGTTGTAGAGTGGATAAAATGGATGTAGAGTTGATAAAAATGGATGTAGAGTGGATAAGATGGATGTAGAGTGGATAAAATAGATGTAGAGTTGATAAAAATGGATGTAGAGTGGACAAAATAGATTTAGAGTGGATAAAAATTGATGTAGAGTGGATAAAATGAATGTAGAGTGGATAAAAATGGATGTAGAGTGGATAAAAATTGATGTAGAGTGGATAAAATGGATGTAGAGTGGATAAAATGGACGTAGAGTGGATAAAAATGGATGTAGAGTGGATAAAATGGATGTAGAGTGTATAAAATGGGTGTAAAGTGGATAAAAATGGATGTAGAGTGGATAAAATGGATGTAGAATGGATAAAAATGGATGTAGAGCGGATAAAAATGGATGTAGAGTGGATACAATGGATGTAGAGTAGATAAAATGGACGTAGAGCGGATAAAATGGTTGTAGAGTTGATAAAAATGGATGTAGAGTGCATAAAAATGGATGTAGATTGGATAAAATGGATGTAGAGTGGATAAAATGGTTGTAGAGTGGATAAAATGGATGTCGAGTGGATAAAAATGGATGTAGTGTGGATAAAATGGATGTAGAGTGGATAAAATGGATGTAGAGGGGATAAAATGGATGTAGAGTGGATAAAATGGTTGTAGAGTGGATAAAATGGATGTAGAGTTGATAAAAATGGATGTAGAGTGGATAAAATGGATGTAGAGTGGATAAAATGGATGTAGAGTTGATAAAAATGGATGTAGAGTGGACAAAATAGATTTAGAGTGGATAAAAATTGATGTAGAGTGGATAAAATGAATGTAGAGTGGATAAAAATGGATGTAGAGTGGATAAAAATTGATGTAGAGTGGATAAAATGGATGTAGAGTGGATAAAATGGACGTAGAGTGGATAAAAATGGATGTAGAGTGGATAAAATGGATGTAGAGTGTATAAAATGGATGTAAAGTGGATAAAAATGGATGTAGAGTGGATAAAATGGATGTAGAATGGATAAAAATGGATGTAGAGCGGATAAAAATGGATGTAGAGTGGATAAAATGGGTGTAAAATGGATAAAAATGGATGTAGAGTGGATAAAAATAGATGTAGAGTGGATAAAATGGATGTAGAGGGGATAAAATGGATGTAGAGTGGATAAAATGGTTGTAGAGTGGATAAAATGGATGTAGAGTTGATAAAAATGGATGTAGAGTGGATAAAAATGGATGTAGAGTGGATAAAATGGATGTAGATTGGATAAAATGGTTGTAGAGTGGATAAAATGGATGTAGAGTGGATAAAATGGATGTAGAGTGGATAAAATGGATGTAGAGTTGATAAAATGGATGTAGAGTGGATAAAAATGGATGTAGATTGGATAAAATGGATGTAGATTGGATAAAAATGGATGTAGAGTATATAAATTGGATGTAGAGTATATAAAATGGATGTAGAGTGGATAAAAATGGATGTCGAGTCGATAAAATGGATGCAGAGTGGATAAAATGGATGTAGAGTGGATAAAAATGGATGTAGAGGGGATACAAATGGATGTAGAGTGGATAAAATGGGTGTAAAATGGATAAAAATGGATGTAGAGTGGATAAAAATGGATGTAGAGTGGATAAAATGGATGTAGAGGGGATAAAATGGATGTAGAGTGGATAAAATGGTTGTAGAGTGGATAAAATGGATGTAGAGTTGATAAAAATGGATGTAGAGTGGATAAAATGGATGTAGAGTGGATAAAATGGATGTAGAGGGGATAAAATGGATGTAGAGTTAATAAAAATGGATGTAGAGTGGATAAAATGGATGTAGAGTGGATAAAAATGGATGTAGAGTTGATAAAAATGGATGTAGAGTGGATAAAAATGGATGTAGATTGGATAAAATGGATGTAGAGTGGATAAAAATGGATGTAGAGTGGAAAAAATGGATGTAGAGTGGATAAAAATGGATGTAGAGTATATAAATTGGATGTAGAGTATATAAAATGGATGTAGAGTGGATAAAAATGGATGTCGAGTGGATAAAATGGATGTAGAGTGGATAAAAATGGATGTAGATTGGATACAATGGATGTAGAGTGGATAAAATGCATGTAGAGTGGATAAAATGGATGTAGAGTGGATAAAATGGATGTAGAGTGGATAAAAATGGATGTAGAGTGGATAAAATGGATGTAGAGTTGATAAAAATGGATGTAGAGTGGATAAAAATGGATGTAGAGTGGATAAAATGGATGTAGAGTGGATAAAAATGGATGTAGAGTGGATAAAATGGATGTAGAGTGGATAAAATGCATGTAGAGTGGATAAAATGGATGTAGAGTGGATAAAATGGATGTAGAGTGGATAAAAATGGATGTAGAGTGGATAAAATGGATGTAGAGTTGATAAAAATGGATGTAGAGTGGATAAAAATGGATGTAGAGTGGATAAAATGGATGTAGAGTGGATAAAAATGGATGTAGATTGGATACAATGGATGTAGAGTTAATAAAAATGGATGTAGAGTGGATAAAATGGATGTAGAGTTGATAAAAATGGATGTAGAGTGGATAAAAATGGATGTAGAGTGGATAAAATGGATGTAGAGTTGATAAAATTGATGTAGAGTGTATAAAATGGATGTAGAGTGGATAAAAATGGATGTAGAGTGGATAAAAATGGATGTAGATTGGATAAAATGGATGTAGATTGGATAAAAATGGATGTAGAGTATATAAATTGGATGTAGAGTATATAAAATGGATGTAGAGTGGATAAAATGGATGTAGAGTTGATAAAAATTGATGTAGAGTGGATAAAATGGATGTAGAGTGGATAAAATGGACGTAGAGTGGATAAAAATGGATGTAGAGTGGATAAAATGGATGTAGAGTGTATAAAATGGGTGTAAAGTGGATAAAAATGGATGTAGAGTGGATAAAATGGATGTAGAATGGATAAAAATGGATGTAGAGCGGATAAAAATGGATGTAGAGTGGATACAATGGATGTAGAGTAGATAAAATGGACGTAGAGCGGATAAAATGGATGTAGAGTTGATAAAAATGGATGTAGAGTGCATAAAAATGGATGTAGATTGGATAAAATGGATGTAGAGTGGATAAAATGGTTGTAGAGTGGATAAAATGGATGTCGAGTGGATAAAAATGGATGTAGTGTGGATAAAATGGATGTAGAGTGGATAAAATGGATGTAGAGGGGATAAAATGGATGTAGAGTGGATAAAATGGTTGTAGAGTGGATAAAATGGATGTAGAGTTGATAAAAATGGATGTAGAGTGGATAAAATGGATGTAGAGTGGATAAAATAGATGTAGAGTTGATAAAAATGGATGTAGAGTGGACAAAATAGATTTAGAGTGGATAAAAATTGATGTAGAGTGGATAAAATGAATGTAGAGTGGATAAAAATGGATGTAGAGTGGATAAAAATTGATGTAGAGTGGATAAAATGGATGTAGAGTGGATAAAATGGACGTAGAGTGGATAAAAATGGATGTAGAGTGGATAAAATGGATGTAGAGTGTATAAAATGGGTGTAAAGTGGATAAAAATGGATGTAGAGTGGATAAAATGGATGTAGAATGGATAAAAATGGATGTAGAGCGGATAAAAATGGATGTAGAGTGGATAAAATGGGTGTAAAATGGATAAAAATGGATGTAGAGTGGATAAAAATAGATGTAGAGTGGATAAAATGGATGTAGAGGGGATAAAATGGATGTAGAGTGGATAAAATGGTTGTAGAGTGGATAAAATGGATGTAGAGTTGATAAAAATGGATGTAGAGTGGATAAAAATGGATGTAGAGTGGATAAAATGGATGTAGATTGGATAAAATGGTTGTAGAGTGGATAAAATGGATGTAGAGTGGATAAAATGGATGTAGAGTGGATAAAATGGATGTAGAGTTGATAAAATGGATGTAGAGTGGATAAAAATGGATGTAGAGTGGATAAAATGGATGTAGATTGGAGAAAATGGATGTAGAGTGGATAAAAATGGATGTAGAGTATATAAATTGGATGTAGAGTATATAAAATGGATGTAGAATGGATAAAAATGGATGTCGAGTGGATAAAATGGATGTAGAGTGGATAAAAATGGATGTAGATTGGATACAATGGATGTAGAGTGGATAAAATGCATGTAGAGTGGATAAAATGGATGTAGAGTGGATAAAATGGATGTAGAGTGGATAAAAATGGATGTAGAGTGGATAAAATGGATGTAGAGTTGATAAAAATGGATGTAGAGTGGATAAAAATGGATGTAGAGTGGATAAAATGGATGTAGAGTGGATAAAAATGGATGTAGAGTGGATAAAATGGATGTAGAGTGGATAAAATGCATGTAGAGTGGATAAAATGGATGTAGAGTGGATAAAATGGATGTAGAGTGGATAAAAATGGATGTAGAGTGGATAAAATGGATGTAGAGTTGATAAAAATGGATGTAGAGTGGATAAAAATGGATGTAGAGTGGATAAAATGGATGTAGAGTGGATAAAAATGGATGTAGATTGGATACAATGGATGTAGAGTTAATAAAAATGGATGTAGAGTGGATAAAATGGATGTAGAGTTGATAAAAATGGATGTAGAGTGGATAAAAATGGATGTAGAGTGGATAAAATGGATGTAGAGTTGATAAAATTGATGTAGAGTGTATAAAATGGATGTAGAGTGGATAAAAATGGATGTAGAGTGGATAAAAATGGATGTAGATTGGATAAAATGGATGTAGATTGGATAAAAATGGATGTAGAGTATATAAATTGGATGTAGAGTATATAAAATGGATGTAGAGTGGATAAAATGGATGTAGAGTTGATAAAAATTGATGTAGAGTCGATAAAATGGATGTAGAGTGGATAAAATGGACGTAGAGTGGATAAAAATGGATGTAGAGTGGATAAAATGGATGTAGAGTGTATAAAATGGGTGTAAAGTGGATAAAAATGGATGTAGAGTGGATAAAATGGATGTAGAATGGATAAAAATGGATGTAGAGCGGATAAAAATGGATGTAGAGTGGATACAATGGATGTAGAGTAGATAAAATGGACGTAGAGCGGATAAAATGGATGTAGAGTTGATAAAAATGGATGTAGAGTGCATAAAAATGGATGTAGATTGGATAAAATGGATGTAGAGTGGATAAAATGGTTGTAGAGTGGATAAAATGGATGTCGAGTGGATAAAAATGGATGTAGTGTGGATAAAATGGATGTAGAGTGGATAAAATGGATGTAGAGGGGATAAAATGGATGTAGAGTGGATAAAATGGTTGTAGAGTGGATAAAATGGATGTAGAGTTGATAAAAATGGATGTAGAGTGGATAAAATGGATGTAGAGTGGATAAAATAGATGTAGAGTTGATAAAAATGGATGTAGAGTGGACAAAATAGATTTAGAGTGGATAAAAATTGATGTAGAGTGGATAAAATGAATGTAGAGTGGATAAAAATGGATGTAGAGTGGATAAAAATTGATGTAGAGTGGATAAAATGGATGTAGAGTGGATAAAATGGACGTAGAGTGGATAAAAATGGATGTAGAGTGGATAAAATGGATGTAGAGTGTATAAAATGGTTGTAAAGTGGATAAAAATGGATGTAGAGTGGATAAAATGGATGTAGAATGGATAAAAATGGATGTAGAGCGGATAAAAATGGATGTAGAGTGGATAAAATGGGTGTAAAATGGATAAAAATGGATGTAGAGTGGATAAAAATAGATGTAGAGTGGATAAAATGGATGTAGAGGGGATAAAATGGATGTAGAGTGGATAAAATGGTTGTAGAGTGGATAAAATGGATGTAGAGTTGATAAAAATGGATGTAGAGTGGATAAAAATGGATGTAGAGTGGATAAAATGGATGTAGATTGGATAAAATGGTTGTAGAGTGGATAAAATGGATGTAGAGTGGATAAAATGGATGTAGAGTGGATAAAATGGATGTAGAGTTGATAAAATGGATGTAGAGTGGATAAAAATGGATGTAGATTGGATAAAATGGATGTAGATTGGATAAAAATGGATGTAGAGTATATAAATTGGATGTAGAGTATATAAAATGGATGTAGAGTGGATAAAAATGGATGTCGAGTCGATAAAATGGATGTAGAGTGGATAAAATGGATGTAGAGTGGATAAAAATGGATGTAGAGGGGATACAAATGGATGTAGAGTGGATAAAATGGGTGTAAAATGGATAAAAATGGATGTAGAGTGGATAAAAATGGATGTAGAGTGGATAAAATGGATGTAGAGGGGATAAAATGGATGTAGAGTGGATAAAATGGTTGTAGAGTGGATAAAATGGATGTAGAGTTGATAAAAATGGATGTAGAGTGGATAAAATGGATGTAGAGTGGATAAAATGGATGTAGAGGGGATAAAATGGATGTAGAGTTAATAAAAATGGATGTAGAGTGGATAAAATGGATGTAGAGTGGATAAAAATGGATGTAGAGTTGATAAAAATGGATGTAGAGTGGATAAAAATGGATGTAGATTGGATAAAATGGATGTAGAGTGGATAAAAATGGATGTAGAGTGGATAAAATGGATGTAGAGTGGATAAAAATGGATGTAGAGTATATAAATTGGATGTAGAGTATATAAAATGGATGTAGAATGGATAAAAATGGATGTCGAGTGGATAAAATGGATGTAGAGTGGATAAAAATGGATGTAGATTGGATACAATGGATGTAGAGTGGATAAAATGGATGTAGAGTGGATAAAATGGATGTAGAGTGGATAAAATGGATGTAGAGTGGATAAAAATGGATGTAGAGTGGATAAAATGGATGTAGAGTTGATAAAAATGGATGTAGAGTGGATAAAAATGGATGTAGAGTGGATAAAATGGATGTAGAGTGGATAAAAATGGATGTAGAGTGGATAAAATGGATGTAGAGTGGATAAAATGCATGTAGAGTGGATAAAATGGATGTAGAGTGGATAAAATGGATGTAGAGTGGATAAAAATGGATGTAGAGTGGATAAAATGGATGTAGAGTTGATAAAAATGGATGTAGAGTGGATAAAAATGGATGTAGAGTGGATAAAATGGATGTAGAGTGGATAAAAATGGATGTAGATTGGATACAATGGATGTAGAGTTAATAAAAATGGATGTAGAGTGGATAAAATGGATGTAGAGTTGATAAAAATGGATGTAGAGTGGATAAAAATGGATGTAGAGTGGATAAAATGGATGTAGAGTTGATAAAATTGATGTAGAGTGTATAAAATGGATGTAGAGTGGATAAAAATGGATGTAGAGTGGATAAAAATGGATGTAGATTGGATAAAATGGATGTAGATTGGATAAAAATGGATGTAGAGTATATAAATTGGATGTAGAGTATATAAAATGGATGTAGAGTGGATAAAATGGATGTAGAGTTGATAAAAATTGATGTAGAGTCGATAAAATGGATGTAGAGTGGATAAAATGGATGTAGAGTGGATAAAAATGGATGTAGAGCGGATACAAATGGATGTAGAGTGGATAAAATGGGTGTAAAATGGATAAAATTGATGTAGAGTGTATAAAATGGATGTAGAGTGGATAAAAATGGATGTAGAGTGGATAAAATGGATGTAGAGTGTATAAAATGGGTGTAAAGTGGATAAAAATGGATGTAGAGTGGATAAAATGGATGTAGAATGGATAAAAATGGATGTAGAGCGGATAAAAATGGATGTAGAGTGGATACAATGGATGTAGAGTAGATAAAATGGACGTAGAGCGGATAAAATGGATGTAGAGTTGATAAAAATGGATGTAGAGTGCATAAAAATGGATGTAGATTGGATAAAATGGATGTAGAGTGGATAAAATGGTTGTAGAGTGGATAAAATGGATGTCGAGTGGATAAAAATGGATGTAGTGTGGATAAAATGGATGTAGAGTGGATAAAATGGATGTAGAGGGGATAAAATGGATGTAGAGTGGATAAAATGGTTGTAGAGTGGATAAAATGGTTGTAGAGTGGATAAAATGGATGTAGAGTTGATAAAAATGGATGTAGAGTGGATAAAATGGATGTAGAGTGGATAAAATGGATGTAGAGGGGATAAAATGGATGTAGAGTTAATAAAAATGGATGTAGAGTGGATAAAATGGATGTAGAGTGGATAAAAATGGATGTAGAGTTGATAAAAATGGATGTAGAGTGGATAAAAATGGATGTAGATTGGAGAAAATGGATGTAGAGTGGATAAAAATGGATGTAGATTGGAGAAAATGGATGTAGAGTGGATAAAAATGGATGTAGAGTATATAAATTGGATGTAGAGTATATAAAATGGATGTAGAATGGATAAAAATGGATGTCGAGTGGATAAAATGGATGTAGAGTGGATAAAAATGGATGTAGATTGGATACAATGGATGTAGAGTGGATAAAATGCATGTAGAGTGGATAAAATGGATGTAGAGTGGATAAAATGGATGTAGAGTGGATAAAAATGGATGTAGAGTGGATAAAATGGATGTAGAGTTGATAAAAATGGATGTAGAGTGGATAAAAATGGATGTAGAGTGGATAAAATGGATGTAGAGTGGATAAAAATGGATGTAGAGTGGATAAAATGGATGTAGAGTGGATAAAATGCATGTAGAGTGGATAAAATGGATGTAGAGTGGATAAAATGGATGTAGAGTGGATAAAAATGGATGTAGAGTGGATAAAATGGATGTAGAGTTGATAAAAATGGATGTAGAGTGGATAAAAATGGATGTAGAGTGGATAAAATGGATGTAGAGTGGATAAAAATGGATGTAGATTGGATACAATGGATGTAGAGTTAATAAAAATGGATGTAGAGTGGATAAAATGGATGTAGAGTTGATAAAAATGGATGTAGAGTGGATAAAAATGGATGTAGAGTGGATAAAATGGATGTAGAGTTGATAAAATTGATGTAGAGTGTATAAAATGGATGTAGAGTGGATAAAAATGGATGTAGAGTGGATAAAAATGGATGTAGATTGGATAAAATGGATGTAGATTGGATAAAAATGGATGTAGAGTATATAAATTGGATGTAGAGTATATAAAATGGATGTAGAGTGGATAAAATGGATGTAGAGTTGATAAAAATTGATGTAGAGTCGATAAAATGGATGTAGAGTGGATAAAATGGATGTAGAGTGGATAAAAATGGATGTAGAGCGGATACAAATGGATGTAGAGTGGATAAAATGGGTGTAAAATGGATAAAAATGGATGTAGAGTGGATAAAAATGGATGTAGAGTGGATAAAATGGATGTAGAGGGGATAAAATGGATGTAGAGTGGATAAAATGGTTGTAGAGTGGATAAAATGGATGTAGAGTTGATAAAAATGGATGTAGAGTGGATAAAATGGATGTAGATTGGATAAAATGGATGTAGAGGGGATAAAATGGATGTAGAGTGGATAAAATGGTTGTAGAGTGGATAAAATGGATGTCGAGTGGATAAAAATTGATGTAGAGTGGATAAAATGAATGTAGAGTGGATAAAAATGGATGTAGAGTGGATAAAAATTGATGTAGAGTGGATAAAATGGATGTAGAGTGGATAAAATGGATGTAGAGTGGATAAAAATGGATGTAGAGTGGATAAAATGGATGTAGAGTTGATAAAAATGGATGTAGAGTGGATAAAAATGGATGTAGAGTGGATAAAATGGATGTAGAGTGGATAAAAATGGATGTAGAGTGGATAAAATGGATGTAGAGTGGATAAAATGCATGTAGAGTGGATAAAATGGATGTAGAGTGGATAAAATGGATGTAGAGTGGATAAAAATGGATGTAGAGTGGATAAAATGGATGTAGAGTTGATAAAAATGGATGTAGAGTGGATAAAAATGGATGTAGAGTGGATAAAATGGATGTAGAGTGGATAAAAATGGATGTAGATTGGATACAATGGATGTAGAGTTAATAAAAATGGATGTAGAGTGGATAAAATGGATGTAGAGTTGATAAAAATGGATGTAGAGTGGATAAAAATGGATGTAGAGTGGATAAAATGGATGTAGAGTTGATAAAATTGATGTAGAGTGTATAAAATGGATGTAGAGTGGATAAAAATGGATGTAGAGTGGATAAAAATGGATGTAGATTGGATAAAATGGATGTAGATTGGATAAAAATGGATGTAGAGTATATAAATTGGATGTAGAGTATATAAAATGGATGTAGAGTGGATAAAATGGATGTAGAGTTGATAAAAATTGATGTAGAGTCGATAAAATGGATGTAGAGTGGATAAAATGGATGTAGAGTGGATAAAAATGGATGTAGAGCGGATACAAATGGATGTAGAGTGGATAAAATGGGTGTAAAATGGATAAAAATGGATGTAGAGTGGATAAAAATGGATGTAGAGTGGATAAAATGGATGTAGAGGGGATAAAATGGATGTAGAGTGGATAAAATGGTTGTAGAGTGGATAAAATGGATGTAGAGTTGATAAAAATGGATGTAGAGTGGATAAAATGGATGTAGATTGGATAAAATGGATGTAGAGGGGATAAAATGGATGTAGAGTGGATAAAATGGTTGTAGAGTGGATAAAATGGATGTCGAGTGGATAAAAATGGATGTAGTGTGGATAAAATGGATGTAGAGTGGATAAAATGGATGTAGAGGGGATAAAATGGATGTAGAGTGGATAAAAATGGATGTAGAGTGGATAACAATGGATGTAGAGTGGATAAAATGGATGTAGATTGGATAAAATGGTTGTAGAGTGGATAAAATGGATGTAGAGTGGATAAAATGGATGTAGAGTTGATAAAAATGGATGTAGAGTGGATAAAAATGGATGTAGAGTGGATAAAATGGATGTAGAGTTGATAAAATTGATGTAGAGTGTATAAAATGGATGTAGAGTGGATAAAAATGGATGTAGAGTGGATAAAATGGATGTAGAGTGTATAAAATGGGTGTAAAGTGGATAAAAATGGATGTAGAGTGGATAAAATGGATGTAGAATGGATAAAAATGGATGTAGAGCGGATAAAAATGGATGTAGAGTGGATACAATGGATGTAGAGTAGATAAAATGGACGTAGAGCGGATAAAATGGATGTAGAGTTGATAAAAATGGATGTAGAGTGCATAAAAATGGATGTAGATTGGATAAAATGGATGTAGAGTGGATAAAATGGTTGTAGAGTGGATAAAATGGATGTCGAGTGGATAAAAATGGATGTAGTGTGGATAAAATGGATGTAGAGTGGATAAAATGGATGTAGAGGGGATAAAATGGATGTAGAGTGGATAAAATGGTTGTAGAGTGGATAAAATGGATGTAGAGTTGATAAAAATGGATGTAGAGTGGATAAAATGGATGTAGAGTGGATAAAATAGATGTAGAGTTGATAAAAATGGATGTAGAGTGGACAAAATAGATTTAGAGTGGATAAAAATTGATGTAGAGTGGATAAAATGAATGTAGAGTGGATAAAAATGGATGTAGAGTGGATAAAAATTGATGTAGAGTGGATAAAATGGATGTAGAGTGGATAAAATGGACGTAGAGTGGATAAAAATGGATGTAGAGTGGATAAAATGGATGTAGAGTGTATAAAATGGGTGTAAAGTGGATAAAAATGGATGTAGAGTGGATAAAATGGATGTAGAATGGATAAAAATGGATGTAGAGCGGATAAAAATGGATGTAGAGTGGATAAAATGGGTGTAAAATGGATAAAAATGGATATAGAGTGGATAAAAATAGATGTAGAGTGGATAAAATGGATGTAGAGGGGATAAAATGGATGTAGAGTGGATAAAATGGTTGTAGAGTGGATAAAATGGATGTAGAGTTGATAAAAATGGATGTAGAGTGGATAAAAATGGATGTAGAGTGGATAAAATGGATGTAGATTGGATAAAATGGTTGTAGAGTGGATAAAATGGATGTAGAGTGGATAAAATGGATGTAGAGTGGATAAAATGGATGTAGAGTTGATAAAATGGATGTAGAGTGGATAAAAATGGATGTAGATTGGATAAAAATGGATGTAGAGCGGATAAAAATGGATGTAGAGTGGATAAAATGGGTGTAAAATGGATAAAAATGGATATAGAGTGGATAAAAATAGATGTAGAGTGGATAAAATGGATGTAGAGGGGATAAAATGGATGTAGAGTGGATAAAATGGTTGTAGAGTGGATAAAATGGATGTAGAGTTGATAAAAATGTATGTAGAGTGGATAAAAATGGATGTAGAGTGGATAAAATGGATGTAGATTGGATAAAATGGTTGTAGAGTGGATAAAATGGATGTAGAGTGGATAAAATGGATGTAGAGTGGATAAAATGGATGTAGAGTTGATAAAATGGATGTAGAGTGGATAAAAATGGATGTAGATTGGATAAAATGGATGTAGATTGGATAAAAATGGATGTAGAGTATATAAATTGGATGTAGAGTATATAAAATGGATGTAGAGTGGATAAAAATGGATGTCGAGTCGATAAAATGGATGTAGAGTGGATAAAATGGATGTAGAGTGGATAAAAATGGATGTAGAGGGGATACAAATGGATGTAGAGTGGATAAAATGGGTGTAAAATGGATAAAAATGGATGTAGAGTGGATAAAAATGGATGTAGAGTGGATAAAATGGATGTAGAGGGGATAAAATGGATGTAGAGTGGATAAAATGGTTGTAGAGTGGATAAAATGGATGTAGAGTTGATAAAAATGGATGTAGAGTGGATAAAATGGATGTAGAGTGGATAAAATGGATGTAGAGGGGATAAAATGGATGTAGAGTTAATAAAAATGGATGTAGAGTGGATAAAATGGATGTAGAGTTGATAAAAATGGATGTAGAGTGGATAAAAATGGATGTAGAGTGGATAAAATGGATGTAGAGTTGATAAAATTGATGTAGAGTGTATAAAATGGATGTAGAGTGGATAAAAATGGATGTAGAGTGGATAAAAATGGATGTAGATTGGATAAAATGGATGTAGATTGGATAAAAATGGATGTAGAGTATATAAATTGGATGTAGAGTATATAAAATGGATGTAGAATGGATAAAAATGGATGTCGAGTGGATAAAATGGATGTAGAGTGGATAAAAATGGATGTAGATTGGATACAATGGATGTAGAGTTAATAAAAATGGATGTAGAGTGGATAAAATGGATGTAGAGTTGATAAAAATGGATGTAGAGTGGATAAAAATGGATGTAGAGTGGATAAAATGGATGTAGAGTGGATAAAAATGGATGTAGAGTGGATAAAATGGATGTAGAGGGGATAAAATGGATGTAGAGTGGATAAAATGGTTGTAGAGTGGATAAAATGGATGTAGAGTTGATAAAAATGGATGTAGAGTGGATAAAATGGATGTAGATTGGATAAAATGGATGTAGAGGGGATAAAATGGATATAGAGTGGATAAAATGGTTGTAGAGTGGATAAAATGGATGTCGAGTGGATAAAAATGGATGTAGTGTGGATAAAATGGATGTAGAGTGGATAAAATGGATGTAGAGGGGATAAAATGGATGTAGAGTGGATAAAAATGGATGTAGAGTGGATAAAAATGGATGTAGAGTGGATAGAATGGATGTAGATTGGATAAAATGGTTGTAGAGTGGATAAAATGGATGTAGAGTGGATAAAATGGATGTAGAGTTGATAAAAATGGATGTAGAGTGGATAAAAATGGATGTAGAGTGGATAAAATGGATGTAGAGCGGATAAAAATGGATGTAGTTTGGATAAAATGAATGTAGAGTGGATAAAATGGATGTAGAGTTGATAAAAATGGATGTAGAGTGGACAAAATAGATTTAGAGTGGATAAAAATTGATGTAGAGTGGATAAAATGAATGTAGAGTGGATAAAAATGGATGTAGAGTGGATAAAATGGATGTAGAGGGGATAAAATGGATGTAGAGTGGATAAAATGGTTGTAGAGTGGATAAAATGGATGTAGAGTTGATAAAAATGGATGTAGAGTGGATAAGATGGATGTAGAGTGGATAAAATAGATGTAGAGTTGATAAAAATGGATGTAGAGTGGACAAAATAGATTTAGAGTGGATAAAAATTGATGTAGAGTGGATAAAATGAATGTAGAGTGGATAAAAATGGATGTAGAGTGGATAAAAATTGATGTAGAGTGGATAAAATGGATGTAGAGTGGATAAAATGGATGTAGAGTGGATAAAAATGGATGTAGAGTGGATAAAATGGATGTAGAGTGTATAAAATGGGTGTAAAGTGGATAAAAATGGATGTAGAGTGGATAAAATGGATGTAGAATGGATAAAAATGGATGTAGAGCGGATAAAAATGGATGTAGAGTGGATACAATGGATGTAGAGTAGATAAAATGGACGTAGAGCGGATAAAATGGATGTAGAGTTGATAAAAATGGATGTAGAGTGCATAAAAATGGATGTAGATTGGATAAAATGGATGTAGAGTGGATAAAATGGTTGTAGAGTGGATAAAATGGATGTCGAGTGGATAAAAATGGATGTAGTGTGGATAAAATGGATGTAGAGTGGATAAAATGGATGTAGAGGGGATAAAATGGATGTAGAGTGGATAAAATGGTTGTAGAGTGGATAAAATGGATGTAGAGTTGATAAAAATGGATGTAGAGTGGATAAAATGGATGTAGAGTGGATAAAATAGATGTAGAGTTGATAAAAATGGATGTAGAGTGGACAAAATAGATTTAGAGTGGATAAAAATTGATGTAGAGTGGATAAAATGAATGTAGAGTGGATAAAAATGGATGTAGAGTGGATAAAAATTGATGTAGAGTGGATAAAATGGATGTAGAGTGGATAAAATAGACGTAGAGTGGATAAAAATGGATGTAGAGTGGATAAAATGGATGTAGAGTGTATAAAATGGGTGTAAAGTGGATAAAAATGGATGTAGAGTGGATAAAATGGATGTAGAATGGATAAAAATGGATGTAGAGCAGATAAAAATGGATGTAGAGTGGATAAAATGGGTGTAAAATGGATAAAAATGGATGTAGAGTGGATAAAAATAGATGTAGAGTGGATAAAATGGATGTAGAGGGGATAAAAATGGATGTAGATTGGAGAAAATGGATGTAGAGTGGATAAAAATGGATGTAGATTGGAGAAAATGGATGTAGATTGGATAAAAATGGATGTAGAGTATATAAATTGGATGTAGAGTATATAAAATGGATGTAGAATGGATAAAAATGGATGTCGAGTGGATAAAATGGATGTAGAGTGGATAAAAATGGATGTAGATTGGATACAATGGATGTAGAGTAAATAAAAATGGATGTAGAGTGGATAAAATGGATGTAGAGTTGATAAAAATGGATGTAGAGTGGATAAAAATGGATGTAGAGTGGATAAAATGGATGTAGAGTTGATAAAAATGGATGTAGAGTGGATAAAAATGGATGTAGAGTGGATAAAATGGATGTAGAGTGGATAAAAATGGATGTAGAGTGGATAAAATGGATGTAGAGTGGATAAAATGGATGTAGAGTGGATAAAATGGATGTAGAGTGGATAAAATGGATGTAGAGTGGATAAAAATGGATGTAGAGTGGATAAAATGGATGTAGAGTTGATAAAAATGGATGTAGAGTGGATAAAAATGGATGTAGAGTGGATAAAATGGATGTAGAGTTGATAAAATGGATGTAAAGTGGATAAAATGGATGTACAGTTAATAAAAATGGATGTAGAGTGGATAAAATGGATGTAGAGTTGATAAAATTGATGTAGAGTGTATAAAATGGATGTAGAGTGGATAAAAATGGATGTAGAGTGGATAAAAATGGATGTAGATTGGATAAAATGGATGTAGATTGGATAAAAATGGATGTAGAGTATATAAATTGGATGTAGAGTATATAAAATGGATGTAGAGTGGATAAAAATGGATGTCGAGTGGATAAAATGGATGTAGAGTGGATAAAAATGGATGTAGAGTGGATAAAAATGGATGTAGATTGGATAAAATGGATGTAGAGTGGATAAAAATGGATGTAGAGTGGATAAAAATGGATGTAGATTGGATAAAATGGATGTAGATTGGATAAAAATGGATGTAGAGTATATAAATTGGATGTAGAGTATATAAAATGGATGTAGAGTGGATAAAAATGGATGTCGAGTGGATAAAATGGATGTAGAGTGGATAAAAATGGATATAGAGTGGATAAAAATGGATGTAGATTGGATAACAATGGATGTAGAGTGGATAAAATGGATGTAGAGTGGATAAAATGGATGTATAGTGGATAAAATGGATGTAGAGTGGATAAAAATGGATGTAGAGTGGATAAAAATGGATATAGGGTAGATAAAATGGATGTAGAGTGGATAAAATGGATGTAGAGTGGATAAAAATGGATGTAGAGTGGATAAAATGGATGTAGAGTGGATAAAAATGGATGTAGAGTTGATAAAAATGGATGTAGAGTGGATAAAAATGGATGTAGATTGGATAAAATGGATGTAGAGTGGATAAAAATGGATGTAGATTGGAGAAAATGGATGTAGAGTGGATAAAAATGGATGTAGAGTATATAAATTGGATGTAGAGTATATAAAATGGATGTAGAATGGATAAAAATGGATGTCGAGTGGATAAAATGGATGTAGAGTGGATAAAAATGGATGTAGATTGGATACAATGGATGTAGAGTGGATAAAATGGATGTAGAGTTGATAAAATGGATGTAGAGTGGATAAAAATGGATGTAGATTGGATAAAATGGATGTAGATTGGATAAAAATGGATGTAGAGTATATAAATTGGATGTAGAGTATATAAAATGGATGTAGAGTGGATAAAAATGGATGTCGAGTCGATAAAATGGATGTAGAGTGGATAAAATGGATGTAGAGTGGATAAAAATGGATGTAGAGGGGATACAAATGGATGTAGAGTGGATAAAATGGGTGTAAAATGGATAAAAATGGATGTAGAGTGGATAAAAATGGATGTAGAGTGGATAAAATGGATGTAGAGGGGATAAAATGGATGTAGAGTGGATAAAATGGTTGTAGAGTGGATAAAATGGATGTAGAGTTGATAAAAATGGATGTAGAGTGGATAAAATGGATGTAGAGTGGATAAAATGGATGTAGAAGGGATAAAATGGATGTAGAGTTAATAAAAATGGATGTAGAGTGGATAAAATGGATGTAGAGTGGATAAAAATGGATGTAGAGTTGATAAAAATGGATGTAGAGTGGATAAAAATGGATGTAGATTGGAGAAAATGGATGTAGAGTGGATAAAAATGGATGTAGATTGGAGAAAATGGATGTAGAGTGGATAAAAATGGATGTAGAGTATATAAATTGGATGTAGAGTATATAAAATGGATGTAGAATGGATAAAAATGGATGTCGAGTGGATAAAATGGATGTAGAGTGGATAAAAATGGATGTAGATTGGATTCAATGGATGTAGAGTTAATAAAAATGGATGTAGAGTGGATAAAATGGATGTAGAGTTGATAAAAATGGATGTAGAGTGGATAAAAATGGATGTAGAGTGGATAAAATGGATGTAGAGTGGATAAAATGGATGTAGAGTGGATAAAAATGGATGTAGAGTGGATAAAATGGATGTAGAGTTGATAAAAATGGATGTAGAGTGGATAAAAATGGATGTAGAGTGGATAAAATGGATGTAGAGTTGATAAAATGGATGTAAAGTGGATAAAATGGATGTACAGTTAATAAAAATGGATGTAGAGTGGATAAAATGGATGTAGAGTTGATAAAATTGATGTAGAGTGTATAAAATGGATGTAAAGTGGATAAAAATGGATGTAGAGTGGATAAAAATGGATGTAGATTGGATAAAATGGATGTAGATTGGATAAAAATGGATGTAGAGTATATAAATTGGATGTAGAGTATATAAAATGGATGTAGAGTGGATAAAAATGGATGTCGAGTGGATAAAATGGATGTAGAGTGGATAAAAATGGATGTAGAGTGGATAAAAATGGATGTAGATTGGATAAAATGGATGTAGAGTGGATAAAAATGGATGTAGAGTAGATAAAAATGGATGTAGATTGGATAAAATGGATGTAGATTGGATAAAAATGGATGTAGAGTTTATAAATTGGATGTAGAGTATATAAAATGGATGTAGAGTGGATAAAAATGGATGTCGAGTGGATAAAATGGATGTAGAGTGGATAAAAATGGATGTAGAGTGGATAAAAATGGATGTAGATTGGATAACAATGGATGTAGAGTGGATAAAATGGATGTAGAGTGGATAAAATGGATGTATAGTGGATAAAATGGATGTAGAGTGGATAAAAATGGATGTAGAGTGGATAAAAATGGATATAGGGTAGATAAAATGGATGTAGAGTGGATAAAATGGATGTAGAGTGGATAAAAATGGATGTAGAGTGGATAAAAAAGGATGTAGAGTGGATAAAATGGATGTAGAGTGGATAAAAC
Organism: Pemphredon lugubris; assembly: GCA_933228935.1. Taxonomy (NCBI): domain Eukaryota; kingdom Metazoa; phylum Arthropoda; class Insecta; order Hymenoptera; family Crabronidae; genus Pemphredon; species Pemphredon lugubris. The sequence continues at coordinate 54,081,363 of OW121816.1, forward strand.
GGATGTAGAGTGGATAAAATTGATGTAGAGTGGGTAAAATTGATGTCGAGTGGATAAAAATGGATGTAGTGTGGATAAAATGGATGTAGAGTGGATAAAATGGATGTAGAGGGGATAAAATGGATGTAGAGTGGATAAAATGGTTGTAGAGTGGATAAAATGGATGTAGAGTTGATAAAAATGGATGTAGAGTGGATAAAAATGGATGAAGAGTGGATAAAATGGATGTAGAGTTGATAAAATGGATGTAAAGTGGATAAAATGGATGTAGAGTTAATAAAAATGGATGTAGAGTGGATAAAATGGATGTAGAGTTGATAAAATTGATGTAGAGTGTATAAAATGGATGTAGAGTGGATAAAAATGGATGTAGAGTGGATAAAAATGGATGTAGATTGGATAAAATGGATGTAGATTGGATAAAAATGGATGTAGAGTATATAAATTGGATGTAGAGTATATAAAATGGATGTAGAGTGGATAAAAATGGATGTCGAGTGGATAAAATGGATGTAGAGTGGATAAAAATGGATGTAGAGTGGATAAAAATGGGTGTAGAGTGGATAAAAATGGATGTAGAGTTGATAGAATTGATGTAGAGTGTATAAAATGGATGTAAAGTGGATAAAAATGGATGTAGAGTGGATAAAAATGGATGTAGATTGGATAAAATGGATGTAGATTGGATAAAAATGGATGTAGAGTATATAAATTGGATGTAGAGTATATAAAATGGATGTAGAGTGGATAAAAATGGATGTCGAGTGGATAAAATGGATGTAGAGTGGATAAAAATGGATGTAGAGTGGATAAAAATGGATGTAGATTGGATAACAATGGATGTAGAGTGGATAAAATGGATGTAGAGTGGATAAAATGGATGTATAGTGGATAAAATGGATGTAGAGTGGATAAAAATGGATGTAGAGTGGATAAAAATGGATATAGGGTAGATAAAATGGATGTAGAGTGGATAAAAATGGATGTAGAGTGGATAAAAATGGATATAGGGTAGATAAAATGGATGTAGAGTGGATAAAATGGATGTATAGTGGATAAAAATGGATGTAGAGTGGATAAAAAAGGATGTAGAGTGGATAAAATGGATGTAGAGTGGATAAAACGGATGTAGAGTGGATAAAATTGATGTAGAGTGGGTAAAATTGATGTCGAGTGGATAAAAATGGATGTAGTGTGGATAAAATGGATGTAGAGTGGATAAAATGGATGTAGAGGGGATAAAATGGATGTAGAGTGGATAAAATGGTTGTAGAGTGGATAAAATGGATGTAGAGTTGATAAAAATGGATGTAGAGTGGATAAAATGGATGTAGAGTGGATAAAATAGATGTAGAGTTGATAAAAATGGATGTAGAGTGGACAAAATAGATTTAGAGTGGATAAAAATTGATGTAGAGTGGATAAAATGAATGTAGAGTGGATAAAATGGATGTAGAGTGGATAAAATTGATGTAGAGTTGATAAAATGGATGTAAAGTGGATAAAATGGATGTAGAGTTAATAAAATTGGATGTAGAGTGGATAAATTGGATGTAGAGTTAATAAAAATGGATGTAGAGTGGATATAATGGATGTAGAGAGGATAAAATGGATGTGGAGTGGATAACAATGGATGTAGAGTGGATAAAATGGATGTAGAGTTGATAAAAATGGATGTAGAGTGGATACAATGGATGTAGAGTAGATAAAATGGACGTAGAGCGGATAAAATGGATGTAGAGTTGATAAAAATGGATGTAGAGTGCATAAAAATGGATGTTGAGTGGATAAAATGGATGTAGAGTGGATAAAATGGATGTAGAGTGAATAAAATGGATGTAGAGTGGATAAAATTGATGTAGAGTTGATAAAATGGATGTAAAGTGGATAAAATGGATGTAGAGTTAATAAAATTGGATGTAGAGTGGATAAATTGGATGTAGAGTGGATAAAATGGATGTAGAGTGGATAAAAATGGATGTAGAGGGGATAAAATGGATGTAGAGTGGATAAAATGGATGTAGAGTGGATAAAAATGGATGTAGAGGGGATACAAATGGATGTAGAGTGGATAAAATGGGTGTAAAATGGATAAAAATGGATGTAGAGTGGATAAAAATGGATGTAGAGTGGATAAAATGGATGTAGAGGGGATAAAATGGATGTAGAGTGGATAAAATGGTTGTAGAGTGGATAAAATGGATGTAGAGTTGATAAAAATGGATGTAGAGTGGATAAAATGGATGTAGAGTGGATAAAATGGATGTAGAAGGGATAAAATGGATGTAGAGTTAATAAAAATGGATGTAGAGTGGATAAAATGGATGTAGAGTGGATAAAAATGGATGTAGAGTTGATAAAAATGGATGTAGAGTGGATAAAAATGGATGTAGATTGGATAAAATGGATGTAGAGTGGATAAAAATGGATGTAGATTGGATAAAATGGATGTAGAGTGGATAAAAATGGATGTAGAGTATATAAATTGGATGTAGAGTATATAAAATGGATGTAGAATGGATAAAAATGGATGTCGAGTGGATAAAATGGATGTAGAGTGGATAAAAATGGATGTAGATTGGATTAAATGGATGTAGAGTTAATAAAAATGGATGTAGAGTGGATAAAATGGATGTAGAGTTGATAAAAATGGATGTAGAGTGGATAAAAATGGATGTAGAGTGGATAAAATGGATGTAGAGTGGATAAAATGGATGTAGAGTGGATAAAAATGGATGTAGAGTGGATAAAATGGATGTAGAGTTGATAAAAATGGATGTAGAGTGGATAAAAATGGATGTAGAGTGGATAAAATGGATGTAGAGTTGATAAAATGGATGTAAAGTGGATAAAATGGATGTACAGTTAATAAAAATGGATGTAGAGTGGATAAAATGGATGTAGAGTTGATAAAATTGATGTAGAGTGTATAAAATGGATGTAAAGTGGATAAAAATGGATGTAGAGTGGATAAAAATGGATGTAGATTGGATAAAATGGATGTAGATTGGATAAAAATGGATGTAGAGTGTATAAATTGGATGTAGAGTATATAAAATGGATGTAGAGTGGATAAAAATGGATGTCGAGTGGATAAAATGGATGTAGAGTGGATAAAAATGGATGTAGAGTGGATAAAAATGGATGTAGATTGGATAAAATGGATGTAGAGTGGATAAAAATGGATGTAGAGTAGATAAAAATGGATGTAGATTGGATAAAATGGATGTAGATTGGATAAAAATGGATGTAGAGTATATAAATTGGATGTAGAGTGTATAAAATGGATGTAGAGTGGATAAAAATGGATGTCGAGTGGATAAAATGGATGTAGAGTGGATAAAAATGGATGTAGAGTGGATAAAAATGGATGTAGATTGGATAACAATGGATGTAGAGTGGATAAAATGGATGTAGAGTGGATAAAATGGATGTATAGTGGATAAAATGGATGTAGAGTGGATAAAATGGACGTAGAGTGGATAAAAATGGATGTAGAGTGGATAAAATGGATGTAGAGTGTATAAAATGGGTGTAAAGTGGATAAAAATGGATGTAGAGTGGATAAAATGGATGTAGAATGGATAAAAATGGATGTAGAGCGGATAAAAATGGATGTAGAGTGGATACAATGGATGTAGAGTAGATAAAATGGACGTAGAGCGGATAAAATGGATGTAGAGTTGATAAAAATGGATGTAGAGTGGATAAAAATGGATGTAGATTGGATAAAATGGATGTAGAGTGGATAAAATGGTTGTAGAGTGGATAAAATGGATGTCGAGTGGATAAAAATGGATGTAGTGTGGATAAAATGGATGTAGAGCGGATAAAATGGATGTAGAGGGGATAAAATGGATGTAGAGTGGATAAAATGGTTGTAGAGTGGATAAAATGGATGTAGAGTTGATAAAAATGGATGTAGAGTGGATAAAATGGATGTAGAGTGGATAAAATAGATGTAGAGTTGATAAAAATGGATGTAGAGTGGACAAAATAGATTTAGAGTGGATAAAAATTGATGTAGAGTGGATAAAATGAATGTAGAGTGGATAAAAATGGATGTAGAGTGGATAAAAATTGATGTAGAGTGGATAAAATGGATGTAGAGTGGATAAAATGGACGTAGAGTGGATAAAAATGGATGTAGAGTGGATAAAATGGATGTAGAGTGTATAAAATGGGTGTAAAGTGGATAAAAATGGATGTAGAGTGGATAAAATGGATGTAGAATGGATAAAAATGGATGTAGAGTGGATAAAAATGGATGTAGAGTGGATAAAATGGATGTAGAGTGGATAAAATGGTTGTAGAGTGGATAAAATGGATGTAGAGTGGATAAAATGGATGTAAAGTGGATAAAATGGATGTAGAGTTGATAAAATGGATGTAGAGTGGATAAAAATGGATGTAGATTGGATAAAATGGATGTAGATTGGATAAAAATGGATGTAGAGTATATAAATTGGATGTAGAGTATATAAAATGGATGTAGAGTGGATAAAAATGGATGTCGAGTCGATAAAATGGATGTAGAGTGGATAAAATGGATGTAGAGTGGATAAAAATGGATGTAGAGGGGATACAAATGGATGTAGAGTGGATAAAATGGGTGTAAAATGGATAAAAATGGATGTAGAGTGGATAAAAATGGATGTAGAGTGGATAAAATGGATGTAGAGGGGATAAAATGGATGTAGAGTGGATAAAATGGATGTAGAGGGGATAAAATGGATGTAGAGTGGATAAAATGGTTGTAGAGTGGATAAAATGGATGTAGAGTTGATAAAAATGGATGTAGAGTGGATAAAAATGGATGTAGAGTGGATAAAATGGATGTAGATTGGATAAAATGGTTGTAGAGTGGATAAAATGGATGTAGAGTGGATAAAATGGATGTAAAGTGGATAAAATGGATGTAGAGTTGATAAAATGGATGTAGAGTGGATAAAAATGGATGTAGATTGGATAAAATGGATGTAGATTGGATAAAAATGGATGTAGAGTATATAAATTGGATGTAGAGTATATAAAATGGATGTAGAGTGGATAAAAATGGATGTCGAGTCGATAAAATGGATGTAGAGTGGATAAAATGGATGTAGAGTGGATAAAAATGGATGTAGAGGGGATACAAATGGATGTAGAGTGGATAAAATGGGTGTAAAATGGATAAAAATGGATGTAGAGTGGATAAAAATGGATGTAGATTGGATAAAATGGATGTAGATTGGATAAAAATGGATGTAGAGTAGATAAAAATGGATGTAGATTGGATAAAATGGATGTAGATTGGATAAAAATGGATGTAGAGTATATAAATTGGATGTAGAGTATATAAAATGGATGTAGAGTGGATAAAAATGGATGTCGAGTGGATAAAATGGATGTAGAGTGGATAAAAATGGATGTAGAGTGGATAAAAATGGATGTAGATTGGATAACAATGGATGTAGAGTGGATAAAATGGATGTAGAGTGGATAAAATGGATGTATAGTGGATAAAATGGATGTAGAGTGGATAAAATGGACGTAGAGTGGATAAAAATGGATGTAGAGTGGATAAAATGGATGTAGAGTGTATAAAATGGGTGTAAAGTGGATAAAAATGGATGTAGAGTGGATAAAATGGATGTAGAATGGATAAAAATGGATGTAGAGCGGATAAAAATGGATGTAGAGTGGATACAATGGATGTAGAGTAGATAAAATGGACGTAGAGCGGATAAAATGGATGTAGAGTTGATAAAAATGGATGTAGAGTGCATAAAAATGGATGTAGATTGGATAAAATGGATGTAGAGTGGATAAAATGGTTGTAGAGTGGATAAAATGGATGTAGAGTGGATAAAAATGGATGTAGTGTGGATAAAATGGATGTAGAGCGGATAAAATGGATGTAGAGGGGATAAAATGGATGTAGAGTGGATAAAATGGTTGTAGAGTGGATAAAATGGATGTAGAGTTGATAAAAATGGATGTAGAGTGGATAAAATGGATGTAGAGTGGATAAAATAGATGTAGAGTTGATAAAAATGGATGTAGAGTGGACAAAATAGATTTAGAGTGGATAAAAATTGATGTAGAGTGGATAAAATGAATGTAGAGTGGATAAAAATGGATGTAGAGTGGATAAAAATTGATGTAGAGTGGATAAAATGGATGTAGAGTGGATAAAATGGACGTAGAGTGGATAAAAATGGATGTAGAGTGGATAAAATGGATGTAGAGTGTATAAAATGGGTGTAAAGTGGATAAAAATGGATGTAGAGTGGATAAAATGGATGTAGAATGGATAAAAATGGATGTAGAGTGGATAAAAATGGATGTAGAGTGGATAAAATGGATGTAGATTGGATAAAATGGTTGTAGAGTGGATAAAATGGATGTAGAGTGGATAAAATGGATGTAAAGTGGATAAAATGGATGTAGAGTTGATAAAATGGATGTAGAGTGGATAAAAATGGATGTAGATTGGATAAAATGGATGTAGATTGGATAAAAATGGATGTAGAGTATATAAATTGGATGTAGAGTATATAAAATGGATGTAGAGTGGATAAAAATGGATGTCGAGTCGATAAAATGGATGTAGAGTGGATAAAATGGATGTAGAGTGGATAAAAATGGATGTAGAGGGGATACAAATGGATGTAGAGTGGATAAAATGGGTGTAAAATGGATAAAAATGGATGTAGAGTGGATAAAAATGGATGTAGAGTGGATAAAATGGATGTAGAGGGGATAAAATGGATGTAGAGTGGATAAAATGGATGTAGAGGGGATAAAATGGATGTAGAGTGGATAAAATGGTTGTAGAGTGGATAAAATGGATGTAGAGTTGATAAAAATGGATGTAGAGTGGATAAAAATGGATGTAGAGTGGATAAAATGGATGTAGATTGGATAAAATGGTTGTAGAGTGGATAAAATGGATGTAGAGTGGATAAAATGGATGTAAAGTGGATAAAATGGATGTAGAGTTGATAAAATGGATGTAGAGTGGATAAAAATGGATGTAGATTGGATAAAATGGATGTAGATTGGATAAAAATGGATGTAGAGTATATAAATTGGATGTAGAGTATATAAAATGGATGTAGAGTGGATAAAAATGGATGTCGAGTCGATAAAATGGATGTAGAGTGGATAAAATGGATGTAGAGTGGATAAAAATGGATGTAGAGGGGATACAAATGGATGTAGAGTGGATAAAATGGGTGTAAAATGGATAAAAATGGATGTAGAGTGGATAAAAATGGATGTAGATTGGATAAAATGGATGTAGATTGGATAAAAATGGATGTAGAGTATATAAATTGGATGTAGAGTATATAAAATGGATGTAGAGTGGATAAAAATGGATGTCGAGTGGATAAAATGGATGTAGAGTGGATAAAAATGGATATAGAGTGGATAAAAATGGATGTAGATTGGATAACAATGGATGTAGAGTGGATAAAATGGATGTAGAGTGGATAAAATGGATGTATAGTGGATAAAATGGATGTAGAGTGGATAAAAATGGATGTAGAGTGGATAAAAATGGATATAGGGTAGATAAAATGGATGTAGAGTGGATAAAATGGATGTAGAGTGGATAAAAATGGATGTAGAGTGGATAAAATGGATGTAGAGTGGATAAAAATGGATGTAGAGTTGATAAAAATGGATGTAGAGTGGATAAAAATGGATGTAGATTGGATAAAATGGATGTAGAGTGGATAAAAATGGATGTAGATTGGAGAAAATGGATGTAGAGTGGATAAAAATGGATGTAGAGTATATAAATTGGATGTAGAGTATATAAAATGGATGTGGAATGGATAAAAATGGATGTCGAGTGGATAAAATGGATGTAGAGTGGATAAAAATGGATGTAGATTGGATACAATGGATGTAGAGTGGATAAAATGGATGTAGAGTTGATAAAATGGATGTAGAGTGGATAAAAATGGATGTAGATTGGATAAAATGGATGTAGATTGGATAAAAATGGATGTAGAGTATATAAATTGGATGTAGAGTATATAAAATGGATGTAGAGTGGATAAAAATGGATGTCGAGTCGATAAAATGGATGTAGAGTGGATAAAATGGATGTAGAGTGGATAAAAATGGATGTAGAGGGGATACAAATGGATGTAGAGTGGATAAAATGGGTGTAAAATGGATAAAAATGGATGTAGAGTGGATAAAAATGGATGTAGAGTGGATAAAATGGATGTAGAGGGGATAAAATGGATGTAGAGTGGATAAAATGGTTGTAGAGTGGATAAAATGGATGTAGAGTTGATAAAAATGGATGTAGAGTGGATAAAATGGATGTAGAGTGGATAAAATGGATGTAGAGGGGATAAAATGGATGTAGAGTTAATAAAAATGGATGTAGAGTGGATAAAATGGATGTAGAGTGGATAAAAATGGATGTAGAGTTGATAAAAATGGATGTAGAGTGGATAAAAATGGATGTAGATTGGAGAAAATGGATGTAGAGTGGATAAAAATGGATGTAGATTGGAGAAAATGGATGTAGAGTGGATAAAAATGGATGTAGAGTATATAAATTGGATGTAGAGTATATAAAATGGATGTAGAATGGATAAAAATGGATGTCGAGTGGATAAAATGGATGTAGAGTGGATAAAAATGGATGTAGATTGGATTCAATGGATGTAGAGTTAATAAAAATGGATGTAGAGTGGATAAAATGGATGTAGAGTTGATAAAAATGGATGTAGAGTGGATAAAAATGGATGTAAAGTGGATAAAATGGATGTACAGTTAATAAAAATGGATGTAGAGTGGATAAAATGGATGTAGAGTTGATAAAATTGATGTAGAGTGTATAAAATGGATGTAGAGTGGATAAAAATGGATGTAGAGTGGATAAAATGGTTGTAGAGTGGATAAAATGGATGTAAAGTGGATAAAATGGATGTACAGTTAATAAAAATGGATGTAGATTGGATAAAATGGATGTAGATTGGATAAAAATGGATGTAGAGTATATAAATTGGATGTAGAGTATATAAAATGGATGTAGAGTGGATAAAAATGGATGTCGAGTGGATAAAATGGATGTAGAGTGGATAAAAATGGATGTAGAGTGGATAAAAATGGATGTAGATTGGATAAAATGGATGTAGAGTGGATAAAAATGGATGTAGAGTAGATAAAAATGGATGTAGATTGGATAAAATGGATGTAGATTGGATAAAAATGGATGTAGAGTATATAAATTGGATGTAGAGTATATAAAATGGATGTAGAGTGGATAAAAATGGATGTAGATTGGATACAATGGATGTAGAGTTAATAAAAATGGATTTAGAGTGGATAAAATGGATGAAGAGTTGATAAAAATGGATGTAGAGTGGATAAAAATGGATGTAGAGTGGATAAAATGGATGTAGAGTGGATAAAAATGGATGTAGAGTGGATAAATGGATGTAGAGTGGATAAAATGGATGTAGAGTGGATAAAATGGATGTAGAGTGGATAAAATGGATGTAGAGTGGATAAAAATGGATGTAGAGTGGATAAAATGGATGTAGAGTTGATAAAAATGGATGTAGAGTGGATAAAAATGGATGTAGAGTGGATAAAATGGATGTAGAGTGGATAAAAATGGATGTAGATTGGATACAATGGATGTAGAGTTAATAAAAATGGATGTAGAGTGGATAAAATGGATGTAGAGTTGATAAAAATGGATGTAGAGTGGATAAAAATGGATGTAGAGTGGATAAAATGGATGTAGAGTTGATAAAATTGATGTAGAGTGTATAAAATGGATGTAGAGTGGATAAAAATGGATGTAGAGTGGATAAAAATGGATGTAGATTGGATAAAATGGATGTAGATTGGATAAAAATGGATGTAGAGTATATAAATTGGATGTAGAGTATATAAAATGGATGTAGAATGGATAAAAATGGATGTCGAGTGGATAAAATGGATGTAGAGTGGATAAAAATGGATGTAGATTGGATACAATGGATGTAGAGTTAATAAAAATGGATGTAGAGTGGATAAAATGGATGTAGAGTTGATAAAAATGGATGTAGAGTGGATAAAAATGGATGTAGAGTGGATAAAATGGATGTAGAGTGGATAAAAATGGATGTAGAGTGGATAAAATGGATGTAGAGGGGATAAAATGGATGTAGAGTGGATAAAATGGTTGTAGAGTGGATAAAATGGATGTAGAGTTGATAAAAATGGATGTAGAGTGGATAAAATGGATGTAGATTGGATAAAATGGATGTAGAGGGGATAAAATGGATATAGAGTGGATAAAATGGTTGTAGAGTGGATAAAATGGATGTCGAGTGGATAAAAATGGATGTAGTGTGGATAAAATGGATGTAGAGTGGATAAAATGGATGTAGAGGGGATAAAATGGATGTAGAGTGGATAAAAATGGATGTAGAGTGGATAAAAATGGATGTAGAGTGGATAAAATGGATGTAGATTGGATAAAATGGTTGTAGAGTGGATAAAATGGATGTAGAGTGGATAAAATGGATGTAGAGTTGATAAAAATGGATGTAGAGTGGATAAAAATGGATGTAGAGTGGATAAAATGGATGTAGAGCGGATAAAAATGGATGTAGTTTGGATAAAATGAATGTAGAGTGGATAAAATGGATGTAGAGTTGATAAAAATGGATGTAGAGTGGACAAAATAGATTTAGAGTGGATAAAAATTGATGTAGAGTGGATAGAATGAATGTAGAGTGGATAAAAATGGATGTAGAGTGGATAAAATGGATGTAGAGGGGATAAAATGGATGTAGAGTGGATAAAATGGTTGTAGAGTGGATAAAATGGATGTAGAGTTGATAAAAATGGATGTAGAGTGGATAAGATGGATGTAGAGTGGATAAAATAGATGTAGAGTTGATAAAAATGGATGTAGAGTGGACAAAATAGATTTAGAGTGGATAAAAATTGATGTAGAGTGGATAAAATGAATGTAGAGTGGATAAAAATGGATGTAGAGTGGATAAAAATTGATGTAGAGTGGATAAAATGGATGTAGAGTGGATAAAATGGACGTAGAGTGGATAAAAATGGATGTAGAGTGGATAAAATGGATGTAGATTGTATAAAATGGGTGTAAAGTGGATAAAAATGGATGTAGAGTGGATAAAATGGATGTAGAATGGATAAAAATGGATGTAGAGCGGATAAAAATGGATGTAGAGTGGATACAATGGATGTAGAGTAGATAAAATGGACGTAGAGCGGATAAAATGGATGTAGAGTTGATAAAAATGGATGTAGAGTGCATAAAAATGGATGTAGATTGGATAAAATGGATGTAGAGTGGATAAAATGGTTGTAGAGTGGATAAAATGGATGTCGAGTGGATAAAAATGGATGTAGTGTGGATAAAATGGATGTAGAGTGGATAAAATGGATGTAGAGGGGATAAAATGGATGTAGAGTGGATAAAATGGTTGTAGAGTGGATAAAATGGATGTAGAGTTGATAAAAATGGATGTAGAGTGGATAAAATGGATGTAGAGTGGATAAAATAGATGTAGAGTTGATAAAAATGGATGTAGAGTGGACAAAATAGATTTAGAGTGGATAAAAATTGATGTAGAGTGGATAAAATGAATGTAGAGTGGATAAAAATGGATGTAGAGTGGATAAAAATTGATGTAGAGTGGATAAAATGGATGTAGAGTGGATAAAATAGACGTAGAGTGGATAAAAATGGATGTAGAGTGGATAAAATGGATGTAGAGTGTATAAAATGGGTGTAAAGTGGATAAAAATGGATGTAGAGTGGATAAAATGGATGTAGAATGGATAAAAATGGATGTAGAGCAGATAAAAATGGATGTAGAGTGGATAAAATGGGTGTAAAATGGATAAAAATGGATGTAGAGTGGATAAAAATAGATGTAGAGTGGATAAAATGGATGTAGAGGGGATAAAATGGATGTAGAGTGGATAAAATGGTTGTAGAGTGGATAAAATGGATGTAGAGTTGATAAAAATGGATGTAGAGTGGATAAAAATGGATGTAGAGTGGATAAAATGGATGTAGATTGGATAAAATGGATGTAGAGTGGATAAAATGGATGTAGAGTGGATAAAATGGATGTAGAGTTGATAAAATGGATGTAGAGTGGATAAAAATGGATGTAGATTGGATAAAATGGATGTAGATTGGATAAAAATGGATGTAGAGTATATAAATTGGATGTAGAGTATATAAAATGGATGTAGAGTGGATAAAAATGGATGTCGAGTCGATAAAATGGATGTAGAGTGGATAAAATGGATGTAGAGTGGATAAAATGGGTGTAAAATGGATAAAAATGGATGTAGAGTGGATAAAAATGGATGTAGAGTGGATAAAATGGATGTAGAGGGGATAAAATGGATGTAGAGTGGATAAAATGGTTGTAGAGTGGATAAAATGGATGTAGAGTTGATAAAAATGGATGTAGAGTGGATAAAATGGATGTAGAGTGGATAAAATGGATGTAGAGGGGATAAAATGGATGTAGAGTTAATAAAAATGGATGTAGAGTGGATAAAATGGATGTAGAGTGGATAAAAATGGATGTAGAGTTGATAAAAATGGATGTAGAGTGGATAAAAATGGATGTAGATTGGAGAAAATGGATGTAGAGTGGATAAAAATGGATGTAGATTGGAGAAAATGGATGTAGATTGGATAAAAATGGATGTAGAGTATATAAATTGGATGTAGAGTATATAAAATGGATGTAGAATGGATAAAAATGGATGTCGAGTGGATAAAATGGATGTAGAGTGGATAAAAATGGATGTAGATTGGATACAATGGATGTAGAGTAAATAAAAATGGATGTAGAGTGGATAAAATGGATGTAGAGTTGATAAAAATGGATGTAGAGTGGATAAAAATGGATGTAGAGTGGATAAAATGGATGTAGAGTTGATAAAAATGGATGTAGAGTGGATAAAAATGGATGTAGAGTGGATAAAATGGATGTAGAGTGGATAAAAATGGATGTAGAGTGGATAAAATGGATGTAGAGTGGATAAAATGGATGTAGAGTGGATAAAATGGATGTAGAGTGGATAAAATGGATGTAGAGTGGATAAAAATGGATGTAGAGTGGATAAAATGGATGTAGAGTTGATAAAAATGGATGTAGAGTGGATAAAAATGGATGTAGAGTGGATAAAATGGATGTAGAGTTGATAAAATGGATGTAAAGTGGATAAAATGGATGTACAGTTCATAAAAATGGATGTAGAGTGGATAAAATGGATGTAGAGTTGATAAAATTGATGTAGAGTGTATAAAATGGATGTAGAGTGGATAAAAATGGATGTAGAGTGGATAAAAATGGATGTAGATTGGATAAAATGGATGTAGATTGGATAAAAATGGATGTAGAGTATATAAATTGGATGTAGAGTATATAAAATGGATGTAGAGTGGATAAAAATGGATGTCGAGTGGATAAAATGGATGTAGAGTGGATAAAAATGGATGTAGAGTGGATAAAAATGGATGTAGATTGGATAAAATGGATGTAGAGTGGATAAAAATGGATGTAGAGTGGATAAAAATGGATGTAGATTGGATAAAATGGATGTAGATTGGATAAAAATGGATGTAGAGTATATAAATTGGATGTAGAGTATATAAAATGGATGTAGAGTGGATAAAAATGGATGTCGAGTGGATAAAATGGATGTAGAGTGGATAAAAATGGATATAGAGTAGATAAAAATGGATGTAGATTGGATAACAATGGATGTAGAGTGGATAAAATGGATGTAGAGTGGATAAAATGGATGTATAGTGGATAAAATGGATGTAGAGTGGATAAAAATGGATGTAGAGTGGATAAAAATGGATATAGGGTAGATAAAATGGATGTAGAGTGGATAAAATGGATGTAGAGTGGATAAAAATGGATGTAGAGTGGATAAAATGGATGTAGAGTGGATAAAAATGGATGTAGAGTTGATAAAAATGGATGTAGAGTGGATAAAAATGGATGTAGATTGGATAAAATGGATGTAGAGTGGATAAAAATGGATGTAGATTGGAGAAAATGGATGTAGAGTGGATAAAAATGGATGTAGAGTATATAAATTGGATGTAGAGTATATAAAATGGATGTAGAATGGATAAAAATGGATGTCGAGTGGATAAAATGGATGTAGAGTGGATAAAAATGGATGTAGATTGGATACAATGGATGTAGAGTGGATAAAATGGATGTAGAGTTGATAAAATGGATGTAGAGTGGATAAAAATGGATGTAGATTGGATAAAATGGATGTAGATTGGATAAAAATGGATGTAGAGTATATAAATTGGATGTAGAGTATATAAAATGGATGTAGAGTGGATAAAAATGGATGTCGAGTCGATAAAATGGATGTAGAGTGGATAAAATGGATGTAGAGTGGATAAAAATGGATGTAGAGTGGATAAAAATGGATGTAGAGTGGATAAAATGGGTGTAAAATGGATAAAAATGGATGTAGAGTGGATAAAAATGGATGTAGAGTGGATAAAATGGATGTAGAGGGGATAAAATGGATGTAGAGTGGATAAAATGGTTGTAGAGTGGATAAAATGGATGTAGAGTTGATAAAAATGGATGTAGAGTGGATAAAATGGATGTAGAGTGGATAAAATGGATGTAGAATGGATAAAATGGATGTAGAGTTAATAAAAATGGATGTAGAGTGGATAAAATGGATGTAGAGTGGATAAAAATGGATGTAGAGTTGATAAAAATGGATGTAGAGTGGATAAAAATGGATGTAGATTGGAGAAAATGGATGTAGAGTGGATAAAAATGGATGTAGATTGGAGAAAATGGATGTAGAGTGGATAAAAATGGATGTAGAGTATATAAATTGGATGTAGAGTATATAAAATGGATGTAGAATGGATAAAAATGGATGTCGAGTGGATAAAATGGATGTAGAGTGGATAAAAATGGATGTAGATTGGATAAAATGGATGTAGAGTTAATAAAAATGGATGTAGAGTGGATAAAATGGATGTAGAGTTGATAAAAATGGATGTAGAGTGGATAAAAATGGATGTAGAGTGGATAAAATGGATGTAGAGTGGATAAAATGGATGTAGAGTGGATAAAAATGGATGTAGAGTGGATAAAATGGATGTAGAGTTGATAAAAATGGATGTAGAGTGGATAAAAATGGATGTAGAGTGGATAAAATGGATGTAGAGTTGATAAAATGGATGTAAAGTGGATAAAATGGATGTACAGTTAATAAAAATGGATGTAGAGTGGATAAAATGGATGTAGAGTTGATAAAATTGATGTAGAGTGTATAAAATGGATGTAAAGTGGATAAAAATGGATGTAGAGTGGATAAAAATGGATGTAGATTGGATAAAATGGATGTAGATTGGATAAAAATGGATGTAGAGTATATAAATTGGATGTAGAGTATATAAAATGGATGTAGAGTGGATAAAAATGGATGTCGAGTGGATAAAATGGATGTAGAGTGGATAAAAATGGATGTAGAGTGGATAAAAATGGATGTAGATTGGATAACAATGGATGTAGAGTGGATAAAATGGATGTAGAGTGGATAAAATGGATGTATAGTGGATAAAATGGATGTAGAGTGGATAAAAATGGATGTAGAGTGGATAAAAATGGATATAGGGTAGATAAAATGGATGTAGAGTGGATAAAATGGATGTAGAGTGGATAAAAATGGATGTAGAGTGGATAAAAAAGGATGTAGAGTGGATAAAATGGATGTAGAGTGGATAAAACGGATGTAGAGTGGATAAAATTGATGTAGAGTGGGTAAAATTGATGTCGAGTGGATAAAAATGGATGTAGTGTGGATAAAATGGATGTAGAGTGGATAAAATGGATGTAGAGGGGATAAAATGGATGTAGAGTGGATAAAATGGTTGTAGAGTGGATAAAATGGATGTAGAGTTGATAAAAATGGATGTAGAGTGGATAAAAATGGATGAAGAGTGGATAAAATGGATGTAGAGTTGATAAAATGGATGTAAAGTGGATAAAATGGATGTACAGTTAATAAAAATGGATGTAGAGTGGATAAAATGGATGTAGAGTTGATAAAATTGATGTAGAGTGTATAAAATGGATGTAGAGTGGATAAAAATGGATGTAGAGTGGATAAAAATGGATGTAGATTGGATAAAATGGATGTAGATTGGATAAAAATGGATGTAGAGTATATAAATTGGATGTAGAGTATATAAAATGGATGTAGAGTGGATAAAAATGGATGTCGAGTGGATAAAATGGATGTAGAGTGGATAAAAATGGATGTAGAGTGGATAAAAATGGGTGTAGAGTGGATAAAAATGGATGTAGAGTTGATAAAATTGATGTAGAGTGTATAAAATGGATGTAAAGTGGATAAAAATGGATGTAGAGTGGATAAAAATGGATGTAGATTGGATAAAATGGATGTAGATTGGATAAAAATGGATGTAGAGTATATAAATTTGATGTAGAGTATATAAAATGGATGTAGAGTGGATAAAAATGGATGTCGAGTGGATAAAATGGATGTAGAGTGGATAAAAATGGATGTAGAGTGGATAAAAATGGATGTAGATTGGATAACAATGGATGTAGAGTGGATAAAATGGATGTAGAGTGGATAAAATGGATGTATAGTGGATAAAATGGATGTAGAGTGGATAAAAATGGATGTAGAGTGGATAAAAATGGATATAGGGTAGATAAAATGGATGTAGAGTGGATAAAAATGGATGTAGAGTGGATAAAAATGGATATAGGGTAGATAAAATGGATGTAGAGTGGATAAAATGGATGTAGAGTGGATAAAAATGGATGTAGAGTGGATAAAAAAGGATGTAGAGTGGATAAAATGGATGTAGAGTGGATAAAACGGATGTAGAGTGGATAAAATTGATGTAGAGTGGGTAAAATTGATGTCGAGTGGATAAAAATGGATGTAGTGTGGATAAAATGGATGTAGAGTGGATAAAATGGATGTAGAGGGGATAAAATGGATGTAGAGTGGATAAAATGGTTGTAGAGTGGATAAAATGGATGTAGAGTTGATAAAAATGGATGTAGAGTGGATAAAATGGATGTAGAGTGGATAAAATAGATGTAGAGTTGATAAAAATGGATGTAGAGTGGACAAAATAGATTTAGAGTGGATAAAAATTGATGTAGAGTGGATAAAATGGATGTAGAGTGGATAAAATGGATGTAGAGTGGATAAAATTGATGTAGAGTTGATAAAATGGATGTAAAGTGGATAAAATGGATGTAGAGTTAATAAAATTGGATGTAGAGTGGATAAATTGGATGTAGAGTTAATAAAAATGGATGTAGAGTGGATATAATGGATGTAGAGAGGATAAAATGGATGTGGAGTGGATAACAATGGATGTAGAGTGGATAAAATGGATGTAGAGTTGATAAAAATGGATGTAGAGTGGATACAATGGATGTAGAGTAGATAAAATGGACGCAGAGCGGATAAAATGGATGTAGAGTTGATAAAAATGGATGTAGAGTGCATAAAAATGGATGTTGAGTGGATAAAATGGATGTAGAGTGGATAAAATGGATGTAGAGTGGATAAAATGGATGTAGAGTGGATAAAATTGATGTAGAGTTGATAAAATGGATGTAAAGTGGATAAAATGGATGTAGAGTTAATAAAATTGGATGTAGAGTGGATAAATTGGATGTAGAGTGGATAAAATGGATGTAGAGTGGATAAAAATGGATGTAGAGGGGATAAAATGGATGTAGAGTGGATAAAATGGATGTAGAGTGGATAAAAATGGATGTAGAGGGGATACAAATGGATGTAGAGTGGATAAAATGGGTGTAAAATGGATAAAAATGGATGTAGAGTGGATAAAAATGGATGTAGAGTGGATAAAATGGATGTAGAGTGGATAAAATGGATGTAGAGTGGATAAAATGGTTGTAGAGTGGATAAAATGGATGTAGAGTTGATAAAAATGGATGTAGAGTGGATAAAATGGATGTAGAGTGGATAAAATGGATGTAGAATGGATAAAATGGATGTAGAGTTAATAAAAATGGATGTAGAGTGGATAAAATGGATGTAGAGTGGATAAAAATGGATGTAGAGTTGATAAAAATGGATGTAGAGTGGATAAAAATGGATGTAGATTGGAGAAAATGGATGTAGAGTGGATAAAAATGGATGTAGATTGGATAAAATGGATGTAGAGTGGATAAAAATGGATGTAGAGTATATAAATTGGATGTAGAGTATATAAAATGGATGTAGAATGGATAAAAATGGATGTCGAGTGGATAAAATGGATGTAGAGTGGATAAAAATGGATGTAGATTGGATTCAATGGATGTAGAGTTAATAAAAATGGATGTAGAGTGGATAAAATGGATGTAGAGTTGATAAAAATGGATGTAGAGTGGATAAAAATGGATGTAGAGTGGATAAAATGGATGTAGAGTGGATAAAATGGATGTAGAGTGGATAAAAATGGATGTAGAGTGGATAAAATGGATGTAGAGTTGATAAAAATGGATGTAGAGTGGATAAAAATGGATGTAGAGTGGATAAAATGGATGTAGAGTTGATAAAATGGATGTAAAGTGGATAAAATGGATGTACAGTTAATAAAAATGGATGTAGAGTGGATAAAATGGATGTAGAGTTGATAAAATTGATGTAGAGTGTATAAAATGGATGTAAAGTGGATAAAAATGGATGTAGAGTGGATAAAAATGGATGTAGATTGGATAAAATGGATGTAGATTGGATAAAAATGGATGTAGAGTGTATAAATTGGATGTAGAGTATATAAAATGGATGTAGAGTGGATAAAAATGGATGTCGAGTGGATAAAATGGATGTAGAGTGGATAAAAATGGATGTAGAGTGGATAAAAATGGATGTAGATTGGATAAAATGGATGTAGAGTGGATAAAAATGGATGTAGAGTAGATAAAAATGGATGTAGATTGGATAAAATGGATGTAGATTGGATAAAAATGGATGTAGAGTATATAAATTGGATGTAGAGTATATAAAATGGATGTAGAGTGGATAAAAATGGATGTCGAGTGGATAAAATGGATGTAGAGTGGATAAAAATGGATGTAGAGTGGATAAAAATGGATGTAGATTGGATAACAATGGATGTAGAGTGGATAAAATGGATGTAGAGTGGATAAAATGGATGTATAGTGGATAAAATGGATGTAGAGTGGATAAAAATGGATGTAGAGTGGATAAAAATGGATATAGGGTAGATAAAATGGATGTAGAGTGGATAAAATGGATGTAGAGTGGATAAAAATGGATGTAGAGTGGATAAAAAAGGATGTAGAGTGGATAAAATGGATGTAGAGTGGATAAAACGGATGTAGAGTGGATAAAATTGATGTAGAGTGGGTAAAATTGATGTCGAGTGGATAAAAATGGATGTAGTGTGGATAAAATGGATGTAGAGTGGATAAAATGGATGTAGAGGGGATAAAATGGATGTAGAGTGGATAAAATGGATGTAGAGTGGATAAAATGGATGTAGAGTTGATAAAAATGGATGTAGAGTGGATAAAAATGGATGAAGAGTGGATAAAATGGATGTAGAGTTGATAAAATGGATGTAAAGTGGATAAAATGGATGTACAGTTAATAAAAATGGATGTAGAGTGGATAAAATGGATGTAGAGTTGATAAAATTGATGTAGAGTGTATAAAATGGATGTAGAGTGGATAAAAATGGATGTAGAGTGGATAAAAATGGATGTAGATTGGATAAAATGGATGTAGATTGGATAAAAATGGATGTAGAGTATATAAATTGGATGTAGAGTATATAAAATGGATGTAGAGTGGATAAAAATGGATGTCGAGTGGATAAAATGGATGTAGAGTGGATAAAAATGGATGTAGAGTGGATAAAAATGGGTGTAGAGTGGATAAAAATGGATGTAGAGTTGATAAAATTGATGTAGAGTGTATAAAATGGATGTAAAGTGGATAAAAATGGATGTAGAGTGGATAAAAATGGATGTAGATTGGATAAAATGGATGTAGATTGGATAAAAATGGATGTAGAGTATATAAATTGGATGTAGAGTATATAAAATGGATGTAGAGTGGATAAAAATGGATGTCGAGTGGATAAAATGGATGTAGAGTGGATAAAAATGGATGTAGAGTGGATAAAAATGGATGTAGATTGGATAACAATGGATGTAGAGTGGATAAAATGGATGTAGAGTGGATAAAATGGATGTATAGTGGATAAAATGGATGTAGAGTGGATAAAAATGGATGTAGAGTGGATAAAAATGGATATAGGGTAGATAAAATGGATGTAGAGTGGATAAAAATGGATGTAGAGTGGATAAAAATGGATATAGGGTAGATAAAATGGATGTAGAGTGGATAAAATGGATGTAGAGTGGATAAAAATGGATGTAGAGTGGATAAAAAAGGATGTAGAGTGGATAAAATGGATGTAGAGTGGATAAAACGGATGTAGAGTGGATAAAATTGATGTAGAGTGGGTAAAATTGATGTCGAGTGGATAAAAATGGATGTAGTGTGGATAAAATGGATGTAGAGTGGATAAAATGGATGTAGAGGGGATAAAATGGATGTAGAGTGGATAAAATGGTTGTAGAGTGGATAAAATGGATGTAGAGTTGATAAAAATGGATGTAGAGTGGATAAAATGGATGTAGAGTGGATAAAATAGATGTAGAGTTGATAAAAATGGATGTAGAGTGGACAAAATAGATTTAGAGTGGATAAAAATTGATGTAGAGTGGATAAAATGAATGTAGAGTGGATAAAATGGATGTAGAGTGGATAAAATGGATGTAGAGTTGATAAAATGGATGTAAAGTGGATAAAATGGATGTAGAGTTAATAAAATTGGATGTAGAGTGGATAAATTGGATGTAGAGTTAATAAAAATGGATGTAGAGTGGATATAATGGATGTAGAGAGGATAAAATGGATGTGGAGTGGATAACAATGGATGTAGAGTGGATAAAATGGATGTAGAGTTGATAAAAATGGATGTAGAGTGGATACAATGGATGTAGAGTAGATAAAATGGACGCAGAGCGGATAAAATGGATGTAGAGTTGATAAAAATGGATGTAGAGTGCATAAAAATGGATGTTGAGTGGATAAAATGGATGTAGAGTGGATAAAATGGATGTAGAGTGAATAAAATGGATGTAGAGTGGATAAAATTGATGTAGAGTTGATAAAATGGATGTAAAGTGGATAAAATGGATGTAGAGTTAATAAAATTGGATGTAGAGTGGATAAATTGGATGTAGAGTGGATAAAATGGATGTAGAGTGGATAAAAATGGATGTAGAGGGGATAAAATGGATGTAGAGTGGATAAAATGGTTGTAGAGTGGATAAAATGGATGTAGAGTTGATAAAAATGGATGTAGAGTGGATAAAATGGATGTAGAGTGGATAAAATGGACGTAGAGTGGATAAAAATGGATGTAGAGTGGATAAAATGGATGTAGAGTGTATAAAATGGGTGTAAAGTGGATAAAAATGGATGTAGAGTGGATAAAATGGATGTAGAATGGATAAAAATGGATGTAGAGCGGATAAAAATGGATGTAGAGTGGATAAAATGGGTGTAAAATGGATAAAAATGGATGTAGAGTGGATAAAAATAGATGTAGAGTGGATAAAATGGATAAAGAGGGGATAAAATGGATGTAGAGTGGATAAAATGGTTGTAGAGTGGATAAAATGGATGTAGAGTTGATAAAAATGGATGTAGAGTGGATAAAAATGGATGTAGAGTGGATAAAATGGATGTAGATTGGATAAAATGGTTGTAGAGTGGATAAAATGGATGTAGAGTGGATAAAATGGATGTAGAGTTGATAAAAATTGATGTAGAGTTGATAAAATGGATGTAGAGTGGATAAAATGGATGTAGAGTGGATAAAAATGGATGTAGAGCGGATACAAATGGATGTAGAGTGGATAAAATGGGTGTAAAATGGATAAAAATGGATGTAGAGTGGATAAAAATGGATGTAGAGTGGATAAAATGGATGTAGAGGGGATAAAATGGATGTAGAGTGGATAAAATGGTTGTAGAGTGGATAAAATGGATGTAGAGTTGATAAAAATGGATGTAGAGTGGATAAAATGGATGTAGAGTGGATAAAATGGATGTAGAGGGGATAAAATGGATGTAGAGTGGATAAAATGGTTGTAGAGTGGATAAAATGGATGTAGAGTTGATAAAAATGGATGTAGAGTGGATAAAATGGATGTAGAGTGGATAAAATAGATGTAGAGTTGATAAAAATGGATGTAGAGAGGATAAAAATTGATGTAGAGTGGATAAAATGGATGTAGAGTGGATAAAATGGACGTAGAGTGGATAAAAATGGATGTAGAGTGGATAAAATGGGTGTAAAATGGATAAAAATGGATGTAGAGTGGATAAAAATAGATGTAGAGTGGATAAAATGGATGTAGAGGGGATAAAATGGATGTAGAGTGGATAAAATGGTTGTAGAGTGGATAAAATGGTTGTAGAGTTGATAAAAATGGATGTAGAGTGGATAAAAATGGATGTAGAGTGGATAAAATGGATGTAGATTGGATAAAATGGTTGTAGAGTGGATAAAATGGATGTAGAGTGGATAAAATGGATGTAGAGTTGATAAAAATTGATGTAGAGTCGATAAAATGGATGTAGAGTGGATAAAATGGATGTAGAGTGGATAAAAATGGATGTAGAGCGGATACAAATGGATGTAGAGTGGATAAAATGGGTGTAAAATGGATAAAAATGGATGTAGAGTGGATAAAAATGGATTTAGAGTGGATAAAATGGATGTAGAGGGGATAAAATGGATGTAGAGTGGATAAAATGGTTGTAGAGTGGATAAAATGGATGTAGAGTTGATAAAAATGGATGTAGAGTGGATAAAATGGATGTAGAGTGGATAAAATGGATGTAGAGGGGATAAAATGGATGTAGAGTGGATAAAATGGTTGTAGAGTGGATAAAATGGATGTCGAGTGGATAAAAATGGATGTAGTGTGGATAAAATGGATGTAGAGTGGATAAAATGGATGTAGAGGGGATAAAATGGATGTAGAGTGGATAAAATGGTTGTAGAGTGGATAAAATGGATGTAGAGTTGATAAAAATGGATGTAGAGTGGATAAAATGGTTGTAGAGTTGATAAAAATTGATGTAGAGTCGATAAAATGGATGTAGAGTGGATAAAATGGATGTAGAGTGGATAAAAATGGATGTAGAGCGGATACAAATGGATGTAGAGTGGATAAAATGGGTGTAAAATGGATAAAAAGGATGTAGAGTGGATAAAAATGGATTTAGAGTGGATAAAATGGATGTAGAGGGGATAAAATGGATGTAGAGTGGATAAAATGAATGTAGAGTGGATAAAATGGATGTAGAGTGGATAAAATTGATGTAGAGTTGATAAAATGGATGTAAAGTGGATAAAATGGATGTAGAGTTAATAAAATTGGATGTAGAGTGGATAAATTGGATGTAGAGTGGATAAAATGGATGTAGAGTGGATAAAAATGGATGTAGAGTGGATAAAAATGGATGTAGAGAGGATAAAATGGACGTAGAGCGGATAAAATGGATGTAGAGTTGATAAAAATGGATGTAGAGTGCATAAAAATGGATGTTGAGTGGATAAAATGGATGTAGAGTGGATAAAATGGATGTAGAGTGAATAAAATGGATGTAGAGTGGATAAAATTGATGTAGAGTTGATAAAATGGATTTAGAGGGGATAAAATGGATGTAGAGTGGATAAAATGGTTGTAGAGTGGATAAAATGGATGTAGAGTTGATAAAAATGGATGTAGAGTGGATAAAATGGATGTAGAGTGGATAAAATGGATGTAGAGGGGATAAAATGGATGTAGAGTGGATAAAATGGTTGTAGAGTGGATAAAATGGATGTAGAGTGGATAAAATGGGTGTAAAATGGATAAAAATGGATGTAGAGTGGATAAAAATAGATGTAGAGTGGATAAAATGGATGTAGAGGGGATAAAATGGATGTAGAGTGGATAAAATGGTTGTAGAGTGGATAAAATGGTTGTAGAGTGGATAAAATGGATGTAGAGTCGATAAAATGGATGTAGAGTGGATAAAATGGATGTAGAGTGGATAAAAATGGATGTAGAGCGGATACAAATGGATGTAGAGTGGATAAAATGGGTGTAAAATGGATAAAAATGGATGTAGAGTGGATAAAAATGGATGTAGAGTGGATAAAATGGATGTAGAGGGGATAAAATGGATGTAGAGTGGATAAAATGGTTGTAGAGTGGATAAAATGGATGTAGAGTTGATAAAAATGGATGTAGAGTGGATAAAATGGATGTAGAGTGGATAAAATGGATGTAGAGGGGATAAAATGGATGTAGAGTGGATAAAATGGTTGTAGAGTGGATAAAATGGATGTCGAGTGGATAAAAATGGATGTAGTGTGGATAAAATGGATGTAGAGTGGATAAAATGGATGTAGAGGGGATAAAATGGATGTAGAGTGGATAAAATGGTTGTAGAGTGGATAAAATGGATGTAGAGTTGGTAAAAATAGATGTAGAGTGGATAAAATGGATGTAGAGTGGATAAAATAGATGTAGAGTTGATAAAAATGGATGTAGAGTGGACAAAATAGATTTAGAGTGGATAAAAATTGATGTAGAGTGGATAAAATGAATGTAGAGTGGATAAAATGGATGTAGAGTGGATAAAATTGATGTAGAGTTGATAAAATGGATGTAAAGTGGATAAAATGAATGTAGAGTTAATAAAATTGGATGTAGAGTGGATAAAATGGATGTAGAGTGGATAAAATAGATGTAGAGTTGATAAAAATGGATGTAGAGTGGACAAAATAGATTTAGAGTGGATAAAAATTGATGTAGAGTGGATAAAATGAATGTAGAGTGGATAAAAATGGATGTAGAGTGGATAAAAATTGATGTAGAGTGGATAAAATGGATGTAGAGTGGATAAAATGGACGTAGAGTGGATAAAAATGGATGTAGAGTGGATAAAATGTATGTAGAGTGTATAAAATGGGTGTAAAGTGGATAAAAATGGATGTAGAGTGGATAAAATGGATGTAGAATGGATAAAAATGGATGTAGAGCGGATAAAAATGGATGTAGAGTGGATAAAATGGGTGTAAAATGGATAAAATGGATGTAGAGGGGATAAAATGGATGTAGAGTGGATAAAATGGTTGTAGAGTGGATAAAATGGATGTAGAGTTGATAAAAATGGATGTAGAGTGGATAAAAATGGATGTAGAGTGGATCAAATGGATGTAGATTGGATAAAATGGTTGTAGAGTGGATAAAATGGATGTAGAGTGGATAAAATGGATGTAGAGTTGATAAAAATTGATGTAGAGTCGATAAAATGGATGTAGAGTGGATAAAATGGATGTAGAGTGGATAAAAATGGATGTAGAGCGGATACAAATGGATGTAGAGTGGACAAAATAGATTTAGAGTGGATAAAATCAATGTAGAGTGGATAAAAATGGATGTAGATTGGATAAAAATGGATGTGGAGTGGATAAAATGGATGTAGAGTGGATAAAATGGACGTAGAGTGGATAAAAATGGATGTAGAGTGGATAAAATGGATGTAGAGTGTATAAAATGGGTGTAGAGTGGATAAAAATGGATGTAGAGCGGATAAAAATGGATGTAGAGTGGATAAAATGGGTGTAAAATGGATAAAAATGGATGTAGAGTGGATAAAATGGGTGTAAAATGGATAAAAATGGATGTAGAGTGGATGAAATGGATGTAGAGTGGATAAAATGGGTGTAAAGTGGATAAAAATGGATGTAGAGTGGATAAAATGGATGTAGAATGGATAAAAATGGATGTAGAGTGGATAAAATGGATGTAGAGGCGATAAAATGGATGTAGAGTGGATAAAAATGGATGTAGAGTGGATAAAATGGATGTAGAGTGGATAAAAATGGATGTAGAGTGAATATAATGGATGTAGAGAGGATAAAATGGATGTGGAGTGGATAACAATGGATGTAGAGTGGATAAAATGGATGTAGAGTGGATAAAATGGATGTAGAGTTGATAAAAATGGATGTAGAATGGATAAAACGGATGTAGAGTGGATAAAAATGGATGTAGAGTGGATACAATGGATGTAGAGTGGATAAAAATGGATATAGAGTGGATAAAATGGATGTAGAGTGGATAAAAATGGATGTAGAGTGGATAAAATGGATGTAGAGTGGATAAAATGGATGTAGAGTGGATAAAATGGATGTAGAGTGGATAAAATGGATGTAGAGTGTATAAAATGGATGTAGAGTGAATAAAATGGATGTAGAGTGGATAAAATGGATGTAGAGTGGATAAAATGGATGAATAGTGGATAAAATGGTTGTAGAGTGGATAAAATGGATGTAGAGTGGATAAAAATGGATGTAGAGTGGATAAAATGGATGTAGAGTGGATAAAATGGATGTAGAGTGGATAAAATGGATGTAGAGTGGATAAAATGGATGTAGAGTTGATAAAAATGGATGTAGAATGGATAAAACGGATGTAGAGTGGATAAAAATGGATGTAGAGTGGATACAATGGATGTAGAGTGGATAAAAATGGATATAGAGTGGATAAAATGGATGTAGAGTGGATAAAAATGGATGTAGAGTGGATAAAATGGATGTAGAGTGGATAAAATGGATGTAGAGTGGATAAAATGGATGTAGAGTGGATAAAATGGATGTAGAGTGTATAAAATGGATGTAGAGTGAATAAAATGGATGTAGAGTGGATAAAATGGATGTAGAGTGGATAAAATGGATGAATAGTGGATAAAATGGTTGTAGAATGGATAAAAATGGATGTAGAGCGGATACAAATGGATGTAGAGTGGATAAAATGGGTGTAAAATGGATAAAAATGGATGTAGAGTGGATAAAAATGGATGTAGAGTGGATAAAATGGATGTAGAGGGGATAAAATGGATGTAGAGTGGATAAAATGGTTGTAGAGTGGATAAAATGGATGTTGAGTTGATAAAAATGGATGTAGAGTGGATAAAAATGGATGTAGAGTGGATAAAATGGATGTAGAGCGGATAAAAATGGATGTAGTTTGGATAAAATGAATGTAGAGTGGATAAAATGGATGTAGAGTTGATAAAAATGGATGTAGAGTGGACAAAATAGATTTAGAGTGGATAAAAATTGATGTAGAGTGGATAAAATGAATGTAGAGTGGATAAAAATGGATGTAGATTGGATAAAAATGGATGTGGAGTGGATAAAATGGATGTAGAGTGGATAAAATGGACGTAGAGTGGATAAAAATGGATGTAGAGTGGATAAAAATGGATGTAGAGTGGATAAAATGGATGTAGAGTGTATAAAATGGGTGTAAAGTGGATAAAAATGGATGTAGAGTGGATAAAATGGATGTAGAATGGATAAAAATGGATGTAGAGCGGATAAAAATGGATGTAGAGTGGATAAAATGGGTGTAAAATGGATAAAAATGGATGTAGAGTGGATAAAAATAGATGTAGAGTGGATAAAATGGATGTAGAGGGGATAAAATGGATGTAGAGTGGATAAAATGGTTGTAGAGTGGATAAAATGGATGTAGAGTTGATAAAAATGGATGTAGAGTGGATAAAAATGGATGTAGAGTGGATAAAATGGATGTAGATTGGATAAAATGGTTGTAGAGTGGATAAAATGGATGTAGAGTGGATAAAATGGATGTAGAGTTGATAAAAATTGATGTAGAGTCGATAAAATGGATGTAGAGTGGATAAAATGGATGTAGAGTGGATAAAAATGGATGTAGAGCGGATACAAATGGATGTAGAGTGGATAAAATGGGTGTAAAATGGATAAAAATGGATGTAGAGTGGATAAAAATGGATGTAGAGTGGATAAAATGGATGTAGAGGGGATAAAATGGATGTAGAGTGGATAAAATGGTTGTAGAGTGGATAAAATGGATGTAGAGTTGATAAAAATGGATGTAGAGTGGATAAAATGGATGTAGAGTGGATAAAATGGATGTAGAGGGGATAAAATGGATGTAGAGTGGATAAAATGGTTGTAGAGTGGATAAAATGGATGTAGAGTTGATAAAAATGGATGTAGAGTGGATAAAATGGATGTAGAGTGGATAAAATAGATGTAGAGTTGATAAAAATGGATGTAGAGTGGATAAAAATTGATGTAGAGTGGATAAAATGGATGTAGAGTGGATAAAATGGACGTAGAGTGGATAAAAATGGATGTAGAGTGGATAAAATGGGTGTAACATGGATAAAAATGGATGTAGAGTGGATAAAAATAGATGTAGAGTGGATAAAATGGATGTAGAGGGGATAAAATGGATGTAGAGTGGATAAAATGGTTGTAGAGTGGATAAAATGGTTGTAGAGTTGATAAAAATGGATGTAGAGTGGATAAAAATGGATGTAGAGTGGATAAAATGGATGTAGATTGGATAAAATGGTTGTAGAGTGGATAAAATGGATGTAGAGTGGATAAAATGGATGTAGAGTTGATAAAAATTGATGTAGAGTCGATAAAATGGATGTAGAGTGGATAAAATGGATGTAGAGTGGATAAAAATGGATGTAGAGCGGATACAAATGGATGTAGAGTGGATGAAATGGGTGTAAAATGGATAAAAATGGATGTAGAGTGGATAAAAATGGATTTAGAGTGGATAAAATGGATGTAGAGGGGATAAAATGGATGTAGAGTGGATAAAATGGTTGTAGAGTGGATAAAATGGATGTCGAGTGGATAAAAATGGATGTAGTGTGGATAAAATGGATGTAGAGTGGATAAAATGGATGTAGAGGGGATAAAATGGATGTAGAGTGGATAAAATGGTTGTAGAGTGGATAAAATGGATGTAGAGTTGATAAAAATGGATGTAGAGTGGATAAAATGGATGTAGAGTGGATAAAATAGATGTAGAGTTGATAAAAATGGATGTAGAGTGGACAAAATAGATTTAGAGTGGATAAAAATTGATGTAGAGTGGATAAAATGAATGTAGAGTGGATAAAATGGATGTAGAGTGGATAAAATTGATGTAGAGTTGATAAAATGGATGTAGAGTGGATAAAAATGGATGTAGAGTGGATAAAATGGATGTAGAGGGGATAAAATGGATGTAGAGTGGATAAATTGGATGTAGAGTGGATAAAATGGATGTAGAGTGGATAAAAATGGATGTAGAGTGGATAAAAATGGATGTAGAGAGGATAAAATGGACGTAGAGCGGATAAAATGGATGTAGAGTTGATAAAAATGGATGTAGAGTGCATAAAAATGGATGTTGAGTGGATAAAATGGATGTAGAGTGGATAAAATGGATGTAGAGTGAATAAAATGGATGTAGAGTGGATAAAATTGATGTAGAGTTGATAAAATGGATGTAGAGGGGATAAAATGGATGTAGAGTGGATAAAATGGTTGTAGAGTGGATAAAATGGATGTAGAGTTGATAAAAATGGATGTAGAGTGGATAAAATGGATGTAGAGTGGATAAAATGGATGTAGAGGGGATAAAATGGATGTAGAGTGGATAAAATGGTTGTAGAGTGGATAAAATGGATGTCGAGTGGATAAAAATTGATGTAGAGTGGATAAAATGGATGTAGAGTGGATAAAATGGACGTAGAGTGGATAAAAATGGATGTAGAGTGGATAAAATGGATGTAGAGTGTATAAAATGGGTGTATAGTGGATAAAAATGGATGTAGAGTGGATAAAATGGATGTAGAATGGATAAAAATGGATGTAGAGCGGATAAAAATGGATGTAGAGTGGATAAAATGGGTGTAAAATGGATAAAAATGGATGTAGAGTGGATAAAAATGGATGTAGAGTGGATAAAATGGATGTAGAGGGGATAAAATGGATGTAGAGTGGATAAAATGGTTGTAGAGTGGATAAAATGGTTGTAGAGTGGATAAAATGGATGTAGAGTCGATAAAATGGATGTAGAGTGGATAAAATGGATGTAGAGGGGATAAAATGGATGTAGAGTGGATAAAATGGTTGTAGAGTGGATAAAATGGATGTAGAGTGGATAAAAATTGATGTAGAGTGGATAAAATGGATGTAGAGTGGATAAAATGGATGTAGAGTGGATAAAAATGGATGTAGAGTGGATAAAATGGATGTAGAGTGTATAAAATGGGTGTATAGTGGATAAAAATGGATGTAGAGTGGATAAAATGGATGTAGAATGGATAAAAATGGATGTAGAGCGGATAAAAATGGATGTAGAGTGGATAAAATGGGTGTAAAATGGATAAAAATGGATGTAGAGTGGATAAAAATAGATGTAGAGTGGATAAAATGGATGTAGAGGGGATAAAATGGATGTAGAGTGGATAAAATGGTTGTAGAGTGGATAAAATGGTTGTAGAGTGGATAAAATGGATGTAGAGTGGATAAAATGGATGTAGAGTGGATAAAATGGATGTAGAGTGGATAAAAATGGATGTAGAGCGGATACAAATGGATGTAGAGTGGATAAAATGGGTGTAAAATGGATAAAAATGGATGTAGAGTGGATAAAATGGATGTAGAGTGGATAAAATGGATGTAGAGGGGATAAAATGGATGTAGAGTGGATAAAATGGTTGTAGAGTGGATAAAATGGATGTAGAGTTGATAAAAATGGATGTAGAGTGGATAAAATGGATGTAGAGTGGATAAAATGGATGTAGAGGGGATAAAATGGATGTAGAGTGGATAAAATGGTTGTAGAGTGGATAAAATGGATGTCGAGTGGATAAAAATGGATGTAGTGTGGATAAAATGGATGTAGAGTGGATAAAATGGATGTAGAGGGGATAAAATGGATGTAGAGTGGATAAAATGGTTGTAGAGTGGATAAAATGGATGTAGAGTTGATAAAAATAGATGTAGAGTGGATAAAATGGATGTAGAGGGGATAAAATGGATGTAGAGTGGATAAAATGGTTGTAGAGTGGATAAAATGGTTGTAGAGTGGATAAAATGGATGTAGAGTGGATAAAATGGATGTAGAGTGGATAAAATGGATGTAGAGTGGATAAAAATGGATGTAGAGTGGATAAAAATGGATGTAGAGTGGATAAAATGGGAGTAAAATGGATAAAAATGGATGTAGAGTGGATAAAAATGGATGTAGAGTGGATAAAATGGATGTAGAGGGGATAAAATGGATGTAGAGTGGATAAAATGGTTGTAGAGTGGATAAAATGGATGTAGAGTTGATAAAAATGGATGTAGAGTGGATAAAATGGATGTAGAGTGGATAAAATGGATGTAGAGTGGATAAAATGGATGTAGAGTGGATAAAATGGTTGTAGAGTGGATAAAATGGATGTCGAGTGGATAAAAATGGATGTAGTGTGGATAAAATGGATGTAGAGTGGATAAAATGGATGTAGAGGGGATAAAATGGATGTAGAGTGGATAAAATGGTTGTAGAGTGGATAAAATGGATGTAGAGTTGATAAAAATAGATGTAGAGTGGATAAAATGGATGTAGAGTGGATAAAATAGATGTAGAGTTGATAAAAATGGATGTAGAGTGGACAAAATAGATTTAGAGTGGATAAAAATTGATGTAGAGTGGATAAAATGAATGTAGAGTGGATAAAATGGATGTAGAGTGGATAAAATTGATGTAGAGTTGATAAAATGGATGTAAAGTGGATAAAATGAATGTAGAGTTAATAAAATTGGATGTAGAGTGGAGAAAATGGATGTAGAGTGGATAAAATGGATGTAGAGTTGATAAAAATGGATGTAGAGTGGACAAAATAGATTTAGAGTGGATAAAAATTGATGTAGAGTTGATAAAAATGGATGTAGAGTGGATAAAAATGGATGTAGAGTGGATAAAATGGATGTAGATTGGATAAAATGGATGTAGAGTGGATAAAATGGATGTAGAGTGGATAAAATGGATGTAGAGTTGATAAAAATTGATGTAGAGTCGATAAAATGGATGTAGAGTGGATAAAATGGATGTAGAGTGGATAAAAATGGATGTAGAGCGGATACAAATGGATGTAGAGTGGACAAAATAGATTTAGAGTGGATAAAATGAATGTAGAGTGGATAAAAATGGATGTAGATTGGATAAAAATGGATGTAGAGTGGATAAAATGGATGTAGAGTGGATAAAATGGACGTAGAGTGGATAAAAATGGATGTAGAGTGGATAAAATGGATGTAGAGTGTATAAAATGGGTGTAGAGTGGATAAAAATGGATGTAGAGCGGATAAAAATGGATGTAGAGTGGATAAAATGGGTGTAAAATGGATAAAAATGGATGTAGAGTGGATAAAATGGGTGTAAAATGGATAAAAATGGATGTAGAGTGGATGAAATGGATGTAGAGTGGATAAAATGGGTGTAAAGTGGATAAAAATGGATGTAGAGTGGATAAAATGGATGTAGAATGGATAAAAATGGATGTAGAGTGGATAAAATGGATGTAGAGTGGATAAAAATGGATGTAGAGTGGATAAAATGGATGTAGAGTGGATAAAAATGGATGTAGAGTGAATATAATGGATGTAGAGAGGATAAAATGGATGTAGAGTGGATAAAAATGGATGTAGAGCGGATACAAATGGATGTAGAGTGGATAAAATGGGTGTAAAATGGATAAAAATGGATGTAGAGTGGATAAAAATGGATTTAGAGTGGATAAAATGGATGTAGAGGGGATAAAATGGATGTAGAGTGGATAAAATGGTTGTAGAGTGGATAAAATGGATGTAGAGTTGATAAAAATGGATGTAGAGTGGATAAAATGGATGTAGAGTGGATAAAATGGATGTAGAGGGGATAAAATGGATGTAGAGTGGATAAAATGGTTGTAGAGTGGATAAAATGGATGTCGAGTGGATAAAAATGGATGTAGTGTGGATAAAATGGATGTAGATTGGATAAAATGGTTGTAGAGTGGATAAAATGGATGTAGAGTGGATAAAATGGATGTAGAGTTGATAAAAATTGATGTAGAGTCGATAAAATGGATGTAGAGTGGATAAAATGGATGTAGAGTGGATAAAAATGGATGTAGAGCGGATACAAATGGATGTAGAGTGGATAAAATGGGTGTAAAATGGATAAAAATGGATGTAGAGTGGATAAAAATGGATTTAGAGTGGATAAAATGGATGTAGAGGGGATAAAATGGATGTAGAGTGGATAAAATGGTTGTAGAGTGGATAAAATGGATGTAGAGTTGATAAAAATGGATGTAGAGTGGATAAAATGGATGTAGAGTGGATAAAATGGATGTAGAGGGGATAAAATGGATGTAGAGTGGATAAAATGGTTGTAGAGTGGATAAAATGGATGTCGAGTGGATAAAAATGGATGTAGTGTGGATAAAATGGATGTAGAGTGGATAAAATGGATGTAGAGGGGATAAAATGGATGTAGAGTGGATAAAATGGTTGTAGAGTGGACAAAATAGATTTAGAGTGGATAAAATGAATGTAGAGTGGATAAAAATGGATGTAGATTGGATAAAAATGGATGTGGAGTGGATAAAATGCATGTAGAGTGGATAAAATGGACGTAGAGTGGATAAAAATGGATGTAGAGTGGATAAAATAGATGTAGAGTGTATAAAATGGGTGTAGAGTGGATAAAAATGTATGTAGAGCGGATAAAAATGGATGTAGAGTGGATAAAATGGGTGTAAAATGGATAAAAATGGATGTAGAGTGGATAAAATGGGTGTAAAATGGATAAAAATGGATGTAGAGTGGATGAAATGGATGTAGAGTGGATAAAATGGGTGTAAAGTGGATAAAAATGGATGTAGAGTGGATAAAATGGATGTAGAATGGATAAAAATGGATGTAGAGTGGATAAAATGGATGTAGAGTCGATAAAATGGATGTAGAGTGGATAAAAATGGATGTAGAGTGGATAAAATGGATGTAGAGTGGATAAAAATGGATGTAGAGTGAATATAATGGATGTAGAGAGGATAAAATGGATGTGGAGTGGATAACAATGGATGTAGAGTGGATAAAATGGATGTAGAGTGGATAAAATGGATGTAGAGTTGATAAAAATGGATGTAGAATGGATAAAACGGATGTAGAGTGGATAAAAATGGATGTAGAGTGGATACAATGGATGTAGAGTGGATAAAAATGGATATAGAGTGGATAAAATGGATGTAGAGTGGATAAAAATGGATGTAGAGTGGATAAAATGGATGTAGAGTGGATAAAATGGATGTAGAGTGGATAAAATGGATGTAGAGTGGATAAAATGGATGTAGAGTGTATAAAAAGGATGTAGAGTGAATAACATGGATGTAGAGTGGATAAAATTGATGTAGAGTGGATAAAATGGATGAATAGTGGATAAAATGGTTGTAGAGTGGATAAAATGGATGAAGAGTGGATAAAAATGGATGTAGAGTGGATAAAATGGATGTAGAGTGGATAAAATGGATGTAGAGTGGATAAAATGGATGTAGAGTGGATAAAATGGATGTAGAGTGGATAAAATGGATGTAGAGTGGATAAAATGGATGTAGAGTTGATAAAAATGGATGTAGAATGGATAAAACGGATGTAGAGTGGATAAAAATGGATGTAGAGTGGATACAATGGATGTAGAGTGGATAAAAATGGATATAGAGTGGATAAAATGGATGTAGAGTGGATAAAAATGGATGTAGAGTGGATAAAATGGATGTAGAGTGGATAAAATGGATGTAGAGTGGATAAAATGGATGTAGAGTGGATAAAATGGATGTAGAGTGTATAAAATGGATGTAGAGTGAATAAAATGGATGTAGAGTGGATAAAATGGATGTAGAGTGGATAAAATGGATGAATAGTGGATAAAATGGTTGTAGAATGGATAAAAATGGATGTAGAGCGGATACAAATGGATGTAGAGTGGATAAAATGGGTGTAAAATGGATAAAAATGGATGTAGAGTGGATAAAAATGGATGTAGAGTGGATAAAATGGATGTAGAGGGGATAAAATGGATGTAGAGTGGATAAAATGGTTGTAGAGTGGATAAAATGGATGTTGAGTTGATAAAAATGGATGTAGAGTGGATAAAAATGGATGTAGAGTGGATAAAATGGATGTAGAGTGGATAAAAATGGATGTAGTTTGGATAAAATGAATGTAGAGTGGATAAAATGGATGTAGAGTTGATAAAAATGGATGTAGAGTGGACAAAATAGATTTAGAGTGGATAAAAATTGATGTAGAGTGGATAAAATGAATGTAGAGTGGATAAAAATGGATGTAGATTGGATAAAAATGGATGTGGAGTGGATAAAATGGATGTAGAGTGGATAAAATGGACGTAGAGTGGATAAAAATGGATGTAGAGTGGATAAAATGGATGTAGAGTGGATAAAATGGTTGTAGAGTGGATAAAATGGATGTAGAGTGGATAAAATGGATGTAGAGTTGATAAAAATTGATGTAGAGTCGATAAAATGGATGTAGAGTGGATAAAATGGATGTAGAGTGGATAAAAATGGATGTAGAGCGGATAAAAATGGATGTAGAGTGGATAAAATGGGTGTAAAATGGATAAAAATGGATGTAGAGTGGATAAAAATGGATGTAGAGTGGATAAAATGGATGTAGAGGGGATAAAATGGATGTAGAGTGGATAAAATGGTTGTAGAGTGGATAAAATGGATGTCGAGTGGATAAAAATGGATGTAGAGGGGATAAAATGGATGTAGAGTGGATAAAATGGTTGTAGAGTGGATAAAATGGATGTCGAGTGGATAAAAATTGATGTAGAGTGGATAAAATGGGTGTAAAATGGATAAAAATGGATGTAGAGTGGATAAAAATGGATGTAGAGTGGATAAAATGGATGTAGAGGGGATAAAATGGATGTAGAGTGGATAAAATGGTTGTAGAGTGGATAAAATGGACGTAGAGTGGATAAAAATGGATGTAGAGTGGATAAAATGGATGTAGAGTGTATAAAATGGGTGTATAGTGGATAAAAATGGATGTAGAGTGGATAAAATGGATGTAGAATGGATAAAAATGGATGTAGAGCGGATAAAAATGGATGTAGAGTGGATAAAATGGGTGTAAAATGGATAAAAATGGATGTAGAGTCGATAAAAATAGATGTAGAGTGGATAAAATGGATGTAGAGGGGATAAAATGGATGTAGAGTGGATAAAATGGTTGTAGAGTGGATAAAATGGTTGTAGAGTGGATAAAATGGATGTAGAGTCGATAAAATGGATGTTGAGTTGATAAAAATGGATGTAGAGTGGATAAAAATGGATGTAGAGTGGATAAAATGGATGTAGAGCGGATAAAAATGGATGTAGTTTGGATAAAATGAATGTAGAGTGGATAAAATGGATGTAGAGTTGATAAAAATGGATGTAGAGTGGACAAAATAGATTTAGAGTGGATAAAAATTGATGTAGAGTGGATAAAATGAATGTAGAGTGGATAAAAATGGATGTAGATTGGATAAAAATGGATGTGGAGTGGATAAAATGGATGTAGAGTGGATAAAATGGACGTAGAGTGGATAAAAATGGATGTAGAGTGGATAAAATGGATGTAGAGTGGATAAAATGGTTGTAGAGTGGATAAAATGGATGTAGAGTGGATAAAATGGTTGTAGAGTGGATAAAATGGATGTAGAGTTGATAAAAATGGATGTAGAGTGGATAAAAATGGATGTAGAGTGGATAAAATGGATGTAGAGCGGATAAAAATGGATGTAGTTTGGATAAAATGAATGTAGAGTGGATAAAATGGATGTAGAGTTGATAAAAATGGATGTAGAGTGGACAAAATAGATTTAGAGTGGATAAAAATTGATGTAGAGTGGATAAAATGAATGTAGAGTGGATAAAAATGGATGTAGATTGGATAAAAATGGATGTGGAGTGGATAAAATGGATGTAGAGTGGATAAAATGGACGTAGAGTGGATAAAAATGGATGTAGAGTGGATAAAATGGATGTAGAGTGGATAAAATGGTTGTAGAGTGGATAAAATGGATGTAGAGTGGATAAAATGGTTGTAGAGTGGATAAAATGGATGTAGAGTTGATAAAAATGGATGTAGAGTGGATAAAATGGATGTAGAGTGGATAAAATGGATGTAGAGGGGATAAAATGGATGTAGAGTGGATAAAATGGTTGTAGAGTGGATAAAATGGATGTCGAGTGGATAAAAATGGATGTAGTGTGGATAAAATGGATGTAGAGTGGATAAAATGGATGTAGAGGGGATAAAATGGATGTAGAGTGGATAAAATGGTTGTAGAGTGGATAAAATGGATGTAGAGTTGATAAAAATAGATGTAGAGTGGATAAAATGGATGTAGAGTGGATAAAATAGATGTAGAGTTGATAAAAATGGATGTAGAGTGGACAAAATAGATTTAGAGTGGATAAAAATTGATGTAGAGTGGATAAAATGAATGTAGAGTGGATAAAATGGATGTAGAGTGGATAAAATTGATGTAGAGTTGATAAAATGGA
Source organism: Pemphredon lugubris (assembly GCA_933228935.1). Lineage (NCBI taxonomy): Eukaryota > Metazoa > Arthropoda > Insecta > Hymenoptera > Crabronidae > Pemphredon > Pemphredon lugubris. The sequence continues at coordinate 54,119,001 of OW121816.1, forward strand.
TGTAAAGTGGATAAAATGAATGTAGAGTTAATAAAATTGGATGTAGAGTGGAGAAAATGGATGTAGAGTGGATAAAATAGATGTAGAGTTGATAAAAATGGATGTAGAGTGGACAAAATAGATTTAGAGTGGATAAAAATTGATGTAGAGTTGATAAAAATGGATGTAGAGTGGATAAAAATGGATGTAGAGTGGATAAAATGGATGTAGATTGGATAAAATGGATGTAGAGTGGATAAAATGGATGTAGAGTGGATAAAATGGATGTAGAGTTGATAAAAATTGATGTAGAGTCGATAAAATGGATGTAGAGTGGATAAAATGGATGTAGAGTGGATAAAAATGGATGTAGAGCGGATACAAATGGATGTAGAGTGGACAAAATAGATTTAGAGTGGATAAAATGAATGTAGAGTGGATAAAAATGGATGTAGATTGGATAAAAATGGATGTGGAGTGGATAAAATGGATGTAGAGTGGATAAAATGGATGTAGAGTGGATAAAAATGGATGTAGAGTGGATAAAATGGATGTAGAGTGTATAAAATGGGTGTAGAGTGGATAAAAATGGATGTAGAGCGGATAAAAATGGATGTAGAGTGGATAAAATGGGTGTAAAATGGATAAAAATGGATGTAGAGTGGATAAAATGGGTGTAAAATGGATAAAAATGGATGTAGAGTGGATGAAATGGATGTAGAGTGGATAAAATGGGTGTAAAGTGGATAAAAATGGATGTAGAGTGGATAAAATGGATGTAGAATGGATAAAAATGGATGTAGAGTGGATAAAATGGATGTAGAGTGGATAAAAATGGATGTAGAGTGGATAAAATGGATGTAGAGTGGATAAAAATGGATGTAGAGTGAATATAATGGATGTAGAGAGGATAAAATGGATGTAGAGTGGATAAAAATGGATGTAGAGCGGATACAAATGGATGTAGAGTGGATAAAATGGGTGTAAAATGGATAAAAATGGATGTAGAGTGGATAAAAATGGATTTAGAGTGGATAAAATGGATGTAGAGGGGATAAAATGGATGTAGAGTGGATAAAATGGTTGTAGAGTGGATAAAATGGATGTAGAGTTGATAAAAATGGATGTAGAGTGGATAAAATGGATGTAGAGTGGATAAAATGGATGTAGAGGGGATAAAATGGATGTAGAGTGGATAAAATGGTTGTAGAGTGGATAAAATGGATGTCGAGTGGATAAAAATGGATGTAGTGTGGATAAAATGGATGTAGATTGGATAAAATGGTTGTAGAGTGGATAAAATGGATGTAGAGTGGATAAAATGGATGTAGAGTTGATAAAAATTGATGTAGAGTCGATAAAATGGATGTAGAGTGGATAAAATGGATGTAGAGTGGATAAAAATGGATGTAGAGCGGATACAAATGGATGTAGAGTGGATAAAATGGGTGTAAAATGGATAAAAATGGATGTAGAGTGGATAAAAATGGATTTAGAGTGGATAAAATGGATGTAGAGGGGATAAAATGGATGTAGAGTGGATAAAATGGTTGTAGAGTGGATAAAATGGATGTAGAGTTGATAAAAATGGATGTAGAGTGGATAAAATGGATGTAGAGTGGATAAAATGGATGTAGAGGGGATAAAATGGATGTAGAGTGGATAAAATGGTTGTAGAGTGGATAAAATGGATGTCGAGTGGATAAAAATGGATGTAGTGTGGATAAAATGGATGTAGAGTGGATAAAATGGATGTAGAGGGGATAAAATGGATGTAGAGTGGATAAAATGGTTGTAGAGTGGACAAAATAGATTTAGAGTGGATAAAATGAATGTAGAGTGGATAAAAATGGATGTAGATTGGATAAAAATGGATGTGGAGTGGATAAAATGCATGTAGAGTGGATAAAATGGACGTAGAGTGGATAAAAATGGATGTAGAGTGGATAAAATAGATGTAGAGTGTATAAAATGGGTGTAGAGTGGATAAAAATGTATGTAGAGCGGATAAAAATGGATGTAGAGTGGATAAAATGGGTGTAAAATGGATAAAAATGGATGTAGAGTGGATAAAATGGGTGTAGAATGGATAAAAATGGATGTAGAGTGGATGAAATGGATGTAGAGTGGATAAAATGGGTGTAAAGTGGATAAAAATGGATGTAGAGTGGATAAAATGGATGTAGAATGGATAAAAATGGATGTAGAGTGGATAAAATGGATGTAGAGTCGATAAAATGGATGTAGAGTGGATAAAAATGGATGTAGAGTGGATAAAATGGATGTAGAGTGGATAAAAATGGATGTAGAGTGAATATAATGGATGTAGAGAGGATAAAATGGATGTGGAGTGGATAACAATGGATGTAGAGTGGATAAAATGGATGTAGAGTGGATAAAATGGATGTAGAGTTGATAAAAATGGATGTAGAATGGATAAAACGGATGTAGAGTGGATAAAAATGGATGTAGAGTGGATACAATGGATGTAGAGTGGATAAAAATGGATATAGAGTGGATAAAATGGATGTAGAGTGGATAAAAATGGATGTAGAGTGGATAAAATGGATGTAGAGTGGATAAAATGGATGTAGAGTGGATAAAATGGATGTAGAGTGGATAAAATGGATGTAGAGTGTATAAAAAGGATGTAGAGTGAATAACATGGATGTAGAGTGGATAAAATTGATGTAGAGTGGATAAAATGGATGAATAGTGGATAAAATGGTTGTAGAGTGGATAAAATGGATGAAGAGTGGATAAAAATGGATGTAGAGTGGATAAAATGGATGTAGAGTGGATAAAATGGATGTAGAGTGGATAAAATGGATGTAGAGTGGATAAAATGGATGTAGAGTGGATAAAATGGATGTAGAGTGGATAAAATGGATGTAGAGTTGATAAAAATGGATGTAGAATGGATAAAACGGATGTAGAGTGGATAAAAATGGATGTAGAGTGGATACAATGGATGTAGAGTGGATAAAAATGGATATAGAGTGGATAAAATGGATGTAGAGTGGATAAAAATGGATGTAGAGTGGATAAAATGGATGTAGAGTGGATAAAATGGATGTAGAGTGGATAAAATGGATGTAGAGTGGATAAAATGGATGTAGAGTGTATAAAATGGATGTAGAGTGAATAAAATGGATGTAGAGTGGATAAAATGGATGTAGAGTGGATAAAATGGATGAATAGTGGATAAAATGGTTGTAGAATGGATAAAAATGGATGTAGAGCGGATACAAATGGATGTAGAGTGGATAAAATGGGTGTAAAATGGATAAAAATGGATGTAGAGTGGATAAAAATGGATGTAGAGTGGATAAAATGGATGTAGAGGGGATAAAATGGATGTAGAGTGGATAAAATGGTTGTAGAGTGGATAAAATGGATGTTGAGTTGATAAAAATGGATGTAGAGTGGATAAAAATGGATGTAGAGTGGATAAAATGGATGTAGAGCGGATAAAAATGGATGTAGTTTGGATAAAATGAATGTAGAGTGGATAAAATGGATGTAGAGTTGATAAAAATGGATGTAGAGTGGACAAAATAGATTTAGAGTGGATAAAAATTGATGTAGAGTGGATAAAATGAATGTAGAGTGGATAAAAATGGATGTAGATTGGATAAAAATGGATGTGGAGTGGATAAAATGGATGTAGAGTGGATAAAATGGACGTAGAGTGGATAAAAATGGATGTAGAGTGGATAAAATGGATGTAGAGTGGATAAAATGGTTGTAGAGTGGATAAAATGGATGTAGAGTGGATAAAATGGATGTAGAGTTGATAAAAATTGATGTAGAGTCGATAAAATGGATGTAGAGTGGATAAAATGGATGTAGAGTGGATAAAAATGGATGTAGAGCGGATAAAAATGGATGTAGAGTGGATAAAATGGGTGTAAAATGGATAAAAATGGATGTAGAGTGGATAAAAATGGATGTAGAGTGGATAAAATGGATGTAGAGGGGATAAAATGGATGTAGAGTGGATAAAATGGTTGTAGAGTGGATAAAATGGATGTCGAGTGGATAAAAATGGATGTAGAGGGGATAAAATGGATGTAGAGTGGATAAAATGGTTGTAGAGTGGATAAAATGGATGTCGAGTGGATAAAAATTGATGTAGAGTGGATAAAATGGGTGTAAAATGGATAAAAATGGATGTAGAGTGGATAAAAATGGATGTAGAGTGGATAAAATGGATGTAGAGGGGATAAAATGGATGTAGAGTGGATAAAATGGTTGTAGAGTGGATAAAATGGACGTAGAGTGGATAAAAATGGATGTAGAGTGGATAAAATGGATGTAGAGTGTATAAAATGGGTGTATAGTGGATAAAAATGGATGTAGAGTGGATAAAATGGATGTAGAATGGATAAAAATGGATGTAGAGCGGATAAAAATGGATGTAGAGTGGATAAAATGGGTGTAAAATGGATAAAAATGGATGTAGAGTCGATAAAAATAGATGTAGAGTGGATAAAATGGATGTAGAGGGGATAAAATGGATGTAGAGTGGATAAAATGGTTGTAGAGTGGATAAAATGGTTGTAGAGTGGATAAAATGGATGTAGAGTCGATAAAATGGATGTAGAGTGGATAAAATGGATGTAGAGTGGATAAAAATGGATGTAGAGCGGATACAAATGGATGTAGAGTGGATAAAATGGGTGTAAAATGGATAAAAATGGATGTAGAGTGGATAAAAATGGATGTAGAGTGGATAAAATGGATGTAGAGGTGATAAAATGGATGTAGAGTGGATAAAATGGTTGTAGAGTGGATAAAATGGATGTAGAGTTGATAAAAATGGATGTAGAGTGGATAAAATGGATGTAGAGTGGATAAAATGGATGTAGAGGGGATAAAATGGATGTAGAGTGGATAAAATGGTTGTAGAGTGGATAAAATGGATGTCGAGTGGATAAAAATGGATGTAGTGTGGATAAAATGGATGTAGAGTGGATAAAATGGATGTAGAGTGGATAAAATGGATGTAGAGTGGATAAAATGGTTGTAGAGTGGATAAAATGGATGTAGAGTTGATAAAAATAGATGTAGAGTGGATAAAATGGATGTAGAGTGGATAAAATAGATGTAGAGTTGATAAAAATGGATGTAGAGTGGACAAAATAGATTTAGAGTGGATAAAAATTGATGTAGAGTGGATAAAATGAATGTAGAGTGGATAAAATGGATGTAGAGTGGATAAAATGGATGTAGAGTTGATAAAATGGATGTAAAGTGGATAAAATGAATGTAGAGTTAATAAAATTGGATGTAGAGTGGATAAAATGGATGTAGAGTGGATAAAATAGATGTAGAGTTGATAAAAATGGATGTAGAGTGGACAAAATAGATTTAGAGTGGATAAAAATTGATGTAGAGTGGATAAAATGAATGTAGAGTGGATAAAAATGGATGTAGAGTGGATAAAAATTGATGTAGAGTGGATAAAATGGATGTAGAGTGGATAAAATGGATGTAGAGTGGATAAAAATGGATGTAGAGTGGATAAAATGTATGTAGAGTGTATAAAATGGGTGTAGAGTGGATAAAAATGGATGTAGAGTGGATAAAATGGATGTAGAGTGGATAAAAATGGATGTAGAGCGGATAAAAATGGATGTAGAGTGGATAAAATGGGTGTAAAATGGATAAAAATGGATGTAGAGTGGATAAAAATAGATGTAGAGTGGATAAAATGGATGTAGAGGGGATAAAATGGATGTAGAGTGGATAAAATGGTTGTAGAGTGGATAAAATGGATGTAGAGTTGATAAAAATGGATGTAGAGTGGATAAAAATGGATGTAGAGTGGATAAAATGGATGTAGATTGGATAAAATGGTTGTAGAGTGGATAAAATGGATGTAGAGTGGATAAAATGGATGTAGAGTTGATAAAAATTGATGTAGAGTGGATAAAATGGATGTAGAGTGGATAAAATGGATGTAGAGTGGATAAAAATGGATGTAGAGCGGATACAAATGGATGTAGAGTGGATAAAATGGGTGTAAAATGGATAAAAATGGATGTAGAGTGGATAAAAATGGATGTAGAGTGGATAAAATGGATGTAGAGGGGATAAAATGGATGTAGAGTGGATAAAATGGTTGTAGAGTGGATAAAATGGATGTAGAGTTGATAAAAATGGATGTAGAGTGGATAAAATGGATGTAGAGTGGATAAAATTGATGTAGAGTTGATAAAATGGATGTAGAGTGGATAAAAATGGATGTAGAGTGGATAAAATGGATGTAGAGGGGATAAAATGGATGTAGAGTGGATAAATTGGATGTAGAGTGGATAAAATGGATGTAGAGTGGATAAAAATGGATGTAGAGTGGATAAAAATGGATGTAGAGAGGATAAAATGGACGTAGAGCGGATAAAATGGATGTAGAGTTGATAAAAATGGATGTAGAGTGCATAAAAATGGATGTTGAGTGGATAAAATGGATGTAGAGTGGATAAAATGGATGTAGAGTGAATAAAATGGATGTAGAGTGGATAAAATTGATGTAGAGTTGATAAAATGGATGTAGAGGGGATAAAATGGATGTAGAGTGGATAAAATGGTTGTAGAGTGGATAAAATGGATGTAGAGTTGATAAAAATGGATGTAGAGTGGATAAAATGGATGTAGAGTGGATAAAATGGATGTAGAGGGGATAAAATGGATGTAGAGTGGATAAAATGGTTGTAGAGTGGATAAAATGGATGTCGAGTGGATAAAAATTGATGTAGAGTGGATAAAATGGATGTAGAGTGGATAAAATGGACGTAGAGTGGATAAAAATGGATGTAGAGTGGATAAAATGGATGTAGAGTGTATAAAATGGGTGTATAGTGGATAAAAATGGATGTAGAGTGGATAAAATGGATGTAGAATGGATAAAAATGGATGTAGAGCGGATAAAAATGGATGTAGAGTGGATAAAATGGGTGTAAAATGGATAAAAATGGATGTAGAGTGGATAAAAATAGATGTAGAGTGGATAAAATGGATGTAGAGGGGATAAAATGGATGTAGAGTGGATAAAATGGTTGTAGAGTGGATAAAATGGTTGTAGAGTGGATAAAATGGATGTAGAGTCGATAAAATGGATGTAGAGTGGATAAAATGGATGTAGAGGGGATAAAATGGATGTAGAGTGGATAAAATGGTTGTAGAGTGGATAAAATGGATGTCGAGTGGATAAAAATTGATGTAGAGTGGATAAAATGGATGTAGAGTGGATAAAATGGACGTAGAGTGGATAAAAATGGATGTAGAGTGGATAAAATGGATGTAGAGTGTATAAAATGGGTGTATAGTGGATAAAAATGGATGTAGAGTGGATAAAATGGATGTAGAATGGATAAAAATGGATGTAGAGCGGATAAAAATGGATGTAGAGTGGATAAAATGGGTGTAAAATGGATAAAAATGGATGTAGAGTGGATAAAAATAGATGTAGAGTGGATAAAATGGATGTAGAGGGGATAAAATGGATGTAGAGTGGATAAAATGGTTGTAGAGTGGATAAAATGGTTGTAGAGTGGATAAAATGGATGTAGAGTCGATAAAATGGATGTAGAGTGGATAAAATGGATGTAGAGTGGATAAAAATGGATGTAGAGCGGATACAAATGGATGTAGAGTGGATAAAATGGGTGTAAAATGGATAAAAATGGATGTAGAGTGGATAAAAATGGATGTAGAGTGGATAAAATGGATGTAGAGGGGATAAAATGGATGTAGAGTGGATAAAATGGTTGTAGAGTGGATAAAATGGATGTAGAGTTGATAAAAATGGATGTAGAGTGGATAAAATGGATGTAGAGTGGATAAAATGGATGTAGAGGGGATAAAATGGATGTAGAGTGGATAAAATGGTTGTAGAGTGGATAAAATGGATGTCGAGTGGATAAAAATGGATGTAGTGTGGATAAAATGGATGTAGAGTGGATAAAATGGATGTAGAGGGGATAAAATGGATGTAGAGTGGATAAAATGGTTGTAGAGTGGATAAAATGGATGTAGAGTTGATAAAAATAGATGTAGAGTGGATAAAATGGATGTAGAGGGGATAAAATGGATGTAGAGTGGATAAAATGGTTGTAGAGTGGATAAAATGGTTGTAGAGTGGATAAAATGGATGTAGAGTGGATAAAATGGATGTAGAGTGGATAAAATGGATGTAGAGTGGATAAAAATGGATGTAGAGCGGATAAAAATGGATGTAGAGTGGATAAAATGGGAGTAAAATGGATAAAAATGGATGTAGAGTGGATAAAAATGGATGTAGAGTGGATAAAATGGATGTAGAGGGGATAAAATGGATGTAGAGTGGATAAAATGGTTGTAGAGTGGATAAAATGGATGTAGAGTTGATAAAAATGGATGTAGAGTGGATAAAATGGATGTAGAGTGGATAAAATGGATGTAGAGGGGATAAAATGGATGTAGAGTGGATAAAATGGTTGTAGAGTGGATAAAATGGATGTCGAGTGGATAAAAATGGATGTAGTGTGGATAAAATGGATGTAGAGTGGATAAAATGGATGTAGAGTGGATAAAATGGATGTAGAGTGGATAAAATGGTTGTAGAGTGGATAAAATGGATGTAGAGTTGATAAAAATAGATGTAGAGTGGATAAAATGGATGTAGAGTGGATAAAATAGATGTAGAGTTGATAAAAATGGATGTAGAGTGGACAAAATAGATTTAGAGTGGATAAAAATTGATGTAGAGTGGATAAAATGAATGTAGAGTGGATAAAATGGATGTAGAGTGGATAAAATTGATGTAGAGTTGATAAAATGGATGTAAAGTGGATAAAATGAATGTAGAGTTAATAAAATTGGATGTAGAGTGGATAAAATGGATGTAGAGTGGATAAAATGGATGTAGAGTTGATAAAAATGGATGTAGAGTGGACAAAATAGATTTAGAGTGGATAAAAATTGATGTAGAGTTGATAAAAATGGATGTAGAGTGGATAAAAATGGATGTAGAGTGGATAAAATGGATGTAGAGTGGATAAAATGGATGTAGAGTGGATAAAATGGATGTAGAGTGGATAAAATGGATGTAGAGTTGATAAAAATTGATGTAGAGTCGATAAAATGGATGTAGAGTGGATAAAATGGATGTAGAGTGGATAAAAATGGATGTAGAGCGGATACAAATGGATGTAGAGTGGACAAAATAGATTTAGAGTGGATAAAATGAATGTAGAGTGGATAAAAATGGATGTAGATTGGATAAAAATGGATGTGGAGTGGATAAAATGGATGTAGAGTGGATAAAATGGACGTAGAGTGGATAAAAATGGATGTAGAGTGGATAAAATGGATGTAGAGTGTATAAAATGGGTGTAGAGTGGATAAAAATGGATGTAGAGCGGATAAAAATGGATGTAGAGTGGATAAAATGGGTGTAAAATGGATAAAAATGGATGTAGAGTGGATAAAATGGGTGTAAAATGGATAAAAATGGATGTAGAGTGGATGAAATGGATGTAGAGTGGATAAAATGGGTGTAAAGTGGATAAAAATGGATGTAGAGTGGATAAAATGGATGTAGAATGGATAAAAATGGATGTAGAGTGGATAAAATGGATGTAGAGTGGATAAAAATGGATGTAGAGTGGATAAAATGGATGTAGAGTGGATAAAAATGGATGTAGAGTGAATATAATGGATGTAGAGAGGATAAAATGGATGTAGAGTGGATAAAAATGGATGTAGAGCGGATACAAATGGATGTAGGGTGGATAAAATGGGTGTAAAATGGATAAAAATGGATGTAGAGTGGATAAAAATGGATTTAGAGTGGATAAAATGGATGTAGAGGGGATAAAATGGATGTAGAGTGGATAAAATGGTTGTAGAGTGGATAAAATGGATGTAGAGTTGATAAAAATGGATGTAGAGTGGATAAAATGGATGTAGAGTGGATAAAATGGATGTAGAGGGGATAAAATGGATGTAGAGTGGATAAAATGGTTGTAGAGTGGATAAAATGGATGTCGAGTGGATAAAAATGGATGTAGTGTGGATAAAATGGATGTAGATTGGATAAAATGGTTGTAGAGTGGATAAAATGGATGTAGAGTGGATAAAATGGATGTAGAGTTGATAAAAATTGATGTAGAGTCGATAAAATGGATGTAGAGTGGATAAAATGGATGTAGAGTGGATAAAAATGGATGTAGAGCGGATACAAATGGATGTAGAGTGGATAAAATGGGTGTAAAATGGATAAAAATGGATGTAGAGTGGATAAAAATGGATTTAGAGTGGATAAAATGGATGTAGAGGGGATAAAATGGATGTAGAGTGGATAAAATGGTTGTAGAGTGGATAAAATGGATGTAGAGTTGATAAAAATGGATGTAGAGTGGATAAAATGGATGTAGAGTGGATAAAATGGATGTAGAGGGGATAAAATGGATGTAGAGTGGATAAAATGGTTGTAGAGTGGATAAAATGGATGTCGAGTGGATAAAAATGGATGTAGTGTGGATAAAATGGATGTAGAGTGGATAAAATGGATGTAGAGGGGATAAAATGGATGTAGAGTGGATAAAATGGGTGTAGAGTGGACAAAATAGATTTAGAGTGGATAAAATGAATGTAGAGTGGATAAAAATGGATGTAGAGTGGATAAAAATGGATGTGGAGTGGATAAAATGCATGTAGAGTGGATAAAATGGACGTAGAGTGGATAAAAATGGATGTAGAGTGGATAAAATAGATGTAGAGTGTATAAAATGGGTGTAGAGTGGATAAAAATGTATGTAGAGCGGATAAAAATGGATGTAGAGTGGATAAAATGGGTGTAGAGTGGATAAAAATGGATGTAGAGTGGATAAAATGGGTGTAAAATGGATAAAAATGGATGTAGAGTGGATGAAATGGATGTAGAGTGGATAAAATGGGTGTAAAGTGGATAAAAATGGATGTAGAGTGGATAAAATGGATGTAGAATGGATAAAAATGGATGTAGAGTGGATAAAATGGATGTAGAGTCGATAAAATGGATGTAGAGTGGATAAAAATGGATGTAGAGTGGATAAAATGGATGTAGAGTGGATAAAAATGGATGTAGAGTGAATATAATGGATGTAGAGAGGATAAAATGGATGTGGAGTGGATAACAATGGATGTAGAGTGGATAAAATGGATGTAGAGTGGATAAAATGGATGTAGAGTTGATAAAAATGGATGTAGAATGGATAAAACGGATGTAGAGTGGATAAAAATGGATGTAGAGTGGATACAATGGATGTAGAGTGGATAAAAATGGATATAGAGTGGATAAAATGGATGTAGAGTGGATAAAAATGGATGTAGAGTGGATAAAATGGATGTAGAGTGGATAAAATGGATGTAGAGTGGATAAAATGGATGTAGAGTGGATAAAATGGATGTAGAGTGTATAAAAAGGATGTAGAGTGAATAACATGGATGTAGAGTGGATAAAATTGATGTAGAGTGGATAAAATGGATGAATAGTGGATAAAATGGTTGTAGAGTGGATAAAATGGATGAAGAGTGGATAAAAATGGATGTAGAGTGGATAAAATGGATGTAGAGTGGATAAAATGGATGTAGAGTGGATAAAATGGATGTAGAGTGGATAAAATGGATGTAGAGTGGATAAAATGGATGTAGAGTGGATAAAATGGATGTAGAGTTGATAAAAATGGATGTAGAATGGATAAAACGGATGTAGAGTGGATAAAAATGGATGTAGAGTGGATACAATGGATGTAGAGTGGATAAAAATGGATGTAGAGTGGATAAAATGGATGTAGAGTGGATAAAAATGGATGTAGAGTGGATAAAATGGATGTAGAGTGGATAAAATGGATGTAGAGTGGATAAAATGGATGTAGAGTGGATAAAATGGATGTAGAGTGTATAAAATGGATGTAGAGTGAATAAAATGGATGTAGAGTGGATAAAATGGATGTAGAGTGGATAAAATGGATGAATAGTGGATAAAATGGTTGTAGAGTGGATAAAAATGGATGTAGAGCGGATACAAATGGATGTAGAGTGGATAAAATGGGTGTAAAATGGATAAAAATGGATGTAGAGTGGATAAAAATGGATGTAGAGTGGATAAAATGGATGTAGAGGGGATAAAATGGATGTAGAGTGGATAAAATGGTTGTAGAGTGGATAAAATGGATGTTGAGTTGATAAAAATGGATGTAGAGTGGATAAAAATGGATGTAGAGTGGATAAAATGGATGTAGAGCGGATAAAAATGGATGTAGTTTGGATAAAATGAATGTAGAGTGGATAAAATGGATGTAGAGTTGATAAAAATGGATGTAGAGTGGACAAAATAGATTTAGAGTGGATAAAAATTGATGTAGAGTGGATAAAATGAATGTAGAGTGGATAAAAATGGATGTAGATTGGATAAAAATGGATGTGGAGTGGATAAAATGGATGTAGAGTGGATAAAATGGACGTAGAGTGGATAAAAATGGATGTAGAGTGGATAAAATGGATGTAGAGTGGATAAAATGGTTGTAGAGTGGATAAAATGGATGTAGAGTGGATAAAATGGATGTAGAGTTGATAAAAATTGATGTAGAGTCGATAAAATGGATGTAGAGTGGATAAAATGGATGTAGAGTGGATAAAAATGGATGTAGAGCGGATAAAAATGGATGTAGAGTGGATAAAATGGGTGTAAAATGGATAAAAATGGATGTAGAGTGGATAAAAATGGATGTAGAGTGGATAAAATGGATGTAGAGGGGATAAAATGGATGTAGAGTGGATAAAATGGTTGTAGAGTGGATAAAATGGATGTCGAGTGGATAAAAATGGATGTAGAGGGGATAAAATGGATGTAGAGTGGATAAAATGGTTGTAGAGTGGATAAAATGGATGTCGAGTGGATAAAAATTGATGTAGAGTGGATAAAATGGGTGTAAAATGGATAAAAATGGATGTAGAGTGGATAAAAATGGATGTAGAGTGGATAAAATGGATGTAGAGGGGATAAAATGGATGTAGAGTGGATAAAATGGTTGTAGAGTGGATAAAATGGACGTAGAGTGGATAAAAATGGATGTAGAGTGGATAAAATGGATGTAGAGTGTATAAAATGGGTGTATAGTGGATAAAAATGGATGTAGAGTGGATAAAATGGATGTAGAATGGATAAAAATGGATGTAGAGCGGATAAAAATGGATGTAGAGTGGATAAAATGGGTGTAAAATGGATAAAAATGGATGTAGAGTCGATAAAAATAGATGTAGAGTGGATAAAATGGATGTAGAGGGGATAAAATGGATGTAGAGTGGATAAAATGGTTGTAGAGTGGATAAAATGGTTGTAGAGTGGATAAAATGGATGTAGAGTCGATAAAATGGATGTAGAGTGGATAAAATGGATGTAGAGTGGATAAAAATGGATGTAGAGCGGATACAAATGGATGTAGAGTGGATAAAATGGGTGTAAAATGGATAAAAATGGATGTAGAGTGGATAAAAATGGATGTAGAGTGGATAAAATGGATGTAGAGGGGATAAAATGGATGTAGAGTGGATAAAATGGTTGTAGAGTGGATAAAATGGATGTAGAGTTGATAAAAATGGATGTAGAGTGGATAAAATGGATGTAGAGTGGATAAAATGGATGTAGAGGGGATAAAATGGATGTAGAGTGGATAAAATGGTTGTAGAGTGGATAAAATGGATGTCGAGTGGATAAAAATGGATGTAGTGTGGATAAAATGGATGTAGAGTGGATAAAATGGATGTAGAGGGGATAAAATGGATGTAGAGTGGATAAAATGGTTGTAGAGTGGATAAAAATGGATGTAGAGTGGACAAAATAGATTTAGAGTGGATAAAAATTGATGTAGAGTGGATAAAATGAATGTAGAGTGGATAAAAATGGATGTAGAGTGGATAAAAATTGATGTAGAGTGGATAAAATGGATGTAGAGTGGATAAAATGGTTGTAGAGTGGATAAAATGGATGTAGAGTTGATAAAAATAGATGTAGAGTGGATAAAATGGATGTAGAGTGGATAAAATAGATGTAGAGTTGATAAAAATGGATGTAGAGTGGACAAAATAGATTTAGAGTGGATAAAAATTGATGTAGAGTGGATAAAATGAATGTAGAGTGGATAAAATGGATGTAGAGTGGATAAAATTGATGTAGAGTTGATAAAATGGATGTAAAGTGGATAAAATGAATGTAGAGTTAATAAAATTGGATGTAGAGTGGATAAAATGGATGTAGAGTGGATAAAATAGATGTAGAGTTGATAAAAATGGATGTAGAGTGGACAAAATAGATTTAGAGTGGATAAAAATTGATGTAGAGTGGATAAAATGAATGTAGAGTGGATAAAAATGGATGTAGAGTGGATAAAAATTGATGTAGAGTGGATAAAATGGATGTAGAGTGGATAAAATGTATGTAGAGTGTATAAAATGGGTGTAAAGTGGATAAAAATGGATGTAGAGTGGATAAAATGGATGTAGAATGGATAAAAATGGATGTAGAGCGGATAAAAATGGATGTAGAGTGGATAAAATGGGTGTAAAATGGATAAAAATGGATGTAGAGTGGATAAAAATAGATGTAGAGTGGATAAAATGGATGTAGAGGGGATAAAATGGATGTAGAGTGGATAAAATGGTTGTAGAGTGGATAAAATGGATGTAGAGTTGATAAAAATGGATGTAGAGTGGATAAAAATGGATGTAGAGTGGATCAAATGGATGTAGATTGGATAAAATGGTTGTAGAGTGGATAAAATGGATGTAGAGTGGATAAAATGGATGTAGAGTTGATAAAAATTGATGTAGAGTGGATAAAATGGATGTAGAGTGGATAAAATGGATGTAGAGTGGATAAAAATGGATGTAGAGCGGATACAAATGGATGTAGAGTGGACAAAATAGATTTAGAGTGGATAAAATGAATGTAGAGTGGATAAAAATGGATGTAGATTGGATAAAAATGGATGTGGAGTGGATAAAATGGATGTAGAGTGGATAAAATGGACGTAGAGTGGATAAAAATGGATGTAGAGTGGATAAAATGGATGTAGAGTGTATAAAATGGGTGTAGAGTGGATAAAAATGTATGTAGAGCGGATAAAAATGGATGTAGAGTGGATAAAATGGGTGTAAAATGGATAAAAATGGATGTAGAGTGGATAAAATGGGTGTAAAATGGATAAAAATGGATGTAGAGTGGATGAAATGGATGTAGAGTGGATAAAATGGGTGTAAAGTGGATAAAAATGGATGTAGAGTGGATAAAATGGATGTAGAGTGGATAAAAATGGATGTAGAGTGGATAAAATGGATGTAGAGTCGATAAAATGGAGGTAGAGTGGATAAAAATGGATGTAGAGTGGATAAAATGGATGTAGAGTGGATAAAAATGGATGTAGAGTGAATATAATGGATGTAGAGAGGATAAAATGGATGTGGAGTGGATAACAATGGATGTAGAGTGGATAAAATGGATGTAGAGTGGATAAAATGGATGTAGAGTTGATAAAAATGGATGTAGAATGGATAAAACGGATGTAGAGTGGATAAAAATAGATGTAGAGTGGATACAATGGATGTAGAGTGGATAAAAATGGATGTAGAGTGGATAAAATGGATGTAGAGTGGATAAAAATGGATGTAGAGTGGATAAAATGGATGTAGAGTGGATAAAATGGATGTAGAGTGGATAAAATGGATGTAGAGTGGATAAAATGGATGTAGAGTGTATAAAATGGATGTAGAGTGAATAAAATGGATGTAGAGTGGATAAAATGGATGTAGAGTGGATAAAATGGATGAATAGTGGATAAAATGGTTGTAGAGTGGATAAAATGGATGTAGAGTGGATAAAATGGATGTAGAGTGGATAAAATGGATGTAGAGTGGATAAAATGGATGTAGAGTTGATAAAAATGGATGTAGAATGGATAAAACGGATGTAGAGTGGATAAAAATGGATGTAGAGTGGATACAATGGATGTAGAGTGGATAAAAATGGATATAGAGTGGATAAAATGGATGTAGAGTGGATAAAAATGGATGTAGAGTGCATAAAAATGGATGTTGAGTGGATAAAATGGATGTAGAGTGGATAAAATGGATGTAGAGTGAATAAAATGGATGTAGAGTGGATAAAATTGATGTAGAGTTGATAAAATGGATGTAAAGTGGATAAAATGGATGTAGAGTTAATAAAATTGGATGTAGAGTGGATAAATTGGATGTAGAGTGGATAAAATGGATGTAGAGTGGATAAAAATGGATGTAGAGTGGATAAAAATAGATGTAGATTGGATAAAATGGATGTAGAGTGGATAAAATGGTTGTAGAGTGGATAAAATGGATGTCGAGTGGATAAAAATGGATGTAGTGTGGATAAAATGGATGTAGAGTTGATAAAAATGGATGTAGAGTGGATAAAATGGATGTAGAGTGGATAAAATGGATGTAGAGTTGATAAAAATGGATGTAGAGTGGACAAAATAGATTTAGAGTGGATAAAAATTGATGTAGAGTGGATAAAATGAATGTAGAGTGGATAAAAATGGATGTAGAGTGGATAAAAATTGATGTAGAGTGGATAAAATGGATGTAGAGTGGATAAAATGGACGTAGAGTGGATAAAAATGGATGTAGAGTGGATAAAATGGATGTAGAGTGTATAAAATGGGTGTAAAGTGGATAAAAATGGATGTAGAGTGGATAAAATGGATGTAGAATGGATAAAAATGGATGTAGAGCGGATAAAAATGGATGTAGAGTGGATAAAATGGGTGTAAAATGGATAAAAATGGATGTAGAGTGGATAAAAATAGATGTAGAGTGGATAAAATGGATGTAGAGGGGATAAAATGGATGTAGAGTGGATAAAATGGTTGTAGAGTGGATAAAATGGATGTAGAGTTGATAAAAATGGATGTAGAGTGGATAAAAATGGATGTAGAGTGGATAAAATGGATGTAGATTGGATAAAATGGATGTAGAGTGGATAAAATGGATGTAGAGTGGATAAAATGGATGTAGAGTTGATAAAAATTGATGTAGAGTCGATAAAATGGATGTAGAGTGGATAAAATGGATGTAGAGTGGATAAAAATGGATGTAGAGCGGATACAAATGGATGTAGAGTGGATAAAATGGGTGTAAAATGGATAAAAATGGATGTAGAGTGGATAAAAATGGATGTAGAGTGGATAAAATGGATGTAGAGGGGATAAAATGGATGTAGAGTGGATAAAATGGTTGTAGAGTGGATAAAATGGATGAAGAGTTGATAAAAATGGATGTAGAGTGGATAAAATGGATGTAGAGTGGATAAAATGGATGTAGAGGGGATAAAATGGATGTAGAGTGGATAAAATGGTTGTAGAGTGGATAAAATGGATGTAGAGTTGATAAAAATGGATGTAGAGTGGATAAAATGGATGTAGAGTGGATAAAATAGATGTAGAGTTGATAAAAATGGATGTAGAGTGGATAAAAATTGATGTAGAGTGGATAAAATGGATGTAGAGTGGATAAAATGGACGTAGAGTGGATAAAAATGGATGTAGAGTGGATAAAATGGGTGTAAAATGGATAAAAATGGATGTAGAGTGGATAAAAATAGATGTAGAGTGGATAAAATGGATGTAGAGGGGATAAAATGGATGTAGAGTGGATAAAATGGTTGTAGAGTGGATAAAATGGTTGTAGAGTTGATAAAAATGGATGTAGAGTGGATAAAAATGGATGTAGAGTGGATAAAATGGATGTAGATTGGATAAAATGGTTGTAGAGTGGATAAAATGGATGTAGAGTGGATAAAATGGATGTAGAGTTGATAAAAATTGATGTAGAGTCGATAAAATGGATGTAGAGTGGATAAAATGGATGTAGAGTGGATAAAAATGGATGTAGAGTGGATACAAATGGATGTAGAGTGGATAAAATGGGTGTAAAATGGATAAAAATGGATGTAGAGTGGATAAAAATGGATTTAGTGTGGATAAAATGGATGTAGAGGGGATAAAATGGATGTAGAGTGGATAAAATGGTTGTAGAGTGGATAAAATGGATGTAGAGTTGATAAAAATGGATGTAGAGTGGATAAAATGGATGTAGAGTGGATAAAATGGATGTAGAGGGGATAAAATGGATGTAGAGTGGATAAAATGGTTGTAGAGTGGATAAAATGGATGTCGAGTGGATAAAAATGGATGTAGTGTGGATAAAATGGATGTAGAGTGGATAAAATGGATGTAGAGGGGATAAAATGGATGTAGAGTGGATAAAATAGATGTAGAGTTGATAAAAATGGATGTAGAGTGGACAAAATAGATTTAGAGTGGATAAAAATTGATGTAGAGTGGATAAAATGAATGTAGAGTGGATAAAATGGATGTAGAGTGGATAAAATTGATGTAGAGTTGATAAAATGGATGTAAAGTGGATAAAATGGATGTAGAGTTAATAAAATTGGATGTAGAGTGGATAAATTGGATGTAGAGTGGATAAAATGGATGTAGAGTGGATAAAAATGGATGTAGAGTGGATAAAAATGGATGTAGAGAGGATAAAATGGACGTAGAGCGGATAAAATGGATGTAGAGTTGATAAAAATGGATGTAGAGTGCATAAAAATGGATGTTGAGTGGATAAAATGGATGTAGAGTGGATAAAATGGATGTAGAGTGAATAAAATGGATGTAGAGTGGATAAAATTGATGTAGAGTTGATAAAATGGATGTAGAGGGGATAAAATGGATGTAGAGTGGATAAAATGGTTGTAGAGTGGATAAAGTGGATGTAGAGTTGATAAAAATGGATGTAGAGTGGATAAAATGGATGTAGAGTGGATAAAATGGATGTAGAGGGGATAAAATGGATGTAGAGGGGATAAAATGGTTGTAGAGTGGATAAAATGGATGTCGAGTGGATAAAAATTGATGTAGAGTGGATAAAATGGATGTAGAGTGGATAAAATGGACGTAGAGTGGATAAAAATGGATGTAGAGTGGATAAAATGGATGTAGAGTGTATAAAATGGGTGTATAGTGGATAAAAATGGATGTAGAGTGGATAAAATGGATGTAGAATGGATAAAAATGGATGTAGAGCGGATAAAAATGGATGTAGAGTGGATAAAATGGGTGTAAAATGGATAAAAATGGATGTAGAGTGGATAAAAATAGATGTAGAGTGGATAAAATGGATGTAGAGGGGATAAAATGGATGTAGAGTGGATACAATGGTTGTAGAGTGGATAAAATGGTTGTAGAGTGGATAAAATGGATGTAGAGTGGATAAAATGGATGTAGAGTGGATAAAATGGATGTAGAGTGGATAAAAATGGATGTAGAGCGGATACAAATGGATGTAGAGTGGATAAAATGGGTGTAAAATGGATAAAAATGGATGTAGAGTGGATAAAAATGGATGTAGAGTGGATAAAATGGATGTAGAGGGGATAAAATGGATGTAGAGTGGATAAAATGGTTGTAGAGTGGATAAAATGGATGTAGAGTTGATAAAAATGGATGTAGAGTGGATAAAATGGATGTAGAGTGGATAAAATGGATGTAGAGGGGATAAAATGGATGTAGAGTGGATAAAATGGTTGTAGAGTGGATAAAATGGATGTCGAGTGGATAAAAATGGATGTAGTGTGGATAAAATGGATGTAGAGTGGATAAAATGGATGTAGAGGGGATAAAATGGATGTAGAGTGGATAAAATGGTTGTAGAGTGGATAAAATGGATGTAGAGTTGATAAAAATAGATGTAGAGTGGATAAAATGGATGTAGAGTGGATAAAATAGATGTAGAGTTGATAAAAATGGATGTAGAGTGGACAAAATAGATTTAGAGTGGATAAAAATTGATGTAGAGTGGATAAAATGAATGTAGAGTGGATAAAATGGATGTAGAGTGGATAAAATTGATGTAGAGTTGATAAAATGGATGTAAAGTGGATAAAATGAATGTAGAGTTAATAAAATTGGATGTAGAGTGGATAAAATGGATGTAGAGTGGATAAAATAGATGTAGAGTTGATAAAAATGGATGTAGAGTGGACAAAATAGATTTAGAGTGGATAAAAATTGATGTAGAGTGGATAAAATGAATGTAGAGTGGATAAAAATGGATGTAGAGTGGATAAAAATTGATGTAGAGTGGATAAAATGGATGTAGAGTGGATAAAATGGACGTAGAGTGGATAAAAATGGATGTAGAGTGGATAAAATGTATGTAGAGTGTATAAAATGGGTGTAAAGTGGATAAAAATGGATGTAGAGTGGATAAAATGGATGTAGAATGGATAAAAATGGATGTAGAGCGGATAAAAATGGATGTAGAGTGGATAAAATGGGTGTAAAATGGATAAAAATGGATGTAGAGTGGATAAAAATAGATGTAGAGTGGATAAAATGGATGTAGAGGGGATAAAATGGATGTAGAGTGGATAAAATGGTTGTAGAGTGGATAAAATGGATGTAGAGTTGATAAAAATGGATGTAGAGTGGATAAAAATGGATGTAGAGTGGATCAAATGGATGTAGATTGGATAAAATGGTTGTAGAGTGGATAAAATGGATGTAGAGTGGATAAAATGGATGTAGAGTTGATAAAAATTGATGTAGAGTCGATAAAATGGATGTAGAGTGGATAAAATGGATGTAGAGTGGATAAAAATGGATGTAGAGCGGATACAAATGGATGTAGAGTGGACAAAATAGATTTAGAGTGGATAAAATGAATGTAGAGTGGATAAAAATGGATGTAGATTGGATAAAAATGGATGTGGAGTGGATAAAATGGATGTAGAGTGGATAAAATGGACGTAGAGTGGATAAAAATGGATGTAGAGTGGATAAAATAGATGTAGAGTGTATAAAATGGGTGTAGAGTGGATAAAAATGTATGTAGAGCGGATAAAAATGGATGTAGAGTGGATAAAATGGGTGTAAAATGGATAAAAATGGATGTAGAGTGGATAAAATGGGTGTAAAATGGATAAAAATGGATGTAGAGTGGATGAAATGGATGTAGAGTGGATAAAATGGGTGTAAAGTGGATAAAAATGGATGTAGAGTGGATAAAATGGATGTAGAATGGATAAAAATGGATGTAGAGTGGATAAAATGGATGTAGAGTCGATAAAATGGATGTAGAGTGGATAAAAATGGATGTAGAGTGGATAAAATGGATGTAGAGTGGATAAAAATGGATGTAGAGTGAATATAATGGATGTAGAGTGGATAAAATGGATGTAGAGTTGATAAAAATGGATGTAGAGTGGATAAAATGGATGTAGAGTGGATAAAATGGATGTAGAGGGGATAAAATGGATGTAGAGTGGATAAAATGGTTGTAGAGTGGATAAAATGGATGTCGAGTGGATAAAAATGGATGTAGTGTGGATAAAATGGATGTAGATTGGATAAAATGGTTGTAGAGTGGATAAAATGGATGTAGAGTGGATAAAATGGATGTAGAGTTGATAAAAATTGATGTAGAGTCGATAAAATGGATGTAGAGTGGATAAAATGGATGTAGAGTGGATAAAAATGGATGTAGAGCGGATACAAATGGATGTAGAGTGGATAAAATGGGTGTAAAATGGATAAAAATGGATGTAGAGTGGATAAAAATGGATTTAGAGTGGATAAAATGGATGTAGAGGGGATAAAATGGATGTAGAGTGGATAAAATGGTTGTAGAGTGGATAAAATGGATGTAGAGTTGATAAAAATGGATGTAGAGTGGATAAAATGGATGTAGAGTGGATAAAATGGATGTAGAGGGGATAAAATGGATGTAGAGTGGATAAAATGGTTGTAGAGTGGATAAAATGGATGTCGAGTGGATAAAAATGGATGTAGTGTGGATAAAATGGATGTAGAGTGGATAAAATGGATGTAGAGGGGATAAAATGGATGTAGAGTGGATAAAATGGTTGTAGAGTGGACAAAATAGATTTAGAGTGGATAAAATGAATGTAGAGTGGATAAAAATGGATGTAGATTGGATAAAAATGGATGTGGAGTGGATAAAATGCATGTAGAGTGGATAAAATGGACGTAGAGTGGATAAAAATGGATGTAGAGTGGATAAAATAGATGTAGAGTGTATAAAATGGGTGTAGAGTGGATAAAAATGTATGTAGAGCGGATAAAAATGGATGTAGAGTGGATAAAATGGGTGTAAAATGGATAAAAATGGATGTAGAGTGGATAAAATGGGTGTAAAATGGATAAAAATGGATGTAGAGTGGATGAAATGGATGTAGAGTGGATAAAATGGGTGTAAAGTGGATAAAAATGGATGTAGAGTGGATAAAATGGATGTAGAATGGATAAAAATGGATGTAGAGTGGATAAAATGGATGTAGAGTGGATAAAATGGATGTAGAGTGGATAAAAATGGATGTAGAGTGGATAAAATGGATGTAGAGTGGATAAAAATGGATGTAGAGTGAATATAATGGATGTAGAGAGGATAAAATGGATGTGGAGTGGATAACAATGGATGTAGAGTGGATAAAATGGATGTAGAGTGGATAAAATGGATGTAGAGTTGATAAAAATGGATGTAGAATGGATAAAACGGATGTAGAGTGGATAAAAATGGATGTAGAGTGGATACAATGGATGTAGAGTGGATAAAAATGGATATAGAGTGGATAAAATGGATGTAGAGTGGATAAAAATGGATGTAGAGTGGATAAAATGGATGTAGAGTGGATAAAATGGATGTAGAGTGGATAAAATGGATGTAGAGTGGATAAAATGGATGTAGAGTGTATAAAAAGGATGTAGAGTGAATAACATGGATGTAGAGTGGATAAAATTGATGTAGAGTGGATAAAATGGATGAATAGTGGATAAAATGGTTGTAGAGTGGATAAAATGGATGAAGAGTGGATAAAAATGGATGTAGAGTGGATAAAATGGATGTAGAGTGGATAAAATGGATGTAGAGTGGATAAAATGGATGTAGAGTGGATAAAATGGATGTAGAGTGGATAAAATGGATGTAGAGTGGATAAAATGGATGTAGAGTTGATAAAAATGGATGTAGAATGGATAAAACGGATGTAGAGTGGATAAAAATGGATGTAGAGTGGATACAATGGATGTAGAGTGGATAAAAATGGATATAGAGTGGATAAAATGGATGTAGAGTGGATAAAAATGGATGTAGAGTGGATAAAATGGATGTAGAGTGGATAAAATGGATGTAGAGTGGATAAAATGGATGTAGAGTGGATAAAATGGATGTAGAGTGTATAAAATGGATGTAGAGTGAATAAAATGGATGTAGAGTGGATAAAATGGATGTAGAGTGGATAAAATGGATGAATAGTGGATAAAATGGTTGTAGAATGGATAAAAATGGATGTAGAGCGGATACAAATGGATGTAGAGTGGATAAAATGGGTGTAAAATGGATAAAAATGGATGTAGAGTGGATAAAAATGGATGTAGAGTGGATAAAATGGATGTAGAGGGGATAAAATGGATGTAGAGTGGATAAAATGGTTGTAGAGTGGATAAAATGGATGTTGAGTTGATAAAAATGGATGTAGAGTGGATAAAAATGGATGTAGAGTGGATAAAATGGATGTAGAGTGGATAAAAATGGATGTAGTTTGGATAAAATGAATGTAGAGTGGATAAAATGGATGTAGAGTTGATAAAAATGGATGTAGAGTGGACAAAATAGATTTAGAGTGGATAAAAATTGATGTAGAGTGGATAAAATGAATGTAGAGTGGATAAAAATGGATGTAGATTGGATAAAAATGGATGTGGAGTGGATAAAATGGATGTAGAGTGGATAAAATGGACGTAGAGTGGATAAAAATGGATGTAGAGTGGATAAAATGGATGTAGAGTGGATAAAATGGTTGTAGAGTGGATAAAATGGATGTAGAGTGGATAAAATGGATGTAGAGTTGATAAAAATTGATGTAGAGTCGATAAAATGGATGTAGAGTGGATAAAATGGATGTAGAGTGGATAAAAATGGATGTAGAGCGGATAAAAATGGATGTAGAGTGGATAAAATGGGTGTAAAATGGATAAAAATGGATGTAGAGTGGATAAAAATGGATGTAGAGTGGATAAAATGGATGTAGAGGGGATAAAATGGATGTAGAGTGGATAAAATGGTTGTAGAGTGGATAAAATGGATGTCGAGTGGATAAAAATGGATGTAGAGGGGATAAAATGGATGTAGAGTGGATAAAATGGTTGTAGAGTGGATAAAATGGATGTCGAGTGGATAAAAATTGATGTAGAGTGGATAAAATGGGTGTAAAATGGATAAAAATGGATGTAGAGTGGATAAAAATGGATGTAGAGTGGATAAAATGGATGTAGAGGGGATAAAATGGATGTAGAGTGGATAAAATGGTTGTAGAGTGGATAAAATGGACGTAGAGTGGATAAAAATGGATGTAGAGTGGATAAAATGGATGTAGAGTGTATAAAATGGGTGTATAGTGGATAAAAATGGATGTAGAGTGGATAAAATGGATGTAGAATGGATAAAAATGGATGTAGAGCGGATAAAAATGGATGTAGAGTGGATAAAATGGGTGTAAAATGGATAAAAATGGATGTAGAGTCGATAAAAATAGATGTAGAGTGGATAAAATGGATGTAGAGGGGATAAAATGGATGTAGAGTGGATAAAATGGTTGTAGAGTGGATAAAATGGTTGTAGAGTGGATAAAATGGATGTAGAGTCGATAAAATGGATGTAGAGTGGATAAAATGGATGTAGAGTGGATAAAAATGGATGTAGAGCGGATAAAAATGGATGTAGAGTGGATAAAATGGGTGTAAAATGGATAAAAATGGATGTAGAGTGGATAAAAATGGATGTAGAGTGGATAAAATGGATGTAGAGGGGATAAAATGGATGTAGAGTGGATAAAATGGTTGTAGAGTGGATAAAATGGATGTAGAGTTGATAAAAATGGATGTAGAGTGGATAAAATGGATGTAGAGTGGATAAAATGGATGTAGAGGGGATAAAATGGATGTAGAGTGGATAAAATGGTTGTAGAGTGGATAAAATGGATGTCGAGTGGATAAAAATGGATGTAGTGTGGATAAAATGGATGTAGAGTGGATAAAATGGATGTAGAGGGGATAAAATGGATGTAGAGTGGATAAAATGGTTGTAGAGTGGATAAAATGGATGTAGAGTTGATAAAAATAGATGTAGAGTGGATAAAATGGATGTAGAGTGGATAAAATAGATGTAGAGTTGATAAAAATGGATGTAGAGTGGACAAAATAGATTTAGAGTGGATAAAAATTGATGTAGAGTGGATAAAATGGATGTAGAGTGGATAAAATGGATGTAGAGTGGATAAAATTGATGTAGAGTTGATAAAATGGATGTAAAGTGGATAAAATGAATGTAGAGTTAATAAAATTGGATGTAGAGTGGATAAAATGGATGTAGAGTGGATAAAATAGATGTAGAGTTGATAAAAATGGATGTAGAGTGGACAAAATAGATTTAGAGTGGATAAAAATTGATGTAGAGTGGATAAAATGAATGTAGAGTGGATAAAAATGGATGTAGAGTGGATAAAAATTGATGTAGAGTGGATAAAATGGATGTAGAGTGGATAAAATGGACGTAGAGTGGATAAAAATGGATGTAGAGTGGATAAAATGTATGTAGAGTGTATAAAATGGATGTAAAGTGGATAAAAATGGATGTAGAGTGGATAAAATGGATGTAGAGTGGATAAAAATGGATGTAGAGCGGATAAAAATGGATGTAGAGTGGATAAAATGGGTGTAAAATGGATAAAAATGGATGTAGAGTGGATAAAAATAGATGTAGAGTGGATAAAATGGATGTAGAGGGGATAAAATGGATGTAGAGTGGATAAAATGGTTGTAGAGTGGATAAAATGGATGTAGAGTTGATAAAAATGGATGTAGAGTGGATAAAAATGGATGTAGAGTGGATCAAATGGATGTAGATTGGATAAAATGGTTGTAGAGTGGATAAAATGGATGTAGAGTGGATAAAATGGATGTAGAGTTGATAAAAATTGATGTAGAGTGGATAAAATGGATGTAGAGTGGATAAAATGGATGTAGAGTGGATAAAAATGGATGTAGAGCGGATACAAATGGATGTAGAGTGGATAAAATGGGTGTAAAATGGATAAAAATGGATGTAGAGTGGATAAAAATGGATGTAGAGTGGATAAAATGGATGTAGAGGGGATAAAATGGATGTAGAGTGGATAAAATGGTTGTAGAGTGGATAAAATGGATGTAGAGTTGATAAAAATGGATGTAGAGTGGATAAAATGGATGTAGAGTGGATAAAATTGATGTAGAGTTGATAAAATGGATGTAGAGTGGATAAAAATGGATGTAGAGTGGATAAAATGGATGTAGAGGGGATAAAATGGATGTAGAGTGGATAAATTGGATGTAGAGTGGATAAAATGGATGTAGAGTGGATAAAAATGGATGTAGAGTGGATAAAAATGGATGTAGAGAGGATAAAATGGACGTAGAGCGGATAAAATGGATGTAGAGTTGATAAAAATGGATGTAGAGTGCATAAAAATGGATGTTGAGTGGATAAAATGGATGTAGAGTGGATAAAATGGATGTAGAGTGGATAAAATGGATGTAGAGTGGATAAAATTGATGTAGAGTTGATAAAATGGATGTAGAGGGGATAAAATGGATGTAGAGTGGATAAAATGGTTGTAGAGTGGATAAAATGGATGTAGAGTTGATAAAAATGGATGTAGAGTGGATAAAATGGATGTAGAGTGGATAAAATGGATGTAGAGGGGATAAAATGGATGTAGAGTGGATAAAATGGTTGTAGAGTGGATAAAATGGATGTCGAGTGGATAAAAATTGATGTAGAGTGGATAAAATGGATGTAGAGTGGATAAAATGGACGTAGAGTGGATAAAAATGGATGTAGAGTGGATAAAATGGATGTAGAGTGTATAAAATGGGTGTATAGTGGATAAAAATGGATGTAGAGTGGATAAAATGGATGTAGAGTGGATAAAAATGGATGTAGAGCGGATAAAAATGGATGTAGAGTGGATAAAATGGGTGTAAAATGGATAAAAATGGATGTAGAGTGGATAAAAATAGATGTAGAGTGGATAAAATGGATGTAGAGGGGATAAAATGGATGTAGAGTGGATAAAATGGTTGTAGAGTGGATAAAATGGTTGTAGAGTGGATAAAATGGATGTAGAGTCGATAAAATGGATGTAGAGTGGATAAAATGGATGTAGAGGGGATAAAATGGATGTAGAGTGGATAAAATGGTTGTAGAGTGGATAAAATGGATGTAGAGTGGATAAAAATTGATGTAGAGTGGATAAAATGGATGTAGAGTGGATAAAATGGACGTAGAGTGGATAAAAATGGATGTAGAGTGGATAAAATGGATGTAGAGTGTATAAAATGGGTGTATAGTGGATAAAAATGGATGTAGAGTGGATAAAATGGATGTAGAATGGATAAAAATGGATGTAGAGCGGATAAAAATGGATGTAGAGTGGATAAAATGGGTGTAAAATGGATAAAAATGGATGTAGAGTGGATAAAAATAGATGTAGAGTGGATAAAATGGATGTAGAGGGGATAAAATGGATGTAGAGTGGATAAAATGGTTGTAGAGTGGATAAAATGGTTGTAGAGTGGATAAAATGGATGTAGAGTGGATAAAATGGATGTAGAGTGGATAAAATGGATGTAGAGTGGATAAAAATGGATGTAGAGCGGATACAAATGGATGTAGAGTGGATAAAATGGGTGTAAAATGGATAAAAATGGATGTAGAGTGGATAAAAATGGATGTAGAGTGGATAAAATGGATGTAGAGGGGATAAAATGGATGTAGAGTGGATAAAATGGTTGTAGAGTGGATAAAATGGATGTAGAGTTGATAAAAATGGATGTAGAGTGGATAAAATGGATGTAGAGTGGATAAAATGGATGTAGAGGGGATAAAATGGATGTAGAGTGGATAAAATGGTTGTAGAGTGGATAAAATGGATGTCGAGTGGATAAAAATGGATGTAGTGTGGATAAAATGGATGTAGAGTGGATAAAATGGATGTAGAGGGGATAAAATGGATGTAGAGTGGATAAAATGGTTGTAGAGTGGATAAAATGGATGTAGAGTTGATAAAAATAGATGTAGAGTGGATAAAATGGATGTAGAGGGGATAAAATGGATGTAGAGTGGATAAAATGGTTGTAGAGTGGATAAAATGGTTGTAGAGTGGATAAAATGGATGTAGAGTGGATAAAATGGATGTAGAGTGGATAAAATGGATGTAGAGTGGATAAAAATGGATGTAGAGCGGATACAAATGGATGTAGAGTGGATAAAATGGGAGTAAAATGGATAAAAATGGATGTAGAGTGGATAAAAATGGATGTAGAGTGGATAAAATGGATGTAGAGGGGATAAAATGGATGTAGAGTGGATAAAATGGTTGTAGAGTGGATAAAATGGATGTAGAGTTGATAAAAATGGATGTAGAGTGGATAAAATGGATGTAGAGTGGATAAAATGGATGTAGAGTGGATAAAATGGATGTAGAGTGGATAAAATGGTTGTAGAGTGGATAAAATGGATGTCGAGTGGATAAAAATGGATGTAGTGTGGATAAAATGGATGTAGAGTGGATAAAATGGATGTAGAGGGGATAAAATGGATGTAGAGTGGATAAAATGGTTGTAGAGTGGATAAAATGGATGTAGAGTTGATAAAAATAGATGTAGAGTGGATAAAATGGATGTAGAGTGGATAAAATAGATGTAGAGTTGATAAAAATGGATGTAGAGTGGACAAAATAGATTTAGAGTGGATAAAAATTGATGTAGAGTGGATAAAATGGATGTAGAGTGGATAAAATGGATGTAGAGTGGATAAAATGGATGTAGAGTTGATAAAATGGATGTAAAGTGGATAAAATGAATGTAGAGTTAATAAAATTGGATGTAGAGTGGAGAAAATGGATGTAGAGTGGATAAAATGGATGTAGAGTTGATAAAAATGGATGTAGAGTGGACAAAATAGATTTAGAGTGGATAAAAATTGATGTAGAGTTGATAAAAATGGATGTAGAGTGGATAAAAATGGATGTAGAGTGGATAAAATGGATGTAGAGTGGATAAAATGGATGTAGAGTGGATAAAATGGATGTAGAGTGGATAAAATGGATGTAGAGTTGATAAAAATGGATGTAGAGTGGATAAAATGGATGTAGAGTGGATAAAATGGATGTAGAGTGGATAAAAATGGATGTAGAGCGGATACAAATGGATGTAGAGTGGACAAAATAGATTTAGAGTGGATAAAATGAATGTAGAGTGGATAAAAATGGATGTAGATTGGATAAAAATGGATGTGGAGTGGATAAAATGGATGTAGAGTGGATAAAATGGACGTAGAGTGGATAAAAATGGATGTAGAGTGGATAAAATGGATGTAGAGTGTATAAAATGGGTGTAGAGTGGATAAAAATGGATGTAGAGCGGATAAAAATGGATGTAGAGTGGATAAAATGGGTGTAAAATGGATAAAAATGGATGTAGAGTGGATAAAATGGGTGTAAAATGGATAAAAATGGATGTAGAGTGGATAAAATGGATGTAGAGTGGATAAAATGGGTGTAAAGTGGATAAAAATGGATGTAGAGTGGATAAAATGGATGTAGAATGGATAAAAATGGATGTAGAGTGGATAAAATGGATGTAGAGTGGATAAAAATGGATGTAGAGTGGATAAAATGGATGTAGAGTGGATAAAAATGGATGTAGAGTGAATATAATGGATGTAGAGAGGATAAAATGGATGTAGAGTGGATAAAAATGGATGTAGAGCGGATAAAAATGGATGTAGGGTGGATAAAATGGGTGTAAAATGGATAAAAATGGATGTAGAGTGGATAAAAATGGATTTAGAGTGGATAAAATGGATGTAGAGGGGATAAAATGGATGTAGAGTGGATAAAATGGTTGTAGAGTGGATAAAATGGATGTAGAGTTGATAAAAATGGATGTAGAGTGGATAAAATGGATGTAGAGTGGATAAAATGGATGTAGAGGGGATAAAATGGATGTAGAGTGGATAAAATGGTTGTAGAGTGGATAAAATGGATGTCGAGTGGATAAAAATGGATGTAGTGTGGATAAAATGGATGTAGATTGGATAAAATGGTTGTAGAGTGGATAAAATGGATGTAGAGTGGATAAAATGGATGTAGAGTTGATAAAAATTGATGTAGAGTCGATAAAATGGATGTAGAGTGGATAAAATGGATGTAGAGTGGATAAAAATGGATGTAGAGCGGATACAAATGGATGTAGAGTGGATAAAATGGGTGTAAAATGGATAAAAATGGATGTAGAGTGGATAAAAATGGATTTAGAGTGGATAAAATGGATGTAGAGGGGATAAAATGGATGTAGAGTGGATAAAATGGTTGTAGAGTGGATAAAATGGATGTAGAGTTGATAAAAATGGATGTAGAGTGGATAAAATGGATGTAGAGTGGATAAAATGGATGTAGAGGGGATAAAATGGATGTAGAGTGGATAAAATGGTTGTAGAGTGGATAAAATGGATGTCGAGTGGATAAAAATGGATGTAGTGTGGATAAAATGGATGTAGAGTGGATAAAATGGATGTAGAGGGGATAAAATGGATGTAGAGTGGATAAAATGGTTGTAGAGTGGACAAAATAGATTTAGAGTGGATAAAATGAATGTAGAGTGGATAAAAATGGATGTAGATTGGATAAAAATGGATGTGGAGTGGATAAAATGCATGTAGAGTGGATAAAATGGACGTAGAGTGGATAAAAATGGATGTAGAGTGGATAAAATAGATGTAGAGTGTATAAAATGGGTGTAGAGTGGATAAAAATGGATGTAGAGTGGATAAAAATGGATGTAGAGTGGATAAAATGGGTGTAAAATGGATAAAAATGGATGTAGAGTGGATAAAATGGGTGTAAAATGGATAAAAATGGATGTAGAGTGGATGAAATGGATGTAGAGTGGATAAAATGGGTGTAAAGTGGATAAAAATGGATGTAGAGTGGATAAAATGGATGTAGAATGGATAAAAATGGATGTAGAGTGGATAAAATGGATGTAGAGTGGATAAAATGGATGTAGAGTGGATAAAAATGGATGTAGAGTGGATAAAATGGATGTAGAGTGGATAAAAATGGATGTAGAGTGAATATAATGGATGTAGAGAGGATAAAATGGATGTGGAGTGGATAACAATGGATGTAGAGTGGATAAAATGGATGTAGAGTGGATAAAATGGATGTAGAGTTGATAAAAATGGATGTAGAATGGATAAAACGGATGTAGAGTGGATAAAAATGGATGTAGAGTGGATACAATGGATGTAGAGTGGATAAAAATGGATATAGAGTGGATAAAATGGATGTAGAGTGGATAAAAATGGATGTAGAGTGGATAAAATGGATGTAGAGTGGATAAAATGGATGTAGAGTGGATAAAATGGATGTAGAGTGGATAAAATGGATGTAGAGTGTAT
This sequence comes from Pemphredon lugubris, assembly GCA_933228935.1. Lineage (NCBI taxonomy): Eukaryota > Metazoa > Arthropoda > Insecta > Hymenoptera > Crabronidae > Pemphredon > Pemphredon lugubris. The sequence goes on from OW121816.1 coordinate 54,150,624, forward strand.
AAAAAGGATGTAGAGTGAATAACATGGATGTAGAGTGGATAAAATTGATGTAGAGTGGATAAAATGGATGTAGAGTGGATAAAATGGTTGTAGAGTGGATAAAATGGATGAAGAGTGGATAAAAATGGATGTAGAGTGGATAAAATGGATGTAGAGTGGATAAAATGGATGTAGAGTGGATAAAATGGATGTAGAGTGGATAAAATGGATGTAGAGTGGATAAAATGGATGTAGAGTGGATAAAATGGATGTAGAGTTGATAAAAATGGATGTAGAATGGATAAAACGGATGTAGAGTGGATAAAAATGGATGTAGAGTGGATACAATGGATGTAGAGTGGATAAAAATGGATATAGAGTGGATAAAATGGATGTAGAGTGGATAAAAATGGATGTAGAGTGGATAAAATGGATGTAGAGTGGATAAAATGGATGTAGAGTGGATAAAATGGATGTAGAGTGGATAAAATGGATGTAGAGTGTATAAAATGGATGTAGAGTGAATAAAATGGATGTAGAGTGGATAAAATGGATGTAGAGTGGATAAAATGGATGTATAGTGGATAAAATGGTTGTAGAATGGATAAAAATGGATGTAGAGCGGATACAAATGGATGTAGAGTGGATAAAATGGGTGTAAAATGGATAAAAATGGATGTAGAGTGGATAAAAATGGATGTAGAGTGGATAAAATGGATGTAGAGGGGATAAAATGGATGTAGAGTGGATAAAATGGTTGTAGAGTGGATAAAATGGATGTTGAGTTGATAAAAATGGATGTAGAGTGGATAAAAATGGATGTAGAGTGGATAAAATGGATGTAGAGTGGATAAAAATGGATGTAGTTTGGATAAAATGAATGTAGAGTGGATAAAATGGATGTAGAGTTGATAAAAATGGATGTAGAGTGGACAAAATAGATTTAGAGTGGATAAAAATTGATGTAGAGTGGATAAAATGAATGTAGAGTGGATAAAAATGGATGTAGATTGGATAAAAATGGATGTAGAGTGGATAAAATGGATGTAGAGTGGATAAAATGGACGTAGAGTGGATAAAAATGGATGTAGAGTGGATAAAATGGATGTAGAGTGGATAAAATGGATGTAGAGTGGATAAAATGGATGTAGAGTGGATAAAATGGATGTAGAGTTGATAAAAATTGATGTAGAGTCGATAAAATGGATGTAGAGTGGATAAAATGGATGTAGAGTGGATAAAAATGGATGTAGAGCGGATAAAAATGGATGTAGAGTGGATAAAATGGGTGTAAAATGGATAAAAATGGATGTAGAGTGGATAAAAATGGATGTAGAGTGGATAAAATGGATGTAGAGGGGATAAAATGGATGTAGAGTGGATAAAATGGTTGTAGAGTGGATAAAATGGATGTCGAGTGGATAAAAATGGATGTAGAGGGGATAAAATGGATGTAGAGTGGATAAAATGGTTGTAGAGTGGATAAAATGGATGTCGAGTGGATAAAAATTGATGTAGAGTGGATAAAATGGGTGTAAAATGGATAAAAATGGATGTAGAGTGGATAAAAATGGATGTAGAGTGGATAAAATGGATGTAGAGGGGATAAAATGGATGTAGAGTGGATAAAATGGTTGTAGAGTGGATAAAATGGACGTAGAGTGGATAAAAATGGATGTAGAGTGGATAAAATGGATGTAGAGTGTATAAAATGGGTGTATAGTGGATAAAAATGGATGTAGAGTGGATAAAATGGATGTAGAGTGGATAAAAATGGATGTAGAGCGGATAAAAATGGATGTAGAGTGGATAAAATGGGTGTAAAATGGATAAAAATGGATGTAGAGTCGATAAAAATAGATGTAGAGTGGATAAAATGGATGTAGAGGGGATAAAATGGATGTAGAGTGGATAAAATGGTTGTAGAGTGGATAAAATGGTTGTAGAGTGGATAAAATGGATGTAGAGTGGATAAAATGGATGTAGAGTGGATAAAATGGATGTAGAGTGGATAAAAATGGATGTAGAGCGGATACAAATGGATGTAGAGTGGATAAAATGGGTGTAAAATGGATAAAAATGGATGTAGAGTGGATAAAAATGGATGTAGAGTGGATAAAATGGATGTAGAGGGGATAAAATGGATGTAGAGTGGATAAAATGGTTGTAGAGTGGATAAAATGGATGTAGAGTTGATAAAAATGGATGTAGAGTGGATAAAATGGATGTAGAGTGGATAAAATGGATGTAGAGGGGATAAAATGGATGTAGAGTGGATAAAATGGTTGTAGAGTGGATAAAATGGATGTCGAGTGGATAAAAATGGATGTAGTGTGGATAAAATGGATGTAGAGTGGATAAAATGGATGTAGAGTGGATAAAATGGATGTAGAGTGGATAAAATGGTTGTAGAGTGGATAAAATGGATGTAGAGTTGATAAAAATAGATGTAGAGTGGATAAAATGGATGTAGAGTGGATAAAATAGATGTAGAGTTGATAAAAATGGATGTAGAGTGGACAAAATAGATTTAGAGTGGATAAAAATTGATGTAGAGTGGATAAAATGAATGTAGAGTGGATAAAATGGATGTAGAGTGGATAAAATGGATGTAGAGTTGATAAAATGGATGTAAAGTGGATAAAATGAATGTAGAGTTAATAAAATTGGATGTAGAGTGGATAAAATGGATGTAGAGTGGATAAAATAGATGTAGAGTTGATAAAAATGGATGTAGAGTGGACAAAATAGATTTAGAGTGGATAAAAATTGATGTAGAGTGGATAAAATGAATGTAGAGTGGATAAAAATGGATGTAGAGTGGATAAAAATTGATGTAGAGTGGATAAAATGGATGTAGAGTGGATAAAATGTATGTAGAGTGTATAAAATGGGTGTAAAGTGGATAAAAATGGATGTAGAGTGGATAAAATGGATGTAGAATGGATAAAAATGGATGTAGAGCGGATAAAAATGGATGTAGAGTGGATAAAATGGGTGTAAAATGGATAAAAATGGATGTAGAGTGGATAAAAATAGATGTAGAGTGGATAAAATGGATGTAGAGGGGATAAAATGGATGTAGAGTGGATAAAATGGTTGTAGAGTGGATAAAATGGATGTAGAGTTGATAAAAATGGATGTAGAGTGGATAAAAATGGATGTAGAGTGGATCAAATGGATGTAGATTGGATAAAATGGTTGTAGAGTGGATAAAATGGATGTAGAGTGGATAAAATGGATGTAGAGTTGATAAAAATTGATGTAGAGTGGATAAAATGGATGTAGAGTGGATAAAATGGATGTAGAGTGGATAAAAATGGATGTAGAGCGGATACAAATGGATGTAGAGTGGACAAAATAGATTTAGAGTGGATAAAATGAATGTAGAGTGGATAAAAATGGATGTAGATTGGATAAAAATGGATGTGGAGTGGATAAAATGGATGTAGAGTGGATAAAATGGACGTAGAGTGGATAAAAATGGATGTAGAGTGGATAAAATGGATGTAGAGTGTATAAAATGGGTGTTGAGTGGATAAAAATGTATGTAGAGCGGATAAAAATGGATGTAGAGTGGATAAAATGGGTGTAAAATGGATAAAAATGGATGTAGAGTGGATAAAATGGGTGTAAAATGGATAAAAATGGATGTAGAGTGGATGAAATGGATGTAGAGTGGATAAAATGGGTGTAAAGTGGATAAAAATGGATGTAGAGTGGATAAAATGGATGTAGAGTGGATAAAAATGGATGTAGAGTGGATAAAATGGATGTAGAGTCGATAAAATGGAGGTAGAGTGGATAAAAATGGATGTAGAGTGGATAAAATGGATGTAGAGTGGATAAAAATGGATGTAGAGTGAATATAATGGATGTAGAGAGGATAAAATGGATGTGGAGTGGATAACAATGGATGTAGAGTGGATAAAATGGATGTAGAGTGGATAAAATGGATGTAGAGTTGATAAAAATGGATGTAGAATGGATAAAACGGATGTAGAGTGGATAAAAATAGATGTAGAGTGGATACAATGGATGTAGAGTGGATAAAAATGGATGTAGAGTGGATAAAATGGATGTAGAGTGGATAAAAATGGATGTAGAGTGGATAAAATGGATGTAGAGTGGATAAAATGGATGTAGAGTGGATAAAATGGATGTAGAGTGGATAAAATGGATGTAGAGTGTATAAAATGGATGTAGAGTGAATAAAATGGATGTAGAGTGGATAAAATGGATGTAGAGTGGATAAAATGGATGAATAGTGGATAAAATGGTTGTAGAGTGGATAAAATGGATGTAGAGTGGATAAAATGGATGTAGAGTGGATAAAATGGATGTAGAGTGGATAAAATGGATGTAGAGTTGATAAAAATGGATGTAGAATGGATAAAACGGATGTAGAGTGGATAAAAATGGATGTAGAGTGGATACAATGGATGTAGAGTGGATAAAAATGGATGTAGAGTGGATAAAATGGATGTAGAGTGGATAAAAATGGATGTAGAGTGCATAAAAATGGATGTTGAGTGGATAAAATGGATGTAGAGTGGATAAAATGGATGTAGAGTGAATAAAATGGATGTAGAGTGGATAAAATTGATGTAGAGTTGATAAAATGGATGTAAAGTGGATAAAATGGATGTAGAGTTAATAAAATTGGATGTAGAGTGGATAAATTGGATGTAGAGTGGATAAAATGGATGTAGAGTGGATAAAAATGGATGTAGAGTGGATAAAAATAGATGTAGATTGGATAAAATGGATGTAGAGTGGATAAAATGGTTGTAGAGTGGATAAAATGGATGTCGAGTGGATAAAAATGGATGTAGTGTGGATAAAATGGATGTAGAGTTGATAAAAATGGATGTAGAGTGGATAAAATGGATGTAGAGTGGATAAAATAGATGTAGAGTTGATAAAAATGGATGTAGAGTGGACAAAATAGATTTAGAGTGGATAAAAATTGATGTAGAGTGGATAAAATGAATGTAGAGTGGATAAAAATGGATGTAGAGTGGATAAAAATTGATGTAGAGTGGATAAAATGGATGTAGAGTGGATAAAATGGACGTAGAGTGGATAAAAATGGATGTAGAGTGGATAAAATGGATGTAGAGTGTATAAAATGGGTGTAAAGTGGATAAAAATGGATGTAGAGTGGATAAAATGGATGTAGAATGGATAAAAATGGATGTAGAGCGGATAAAAATGGATGTAGAGTGGATAAAATGGGTGTAAAATGGATAAAAATGGATGTAGAGTGGATAAAAATAGATGTAGAGTGGATAAAATGGATGTAGAGGGGATAAAATGGATGTAGAGTGGATAAAATGGTTGTAGAGTGGATAAAATGGATGTAGAGTTGATAAAAATGGATGTAGAGTGGATAAAAATGGATGTAGAGTGGATAAAATGGATGTAGATTGGATAAAATGGTTGTAGAGTGGATAAAATGGATGTAGAGTGGATAAAATGGATGTAGAGTTGATAAAAATTGATGTAGAGTCGATAAAATGGATGTAGAGTGGATAAAATGGATGTAGAGTGGATAAAAATGGATGTAGAGCGGATACAAATGGATGTAGAGTGGATAAAATGGGTGTAAAATGGATAAAAATGGATGTAGAGTGGATAAAATGGATGTAGAGGGGATAAAATGGATGTAGAGTGGATAAAATGGTTGTAGAGTGGATAAAATGGATGAAGAGTTGATAAAAATGGATGTAGAGTGGATAAAATGGATGTAGAGTGGATAAAATGGATGTAGAGTGGATAAAATGGATGTAGAGTGGATAAAATGGATGTAGAGGGGATAAAATGGATGTAGAGTGGATAAAATGGTTGTAGAGTGGATAAAATGGATGTAGAGTTGATAAAAATGGATGTAGAGTGGATAAAATGGATGTAGAGTGGATAAAATAGATGTAGAGTTGATAAAAATGGATGTAGAGTGGATAAAAATTGATGTAGAGTGGATAAAATGGATGTAGAGTGGATAAAATGGACGTAGAGTGGATAAAAATGGATGTAGAGTGGATAAAATGGGTGTAAAATGGATAAAAATGGATGTAGAGTGGATAAAAATAGATGTAGAGTGGATAAAATGGATGTAGAGGGGATAAAATGGATGTAGAGTGGATAAAATGGTTGTAGAGTGGATAAAATGGTTGTAGAGTTGATAAAAATGGATGTAGAGTGGATAAAAATGGATGTAGAGTGGATAAAATGGATGTAGATTGGATAAAATGGTTGTAGAGTGGATAAAATGGATGTAGAGTGGATAAAATGGATGTAGAGTTGATAAAAATTGATGTAGAGTCGATAAAATGGATGTAGAGTGGATAAAATGGATGTAGAGTGGATAAAAATGGATGTAGAGCGGATACAAATGGATGTAGAGTGGATAAAATGGGTGTAAAATGGATAAAAATGGATGTAGAGTGGATAAAAATGGATTTAGTGTGGATAAAATGGATGTAGAGGGGATAAAATGGATGTAGAGTGGATAAAATGGTTGTAGAGTGGATAAAATGGATGTAGAGTTGATAAAAATGGATGTAGAGTGGATAAAATGGATGTAGAGTGGATAAAATGGATGTAGAGGGGATAAAATGGATGTAGAGTGGATAAAATGGTTGTAGAGTGGATAAAATGGATGTCGAGTGGATAAAAATGGATGTAGTGTGGATAAAATGGATGTAGAGTGGATAAAATGGATGTAGAGGGGATAAAATGGATGTAGAGTGGATAAAATAGATGTAGAGTTGATAAAAATGGATGTAGAGTGGACAAAATAGATTTAGAGTGGATAAAAATTGATGTAGAGTGGATAAAATGAATGTAGAGTGGATAAAATGGATGTAGAGTGGATAAAATTGATGTAGAGTTGATAAAATGGATGTAAAGTGGATAAAATGGATGTAGAGTTAATAAAATTGGATGTAGAGTGGATAAATTGGATGTAGAGTGGATAAAATGGATGTAGAGTGGATAAAAATGGATGTAGAGTGGATAAAAATGGATGTAGAGAGGATAAAATGGACGTAGAGCGGATAAAATGGATGTAGAGTTGATAAAAATGGATGTAGAGTGCATAAAAATGGATGTTGAGTGGATAAAATGGATGTAGAGTGGATAAAATGGATGTAGAGTGAATAAAATGGATGTAGAGTGGATAAAATTGATGTAGAGTTGATAAAATGGATGTAGAGTGGATAAAATGGATGTAGAGTGGATAAAATGGTTGTAGAGTGGATAAAGTGGATGTAGAGTTGATAAAAATGGATGTAGAGTGGATAAAATGGATGTAGAGTGGATAAAATGGATGTAGAGGGGATAAAATGGATGTAGAGTGGATAAAATGGTTGTAGAGTGGATAAAATGGATGTCGAGTGGATAAAAATTGATGTAGAGTGGATAAAATGGATGTAGAGTGGATAAAATGGATGTAGAGTGGATAAAAATGGATGTAGAGTGGATAAAATGGATGTAGAGTGTATAAAATGGGTGTATAGTGGATAAAAATGGATGTAGAGTGGATAAAATGGATGTAGAATGGATAAAAATGGATGTAGAGCGGATAAAAATGGATGTAGAGTGGATAAAATGGGTGTAAAATGGATAAAAATGGATGTAGAGTGGATAAAAATAGATGTAGAGTGGATAAAATGGATGTAGAGGGGATAAAATGGATGTAGAGTGGATACAATGGTTGTAGAGTGGATAAAATGGTTGTAGAGTGGATAAAATGGATGTAGAGTGGATAAAATGGATGTAGAGTGGATAAAATGGATGTAGAGTGGATAAAAATGGATGTAGAGCGGATACAAATGGATGTAGAGTGGATAAAATGGGTGTAAAATGGATAAAAATGGATGTAGAGTGGATAAAAATGGATGTAGAGTGGATAAAATGGATGTAGAGGGGATAAAATGGATGTAGAGTGGATAAAATGGTTGTAGAGTGGATAAAATGGATGTAGAGTTGATAAAAATGGATGTAGAGTGGATAAAATGGATGTAGAGTGGATAAAATGGATGTAGAGTGGATAAAATGGATGTAGAGTGGATAAAATGGTTGTAGAGTGGATAAAATGGATGTCGAGTGGATAAAAATGGATGTAGTGTGGATAAAATGGATGTAGAGTGGATAAAATGGATGTAGAGGGGATAAAATGGATGTAGAGTGGATAAAATGGTTGTAGAGTGGATAAAATGGATGTAGAGTTGATAAAAATAGATGTAGAGTGGATAAAATGGATGTAGAGTGGATAAAATAGATGTAGAGTTGATAAAAATGGATGTAGAGTGGACAAAATAGATTTAGAGTGGATAAAAATTGATGTAGAGTGGATAAAATGAATGTAGAGTGGATAAAATGGATGTAGAGTGGATAAAATTGATGTAGAGTTGATAAAATGGATGTAAAGTGGATAAAATGAATGTAGAGTTAATAAAATTGGATGTAGAGTGGATAAAATGGATGTAGAGTGGATAAAATAGATGTAGAGTTGATAAAAATGGATGTAGAGTGGACAAAATAGATTTAGAGTGGATAAAAATTGATGTAGAGTGGATAAAATGAATGTAGAGTGGATAAAAATGGATGTAGAGTGGATAAAAATTGATGTAGAGTGGATAAAATGGATGTAGAGTGGATAAAATGGACGTAGAGTGGATAAAAATGGATGTAGAGTGGATAAAATGTATGTAGAGTGTATAAAATGGGTGTAAAGTGGATAAAAATGGATGTAGAGTGGATAAAATGGATGTAGAATGGATAAAAATGGATGTAGAGCGGATAAAAATGGATGTAGAGTGGATAAAATGGGTGTAAAATGGATAAAAATGGATGTAGAGTGGATAAAAATAGATGTAGAGTGGATAAAATGGATGTAGAGGGGATAAAATGGATGTAGAGTGGATAAAATGGTTGTAGAGTGGATAAAATGGATGTAGAGTTGATAAAAATGGATGTAGAGTGGATAAAAATGGATGTAGAGTGGATCAAATGGATGTAGATTGGATAAAATGGTTGTAGAGTGGATAAAATGGATGTAGAGTGGATAAAATGGATGTAGAGTTGATAAAAATTGATGTAGAGTCGATAAAATGGATGTAGAGTGGATAAAATGGATGTAGAGTGGATAAAAATGGATGTAGAGCGGATACAAATGGATGTAGAGTGGACAAAATAGATTTAGAGTGGATAAAATGAATGTAGAGTGGATAAAAATGGATGTAGATTGGATAAAAATGGATGTGGAGTGGATAAAATGGATGTAGAGTGGATAAAATGGACGTAGAGTGGATAAAAATGGATGTAGAGTGGATAAAATAGATGTAGAGTGTATAAAATGGGTGTAGAGTGGATAAAAATGTATGTAGAGCGGATAAAAATGGATGTAGAGTGGATAAAATGGGTGTAAAATGGATAAAAATGGATGTAGAGTGGATAAAATGGGTGTAAAATGGATAAAAATGGATGTAGAGTGGATGAAATGGATGTAGAGTGGATAAAATGGGTGTAAAGTGGATAAAAATGGATGTAGAGTGGATAAAATGGATGTAGAATGGATAAAAATGGATGTAGAGTGGATAAAATGGATGTAGAGTCGATAAAATGGATGTAGAGTGGATAAAAATGGATGTAGAGTGGATAAAATGGATGTAGAGTGGATAAAAATGGATGTAGAGTGAATATAATGGATGTAGAGAGGATAAAATGGATGTGGAGTGGATAACAATGGATGTAGAGTGGATAAAATGGATGTAGAGTGGATAAAATGGATGTAGAGTTGATAAAAATGGATGTAGAATGGATAAAACGGATGTAGAGTGGATAAAAATGGATGTAGAGTGGATACAATGGATGTAGAGTGGATAAAAATGGATATAGAGTGGATAAAATGGATGTAGAGTGGATAAAAATGGATGTAGAGTGGATAAAATGGATGTAGAGTGGATAAAATGGATGTAGAGTGGATAAAATGGATGTAGAGTGGATAAAATGGATGTAGAGTGTATAAAATGGATGTAGAGTGAATAAAATGGATGTAGAGTGGATAAAATGGATGTAGAGTGGATAAAATGGATGAATAGTGGATAAAATGGTTGTAGAGTGGATAAAATGGATGTAGAGTGGATAAAAATGGATGTAGAGTGGATAAAATGGATGTAGAGTGGATAAAATGGATGTAGAGTGGATAAAATGGATGTAGAGTGGATAAAATGGATGTAGAGTTGATAAAAATGGATGTAGAATGGATAAAACGGATGTAGAGTGGATAAAAATGGATGTAGAGTGGATACAATGGATGTAGAGTGGATAAAAATGGATATAGAGTGGATAAAATGGATGTAGAGTGGATAAAAATGGATGTAGAGTGGATAAAATGGATGTAGAGTGGATAAAATGGATGTAGAGTGGATAAAATGGATGTAGAGTGGATAAAATGGATGTAGAGTGTATAAAATGGATGTAGAGTGAATAAAATGGATGTAGAGTGGATAAAATGGATGTAGAGTGGATAAAATGGATGAATAGTGGATAAAATGGTTGTAGAATGGATAAAAATGGATGTAGAGCGGATAAAAATGGATGTAGAGTGGATAAAATGGGTGTAAAATGGATAAAAATGGATGTAGAGTGGATAAAAATGGATGTAGAGTGGATAAAATGGATGTAGAGGGGATAAAATGGATGTAGAGTGGATAAAATGGTTGTAGAGTGGATAAAATGGATGTTGAGTTGATAAAAATGGATGTAGAGTGGATAAAAATGGATGTAGAGTGGATAAAATGGATGTAGAGCGGATAAAAATGGATGTAGTTTGGATAAAATGAATGTAGAGTGGATAAAATGGATGTAGAGTTGATAAAAATGGATGTAGAGTGGACAAAATAGATTTAGAGTGGATAAAAATTGATGTAGAGTGGATAAAATGAATGTAGAGTGGATAAAAATGGATGTAGATTGGATAAAAATGGATGTGGAGTGGATAAAATGGATGTAGAGTGGATAAAATGGACGTAGAGTGGATAAAAATGGATGTAGAGTGGATAAAATGGATGTAGAGTGGATAAAATGGTTGTAGAGTGGATAAAATGGATGTAGAGTGGATAAAATGGATGTAGAGTTGATAAAAATTGATGTAGAGTCGATAAAATGGATGTAGAGTGGATAAAATGGATGTAGAGTGGATAAAAATGGATGTAGAGCGGATAAAAATGGATGTAGAGTGGATAAAATGGGTGTAAAATGGATAAAAATGGATGTAGAGTGGATAAAAATGGATGTAGAGTGGATAAAATGGATGTAGAGTGGATAAAATGGGTGTAAAATGGATAAAAATGGATGTAGAGTGGATAAAAATGGATGTAGAGTGGATAAAATGGATGTAGAGGGGATAAAATGGATGTAGAGTGGATAAAATGGTTGTAGAGTGGATAAAATGGATGTAGAGTTGATAAAAATGGATGTAGAGTGGATAAAATGGATGTAGAGTGGATAAAATGGATGTAGAGGGGATAAAATGGATGTAGAGTGGATAAAATGGTTGTAGAGTGGATAAAATGGATGTCGAGTGGATAAAAATGGATGTAGTGTGGATAAAATGGATGTAGAGTGGATAAAATGGATGTAGAGGGGATAAAATGGATGTAGAGTGGATAAAATGGTTGTAGAGTGGATAAAATGGATGTAGAGTTGATAAAAATAGATGTAGAGTGGATAAAATGGATGTAGAGTGGATAAAATAGATGTAGAGTTGATAAAAATGGATGTAGAGTGGACAAAATAGATTTAGAGTGGATAAAAATTGATGTAGAGTGGATAAAATGAATGTAGAGTGGATAAAATGGATGTAGAGTGGATAAAATTGATGTAGAGTTGATAAAATGGATGTAAAGTGGATAAAATGAATGTAGAGTTAATAAAATTGGATGTAGAGTGGATAAAATGGATGTAGAGTGGATAAAATAGATGTAGAGTTGATAAAAATGGATGTAGAGTGGACAAAATAGATTTAGAGTGGATAAAAATTGATGTAGAGTGGATAAAATGAATGTAGAGTGGATAAAAATGGATGTAGAGTGGATAAAAATTGATGTAGAGTGGATAAAATGGATGTAGAGTGGATAAAATGGACGTAGAGTGGATAAAAATGGATGTAGAGTGGATAAAATGTATGTAGAGTGTATAAAATGGGTGTAAAGTGGATAAAAATGGATGTAGAGTGGATAAAATGGATGTAGAATGGATAAAAATGGATGTAGAGCGGATAAAAATGGATGTAGAGTGGATAAAATGGGTGTAAAATGGATAAAAATGGATGTAGAGTGGATAAAAATAGATGTAGAGTGGATAAAATGGATGTAGAGGGGATAAAATGGATGTAGAGTGGATAAAATGGTTGTAGAGTGGATAAAATGGATGTAGAGTTGATAAAAATGGATGTAGAGTGGATAAAAATGGATGTAGAGTGGATCAAATGGATGTAGATTGGATAAAATGGTTGTAGAGTGGATAAAATGGATGTAGAGTGGATAAAATGGATGTAGAGTTGATAAAAATTGATGTAGAGTCGATAAAATGGATGTAGAGTGGATAAAATGGATGTAGAGTGGATAAAAATGGATGTAGAGCGGATACAAATGGATGTAGAGTGGACAAAATAGATTTAGAGTGGATAAAATGAATGTAGAGTGGATAAAAATGGATGTAGATTGGATAAAAATGGATGTGGAGTGGATAAAATGGATGTAGAGTGGATAAAATGGACGTAGAGTGGATAAAAATGGATGTAGAGTGGATAAAATGGATGTAGAGTGTATAAAATGGGTGTAGAGTGGATAAAAATGTATGTAGAGCGGATAAAAATGGATGTAGAGTGGATAAAATGGGTGTAAAATGGATAAAAATGGATGTAGAGTGGATAAAATGGGTGTAAAATGGATAAAAATGGATGTAGAGTGGATGAAATGGATGTAGAGTGGATAAAATGGGTGTAAAGTGGATAAAAATGGATGTAGAGTGGATAAAATGGATGTAGAATGGATAAAAATGGATGTAGAGTGGATAAAATGGATGTAGAGTCGATAAAATGGATGTAGAGTGGATAAAAATGGATGTAGAGTGGATAAAATGGATGTAGAGTGGATAAAAATGGATGTAGAGTGAATATAATGGATGTAGAGAGGATAAAATGGATGTGGAGTGGATAACAATGGATGTAGAGTGGATAAAATGGATCTAGAGTGGATAAAATGGATGTAGAGTTGATAAAAATGGATGTAGAATGGATAAAACGGATGTAGAGTGGATAAAAATGGATATAGAGTGGATAAAATGGATGTAGAGTGGATAAAAATGGATGTAGAGTGCATAAAAATGGATGTTGAGTGGATAAAATGGATGTAGAGTGGATAAAATGGATGTAGAGTGAATAAAATGGATGTAGAGTGGATAAAATTGATGTAGAGTTGATAAAATGGATGTAAAGTGGATAAAATGGATGTAGAGTTAATAAAATTGGATGTAGAGTGGATAAATTGGATGTAGAGTGGATAAAATGGATGTAGAGTGGATAAAAATGGATGTAGAGTGGATAAAAATAGATGTAGATTGGATAAAATGGATGTAGAGTGGATAAAATGGTTGTAGAGTGGATAAAATGGATGTCGAGTGGATAAAAATGGATGTAGTGTGGATAAAATGGATGTAGAGTTGATAAAAATGGATGTAGAGTGGATAAAATGGATGTAGAGTGGATAAAATAGATGTAGAGTTGATAAAAATGGATGTAGAGTGGACAAAATAGATTTAGAGTGGATAAAAATTGATGTAGAGTGGATAAAATGAATGTAGAGTGGATAAAAATGGATGTAGAGTGGATAAAAATTGATGTAGAGTGGATAAAATGGATGTAGAGTGGATAAAATGGACGTAGAGTGGATAAAAATGGATGTAGAGTGGATAAAATGGATGTAGAGTGTATAAAATGGGTGTAAAGTGGATAAAAATGGATGTAGAGTGGATAAAATGGATGTAGAATGGATAAAAATGGATGTAGAGCGGATAAAAATGGATGTAGAGTGGATAAAATGGGTGTAAAATGGATAAAAATGGATGTAGAGTGGTTAAAAATAGATGTAGAGTGGATAAAATGGATGTAGAGGGGATAAAATGGATGTAGAGTGGATAAAATGGTTGTAGAGTGGATAAAATGGATGTAGAGTTGATAAAAATGGATGTAGAGTGGATAAAAATGGATGTAGAGTGGATAAAATGGATGTAGATTGGATAAAATGGTTGTAGAGTGGATAAAATGGATGTAGAGTGGATAAAATGGATGTAGAGTTGATAAAAATTGATGTAGAGTCGATAAAATGGATGTAGAGTGGATAAAATGGATGTAGAGTGGATAAAAATGGATGTAGAGCGGATACAAATGGATGTAGAGTGGATAAAATGGGTGTAAAATGGATAAAAATGGATGTAGAGTGGATAAAAATGGATGTAGAGTGGATAAAATGGATGTAGAGGGGATAAAATGGATGTAGAGTGGATAAAATGGTTGTAGAGTGGATAAAATGGATGAAGAGTTGATAAAAATGGATGTAGAGTGGATAAAATGGATGTAGAGTGGATAAAATGGATGTAGAGGGGATAAAATGGATGTAGAGTGGATAAAATGGTTGTAGAGTGGATAAAATGGATGTAGAGTTGATAAAAATGGATGTAGAGTGGATAAAATGGATGTAGAGTGGATAAAATAGATGTAGAGTTGATAAAAATGGATGTAGAGTGGATAAAAATTGATGTAGAGTGGATAAAATGGATGTAGAGTGGATAAAATGGACGTAGAGTGGATAAAAATGGATGTAGAGTGGATAAAATGGGTGTAAAATGGATAAAAATGGATGTAGAGTGGATAAAAATAGATGTAGAGTGGATAAAATGGATGTAGAGGGGATAAAATGGATGTAGAGTGGATAAAATGGTTGTAGAGTGGATAAAATGGTTGTAGAGTTGATAAAAATGGATGTAGAGTGGATAAAAATGGATGTAGAGTGGATAAAATGGATGTAGATTGGATAAAATGGTTGTAGAGTGGATAAAATGGATGTAGAGTGGATAAAATGGATGTAGAGTTGATAAAAATTGATGTAGAGTCGATAAAATGGATGTAGAGTGGATAAAATGGATGTAGAGTGGATAAAAATGGATGTAGAGCGGATACAAATGGATGTAGAGTGGATAAAATGGATGTAGAGTGGATAAAATGGATGTAGAGTTGATAAAAATGGATGTAGAATGGATAAAACGGATGTAGAGTGGATAAAAATGGATGTAGAGTGGATACAATGGATGTAGAGTGGATAAAAATGGATATAGAGTGGATAAAATGGATGTAGAGTGGATAAAATGGATGTAGAGTGGATAAAATGGATGTAGAGTGGATAAAATGGATGTAGAGTGTATAAAATGGATGTAGAGTGAATAAAATGGATGTAGAGTGGATAAAATGGATGTAGAGTGGATAAAATGGATGAATAGTGGATAAAATGGTTGTAGAGTGGATAAAATGGATGTAGAGTGGATAAAAATGGATGTAGAGTGGATAAAATGGATGTAGAGTGGATAAAATGGATGTAGAGTGGATAAAATGGATGTAGAGTGGATAAAATGGATGTAGAGTTGATAAAAATGGATGTAGAATGGATAAAACGGATGTAGAGTGGATAAAAATGGATGTAGAGTGGATACAATGGATGTAGAGTGGATAAAAATGGATATAGAGTGGATAAAATGGATGTAGAGTGGATAAAAATGGATGTAGAGTGCATAAAAATGGATGTTGAGTGGATAAAATGGATGTAGAGTGGATAAAATGGATGTAGAGTGAATAAAATGGATGTAGAGTGGATAAAATTGATGTAGAGTTGATAAAATGGATGTAAAGTGGATAAAATGGATGTAGAGTTAATAAAATTGGATGTAGAGTGGATAAATTGGATGTAGAGTGGATAAAATGGATGTAGAGTGGATAAAAATGGATGTAGAGTGGATAAAAATAGATGTAGATTGGATAAAATGGATGTAGAGTGGATAAAATGGTTGTAGAGTGGATAAAATGGATGTCGAGTGGATAAAAATGGATGTAGTGTGGATAAAATGGATGTAGAGTGGATAAAATGGATGTAGAGGGGATAAAATGGATGTAGAGTGGATAAAATGGTTGTAGAGTGGATAAAATGGATGTAGAGTTGATAAAAATGGATGTAGAGTGGATAAAACGGATGTAGAGTGGATAAAAATGGATGTAGAGTGGATACAATGGATGTAGAGTGGATAAAAATGGATATAGAGTGGATAAAATGGATGTAGAGTGGATAAAAATGGATGTAGAGTGGATAAAATGGATGTAGAGTGGATAAAATGGATGTAGAGTGGATAAAATGGATGTAGAGTGGATAAAATGGATGTAGAGTGTATAAAATGGATGTAGAGTGAATAAAATGGATGTAGAGTGGATAAAATGGATGTAGAGTGGATAAAATGGATGAATAGTGGATAAAATGGTTGTAGAGTGGATAAAATGGATGTAGAGTGGATAAAAATGGATGTAGAGTGGATAAAATGGATGTAGAGTGGATAAAATGGATGTAGAGTGGATAAAATGGATGTAGAGTGGATAAAATGGATGTAGAGTTGATAAAAATGGATGTAGAATGGATAAAACGGATGTAGAGTGGATAAAAATGGATGTAGAGTGGATACAATGGATGTAGAGTGGATAAAAATGGATATAGAGTGGATAAAATGGATGTAGAGTGGATAAAAATGGATGTAGAGTGGATAAAATGGATGTAGAGTGGATAAAATGGACGTAGAGTGGATAAAAATGGATGTAGAGTGGATAAAATGGATGTAGAGTGTATAAAATGGGTGTATAGTGGATAAAAATGGATGTAGAGTGGATAAAATGGATGTAGAATGGATAAAAATGGATGTAGAGCGGATAAAAATGGATGTAGAGTGGATAAAATGGGTGTAAAATGGATAAAAATGGATGTAGAGTGGATAAAAATAGATGTAGAGTGGATAAAATGGATGTAGAGGGGATAAAATGGATGTAGAGTGGATAAAATGGTTGTAGAGTGGATAAAATGGTTGTAGAGTGGATAAAATGGATGTAGAGTCGATAAAATGGATGTAGAGTGGATAAAATGGATGTAGAGTGGATAAAAATGGATGTAGAGCGGATACAAATGGATGTAGAGTGGATAAAATGGGTGTAAAATGGATAAAAATGGATGTAGAGTGGATAAAAATGGATGTAGAGTGGATAAAAATGGATGTAGAGTGGATAAAATGGATGTAGAGGGGATAAAATGGATGTAGAGTGGATAAAATGGTTGTAGAGTGGATAAAATGGATGTAGAGTTGATAAAAATGGATGTAGAGTGGATAAAATGGATGTAGAGTGGATAAAAATGGATGTAGAGTGGATAAAATGGATGTAGAGGGGATAAAATGGATGTAGAGTGGATAAAATGGTTGTAGAGTGGATAAAATGGATGTAGAGTTGATAAAAATGGATGTAGAGTGGATAAAATGGATGTAGAGTGGATAAAATGGATGTAGAGGGGATAAAATGGATGTAGAGTGGATAAAATGGTTGTAGAGTGGATAAAATGGATGTCGAGTGGATAAAAATGGATGTAGTGTGGATAAAATGGATGTAGAGTGGATAAAATGGATGTAGAGGGGATAAAATGGATGTAGAGTGGATAAAATGGTTGTAGAGTGGATAAAATGGATGTAGAGTTGATAAAAATAGATGTAGAGTGGATAAAATGGATGTAGAGTGGATAAAATGGATGTAGAGTTGATAAAAATGGATGTAGAGTGGACAAAATAGATTTAGAGTGGATAAAAATTGATGTAGAGTGGATAAAATGAATGTAGAGTGGATAAAATGGATGTAGAGTGGATAAAATTGATGTAGAGTTGATAAAATGGATGTAAAGTGGATAAAATGAATGTAGAGTTAATAAAATTGGATGTAGAGTGGATAAAATGGATGTAGAGTGGATAAAATAGATGTAGAGTTGATAAAAATGGATGTAGAGTGGACAAAATAGATTTAGAGTGGATAAAAATTGATGTAGAGTGGATAAAATGAATGTAGAGTGGATAAAAATGGATGTAGAGTGGATAAAAATTGATGTAGAGTGGATAAAATGGATGTAGAGTGGATAAAATGGACGTAGAGTGGATAAAAATGGATGTAGAGTGGATAAAATGTATGTAGAGTGTATAAAATGGGTGTAAAGTGGATAAAAATGGATGTAGAGTGGATAAAGTGGATGTAGAATGGATAAAAATGGATGTAGAGCGGATAAAAATGGATGTAGAGTGGATAAAATGGGTGTAAAATGGATAAAAATGGATGTAGAGTGGATAAAAATAGATGTAGAGTGGATAAAATGGATGTAGAGGGGATAAAATGGATGTAGAGTGGATAAAATGGTTGTAGAGTGGATAAAATGGATGTAGAGTTGATAAAAATGGATGTAGAGTGGATAAAAATGGATGTAGAGTGGATCAAATGGATGTAGATTGGATAAAATGGTTGTAGAGTGGATAAAATGGATGTAGAGTGGATAAAATGGATGTAGAGTTGATAAAAATTGATGTAGAGTCGATAAAATGGATGTAGAGTGGATAAAATGGATGTAGAGTGGATAAAAATGGATGTAGAGCGGATACAAATGGATGTAGAGTGGACAAAATAGATTTAGAGTGGATAAAATGAATGTAGAGTGGATAAAAATGGATGTAGATTGGATAAAAATGGATGTGGAGTGGATAAAATGGATGTAGAGTGGATAAAATGGACGTAGAGTGGATAAAAATGGATGTAGAGTGGATAAAATGGATGTAGAGTGTATAAAATGGGTGTAGAGTGGATAAAAATGTATGTAGAGCGGATAAAAATGGATGTAGAGTGGATAAAATGGGTGTAAAATGGATAAAAATGGATGTAGAGTGGATAAAATGGGTGTAAAATGGATAAAAATGGATGTAGAGTGGATGAAATGGATGTAGAGTGGATAAAATGGGTGTAAAGTGGATAAAAATGGATGTAGAGTGGATAAAATGGATGTAGAGTGGATAAAAATGGATGTAGAGTGGATAAAATGGATGTAGAGTGGATAAAATGGATGTAGAGTGGATAAAAATGGATGTAGCGTGGATAAAATGGATGTAGAGTGGATAAAAATGGATGTAGAGTGGATATAATGGATGTAGAGAGGATAAAATGGATGTGGAGTGGATAACAATGGATGTAGAGTGGATAAAATGGATGTAGAGTGGATAAAATGGATGTAGAGTTGATAAAAATGGATGTAGAATGGATAAAACGGATGTAGAGTGGATAAAAATGGATGTAGAGTGGATACAATGGATGTAGAGTGGATAAAAATGGATATAGAGTGGATAAAATGGATGTAGAGTGGATAAAAATGGATGTAGAGTGGATAAAATGGATGTAGAGTGGATAAAATGGATGTAGAGTGGATAAAATGGATGTAGAGTGGATAAAATGGATGTAGAGTGTATAAAATGGATGTAGAGTGAATAAAATGGATGTAGAGTGGATAAAATGGATGTAGAGTGGATAAAATGGATGAATAGTGGATAAAATGGTTGTAGAGTGGATAAAATGGATGTAGAGTGGATAAAAATGGATGTAGAGTGGATAAAATGGATGTAGAGTGGATAAAATGGATGTAGAGTGGATAAAATGGATGTAGAGTGGATAAAATGGATGTAGAGTTGATAAAAATGGATGTAGAATGGATAAAACGGATGTAGAGTGGATAAAAATGGATGTAGAGTGGATACAATGGATGTAGAGTGGATAAAAATGGATATAGAGTGGATAAAATGGATGTAGAGTGGATAAAAATGGATGTAGAGTGGATAAAATGGATGTAGAGTGGATAAAATGGATGTAGAGTGGATAAAATGGATGTAGAGTGGATAAAATGGATGTAGAGTGTATAAAATGGATGTAGAGTGAATAAAATGGATGTAGAGTGGATAAAATGGATGTAGAGTGGATAAAATGGATGAATAGTGGATAAAATGGTTGTAGAATGGATAAAAATGGATGTAGAGCGGATACAAATGGATGTAGAGTGGATAAAATGGGTGTAAAATGGATAAAAATGGATGTAGAGTGGATAAAAATGGATGTAGAGTGGATAAAATGGATGTAGAGGGGATAAAATGGATGTAGAGTGGATAAAATGGTTGTAGAGTGGATAAAATGGATGTTGAGTTGATAAAAATGGATGTAGAGTGGATAAAAATGGATGTAGAGTGGATAAAATGGATGTAGAGCGGATAAAAATGGATGTAGTTTGGATAAAATGAATGTAGAGTGGATAAAATGGATGTAGAGTTGATAAAAATGGATGTAGAGTGGACAAAATAGATTTAGAGTGGATAAAAATTGATGTAGAGTGGATAAAATGAATGTAGAGTGGATAAAAATGGATGTAGATTGGATAAAAATGGATGTGGAGTGGATAAAATGGATGTAGAGTGGATAAAATGGACGTAGAGTGGATAAAAATGGATGTAGAGTGGATAAAATGGATGTAGAGTGGATAAAATGGTTGTAGAGTGGATAAAATGGATGTAGAGTGGATAAAATGGATGTAGAGTTGATAAAAATTGATGTAGAGTCGATAAAATGGATGTAGAGTGGATAAAATGGATGTAGAGTGGATAAAATGGATGTAGAGTGGATAAAATGGATGTAGAGTTGATAAAAATGGATGTAGAATGGATAAAACGGATGTAGAGTGGATAAAAATGGATGTAGAGTGGATACAATGGATGTAGAGTGGATAAAAATGGATATAGAGTGGATAAAATGGATGTAGAGTGGATAAAAATGGATGTAGAGTGGATAAAATGGATGTAGAGTGGATAAAATGGACGTAGAGTGGATAAAAATGGATGTAGAGTGGATAAAATGGATGTAGAGTGTATAAAATGGGTGTATAGTGGATAAAAATGGATGTAGAGTGGATAAAATGGATGTAGAATGGATAAAAATGGATGTAGAGCGGATAAAAATGGATGTAGAGTGGATAAAATGGGTGTAAAATGGATAAAAATGGATGTAGAGTGGATAAAAATAGATGTAGAGTGGATAAAATGGATGTAGAGGGGATAAAATGGATGTAGAGTGGATAAAATGGTTGAAGAGTGGATAAAATGGTTGTAGAGTGGATAAAATGGATGTAGAGTCGATAAAATGGATGTAGAGTGGATAAAATGGATGTAGAGTGGATAAAAATGGATGTAGAGCGGATACAAATGGATGTAGAGTGGATAAAATGGGTGTAAAATGGATAAAAATGGATGTAGAGTGGATAAAAATGGATGTAGAGTGGATAAAAATGGATGTAGAGTGGATAAAATGGATGTAGAGGGGATAAAATGGATGTAGAGTGGATAAAATGGTTGTAGAGTGGATAAAATGGATGTAGAGTTGATAAAAATGGATGTAGAGTGGATAAAATGGATGTAGAGTGGATAAAAATGGATGTAGAGTGGATAAAATGGATGTAGAGGGGATAAAATGGATGTAGAGTGGATAAAATGGTTGTAGAGTGGATAAAATGGATGTAGAGTTGATAAAAATGGATGTAGAGTGGATAAAATGGATGTAGAGTGGATAAAATGGATGTAGAGGGGATAAAATGGATGTAGAGTGGATAAAATGGTTGTAGAGTGGATAAAATGGATGTCGAGTGGATAAAAATGGATGTAGTGTGGATAAAATGGATGTAGAGTGGATAAAATGGATGTAGAGTGGATAAAATGGATGTAGAGTGGATAAAATGGTTGTAGAGTGGATAAAATGGATGTAGAGTTGATAAAAATAGATGTAGAGTGGATAAAATGGATGTAGAGTGGATAAAATAGATGTAGAGTTGATAAAAATGGATGTAGAGTGGACAAAATAGATTTAGAGTGGATAAAAATTGATGTAGAGTGGATAAAATGAATGTAGAGTGGATAAAATGGATGTAGAGTGGATAAAATTGATGTAGAGTTGATAAAATGGATGTAAAGTGGATAAAATGAATGTAGAGTTAATAAAATTGGATGTAGAGTGGATAAAATGGATGTAGAGTGGATAAAATAGATGTAGAGTTGATAAAAATGGATGTAGAGTGGACAAAATAGATTTAGAGTGGATAAAAATTGATGTAGAGTGGATAAAATGAATGTAGAGTGGATAAAAATGGATGTAGAGTGGATAAAAATTGATGTAGAGTGGATAAAATGGATGTAGAGTGGATAAAATGGACGTAGAGTGGATAAAAATGGATGTAGAGTGGATAAAATGGATGTAGAGTGTATAAAATGGGTGTAAAGTGGATAAAAATGGATGTAGAGTGGATAAAATGGATGTAGAATGGATAAAAATGGATGTAGAGCGGATAAAAATGGATGTAGAGTGGATAAAATGGGTGTAAAATGGATAAAAATGGATGTAGAGTGGATAAAAATAGATGTAGAGTGGATAAAATGGATGTAGAGGGGATAAAATGGATGTAGAGTGGATAAAATGGTTGTAGAGTGGATAAAATGGATGTAGAGTTGATAAAAATGGATGTAGAGTGGATAAAAATGGATGTAGAGTGGATCAAATGGATGTAGATTGGATAAAATGGTTGTAGAGTGGATAAAATGGATGTAGAGTGGATAAAATGGATGTAGAGTTGATAAAAATTGATGTAGAGTCGATAAAATGGATGTAGAGTGGATAAAATGGATGTAGAGTGGATAAAAATGGATGTAGAGCGGATACAAATGGATGTAGAGTGGACAAAATAGATTTAGAGTGGATAAAATGAATGTAGAGTGGATAAAAATGGATGTAGATTGGATAAAAATGGATGTGGAGTGGATAAAATGGATGTAGAGTGGATAAAATGGACGTAGAGTGGATAAAAATGGATGTAGAGTGGATAAAATGGATGTAGAGTGTATAAAATGGGTGTAGAGTGGATAAAAATGTATGTAGAGCGGATAAAAATGGATGTAGAGTGGATAAAATGGGTGTAAAATGGATAAAAATGGATGTAGAGTGGATAAAATGGGTGTAAAATGGATAAAAATGGATGTAGAGTGGATAAAATGGATGTAGAGTGGATAAAATGGGTGTAAAGTGGATAAAAATGGATGTAGAGTGGATAAAATGGATGTAGAGTGGATAAAAATGGATGTAGAGTGGATAAAATGGATGTAGAGTCGATAAAATGGATGTAGAGTGGATAAAAATGGATGTAGCGTGGATAAAATGGATGTAGAGTGGATAAAAATGGATGTAGAGTGGATATAATGGATGTAGAGAGGATAAAATGGATGTGGAGTGGATAACAATGGATGTAGAGTGGATAAAATGGATGTAGAGTGGATAAAATGGATGTAGAGTTGATAAAAATGGATGTAGAATGGATAAAACGGATGTAGAGTGGATAAAAATGGATGTAGAGTGGATACAATGGATGTAGAGTGGATAAAAATGGATGTAGAGTGGATAAAATGGATGTAGAGTGGATAAAAATGGATGTAGAGTGGATAAAATGGATGTAGAGTGGATAAAATGGATGTAGAGTGGATAAAATGGATGTAGAGTGGATAAAATGGATGTAGAGTGTATAAAATGGATGTAGAGTGAATAAAATGGATGTAGAGTGGATAAAATGGATGTAGAGTGGATAAAATGGATGAATAGTGGATAAAATGGTTGTAGAGTGGATAAAATGGATGTAGAGTGGATAAAAATGGATGTAGAGTGGATAAAATGGATGTAGAGTGGATAAAATGGATGTAGAGTGGATAAAATGGATGTAGAGTGGATAAAATGGATGTAGAGTTGATAAAAATGGATGTAGAATGGATAAAACGGATGTAGAGTGGATAAAAATGGATGTAGAGTGGATACAATGGATGTAGAGTGGATAAAAATGGATATAGAGTGGATAAAATGGATGTAGAGTGGATAAAAATGGATGTAGAGTGGATAAAATGGATGTAGAGTGGATAAAATGGATGTAGAGTGGATAAAATGGATGTAGAGTGGATAAAATGGATGTAGAGTGTATAAAATGGATGTAGAGTGAATAAAATGGATGTAGAGTGGATAAAATGGATGTAGAGTGGATAAAATGGATGAATAGTGGATAAAATGGTTGTAGAATGGATAAAAATGGATGTAGAGCGGATACAAATGGATGTAGAGTGGATAAAATGGGTGTAAAATGGATAAAAATGGATGTAGAGTGGATAAAAATGGATGTAGAGTGGATAAAATGGATGTAGAGGGGATAAAATGGATGTAGAGTGGATAAAATGGTTGTAGAGTGGATAAAATGGATGTTGAGTTGATAAAAATGGATGTAGAGTGGATAAAAATGGATGTAGAGTGGATAAAATGGATGTAGAGCGGATAAAAATGGATGTAGTTTGGATAAAATGAATGTAGAGTGGATAAAATGGATGTAGAGTTGATAAAAATGGATGTAGAGTGGACAAAATAGATTTAGAGTGGATAAAAATTGATGTAGAGTCGATAAAATGGATGTAGAGTGGATAAAATGGATGTAGAGTGGATAAAAATGGATGTAGAGCGGATAAAAATGGATGTAGATTGGATAAAATGGGTGTAAAATGGATAAAAATGGATGTAGAGTGGATAAAAATGGATGTAGAGTGGATAAAATGGATGTAGAGGGGATAAAATGGATGTAGAGTGGATAAAATGGTTGTAGAGTGGATAAAATGGATGTCGAGTGGATAAAAATGGATGTAGAGGGGATAAAATGGATGTAGAGTGGATAAAATGGTTGTAGAGTGGATAAAATGGATGTCGAGTGGATAAAAATTGATGTAGAGTGGATAAAATGGATGTAGAGTGGATAAAATGGACGTAGAGTGGATAAAAATGGATGTAGAGTGGATAAAATGGATGTAGAGTGTATAAAATGGGTGTATAGTGGATAAAAATGGATGTAGAGTGGATAAAATGGATGTAGAATGGATAAAAATGGATGTAGAGCGGATAAAAATGGATGTAGAGTGGATAAAATGGGTGTAAAATGGATAAAAATGGATGTAGAGTGGATAAAAATAGATGTAGAGTGTATAAAATGGATGTAGAGGGGATAAAATGGATGTAGAGTGGATAAAATGGTTGTAGAGTGGATAAAATGGTTGTAGAGTGGATAAAATGGATGTAGAGTCGATAAAATGGATGTAGAGTGGATAAAATGGATGTAGAGTGGATAAAAATGGATGTAGAGCGGATACAAATGGATGTAGAGTGGATAAAATGGGTGTAAAATGGATAAAAATGGATGTAGAGTGGATAAAAATGGATGTAGAGTGGATAAAATGGGTGTAAAATGGATAAAAATGGATGTAGAGTGGATAAAATGGGTGTAAAATGGATAAAAATGGATGTAGAGTGGATGAAATGGATGTAGAGTGGATAAAATGGGTGTAAAGTGGATAAAAATGGATGTAGAGTGGATAAAATGGATGTAGAATGGATAAAAATGGATGTAGAGTGGATAAAATGGATGTAGAGTCGATAAAATGGATGTAGAGTGGATAAAAATGGATGTAGCGTGGATAAAATGGATGTAGAGTGGATAAAAATGGATGTAGAGTGAATATAATGGATGTAGAGAGGATAAAATGGATGTGGAGTGGATAACAATGGATGTAGAGTGGATAAAATGGATGTAGAGTGGATAAAATGGATGTAGAGTTGATAAAAATGGATGTAGAATGGATAAAACGGATGTAGAGTGGATAAAAATGGATGTAGAGTGGATACAATGGATGTAGAGTGGATAAAAATGGATATAGAGTGGATAAAATGGATGTAGAGTGGATAAAAATGGATGTAGAGTGGATAAAATGGATGTAGAGTGGATAAAATGGATGTAGAGTGGATAAAATGGATGTAGAGTGGATAAAATGGATGTAGAGTGTATAAAATGGATGTAGAGTGAATAAAATGGATGTAGAGTGGATAAAATGGATGTAGAGTGGATAAAATGGATGAATAGTGGATAAAATGGTTGTAGAGTGGATAAAATGGATGTAGAGTGGATAAAAATGGATGTAGAGTGGATAAAATGGATGTAGAGTGGATAAAATGGATGTAGAGTGGATAAAATGGATGTAGAGTGGATAAAATGGATGTAGAGTTGATAAAAATGGATGTAGAATGGATAAAACGGATGTAGAGTGGATAAAAATGGATGTAGAGTGGATACAATGGATGTAGAGTGGATAAAAATGGATATAGAGTGGATAAAATGGATGTAGAGTGGATAAAAATGGATGTAGAGTGGATAAAATGGATGTAGAGTGGATAAAATGGATGTAGAGTGGATAAAATGGATGTAGAGTGGATAAAATGGATGTAGAGTGTATAAAATGGATGTAGAGTGAATAAAATGGATGTAGAGTGGATAAAATGGATGTAGAGTGGATAAAATGGATGAATAGTGGATAAAATGGTTGTAGAATGGATAAAAATGGATGTAGAGCGGATACAAATGGATGTAGAGTGGATAAAATGGGTGTAAAATGGATAAAAATGGATGTAGAGTGGATAAAAATGGATGTAGAGTGGATAAAATGGATGTAGAGTGGATAAAATGGATGTAGAGTGGATAAAATGGTTGTAGAGTGGATAAAATGGATGTTGAGTTGATAAAAATGGATGTAGAGTGGATAAAAATGGATGTAGAGTGGATAAAATGGATGTAGAGCGGATAAAAATGGATGTAGTTTGGATAAAATGGATGTAGAGTGGATAAAATGGATGTAGAGTTGATAAAAATGGATGTAGAGTGGACAAAATAGATTTAGAGTGGATAAAAATTGATGTAGAGTGGATAAAATGAATGTAGAGTGGATAAAAATGGATGTAGATTGGATAAAAATGGATGTGGAGTGGATAAAATGGATGTAGAGTGGATAAAATGGACGTAGAGTGGATAAAAATGGATGTAGAGTGGATAAAATGGATGTAGAGTGGATAAAATGGTTGTAGAGTGGATAAAATGGATGTAGAGTGGATAAAATGGATGTAGAGTTGATAAAAATTGATGTAGAGTCGATAAAATGGATGTAGAGTGGATAAAATGGATGTAGAGTGGATAAAAATGGATGTAGAGCGGATAAAAATGGATGTAGAGTGGATAAAATGGGTGTAAAATGGATAAAAATGGATGTAGAGTGGATAAAAATGGATGTAGAGTGGATAAATTGGATGTAGAGGGGATAAAATGGATGTAGAGTGGATAAAATGGTTGTAGAGTGGATAAAATGGATGTCGAGTGGATAAAAATGGATGTAGAGGGGATAAAATGGATGTAGAGTGGATAAAATGGTTGTAGAGTGGATAAAATGGATGTCGAGTGGATAAAAATTGATGTAGAGTGGATAAAATGGATGTAGAGTGGATAAAATGGACGTAGAGTGGATAAAAATGGATGTAGAGTGGATAAAATGGATGTAGAGTGTATAAAATGGGTGTATAGTGGATAAAAATGGATGTAGAGTGGATAAAATGGATGTAGAATGGATAAAAATGGATGTAGAGCGGATAAAAATGGATGTAGAGTGGATAAAATGGGTGTAAAATGGATAAAAATGGATGTAGAGTGGATAAAAATAGATGTAGAGTGTATAAAATGGATGTAGAGGGGATAAAATGGATGTAGAGTGGATAAAATGGTTGTAGAGTGGATAAAATGGATGTAGAGTGGATAAAATGGATGTAGAGTGGATAAAATGGATGTAGAGTGGATAAAATGGATGTAGAGTGGATAAAAATGGATGTAGAGCGGATACAAATGGATGTAGAGTGGATAAAATGGGTGTAAAATGGATAAAAATGGATGTAGAGTGGATAAAAATGGATGTAGAGTGGATAAAATGGATGTAGAGGGGATAAAATGGATGTAGAGTGGATAAAATGGTTGTAGAGTGGATAAAATGGATGTAGAGTTGATAAAAATGGATGTAGAGTGGATAAAATGGATGTAGAGTGGATAAAATGGATGTAGAGGGGATAAAATGGATGTAGAGTGGATAAAATGGTTGTAGAGTGGATAAAATGGATGTCGAGTGGATAAAAATGGATGTAGTGTGGATAAAATGGATGTAGAGTGGATAAAATGGATGTAGAGGGGATAAAATGGATGTAGAGTGGATAAAATGGTTGTAGAGTGGATAAAATGGATGTAGAGTTGATAAAAATAGATGTAGAGTGGATAAAATGGATGTAGAGTGGATAAAATAGATGTAGAGTTGATAAAAATGGATGTAGAGTGGACAAAATAGATTTAGAGTGGATAAAAATTGATGTAGAGTGGATAAAATGGATGTAGAGTGGATAAAATGGATGTAGAGTGGATAAAATTGATGTAGAGTTGATAAAATGGATGTAAAGTGGATAAAATGAATGTAGAGTTAATAAAATTGGATGTAGAGTGGATAAAATGGATGTAGAGTGGATAAAATAGATGTAGAGTTGATAAAAATGGATGTAGAGTGGACAAAATAGATTTAGAGTGGATAAAAATTGATGTAGAGTGGATAAAATGAATGTAGAGTGGATAAAAATGGATGTAGAGTGGATAAAAATTGATGTAGAGTGGATAAAATGGATGTAGAGTGGATAAAATGGACGTAGAGTGGATAAAAATGGATGTAGAGTGGATAAAATGTATGTAGAGTGTATAAAATGGGTGTAAAGTGGATAAAAATGGATGTAGAGTGGATAAAATGGATGTAGAATGGATAAAAATGGATGTAGAGCGGATAAAAATGGATGTAGAGTGGATAAAATGGGTGTAAAATGGATAAAAATGGATGTAGAGTGGATAAAAATAGATGTAGAGTGGATAAAATGGATGTAGAGGGGATAAAATGGATGTAGAGTGGATAAAATGGTTGTAGAGTGGATAAAATGGATGTAGAGTTGATAAAAATGGATGTAGAGTGGATAAAAATGGATGTAGAGTGGATCAAATGGATGTAGATTGGATAAAATGGTTGTAGAGTGGATAAAATGGATGTAGAGTGGATAAAATGGATGTAGAGTTGATAAAAATTGATGTAGAGTCGATAAAATGGATGTAGAGTGGATAAAATGGATGTAGAGTGGATAAAAATGGATGTAGAGCGGATACAAATGGATGTAGAGTGGACAAAATAGATTTAGAGTGGATAAAATGAATGTAGAGTGGATAAAAATGGATGTAGATTGGATAAAAATGGATGTGGAGTGGATAAAATGGATGTAGAGTGGATAAAATGGACGTAGAGTGGATAAAAATGGATGTAGAGTGGATAAAATGGATGTAGAGTGTATAAAATGGGTGTAGAGTGGATAAAAATGTATGTAGAGCGGATAAAAATGGATGTAGAGTGGATAAAATGGGTGTAAAATGGATAAAAATGGATGTAGAGTGGATAAAATGGGTGTAAAATGGATAAAAATGGATGTAGAGTGGATGAAATGGATGTAGAGTGTATAAAATGGATGTAGAGTGGATAAAATGGATGTAGAGTGGATAAAATGGATGTAGAGTCGATAAAATGGATGTAGAGTGGATAAAAATGGATGTAGAGTGGATAAAATGGATGTAGAGTGGATAAAAATGGATGTAGAGTGAATATAATGGATGTAGAGAGGATAAAATGGATGTGGAGTGGATAACAATGGATGTAGAGTGGATAAAATGGATGTAGAGTGGATAAAATGGATGTAGAGTTGATAAAAATGGATGTAGAATGGATAAAACGGATGTAGAGTGGATAAAAATGGATGTAGAGTGGATACAATGGATGTAGAGTGGATAAAAATGGATATAGAGTGGATAAAATGGATGTAGAGTGGATAAAAATGGATGTAGAGTGGATAAAATGGATGTAGAGTGGATAAAATGGATGTAGAGTGGATAAAATGGATGTAGAGTGGATAAAATGGATGTAGAGTTGATAAAAATGGATGTAGAATGGATAAAACGGATGTAGAGTGGATAAAAATGGATGTAGAGTGGATACAATGGATGTAGAGTGGATAAAAATGGATATAGAGTGGATAAAATGGATGTAGAGTGGATAAAAATGGATGTAGAGTGCATAAAAATGGATGTTGAGTGGATAAAATGGATGTAGAGTGGATAAAATGGATGTAGAGTGAATAAAATGGATGTAGAGTGGATAAAATTGATGTAGAGTTGATAAAATGGATGTAAAGTGGATAAAATGGATGTAGAGTTAATAAAATTGGATGTAGAGTGGATAAATTGGATGTAGAGTGGATAAAATGGATGTAGAGTGGATAAAAATGGATGTAGAGTGGATAAAAATAGATGTAGATTGGATAAAATGGATGTAGAGTGGATAAAATGGTTGTAGAGTGGATAAAATGGATGTCGAGTGGATAAAAATGGATGTAGTGTGGATAAAATGGATGTAGAGTGGATAAAATGGATGTAGAGGGGATAAAATGGATGTAGAGTGGATAAAATGGTTGTAGAGTGGATAAAATGGATGTAGAGTTGATAAAAATGGATGTAGAGTGGATAAAATGGATGTAGAGTGGATAAAATAGATGTAGAGTTGATAAAAATGGATGTAGAGTGGACAAAATAGATTTAGAGTGGATAAAAATTGATGTAGAGTGGATAAAATGAATGTAGAGTGGATAAAAATGGATGTAGAGTGGATAAAAATTGATGTAGAGTGGATAAAATGGATGTAGAGTGGATAAAATGGACGTAGAGTGGATAAAAATGGATGTAGAGTGGATAAAATGGATGTAGAGTGTATAAAATGGGTGTAAAGTGGATAAAAATGGATGTAGAGTGGATAAAATGGATGTAGAATGGATAAAAATGGATGTAGAGCGGATAAAAATGGATGTAGAGTGGATAAAATGGGTGTAAAATGGATAAAAATGGATGTAGAGTGGATAAAAATAGATGTAGAGTGGATAAAATGGATGTAGAGGGGATAAAATGGATGTAGAGTGGATAAAATGGTTGTAGAGTGGATAAAATGGATGTAGAGTTGATAAAAATGGATGTAGAGTGGATAAAAATGGATGTAGAGTGGATAAAATGGATGTAGATTGGATAAAATGGTTGTAGAGTGGATAAAATGGATGTAGAGTGGATAAAATGGATGTAGAGTTGATAAAAATTGATGTAGAGTCGATAAAATGGATGTAGAGTGGATAAAATGGATGTAGAGTGGATAAAAATGGATGTAGAGCGGATACAAATGGATGTAGAGTGGATAAAATGGGTGTAAAATGGATAAAAATGGATGTAGAGTGGATAAAAATGGATGTAGAGTGGATAAAATGGATGTAGAGGGGATAAAATGGATGTAGAGTGGATGAAATGGTTGTAGAGTGGATAAAATGGATGAAGAGTTGATAAAAATGGATGTAGAGTGGATAAAATGGATGTAGAGTGGATAAAATGGATGTAGAGGGGATAAAATGGATGTAGAGTGGATAAAATGGTTGTAGAGTGGATAAAATGGATGTAGAGTTGATAAAAATGGATGTAGAGTGGATAAAATGGATGTAGAGTGGATAAAATAGATGTAGAGTTGATAAAAATGGATGTAGAGTGGATAAAAATTGATGTAGAGTGGATAAAATGGATGTAGAGTGGATAAAATGGACGTAGAGTGGATAAAAATGGATGTAGAGTGGATAAAATGGGTGTAAAATGGATAAAAATGGATGTAGAGTGGATAAAAATAGATGTAGAGTGGATAAAATGGATGTAGAGGGGATAAAATGGATGTAGAGTGGATAAAATGGTTGTAGAGTGGATAAAATGGTTGTAGAGTGGATAAAATGGATGTAGAGTGGATAAAATGGATGTAGAGTTGATAAAAATTGATGTAGAGTGGATAAAATGGATGTAGAGGGGATAAAATGGATGTAGAGTGGATAAAATGGTTGTAGAGTGGATAAAATGGATGTAGAGTTGATAAAAATGGATGTAGAGTGGATAAAATGGATGTAGAGTGGATAAAATAGATGTAGAGTTGATAAAAATGGATGTAGAGTGGACAAAATAGATTTAGAGTGGATAAAAATTGATGTAGAGTGGATAAAATGAATGTAGAGTGGATAAAATGGATGTAGAGTGGATAAAATTGATGTAGAGTTGATAAAATGGATGTAGAGTGGATAAAATGGATGTAGAGTGGATAAAAATGGATGTAGAGCGGATACAAATGGATGTAGAGTGGATAAAATGGGTGTAAAATGGATAAAAATGGATGTAGAGTGGATAAAAATGGATTTAGAGTGGATAAAATGGATGTAGAGGGGATAAAATGGATGTAGAGTGGATAAAATGGTTGTAGAGTGGATAAAATGGATGTAGAGTTGATAAAAATGGATGTAGAGTGGATAAAATGGATGTAGAGTGGATAAAATGGATGTAGAGGGGATAAAATGGATGTAGAGTGGATAAAATGGTTGTAGAGTGGATAAAATGGATGTCGAGTGGATAAAAATGGATGTAGTGTGGATAAAATGGATGTAGAGTGGATAAAATGGATGTAGAGGGGATAAAATGGATGTAGAGTGGATAAAATGGTTGTAGAGTGGATAAAATGGATGTAGAGTTGATAAAAATGGATGTAGAGTTGATAAAAATTGATGTAGAGTGGATAAAATGGATGTAGAGTGGATAAAATGGATGTAGAGGGGATAAAATGGATGTAGAGTGGATAAAATGGTTGTAGAGTGGATAAAATGGATGTCGAGTGGATAAAAATGGATGTAGTGTGGATAAAATGGATGTAGAGTGGATAAAATGGATGTAGAGGGGATAAAATGGATGTAGAGTGGATAAAATGGTTGTAGAGTGGATAAAATGGATGTAGAGTTGATAAAAATGGATGTAGAGTGGATAAAATGGATGTAGAGTGGATAAAATAGATGTAGAGTTGATAAAAATGGATGTAGAGTGGACAAAATAGATTTAGAGTGGATAAAAATTGATGTAGAGTGGATAAAATGAATGTAGAGTGGATAAAATGGATGTAGAGTGGATAAAATTGATGTAGAGTTGATAAAATGGATGTAGAGTGGATAAAATGGATGTAGAGTGGATAAAAATGGATGTAGAGCGGATACAAATGGATGTAGAGTGGATAAAATGGGTGTAAAATGGATAAAAATGGATGTAGAGTGGATAAAAATGGATTTAGAGTGGATAAAATGGATGTAGAGGGGATAAAATGGATGTAGAGTGGATAAAATGGTTGTAGAGTGGATAAAATGGATGTAGAGTTGATAAAAATGGATGTAGAGTGGATAAAATGGATGTAGAGTGGATAAAATGGATGTAGAGGGGATAAAATGGATGTAGAGTGGATAAAATGGTTGTAGAGTGGATAAAATGGATGTAGAGTTGATAAAAATGGATGTAGAGTGGATAAAATGGATGTAGAGTGGATAAAATAGATGTAGAGTTGATAAAAATGGATGTAGAGTGGACAAAATAGATTTAGAGTGGATAAAAATTGATGTAGAGTGGATAAAATGAATGTAGAGTGGATAAAATGGATGTAGAGTGGATAAAATTGATGTAGAGTTGATAAAATGGATGTAAAGTGGATAAAATGGATGTAGAGTTAATAAAATTGGATGTAGAGTGGATAAATTGGATGTAGAGTGGATAAAATGGATGTAGAGTGGATAAAAATGGATGTAGAGTGGATAAAAATGGATGTAGAGAGGATAAAATGGACGTAGAGCGGATAAAATGGATGTAGAGTTGATAAAAATGGATGTAGAGTGCATAAAAATGGATGTTGAGTGGATAAAATGGATGTAGAGTGGATAAAATGGATGTAGAGTGAATAAAATGGATGTAGAGTGGATAAAATTGATGTAGAGTTGATAAAATGGATGTAGAGTGGATAAAATGGATGTAGAGTGGATAAAATGGTTGTAGAGTGGATAAAGTGGATGTAGAGTTGATAAAAATGGATGTAGAGTGGATAAAATGGATGTAGAGTGGATAAAATGGATGTAGAGGGGATAAAATGGATGTAGAGTGGATAAAATGGTTGTAGAGTGGATAAAATGGATGTCGAGTGGATAAAAATTGATGTAGAGTGGATAAAATGGATGTAGAGTGGATAAAATGGACGTAGAGTGGATAAAAATGGATGTAGAGTGGATAAAATGGATGTAGAGTGTATAAAATGGGTGTATAGTGGATAAAAATGGATGTAGAGTGGATAAAATGGATGTAGAATGGATAAAAATGGATGTAGAGCGGATAAAAATGGATGTAGAGTGGATAAAATGGGTGTAAAATGGATAAAAATGGATGTAGAGTGGATAAAAATAGATGTAGAGTGGATAAAATGGATGTAGAGGGGATAAAATGGATGTAGAGTGGATAAAATGGTTGTAGAGTGGATAAAATGGTTGTAGAGTGGATAAAATGGATGTAGAGTCGATAAAATGGATGTAGAGTGGATAAAATGGATGTAGAGTGGATAAAAATGGATGTAGAGCGGATACAAATGGATGTAGAGTGGATAAAATGGGTGTAAAATGGATAAAAATGGATGTAGAGTGGATAAAAATGGATGTAGAGTGGATAAAATGGATGTAGAGGGGATAAAATGGATGTAGAGTGGATAAAATGGTTGTAGAGTGGATAAAATGGATGTAGAGTTGATAAAAATGGATGTAGAGTGGATAAAATGGATGTAGAGTGGATAAAATGGATGTAGAGGGGATAAAATGGATGTAGAGTGGATAAAATGGTTGTAGAGTGGATAAAATGGATGTCGAGTGGATAAAAATGGATGTAGTGTGGATAAAATGGATGTAGAGTGGATAAAATGGATGTAGAGCGGATAAAATGGATGTAGAGTGGATAAAATGGTTGTAGAGTGGATAAAATGGATGTAGAGTTGATAAAAATAGATGTAGAGTGGATAAAATGGATGTAGAGTGGATAAAATAGATGTAGAGTTGATAAAAATGGATGTAGAGTGGACAAAATAGATTTAGAGTGGATAAAAATTGATGTAGAGTGGATAAAATGAATGTAGAGTGGATAAAATGGATGTAGAGTGGATAAAATTGATGTAGAGTTGATAAAATGGATGTAAAGTGGATAAAATGAATGTAGAGTTAATAAAATTGGATGTAGAGTGGATAAAATGGATGTAGAGTGGATAAAATAGATGTAGAGTTGATAAAAATGGATGTAGAGTGGACAAAATAGATTTAGAGTGGATAAAAATTGATGTAGAGTGGATAAAATGGATGTAGAGTGGATAAAAATGGATGTAGAGTGGATAAAAATTGATGTAGAGTGGATAAAATGGATGTAGAGTGGATAAAATGGACGTAGAGTGGATAAAAATGGATGTAGAGTGGATAAAATGTATGTAGAGTGTATAAAATGGGTGTAAAGTGGATAAAA
Organism: Pemphredon lugubris; assembly: GCA_933228935.1. Classification (NCBI taxonomy): domain Eukaryota; kingdom Metazoa; phylum Arthropoda; class Insecta; order Hymenoptera; family Crabronidae; genus Pemphredon; species Pemphredon lugubris. Next base: position 54,186,233 of record OW121816.1, read on the forward strand.
ATGGATGTAGAGTGGATAAAATGGATGTAGAGTGGATAAAAATGGATGTAGAGCGGATAAAAATGGATGTAGAGTGGATAAAATGGGTGTAAAATGGATAAAAATGGATGTAGAGTGGATAAAAATAGATGTAGAGTGGATAAAATGGATGTAGAGGGGATAAAATGGATGTAGAGTGGATAAAATGGTTGTAGAGTGGATAAAATGGATGTAGAGTTGATAAAAATGGATGTAGAGTGGATAAAAATGGATGTAGAGTGGATCAAATGGATGTAGATTGGATAAAATGGTTGTAGAGTGGATAAAATGGATGTAGAGTGGATAAAATGGATGTAGAGTTGATAAAAATTGATGTAGAGTCGATAAAATGGATGTAGAGTGGATAAAATGGATGTAGAGTGGATAAAAATGGATGTAGAGCGGATACAAATGGATGTAGAGTGGACAAAATAGATTTAGAGTGGATAAAATGAATGTAGAGTGGATAAAAATGGATGTAGATTGGATAAAAATGGATGTGGAGTGGATAAAATGGATGTAGAGTGGATAAAATGGATGTAGAGTGGATAAAAATGGATGTAGAGTGGATAAAATAGATGTAGAGTGTATAAAATGGGTGTAGAGTGGATAAAAATGTATGTAGAGTGGATAAAAATGGATGTAGAGTGGATAAAATGGGTGTAAAATGGATAAAAATGGATGTAGAGTGGATAAAATGGGTGTAAAATGGATAAAAATGGATGTAGAGTGGATGAAATGGATGTAGAGTGGATAAAATGGGTGTAAAGTGGATAAAAATGGATGTAGAGTGGATAAAATGGATGTAGAATGGATAAAAATGGATGTAGAGTGGATAAAATGGATGTAGAGTCGATAAAATGGATGTAGAGTGGATAAAAATGGATGTAGAGTGGATAAAATGGATGTAGAGTGGATAAAAATGGATGTAGAGTGAATATAATGGATGTAGAGAGGATAAAATGGATGTGGAGTGGATAACAATGGATGTAGAGTGGATAAAATGGATGTAGAGTGGATAAAATGGATGTAGAGTTGATAAAAATGGATGTAGAATGGATAAAACGGATGTAGAGTGGATAAAAATGGATGTAGAGTGGATACAATGGATGTAGAGTGGATAAAAATGGATATAGAGTGGATAAAATGGATGTAGAGTGGATAAAAATGGATGTAGAGTGGATAAAAATGGATGTAGAGTGGATCAAATGGATGTAGATTGGATAAAATGGTTGTAGAGTGGATAAAATGGATGTAGAGTGGATAAAATGGATGTAGAGTCGATAAAATGGATGTAGAGTGGATAAAAATGGATGTAGAGTGGATAAAATGGATGTAGAGTGGATAAAAATGGATGTAGAGTGAATATAATGGATGTAGAGAGGATAAAATGGATGTGGAGTGGATAACAATGGATGTAGAGTGGATAAAATGGATGTAGAGTGGATAAAATGGATGTAGAGTTGATAAAAATGGATGTAGAATGGATAAAACGGATGTAGAGTGGATAAAAATGGATGTAGAGTGGATACAATGGATGTAGAGTGGATAAAAATGGATATAGAGTGGATAAAATGGATGTAGAGTGGATAAAAATGGATGTAGAGTGGATAAAATGGATGTAGAGTGGATAAAATGGATGTAGAGTGGATAAAATGGATGTAGAGTGGATAAAATGGATGAATAGTGGATAAAATGGTTGTAGAATGGATAAAAATGGATGTAGAGCGGATACAAATGGATGTAGAGTGGATAAAATGGGTGTAAAATGGATAAAAATGGATGTAGAGTGGATAAAAATGGATGTAGAGTGGATAAAATGGATGTAGAGGGGATAAAATGGATGTAGAGTGGATAAAATGGATGTAGAGTGTATAAAATGGATGTAGAGTGAATAAAATGGATGTAGAGTGGATAAAATGGATGTAGAGTGGATAAAATGGATGAATAGTGGATAAAATGGTTGTAGAGTGGATAAAATGGATGTAGAGTGGATAAAAATGGATGTAGAGTGGATAAAATGGATGTAGAGTGGATAAAATGGATGTAGAGTGGATAAAATGGATGTAGAGTGGATAAAATGGATGTAGAGTTGATAAAAATGGATGTAGAATGGATAAAATGGATGTAGAGTGGATAAAAATGGATGTAGAGTGGATACAATGGATGTAGAGTGGATAAAAATGGATATAGAGTGGATAAAATGGATGTAGAGTGGATAAAAATGGATGTAGAGTGGATAAAATGGATGTAGAGTGGATAAAATGGATGTAGAGTGGATAAAATGGATGTAGAGTGTATAAAATGGATGTAGAGTGAATAAAATGGATGTAGAGTGGATAAAATGGATGTAGAGTGGATAAAATGGATGAATAGTGGATAAAATGGTTGTAGAATGGATAAAAATGGATGTAGAGCGGATACAAATGGATGTAGAGTGGATAAAATGGGTGTAAAATGGATAAAAATGGATGTAGAGTGGATAAAAATGGATGTAGAGTGGATAAAATGGATGTAGAGGGGATAAAATGGATGTAGAGTGGATAAAATGGTTGTAGAGTGGATAAAATGGATGTTGAGTTGATAAAAATGGATGTAGAGTGGATAAAAATGGATGTAGAGTGGATAAAATGGATGTAGAGCGGATAAAAATGGATGTAGTTTGGATAAAATGAATGTAGAGTGGATAAAATGGATGTAGAGTTGATAAAAATGGATGTAGAGTGGACAAAATAGATTTAGAGTGGATAAAAATTGATGTAGAGTGGATAAAATGAATGTAGAGTGGATAAAAATGGATGTAGATTGGATAAAAATGGATGTGGAGTGGATAAAATGGATGTAGAGTGGATAAAATGGACGTAGAGTGGATAAAAATGGATGTAGAGTGGATAAAATGGATGTAGAGTGGATAAAATGGTTGTAGAGTGGATAAAATGGATGTAGAGTGGATAAAATGGATGTAGAGTTGATAAAAATTGATGTAGAGTCGATAAAATGGATGTAGAGTGGATAAAATGGATGTAGAGTGGATAAAAATGGATGTAGAGCGGATAAAAATGGATGTATAGTGGATAAAATGGGTGTAAAATGGATAAAAATGGATGTAGAGTGGATAAAAATGGATGTAGAGTGGATAAAATGGATGTAGAGGGGATAAAATGGATGTAGAGTGGATAAAATGGTTGTAGAGTGGATAAAATGGATGTCGAGTGGATAAAAATGGATGTAGAGGGGATAAAATGGATGTAGAGTGGATAAAATGGTTGTAGAGTGGATAAAATGGATGTCGAGTGGATAAAAATTGATGTAGAGTGGATAAAATGGATGTAGAGTGGATAAAATGGACGTAGAGTGGATAAAAATGGATGTAGAGTGGATAAAATGGATGTAGAGTGTATAAAATGGGTGTATAGTGGATAAAAATGGATGTAGAGTGGATAAAATGGATGTAGAATGGATAAAAATGGATGTAGAGCGGATAAAAATGGATGTAGAGTGGATAAAATGGGTGTAAAATGGATAAAAATGGATGTAGAGTGGATAAAAATAGATGTAGAGTGTATAAAATGGATGTAGAGGGGATAAAATGGATGTAGAGTGGATAAAATGGTTGTAGAGTGGATAAAATGGTTGTAGAGTGGATAAAATGGATGTAGAGTGGATAAAATGGATGTAGAGTGGATAAAATGGATGTAGAGTGGATAAAAATGGATGTAGAGCGGATACAAATGGATGTAGAGTGGATAAAATGGGTGTAAAATGGATAAAAATGGATGTAGAGTGGATAAAAATGGATGTAGAGTGGATAAAATGGATGTAGAGGGGATAAAATGGATGTAGAGTGGATAAAATGGTTGTAGAGTGGATAAAATGGATGTAGAGTTGATAAAAATGGATGTAGAGTGGATAAAATGGATGTAGAGTGGATAAAATGGATGTAGAGTGGATAAAATGGATGTAGAGTGGATAAAATGGTTGTAGAGTGGATAAAATGGATGTCGAGTGGATAAAAATGGATGTAGTGTGGATAAAATGGATGTAGAGTGGATAAAATGGATGTAGAGGGGATAAAATGGATGTAGAGTGGATAAAATGGTTGTAGAGTGGATAAAATGGATGTAGAGTTGATAAAAATAGATGTAGAGTGGATAAAATGGATGTAGAGTGGATAAAATAGATGTAGAGTTGATAAAAATGGATGTAGAGTGGACAAAATAGATTTAGAGTGGATAAAAATTGATGTAGAGTGGATAAAATGAATGTAGAGTGGATAAAATGGATGTAGAGTGGATAAAATTGATGTAGAGTTGATAAAATGGATGTAAAGTGGATAAAATGAATGTAGAGTTAATAAAATTGGATGTAGAGTGGATAAAATGGATGTAGAGTGGATAAAATAGATGTAGAGTTGATAAAAATGGATGTAGAGTGGACAAAATAGATTTAGAGTGGATAAAAATTGATGTAGAGTGGATAAAATGAATGTAGAGTGGATAAAAATGGATGTAGAGTGGATAAAAATTGATGTAGAGTGGATAAAATGGATGTAGAGTGGATAAAATGGACGTAGAGTGGATAAAAATGGATGTAGAGTGGATAAAATGTATGTAGAGTGTATAAAATGGGTGTAAAGTGGATAAAAATGGATGTAGAGTGGATAAAATGGATGTAGAATGGATAAAAATGGATGTAGAGCGGATAAAAATGGATGTAGAGTGGATAAAATGGGTGTAAAATGGATAAAAATGGATGTAGAGTGGATAAAAATAGATGTAGAGTGGATAAAATGGATGTAGAGGGGATAAAATGGATGTAGAGTGGATAAAATGGTTGTAGAGTGGATAAAATGGATGTAGAGTTGATAAAAATGGATGTAGAGTGGATAAAAATGGATGTAGAGTGGATCAAATGGATGTAGATTGGATAAAATGGTTGTAGAGTGGATAAAATGGATGTAGAGTGGATAAAATGGATGTAGAGTTGATAAAAATTGATGTAGAGTCGATAAAATGGATGTAGAGTGGATAAAATGGATGTAGAGTGGATAAAAATGGATGTAGAGCGGATACAAATGGATGTAGAGTGGACAAAATGGTTGTAGAATGGATAAAAATGGATGTAGAGCGGATACAAATGGATGTAGAGTGGATAAAATGGGTGTAAAATGGATAAAAATGGATGTAGAGTGGATAAAAATGGATGTAGAGTGGATAAAATGGATGTAGAGGGGATAAAATGGATGTAGAGTGGATAAAATGGTTGTAGAGTGGATAAAATGGATGTTGAGTTGATAAAAATGGATGTAGAGTGGATAAAAATGGATGTAGAGTGGATAAAATGGATGTAGAGCGGATAAAAATGGATGTAGTTTGGATAAAATGAATGTAGAGTGGATAAAATGGATGTAGAGTTGATAAAAATGGATGTAGAGTGGACAAAATAGATTTAGAGTGGATAAAAATTGATGTAGAGTGGATAAAATGAATGTAGAGTGGATAAAAATGGATGTAGATTGGATAAAAATGGATGTGGAGTGGATAAAATGGATGTAGAGTGGATAAAATGGACGTAGAGTGGATAAAAATGGATGTAGAGTGGATAAAATGGATGTAGAGTGGATAAAATGGTTGTAGAGTGGATAAAATGGATGTAGAGTGGATAAAATGGATGTAGAGTTGATAAAAATTGATGTAGAGTCGATAAAATGGATGTAGAGTGGATAAAATGGATGTAGAGTGGATAAAAATGGATGTAGAGCGGATAAAAATGGATGTAGAGTGGATAAAATGGGTGTAAAATGGATAAAAATGGATGTAGAGTGGATAAAAATGGATGTAGAGTGGATAAAATGGATGTAGAGGGGATAAAATGGATGTAGAGTGGATAAAATGGTTGTAGAGTGGATAAAATGGATGTCGAGTGGATAAAAATGGATGTAGAGGGGATAAAATGGATGTAGAGTGGATAAAATGGTTGTAGAGTGGATAAAATGGATGTCGAGTGGATAAAAATTGATGTAGAGTGGATAAAATGGATGTAGAGTGGATAAAATGGACGTAGAGTGGATAAAAATGGATGTAGAGTGGATAAAATGGATGTAGAGTGTATAAAATGGGTGTATAGTGGATAAAAATGGATGTAGAGTGGATAAAATGGATGTAGAATGGATAAAAATGGATGTAGAGCGGATAAAAATGGATGTTGAGTGGATAAAATGGGTGTAAAATGGATAAAAATGGATGTAGAGTGGATAAAAATAGATGTAGAGTGTATAAAATGGATGTAGAGGGGATAAAATGGATGTAGAGTGGATAAAATGGTTGTAGAGTGGATAAAATGGTTGTAGAGTGGATAAAATGGATGTAGAGTGGATAAAATGGATGTAGAGTGGATAAAATGGATGTAGAGTGGATAAAAATGGATGTAGAGCGGATACAAATGGATGTAGAGTGGATAAAATGGGTGTAAAATGGATAAAAATGGATGTAGAGTGGATAAAAATGGATGTAGAGTGGATAAAATGGATGTAGAGGGGATAAAATGGATGTAGAGTGGATAAAATGGTTGTAGAGTGGATAAAATGGATGTAGAGTTGATAAAAATGGATGTAGAGTGGATAAAATGGATGTAGAGTGGATAAAATGGATGTAGAGTGGATAAAATGGATGTAGAGTGGATAAAATGGTTGTAGAGTGGATAAAATGGATGTCGAGTGGATAAAAATGGATGTAGTGTGGATAAAATGGATGTAGAGTGGATAAAATGGATGTAGAGGGGATAAAATGGATGTAGAGTGGATAAAATGGTTGTAGAGTGGATAAAATGGATGTAGAGTTGATAAAAATAGATGTAGAGTGGATAAAATGGATGTAGAGTGGATAAAATAGATGTAGAGTTGATAAAAATGGATGTAGAGTGGACAAAATAGATTTAGAGTGGATAAAAATTGATGTAGAGTGGATAAAATGAATGTAGAGTGGATAAAATGGATGTAGAGTGGATAAAATTGATGTAGAGTTGATAAAATGGATGTAAAGTGGATAAAATGAATGTAGAGTTAATAAAATTGGATGTAGAGTGGATAAAATGGATGTAGAGTGGATAAAATAGATGTAGAGTTGATAAAAATGGATGTAGAGTGGACAAAATAGATTTAGAGTGGATAAAAATTGATGTAGAGTGGATAAAATGAATGTAGAGTGGATAAAAATGGATGTAGAGTGGATAAAAATGGATGTAGAGTGGATAAAATGGATGTAGAGTGGATAAAATGGACGTAGAGTGGATAAAAATGGATGTAGAGTGGATAAAATGTATGTAGAGTGTATAAAATGGGTGTAAAGTGGATAAAAATGGATGTAGAGTGGATAAAATGGATGTAGAATGGATAAAAATGGATGTAGAGCGGATAAAAATGGATGTAGAGTGGATAAAATGGGTGTAAAATGGATAAAAATGGATGTAGAGTGGATAAAAATAGATGTAGAGTGGATAAAATGGATGTAGAGGGGATAAAATGGATGTAGAGTGGATAAAATGGTTGTAGAGTGGATAAAATGGATGTAGAGTGGATAAAAATGGATGTAGAGTGGATAAAAATGGATGTAGAGTGGATCAAATGGATGTAGATTGGATAAAATGGTTGTAGAGTGGATAAAATGGATGTAGAGTGGATAAAATGGATGTAGAGTTGATAAAAATTGATGTAGAGTCGATAAAATGGATGTAGAGTGGATAAAATGGATGTAGAGTGGATAAAAATGGATGTAGAGCGGATACAAATGGATGTAGAGTGGACAAAATAGATTTAGAGTGGATAAAATGAATGTAGAGTGGATAAAAATGGATGTAGATTGGATAAAAATGGATGTGGAGTGGATAAAATGGATGTAGAGTGGATAAAATGGACGTAGAGTGGATAAAAATGGATGTAGAGTGGATAAAATGGATGTAGAGTGTATAAAATGGGTGTAGAGTGGATAAAAATGTATGTAGAGCGGATAAAAATGGATGTAGAGTGGATAAAATGGGTGTAAAATGGATAAAAATGGATGTAGAGTGGATAAAATGGGTGTAAAATGGATAAAAATGGATGTAGAGTGGATGAAATGGATGTAGAGTGGATAAAATGGGTGTAAAGTGGATAAAAATGGATGTAGAGTGGATAAAATGGATGTAGAATGGATAAAAATGGATGTAGAGTGGATAAAATGGATGTAGAGTCGATAAAATGGATGTAGAGTGGATAAAAATGGATGTAGAGTGGATAAAATGGATGTAGAGTGGATAAAAATGGATGTAGAGTGAATATAATGGATGTAGAGAGGATAAAATGGATGTGGAGTGGATAACAATGGATGTAGAGTGGATAAAATGGATGTAGAGTGGATAAAATGGATGTAGAGTTGATAAAAATGGATGTAGAATGGATAAAACGGATGTAGAGTGGATAAAAATGGATGTAGAGTGGATACAATGGATGTAGAGTGGATAAAAATGGATATAGAGTGGATAAAATGGATGTAGAGTGGATAAAAATGGATGTAGAGTGGATAAAATGGATGTAGAGTGGATAAAATGGATGTAGAGTGGATAAAATGGATGTAGAGTGGATAAAATGGATGTAGAGTGTATAAAATGGATGTAGAGTGAATAAAATGGATGTAGAGTGGATAAAATGGATGTAGAGTGGATAAAATGGATGTAGAGGGGATAAAATGGATGTAGAGTGGATAAAATGGTTGTAGAGTGGATAAAATGGATGTAGAGTTGATAAAAATAGATGTAGAGTGGATAAAATGGATGTAGAGTGGATAAAATAGATGTAGAGTTGATAAAAATGGATGTAGAGTGGACAAAATAGATTTAGAGTGGATAAAAATTGATGTAGAGTGGATAAAATGAATGTAGAGTGGATAAAATGGATGTAGAGTGGATAAAATTGATGTAGAGTTGATAAAATGGATGTAAAGTGGATAAAATGAATGTAGAGTGCATAAAAATGGATGTTGAGTGGATAAAATGGATGTAGAGTGGATAAAATGGATGTAGAGTGAATAAAATGGATGTAGAGTGGATAAAATTGATGTAGAGTTGATAAAATGGATGTAAAGTGGATAAAATGGATGTAGAGTTAATAAAATTGGATGTAGAGTGGATAAATTGGATGTAGAGTGGATAAAATGGATGTAGAGTGGATAAAAATGGATGTAGAGTGGATAAAAATAGATGTAGATTGGATAAAATGGATGTAGAGTGGATAAAATGGTTGTAGAGTGGATAAAATGGATGTCGAGTGGATAAAAATGGATGTAGTGTGGATAAAATGGATGTAGAGTGGATAAAATGGATGTAGAGGGGATAAAATGGATGTAGAGTGGATAAAATGGTTGTAGAGTGGATAAAATGGATGTAGAGTTGATAAAAATGGATGTAGAGTGGATAAAATGGATGTAGAGTGGATAAAATAGATGTAGAGTTGATAAAAATGGATGTAGAGTGGACAAAATAGATTTAGAGTGGATAAAAATTGATGTAGAGTGGATAAAATGAATGTAGAGTGGATAAAAATGGATGTAGAGTGGATAAAAATTGATGTAGAGTGGATAAAATGGATGTAGAGTGGATAAAATGGACGTAGAGTGGATAAAAATGGATGTAGAGTGGATAAAATGGATGTAGAGTGTATAAAATGGGTGTAAAGTGGATAAAAATGGATGTAGAGTGGATAAAATGGATGTAGAATGGATAAAAATGGATGTAGAGCGGATAAAAATGGATGTAGAGTGGATAAAATGGGTGTAAAATGGATAAAAATGGATGTAGAGTGGATAAAAATAGATGTAGAGTGGATAAAATGGATGTAGAGGGGATAAAATGGATGTAGAGTGGATAAAATGGTTGTTGAGTGGATAAAATGGATGTAGAGTTGATAAAAATGGATGTAGAGTGGATAAAAATGGATGTAGAGTGGATAAAATGGATGTAGATTGGATAAAATGGATGTAGAGTGGATAAAATGGATGTAGAGTGGATAAAATGGATGTAGAGTTGATAAAAATTGATGTAGAGTCGATAAAATGGATGTAGAGTGGATAAAATGGATGTAGAGTGGATAAAAATGGATGTAGAGCTGATAAAAATGGATGTAGAGTGGATAAAATGGGTGTAAAATGGATAAAAATGGATGTAGAGTGGATAAAAATGGATGTAGAGTGGATAAAATGGATGTAGAGGGGATAAAATGGATGTAGAGTGGATGAAATGGTTGTAGAGTGGATAAAATGGATGTAGAGTTGATAAAAATGGATGTAGAGTGGATAAAATGGATGTAGAGTGGATAAAATGGATGTAGAGGGGATAAAATGGATGTAGAGTGGATAAAATGGTTGTAGAGTGGATAAAATGGATGTAGAGTTGATAAAAATGGATGTAGAGTGGATAAAATGGATGTAGAGTGGATAAAATAGATGTAGAGTTGATAAAAATGGATGTAGAGTGGATAAAAATTGATGTAGAGTGGATAAAATGGATGTAGAGTGGATAAAATGGACGTAGAGTGGATAAAAATGGATGTAGAGTGGATAAAATGGGTGTAAAATGGATAAAAATGGATGTAGAGTGGATAAAAATAGATGTAGAGTGGATAAAATGGATGTAGAGGGGATAAAATGGATGTAGAGTGGATAAAATGGTTGTAGAGTGGATAAAATGGTTGTAGAGTTGATAAAAATGGATGTAGAGTGGATAAAAATGGATGTAGAGTGGATAAAATGGATGTAGATTGGATAAAATGGTTGTAGAGTGGATAAAATGGATGTAGAGTGGATAAAATGGATGTAGAGTTGATAAAAATTGATGTAGAGTCGATAAAATGGATGTAGAGTGGATAAAATGGATGTAGAGTGGATAAAAATGGATGTAGAGCGGATACAAATGGATGTAGAGTGGATAAAATGGGTGTAAAATGGATAAAAATGGATGTAGAGTGGATAAAAATGGATTTAGAGTGGATAAAATGGATGTAGAGGGGATAAAATGGATGTAGAGTGGATAAAATGGTTGTAGAGTGGATAAAATGGATGTAGAGTTGATAAAAATGGATGTAGAGTGGATAAAATGGATGTAGAGTGGATAAAATGGATGTAGAGGGGATAAAATGGATGTAGAGTGGATAAAATGGTTGTAGAGTGGATAAAATGGATGTCGAGTGGATAAAAATGGATGTAGTGTGGATAAAATGGATGTAGAGTGGATAAAATGGATGTAGAGGGGATAAAATGGATGTAGAGTGGATAAAATGGTTGTAGAGTGGATAAAATGGATGTAGAGTTGATAAAAATGGATGTAGAGTGGATAAAATGGATGTAGAGTGGATAAAATAGATGTAGAGTTGATAAAAATGGATGTAGAGTGGACAAAATAGATTTAGAGTGGATAAAATGAATGTAGAGTGGATAAAATGGATGTAGAGTGGATAAAATTGATGTAGAGTTGATAAAATGGATGTAAAGTGGATAAAATGGATGTAGAGTTAATAAAATTGGATGTAGAGTGGATAAATTGGATGTAGAGTGGATAAAATGGATGTAGAGTGGATAAAAATGGATGTAGAGTGGATAAAAATGGATGTAGAGAGGATAAAATGGACGTAGAGCGGATAAAATGGATGTAGAGTTGATAAAAATGGATGTAGAGTGCATAAAAATGGATGTTGAGTGGATAAAATGGATGTAGAGTGGATAAAATGGATGTAGAGTGAATAAAATGGATGTAGAGTGGATAAAATTGATGTAGAGTTGATAAAATGGATGTAGAGGGGATAAAATGGATGTAGAGTGGATAAAATGGATGTAGAGGGGATAAAATGGATGTAGAGTGGATAAAATGGTTGTAGAGTGGATAAAATGGATGTCGAGTGGATAAAAATTGATGTAGAGTGGATAAAATGGATGTAGAGTGGATAAAATGGACGTAGAGTGGATAAAAATGGATGTAGAGTGGATAAAATGGATGTAGAGTGTATAAAATGGGTGTACAGTGGATAAAAATGGATGTAGAGTGGATAAAATGGATGTAGAATGGATAAAAATGGATGTAGAGCGGATAAAAATGGATGTAGAGTGGATAAAATGGGTGTAAAATGGATAAAAATGGATGTAGAGTGGATAAAAATAGATGTAGAGTGGATAAAATGGATGTAGAGGGGATAAAATGGATGTAGAGTGGATAAAATGGTTGTAGAGTGGATAAAATGGTTGTAGAGTGGATAAAATGGATGTAGAGTCGATAAAATGGATGTAGAGTGGATAAAATGGATGTAGAGTGGATAAAAATGGATGTAGAGCGGATACAAATGGATGTAGAGTGGATAAAATGGGTGTAAAATGGATAAAAATGGATGTAGAGTGGATAAAAATGGATGTAGAGTGGATAAAATGGATGTAGAGGGGATAAAATGGATGTAGAGTGGATAAAATGGTTGTAGAGTGGATAAAATGGATGTAGAGTTGATAAAAATGGATGTAGAGTGGATAAAATGGATGTAGAGTGGATAAAATGGATGTAGAGGGGATAAAATGGATGTAGAGTGGATAAAATGGTTGTAGAGTGGATAAAATGGATGTCGAGTGGATAAAAATGGATGTAGTGTGGATAAAATGGATGTAGAGTGGATAAAATGGATGTAGAGGGGATAAAATGGATGTAGAGTGGATAAAATGGATGTAGAGTGGATAAAAATGGATGTAGAGTTGATAAAAATAGATGTAGAGTGGATAAAATGGATGTAGAGTGGATAAAATAGATGTAGAGTTGATAAAAATGGATGTAGAGTGGACAAAATAGATTTAGAGTGGATAAAAATTGATGTAGAGTGGATAAAATGGATGTAGAGTGGATAAAATGGATGTAGAGTGGATAAAATTGATGTAGAGTTGATCAAATGGATGTAAAGTGGATAAAATGAATGTAGAGTTAATAAAATTGGATGTAGAGTGGATAAAATGGATGTAGAGTGGATAAAATAGATGTAGAGTTGATAAAAATGGATGTAGAGTGGACAAAATAGATTTAGAGTGGATAAAAATTGATGTAGAGTGGATAAAATGGATGTAGAGTGGATAAAAATGGATGTAGAGTGGATAAAAATGGATGTAGAGTGGATAAAATGGATGTAGAGTGGATAAAATGGATGTAGAGTGGATAAAAATGGATGTAGAGTGGATAAAATGTATGTAGAGTGTATAAAATGGGTGTAGAGTGGATAAAAATGGATGTAGAGTGGATAAAATGGATGTAGAGTGGATAAAAATGGATGTAGAGCGGATAAAAATGGATGTAGAGTGGATAAAATGGGTGTAAAATGGATAAAAATGGATGTAGAGTGGATAAAAATAGATGTTGAGTGGATAAAATGGATGTAGAGGGGATAAAATGGATGTAGAGTGGATAAAATGGTTGTAGAGTGGATAAAATGGATGTAGAGTTGATAAAAATGGATGTAGAGTGGATAAAAATGGATGTAGAGTGGATCAAATGGATGTAGATTGGATAAAATGGTTGTAGAGTGGATAAAATGGATGTAGAGTGGATAAAATGGATGTAGAGTTGATAAAAATTGATGTAGAGTCGATAAAATGGATGTAGAGTGGATAAAATGGATGTAGAGTGGATAAAAATGGATGTAGAGCGGATAAAAATGGATGTAGAGTGGACAAAATAGATTTAGAGTGGATAAAATGAATGTAGAGTGGATAAAAATGGATGTAGAGTGGATAAAAATGGATGTGGAGTGGATAAAATGGATGTAGAGTGGATAAAATGGATGTAGAGTGGATAAAAATGGATGTAGAGTGGATAAAATAGATGTAGAGTGTATAAAATGGGTGTAGAGTGGATAAAAATGTATGTAGAGCGGATAAAAATGGATGTAGAGTGGATAAAATGGGTGTAAAATGGATAAAAATGGATGTAGAGTGGATAAAATGGGTGTAAAATGGATAAAAATGGATGTAGAGTGGATGAAATGGATGTAGAGTGGATAAAATGGGTGTAAAGTGGATAAAAATGGATGTAGAGTGGATAAAATGGATGTAGAATGGATAAAAATGGATGTAGAGTGGATAAAATGGATGTAGATTGGATAAAATGGATGTAGAGTGGATAAAAATGGATGTAGAGTGGATAAAATGGATGTAGAGTGGATAAAAATGGATGTAGAGTGAATATAATGGATGTAGAGAGGATAAAATGGATGTGGAGTGGATAACAATGGATGTAGAGTGGATAAAATGGATGTAGAGTGGATAAAATGGATGTAGAGTTGATAAAAATGGATGTAGAATGGATAAAACGGATGTAGAGTGGATAAAAATGGATGTAGAGTGGATACAATGGATGTAGAGTGGATAAAAATGGATATAGAGTGGATAAAATGGATGTAGAGTGGATAAAAATGGATGTAGAGTGGATAAAAATGGATGTAGAGTGGATCAAATGGATGTAGATTGGATAAAATGGTTGTAGAGTGGATAAAATGGATGTAGAGTGGATAAAATGGATGTAGAGTGGATAAAAATGGATGTAGAGTGGATAAAATGGATGTAGAGTGGATAAAATGGATGTAGAGTGGATAAAAATGGATGTAGAGCGGATACAAATGGATGTAGAGTGGACAAAATAGATTTAGAGTGGATAAAATGAATGTAGAGTGGATAAAAATGGATGTAGATTGGATAAAAATGGATGTGGAGTGGATAAAATGGATGTAGAGTGGATAAAATGGACGTAGAGTGGATAAAAATGGATGTAGAGTGGATAAAATAGATGTAGAGTGTATAAAATGGGTGTAGAGTGGATAAAAATGTATGTAGAGCGGATAAAAATGGATGTAGAGTGGATAAAATGGGTGTAAAATGGATAAAAATGGATGTAGAGTGGATAAAATGGGTGTAAAATGGATAAAAATGGATGTAGAGTGGATTAAATGGATGTAGAGTGGATAAAATGGGTGTAAAGTGGATAAAAATGGATGTAGAGTGGATAAAATGGATGTAGAATGGATAAAAATGGATGTAGAGTGGATAAAATGGATGTAGAGTCGATAAAATGGATGTAGAGTGGATAAAAATGGATGTAGAGTGGATAAAATGGATGTAGAGTGGATAAAAATGGATGTAGAGTGAATATAATGGATGTAGAGAGGATAAAATGGATGTGGAGTGGATAACAATGGATGTAGAGTGGATAAAATGGATGTAGAGTGGATAAAATGGATGTAGAGTTGATAAAAATGGATGTAGAATGGATAAAACGGATGTAGAGTGGATAAAAATGGATGTAGAGTGGATACAATGGATGTAGAGTGGATAAAAATGGATATAGAGTGGATAAAATGGATGTAGAGTGGATAAAAATGGATGTAGAGTGGATAAAATGGATGTAGAGTGGATAAAATGGATGTAGAGTGGATAAAATGGATGTAGAGTGGATAAAATGGATGTAGAGTGTATAAAATGGATGTAGAGTGAATAAAATGGATGTAGAGTGGATAAAATGGATGTAGAGTGGATAAAATGGATGAATAGTGGATAAAATGGTTGTAGAGTGGATAAAATGGATGTAGAGTGGATAAAAATGGATGTAGAGTGGATAAAATGGATGTAGAGTGGATAAAATGGATGTAGAGTGGATAAAATGGATGTAGAGTGGATAAAATGGATGTAGAGTTGATAAAAATGGATGTAGAATGGATAAAACGGATGTAGAGTGGATAAAAATGGATGTAGAGTGGATACAATGGATGTAGAGTGGATAAAAATGGATATAGAGTGGATAAAATGGATGTAGAGTGGATAAAAATGGATGTAGAGTGGATAAAATGGATGTAGAGTGGATAAAATGGATGTAGAGTGGATAAAATGGATGTAGAGTGGATAAAATGGATGTAGAGTGTATAAAATGGATGTAGAGTGAATAAAATGGATGTAGAGTGGATAAAATGGATGTAGAGTGGATAAAATGGATGAATAGTGGATAAAATGGTTGTAGAATGGATAAAAATGGATGTAGAGCGGATACAAATGGATGTAGAGTGGATAAAATGGGTGTAAAATGGATAAAAATGGATGTAGAGTGGATAAAAATGGATGTAGAGTGGATAAAATGGATGTAGAGGGGATAAAATGGATGTAGAGTGGATAAAATGGTTGTAGAGTGGATAAAATGGATGTTGAGTTGATAAAAATGGATGTAGAGTGGATAAAAATGGATGTAGAGTGGATAAAATGGATGTAGAGGGGATAAAAATGGATGTAGTTTGGATAAAATGAATGTAGAGTGGATAAAATGGATGTAGAGTTGATAAAAATGGATGTAGAGTGGACAAAATAGATTTAGAGTGGATAAAAATTGATGTAGAGTGGATAAAATGAATGTAGAGTGGATAAAAATGGATGTAGATTGGATAAAAATGGATGTGGAGTGGATAAAATGGATGTAGAGTGGATAAAATGGACGTAGAGTGGATAAAAATGGATGTAGAGTGGATAAAATGGATGTAGAGTGGATAAAATGGTTGTAGAGTGGATAAAATGGATGTAGAGTGGATAAAATGGATGTAGAGTTGATAAAAATTGATGTAGAGTCGATAAAATGGATGTAGAGTGGATAAAATGGATGTAGAGTGGATAAAAATGGATGTAGAGCGGATAAAAATGGATGTAGAGTGGATAAAATGGGTGTAAAATGGATAAAAATGGATGTAGAGTGGATAAAAATGGATGTAGAGTGGATAAAATGGATGTAGAGGGGATAAAATGGATGTAGAGTGGATAAAATGGTTGTAGAGTGGATAAAATGGATGTCGAGTGGATAAAAATGGATGTAGAGTGGATAAAATGGTTGTAGAGTGGATAAAATGGATGTCGAGTGGATAAAAATGGATGTAGAGGGGATAAAATGGATGTAGAGTGGATAAAATGGTTGTAGAGTGGATAAAATGGATGTCGAGTGGATAAAAATTGATGTAGAGTGGATAAAATGGATGTAGAGTGGATAAAATGGACGTAGAGTGGATAAAAATGGATGTAGAGTGGATAAAATGGATGTAGAGTGTATAAAATGGGTGTATAGTGGATAAAAATGGATGTAGAGTGGATAAAATGGATGTAGAATGGATAAAAATGGATGTAGAGCGGATAAAAATGGATGTAGAGTGGATAAAATGGGTGTAAAATGGATAAAAATGGATGTAGAGTGGATAAAAATAGATGTAGAGTGGATAAAATGGATGTAGAGGGGATAAAAATAGATGTAGAGTGGATAAAATGGATGTAGAGGGGATAAAATGGATGTAGAGTGGATAAAATGGTTGTAGAGTGGATAAAATGGTTGTAGAGTGGATAAAATGGATGTAGAGTGGATAAAATGGATGTAGAGTGAATAAAATGGATGTAGAGTGGATAAAATTGATGTAGAGTTGATAAAATGGATGTAGAGGGGATAAAATGGATGTAGAGTGGATAAAATGGTTGTAGAGTGGATAAAGTGGATGTAGAGTTGATAAAAATGGATGTAGAGTGGATAAAATGGATGTAGAGTGGATAAAATGGATGTAGAGGGGATAAAATGGATGTAGAGTGGATAAAATGGTTGTAGAGTGGATAAAATGGATGTCGAGTGGATAAAAATTGATGTAGAGTGGATAAAATGGATGTAGAGTGGATAAAATGGACGTAGAGTGGATAAAAATGGATGTAGAGTGGATAAAAATAGATGTAGAGTGGATAAAATGGATGTAGAGGGGATAAAATGGATGTAGAGTGGATAAAATGGTTGTAGAGTGGATAAAATGGTTGTAGAGTGGATAAAATGGATGTAGAGTCGATAAAATGGATGTAGAGTGGATAAAATGGATGTAGAGTGGATAAAAATGGATGTAGAGCGGATACAAATGGATGTAGAGTGGATAAAATGGGTGTAAAATGGATAAAAATGGATGTAGAGTGGATAAAAATGGATGTAGAGTGGATAAAATGGATGTAGAGGGGATAAAATGGATGTAGTGTGGATAAAATGGTTGTAGAGTGGATAAAATGGATGTAGAGTTGATAAAAATGGATGTAGAGTGGATAAAATGGATGTAGAGTGGATAAAATGGATGTAGAGGGGATAAAATGGATGTAGAGTGGATAAAATGGTTGTAGAGTGGATAAAATGGATGTCGAGTGGATAAAAATGGATGTAGTGTGGATAAAATGGATGTAGAGTGGATAAAATGGATGTAGAGGGGATAAAATGGATGTAGAGTGGATAAAATGGTTGTAGAGTGGATAAAATGGATGTAGAGTTGATAAAAATAGATGTAGAGTGGATAAAATGGATGTAGAGTGGATAAAATAGATGTAGAGTTGATAAAAATGGATGTAGAGTGGACAAAATAGATTTAGAGTGGATAAAAATTGATGTAGAGTGGATAAAATGAATGTAGAGTGGATAAAATGGATGTAGAGTGGATAAAATTGATGTAGAGTTGATAAAATGGATGTAGAATGGATAAAATTGGATGTAGAGTGGATAAATTGGATGTAGAGTGGATAAAATGGATGTAGAGTGGATAAAAATGGATGTAGAGTGGATAAAAATGGATGTAGAGAGGATAAAATGGACGTAAAGCGGATAAAATGGATGTAGAGTTGATAAAAATGGATGTAGAGTGCATAAAAATGGATGTTGAGTGGATAAAATGGATGTAGAGTGGATAAAATGGATGTAGAGTGAATAAAATGGATGTAGAGTGGATAAAATTGATGTAGAGTTGATAAAATGGATGTAGAGGGGATAAAATGGATGTAGAGTGGATAAAATGGTTGTAGAGTGGATAAAGTGGATGTAGAGTTGATAAAAATGGATGTAGAGTGGATAAAATGGATGTAGAGTGGATAAAATGGATGTAGAGGGGATAAAATGGATGTAGAGTGGATAAAATGGTTGTAGAGTGGATAAAATGGATGTCGAGTGGATAAAAATTGATGTAGAGTGGATAAAATGGATGTAGAGTGGATAAAATGGACGTAGAGTGGATAAAAATGGATGTAGAGTGGATAAAATGGATGTAGAGTGTATAAAATGGGTGTATAGTGGATAAAAATGGATGTAGAGTGGATAAAATGGATGTAGAATGGATAAAAATGGATGTAGAGCGGATAAAAATGGATGTAGAGTGGATAAAATGGGTGTAAAATGGATAAAAATGGATGTAGAGTGGATAAAAATAGATGTAGAGTGGATAAAATGGATGTAGAGGGGATAAAATGGATGTAGAGTGGATAAAATGGTTGTAGAGTGGATAAAATGGTTGTAGAGTGGATAAAATGGATGTAGAGTCGATAAAATGGATGTAGAGTGGATAAAATGGATGTAGAGTGGATAAAAATGGATGTAGAGCGGATACAAATGGATGTAGAGTGGATAAAATGGGTGTAAAATGGATAAAAATGGATGTAGAGTGGATAAAAATGGATGTAGAGTGGATAAAATGGATGTAGAGGGGATAAAATGGATGTAGAGTGGATAAAATGGTTGTAGAGTGGATAAAATGGATGTAGAGTTGATAAAAATGGATGTAGAGTGGATAAAAATGGATGTAGAGTGGATAAAATGGATGTAGATTGGATAAAATGGTTGTAGAGTGGATAAAATGGATGTAGAGTGGATAAAATGGATGTAGAGTTGATAAAAATTGATGTAGAGTCGATAAAATGGATGTAGAGTGGATAAAATGGATGTAGAGTGGATAAAAATGGATGTAGAGCGGATACAAATGGATGTAGAGTGGATAAAATGGGTGTAAAATGGATAAAAATGGATGTAGAGTGGATAAAAATGGATGTAGAGTGGATAAAATGGATGTAGAGGGGATAAAATGGATGTAAAGTGGATGAAATGGTTGTAGAGTGGATAAAATGGATGAAGAGTTGATAAAAATGGATGTAGAGTGGATAAAATGGATGTAGAGTGGATAAAATGGATGTAGAGGGGATAAAATGGATGTAGAGTGGATAAAATGGTTGTAGAGTGGATAAAATGGATGTAGAGTTGATAAAAATGGATGTAGAGTGGATAAAATGGATGTAGAGTGGATAAAATAGATGTAGAGTTGATAAAAATGGATGTAGAGTGGATAAAAATTGATGTAGAGTGGATAAAATGGATGTAGAGTGGATAAAATGGACGTAGAGTGGATAAAAATGGATGTAGAGTGGATAAAATGGGTGTAAAATGGATAAAAATGGATGTAGAGTGGATAAAAATAGATGTAGAGTGGATAAAATGGATGTAGAGGGGATAAAATGGATGTAGAGTGGATAAAATGGTTGTAGAGTGGATAAAATGGTTGTAGAGTTGATAAAAATGGATGTAGAGTGGATAAAAATGGATGTAGAGTGGATAAAATGGATGTAGAGTTGATAAAAATTGATGTAGAGTCGATAAAATGGATGTAGAGTGGATAAAATGGATGTAGAGTGGATAAAAATGGATGTAGAGCGGATACAAATGGATGTAGAGTGGATAAAATGGGTGTAAAATGGATAAAAATGGATGTAGAGTGGATAAAAATGGATGTAGAGTGGATAAAATGGATGTAGAGGGGATAAAATGGATGTAGAGTGGATGAAATGGTTGTAGAGTGGATAAAATGGATGAAGAGTTGATAAAAATGGATGTAGAGTGGATAAAATGGATGTAGAGTGGATAAAATGGATGTAGAGGGGATAAAATGGATGTAGAGTGGATAAAATGGTTGTAGAGTGGATAAAATGGATGTAGAGTTGATAAAAATGGATGTAGAGTGGATAAAATGGATGTAGAGTGGATAAAATAGATGTAGAGTTGATAAAAATGGATGTAGAGTGGATAAAAATTGATGTAGAGTGGATAAAATGGATGTAGAGTGGATAAAATGGACGTAGAGTGGATAAAAATGGATGTAGAGTGGATAAAATGGGTGTAAAATGGATAAAAATGGATGTAGAGTGGATAAAAATAGATGTAGAGTGGATAAAATGGATGTAGAGGGGATAAAATGGATGTAGAGTGGATAAAATGGTTGTAGAGTGGATAAAATGGTTGTAGAGTTGATAAAAATGGATGTAGAGTGGATAAAAATGGATGTAGAGTGGATAAAATGGATGTAGATTGGATAAAATGGTTGTAGAGTGGATAAAATGGATGTAGAGTGGATAAAATGGATGTAGAGTTGATAAAAATTGATGTAGAGTCGATAAAATGGTTGTAGAGTGGATAAAATGGATGTAGAGTGGATAAAAATGGATGTAGAGCGGATACAAATGGATGTAGAGTGGATAAAATGGGTGTAAAATGGATAAAAATGGATGTAGAGTGGATAAAAATGGATTTAGAGTGGATAAAATGGATGTAGAGGGGATAAAATGGATGTAGAGTGGATAAAATGGTTGTAGAGTGGATAAAATGGATGTAGAGTTGATAAAAATGGATGTAGAGTGGATAAAATGGATGTAGAGTGGATAAAATGGATGTAGAGGGGATAAAATGGATGTAGAGTGGATAAAATGGTTGTAGAGTGGATAAAATGGATGTCGAGTGGATAAAAATGGATGTAGTGTGGATAAAATGGATGTAGAGTGGATAAAATGGATGTAGAGGGGATAAAATGGATGTAGAGTGGATAAAATGGTTGTAGAGTGGATAAAATGGATGTAGAGTTGATAAAAATGGATGTAGAGTGGATAAAATGGATGTAGAGTGGATAAAATAGATGTAGAGTTGATAAAAATGGATGTAGAGTGGACAAAATAGATTTAGAGTGGATAAAAATTGATGTAGAGTGGATAAAATGAATGTAGAGTGGATAAAATGGATGTAGAGTGGATAAAATTGATGTAGAGTTGATAAAATGGATGTAAAGTGGATAAAATGGATGTAGAGTTAATAAAATTGGATGTAGAGTGGATAAATTGGATGTAGAGTGGATAAAATGGATGTAGAGTGGATAAAAATGGATGTAGAGTGGATAAAAATGGATGTAGAGAGGATAAAATGGACGTAGAGCGGATAAAATGGATGTAGAGTTGATAAAAATGGATGTAGAGTGCATAAAAATGGATGTTGAGTGGATAAAATGGATGTAGAGTGGATAAAATGGATGTAGAGTGAATAAAATGGATGTAGAGTGGATAAAATGGTTGTAGAGTGGATAAAATGGATGTCGAGTGGATAAAAATTGATGTAGAGTGGATAAAATGGATGTAGAGTGGATAAAATGGACGTAGAGTGGATAAAAATGGATGTAGAGTGGATAAAATGGATGTAGAGTGTATAAAATGGGTGTATAGTGGATAAAAATGGATGTAGAGTGGATAAAATGGATGTAGAATGGATAAAAATGGATGTAGAGCGGATAAAAATGGATGTAGAGTGGATAAAATGGGTGTAAAATGGATAAAAATGGATGTAGAGTGGATAAAAATAGATGTAGAGTGGATAAAATGGATGTAGAGGGGATAAAATGGATGTAGAGTGGATAAAATGGTTGTAGAGTGGATAAAATGGTTGTAGAGTGGATAAAATGGATGTAGAGTCGATAAAATGGATGTAGAGTGGATAAAATGGATGTAGAGTGGATAAAAATGGATGTAGAGCGGATACAAATGGATGTAGAGTGGATAAAATGGGTGTAAAATGGATAAAAATGGATGTAGAGTGGATAAAAATGGATGTAGAGTGGATAAAATGGATGTAGAGTGGATAAAATGGATGTAGAGTGGATAAAATGGTTGTAGAGTGGATAAAATGGATGTAGAGTTGATAAAAATGGATGTAGAGTGGATAAAATGGATGTAGAGTGGATAAAATGGATGTAGAGGGGATAAAATGGATGTAGAGTGGATAAAATGGTTGTAGAGTGGATAAAATGGATGTCGAGTGGATAAAAATGGATGTAGTGTGGATAAAATGGATGTAGAGTGGATAAAATGGATGTAGAGGGGATAAAATGGATGTAGAGTGGATAAAATGGTTGTAGAGTGGATAAAATGGATGTAGAGTTGATAAAAATAGATGTAGAGTGGATAAAATGGATGTAGAGTGGATAAAATGGATGTAGAGTTGATAAAAATGGATGTAGAGTGGACAAAATAGATTTAGAGTGGATAAAAATTGATGTAGAGTGGATAAAATGAATGTAGAGTGGATAAAATGGATGTAGAGTGGATAAAATTGATGTAGAGTTGATCAAATGGATGTAAAGTGGATAAAATGAATGTAGAGTTAATAAAATTGGATGTAGAGTGGATAAAATGGATGTAGAGTGGATAAAATAGATGTAGAGTTGATAAAAATGGATGTAGAGTGGACAAAATAGATTTAGAGTGGATAAAAATTGATGTAGAGTGGATAAAATGAATGTAGAGTGGATAAAAATGGATGTAGAGTGGATAAAAATTGATGTAGAGTGGATAAAATGGATGTAGAGTGGATAAAATGGACGTAGAGTGGATAAAAATGGATGTAGAGTGGATAAAATGTATGTAGAGTGTATAAAATGGGTGTAAAGTGGATAAAAATGGATGTAGAGTGGATAAAATGGATGTAGAATGGATAAAAATGGATGTAGAGCGGATAAAAATGGATGTAGAGTGGATAAAATGGGTGTAAAATGGATAAAAATGGATGTAGAGTGGATAAAAATAGATGTTGAGTGGATAAAATGGATGTAGAGGGGATAAAATGGATGTAGAGTGGATAAAATGGTTGTAGAGTGGATAAAATGGATGTAGAGTTGATAAAAATGGATGTAGAGTGGATAAAAATGGATGTAGAGTGGATCAAATGGATGTAGATTGGATAAAATGGTTGTAGAGTGGATAAAATGGATGTAGAGTGGATAAAATGGATGTAGAGTTGATAAAAATTGATGTAGAGTCGATAAAATGGATGTAGAGTGGATAAAATGGATGTAGAGTGGATAAAAATGGATGTAGAGCGGATACAAATGGATGTAGAGTGGACAAAATAGATTTAGAGTGGATAAAATGAATGTAGAGTGGATAAAAATGGATGTAGATTGGATAAAAATGGATGTGGAGTGGATAAAATGGATGTAGAGTGGATAAAATGGACGTAGAGTGGATAAAAATGGATGTAGAGTGGATAAAATAGATGTAGAGTGTATAAAATGGGTGTAGAGTGGATAAAAATGTATGTAGAGCGGATAAAAATGGATGTAGAGTGGATAAAATGGGTGTAAAATGGATAAAAATGGATGTAGAGTGGATAAAATGGGTGTAAAATGGATAAAAATGGATGTAGAGTGGATGAAATGGATGTAGAGTGGATAAAATGGGTGTAAAGTGGATAAAAATGGATGTAGAGTGGATAAAATGGATGTAGAATGGATAAAAATGGATGTAGAGTGGATAAAATGGATGTAGAGTCGATAAAATGGATGTAGAGTGGATAAAAATGGATGTAGAGTGGATAAAATGGATGTAGAGTGGATAAAAATGGATGTAGAGTGAATATAATGGATGTAGAGAGGATAAAATGGATGTGGAGTGGATAACAATGGATGTAGAGTGGATAAAATGGATGTAGAGTGGATAAAATGGATGTAGAGTTGATAAAAATGGATGTAGAATGGATAAAACGGATGTAGAGTGGATAAAAATGGATGTAGAGTGGATACAATGGATGTAGAGTGGATAAAAATGGATATAGAGTGGATAAAATGGATGTAGAGTGGATAAAAATGGATGTAGAGTGGACAAAATAGATTTAGAGTGGATAAAAATTGATGTAGAGTGGATAAAATGAATGTAGAGTGGATAAAATGGATGTAGAGTGGATAAAATTGATGTAGAGTGGATAAAATGGATGTAAAGTGGATAAAATGAATGTAGAGTTAATAAAATTGGATGTAGAGTGGATAAAATGGATGTAGAGTGGATAAAATAGATGTAGAGTTGATAAAAATGGATGTAGAGTGGACAAAATAGATTTAGAGTGGATAAAAATTGATGTAGAGTGGATAAAATGAATGTAGAGTGGATAAAAATGGATGTAGAGTGGATAAAAATTGATGTAGAGTGGATAAAATGGATGTAGAGTGGATAAAATGGACGTAGAGTGGATAAAAATGGATGTAGAGTGGATAAAATGTATGTAGAGTGTATAAAATGGGTGTAAAGTGGATAAAAATGGATGTAGAGTGGATAAAATGGATGTAGAATGGATAAAAATGGATGTAGAGCGGATAAAAATGGATGTAGAGTGGATAAAATGGGTGTAAAATGGATAAAAATGGATGTAGAGTGGATAAAAATAGATGTTGAGTGGATAAAATGGATGTAGAGGGGATAAAATGGATGTAGAGTGGATAAAATGGTTGTAGAGTGGATAAAATGGATGTAGAGTTGATAAAAATGGATGTAGAGTGGATAAAAATGGATGTAGAGTGGATCAAATGGATGTAGATTGGATAAAATGGTTGTAGAGTGGATAAAATGGATGTAGAGTGGATAAAATGGATGTAGAGTTGATAAAAATTGATGTAGAGTCGATAAAATGGATGTAGAGTGGATAAAATGGATGTAGAGTGGATAAAAATGGATGTAGAGCGGATACAAATGGATGTAGAGTGGACAAAATAGATTTAGAGTGGATAAAATGAATGTAGAGTGGATAAAAATGGATGTAGAGTGGATAAAAATGGATGTGGAGTGGATAAAATGGATGTAGAGTGGATAAAATGGACGTAGAGTGGATAAAAATGGATGTAGAGTGGATAAAATAGATGTAGAGTGTATAAAATGGGTGTAGAGTGGATAAAAATGTATGTAGAGCGGATAAAAATGGATGTAGAGTGGATAAAATGGGTGTAAAATGGATAAAAATGGATGTAGAGTGGATAAAATGGGTGTAAAATGGATAAAAATGGATGTAGAGTGGATGAAATGGATGTAGAGTGGATAAAATGGGTGTAAAGTGGATAAAAATGGATGTAGAGTGGATAAAATGGATGTAGAATGGATAAAAATGGATGTAGAGTGGATAAAATGGATGTAGAGTCGATAAAATGGATGTAGAGTGGATAAAAATGGATGTAGAGTGGATAAAATGGATGTAGAGTGGATAAAAATGGATGTAGAGTGAATATAATGGATGTAGAGAGGATAAAATGGATGTGGAGTGGATAACAATGGATGTAGAGTGGATAAAATGGATGTAGAGTGGATAAAATGGATGTAGAGTTGATAAAAATGGATGTAGAATGGATAAAACGGATGTAGAGTGGATAAAAATGGATGTAGAGTGGATACAATGGATGTAGAGTGGATAAAAATGGATATAGAGTGGATAAAATGGATGTAGAGTGGATAAAAATGGATGTAGAGTGGATAAAAATGGATGTAGAGTGGATCAAATGGATGTAGATTGGATAAAATGGTTGTAGAGTGGATAAAATGGATGTAGAGTGGATAAAAATGGATGTAGAGTTGATAAAAATTGATGTAGAGTCGATAAAATGGATGTAGAGTGGATAAAATGGATGTAGAGTGGATAAAAATGGATGTAGAGCGGATACAAATGGATGTAGAGTGGACAAAATAGATTTAGAGTGGATAAAATGAATGTAGAGTGGATAAAAATGGATGTAGATTGGATAAAAATGGATGTGGAGTGGATAAAATGGATGTAGAGTGGATAAAATGGACGTAGAGTGGATAAAAATGGATGTAGAGTGGATAAAATAGATGTAGAGTGTATAAAATGGGTGTAGAGTGGATAAAAATGTATGTAGAGCGGATAAAAATGGATGTAGAGTGGATAAAATGGGTGTAAAATGGATAAAAATGGATGTAGAGTGGATAAAATGGGTGTAAAATGGATAAAAATGGATGTAGAGTGGATGAAATGGATGTAGAGTGGATAAAATGGGTGTAAAGTGGATAAAAATGGATGTAGAGTGGATAAAATGGATGTAGAATGGATAAAAATGGATGTAGAGTGGATAAAATGGATGTAGAGTCGATAAAATGGATGTAGAGTGGATAAAAATGGATGTAGAGTGGATAAAATGGATGTAGAGTGGATAAAAATGGATGTAGAGTGAATATAATGGATGTAGAGAGGATAAAATGGATGTGGAGTGGATAACAATGGATGTAGAGTGGATAAAATGGATGTAGAGTGGATAAAATGGATGTAGAGTTGATAAAAATGGATGTAGAATGGATAAAACGGATGTAGAGTGGATAAAAATGGATGTAGAGTGGATACAATGGATGTAGAGTGGATAAAAATGGATATAGAGTGGATAAAATGGATGTAGAGTGGATAAAAATGGATGTAGAGTGGATAAAATGGATGTAGAGTGGATAAAATGGATGTAGAGTGGATAAAATGGATGTAGAGTGGATAAAATGGATGTAGAGTGTATAAAATGGATGTAGAGTGAATAAAATGGATGTAGAGTGGATAAAATGGATGTAGAGTGGATAAAATGGATGAATAGTGGATAAAATGGTTGTAGAGTGGATAAAATGGATGTAGAGTGGATAAAAATGGATGTAGAGTGGATAAAATGGATGTAGAGTGGATAAAATGGATGTAGAGTGGATAAAATGGATGTAGAGTGGATAAAATGGATGTAGAGTTGATAAAAATGGATGTAGAATGGATAAAACGGATGTAGAGTGGATAAAAATGGATGTAGAGTGGATACAATGGATGTAGAGTGGATAAAAATGGATATAGAGTGGATAAAATGGATGTAGAGTGGATAAAAATGGATGTAGAGTGGATAAAATGGATGTAGAGTGGATAAAATGGATGTAGAGTGGATAAAATGGATGTAGAGTGGATAAAATGGATGTAGAGTGTATAAAATGGATGTAGAGTGAATAAAATGGATGTAGAGTGGATAAAATGGATGTAGAGTGGATAAAATGGATGAATAGTGGATAAAATGGTTGTAGAATGGATAAAAATGGATGTAGAGCGGATACAAATGGATGTAGAGTGGATAAAATGGGTGTAAAATGGATAAAAATGGATGTAGAGTGGATAAAAATGGATGTGGAGTGGATAAAATGGATGTAGAGGGGATAAAATGGATGTAGAGTGGATAAAATGGTTGTAGAGTGGATAAAATGGATGTTGAGTTGATAAAAATGGATGTAGAGTGGATAAAAATGGATGTAGAGTGGATAAAATGGATGTAGAGTTGATAAAAATGGATGTAGAGTGGACAAAATAGATTTAGAGTGGATAAAAATTGATGTAGAGTGGATAAAATGAATGTAGAGTGGATAAAAATGGATGTAGATTGGATAAAAATGGATGTGGAGTGGATAAAATGGATGTAGAGTGGATAAAATGGACGTAGAGTGGATAAAAATGGATGTAGAGTGGATAAAATGGATGTAGAGTGGATAAAATGGTTGTAGAGTGGATAAAATGGATGTAGAGTGGATAAAATGGATGTAGAGTTGATAAAAATTGATGTAGAGTCGATAAAATGGATGTAGAGTGGATAAAATGGATGTAGAGTGGATAAAAATGGATGTAGAGCGGATAAAAATGGATGTAGAGTGGATAAAATGGGTGTAAAATGGATAAAAATGGATGTAGAGTGGATAAAAATGGATGTAGAGTGGATAAAATGGATGTAGAGGGGATAAAATGGATGTAGAGTGGATAAAATGGTTGTAGAGTGGATAAAATGGATGTCGAGTGGATAAAAATGGATGTAGAGTGGATAAAATGGTTGTAGAGTGGATAAAATGGATGTCGAGTGGATAAAAATGGATGTAGAGGGGATAAAATGGATGTAGAGTGGATAAAATGGTTGTAGAGTGGATAAAATGGATGTCGAGTGGATAAAAATTGATGTAGAGTGGATAAAATGGATGTAGAGTGGATAAAATGGACGTAGAGTGGATAAAAATGGATGTAGAGTGGATAAAATGGATGTAGAGTGTATAAAATGGGTGTATAGTGGATAAAAATGGATGTAGAGTGGATAAAATGGATGTAGAATGGATAAAAATGGATGTAGAGCGGATAAAAATGGATGTAGAGTGGATAAAATGGGTGTAAAATGGATAAAAATGGATGTAGAGTGGATAAAAATAGATGTAGAGTGGATAAAATGGATGTAGAGGGGATAAAATGGATGTAGAGTGGATAAAATGGTTGTAGAGTGGATAAAATGGTTGTAGAGTGGATAAAATGGATGTAGAGTGGATAAAATGGATGTAGAGTGAATAAAATGGATGTAGAGTGGATAAAATTGATGTAGAGTTGATAAAATGGATGTAGAGGGGATAAAATGGATGTAGAGTGGATAAAATGGTTGTAGAGTGGATAAAGTGGATGTAGAGTTGATAAAAATGGATGTAGAGTGGATAAAATGGATGTAGAGTGGATAAAATGGATGTAGAGGGGATAAAATGGATGTAGAGTGGATAAAATGGTTGTAGAGTGGATAAAATGGATGTCGAGTGGATAAAAATTGATGTAGAGTGGATAAAATGGATGTAGAGTGGATAAAATGGACGTAGAGTGGATAAAAATGGATGTAGAGTGGATAAAATGGATGTAGAGTGTATAAAATGGGTGTATAGTGGATAAAAATGGATGTAGAGTGGATAAAATGGATGTAGAATGGATAAAAATGGATGTAGAGCGGATAAAAATGGATGTAGAGTGGATAAAATGGGTGTAAAATGGATAAAAATGGATGTAGAGTGGATAAAATGGGTGTAAAATGGATAAAAATGGATGTAGAGTGGATGAAATGGATGTAGAGTGGATAAAATGGGTGTAAAGTGGATAAAAATGGATGTAGAGTGGATAAAATGGATGTAGAATGGATAAAAATGGATGTAGAGTGGATAAAATGGATGTAGAGTCGATAAAATGGATGTAGAGTGGATAAAAATGGATGTAGAGTGGATAAAATGGATGTAGAGTGGATAAAAATGGATGTAGAGTGAATATAATGGATGTAGAGAGGATAAAATGGATGTGGAGTGGATAACAATGGATGTAGAGTGGATAAAATGGATGTAGAGTGGATAAAATGGATGTAGAGTTGATAAAAATGGATGTAGAATGGATAAAACGGATGTAGAGTGGATAAAAATGGATGTAGAGTGGATACAATGGATGTAGAGTGGATAAAAATGGATATAGAGTGGATAAAATGGATGTAGAGTGGATAAAAATGGATGTAGAGTGGATAAAAATGGATGTAGAGTGGATCAAATGGATGTAGATTGGATAAAATGGTTGTAGAGTGGATAAAATGGATGTAGAGTGGATAAAATGGATGTAGAGTTGATAAAAATTGATGTAGAGTCGATAAAATGGATGTAGAGTGGATAAAATGGATGTAGAGTGGATAAAAATGGATGTAGAGCGGATACAAATGGATGTAGAGTGGACAAAATAGATTTAGAGTGGATAAAATGAATGTAGAGTGGATAAAAATGGATGTAGAGTGGATAAAAATGGATGTGGAGTGGATAAAATGGATGTAGAGTGGATAAAATGGACGTAGAGTGGATAAAAATGGATGTAGAGTGGATAAAATAGATGTAGAGTGTATAAAATGGGTGTAGAGTGGATAAAAATGTATGTAGAGCGGATAAAAATGGATGTAGAGTGGATAAAATGGGTGTAAAATGGATAAAAATGGATGTAGAGTGGATAAAATGGGTGTAAAATGGATAAAAATGGATGTAGAGTGGATGAAATGGATGTAGAGTGGATAAAATGGGTGTAAAGTGGATAAAAATGGATGTAGAGTGGATAAAATGGATGTAGAATGGATAAAAATGGATGTAGAGTGGATAAAATGGATGTAGAGTCGATAAAATGGATGTAGAGTGGATAAAAATGGATGTAGAGTGGATAAAATGGATGTAGAGTGGATAAAAATGGATGTAGAGTGAATATAATGGATGTAGAGAGGATAAAATGGATGTGGAGTGGATAACAATGGATGTAGAGTGGATAAAATGGATGTAGAGTGGATAAAATGGATGTAGAGTTGATAAAAATGGATGTAGAATGGATAAAACGGATGTAGAGTGGATAAAAATGGATGTAGAGTGGATACAATGGATGTAGAGTGGATAAAAATGGATATAGAGTGGATAAAATGGATGTAGAGTGGATAAAAATGGATGTAGAGTGGATAAAATGGATGTAGAGTGGATAAAATGGATGTAGAGTGGATAAAATGGATGTAGAGTGGATAAAATGGATGTAGAGTGTATAAAATGGATGTAGAGTGAATAAAATGGATGTAGAGTGGATAAAATGGATGTAGAGTGGATAAAATGGATGAATAGTGGATAAAATGGTTGTAGAGTGGATAAAATGGATGTAGAGTGGATAAAAATGGATGTAGAGTGGATAAAATGGATGTAGAGTGGATAAAATGGATGTAGAGTGGATAAAATGGATGTAGAGTGGATAAAATGGATGTAGAGTTGATAAAAATGGATGTAGAATGGATAAAACGGATGTAGAGTGGATAAAAATGGATGTAGAGTGGATACAATGGATGTAGAGTGGATAAAAATGGATATAGAGTGGATAAAATGGATGTAGAGTGGATAAAAATGGATGTAGAGTGGATAAAATGGATGTAGAGTGGATAAAATGGATGTAGAGTGGATAAAATGGATGTAGAGTGGATAAAATGGATGTAGAGTGTATAAAATGGATGTAGAGTGAATAAAATGGATGTAGAGTGGATAAAATGGATGTAGAGTGGATAAAATGGATGAATAGTGGATAAAATGGTTGTAGAATGGATAAAAATGGATGTAGAGCGGATACAAATGGATGTAGAGTGGATAAAATGGGTGTAAAATGGATAAAAATGGATGTAGAGTGGATAAAAATGGATGTGGAGTGGATAAAATGGATGTAGAGGGGATAAAATGGATGTAGAGTGGATAAAATGGTTGTAGAGTGGATAAAATGGATGTTGAGTTGATAAAAATGGATGTAGAGTGGATAAAAATGGATGTAGAGTGGATAAAATGGATGTAGAGCGGATAAAAATGGATGTAGTTTGGATAAAATGAATGTAGAGTGGATAAAATGGATGTAGAGTTGATAAAAATGGATGTAGAGTGGACAAAATAGATTTAGAGTGGATAAAAATTGATGTAGAGTGGATAAAATGAATGTAGAGTGGATAAAAATGGATGTAGATTGGATAAAAATGGATGTGGAGTGGATAAAATGGATGTAGAGTGGATAAAATGGACGTAGAGTGGATAAAAATGGATGTAGAGTGGATAAAATGGATGTAGAGTGGATAAAATGGTTGTAGAGTGGATAAAATGGATGTAGAGTGGATAAAATGGATGTAGAGTTGATAAAAATTGATGTAGAGTCGATAAAATGGATGTAGAGTGGATAAAATGGATGTAGAGTGGATAAAAATGGATGTAGAGCGGATAAAAATGGATGTAGAGTGGATAAAATGGGTGTAAAATGGATAAAAATGGATGTAGAGTGGATAAAAATGGATGTAGAGTGGATAAAATGGATGTAGAGGGGATAAAATGGATGTAGAGTGGATAAAATGGTTGTAGAGTGGATAAAATGGATGTCGAGTGGATAAAAATGGATGTAGAGTGGATAAAATGGTTGTAGAGTGGATAAAATGGATGTCGAGTGGATAAAAATGGATGTAGAGGGGATAAAATGGATGTAGAGTGGATAAAATGGTTGTAGAGTGGATAAAATGGATGTCGAGTGGATAAAAATGGATGTAGAGTGGATAAAATGGATGTAGAGTGGATAAAATGGACGTAGAGTGGATAAAAATGGATGTAGAGTGGATAAAATGGATGTAGAGTGTATAAAATGGGTGTATAGTGGATAAAAATGGATGTAGAGTGGATAAAATGGATGTAGAATGGATAAAAATGGATGTAGAGCGGATAAAAATGGATGTAGAGTGGATAAAATGGGTGTAAAATGGATAAAAATGGATGTAGAGTGGATAAAAATAGATGTAGAGTGGATAAAATGGATGTAGAGGGGATAAAATGGATGTAGAGTGGATAAAATGGTTGTAGAGTGGATAAAATGGTTGTAGAGTGGATAAAATGGATGTAGAGTGGATAAAATGGATGTAGAGTGAATAAAATGGATGTAGAGTGGATAAAATTGATGTAGAGTTGATAAAATGGATGTAGAGGGGATAAAATGGATGTAGAGTGGATAAAATGGTTGTAGAGTGGATAAAGTGGATGTAGAGTTGATAAAAATGGATGTAGAGTGGATAAAATGGATGTAGAGTGGATAAAATGGATGTAGAGGGGATAAAATGGATGTAGAGTGGATAAAATGGTTGTAGAGTGGATAAAATGGATGTCGAGTGGATAAAAATTGATGTAGAGTGGATAAAATGGATGTAGAGTGGATAAAATGGACGTAGAGTGGATAAAAATGGATGTAGAGTGGATAAAATGGATGTAGAGTGTATAAAATGGGTGTATAGTGGATAAAAATGGATGTAGAGTGGATAAAATGGATGTAGAATGGATAAAAATGGATGTAGAGCGGATAAAAATGGATGTAGAGTGGATAAAATGGGTGTAAAATGGATAAAAATGGATGTAGAGTGGATAAAAATAGATGTAGAGTGGATAAAATGGATGTAGAGGGGATAAAATGGATGTAGAGTGGATAAAATGGTTGTAGAGTGGATAAAATGGTTGTAGAGTGGATAAAATGGATGTAGAGTCGATAAAATGGATGTAGAGTGGATAAAATGGATGTAGAGTGGATAAAATGGATGTAGAGGGGATAAAATGGATGTAGAGTGGATAAAATGGTTGTAGAGTGGATAAAATGGATGTCGAGTGGATAAAAATGGATGTAGTGTGGATAAAATGGATGTAGAGTGGATAAAATGGATGTAGAGGGGATAAAATGGATGTAGAGTGGATAAAATGGTTGTAGAGTGGATAAAATGGATGTAGAGTTGATAAAAATAGATGTAGAGTGGATAAAATGGATGTAGAGTGGATAAAATAGATGTAGAGTTGATAAAAATGGATGTAGAGTGGACAAAATAGATTTAGAGTGGATAAAAATTGATGTAGAGTGGATAAAATGAATGTAGAGTGGATAAAATGGATGTAGAGTGGATAAAATTGATGTAGAGTTGATAAAATGGATGTAGAATGGATAAAATTGGATGTAGAGTGGATAAATTGGATGTACAGTGGATAAAATGGATGTAGAGTGGATAAAAATGGATGTAGAGTGGATAAAAATGGATGTAGAGAGGATAAAATGGACGTAAAGCGGATAAAATGGATGTAGAGTTGATAAAAATGGATGTAGAGTGCATAAAAATGGATGTTGAGTGGATAAAATGGATGTAGAGTGGATAAAATGGATGTAGAGTGAATAAAATGGATGTAGAGTGGATAAAATTGATGTAGAGTTGATAAAATGGATGTAGAGGGGATAAAATGGATGTAGAGTGGATAAAATGGTTGTAGAGTGGATAAAGTGGATGTAGAGTTGATAAAAATGGATGTAGAGTGGATAAAATGGATGTAGAGTGGATAAAATGGATGTAGAGGGGATAAAATGGATGTAGAGTGGATAAAATGGTTGTAGAGTGGATAAAATGGATGTCGAGTGGATAAAAATTGATGTAGAGTGGATAAAATGGATGTAGAGTGGATAAAATGGACGTAGAGTGGATAAAAATGGATGTAGAGTGGATAAAATGGATGTAGAGTGTATAAAATGGGTGTATAGTGGATAAAAATGGATGTAGAGTGGATAAAATGGATGTAGAATGGATAAAAATGGATGTAGAGCGGATAAAAATGGATGTAGAGTGGATAAAATGGGTGTAAAATGGATAAAAATGGATGTAGAGTGGATAAAAATAGATGTAGAGTGGATAAAATGGATGTAGAGGGGATAAAATGGATGTAGAGTGGATAAAATGGTTGTAGAGTGGATAAAATGGTTGTAGAGTGGATAAAATGGATGTAGAGTCGATAAAATGGATGTAGAGTGGATAAAATGGATGTAGAGTGGATAAAAATGGATGTAGAGCGGATACAAATGGATGTAGAGTGGATAAAATGGGTGTAAAATGGATAAAAATGGATGTAGAGTGGATAAAAATGGATGTAGAGTGGATAAAATGGATGTAGAGGGGATAAAATGGATGTAGAGTGGATAAAATGGTTGTAGAGAGGATAAAATGGATGTAGAGTTGATAAAAATGGATGTAGAGTGGATAAAAATGGATGTAGAGTGGATAAAATGGATGTAGATTGGATAAAATGGTTGTAGAGTGAATAAAATGGATGTAGAGTGGATAAAATGGATGTAGAGTTGATAAAAATTGATGTAGAGTCGATAAAATGGATGTAGAGTGGATAAAATGGATGTAGAGTGGATAAAAATGGATGTAGAGCGGATACAAATGGATGTAGAGTGGATAAAATGGGTGTAAAATGGATAAAAATGGATGTAGAGTGGATGAAAATGGATGTAGAGTGGATAAAATGGATGTAGAGGGGATAAAATGGATGTAGAGTGGATGAAATGGTTGTAGAGTGGATAAAATGGATGAAGAGTTGATAAAAATGGATGTAGAGTGGATAAAATGGATGTAGAGTGGATAAAATGGATGTAGAGGGGATAAAATGGATGTAGAGTGGATAAAATGGTTGTAGAGTGGATAAAATGGATGTAGAGTTGATAAAAATGGATGTAGAGTGGATAAAATGGATGTAGAGTGGATAAAATAGATGTAGAGTTGATAAAAATGGATGTAGAGTGGATAAAAATTGATGTAGAGTGGATAAAATGGATGTAGAGTGGATAAAATGGACGTAGAGTGGATAAAAATGGATGTAGAGTGGATAAAATGGGTGTAAAATGGATAAAAATGGATGTAGAGTGGATAAAAATAGATGTAGAGTGGATAAAATGGATGTAGAGGGGATAAAATGGATGTAGAGTGGATAAAATGGTTGTAGAGTGGATAAAATGGTTGTAGAGTTGATAAAAATGGATGTAGAGTGGATAAAAATGGATGTAGAGTGGATAAAATGGATGTAGATTGGATAAAATGGTTGTAGAGTGGATAAAATGGATGTAGAGTGGATAAAATGGATGTAGAGTTGATAAAAATTGATGTAGAGTCGATAAAATGGATGTAGAGTGGATAAAATGGATGTAGAGTGGATAAAAATGGATGTAGAGCGGATACAAATGGATGTAGAGTGGATAAAATGGGTGTAAAATGGATAAAAATGGATGTAGAGTGGATAAAAATGGATTTAGAGTGGATAAAATGGATGTAGAGGGGATAAAATGGATGTAGAGTGGATAAAATGGTTGTAGAGTGGATAAAATGGATGTAGAGTTGATAAAAATGGATGTAGAGTGGATAAAATGGATGTAGAGTGGATAAAATGGATGTAGAGGGGATAAAATGGATGTAGAGTGGATAAAATGGTTGTAGAGTGGATAAAATGGATGTCGAGTGGATAAAAATGGATGTAGTGTGGATAAAATGGATGTAGAGTGGATAAAATGGATGTAGAGGGGATAAAATGGATGTAGAGTGGATAAAATGGTTGTAGAGTGGATAAAATGGATGTAGAGTTGATAAAAATGGATGTAGAGTGGATAAAATGGATGTAGAGTGGATAAAATAGATGTAGAGTTGATAAAAATGGATGTAGAGTGGACAAAATAGATTTAGAGTGGATAAAAATTGATGTAGAGTGGATAAAATGAATGTAGAGTGGATAAAATGGATGTAGAGTGGATAAAATTGATGTAGAGTTGATGAAATGGATGAAAAGTGGATAAAATGGATGTAGAGTTAATAAAATTGGATGTAGAGTGGATAAATTGGATGTAGAGTGGATAAAATGGATGTAGAGTGGATAAAAATGGATGTAGAGTGGATAAAAATGGATGTAGAGAGGATAAAATGGACGTAGAGCGGATAAAATGGATGTAGAGTTGATAAAAATGGATGTAGAGTGCATAAAAATGGATGTTGAGTGGATAAAATGGATGTAGAGTGGATAAAATGGATGTAGAGTGAATAAAATGGATGTAGAGTGGATAAAATTGATGTAGAGTTGATAAAATGGATGTAGAGGGGATAAAATGGATGTAGAGTGGATAAAATGGTTGTAGAGTGGATAAAGTGGATGTAGAGTTGATAAAAATGGATGTAGAGTGGATAAAATGGATGTAGAGTGGATAAAATGGATGTAGAGGGGATAAAATGGATGTAGAGTGGATAAAATGGTTGTAGAGTGGATAAAATGGATGTCGAGTGGATAAAAATTGATGTAGAGTGGATAAAATGGATGTAGAGTGGATAAAATGGACGTAGAGTGGATAAAAATGGATGTAGAGTGGATAAAATGGATGTAGAGTGTATAAAATGGGTGTATAGTGGATAAAAATGGATGTAGAGTGGATAAAATGGGTGTAAAATGGATAAAAATGGATGTAGAGTGGATAAAAATAGATGTAGAGTGGATAAAATGGATGTAGAGGGGATAAAATGGATGTAGAGTGGATAAAATGGTTGTAGAGTGGATAAAATGGTTGTAGAGTGGATAAAATGGATGTAGAGTCGATAAAATGGATGTAGAGTGGATAAAATGGATGTAGAGTGGATAAAAATGGATGTAGAGCGGATACAAATGGATGTAGAGTGGATAAAATGGGTGTAAAATGGATAAAAATGGATGTAGAGTGGATAAAAATGGATGTAGAGTGGATAAAATGGATGTAGAGGGGATAAAATGGATGTAGAGTGGATAAAATGGTTGTAGAGTGGATAAAATGGATGTAGAGTTGATAAAAATGGATGTAGAGTGGATAAAATGGATGTAGAGTGGATAAAATGGATGTAGAGGGGATAAAATGGATGTAGAGTGGATAAAATGGTTGTAGAGTGGATAAAATGGATGTCGAGTGGATAAAAATGGATGTAGTGTGGATAAAATGGATGTAGAGTGGATAAAATGGATGTAGAGGGGATAAAATGGATGTAGAGTGGATAAAATGGTTGTAGAGTGGATAAAATGGATGTAGAGTTGATAAAAATAGATGTAGAGTGGATAAAATGGATGTAGAGTGGATAAAATAGATGTAGAGTTGATAAAAATGGATGTAGAGTGGACAAAATAGATTTAGAGTGGATAAAAATTGATGTAGAGTGGATAAAATGAATGTAGAGTGGATAAAATGGATGTAGAGTGGATAAAATTGATGTAGAGTTGATAAAATGGATGTAAAGTGGATAAAATGAATGTAGAGTTAATAAAATTGGATGTAGAGTGGATAAAATGGATGTAGAGTGGATAAAATAGATGTAGAGTTGATAAAAATGGATGTAGAGTGGACAAAATAGATTTAGAGTGGATAAAAATTGATGTAGAGTGGATAAAATGAATGTAGAGTGGATAAAAATGGATGTAGAGTGGATAAAAATTGATGTAGAGTGGATAAAATGGATGTAGAGTGGATAAAATGGACGTAGAGTGGATAAAAATGGATGTAGAGTGGATAAAATGTATGTAGAGTGTATAAAATGGGTGTAAAGTGGATAAAAATGGATGTAGAGTGGATAAAATGGATGTAGAATGGATAAAAATGGATGTAGAGCGGATAAAAATGGATGTAGAGTGGATAAAATGGGTGTAAAATGGATAAAAATGGATGTAGAGTGGATAAAAATAGATGTAGAGTGGATAAAATGGATGTAGAGGGGATAAAATGGATGTAGAGTGGATAAAATGGTTGTAGAGTGGATAAAATGGATGTAGAGTTGATAAAAATGGATGTAGAGTGGATAAAAA
Source organism: Pemphredon lugubris (assembly GCA_933228935.1). Classification (NCBI taxonomy): domain Eukaryota; kingdom Metazoa; phylum Arthropoda; class Insecta; order Hymenoptera; family Crabronidae; genus Pemphredon; species Pemphredon lugubris. Next base: position 54,225,205 of record OW121816.1, read on the forward strand.
TGGATGTAGAGTGGATCAAATGGATGTAGATTGGATAAAATGGTTGTAGAGTGGATAAAATGGATGTAGAGTGGATAAAATGGATGTAGAGTTGATAAAAATTGATGTAGAGTCGATAAAATGGATGTAGAGTGGATAAAATGGATGTAGAGTGGATAAAAATGGATGTAGAGCGGATACAAATGGATGTAGAGTGGACAAAATAGATTTAGAGTGGATAAAATGAATGTAGAGTGGATAAAAATGGATGTAGATTGGATAAAAATGGATGTGGAGTGGATAAAATGGATGTAGAGTGGATAAAATGGACGTAGAGTGGATAAAAATGGATGTAGAGTGGATAAAATAGATGTAGAGTGTATAAAATGGGTGTAGAGTGGATAAAAATGTATGTAGAGCGGATAAAAATGGATGTAGAGTGGATAAAATGGGTGTAAAATGGATAAAAATGGATGTAGAGTGGATAAAATGGGTGTAAAATGGATAAAAATGGATGTAGAGTGGATGAAATGGATGTAGAGTGGATAAAATGGGTGTAAAGTGGATAAAAATGGATGTAGAGTGGATAAAATGGATGTAGAATGGATAAAAATGGATGTAGAGTGGATAAAATGGATGTAGAGTCGATAAAATGGATGTAGAGTTGATAAAAATGGATGTAGAGTGGATAAAATGGATGTAGAGTGGATAAAAATGGATGTAGAGTGAATATAATGGATGTAGAGAGGATAAAATGGATGTGGAGTGGATAACAATGGATGTAGAGTGGATAAAATGGATGTAGAGTGGATAAAATGGATGTAGAGTTGATAAAAATGGATGTAGAATGGATAAAACGGATGTAGAGTGGATAAAAATGGATGTAGAGTGGATACAATGGATGTAGAGTGGATAAAAATGGATATAGAGTGGATAAAATGGATGTAGAGTGGATAAAAATGGATGTAGAGTGGATAAAAATGGATGTAGAGTGGATCAAATGGATGTAGATTGGATAAAATGGTTGTAGAGTGGATAAAATGGATGTAGAGTGGATAAAATGGATGTAGAGTTGATAAAAATTGATGTAGAGTCGATAAAATGGATGTAGAGTGGATAAAATGGATGTAGAGTGGATAAAAATGGATGTAGAGCGGATACAAATGGATGTAGAGTGGACAAAATAGATTTAGAGTGGATAAAATGAATGTAGAGTGGATAAAAATGGATGTAGATTGGATAAAAATGGATGTGGAGTGGATAAAATGGATGTAGAGTGGATAAAATGGAAGTAGAGTGGATAAAAATGGATGTAGAGTGGATAAAATAGATGTAGAGTGTATAAAATGGGTGTAGAGTGGATAAAAATGTATGTAGAGCGGATAAAAATGGATGTAGAGTGGATAAAATGGGTGTAAAATGGATAAAAATGGATGTAGAGTGGATAAAATGGGTGTAAAATGGATAAAAATGGATGTAGAGTGGATGAAATGGATGTAGAGTGGATAAAATGGGTGTAAAGTGGATAAAAATGGATGTAGAGTGGATAAAATGGATGTAGAATGGATAAAAATGGATGTAGAGTGGATAAAATGGATGTAGAGTGGATAAAATGGATGTAGAGTGGATAAAAATGGATGTAGAGTGGATAAAATGGATGTGGAGTGGATAACAATGGATGTAGAGTGGATAAAATGGATGTAGAGTGGATAAAATGGATGTAGAGTTGATAAAAATGGATGTAGAGTGGATAAAACGGATGTAGAGTGGATAAAAATAGATGTAGAGTGGATACAATGGATGTAGAGTGGATAAAAATGGATATAGAGTGGATAAAATGGATGTAGAGTGGATAAAAATGGATGTAGAGTGGATAAAATGGATGTAGAGTGGATAAAATGGATGTAGAGTGGATAAAATGGATGTAGAGTGGATAAAATGGATGTAGAGTGTATAAAATGGATGTAGAGTGAATAAAATGGATGTAGAGTGGATAAAATGGATGTAGAGTGGATAAAATGGATGAATAGTGGATAAAATGGTTGTAGAGTGGATAAAATGGATGTAGAGTGGATAAAAATGGATGTAGAGTGGATAAAATGGATGTAGAGTGGATAAAATGGATGTAGAGTGGATAAAATGGATGTAGAGTGGATAAAATGGATGTAGAGTTGATAAAAATGGATGTAGAATGGATAAAACGGATGTAGAGTGGATAAAAATGGATGTAGAGTGGATACAATGGATGTAGAGTGGATAAAAATGGATATAGAGTGGATAAAATGGATGTAGAGTGGATAAAAATGGATGTAGAGTGGATAAAATGGATGTAGAGTGGATAAAATGGATGTAGAGTGGATAAAATGGATGTAGAGTGGATAAAATGGATGTAGAGTGTATAAAATGGATGTAGAGTGAATAAAATGGATGTAGAGTGGATAAAATGGATGTAGAGTGGATAAAATGGATGAATAGTGGATAAAATGGTTGTAGAATGGATAAAAATGGATGTAGAGCGGATACAAATGGATGTAGAGTGGATAAAATGGGTGTAAAATGGATAAAAATGGATGTAGAGTGGATAAAAATGGATGTAGAATGGATAAAAATGGATGTAGAGTGGATAAAATGGATGTAGAGTCGATAAAATGGATGTAGAGTGGATAAAAATGGATGTAGAGTGGATAAAATGGATGTAGAGTGGATAAAAATGGATGTAGAGTGAATATAATGGATGTAGAGAGGATAAAATGGATGTGGAGTGGATAACAATGGATGTAGAGTGGATAAAATGGATGTAGAGTGGATAAAATGGATGTAGAGTTGATAAAAATGGATGTAGAATGGATAAAACGGATGTAGAGTGGATAAAAATGGATGTAGAGTGGATACAATGGATGTAGAGTGGATAAAAATGGATATAGAGTGGATAAAATGGATGTAGAGTGGATAAAAATGGATGTAGAGTGGATAAAAATGGATGTAGAGTGGATCAAATGGATGTAGATTGGATAAAATGGTTGTAGAGTGGATAAAATGGATGTAGAGTGGATAAAATGGATGTAGAGTTGATAAAAATTGATGTAGAGTCGATAAAATGGATGTAGAGTGGATAAAATGGATGTAGAGTGGATAAAAATGGATGTAGAGCGGATACAAATGGATGTAGAGTGGACAAAATAGATTTAGAGTGGATAAAATGAATGTAGAGTGGATAAAAATGGATGTAGATTGGATAAAAATGGATGTGGAGTGGATAAAATGGATGTAGAGTGGATAAAATGGACGTAGAGTGGATAAAAATGGATGTAGAGTGGATAAAATAGATGTAGAGTGTATAAAATGGGTGTAGAGTGGATAAAAATGTATGTAGAGCGGATAAAAATGGATGTAGAGTGGATAAAATGGGTGTAAAATGGATAAAAATGGATGTAGAGTGGATAAAATGGGTGTAAAATGGATAAAAATGGATGTAGAGTGGATGAAATGGATGTAGAGTGGATAAAATGGGTGTAAAGTGGATAAAAATGGATGTAGAGTGGATAAAATGGATGTAGAATGGATAAAAATGGATGTAGAGTGGATAAAATGGATGTAGAGTGGATAAAATGGATGTAGAGTGGATAAAAATGGATGTAGAGTGGATAAAATGGATGTGGAGTGGATAACAATGGATGTAGAGTGGATAAAATGGATGTAGAGTGGATAAAATGGATGTAGAGTTGATAAAAATGGATGTAGAGTGGATAAAATGGATGTAGAGTGGATAAAAATAGATGTAGAGTGGATACAATGGATGTAGAGTGGATAAAAATGGATGTAGAGTGGATAAAATGGATGTAGAGTGGATAAAAATGGATGTAGAGTGGATAAAATGGATGTAGAGTGGATAAAATGGATGTAGAGTGGATAAAATGGATGTAGAGTGGATAAAATGGATGTAGAGTGTATAAAATGGATGTAGAGTGAATAAAATGGATGTAGAGTGGATAAAATGGATGTAGAGTGGATAAAATGGATGAATAGTGGATAAAATGGTTGTAGAGTGGATAAAATGGATGTAGAGTGGATAAAAATGGATGTAGAGTGGATAAAATGGATGTAGAGTGGATAAAATGGATGTAGAGTGGATAAAATGGATGTAGAGTGGATAAAATGGATGTAGAGTTGATAAAAATGGATGTAGAATGGATAAAACGGATGTAGAGTGGATAAAAATGGATGTAGAGTGGATACAATGGATGTAGAGTGGATAAAAATGGATATAGAGTGGATAAAATGGATGTAGAGTGGATAAAAATGGATGTAGAGTGGATAAAATGGATGTAGAGTGGATAAAATGGATGTAGAGTGGATAAAATGGATGTAGAGTGGATAAAATGGATGTAGAGTGTATAAAATGGATGTAGAGTGAATAAAATGGATGTAGAGTGGATAAAATGGATGTAGAGTGGATAAAATGGATGAATAGTGGATAAAATGGTTGTAGAATGGATAAAAATGGATGTAGAGCGGATACAAATGGATGTAGAGTGGATAAAATGGGTGTAAAATGGATAAAAATGGATGTAGAGTGGATAAAAATGGATGTAGAGTGGATAAAATGGATGTAGAGGGGATAAAATGGATGTAGAGTGGATAAAATGGTTGTAGAGTGGATAAAATGGATGTTGAGTTGATAAAAATGGATGTAGAGTGGATAAAAATGGATGTAGAGTGGATAAAATGGATGTAGAGCGGATAAAAATGGATGTAGATTGGATAAAATGAATGTAGAGTGGATAAAATGGATGTAGAGTTGATAAAAATGGATGTAGAGTGGACAAAATAGATTTAGAGTGGATAAAAATTGATGTAGAGTGGATAAAATGAATGTAGAGTGGATAAAAATGGATGTAGATTGGATAAAAATGGATGTGGAGTGGATAAAATGGATGTAGAGTGGATAAAATGGACGTAGAGTGGATAAAAATGGATGTAGAGTGGATAAAATGGATGTAGAGTGGATAAAATGGTTGTAGAGTGGATAAAATGGATGTAGAGTGGATAAAATGGATGTAGAGTTGATAAAAATTGATGTAGAGTCGATAAAATGGATGTAGAGTGGATAAAATGGATGTAGAGTGGATAAAAATGGATGTAGAGCGGATAAAAATGGATGTAGAGTGGATAAAATGGGTGTAAAATGGATAAAAATGGATGTAGAGTGGATAAAAATGGATGTAGAGTGGATAAAATGGATGTAGAGGGGATAAAATGGATGTAGAGTGGATAAAATGGTTGTAGAGTGGATAAAATGGATGTCGAGTGGATAAAAATGGATGTAGAGTGGATAAAATGGTTGTAGAGTGGATAAAATGGATGTCGAGTGGATAAAAATGGATGTAGAGGGGATAAAATGGATGTAGAGTGGATAAAATGGTTGTAGAGTGGATAAAATGGATGTCGAGTGGATAAAAATTGATGTAGAGTGGATAAAATGGATGTAGAGTGGATAAAATGGACGTAGAGTGGATAAAAATGGATGTAGAGTGGATAAAATGGATGTAGAGTGTATAAAATGGGTGTATAGTGGATAAAAATGGATGTAGAGTGGATAAAATGGATGTAGAGTGGATAAAAATGGATGTAGAGCGGATAAAAATGGATGTAGAGTGGATAAAATGGGTGTAAAATGGATAAAAATGGATGTAGAGTGGATAAAAATAGATGTAGAGTGGATAAAATGGATGTAGAGGGGATAAAATGGATGTAGAGTGGATAAAATGGTTGTAGAGTGGATAAAATGGTTGTAGAGTGGATAAAATGGATGTAGAGTGGATAAAATGGATGTAGAGTGAATAAAATGGATGTAGAGTGGATAAAATTGATGTAGAGTTGATAAAATGGATGTAGAGGGGATAAAATGGATGTAGAGTGGATAAAATGGTTGTAGAGTGGATAAAGTGGATGTAGAGTTGATAAAAATGGATGTAGAGTGGATAAAATGGATGTAGAGTGGATAAAATGGATGTAGAGGGGATAAAATGGATGTAGAGTGGATAAAATGGTTGTAGAGTGGATAAAATGGATGTCGAGTGGATAAAAATTGATGTAGAGTGGATAAAATGGATGTAGAGTGGATAAAATGGACGTAGAGTGGATAAAAATGGATGTAGAGTGGATAAAATGGATGTAGAGTGTATAAAATGGGTGTATAGTGGATAAAAATGGATGTAGAGTGGATAAAATGGATGTAGAATGGATAAAAATGGATGTAGAGCGGATAAAAATGGATGTAGAGTGGATAAAATGGGTGTAAAATGGATAAAAATGGATGTAGAGTGGATAAAAATAGATGTAGAGTGGATAAAATGGATGTAGAGAGGATAAAATGGATGTAGAGTGGATAAAATGGTTGTAGAGTGGATAAAATGGTTGTAGAGTGGATAAAATGGATGTAGAGTCGATAAAATGGATGTAGAGTGGATAAAATGGATGTAGAGTGGATAAAAATGGATGTAGAGCGGATACAAATGGATGTAGAGTGGATAAAATGGGTGTAAAATGGATAAAAATGGATGTAGAGTGGATAAAAATGGATGTAGAGTGGATAAAATGGATGTAGAGGGGATAAAATGGATGTAGAGTGGATAAAATGGTTGTAGAGTGGATAAAATGGATGTAGAGTTGATAAAAATGGATGTAGAGTGGATAAAATGGATGTAGAGTGGATAAAATGGATGTAGAGGGGATAAAATGGATGTAGAGTGGATAAAATGGTTGTAGAGTGGATAAAATGGATGTCGAGTGGATAAAAATGGATGTAGTGTGGATAAAATGGATGTAGAGTGGATAAAATGGATGTAGAGTGGATAAAATGGATGTAGAGTGGATAAAATGGTTGTAGAGTGGATAAAATGGATGTAGAGTTGATAAAAATAGATGTAGAGTGGATAAAATGGATGTAGAGTGGATAAAATAGATGTAGAGTTGATAAAAATGGATGTAGAGTGGACAAAATAGATTTAGAGTGGATAAAAATTGATGTAGAGTGGATAAAATGAATGTAGAGTGGATAAAATGGATGTAGAGTGGATAAAATTGATGTAGAGTTGATAAAATGGATGTAGAATGGATAAAATTGGATGTAGAGTGGATAAATTGGATGTAGAGTGGATAAAATGGATGTAGAGTGGATAAAAATGGATGTAGAGTGGATAAAAATGGATGTAGAGAGGATAAAATGGACGTAGAGCGGATAAAATGGATGTAGAGTTGATAAAAATGGATGTAGAGTGCATAAAAATGGATGTTGAGTGGATAAAATGGATGTAGAGTGGATAAAATGGATGTAGAGTGAATAAAATGGATGTAGAGTGGATAAAATTGATGTAGAGTTGATAAAATGGATGTAGAGGGGATAAAATGGATGTAGAGTGGATAAAATGGTTGTAGAGTGGATAAAGTGGATGTAGAGTTGATAAAAATGGATGTAGAGTGGATAAAATGGATGTAGAGTGGATAAAATGGATGTAGAGGGGATAAAATGGATGTAGAGTGGATAAAATGGTTGTAGAGTGGATAAAATGGATGTCGAGTTGATAAAAATTGATGTAGAGTGGATAAAATGGATGTAGAGTGGATAAAATGGACGTAGAGTGGATAAAAATGGATGTAGAGTGGATAAAATGGATGTAGAGTGTATAAAATGGGTGTATAGTGGATAAAAATGGATGTAGAGTGGATAAAATGGATGTAGAATGGATAAAAATGGATGTAGAGCGGATAAAAATGGATGTAGAGTGGATAAAATGGGTGTAAAATGGATAAAAATGGATGTAGAGTGGATAAAAATAGATGTAGAGTGGATAAAATGGATGTAGAGGGGATAAAATGGATGTAGAGTGGATAAAATGGTTGTAGAGTGGATAAAATGGTTGTAGAGTGGATAAAATGGATGTAGAGTCGATAAAATGGATGTAGAGTGGATAAAATGGATGTAGAGTGGATAAAAATGGATGTAGAGCGGATACAAATGGATGTAGAGTGGATAAAATGGGTGTAAAATGGATAAAAATGGATGTAGAGTGGATAAAAATGGATGTAGAGTGGATAAAATGGATGTAGAGGGGATAAAATGGATGTAGAGTGGATAAAATGGTTGTAGAGTGGATAAAATGGATGTAGAGTTGATAAAAATGGATGTAGAGTGGATAAAATGGATGTAGAGTGGATAAAATGGATGTAGAGGGGATAAAATGGATGTAGAGTGGATAAAATGGTTGTAGAGTGGATAAAATGGATGTCGAGTGGATAAAAATGGATGTAGTGTGGATAAAATGGATGTAGAGTGGATAAAATGGATGTAGAGGGGATAAAATGGATGTAGAGTGGATAAAATGGTTGTAGAGTGGATAAAATGGATGTAGAGTTGATAAAAATAGATGTAGAGTGGATAAAATGGATGTAGAGTGGATAAAATAGATGTAGAGTTGATAAAAATGGATGTAGAGTGGACAAAATAGATTTAGAGTGGATAAAAATTGATGTAGAGTGGATAAAATGAATGTAGAGTGGATAAAATGGATGTAGAGTGGATAAAATTGATGTAGAGTTGATAAAATGGATGTAGAGTGGATAAAATGGATGTAGAGTGTATAAAATGGGTGTATAGTGGATAAAAATGGATGTAGAGTGGATAAAATGGATGTAGAATGGATAAAAATGGATGTAGAGCGGATAAAAATGGATGTAGAGTGGATAAAATGGGTGTAAAATGGATAAAAATGGATGTAGAGTGGATAAAAATAGATGTAGAGTGGATAAAATGGATGTAGAGGGGATAAAATGGATGTAGAGTGGATAAAATGGTTGTAGAGTGGATAAAATGGTTGTAGAGTGGATAAAATGGATGTAGAGTGGATAAAATGGATGTAGAGTGAATAAAATGGATGTAGAGTGGATAAAATTGATGTAGAGTTGATAAAATGGATGTAGAGGGGATAAAATGGATGTAGAGTGGATAAAATGGTTGTAGAGTGGATAAAGTGGATGTAGAGTTGATAAAAATGGATGTAGAGTGGATAAAATGGATGTAGAGTGGATAAAATGGATGTAGAGGGGATAAAATGGATGTAGAGTGGATAAAATGGTTGTAGAGTGGATAAAATGGATGTCGAGTGGATAAAAATTGATGTAGAGTGGATAAAATGGATGTAGAGTGGATAAAATGGACGTAGAGTGGATAAAAATGGATGTAGAGTGGATAAAATGGATGTAGAGTGTATAAAATGGGTGTATAGTGGATAAAAATGGATGTAGAGTGGAAAAAATGGATGTAGAATGGATAAAAATGGATGTAGAGCGGATAAAAATGGATGTAGAGTGGATAAAATGGGTGTAAAATGGATAAAAATGGATGTAGAGTGGATAAAAATAGATGTAGAGTGGATAAAATGGATGTAGAGGGGATAAAATGGATGTAGAGTGGATAAAATGGTTGTAGAGTGGATAAAATGGTTGTAGAGTGGATAAAATGGATGTAGAGTCGATAAAATGGATGTAGAGTGGATAAAATGGATGTAGAGTGGATAAAAATGGATGTAGAGCGGATACAAATGGATGTAGAGTGGATAAAATGGGTGTAAAATGGATAAAAATGGATGTAGAGTGGATAAAAATGGATGTAGAGTGGATAAAATGGATGTAGAGGGGATAAAATGGATGTAGAGTGGATAAAATGGTTGTAGAGTGGATAAAATGGATGTAGAGTTGATAAAAATGGATGTAGAGTGGATAAAATGGATGTAGAGTGGATAAAATGGATGTAGAGGGGATAAAATGGATGTAGAGTGGATAAAATGGTTGTAGAGTGGATAAAATGGATGTCGAGTGGATAAAAATGGATGTAGTGTGGATAAAATGGATGTAGAGTGGATAAAATGGATGTAGAGGGGATAAAATGGATGTAGAGTGGATAAAATGGTTGTAGAGTGAATAAAATGGATGTAGAGTGGATAAAATTGATGTAGAGTTGATAAAATGGATGTAGAGGGGATAAAATGGATGTAGAGTGGATAAAATGGTTGTAGAGTGGATAAAATGGTTGTAGAGTGGATAAAATGGATGTAGAGTCGATAAAATGGATGTAGAGTGGATAAAATGGATGTAGAGTGGATAAAAATGGATGTAGAGCGGATACAAATGGATGTAGAGTGGATAAAATGGGTGTAAAATGGATAAAAATGGATGTAGAGTGGATAAAAATGGATGTAGAGTGGATAAAATGGATGTAGAGGGGATAAAATGGATGTAGAGTGGATAAAATGGTTGTAGAGTGGATAAAATGGATGTAGAGTTGATAAAAATGGATGTAGAGTGGATAAAATGGATGTAGAGTGGATAAAATGGATGTAGAGGGGATAAAATGGATGTAGAGTGGATAAAATGGTTGTAGAGTGGATAAAATGGATGTCGAGTGGATAAAAATGGATGTAGTGTGGATAAAATGGATGTAGAGTGGATAAAATGGATGTAGAGGGGATAAAATGGATGTAGAGTGGATAAAATGGTTGTAGAGTGGATAAAATGGATGTAGAGTTGATAAAAATAGATGTAGAGTGGATAAAATGGATGTAGAGTGGATAAAATAGATGTAGAGTTGATAAAAATGGATGTAGAGTGGACAAAATAGATTTAGAGTGGATAAAAATGGATGTAGAGTGGATAAAATGGATGTAGAGTGGATAAAATGGATGTAGAGTGGATAAAATTGATGTAGAGTTGATAAAATGGATGTAGAGTGGATAAAATTGGATGTAGAGTGGATAAAATGGATGTAGAGTGGATAAAATGGATGTAGAGTGGATAAAAATGGATGTAGAGTGGATAAAAATGGATGTAGAGAGGATAAAATGGACGTAGAGCGGATAAAATGGATGTAGAGTTGATAAAAATGGATGTAGAGTGCATAAAAATGGATGTTGAGTGGATAAAATGGATGTAGAGTGGATAAAATGGATGTAGAGTGAATAAAATGGATGTAGAGTGGATAAAATTGATGTAGAGTTGATAAAATGGATGTAGAGGGGATAAAATGGATGTAGAGTGGATAAAATGGTTGTAGAGTGGATAAAGTGGATGTAGAGTTGATAAAAATGGATGTAGAGTGGATAAAATGGATGTAGAGTGGATAAAATGGATGTAGAGGGGATAAAATGGATGTAGAGTGGATAAAATGGTTGTAGAGTGGATAAAATGGATGTCGAGTGGATAAAAATTGATGTAGAGTGGATAAAATGGATGTAGAGTGGATAAAATGGACGTAGAGTGGATAAAAATGGATGTAGAGTGGATAAAATGGATGTAGAGTGTATAAAATGGGTGTATAGTGGATAAAAATGGATGTAGAGTGGATAAAATGGATGTAGAATGGATAAAAATGGATGTAGAGCGGATAAAAATGGATGTAGAGTGGATAAAATGGGTGTAAAATGGATAAAAATGGATGTAGAGTGGATAAAAATAGATGTAGAGTGGATAAAATGGATGTAGAGTGGATAAAATGGATGTAGAGTGGATAAAATGGTTGTAGAGTGGATAAAATGGTTGTAGAGTGGATAAAATGGATGTAGAGTCGATAAAATGGATGTAGAGTGGATAAAATGGATGTAGAGTGGATAAAAATGGATGTAGAGCGGATACAAATGGATGTAGAGTGGATAAAATGGGTGTAAAATGGATAAAAATGGATGTAGAGTGGATAAAAATGGATGTAGAGTGGATAAAATGGATGTAGAGGGGATAAAATGGATGTAGAGTGGATAAAATGGTTGTAGAGTGGATAAAATGGATGTAGAGTTGATAAAAATGGATGTAGAGTGGATAAAATGGATGTAGAGTGGATAAAATGGATGTAGAGGGGATAAAATGGATGTAGAGTGGATAAAATGGTTGTAGAGTGGATAAAATGGATGTCGAGTGGATAAAAATGGATGTAGTGTGGATAAAATGGATGTAGAGTGGATAAAATGGATGTAGAGGGGATAAAATGGATGTAGAGTGGATAAAATGGTTGTAGAGTGGATAAAATGGATGTAGAGTTGATAAAAATAGATGTAGAGTGGATAAAATGGATGTAGAGTGGATAAAATAGATGTAGAGTTGATAAAAATGGATGTAGAGTGGACAAAATAAATTTAGAGTGGATAAAAATTGATGTAGAGTGGATAAAATGAATGTAGAGTGGATAAAATGGATGTAGAGTGGATAAAATTGATGTAGAGTTGATAAAATGGATGTAAAGTGGATCAAATGAATGTAGAGTTAATAAAATTGGATGTAGAGTGGATATAATGGATGTAGAGTGGATAAAATAGATGTAGAGTTGATAAAAATGGATGTAGAGTGGACAAAATAGATTTAGAGTGGATAAAAATTGATGTAGAGTGGATAAAATGAATGTAGAGTGGATAAAAATGGATGTAGAGTGGATAAAAATTGATGTAGAGTGGATAAAATGGATGTAGAGTGGATAAAATGGACGTAGAGTGGATAAAAATGGATGTAGAGTGGATAAAATGTATGTAGAGTGTATAAAATGGGTGTAAAGTGGATAAAAATGGATGTAGAGTGGATAAAATGGATGTAGAATGGATAAAAATGGATGTAGAGCGGATAAAAATGGATGTAGAGTGGATAAAATGGGTGTAAAATGGATAAAAATGGATGTAGAGTGGATAAAAATAGATGTAGAGTGGATAAAATGGATGTAGAGGGGATAAAATGGATGTAGAGTGGATAAAATGGTTGTAGAGTGGATAAAATGGATGTAGAGTTGATAAAAATGGATGTAGAGTGGATAAAAATGGATGTAGAGTGGATCAAATGGATGTAGATTGGATAAAATGGTTGTAGAGTGGATAAAATGGATGTAGAGTGGATAAAATGGATGTAGAGTTGATAAAAATTGATGTAGAGTCGATAAAATGGATGTAGAGTGGATAAAATGGATGTAGAGTGGATAAAAATGGATGTAGAGCGGATACAAATGGATGTAGAGTGGACAAAATAGATTTAGAGTGGATAAAATGAATGTAGAGTGGATAAAAATGGATGTAGATTGGATAAAAATGGATGTGGAGTGGATAAAATGGATGTAGAGTGGATAAAATGGACGTAGAGTGGATAAAAATGGATGTAGAGTGGATAAAATAGATGTAGAGTGTATAAAATGGGTGTAGAGTGGATAAAAATGTATGTAGAGCGGATAAAAATGGATGTAGAGTGGATAAAATGGGTGTAAAATGGATAAAAATGGATGTAGAGTGGATAAAATGGGTGTAAAATGGATAAAAATGGATGTAGAGTGGATGAAATGGATGTGGAGTGGATAACAATGGATGTAGAGTGGATAAAATGGATGTAGAGTGGATAAAATGGATGTAGAGTTGATAAAAATGGATGTAGAATGGATAAAACGGATGTAGAGTGGATAAAAATGGATGTAGAGTGGATACAATGGATGTAGAGTGGATAAAATGGGTGTAAAGTGGATAAAAATGGATGTAGAGTGGATAAAATGGATGTAGAATGGATAAAAATGGATGTAGAGTGGATAAAATGGATGTAGAGTCGATAAAATGGATGTAGAGTGGATAAAAATGGATGTAGAGTGGATAAAATGGATGTAGAGTGGATAAAAATGGATGTAGAGTGAATATAATGGATGTAGAGAGGATAAAATGGATGTGGAGTGGATAACAATGGATGTAGAGTGGATAAAATGGATGTAGAGTGGATAAAATGGATGTAGAGTTGATAAAAATGGATGTAGAATGGATAAAACGGATGTAGAGTGGATAAAAATGGATGTAGAGTGGATACAATGGATGTAGAGTGGATAAAAATGGATATAGAGTGGATAAAATGGATGTAGAGTGGATAAAAATGGATGTAGAGTGGATAAAAATGGATGTAGAGTGGATCAAATGGATGTAGATTGGATAAAATGGTTGTAGAGTGGATAAAATGGATGTAGAGTGGATAAAATGGATGTAGAGTTGATAAAAATTGATGTAGAGTCGATAAAATGGATGTAGAGTGGATAAAATGGATGTAGAGTGGATAAAAATGGATGTAGAGCGGATACAAATGGATGTAGAGTGGACAAAATAGATTTAGAGTGGATAAAATGAATGTAGAGTGGATAAAAATGGATGTAGATTGGATAAAAATGGATGTGGAGTGGATAAAATGGATGTAGAGTGGATAAAATGGACGTAGAGTGGATAAAAATGGATGTAGAGTGGATAAAATAGATGTAGAGTGTATAAAATGGGTGTAGAGTGGATAAAAATGTATGTAGAGCGGATAAAAATGGATGTAGAGTGGATAAAATGGGTGTAAAATGGATAAAAATGGATGTAGAGTGGATAAAATGGGTGTAAAATGGATAAAAATGGATGTAGAGTGGATGAAATGGATGTAGAGTGGATAAAATGGGTGTAAAGTGGATAAAAATGGATGTAGAGTGGATAAAATGGATGTAGAATGGATAAAAATGGATGTAGAGTGGATAAAATGGATGTAGAGTCGATAAAATGGATGTAGAGTGGATAAAAATGGATGTAGAGTGGATAAAATGGATGTAGAGTGGATAAAAATGGATGTAGAGTGAATATAATGGATGTAGAGAGGATAAAATGGATGTGGAGTGGATAACAATGGATGTAGAGTGGATAAAATGGATGTAGAGTGGATAAAATGGATGTAGAGTTGATAAAAATGGATGTAGAATGGATAAAACGGATGTAGAGTGGATAAAAATGGATGTAGAGTGGATACAATGGATGTAGAGTGGATAAAAATGGATATAGAGTGGATAAAATGGATGTAGAGTGGATAAAAATGGATGTAGAGTGGATAAAATGGATGTAGAGTGGATAAAATGGATGTAGAGTGGATAAAATGGATGTAGAGTGGATAAAATGGATGTAGAGTGTATAAAATGGATGTAGAGTGAATAAAATGGATGTAGAGTGGATAAAATGGATGTAGAGTGGATAAAATGGATGAATAGTGGATAAAATGGTTGTAGAGTGGATAAAATGGATGTAGAGTGGATAAAAATGGATGTAGAGTGGATAAAATGGATGTAGAGTGGATAAAATGGATGTAGAGTGGATAAAATGGATGTAGAGTGGATAAAATGGATGTAGAGTTGATAAAAATGGATGTAGAATGGATAAAACGGATGTAGAGTGGATAAAAATGGATGTAGAGTGGATACAATGGATGTAGAGTGGATAAAAATGGATATAGAGTGGATAAAATGGATGTAGAGTGGATAAAAATGGATGTAGAGTGGATACAATGGATGTAGAGTGGATAAAATGGGTGTAAAGTGGATAAAAATGGATGTAGAGTGGATAAAATGGATGTAGAATGGATAAAAATGGATGTAGAGTGGATAAAATGGATGTAGAGTCGATAAAATGGATGTAGAGTGGATAAAAATGGATGTAGAGTGGATAAAATGGATGTAGAGTGGATAAAAATGGATGTAGAGTGAATATAATGGATGTAGAGAGGATAAAATGGATGTGGAGTGGATAACAATGGATGTAGAGTGGATAAAATGGATGTAGAGTGGATAAAATGGATGTAGAGTTGATAAAAATGGATGTAGAATGGATAAAACGGATGTAGAGTGGATAAAAATGGATGTAGAGTGGATACAATGGATGTAGAGTGGATAAAAATGGATATAGAGTGGATAAAATGGATGTAGAGTGGATAAAAATGGATGTAGAGTGGATAAAAATGGATGTAGAGTGGATCAAATGGATGTAGATTGGATAAAATGGTTGTAGAGTGGATAAAATGGATGTAGAGTGGATAAAATGGATGTAGAGTTGATAAAAATTGATGTAGAGTCGATAAAATGGATGTAGAGTGGATAAAATGGATGTAGAGTGGATAAAAATGGATGTAGAGCGGATACAAATGGATGTAGAGTGGACAAAATAGATTTAGAGTGGATAAAATGAATGTAGAGTGGATAAAAATGGATGTAGATTGGATAAAAATGGATGTGGAGTGGATAAAATGGATGTAGAGTGGATAAAATGGACGTAGAGTGGATAAAAATGGATGTAGAGTGGATAAAATAGATGTAGAGTGTATAAAATGGGTGTAGAGTGGATAAAAATGTATGTAGAGCGGATAAAAATGGATGTAGAGTGGATAAAATGGGTGTAAAATGGATAAAAATGGATGTAGAGTGGATAAAATGGGTGTAAAATGGATAAAAATGGATGTAGAGTGGATGAAATGGATGTAGAGTGGATAAAATGGGTGTAAAGTGGATAAAAATGGATGTAGAGTGGATAAAATGGATGTAGAGTGGATAAAAATGGATGTAGAGTGGATAAAATGGATGTAGAGTGGATAAAATGGATGTAGAGTGGATAAAAATGGATGTAGAGTGGATAAAATGGATGTAGAGTGGATAAAAATGGATGTAGAGTGAATATAATGGATGTAGAGAGGATAAAATGGATGTGGAGTGGATAACAATGGATGTAGAGTGGATAAAATGGATGTAGAGTGGATAAAATGGATGTAGAGTTGATAAAAATGGATGTAGAATGGATAAAACGGATGTAGAGTGGATAAAAATGGATGTAGAGTGGATACAATGGATGTAGAGTGGATAAAAATGGATATAGAGTGGATAAAATGGATGTAGAGTGGATAAAAATGGATGTAGAGTGGATAAAATGGATGTAGAGTGGATAAAATGGATGTAGAGTGGATAAAATGGATGTAGAGTGGATAAAATGGATGTAGAGTGTATAAAATGGATGTAGAGTGAATAAAATGGATGTAGAGTGGATAAAATGGATGTAGAGTGGATAAAATGGATGAATAGTGGATAAAATGGTTGTAGAGTGGATAAAATGGATGTAGAGTGGATAAAAATGGATGTAGAGTGGATAAAATGGATGTAGAGTGGATAAAATGGATGTAGAGTGGATAAAATGGATGTAGAGTGGATAAAATGGATGTAGAGTTGATAAAAATGGATGTAGAATGGATAAAACGGATGTAGAGTGGATAAAAATGGATGTAGAGTGGATACAATGGATGTAGAGTGGATAAAAATGGATATAGAGTGGATAAAATGGATGTAGAGTGGATAAAAATGGATGTAGAGTGGATAAAATGGATGTAGAGTGGATAAAATGGATGTAGAGTGGATAAAATGGATGTAGAGTGGATAAAATGGATGTAGAGTGTATAAAATGGATGTAGAGTGAATAAAATGGATGTAGAGTGGATAAAATGGATGTAGAGTGGATAAAATGGATGAATAGTGGATAAAATGGTTGTAGAATGGATAAAAATGGATGTAGAGCGGATACAAATGGATGTAGAGTGGATAAAATGGGTGTAAAATGGATAAAAATGGATGTAGAGTGGATAAAAATGGATGTAGAGTGGATAAAATGGATGTAGAGGGGATAAAATGGATGTAGAGTGGATAAAATGGTTGTAGAGTGGATAAAATGGATGTTGAGTTGATAAAAATGGATGTAGAGTGGATAAAAATGGATGTAGAGTGGATAAAATGGATGTAGAGTGGATAAAAATGGATGTAGTTTGGATAAAATGAATGTAGAGTGGATAAAATGGATGTAGAGTTGATAAAAATGGATGTAGAGTGGACAAAATAGATTTAGAGTGGATAAAAATTGATGTAGAGTGGATAAAATGAATGTAGAGTGGATAAAAATGGATGTAGATTGGATAAAAATGGATGTGGAGTGGATAAAATGGATGTAGAGTGGATAAAATGGACGTAGAGTGGATAAAAATGGATGTAGAGTGGATAAAATGGATGTAGAGTGGATAAAATGGTTGTAGAGTGGATAAAATGGATGTAGAGTGGATAAAATGGATGTAGAGTTGATAAAAATTGATGTAGAGTCGATAAAATGGATGTAGAGTGGATAAAATGGATGTAGAGTGGATAAAAATGGATGTAGAGCGGATAAAAATGGATGTAGAGTGGATAAAATGGGTGTAAAATGGATAAAAATGGATGTAGAGTGGATAAAAATGGATGTAGAGTGGATAAAATGGATATAGAGGGGATAAAATGGATGTAGAGTGGATAAAATGGTTGTAGAGTGGATAAAATGGATGTCGAGTGGATAAAAATGGATGTAGAGTGGATAAAATGGTTGTAGAGTGGATAAAATGGATGTCGAGTGGATAAAAATGGATGTAGAGGGGATAAAATGGATGTAGAGTGGATAAAATGGTTGTAGAGTGGATAAAATGGATGTCGAGTGGATAAAAATTGATGTAGAGTGGATAAAATGGATGTAGAGTGGATAAAATGGACGTAGAGTGGATAAAAATGGATGTAGAGTGGATAAAATGGATGTAGAGTGTATAAAATGGGTGTAGAGTGGATAAAATGGATGTAGAATGGATAAAAATGGATGTAGAGCGGATAAAAATGGATGTAGAGTGGATAAAATGGGTGTAAAATGGATAAAAATGGATGTAGAGTGGATAAAAATAGATGTAGAGTGGATAAAATGGATGTAGAGGGGATAAAATGGATGTAGAGTGGATAAAATGGTTGTAGAGTGGATAAAATGGTTGTAGAGTGGATAAAATGGATGTAGAGTCGATAAAATGGATGTAGAGTGGATAAAATGGATGTAGAGTGGATAAAAATGGATGTAGAGCGGATACAAATGGATGTAGAGTGGATAAAATGGGTGTAAAATGGATAAAAATGGATGTAGAGTGGATAAAAATGGATGTAGAGTGGATAAAATGGATGTAGAGGGGATAAAATGGGTGTAAAATGGATAAAAATGGATGTAGAGTGGATAAAAATGGATGTAGAGTGGATAAAATGGATGTAGAGGGGATAAAATGGATGTAGAGTGGATAAAATGGTTGTAGAGTGGATAAAATGGATGTAGAGTTGATAAAAATGGATGTAGAGTGGATAAAATGGATGTAGAGTGGATAAAATGGATGTAGAGGGGATAAAATGGATGTAGAGTGGATAAAATGGTTGTAGAGTGGATAAAATGGATGTCGAGTGGATAAAAATGGATGTAGTGTGGATAAAATGGATGTAGAGGGGATAAAATGGATGTAGAGTGGATAAAATGGTTGTAGAGTGGATAAAATGGATGTAGAGTTGATAAAAATAGATGTAGAGTGGATAAAATGGATGTAGAGTGGATAAAATAGATGTAGAGTTGATAAAAATGGATGTAGAGGGGATAAAATGGATGTAGAGTGGATAAAATGGTTGTAGAGTGGATAAAATGGATGTCGAGTGGATAAAAATTGATGTAGAGTGGATAAAATGGATGTAGAGTGGATAAAATGGACGTAGAGTGGATAAAAATGGATGTAGAGTGGATAAAATGGATGTAGAGTGTATAAAATGGGTGTATAGTGGATAAAAATGGATGTAGAGTGGATAAAATGGATGTAGAATGGATAAAAATGGATGTAGAGCGGATAAAAATGGATGTAGAGTGGATAAAATGGGTGTAAAATGGATAAAAATGGATGTAGAGTGGATAAAAATAGATGTAGAGTGGATAAAATGGATGTAGAGGGGATAAAATGGATGTAGAGTGGATAAAATGGTTGTAGAGTGGATAAAATGGTTGTAGAGTGGATAAAATGGATGTAGAGTCGATAAAATGGATGTAGAGTGGATAAAATGGATGTAGAGTGGATAAAAATGGATGTAGAGCGGATACAAATGGATGTAGAGTGGATAAAATGGGTGTAAAATGGATAAAAATGGATGTAGAGTGGATAAAAATGGATGTAGAGTGGATAAAATGGATGTAGAGGGGATAAAATGGGTGTAAAATGGATAAAAATGGATGTAGAGTGGATAAAAATGGATGTAGAGTGGATAAAATGGATGTAGAGGGGATAAAATGGATGTAGAGTGGATAAAATGGTTGTAGAGTGGATAAAATGGATGTAGAGTTGATAAAAATGGATGTAGAGTGGATAAAATGGATGTAGAGTGGATAAAATGGATGTAGAGGGGATAAAATGGATGTAGAGTGGATAAAATGGTTGTAGAGTGGATAAAATGGATGTCGAGTGGATAAAAATGGATGTAGTGTGGATAAAATGGATGTAGAGTGGATAAAATGGATGTAGAGGGGATAAAATGGATGTAGAGTGGATAAAATGGTTGTAGAGTGGATAAAATGGATGTAGAGTTGATAAAAATAGATGTAGAGTGGATAAAATGGATGTAGAGTGGATAAAATAGATGTAGAGTTGATAAAAATGGATGTAGAGTGGACAAAATAGATTTAGAGTTAATAAAATTGGATGTAGAGTGGATAAAATGGATGTAGAGTGGATAAAATAGATGTAGAGTTGATAAAAATGGATGTAGAGTGGACAAAATAGATTTAGAGTGGATAAAAATTGATGTAGAGTGGATAAAATGAATGTAGAGTGGATAAAAATGGATGTAGAGTGGATAAAAATTGATGTAGAGTGGATAAAATGGATGTAGAGTGGATAAAATGGACGTAGAGTGGATAAAAATGGATGTAGAGTGGATAAAATGTATGTAGAGTGTATAAAATGGGTGTAAAGTGGATAAAAATGGATGTAGAGTGGATAAAATGGATGTAGAATGGATAAAAATGGATGTAGAGCGGATAAAAATGGATGTAGAGTGGATAAAATGGGTGTAAAATGGATAAAAATGGATGTAGAGTGGATAAAAATAGATGTAGAGTGGATAAAATGGATGTAGAGGGGATAAAATGGATGTAGAGTGGATAAAATGGTTGTAGAGTGGATAAAATGGATGTAGAGTTGATAAAAATGGATGTAGAGTGGATAAAAATGGATGTAGAGTGGATCAAATGGATGTAGATTGGATAAAATGGTTGTAGAGTGGATAAAATGGATGTAGAGTGGATAAAATGGATGTAGAGTTGATAAAAATTGATGTAGAGTCGATAAAATGGATGTAGAGTGGATAAAATGGATGTAGAGTGGATAAAAATGGATGTAGAGCGGATACAAATGGATGTAGAGTGGACAAAATAGATTTAGAGTGGATAAAATGAATGTAGAGTGGATAAAAATGGATGTAGATTGGATAAAAATGGATGTGGAGTGGATAAAATGGATGTAGAGTGGATAAAATGGACGTAGAGTGGATAAAAATGGATGTAGAGTGGATAAAATGGATGTAGAGTGGATAAAATGGTTGTAGAGTGGATAAAATGGATGTAGAGTGGATAAAATGGATGTAGAGTTGATAAAATGGATGTAGAGTGGATAAAATGGATGTAGAGTTGATAAAAATGGATGTAGAATGGATAAAACGGATGTAGAGTGGATAAAAATGGATGTAGAGTGGATACAATGGATGTAGAGTGGATAAAAATGGATATAGAGTGGATAAAATGGATGTAGAGTGGATAAAAATGGATGTAGAGTGGATAAAATGGATGTAGAGTGGATAAAATGGATGTAGAGTGGATAAAATGGATGTAGAGTGGATAAAATGGATGTAGAGTGTATAAAATGGATGTAGAGTGAATAAAATGGATGTAGAGTGGATAAAATGGATGTAGAGTGGATAAAATGGATGAATAGTGGATAAAATGGTTGTAGAGTGGATAAAATGGATGTAGAGTGGATAAAAATGGATGTAGAGTGGATAAAATGGATGTAGAGTGGATAAAATGGATGTAGAGTGGATAAAATGGATGTAGAGTGGATAAAATGGATGTAGAGTTGATAAAAATGGATGTAGAATGGATAAAACGGATGTAGAGTGGATAAAAATGGATGTAGAGTGGATACAATGGATGTAGAGTGGATAAAAATGGATATAGAGTGGATAAAATGGATGTAGAGTGGATAAAAATGGATGTAGAGTGCATAAAAATGGATGTTGAGTGGATAAAATGGATGTAGAGTGGATAAAATGGATGTAGAGTGAATAAAATGGATGTAGAGTGGATAATATTGATGTAGAGTTGATAAAATGGATGTAAAGTGGATAAAATGGATGTAGAGTTAATAAAATTGGATGTAGAGTGGATAAATTGGATGTAGAGTGGATAAAATGGATGTAGAGTGGATAAAAATGGATGTAGAGTGGATAAAAATAGATGTAGATTGGATAAAATGGATGTAGAGTGGATAAAATGGTTGTAGAGTGGATAAAATGGATGTCGAGTGGATAAAAATGGATGTAGTGTGGATAAAATGGATGTAGAGTGGATAAAATGGATGTAGAGGGGATAAAATGGATGTAGAGTGGATAAAATGGTTGTAGAGTGGATAAAATGGATGTAGAGTTGATAAAAATGGATGTAGAGTGGATAAAATGGATGTAGAGTGGATAAAATAGATGTAGAGTTGATAAAAATGGATGTAGAGTGGACAAAATAGATTTAGAGTGGATAAAAATTGATGTAGAGTGGATAAAATGAATGTAGAGTGGATAAAAATGGATGTAGAGTGGATAAAAATTGATGTAGAGTGGATAAAATGGATGTAGAGTGGATAAAATGGACGTAGAGTGGATAAAAATGGATGTAGAGTGGATAAAATGGATGTAGAGTGTATAAAATGGGTGTAAAGTGGATAAAAATGGATGTAGAGTGGATAAAATGGATGTAGAATGGATAAAAATGGATGTAGAGCGGATAAAAATGGATGTAGAGTGGATAAAATGGGTGTAAAATGGATAAAAATGGATGTAGAGTGGATAAAAATAGATGTAGAGTGGATAAAATGGATGTAGAGGGGATAAAATGGATGTAGAGTGGATAAAATGGTTGTAGAGTGGATAAAATGGATGTAGAGTGGATAAAAATGGATGTAGAGTGGATAAAAATGGATGTAGAGTGGATAAAATGGATGTAGATTGGATAAAATGGTTGTAGAGTGGATAAAATGGATGTAGAGTGGATAAAATGGATGTAGAGTTGATAAAAATTGATGTAGAGTCGATAAAATGGATGTAGAGTGGATAAAATGGATGTAGAGTGGATAAAAATGGATGTAGAGCGGATACAAATGGATGTAGAGTGGATAAAATGGGTGTAAAATGGATAAAAATGGATGTAGAGTGGATAAAAATGGATGTAGAGTGGATAAAATGGATGTAGAGGGGATAAAATGGATGTAGAGTGGATAAAATGGTTGTAGAGTGGATAAAATGGATGAAGAGTTGATAAAAATGGATGTAGAGTGGATAAAATGGATGTAGAGTGGATAAAATGGATGTAGAGGGGATAAAATGGATGTAGAGTGGATAAAATGGTTGTAGAGTGGATAAAATGGATGTAGAGTTGATAAAAATGGATGTAGAGTGGATAAAATGGATGTAGAGTGGATAAAATAGATGTAGAGTGGATAAAATGGATGTAGAGGGGATAAAATGGATGTAGAGTGGATAAAATGGTTGTAGAGTGGATAAAATGGTTGTAGAGTTGATAAAAATGGATGTAGAGTGGATAAAAATGGATGTAGAGTGGATAAAATGGATGTAGATTGGATAAAATGGTTGTAGAGTGGATAAAATGGATGTAGAGTGGATAAAATGGATGTAGAGTTGATAAAAATTGATGTAGAGTCGATAAAATGGATGTAGAGTGGATAAAATGGATGTAGAGTGGATAAAAATGGATGTAGAGCGGATACAAATGGATGTAGAGTGGATAAAATGGGTGTAAAATGGATAAAAATGGATGTAGAGTGGATAAAAATGGATTTAGAGTGGATAAAATGGATGTAGAGGGGATAAAATGGATGTAGAGTGGATAAAATGGTTGTAGAGTGGATAAAATGGATGTAGAGTTGATAAAAATGGATGTAGAGTGGATAAAATGGATGTAGAGTGGATAAAATGGATGTAGAGGGGATAAAATGGATGTAGAGTGGATAAAATGGTTGTAGAGTGGATAAAATGGATGTCGAGTGGATAAAAATGGATGTAGTGTGGATAAAATGGATGTAGAGTGGATAAAATGGATGTAGAGGGGATAAAATGGATGTAGAGTGGATAAAATGGTTGTAGAGTGGATAAAATGGATGTAGAGTTGATAAAAATGGATGTAGAGTGGATAAAATGGATGTAGAGTGGATAAAATAGATGTAGAGTTGATAAAAATGGATGTAGAGTGGACAAAATAGATTTAGAGTGGATAAAAATTGATGTAGAGTGGATAAAATGAATGTAGAGTGGATAAAATGGATGTAGAGTGGATAAAATTGATGTAGAGTTGATAAAATGGATGTAAAGTGGATAAAATGGATGTAGAGTTAATAAAATTGGATGTAGAGTGGATAAATTGGATGTAGAGTGGATAAAATGGATGTAGAGTGGATAAAAATGGATGTAGAGTGGATAAAAATGGATGTAGAGAGGATAAAATGGACGTAGAGCGGATAAAATGGATGTAGAGTTGATAAAAATGGATGTAGAGTGCATAAAAATGGATGTTGAGTGGATAAAATGGATGTAGAGTGGATAAAATGGATGTAGAGTGAATAAAATGGATGTAGAGTGGATAAAATTGATGTAGAGTTGATAAAATGGATGTAGAGGGGATAAAATGGATGTAGAGTGGATAAAATGGTTGTAGAGTGGATAAAGTGGATGTAGAGTTGATAAAAATGGATGTAGAGTGGATAAAATGGATGTAGAGTGGATAAAATGGATGTAGAGGGGATAAAATGGATGTAGAGTGGATAAAATGGTTGTAGAGTGGATAAAATGGATGTCGAGTGGATAAAAATTGATGTAGAGTGGATAAAATGGATGTAGAGTGGATAAAATGGACGTAGAGTGGATAAAAATGGATGTAGAGTGGATAAAATGGATGTAGAGTGTATAAAATGGGTGTATAGTGGATAAAAATGGATGTAGAGTGGATAAAATGGATGTAGAATGGATAAAAATGGATGTAGAGCGGATAAAAATGGATGTAGAGTGGATAAAATGGGTGTAAAATGGATAAAAATGGATGTAGAGTGGATAAAAATAGATGTAGAGTGGATAAAATGGATGTAGAGGGGATAAAATGGATGTAGAGTGGATAAAATGGTTGTAGAGTGGATAAAATGGTTGTAGAGTGGATAAAATGGATGTAGAGTCGATAAAATGGATGTAGAGTGGATAAAATGGATGTAGAGTGGATAAAAATGGATGTAGAGCGGATACAAATGGATGTAGAGTGGATAAAATGGGTGTAAAATGGATAAAAATGGATGTAGAGTGGATAAAAATGGATGTAGAGTGGATAAAATGGATGTAGAGGGGATAAAATGGATGTAGAGTGGATAAAATGGTTGTAGAGTGGATAAAATGGATGTAGAGTTGATAAAAATGGATGTAGAGTGGATAAAATGGATGTAGAGTGGATAAAATGGATGTAGAGGGGATAAAATGGATGTAGAGTGGATAAAATGATTGTAGAGTGGATAAAATGGATGTCGAGTGGATAAAAATGGATGTAGTGTGGATAAAATGGATGTAGAGTGGATAAAATGGATGTAGAGGGGATAAAATGGATGTAGAGTGGATAAAATGGTTGTAGAGTGGATAAAATGGATGTAGAGTTGATAAAAATAGATGTAGAGTGGATAAAATGGATGTAGAGTGGATAAAATAGATGTAGAGTTGATAAAAATGGATGTAGAGTGGACAAAATAGATTTAGAGTGGATAAAAATTGATGTAGAGTGGATAAAATGAATGTAGAGTGGATAAAATGGATGTAGAGTGGATAAAATTGATGTAGAGTTGATAAAATGGATGTAAAGTGGATAAAATGAATGTAGAGTTAATAAAATTGGATGTAGAGTGGATAAAATGGATGTAGAGTGGATAAAATAGATGTAGAGTTGATAAAAATGGATGTAGAGTGGACAAAATAGATTTAGAGTGGATAAAAATTGATGTAGAGTGGATAAAATGAATGTAGAGTGGATAAAAATGGATGTAGAGTGGATAAAAATTGATGTAGAGTGGATAAAATGGATGTAGAGTGGATAAAATGGACGTAGAGTGGATAAAAATGGATGTAGAGTGTATAAAATGTATGTAGAGTGTATAAAATGGGTGTAAAGTGGATAAAAATGGATGTAGAGTGGATAAAATGGATGTAGAATGGATAAAAATGGATGTAGAGCGGATAAAAATGGATGTAGAGTGGATAAAATGGGTGTAAAATGGATAAAAATGGATGTAGAGTGGATAAAAATAGATGTAGAGTGGATAAAATGGATGTAGAGGGGATAAAATGGATGTAGAGTGGATAAAATGGTTGTAGAGTGGATAAAATGGATGTAGAGTTGATAAAAATGGATGTAGAGTGGATAAAAATGGATGTAGAGTGGATCAAATGGATGTAGATTGGATAAAATGGTTGTAGAGTGGATAAAATGGATGTAGAGTGGATAAAATGGATGTAGAGTTGATAAAAATTGATGTAGAGTCGATAAAATGGATGTAGAGTGGATAAAATGGATGTAGAGTGGATAAAAATGGATGTAGAGCGGATACAAATGGATGTAGAGTGGACAAAATAGATTTAGAGTGGATAAAATGAATGTAGAGTGGATAAAAATGGATGTAGATTGGATAAAAATGGATGTGGAGTGGATAAAATGGATGTAGAGTGGATAAAATGGACGTAGAGTGGATAAAAATGGATGTAGAGTGGATAAAATAGATGTAGAGTGTATAAAATGGGTGTAGAGTGGATAAAAATGTATGTAGAGCGGATAAAAATGGATGTAGAGTGGATAAAATGGGTGTAAAATGGATAAAAATGGATGTAGAGTGGATAAAATGGGTGTAAAATGGATAAAAATGGATGTAGAGTGGATGAAATGGATGTAGAGTGGATAAAATGGGTGTAAAGTGGATAAAAATGGATGTAGAGTGGATAAAATGGATGTAGAATGGATAAAAATGGATGTAGAGTGGATAAAATGGATGTAGAGTCGATAAAATGGATGTAGAGTGGATAAAAATGGATGTAGAGTGGATAAAATGGATGTAGAGTGGATAAAAATGGATGTAGAGTGAATATAATGGATGTAGAGAGGATAAAATGGATGTGGAGTGGATAACAATGGATGTAGAGTGGATAAAATGGATGTAGAGTGGATAAAAATGGATATAGAGTGGATAAAATGGATGTAGAGTAGATAAAAATGGATGTAGAGTGGATAAAATGGATGTAGAGTGGATAAAATGGATGTAGAGTGGATAAAATGGATGTAGAGTGGATAAAATGGATGTAGAGTGTATAAAATGGATGTAGAGTGAATAAAATGGATGTAGAGTGGATAAAATGGATGTAGAGTGGATAAAATGGATGAATAGTGGATAAAATGGTTGTAGAGTGGATAAAATGGATGTAGAGTGGATAAAAATGGATGTAGAGTGGATACAATGGATGTAGAGTGGATAAAAATGGATATAGAGTGGATAAAATGGATGTAGAGTGGATAAAAATGGATGTAGAGTGGATAAAATGGATGTAGAGTGGATAAAATGGATGTAGAGTGGATAAAATGGATGTAGAGTGGATAAAATGGATGTAGAGTGTATAAAATGGATGTAGAGTGAATAAAATGGATGTAGAGTGGATAAAATGGATGTAGAGTGGATAAAATGGATGAATAGTGGATAAAATGGTTGTAGAGTGGATAAAATGGATGTAGAGTGGATAAAAATGGATGTAGAGTGGATAAAATGGATGTAGAGTGGATAAAATGGATGTAGAGTGGATAAAATGGATGTAGAGTGGATAAAATGGATGTAGAGTTGATAAAAATGGATGTAGAATGGATAAAACGGATGTAGAGTGGATAAAAATGGATGTAGAGTGGATACAATGGATGTAGAGTGGATAAAAATGGATATAGAGTGGATAAAATGGATGTAGAGTGGATAAAAATGGATGTAGAGTGGATAAAATGGATGTAGAGTGGATAAAATGGATGTAGAGTGGATAAAATGGATGTAGAGTGGATAAAATGGATGTAGAGTGTATAAAATGGATGTAGAGTGAATAAAATGGATGTAGAGTGGATAAAATGGATGTAGAGTGGATAAAATGGATGAATAGTGGATAAAATGGTTGTAGAATGGATAAAAATGGATGTAGAGCGGATACAAATGGATGTAGAGTGGATAAAATGGGTGTAAAATGGATAAAAATGGATGTAGAGTGGATAAAAATGGATGTAGAGTGGATAAAATGGATGTAGAGGGGATAAAATGGATGTAGAGTGGATAAAATGGTTGTAGAGTGGATAAAATGTATGTTGAGTTGATAAAAATGGATGTAGAGTGGATAAAAATGGATGTAGAGTGGATAAAATGGATGTAGAGCGGATAAAAATGGATGTAGTTTGGATAAAATGAATGTAGAGTGGATAAAATGGATGTAGAGTTGATAAAAATGGATGTAGAGTGGACAAAATAGATTTAGAGTGGATAAAAATTGATGTAGAGTGGATAAAATGAATGTAGAGTGGATAAAAATGGATGTAGATTGGATAAAAATGGATGTGGAGTGGATAAAATGGATGTAGAGTGGATAAAATGGACGTAGAGTGGATAAAAATGGATGTAGAGTGGATAAAATGGATGTAGAGTGGATAAAATGGTTGTAGAGTGGATAAAATGGATGTAGAGCGGATAAAAATGGATGTAGAGTGGATAAAATGGGTGTAAAATGGATAAAAATGGATGTAGAGTGGATAAAAATGGATGTAGAGTGGATAAAATGGATGTAGAGGGGATAAAATGGATGTAGAGTGGATAAAATGGTTGTAGAGTGGATAAAATGGATGTCGAGTGGATAAAAATGGATGTAGAGGGGATAAAATGGATGTAGAGTGGATAAAATGGTTGTAGAGTGGATAAAATGGATGTCGAGTGGATAAAAATTGATGTAGAGTGGATAAAATGGATGTAGAGTGGATAAAATGGACGTAGAGTGGATAAAAATGGATGTAGAGTGGATAAAATGGATGTAGAGTGTATAAAATGGGTGTATAGTGGATAAAAATGGATGTAGAGTGGATAAAATGGATGTAGAATGGATAAAAATGGATGTAGAGCGGATAAAAATGGATGTAGAGTGGATAAAATGGGTGTAAAATGGATAAAAATGGATGTAGAGTGGATAAAAATAGATGTAGAGTGGATAAAATGGATGTAGAGGGGATAAAATGGATGTAGAGTGGATAAAATGGTTGTAGAGTGGATAAAATGGTTGTAGAGTGGATAAAATGGATGTAGAGTCGATAAAATGGATGTAGAGTGGATAAAATGGATGTAGAGTGGATAAAAATGGATGTAGAGCGGATACAAATGGATGTAGAGTGGATAAAATGGGTGTAAAATGGATAAAAATGGATGTAGAGTGGATAAAAATGGATGTAGAGTGGATAAAATGGATGTAGAGGGGATAAAATGGATGTAGAGTGGATAAAATGGTTGTAGAGTGGATAAAATGGATGTAGAGTTGATAAAAATGGATGTGGAGTGGATAAAATGGATGTAGAGTGGATAAAATGGACGTAGAGTGGATAAAAATGGATGTAGAGTGGATAAAATGGATGTAGAGTGTATAAAATGGGTGTAGAGTGGATAAAAATGTATGTAGAGCGGATAAAAATGGATGTAGAGTGGATAAAATGGGTGTAAAATGGATAAAAATGGATGTAGAGTGGATAAAATGGGTGTAAAATGGATAAAAATGGATGTAGAGTGGATGAAATGGATGTAGAGTGGATAAAATGGGTGTAAAGTGGATAAAAATGGATGTAGAGTGGATAAAATGGATGTAGAATGGATAAAAATGGATGTAGAGTGGATAAAATGGATGTAGAGTCGATAAAATGGATGTAGAGTGGATAAAAATGGATGTAGAGTGGATAAAATGGATGTAGAGTGGATAAAAATGGATGTAGAGTGAATATAATGGATGTAGAGAGGATAAAATGGATGTGGAGTGGATAACAATGGATGTAGAGTGGATAAAATGGATGTAGAGTGGATAAAATGGTTGTAG
The DNA here is from genome assembly GCA_933228935.1 of Pemphredon lugubris. NCBI lineage: Eukaryota > Metazoa > Arthropoda > Insecta > Hymenoptera > Crabronidae > Pemphredon > Pemphredon lugubris. Next base: position 54,255,317 of record OW121816.1, read on the forward strand.
AGTGGATAAAATGGATGTAGAGTGGATAAAATGGATGTAGAGTTGATAAAAATTGATGTAGAGTCGATAAAATGGATGTAGAGTGGATAAAATGGATGTAGAGTGGATAAAAATGGATGTAGAGCGGATAAAAATGGATGTAGAGTGGATAAAATGGGTGTAAAATGGATAAAAATGGATGTAGAGTGGATAAAAATGGATGTAGAGTGGATAAAATGGATGTAGAGGGGATAAAATGGATGTAGAGTGGATAAAATGGTTGTAGAGTGGATAAAATGGATGTCGAGTGGATAAAAATGGATGTAGAGGGGATAAAATGGATGTAGAGTGGATAAAATGGTTGTAGAGTGGATAAAATGGATGTCGAGTGGATAAAAATTGATGTAGAGTGGATAAAATGGATGTAGAGTGGATAAAATGGACGTAGAGTGGATAAAAATGGATGTAGAGTGGATAAAATGGATGTAGAGTGTATAAAATGGGTGTATAGTGGATAAAAATGGATGTAGAGTGGATAAAATGGATGTAGAATGGATAAAAATGGATGTAGAGCGGATAAAAATGGATGTAGAGTGGATAAAATGGGTGTAAAATGGATAAAAATGGATGTAGAGTGGATAAAAATAGATGTAGAGTGGATAAAATGGATGTAGAGGGGATAAAATGGATGTAGAGTGGATAAAATGGTTGTAGAGTGGATAAAATGGTTGTAGAGTGGATAAAATGGATGTAGAGTCGATAAAATGGATGTAGAGTGGATAAAATGGATGTAGAGTGGATAAAAATGGATGTAGAGCGGATACAAATGGATGTAGAGTGGATAAAATGGGTGTAAAATGGATAAAAATGGATGTAGAGTGGATAAAAATGGATGTAGAGTGGATAAAATGGATGTAGAGGGGATAAAATGGATGTAGAGTGGATAAAATGGTTGTAGAGTGGATAAAATGGATGTAGAGTTGATAAAAATGGATGTGGAGTGGATAAAATGGATGTAGAGTGGATAAAATGGACGTAGAGTGGATAAAAATGGATGTAGAGTGGATAAAATGGATGTAGAGTGTATAAAATGGGTGTAGAGTGGATAAAAATGTATGTAGAGCGGATAAAAATGGATGTAGAGTGGATAAAATGGGTGTAAAATGGATAAAAATGGATGTAGAGTGGATAAAATGGGTGTAAAATGGATAAAAATGGATGTAGAGTGGATGAAATGGATGTAGAGTGGATAAAATGGGTGTAAAGTGGATAAAAATGGATGTAGAGTGGATAAAATGGATGTAGAATGGATAAAAATGGATGTAGAGTGGATAAAATGGATGTAGAGTGGATAAAATGGATGTAGAGTGGATAAAAATGGATGTAGAGTGGATAAAATGGATGTAGAGTGGATAAAAATGGATGTAGAGTGAATATAATGGATGTAGAGAGGATAAAATGGATGTGGAGTGGATAACAATGGATGTAGAGTGGATAAAATGGATGTAGAGTGGATAAAATGGATGTAGAGTTGATAAAAATGGAAGTAGAATGGATAAAACGGATGTAGAGTGGATAAAAATGGATGTAGAGTGGATACAATGGATGTAGAGTGGATAAAAATGGATATAGAGTGGATAAAATGGATGTAGAGTGGATAAAAATGGATGTAGAGTGGATAAAATGGATGTAGAGTGGATAAAATGGATGTAGAGTGGATAAAATGGATGTAGAGTGGATAAAATGGATGTAGAGTGTATAAAATGGATGTAGAGTGAATAAAATGGATGTAGAGTGGATAAAATGGATGTAGAGTGGATAAAATGGATGAATAGTGGATAAAATGGTTGTAGAGTGGATAAAATGGATGTAGAGTGGATAAAAATGGATGTAGAGTGGATAAAATGGATGTAGAGTGGATAAAATGGATGTAGAGTGGATAAAATGGATGTAGAGTGGATAAAATGGATGTAGAGTTGATAAAAATGGATGTAGAATGGATAAAACGGATGTAGAGTGGATAAAAATGGATGTAGAGTGGATACAATGGATGTAGAGTGGATAAAAATGGATATAGAGTGGATAAAATGGATGTAGAGTGGATAAAAATGGATGTAGAGTGCATAAAAATGGATGTTGAGTGGATAAAATGGATGTAGAGTGGATAAAATGGATGTAGAGTGAATAAAATGGATGTAGAGTGGATAAAATTGATGTAGAGTTGATAAAATGGATGTAAAGTGGATAAAATGGATGTAGAGTTAATAAAATTGGATGTAGAGTGGATAAATTGGATGTAGAGTGGATAAAATGGATGTAGAGTGGATAAAAATGGATGTAGAGTGGATAAAAATAGATGTAGATTGGATAAAATGGATGTAGAGTGGATAAAATGGTTGTAGAGTGGATAAAATGGATGTCGAGTGGATAAAAATGGATGTAGTGTGGATAAAATGGATGTAGAGTGGATAAAATGGATGTAGAGGGGATAAAATGGATGTAGAGTGGATAAAATGGTTGTAGAGTGGATAAAATGGATGTAGAGTTGATAAAAATGAATGTAGAGTGGATAAAATTGATGTAGAGTCGATAAAATGGATGTAGAGTGGATAAAATGGATGTAGAGTGGATAAAAATGGATGTAGAGCGGATACAAATGGATGTAGAGTGGACAAAATAGATTTAGAGTGGATAAAATGAATGTAGAGTGGATAAAAATGGATGTAGATTGGATAAAAATGGATGTGGAGTGGATAAAATGGATGTAGAGTGGATAAAATGGACGTAGAGTGGATAAAAATGGATGTAGAGTGGATAAAATGGATGTAGAGTGTATAAAATGGGTGTAGAGTGGATAAAAATGTATGTAGAGCGGATAAAAATGGATGTAGAGTGGATAAAATGGGTGTAAAATGGATAAAAATGGATGTAGAGTGGATAAAATGGATGTAGAGGGGATAAAATGGATGTAGAGTGGATAAAATGGTTGTAGAGTGGATAAAATGGATGTCGAGTGGATAAAAATGGATGTAGTGTGGATAAAATTGATGTAGAGTCGATAAAATGGATGTAGAGTGGATAAAATGGATGTAGAGTGGATAAAAATGGATGTAGAGCGGATACAAATGGATGTAGAGTGGACAAAATAGATTTAGAGTGGATAAAATGAATGTAGAGTGGATAAAAATGGATGTAGATTGGATAAAAATGGATGTGGAGTGGATAAAATGGATGTAGAGTGGATAAAATGGACGTAGAGTGGATAAAAATGGATGTAGAGTGGATAAAATGGATGTAGAGTGTATAAAATGGGTGTAGAGTGGATAAAAATGTATGTAGAGCGGATAAAAATGGATGTAGAGTGGATAAAATGGGTGTAAAATGGATAAAAATGGATGTAGAGTGGATAAAATGGGTGTAAAATGGATAAAAATGGATGTAGAGTGGATGAAATGGATGTAGAGTGGATAAAATGGGTGTAAAGTGGATAAAAATGGATGTAGAGTGGATAAAATGGATGTAGAATGGATAAAAATGGATGTAGAGTGGATAAAATGGATGTAGAGTCGATAAAATGGATGTAGAGTGGATAAAAATGGATGTAGAGTGGATAAAATGGATGTAGAGTGGATAAAAATGGATGTAGAGTGAATATAATGGATGTAGAGAGGATAAAATGGATGTGGAGTGGATAACAATGGATGTAGAGTGGATAAAATGGATGTAGAGTGGATAAAATGGATGTAGAGTGGATACAATGGATGTAGAGTGGATAAAAATGGATATAGAGTGGATAAAATGGATGTAGAGTGGATAAAAATGGATGTAGAGTGGATAAAATGGATGTAGAGTGGATAAAATGGATGTAGAGTGGATAAAATGGATGTAGAGTGGATAAAATGGATGTAGAGTGTATAAAATGGATGTAGAGTGAATAAAATGGATGTAGAGTGGATAAAATGGATGTAGAGTGGATAAAATGGATGAATAGTGGATAAAATGGTTGTAGAGTGGATAAAATGGATGTAGAGTGGATAAAAATGGATGTAGAGTGGATAAAATGGATGTAGAGTGGATAAAATGGATGTAGAGTGGATAAAATGGATGTAGAGTGGATAAAATGGATGTAGAGTTGATAAAAATGGATGTAGAATGGATAAAACGGATGTAGAGTGGATAAAAATGGATGTAGAGTGGATACAATGGATGTAGAGTGGATAAAAATGGATATAGAGTGGATAAAATGGATGTAGAGTGGATAAAAATGGATGTAGAGTGCATAAAAATGGATGTTGAGTGGATAAAATGGATGTAGAGTGGATAAAATGGATGTAGAGTGAATAAAATGGATGTAGAGTGGATAAAATTGATGTAGAGTTGATAAAATGGATGTAAAGTGGATAAAATGGATGTAGAGTTAATAAAATTGGATGTAGAGTGGATAAATTGGATGTAGAGTGGATAAAATGGATGTAGAGTGGATAAAAATGGATGTAGAGTGGATAAAAATAGATGTAGATTGGATAAAATGGATGTAGAGTGGATAAAATGGTTGTAGAGTGGATAAAATGGATGTCGAGTGGATAAAAATGGATGTAGTGTGGATAAAATGGATGTAGAGTGGATAAAATGGATGTAGAGGGGATAAAATGGATGTAGAGTGGATAAAATGGTTGTAGAGTGGATAAAATGGATGTAGAGTTGATAAAAATGGATGTAGAGTGGATAAAATGGATGTAGAGTGGATAAAATAGATGTAGAGTTGATAAAAATGGATGTAGAGTGGACAAAATAGATTTAGAGTGGATAAAAATTGATGTAGAGTGGATAAAATGAATGTAGAGTGGATAAAAATGGATGTAGAGTGGATAAAAATTGATGTAGAGTGGATAAAATGGATGTAGAGTGGATAAAATGGAAGTAGAGTGGATAAAAATGGATGTAGAGTGGATAAAATGGATGTAGAGTGTATAAAATGGGTGTAAAGTGGATAAAAATGGATGTAGAGTGGATAAAATGGATGTAGAATGGATAAAAATGGATGTAGAGCGGATAAAAATGGATGTAGAGTGGATAAAATGGGTGTAAAATGGATAAAAATGGATGTAGAGTGGATAAAAATAGATGTAGAGTGGATAAAATGGATGTAGAGGGGATAAAATGGATGTAGAGTGGATAAAATGGTTGTAGAGTGGATAAAATGGATGTAGAGTTGATAAAAATGGATGTAGAGTGGATAAAAATGGATGTAGAGTGGATAAAATGGATGTAGATTGGATAAAATGGTTGTAGAGTGGATAAAATGGATGTAGAGTGGATAAAATGGATGTAGAGTTGATAAAAATTGATGTAGAGTCGATAAAATGGATGTAGAGTGGATAAAATGGATGTAGAGTGGATAAAAATGGATGTAGAGCGGATACAAATGGATGTAGAGTGGATAAAATGGGTGTAAAATGGATAAAAATGGATGTAGAGTGGATAAAAATGGATGTAGAGTGGATAAAATGGATGTAGAGGGGATAAAATGGGTGTAAAATGGATAAAAATGGATGTAGAGTGGATAAAAATGGATGTAGAGTGGATAAAATGGATGTAGAGGGGATAAAATGGATGTAGAGTGGATAAAATGGTTGTAGAGTGGATAAAATGGATGAAGAGTTGATAAAAATGGATGTAGAGTGGATAAAATGGATGTAGAGTGGATAAAATGGATGTAGAGGGGATAAAATGGATGTAGAGTGGATAAAATGGTTGTAGAGTGGATAAAATGGATGTAGAGTTGATAAAAATGGATGTAGAGTGGATAAAATGGATGTAGAGTGGATAAAATAGATGTAGAGTTGATAAAATGGATGTAGAGGGGATAAAATGGATGTAGAGTGGATAAAATGGTTGTAGAGTGGATAAAATGGATGTCGAGTGGATAAAAATGGATGTAGTGTGGATAAAATGGATGTAGAGTGGATAAAATGGATGTAGAGGGGATAAAATGGATGTAGAGTGGATAAAATGGTTGTAGAGTGGATAAAATGGATGTAGAGTTGATAAAAATAGATGTAGAGTGGATAAAATGGATGTAGAGTGGATAAAATAGATGTAGAGTTGATAAAAATGGATGTAGAGTGGACAAAATAGATTTAGAGTGGATAAAAATTGATGTAGAGTTGATAAAATGGATGTAAAGTGGATAAAATGAATGTAGAGTTAATAAAATTGGATGTAGAGTGGATAAAATGGATGTAGAGTGGATAAAATAGATGTAGAGTTGATAAAAATGGATGTAGAGTGGACAAAATAGATTTAGAGTGGATAAAAATTGATGTAGAGTGGATAAAATGAATGTAGAGTGGATAAAAATGGATGTAGAGTGGATAAAAATTGATGTAGAGTGGATAAAATGGATGTAGAGTGGATAAAATGGACGTAGAGTGGATAAAAATGGATGTAGAGTGGATAAAATGTATGTAGAGTGTATAAAATGGGTGTAAAGTGGATAAAAATGGATGTAGAGTGGATAAAATGGATGTAGAATGGATAAAAATGGATGTAGAGCGGATAAAAATGGATGTAGAGTGGATAAAATGGGTGTAAAATGGATAAAAATGGATGTAGAGTGGATAAAAATAGATGTAGAGTGGATAAAATGGATGTAGAGGGGATAAAATGGATGTAGAGTGGATAAAATGGTTGTAGAGTGGATAAAATGGATGTAGAGTTGATAAAAATGGATGTAGAGTGGATAAAAATGGATGTAGAGTGGATCAAATGGATGTAGATTGGATAAAATGGTTGTAGAGTGGATAAAATGGATGTAGAGTGGATAAAATGGATGTAGAGTTGATAAAAATTGATGTAGAGTCGATAAAATGGATGTAGAGTGGATAAAATGGATGTAGAGTGGATAAAAATGGATGTAGAGCGGATACAAATGGATGTAGAGTGGACAAAATAGATTTAGAGTGGATAAAATGAATGTAGAGTGGATAAAAATGGATGTAGATTGGATAAAAATGGATGTGGAGTGGATAAAATGGATGTAGAGTGGATAAAATGGACGTAGAGTGGATAAAAATGGATGTAGAGTGGATAAAATGGATGTAGAGTGTATAAAATGGGTGTAGAGTGGATAAAAATGTATGTAGAGCGGATAAAAATGGATGTAGAGTGGATAAAATGGGTGGAAAATGGATAAAAATGGATGTAGAGTGGATAAAATGGGTGTAAAATGGATAAAAATGGATGTAGAGTGGATGAAATGGATGTAGAGTGGATAAAATGGGTGTAAAGTGGATAAAAATGGATGTAGAGTGGATAAAATGGATGTAGAATGGATAAAAATGGATGTAGAGTGGATAAAATGGATGTAGAGTCGATAAAATGGATGTAGAGTGGATAAAATGGGTGTAAAATGGATAAAAATGGATGTAGAGTGGATAAAATGGGTGTAAAATGGATAAAAATGGATGTAGAGTGGATGAAATGGATGTAGAGTGGATAAAATGGGTGTAAAGTGGATAAAAATGGATGTAGAGTGGATAAAATGGATGTAGAATGGATAAAAATGGATGTAGAGTGGATAAAATGGATGTAGAGTCGATAAAATGGATGTAGAGTGGATAAAAATGGATGTAGAGTGGATAAAATGGATGTAGAGTGGATAAAAATGGATGTAGAGTGAATATAATGGATGTAGAGAGGATAAAATGGATGTGGAGTGGATAACAATGGATGTAGAGTGGATAAAATGGATGTAGAGTGGATAAAATGGATGTAGAGTTGATAAAAATGGATGTAGAATGGATAAAACGGATGTAGAGTGGATAAAAATGGATGTAGAGTGGATACAATGGATGTAGAGTGGATAAAAATGGATATAGAGTGGATAAAATGGATGTAGAGTGGATAAAAATGGATGTAGAGTGGATAAAATGGATGTAGAGTGGATAAAATGGATGTAGAGTGGATAAAATGGATGTAGAGTGTATAAAATGGATGTAGAGTGAATAAAATGGATGTAGAGTGGATAAAATGGATGTAGAGTGGATAAAATGGATGAATAGTGGATAAAATGGTTGTAGAGTGGATAAAATGGATGTAGAGTGGATAAAAATGGATGTAGAGTGGATAAAATGGATGTAGAGTGGATAAAATGGATGTAGAGTGGATAAAATGGATGTAGAGTGGATAAAATGGATGTAGAGTTGATAAAAATGGATGTAGAATGGATAAAACGGATGTAGAGTGGATAAAAATGGATGTAGAGTGGATACAATGGATGTAGAGTGGATAAAAGTGGATGTAGAGTGGATAAAATGGATGTAGAGTGGATAAAAATGGATGTAGAGTGCATAAAAATGGATGTTGAGTGGATAAAATGGATGTAGAGTGGATAAAATGGATGTAGAGTGAATAAAATGGATGTAGAGTGGATAAAATTGATGTAGAGTTGATAAAATGGATGTAAAGTGGATAAAATGGATGTAGAGTGGATAAAATGGATGTAGAGTGGATAAAATGGATGTAGAGTGGATAAAAATGGATGTAGAGTGGATAAAAATAGATGTAGATTGGATAAAATGGATGTAGAGTGGATAAAATGGTTGTAGAGTGGATAAAATGGATGTCGAGTGGATAAAAATGGATGTAGTGTGGATAAAATGGATGTAGAGTGGATAAAATGGATGTAGAGGGGATAAAATGGATGTAGAGTGGATAAAATGGTTGTAGAGTGGATAAAATGGATGTAGAGTTGATAAAAATGGATGTAGAGTGGATAAAATTGATGTAGAGTCGATAAAATGGATGTAGAGTGGATAAAATGGATGTAGAGTGGATAAAAATGGATGTAGAGCGGATACAAATGGATGTAGAGTGGACAAAATAGATTTAGAGTGGATAAAATGAATGTAGAGTGGATAAAAATGGATGTAGATTGGATAAAAATGGATGTGGAGTGGATAAAATGGATGTAGAGTGGATAAAATGGACGTAGAGTGGATAAAAATGGATGTAGAGTGGATAAAATGGATGTAGAGTGTATAAAATGGGTGTAGAGTGGATAAAAATGTATGTAGAGCGGATAAAAATGGATGTAGAGTGGATAAAATGGGTGTAAAATGGATAAAAATGGATGTAGAGTGGATAAAATGGATGTAGAGGGGATAAAATGGATGTAGAGTGGATAAAATGGTTGTAGAGTGGATAAAATGGATGTCGAGTGGATAAAAATGGATGTAGTGTGGATAAAATTGATGTAGAGCGGATAAAAATGGATGTAGAGTGGATAAAATGGGTGGAAAATGGATAAAAATGGATGTAGAGTGGATAAAAATGGATGTAGAGCGGATACAAATGGATGTAGAGTGGACAAAATAGATTTAGAGTGGATAAAATGAATGTAGAGTGGATAAAAATGGATGTAGATTGGATAAAAATGGATGTGGAGTGGATAAAATGGATGTAGAGTGGATAAAATGGACGTAGAGTGGATAAAAATGGATGTAGAGTGGATAAAATGGATGTAGAGTGTATAAAATGGGTGTAGAGTGGATAAAAATGTATGTAGAGCGGATAAAAATGGATGTAGAGTGGATAAAATGGGTGGAAAATGGATAAAAATGGATGTAGAGTGGATAAAATGGGTGTAAAATGGATAAAAATGGATGTAGAGTGGATGAAATGGATGTAGAGTGGATAAAATGGGTGTAAAGTGGATAAAAATGGATGTAGAGTGGATAAAATGGATGTAGAATGGATAAAAATGGATGTAGAGTGGATAAAATGGATGTAGAGTGGATAAAATGGATGTAGAGTGGATAAAATGGGTGTAAAATGGATAAAAATGGATGTAGAGTGGATAAAATGGGTGTAAAATGGATAAAAATGGATGTAGAGTGGATGAAATGGATGTAGAGTGGATAAAATGGGTGTAAAGTGGATAAAAATGGATGTAGAGTGGATAAAATGGATGTAGAATGGATAAAAATGGATGTAGAGTGGATAAAATGGATGTAGAGTCGATAAAATGGATGTAGAGTGGATAAAAATGGATGTAGAGTGGATAAAATGGATGTAGAGTGGATAAAAATGGATGTAGAGTGAATATAATGGATGTAGAGAGGATAAAATGGATGTGGAGTGGATAACAATGGATGTAGAGTGGATAAAATGGATGTAGAGTGGATAAAATGGATGTAGAGTTGATAAAAATGGATGTAGAATGGATAAAACGGATGTAGAGTGGATAAAAATGGATGTAGAGTGGATAAAATGGATGTAGAGTGGATAAAAATGGATATAGAGTGGATAAAATGGATGTAGAGTGGATAAAAATGGATGTAGAGTGGATAAAATGGATGTAGAGTGGATAAAATGGATGTAGAGTGGATAAAATGGATGTAGAGTGTATAAAATGGATGTAGAGTGAATAAAATGGATGTAGAGTGGATAAAATGGATGTAGAGTGGATAAAATGGATGAATAGTGGATAAAATGGTTGTAGAGTGGATAAAATGGATGTAGAGTGGATAAAAATGGATGTAGAGTGGATAAAATGGATGTAGAGTGGATAAAATGGATGTAGAGTGGATAAAATGGATGTAGAGTGGATAAAATGGATGTAGAGTTGATAAAAATGGATGTAGAATGGATAAAACGGATGTAGAGTGGATAAAAATGGATGTAGAGTGGATACAATGGATGTAGAGTGGATAAAAGTGGATATAGAGTGGATAAAATGGATGTAGAGTGGATAAAAATGGATGTAGAGTGCATAAAAATGGATGTTGAGTGGATAAAATGGATGTAGAGTGGATAAAATGGATGTAGAGTGAATAAAATGGATGTAGAGTGGATAAAATTGATGTAGAGTTGATAAAATGGATGTAAAGTGGATAAAATGGATGTAGAGTGGATAAATTGGATGTAGAGTGGATAAAATGGATGTAGAGTGGATAAAAATGGATGTAGAGTGGATAAAAATAGATGTAGATTGGATAAAATGGATGTAGAGTGGATAAAATGGTTGTAGAGTGGATAAAATGGATGTCGAGTGGATAAAAATGGATGTAGTGTGGATAAAATGGATGTAGAGTGGATAAAATGGATGTAGAGGGGATAAAATGGATGTAGAGTGGATAAAATGGTTGTAGAGTGGATAAAATGGATGTAGAGTTGATAAAAATGGATGTAGAGTGGATAAAATTGATGTAGAGTCGATAAAATGGATGTAGAGTGGATAAAATGGATGTAGAGTGGATAAAAATGGATGTAGAGCGGATACAAATGGATGTAGAGTGGACAAAATAGATTTAGAGTGGATAAAATGAATGTAGAGTGGATAAAAATGGATGTAGATTGGATAAAAATGGATGTGGAGTGGATAAAATGGATGTAGAGTGGATAAAATGGACGTAGAGTGGATAAAAATGGATGTAGAGTGGATAAAATGGATGTAGAGTGTATAAAATGGGTGTAGAGTGGATAAAAATGTATGTAGAGCGGATAAAAATGGATGTAGAGTGGATAAAATGGGTGTAAAATGGATAAAAATGGATGTAGAGTGGATAAAATGGATGTAGAGGGGATAAAATGGATGTAGAGTGGATAAAATGGTTGTAGAGTGGATAAAATGGATGTCGAGTGGATAAAAATGGATGTAGTGTGGATAAAATTGATGTAGAGTCGATAAAATGGATGTAGAGTGGATAAAATGGATGTAGAGTGGATAAAAATGGATGTAGAGCGGATACAAATGGATGTAGAGTGGACAAAATAGATTTAGAGTGGATAAAATGAATGTAGAGTGGATAAAAATGGATGTAGATTGGATAAAAATGGATGTGGAGTGGATAAAATGGATGTAGAGTGGATAAAATGGACGTAGAGTGGATAAAAATGGATGTAGAGTGGATAAAATGGATGGAGAGTGTATAACATGGGTGTAGAGTGGATAAAAATGTATGTAGAGCGGATAAAAATGGATGTAGAGTGGATAAAATGGGTGTAAAATGGATAAAAATGGATGTAGAGTGGATAAAATGGGTGTAAAATGGATAAAAATGGATGTAGAGTGGATGAAATGGATGTAGAGTGGATAAAATGGGTGTAAAATGGATAAAAATGGATGTAGAGTGGATAAAAATAGATGTAGAGTGGATAAAATGGATGTAGAGGGGATAAAATGGATGTAGAGTGGATAAAATGGTTGTAGAGTGGATAAAATGGATGTAGAGTTGATAAAAATGGATGTAGAGTGGATAAAAATGGATGTAGAGTGGATCAAATGGATGTAGATTGGATAAAATGGTTGTAGAGTGGATAAAATGGATGTAGAGTGGATAAAATGGATGTAGAGTTGATAAAAATTGATGTAGAGTCGATAAAATGGATGTAGAGTGGATAAAATGGATGTAGAGTGGATAAAAATGGATGTAGAGCGGATACAAATGGATGTAGAGTGGACAAAATAGATTTAGAGTGGATAAAATGAATGTAGAGTGGATAAAAATGGATGTAGATTGGATAAAAATGGATGTGGAGTGGATAAAATGGATGTAGAGTGGATAAAATGGACGTAGAGTGGATAAAAATGGATGTAGAGTGGATAAAATGGATGTAGAGTGTATAAAATGGGTGTAGAGTGGATAAAAATGTATGTAGAGCGGATAAAAATGGATGTAGAGTGGATAAAATGGGTGGAAAATGGATAAAAATGGATGTAGAGTGGATAAAATGGGTGTAAAATGGATAAAAATGGATGTAGAGTGGATAAAATGGATGTAGAGTCGATAAAATGGATGTAGAGTGGATAAAAATGGATGTAGAGTGGATAAAATGGATGTAGAGTGGATAAAAATGGATGTAGAGTGAATATAATGGATGTAGAGAGGATAAAATGGATGTGGAGTGGATAACAATGGATGTAGAGTGGATAAAATGGATGTAGAGTGGATAAAATGGATGTAGAGTTGATAAAAATGGATGTAGAATGGATAAAACGGATGTAGAGTGGATAAAAATGGATGTAGAGTGGATACAATGGATGTAGAGTGGATAAAAATGGATATAGAGTGGATAAAATGGATGTAGAGTGGATAAAAATGGATGTAGAGTGGATAAAATGGATGTAGAGTGGATAAAATGGATGTAGAGTGTATAAAATGGATGTAGAGTGAATAAAATGGATGTAGAGTGGATAAAATGGATGTAGAGTGGATAAAATGGATGAATAGTGGATAAAATGGTTGTAGAGTGGATAAAATGGTTGTAGAGTGGATAAAAATGGATGTAGAGTGGATAAAATGGATGTAGAGTGGATAAAATGGATGTAGAGTGGATAAAATGGATGTAGAGTGGATAAAATGGATGTAGAGTTGATAAAAATGGATGTAGAATGGATAAAACGGATGTAGAGTGGATAAAAATGGATGTAGAGTGGATACAATGGATGTAGAGTGGATAAAAGTGGATATAGAGTGGATAAAATGGATGTAGAGTGGATAAAAATGGATGTAGAGTGCATAAAAATGGATGTTGAGTGGATAAAATGGATGTAGAGTGGATAAAATGGATGTAGAGTGAATAAAATGGATGTAGAGTGGATAAAATTGATGTAGAGTTGATAAAATGGATGTAAAGTGGATAAAATGGATGTAGAGTGGATAAATTGGATGTAGAGTGGATAAAATGGATGTAGAGTGGATAAAAATGGATGTAGAGTGGATAAAAATAGATGTAGATTGGATAAAATGGATGTAGAGTGGATAAAATGGTTGTAGAGTGGATAAAATGGATGTCGAGTGGATAAAAATGGATGTAGTGTGGATAAAATGGATGTAGAGTGGATAAAATGGATGTAGAGGGGATAAAATGGATGTAGAGTGGATAAAATGGTTGTAGAGTGGATAAAATGGATGTAGAGTTGATAAAAATGGATGTAGAGTGGATAAAATTGATGTAGAGTTGATAAAATGGATGTAGAGTGGATAAAATGGATGTAGAGTGGATAAAAATGGATGTAGAGCGGATACAAATGGATGTAGAGTGGACAAAATAGATTTAGAGTGGATAAAATGAATGTAGAGTGGATAAAAATGGATGTAGATTGGATAAAAATGGATGTGGAGTGGATAAAATGGATGTAGAGTGGATAAAATGGACGTAGAGTGGATAAAAATGGATGTAGAGTGGATAAAATGGATGTAGAGTGTATAAAATGGGTGTAGAGTGGATAAAAATGTATGTAGAGCGGATAAAAATGGATGTAGAGTGGATAAAATGGGTGTAAAATGGATACAAATGGATGTAGAGTGGATAAAATGGATGTAGAGGGGATAAAATGGATGTAGAGTGGATAAAATGGTTGTAGAGTGGATAAAATGGATGTCGAGTGGATAAAAATGGATGTAGTGTGGATAAAATTGATGTAGAGTCGATAAAATGGATGTAGAGTGGATAAAATGGATGTAGAGTGGATAAAAATGGATGTAGAGCGGATACAAATGGATGTAGAGTGGACAAAATAGATTTAGAGTGGATAAAATGAATGTAGAGTGGATAAAAATGGATGTAGATTGGATAAAAATGGATGTGGAGTGGATAAAATGGATGTAGAGTGGATAAAATGGACGTAGAGTGGATAAAAATGGATGTAGAGTGGATAAAATGGATGGAGAGTGTATAAAATGGGTGTAGAGTGGATAAAAATGTATGTAGAGCGGATAAAAATGGATGTAGAGTGGATAAAATGGGTGTAAAATGGATAAAAATGGATGTAGAGTGGATAAAATGGGTGTAAAATGGATAAAAATGGATGTAGAGTGGATGAAATGGATGTAGAGTGGATAAAATGGGTGTAAAGTGGATAAAAATGGATGTAGAGTGGATAAAATGGATGTAGAATGGATAAAAATGGATGTAGAGTGGATAAAATGGATGTAGAGTCGATAAAATGGATGTAGAGTGGATAAAAATGGATGTAGAGTGGATAAAATGGATGTAGAGTGGATAAAAATGGATGTAGAGTGGATATAATGGATGTAGAGAGGATAAAATGGATGTGGAGTGGATAACAATGGATGTAGAGTGGATAAAATGGATGTAGAGTGGATAAAATGGATGTAGAGTTGATAAAAATGGATGTAGAATGGATAAAACGGATGTAGAGTGGATAAAAATGGATGTAGAGTGGATACAATGGATGTAGAGTGGATAAAAATGGATATAGAGTGGATAAAATGGATGTAGAGTGGATAAAAATGGATGTAGAGTGGATAAAATGGATGTAGAGTGGATAAAATGGATGTAGAGTGGATAAAATGGATGTAGAGTGGATAAAATGGATGTAGAGTGTATAAAATGGATGTAGAGTGAATAAAATGGATGTAGAGTGGATAAAATAGATGTAGAGTGGATAAAATGGATGAATAGTGGATAAAATGGTTGTAGAGTGGATAAAATGGATGTAGAGTGGATAAAAATGGATGTAGAGTGGATAAAATGGATGTAGAGTGGATAAAATGGATGTAGAGTGGATAAAATGGATGTAGAGTGGATAAAATGGATGTAGAGTTGATAAAAATGGATGTAGAATGGATAAAACGGATGTAGAGTGGATAAAAATGGATGTAGAGTGGATACAATGGATGTAGAGTGGATAAAAATGGATATAGAGTGGATAAAATGGATGTAGAGTGGATAAAAATGGATGTAGAGTGCATAAAAATGGATATAGAGTGGATAAAATGGATGTAGAGTGGATAAAAATGGATGTAGAGTGCATAAAAATGGATGTTGAGTGGATAAAATGGATGTAGAGTGGATAAAATGGATGTAGAGTGAATAAAATGGATGTAGAGTGGATAAAATTGATGTAGAGTTGATAAAATGGATGTAAAGTGGATAAAATGGATGTAGAGTTAATAAAATTGGATGTAGAGTGGATAAATTGGATGTAGAGTGGATAAAATGGATGTAGAGTGGATAAAAATGGATGTAGAGTGGATAAAAATAGATGTAGATTGGATAAAATGGATGTAGAGTGGATAAAATGGTTGTAGAGTGGATAAAATGGATGTCGAGTGGATAAAAATGGATGTAGTGTGGATAAAATGGATGTAGAGTGGATAAAATGGATGTAGAGTGGATAAAATGGATGTAGAGTGGATAAAATGGTTGTAGAGTGGATAAAATGGATGTAGAGTTGATAAAAATGGATGTAGAGTGGATAAAATGGATGTAGAGTGGATAAAATAGATGTAGAGTTGATAAAAATGGATGTAGAGTGGACAAAATAGATTTAGAGTGGATAAAAATTGATGTAGAGTGGATAAAATGAATGTAGAGTGGATAAAAATGGATGTAGAGTTGATAAAAATTGATGTAGAGTGGATAAAATGGATGTAGAGTGGATAAAATGGACGTAGAGTGGATAAAAATGGATGTAGAGTGGATAAAATGGATGTAGAGTGTATAAAATGGGTGTAAAGTGGATAAAAATGGATGTAGAGTGGATAAAATGGATGTAGAATGGATAAAAATGGATGTAGAGCGGATAAAAATGGATGTAGAGTGGATAAAATGGGTGTAAAATGGATAAAAATGGATGTAGAGTGGATAAAAATAGATGTAGAGTGGATAAAATGGATGTAGAGGGGATAAAATGGATGTAGAGTGGATAAAATGGTTGTAGAGTGGATAAAATGGATGTAGAGTTGATAAAAATGGATGTAGAGTGGATAAAAATGGATGTAGAGTGGATAAAATGGATGTAGATTGGATAAAATGGTTGTAGAGTGGATAAAATGGATGTAGAGTGGATAAAATGGATGTAGAGTTGATAAAAATTGATGTAGAGTCGATAAAATGGATGTAGAGTGGATAAAATGGATGTAGAGTGGATAAAAATGGATGTAGAGCGGATACAAATGGATGTAGAGTGGATAAAATGGGTGTAAAATGGATAAAAATGGATGTAGAGTGGATAAAAATGGATGTAGAGTGGATAAAATGGATGTAGAGTGGATAAAATGGATGTAGAGTGGATAAAATGGTTGTAGAGTGGATAAAATGGATGAAGAGTTGATAAAAATGGATGTAGAGTGGATAAAATGGATGTAGAGTGGATAAAATGGATGTAGAGGGGATAAAATGGATGTAGAGTGGATAAAATGGTTGTAGAGTGGATAAAATGGATGTAGAGTTGATAAAAATGGATGTAGAGTGGATAAAATGGATGTAGAGTGGATAAAATAGATGTAGAGTTGATAAAAATGGATGTAGAGTGGATAAAAATTGATGTAGAGTGGATAAAATGGATGTAGAGTGGATAAAATGGACGTAGAGTGGATAAAAATGGATGTAGAGTGGATAAAATGGGTGTAAAATGGATAAAAATGGATGTAGAGTGGATAAAAATAGATGTAGAGTGGATAAAATGGATGTAGAGGGGATAAAATGGATGTAGAGTGGATAAAATGGTTGTAGAGTGGATAAAATGGTTGTAGAGTTGATAAAAATGGATGTAGAGTGGATAAAAATGGATGTAGAGTGGATAAAATGGATGTAGATTGGATAAAATGGATGTAGAGTGGATAAAATGGATGTAGAGTGGATAAAATGGATGTAGAGTTGATAAAAATTGATGTAGAGTCGATAAAATGGATGTAGAGTGGATAAAATGGATGTAGAGTGGATAAAAATGGATGTAGAGCGGATACAAATGGATGTAGAGTGGATAAAATGGGTGTAAAATGGATAAAAATGGATGTAGAGTGGATAAAAATGGATTTAGAGTGGATAAAATGGATGTAGAGGGGATAAAATGGATGTAGAGTGGATAAAATGGTTGTAGAGTGGATAAAATGGATGTAGAGTTGATAAAAATGGATGTAGAGTGGATAAAATGGATGTAGAGTGGATAAAATGGATGTAGAGGGGATAAAATGGATGTAGAGTGGATAAAATGGTTGTAGAGTGGATAAAATGGATGTCGAGTGGATAAAAATGGATGTAGTGTGGATAAAATGGATGTAGAGTGGATAAAATGGATGTAGAGGGGATAAAATGGATGTAGAGTGGATAAAATGGTTGTAGAGTGGATAAAATGGATGTAGAGTTGATAAAAATGGATGTAGAGTGGATAAAATGGATGTAGAGTGGATAAAATAGATGTAGAGTTGATAAAAATGGATGTAGAGTGGACAAAATAGATTTAGAGTGGATAAAAATTGATGTAGAGTGGATAAAATGAATGTAGAGTGGTTAAAATGGATGTAGAGTGGATAAAATTGATGTAGAGTTGATAAAATGGATGTAAAGTGGATAAAATGGATGTAGAGTTAATAAAATTGGATGTAGAGTGGATAAATTGGATGTAGAGTGGATAAAATGGATGTAGAGTGGATAAAAATGGATGTAGAGTGGATAAAAATGGATGTAGAGGGGATAAAATGGACGTAGAGCGGATAAAATGGATGTAGAGTTGATAAAAATGGATGTAGAGTGCATAAAAATGGATGTTGAGTGGATAAAATGGATGTAGAGTGGATAAAATGGATGTAGAGTGAATAAAATGGATGTAGAGTGGATAAAATTGATGTAGAGTTGATAAAATGGATGTAGAGGGGATAAAATGGATGTAGAGTGTATAAAATGGGTGTAGAGTGGATAAAAATGTATGTAGAGCGGATAAAAATGGATGTAGAGTGGATAAAATGGGTGTAAAATGGATAAAAATGGATGTAGAGTGGATAAAATGGATGTAGAGGGGATAAAATGGATGTAGAGTGGATAAAATGGTTGTAGAGTGGATAAAATGGATGTCGAGTGGATAAAAATGGATGTAGTGTGGATAAAATTGATGTAGAGTCGATAAAATGGATGTAGAGTGGATAAAATGGATGTAGAGTGGATAAAAATGGATGTAGAGCGGATACAAATGGATGTAGAGTGGACAAAATAGATTTAGAGTGGATAAAATGAATGTAGAGTGGATAAAAATGGATGTAGATTGGATAAAAATGGATGTGGAGTGGATAAAATGGATGTAGAGTGGATAAAATGGACGTAGAGTGGATAAAAATGGATGTAGAGTGGATAAAATGGATGTAGAGTGTATAAAATGGGTGTAGAGTGGATAAAAATGTATGTAGAGCGGATAAAAATGGATGTAGAGTGGATAAAATGGGTGTAAAATGGATAAAAATGGATGTAGAGTGGATAAAATGGGTGTAAAATGGATAAAAATGGATGTAGAGTGGATGAAATGGATGTAGAGTGGATAAAATGGGTGTAAAGTGGATAAAAATGGATGTAGAGTGGATAAAATGGATGTAGAATGGATAAAAATGGATGTAGAGTGGATAAAATGGATGTAGAATGGATAAAACGGATGTAGAGTGGATAAAAATGGATGTAGAGTGGATACAATGGATGTAGAGTGGATAAAAATGGATATAGAGTGGATAAAATGGATGTAGAGTGGATAAAAATGGATGTAGAGTGGATAAAATGGATGTAGAGTGGATAAAATGGATGTAGAGTGGATAAAATGGATGTAGAGTGGATAAAATGGATGTAGAGTGTATAAAATGGATGTAGAGTGAATAAAATGGATGTAGAGTGGATAAAATGGATGTAGAGTGGATAAAATGGATGAATAGTGGATAAAATGGTTGTAGAGTGGATAAAATGGATGTAGAGTGGATAAAAATGGATGTAGAGTGGATAAAATGGATGTAGAGTGGATAAAATGGATGTAGAGTGGATAAAATGGATGTAGAGTGGATAAAATGGATGTAGAGTTGATAAAAATGGATGTAGAATGGATAAAACGGATGTAGAGTGGATAAAATTGGATGTAGAGTGGATACAATGGATGTAGAGTGGATAAAAATGGATATAGAGTGGATAAAATGGATGTAGAGTGGATAAAAATGGATGTAGAGTGGATAAAATGGATGTAGAGTGGATAAAATGGATGTAGAGTGGATAAAATGGATGTAGAGTGGATAAAATGGATGTAGAGTGTATAAAATGGATGTAGAGTGAATAAAATGGATGTAGAGTGGATAAAATGGATGTAGAGTGGATAAAATGGATGAATAGTGGATAAAATGGTTGTAGAGTGGATAAAATGGATGTAGAGTGGATAAAAATGGATGTAGAGTGGATAAAATGGATGTAGAGTGGATAAAATGGATGTAGAGTGGATAAAATGGATGTAGAGTGGATAAAATGGATGTAGAGTTGATAAAAATGGATGTAGAATGGATAAAACGGATGTAGAGTGGATAAAATTGGATGTAGAGTGGATACAATGGATGTAGAGTGGATAAAAATGGATATAGAGTGGATAAAATGGATGTAGAGTGGATAAAAATGGATGTAGAGTGCATAAAAATGGATGTTGAGTGGATAAAATGGATGTAGAGTGGATAAAATGGATGTAGAGTGAATAAAATGGATGTAGAGTGGATAAAATTGATGTAGAGTTGATAAAATGGATGTAAAGTGGATAAAATGGATGTAGAGTTAATAAAATTGGATGTAGAGGGGATAAATTGGATGTAGAGTGGATAAAATGGATGTAGAGTGGATAAAAATGGATGTAGAGTGGATAAAAATAGATGTAGATTGGATAAAATGGATGTAGAGTGGATAAAATGGTTGTAGAGTGGATAAAATGGATGTCGAGTGGATAAAAATGGATGTAGTGTGGATAAAATGGATGTAGAGTGGATAAAATGGATGTAGAGGGGATAAAATGGATGTAGAGTGGATAAAATGGTTGTAGAGTGGATAAAATGGATGTAGAGTTGATAAAAATGGATGTAGAGTGGATAAAATGGATGTAGAGTGGATAAAATAGATGTAGAGTTGATAAAAATGGATGTAGAGTGGACAAAATAGATTTAGAGTGGATAAAAATTGATGTAGAGTGGATAAAATGAATGTAGAGTGGATAAAAATGGATGTAGAGTGGATAAAAATTGATGTAGAGTGGATAAAATGGATGTAGAGTGGATAAAATGGACGTAGAGTGGATAAAAATGGATGTAGAGTGGATAAAATGGATGTAGAGTGTATAAAATGGGTGTAAAGTGGATAAAAATGGATGTAGAGTGGATAAAATGGATGTAGAATGGATAAAAATGGATGTAGAGCGGATAAAAATGGATGTAGAGTGGATAAAATGGGTGTAAAATGGATAAAAATGGATGTAGAGTGGATAAAAATAGATGTAGAGTGGATAAAATGGATGTAGAGGGGATAAAATGGATGTAGAGTGGATAAAATGGTTGTAGAGTGGATAAAATGGATGTAGAGTTGATAAAAATGGATGTAGAGTGGATAAAAATGGATGTAGAGTGGATAAAATGGATGTAGATTGGATAAAATGGTTGTAGAGTGGATAAAATGGATGTAGAGTGGATAAAATGGATGTAGAGTTGATAAAAATTGATGTAGAGTCGATAAAATGGATGTAGAGTGGATAAAATGGATGTAGAGTGGATAAAAATGGATGTAGAGCGGATACAAATTGATGTAGAGTGGATAAAATGGGTGTAAAATGGATAAAAATGGATGTAGAGTGGATAAAAATGGATGTAGAGTGGATAAAATGGATGTAGAGGGGATAAAATGGATGTAGAGTGGATAAAATGGTTGTAGAGTGGATAAAATGGATGAAGAGTTGATAAAAATGGATGTAGAGTGGATAAAATGGATGTAGAGTGGATAAAATGGATGTAGAGGGGATAAAATGGATGTAGAGTGGATAAAATGGTTGTAGAGTGGATAAAATGGATGTAGAGTTGATAAAAATGGATGTAGAGTGGATAAAATGGATGTAGAGTGGATAAAATAGATGTAGAGTTGATAAAATGGATGTAGAGGGGATAAAATGGATGTAGAGTGGATAAAATGGTTGTAGAGTGGATAAAATGGACGTAGAGTGGATAAAAATGGATGTAGAGTGGATAAAATGGATGTAGAGTGTATAAAATGGGTGTAGAGTGGATAAAAATGTATGTAGAGCGGATAAAAATGGATGTAGAGTGGATAAAATGGGTGTAAAATGGATAAAAATGGATGTAGAGTGGATAAAATGGATGTAGAGGGGATAAAATGGATGTAGAGTGGATAAAATGGTTGTAGAGTGGATAAAATGGATGTCGAGTGGATAAAAATGGATGTAGTGTGGATAAAATTGATGTAGAGTCGATAAAATGGATGTAGAGTGGATAAAATGGATGTAGAGTGGATAAAAATGGATGTAGAGCGGATACAAATGGATGTAGAGTGGACAAAATAGATTTAGAGTGGATAAAATGAATGTAGAGTGGATAAAAATGGATGTAGATTGGATAAAAATGGATGTGGAGTGGATAAAATGGATGTAGAGTGGATAAAATGGACGTAGAGTGGATAAAAATGGATGTAGAGTGGATAAAATGGATGTAGAGTGGATAAAATGGGTGTAAAATAGATAAAAATGGATGTAGAGTGGATAAAATGGGTGTAAAATGGATAAAAATGGATGTAGAGTGGATGAAATGGATGTAGAGTGGATAAAATGGGTGTAAAGTGGATAAAAATGGATGTAGAGTGGATAAAATGGATGTAGAATGGATAAAAATGGATGTAGAGTGGATAAAATGGATGTAGAGTCGATAAAATGGATGTAGAGTGGATAAAAATGGATGTAGAGTGGATAAAATGGATGTAGAGTGGATAAAAATGGATGTAGAGTGAATATAATGGATGTAGAGAGGATAAAATGGATGTGGAGTGGATAACAATGGATGTAGAGTGGATAAAATGGATGTAGAGTGGATAAAATGGATGTAGAGTTGATAAAAATGGATGTAGAATGGATAAAACGGATGTAGAGTGGATAAAAATGGATGTAGAGTGGATACAATGGATGTAGAGTGGATAAAAATGGATATAGAGTGGATAAAATGGATGTAGAGTGGATAAAATGGATGTAGAGTGGATAAAATGGATGTAGAGTGGATAAAATGGATGTAGAGTTGATAAAAATGGATGTAGAATGGATAAAACGGATGTAGAGTGGATAAAAATGGATGTAGAGTGGATACAATGGATGTAGAGTGGATAAAAATGGATATAGAGTGGATAAAATGGATGTAGAGTGGATAAAAATGGATGTAGAGTGCATAAAAATGGATGTTGAGTGGATAAAATGGATGTAGAGTGGATAAAATGGATGTAGAGTGAATAAAATGGATGTAGAGTGGATAAAATTGATGTAGAGTTGATAAAATGGATGTAAAGTGGATAAAATGGATGTAGAGTTAATAAAATTGGATGTAGAGTGGATAAATTGGATGTAGAGTGGATAAAATGGATGTAGAGTGGATAAAAATGGATGTAGACTGGATAAAAATAGATGTAGATTGGATAAAATGGATGTAGAGTGGATAAAATGGTTGTAGAGTGGATAAAATGGATGTCGAGTGGATAAAAATGGATGTAGTGTGGATAAAATGGATGTAGAGTGGATAAAATGGATGTAGAGGGTATAAAATGGATGTAGAGTGGATAAAATGGTTGTAGAGTGGATAAAATGGATGTAGAGTTGATAAAAATGGATGTAGAGTGGATAAAATTGATGTAGAGTCGATAAAATGGATGTAGAGTGGATAAAATGGATGTAGAGTGGATAAAAATGGATGTAGAGCGGATACAAATGGATGTAGAGTGGACAAAATAGATTTAGAGTGGATAAAATGAATGTAGAGTGGATAAAAATGGATGTAGATTGGATAAAAATGGATGTGGAGTGGATAAAATGGATGTAGAGTGGATAAAATGGACGTAGAGTGGATAAAAATGGATGTAGAGTGGATAAAATGGATGTAGAGTGTATAAAATGGGTGTAGAGTGGATAAAAATGTATGTAGAGCGGATAAAAATGGATGTAGAGTGGATAAAATGGGTGTAAAATGGATAAAAATGGATGTAGAGTGGATAAAATGGATGTAGAGGGGATAAAATGGATGTAGAGTGGATAAAATGGTTGTAGAGTGGATAAAATGGATGTCGAGTGGATAAAAATGGATGTAGTGTGGATAAAATTGATGTAGAGTCGATAAAATGGATGTAGAGTGGATAAAATGGATGTAGAGTGGATAAAAATGGATGTAGAGCGGATACAAATGGATGTAGAGTGGACAAAATAGATTTAGAGTGGATAAAATGAATGTAGAGTGGATAAAAATGGATGTAGAGTGGATAAAAATGGATGTAGAGTGGATAAAATGGATGTAGAGTGGATAAAATGGACGTAGAGTGGATAAAAATGGATGTAGAGTGGATAAAATGGATGTAGAGTGTATAAAATGGGTGTAGAGTGGATAAAAATGTATGTAGAGCGGATAAAAATGGATGTAGAGTGGATAAAATGGGTGTAAAATGGATAAAAATGGATGTAGAGTGGATAAAATGGGTGTAAAATGGATAAAAATGGATGTAGAGTGGATGAAATGGATGTAGAGTGGATAAAATGGGTGTAAAGTGGATAAAAATGGATGTAGAGTGGATAAAATGGATGTAGAATGGATAAAAATGGATGTAGAGTGGATAAAATGGATGTAGAGTCGATAAAATGGATGTAGAGTGGATAAAAATGGATGTAGAGTGGATAAAATGGATGTAGAGTGGATAAAAATGGATGTAGAGTGAATATAATGGATGTAGAGAGGATAAAATGGATGTGGAGTGGATAACAATGGATGTAGAGTGGATAAAATGGATGTAGAGTGGATAAAATGGATGTAGAGTTGATAAAAATGGATGTAGAATGGATAAAACGGATGTAGAGTGGATAAAAATGGATGTAGAGTGGATACAATGGATGTAGAGTGGATAAAAATGGATATAGAGTGGATAAAATGGATGTAGAGTGGATAAAAATGGATGTAGAGTGGATAAAATGGATGTAGAGTGGATAAAATGGATGTAGAGTGGATAAAATGGATGTAGAGTGGATAAAATGGATGTAGAGTGTATAAAATGGATGTAGAGTGAATAAAATGGATGTAGAGTGGATAAAATGGATGTAGAGTGGATAAAATGGATGAATAGTGGATAAAATGGTTGTAGAGTGGATAAAATGGATGTAGAGTGGATAAAAATGGATGTAGAGTGGATAAAATGGATGTAGAGTGGATAAAATGGATGTAGAGGGGATAAAATGGATGTAGAGTGGATAAAATGGTTGTAGAGTGGATAAAATGGATGTAGAGTTGATAAAAATGGATATAGAGTGGATAAAATGGATGTAGAGTGGATAAAAATGGATGTAGAGTGCATAAAAATGGATGTTGAGTGGATAAAATGGATGTAGAGTGGATAAAATGGATGTAGAGTGAATAAAATGGATGTAGAGTGGATAAAATTGATGTAGAGTTGATAAAATGGATGTAAAGTGGATAAAATGGATGTAGAGTTAATAAAATTGGATGTAGAGTGGATAAATTGGATGTAGAGTGGATAAAATGGATGTAGAGTGGATAAAAATGGATGTAGAGTGGATAAAAATAGATGTAGATTGGATAAAATGGATGTAGAGTGGATAAAATGGTTGTAGAGTGGATAAAATGGATGTCGAGTGGATAAAAATGGATGTAGTGTGGATAAAATGGATGTAGAGTGGATAAAATGGATGTAGAGGGGATAAAATGGATGTAGAGTGGATAAAATGGTTGTAGAGTGGATAAAATGGATGTAGAGTTGATAAAAATGGATGTAGAGTGGATAAAATGGATGTAGAGTGGATAAAATAGATGTAGAGTTGATAAAAATGGATGTAGAGTGGACAAAATAGATTTAGAGTGGATAAAAATTGATGTAGAGTGGATAAAATGAATGTAGAGTGGATAAAAATGGATGTAGAGTGGATAAAAATTGATGTAGAGTGGATAAAATGGATGTAGAGTGGATAAAATAGATGTAGAGTTGATAAAAATGGATGTAGAGTGGACAAAATAGATTTAGAGTGGATAAAAATTGATGTAGAGTGGATAAAATGAATGTAGAGTGGATAAAATGGATGTAGAGTGGATAAAATTGATGTAGAGTTGATAAAATGGATGTAAAGTGGATAAAATGAATGTAGAGTTAATAAAATTGGATGTAGAGTGGATAAAATGGATGTAGAGTGGATAAAATAGATGTAGAGTTGATAAAAATGGATGTAGAGTGGACAAAATAGATTTAGAGTGGATAAAAATTGATGTAGAGTGGATAAAATGAATGTAGAGTGGATAAAAATGGATGTAGAGTGGATAAAAATTGATGTAGAGTGGATAAAATGGATGTAGAGTGGATAAAATGGACGTAGAGTGGATAAAAATGGATGTAGAGTGGATAAAATGTATGTAGAGTGTATAAAATGGGTGTAAAGTGGATAAAAATGGATGTAGAGTGGATAAAATGGATGTAGAATGGATAAAAATGGATGTAGAGCGGATAAAAATGGATGTAGAGTGGATAAAATGGGTGTAAAATGGATAAAAATGGATGTAGAGTGGATAAAAATAGATGTAGAGTGGATAAAATGGATGTAGAGGGGATAAAATGGATGTAGAGTGGATAAAATGGTTGTAGAGTGGATAAAATGGATGTAGAGTTGATAAAAATGGATGTAGAGTGGATAAAAATGGATGTAGAGTGGATCAAATGGATGTAGATTGGATAAAATGGTTGTAGAGTGGATAAAATGGATGTAGAGTGGATAAAATGGATGTAGAGTTGATAAAAATTGATGTAGAGTCGATAAAATGGATGTAGAGTGGATAAAATGGATGTAGAGTGGATAAAAATGGATGTAGAGCGGATACAAATGGATGTAGAGTGGACAAAATAGATTTAGAGTGGATAAAATGAATGTAGAGTGGATAAAAATGGATGTAGATTGGATAAAAATGGATGTGGAGTGGATAAAATGGATGTAGAGTGGATAAAATGGACGTAGAGTGGATAAAAATGGATGTAGAGTGGATAAAATGGATGTAGAGTGTATAAAATGGGTGTAGAGTGGATAAAAATGTATGTAGAGCGGATAAAAATTGATGTAGAGTGGATAAAATGGGTGTAAAATGGATAAAAATGGATGTAGAGTGGATAAAATGGGTGTAAAATGGATAAAAATGGATGTAGAGTGGATGAAATGGATGTAGAGTGGATAAAATGGGTGTAAAGTGGATAAAAATGGATGTAGAGTGGATAAAATGGATGTAGAATGGATAAAAATGGATGTAGAGTGGATAAAATGGATGTAGAGTCGATAAAATGGATGTAGAGTGGATAAAAATGGATGTAGAGTGGATAAAATGGATGTAGAGTGGATAAAAATGGATGTAGAGTGAATATAATGGATGTAGAGAGGATAAAATGGATGTGGAGTGGATAACAATGGATGTAGAGTGGATAAAATGGATGTAGAGTGGATAAAATGGATGTAGAGTTGATAAAAATGGATGTAGAATGGATAAAACGGATGTAGAGTGGATAAAAATGGATGTAGAGTGGATACAATGGATGTAGAGTGGATAAAAATGGATGTAGAGTGGATAAAATGGATGTAGAGTGGATAAAAATGGATGTAGAGTGGATAAAATGGATGTAGAGTGGATAAAATGGATGTAGAGTGGATAAAATGGATGTAGAGTGGATAAAATGGATGTAGAGTGTATAAAATGGATGTAGAGTGAATAAAATGGATGTAGAGTGGATAAAATGGATGTAGAGTGGATAAAATGGATGAATAGTGGATAAAATGGTTGTAGAGTGGATAAAATGGATGTAGAGTGGATAAAAATGGATGTAGAGTGGATAAAATGGATGTAGAGTGGATAAAATGGATGTAGAGTGGATAAAATGGATGTAGAGTGGATAAAATGGATGTAGAGTTGATAAAAATGGATGTAGAATGGATAAAACGGATGTAGAGTGGATAAAAATGGATGTAGAGTGGATACAATGGATGTAGAGTGGATAAAAATGGATATAGAGTGGATAAAATGGATGTAGAGTGGATAAAAATGGATGTAGAGTGCATAAAAATGGATGTTGAGTGGATAAAATGGATGTAGAGTGGATAAAATGGATGTAGAGTGAATAAAATGGATGTAGAGTGGATAAAATTGATGTAGAGTTGATAAAATGGATGTAAAGTGGATAAAATGGATGTAGAGTTAATAAAATTGGATGTAGAGTGGATAAATTGGATGTAGAGTGGATAAAATGGATGTAGAGTGGATAAAAATGGATGTAGAGTGGATAAAAATAGATGTAGATTGGATAAAATGATGTAGAGTGGATAAAATGGTTGTAGAGTGGATAAAATGGATGTCGAGTGGATAAAAATGGATGTAGTGTGGATAAAATGGATGTAGAGTGGATAAAATGGATGTAGAGGGGATAAAATGGATGTAGAGTGGATAAAATGGTTGTAGAGTGGATAAAATGGATGTAGAGTTGATAAAAATGGATGTAGAGTGGATAAAATTGATGTAGAGTCGATAAAATGGATGTAGAGTGGATAAAATGGATGTAGAGTGGATAAAAATGGATGTAGAGCGGATACAAATGGATGTAGAGTGGACAAAATAGATTTAGAGTGGATAAAATGAATGTAGAGTGGATAAAAATGGATGTAGATTGGATAAAAATGGATGTGGAGTGGATAAAATGGATGTAGAGTGGATAAAATGGACGTAGAGTGGATAAAAATGGATGTAGAGTGGATAAAATGGATGTAGAGTGTATAAAATGGGTGTAGAGTGGATAAAAATGTATGTAGAGCGGATAAAAATGGATGTAGAGTGGATAAAATGGGTGTAAAATGGATAAAAATGGATGTAGAGTGGATAAAATGGATGTAGAGGGGATAAAATGGATGTAGAGTGGATAAAATGGTTGTAGAGTGGATAAAATGGATGTCGAGTGGATAAAAATGGATGTAGTGTGGATAAAATTGATGTAGAGTCGATAAAATGGATGTAGAGTGGATAAAATGGATGTAGAGTGGATAAAAATGGATGTAGAGTGGATAAAATGGGTGTAAAATGGATAAAAATGGATGTAGAGTGGATAAAATGGGTGTAAAATGGATAAAAATGGATGTAGAGTGGATGAAATGGATGTAGAGTGGATAAAATGGGTGTAAAGTGGATAAAAATGGATGTAGAGTGGATAAAATGGATGTAGAATGGATAAAAATGGATGTAGAGTGGATAAAATGGATGTAGAGTCGATAAAATGGATGTAGAGTGGATAAAAATGGATGTAGAGTGGATAAAATGGATGTAGAGTGGATAAAAATGGATGTAGAGCGGATACAAATGGATGTAGAGTGGATAAAATGGGTGTAAAATGGATAAAAATGGATGTAGAGTGGATAAAAATGGATGTAGAGTGGATAAAATGGATGTAGAGGGGATAAAATGGATGTAGAGTGGATAAAATGGTTGTAGAGTGGATAAAATGGATGAAGAGTTGATAAAAATGGATGTAGAGTGGATAAAATTGATGTAGAGTCGATAAAATGGATGTAGAGTGGATAAAATGGATGTAGAGTGGATAAAAATGGATGTAGAGCGGATACAAATGGATGTAGAGTGGACAAAATAGATTTAGAGTGGATAAAATGAATGTAGAGTGGATAAAAATGGATGTAGAGTGGATAAAATGGATGTAGAGTGGATAAAATGGATGTAGAGTGGATAAAATGGACGTAGAGTGGATAAAAATGGATGTAGAGTGGATAAAATGGATGTAGAGTGTATAAAATGGGTGTAGAGTGGATAAAAATGTATGTAGAGCGGATAAAAATGGATGTAGAGTGGATAAAATGGGTGTAAAATGGATAAAAATGGATGTAGAGTGGATAAAATGGATGTAGAGGGGATAAAATGGATGTAGAGTGGATAAAATGGTTGTAGAGTGGATAAAATGGATGTCGAGTGGATAAAAATGGATGTAGTGTGGATAAAATTGATGTAGAGTGGATAAAATGGATGTAGAGTGGATAAAATGGATGTAGAGTGGATAAAAATGGATGTAGAGCGGATACAAATGGATGTAGAGTGGACAAAATAGATTTAGAGTGGATAAAATGAATGTAGAGTGGATAAAAATGGATGTAGATTGGATAAAAATGGATGTGGAGTGGATAAAATGGATGTAGAGTGGATAAAATGGACGTAGAGTGGATAAAATGGATGTAGAGTGTATAAAATGGGTGTAGAGTAGATAAAAATGTATGTAGAGCGGATAAAAATGGATGTAGAGTGGATAAAATGGGTGTAAAATGGATAAAAATGGATGTAGAGTGGATAAAATGGGTGTAAAATGGATAAAAATGGATGTAGAGTGGATGAAATGGATGTAGAGTGGATAAAATGGGTGTAAAGTGGATAAAAATGGATGTAGTGTGGATAAAATGGATGTAGAATGGATAAAAATGGATGTAGAGTGGATAAAATGGATGTAGAGTCGATAAAATGGATGTAGAGTGGATAAAAATGGATGTAGAGTGGATAAAATGGATGTAGAGTGGATAAAAATGGATGTAGAGTGAATATAATGGATGTAGAGAGGATAAAATGGATGTGGAGTGGATAACAATGGATGTAGAGTGGATAAAATGGATGTAGAGTGGATAAAATGGATGTAGAGTTGATAAAAATGGATGTAGAATGGATAAAACGGATGTAGAGTGGATAAAAATGGATGTAGAGTGGATACAATGGATGTAGAGTGGATAAAAATGGATGTAGAGTGGATAAAATGGATGTAGAGTGGATAAAAATGGATGTAGAGCGGATACAAATGGATGTAGAGTGGATAAAATGGGTGTAAAATGGATAAAAATGGATGTAGAGTGGATAAAAATGGATGTAGAGTGGATAAAATGGATGTAGAGGGGATAAAATGGATGTAGAGTGGATAAAATGGTTGTAGAGTGGATAAAATGGATGAAGAGTTGATAAAAATGGATGTAGAGTGGATAAAATTGATGTAGAGTCGATAAAATGGATGTAGAGTGGATAAAATGGATGTAGAGTGGATAAAAATGGATGTAGAGCGGATACAAATGGATGTAGAGTGGACAAAATAGATTTAGAGTGGATAAAATGAATGTAGAGTGGATAAAAATGGATGTAGATTGGATAAAAATGGATGTGGAGTGGATAAAATGGATGTAGAGTGGATAAAATGGACGTAGAGTGGATAAAATGGATGTAGAGTGTATAAAATGGGTGTAGAGTAGATAAAAATGTATGTAGAGCGGATAAAAATGGATGTAGAGTGGATAAAATGGGTGTAAAATGGATAAAAATGGATGTAGAGTGGATAAAATGGGTGTAAAATGGATAAAAATGGATGTAGAGTGGATGAAATGGATGTAGAGTGGATAAAATGGGTGTAAAGTGGATAAAAATGGATGTAGAGTGGATAAAATGGATGTAGAATGGATAAAAATGGATGTAGAGTGGATAAAATGGATGTAGAGTCGATAAAATGGATGTAGAGTGGATAAAAATGGATGTAGAGTGGATAAAATGGATGTAGAGTGGATAAAAATGGATGTAGAGTGAATATAATGGATGTAGAGAGGATAAAATGGATGTGGAGTGGATAACAATGGATGTAGAGTGGATAAAATGGATGTAGAGTGGATAAAATGGATGTAGAGTTGATAAAAATGGATGTAGAATGGATAAAACGGATGTAGAGTGGATAAAAATGGATGTAGAGTGGATACAATGGATGTAGAGTGGATAAAAATGGATATAGAGTGGATAAAATGGATGTAGAGTGGATAAAAATGGATGTAGAGTGGATAAAATGGATGTAGAGTGGATAAAATGGATGTAGAGTGGATAAAATGGATGTAGAGTGGATAAAATGGATGTAGAGTGTATAAAATGGATGTAGAGTGAATAAAATGGATGTAGAGTGGATAAAATGGATGTAGAGTGGATAAAATGGATGAATAGTGGATAAAATGGTTGTAGAGTGGATAAAATGGATGTAGAGTGGATAAAAATGGATGTAGAGTGGATAAAATGGATGTAGAGTGGATAAAATGGATGTAGAGTGGATAAAATGGATGTAGAGTGGATAAAATGGATGTAGAGTTGATAAAAATGGATGTAGAATGGATAAAACGGATGTAGAGTGGATAAAAATGGATGTAGAGTGGATACAATGGATGTAGAGTGGATAAAAATGGATATAGAGTGGATAAAATGGATGTAGAGTGGATAAAAATGGATGTAGAGTGCATAAAAATGGATGTTGAGTGGATAAAATGGATGTAGAGTGGATAAAATGGATGTAGAGTGAATAAAATGGATGTAGAGTGGATAAAATTGATGTAGAGTTGATAAAATGGATGTAAAGTGGATAAAATGGATGTAGAGTTAATAAAATTGGATGTAGAGTGGATAAATTGGATGTAGAGTGGATAAAATGGATGTAGAGTGGATAAAATGGTTGTAGAGTGGATAAAATGGATGTCGAGTGGATAAAAATGGATGTAGTGTGGATAAAATGGATGTAGAGTGGATAAAATGGATGTAGAGGGGATAAAATGGATGTAGAGTGAATAAAATGGTTGTAGAGTGGATAAAATGGATGTAGAGTTGATAAAAATGGATGTAGAGTGGATAAAATGGATGTAGAGTGGATAAAATAGATGTAGAGTTGATAAAAATGGATGTAGAGTGGACAAAATAGATTTAGAGTGGATAAAAATTGATGTAGAGTGGATAAAATGAATGTAGAGTGGATAAAAATGGATGTAGAGTGGATAAAAATTGATGTAGAGTGGATAAAATGGATGTAGAGTGGATAAAATGGACGTAGAGTGGATAAAATGGGTGTAAAATGGATAAAAATGGATGTAGAGTGGATGAAATGGATGTAGAGTGGATAAAATGGGTGTAAAGTGGATAAAAATGGATGTAGAGTGGATAAAATGGATGTAGAATGGATAAAAATGGATGTAGAGTGGATAAAATGGATGTAGAGTCGATAAAATGGATGTAGAGTGGATAAAAATGGATGTAGAGTGGATAAAATGGATGTAGAGTGGATAAAAATGGATGTAGAGTGAATATAATGGATGTAGAGAGGATAAAATGGATGTGGAGTGGATAACAATGGATGTAGAGTGGATAAAATGGATGTAGAGTGGATAAAATGGATGTAGAGTTGATAAAAATGGATGTAGAATGGATAAAACGGATGTAGAGTGGATAAAAATGGATGTAGAGTGGATACAATGGATGTAGAGTGGATAAAAATGGATATAGAGTGGATAAAATGGATGTAGAGTGGATAAAAATGGATGTAGAGTGGATAAAATGGATGTAGAGTGGATAAAATGGATGTAGAGTGGATAAAATGGATGTAGAGTGGATAAAATGGATGTAGAGTGTATAAAATGGATGTAGAGTGAATAAAATGGATGTAGAGTGGATAAAATGGATGTAGAGTGGATAAAATGGATGAATAGTGGATAAAATGGTTGTAGAGTGGATAAAATGGATGTAGAGTGGATAAAAATGGATGTAGAGTGGATAAAATGGATGTAGAGTGGATAAAATGGATGTAGAGTGGATAAAATGGATGTAGAGTGGATAAAATGGATGTAGAGTTGATAAAAATGGATGTAGAATGGATAAAACGGATGTAGAGTGGATAAAAATGGATGTAGAGTGGATACAATGGATGTAGAGTGGATAAAAATGGATATAGAGTGGATAAAATGGATGTAGAGTGGATAAAAATGGATGTAGAGTGCATAAAAATGGATGTTGAGTGGATAAAATGGATGTAGAGTGGATAAAATGGATGTAGAGTGAATAAAATGGATGTAGAGTGGATAAAATTGATGTAGAGTTGATAAAATGGATGTAAAGTGGATAAAATGGATGTAGAG
The DNA here is from genome assembly GCA_933228935.1 of Pemphredon lugubris. NCBI lineage: Eukaryota > Metazoa > Arthropoda > Insecta > Hymenoptera > Crabronidae > Pemphredon > Pemphredon lugubris. The sequence goes on from OW121816.1 coordinate 54,289,284, forward strand.
TTAATAAAATTGGATGTAGAGTGGATAAATTGGATGTAGAGTGGATAAAATGGATGTAGAGTGGATAAAATGGTTGTAGAGTGGATAAAATGGATGTCGAGTGGATAAAAATGGATGTAGTGTGGATAAAATGGATGTAGAGTGGATAAAATGGATGTAGAGGGGATAAAATGGATGTAGAGTGGATAAAATGGTTGTAGAGTGGATAAAATGGATGTAGAGTTGATAAAAATGGATGTAGAGTGGATAAAATGGATGTAGAGTGGATAAAATAGATGTAGAGTTGATAAAAATGGATGTAGAGTGGACAAAATAGATTTAGAGTGGATAAAAATTGATGTAGAGTGGATAAAATGAATGTAGAGTGGATAAAAATGGATGTAGAGTGGATAAAAATTGATGTAGAGTGGATAAAATGGATGTAGAGTGGATAAAATGGACGTAGAGTGGATAAAAATGGATGTAGAGTGGATAAAATGGATGTAGAGTGTATAAAATGGGTGTAAAGTGGATAAAAATGGATGTAGAGTGGATAAAATGGATGTAGAATGGATAAAAATGGATGTAGAGCGGATAAAAATGGATGTAGAGTGGATAAAATGGGTGTAAAATGGATAAAAATGGATGTAGAGTGGATAAAAATAGATGTAGAGTGGATAAAATGGATGTAGAGGGGATAAAATGGATGTAGAGTGGATAAAATGGTTGTAGAGTGGATAAAATGGATGTAGAGTTGATAAAAATGGATGTAGAGTGGATAAAAATGGATGTAGAGTGGATAAAATGGATGTAGATTGGATAAAATGGTTGTAGAGTGGATAAAATGGATGTAGAGTGGATAAAATGGATGTAGAGTTGATAAAAATTGATGTAGAGTCGATAAAATGGATGTAGAGTGGATAAAATGGATGTAGAGTGGATAAAAATGGATGTAGAGCGGATACAAATGGATGTAGAGTGGATAAAATGGGTGTAAAATGGATAAAAATGGATGTAGAGTGGATAAAATGGGTGTAAAATGGATAAAAATGGATGTAGAGTGGATAAAATGGGTGTAAAATGGATAAAAATGGATGTAGAGTGGATGAAATGGATGTAGAGTGGATAAAATGGGTGTAAAGTGGATAAAAATGGATGTAGAGTGGATAAAATGGATGTAGAATGGATAAAAATGGATGTAGTGTGGATAAAATTGATGTAGAGTCGATAAAATGGATGTAGAGTGGATAAAATGGATGTAGAGTGGATAAAAATGGATGTAGAGCGGATACAAATGGATGTAGAGTGGACAAAATAGATTTAGAGTGGATAAAATGAATGTAGAGTGGATAAAAATGGATGTAGATTGGATAAAAATGGATGTGGAGTGGATAAAATGGATGTAGAGTGGATAAAATGGACGTAGAGTGGATAAAATGGATGTAGAGTGTATAAAATGGGTGTAGAGTAGATAAAAATGTATGTAGAGCGGATAAAAATGGATGTAGAGTGGATAAAATGGGTGTAAAATGGATAAAAATGGATGTAGAGTGGATAAAATGGGTGTAAAGTGGATAAAAATGGATGTAGAGTGGATAAAATGGATGTAGAATGGATAAAAATGGATGTAGAGTGGATAAAATGGATGTAGAGTCGATAAAATGGATGTAGAGTGGATAAAAATGGATGTAGAGTGGATAAAATGGATGTAGAGTGGATAAAAATGGATGTAGAGTGAATATAATGGATGTAGAGAGGATAAAATGGATGTGGAGTGGATAACAATGGATGTAGAGTGGATAAAATGGATGTAGAGTGGATAAAATGGATGTAGAGTTGATAAAAATGGATGTAGAATGGATAAAACGGATGTAGAGTGGATAAAAATGGATGTAGAGTGGATACAATGGATGTAGAGTGGATAAAAATGGATATAGAGTGGATAAAATGGATGTAGAGTGGATAAAAATGGATGTAGAGTGGATAAAATGGATGTAGAGTGGATAAAATGGATGTAGAGTGGATAAAATGGATGTAGAGTGGATAAAATGGATGTAGAGTGTATAAAATGGATGTAGAGTGAATAAAATGGATGTAGAGTGGATAAAATGGATGTAGAGTGGATAAAATGGATGAATAGTGGATAAAATGGTTGTAGAGTGGATAAAATGGATGTAGAGTGGATAAAAATGGATGTAGAGTGGATAAAATGGATGTAGAGTGGATAAAATGGATGTAGAGTGGATAAAATGGATGTAGAGTGGATAAAATGGATGTAGAGTTGATAAAAATGGATGTAGAATGGATAAAACGGATGTAGAGTGGATAAAAATGGATGTAGAGTGGATACAATGGATGTAGAGTGGATAAAAATGGATGTAGAGTGGATAAAATGGATGTAGAGTGGATAAAAATGGATGTAGAGTGCATAAAAATGGATGTTGAGTGGATAAAATGGATGTAGAGTGGATAAAATGGATGTAGAGTGAATAAAATGGATGTAGAGTGGATAAAATTGATGTAGAGTTGATAAAATGGATGTAAAGTGGATAAAATGGATGTAGAGTTAATAAAATTGGATGTAGAGTGGATAAATTGGATGTAGAGTGGATAAAATGGATGTAGAGTGGATAAAATGGTTGTAGAGTGGATAAAATGGATGTCGAGTGGATAAAAATGGATGTAGTGTGGATAAAATGGATGTAGAGTGGATAAAATGGATGTAGAGTGGATAAAATGGATGTAGAGTGGATAAAATGGTTGTAGAGTGGATAAAATGGATGTAGAGTTGATAAAAATGGATGTAGAGTGGATAAAATGGATGTAGAGTGGATAAAATAGATGTAGAGTTGATAAAAATGGATGTAGAGTGGACAAAATAGATTTAGAGTGGATAAAAATTGATGTAGAGTGGATAAAATGAATGTAGAGTGGATAAAAATGGATGTAGAGTGGATAAAAATTGATGTAGAGTGGATAAAATGGATGTAGAGTGGATAAAATGGACGTAGAGTGGATAAAAATGGATGTAGAGTGGATAAAATGGATGTAGAGTGTATAAAATGGGTGTAAAGTGGATAAAAATGGATGTAGAGTGGATAAAATGGATGTAGAATGGATAAAAATGGATGTAGAGCGGATAAAAATGGATGTAGAGTGGATAAAATGTGTGTAAAATGGATAAAAATGGATGTAGAGTGGATAAAAATAGATGTAGAGTGGATAAAATGGATGTAGAGGGGATAAAATGGATGTAGAGTGGATAAAATGGTTGTAGAGTGGATAAAATGGATGTAGAGTTGATAAAAATGGATGTAGAGTGGATAAAAATGGATGTAGAGTGGATAAAATGGATGTAGATTGGATAAAATGGTTGTAGAGTGGATAAAATGGATGTAGAGTGGATAAAATGGATGTAGAGTTGATAAAAATTGATGTAGAGTCGATAAAATGGATGTAGAGTGGATAAAATGGATGTAGAGTGGATAAAAATGGATGTAGAGCGGATACAAATGGATGTAGAGTGGATAAAATGGGTGTAAAATGGATAAAAATGGATGTAGAGTGGATAAAAATGGATGTAGAGTGGATAAAATGGATGTAGAGGGGATAAAATGGATGAAGAGTGGATAAAATGGTTGTAGAGTGGATAAAATGGATGAAGAGTTGATAAAAATGGATGTAGAGTGGATAAAATGGATGTAGAGTGGATAAAATGGATGTAGAGTTGATAAAAATGGATGTAGAGTGGATAAAATGGATGTAGAGTGGATAAAATAGATGTAGAGTTGATAAAAATGGATGTAGAGTGGATAAAAATTGATGTAGAGTGGATAAAATGGATGTAGAGTGGATAAAATGGACGTAGAGTGGATAAAAATGGATGTAGAGTGGATAAAATGGGTGTAAAATGGATAAAAATGGATGTAGAGTGGATAAAAATAGATGTAGAGTGGATAAAATGGATGTAGAGGGGATAAAATGGATGTAGAGTGGATAAAATGGTTGTAGAGTGGATAAAATGGTTGTAGAGTTGATAAAAATGGATGTAGAGTGGATAAAAATGGATGTAGAGTGGATAAAATGGATGTAGATTGGATAAAATGGTTGTAGAGTGGATAAAATGGATGTAGAGTGGATAAAATGGATGTAGAGTTGATAAAAATTGATGTAGAGTCGATAAAATGGATGTAGAGTGGATAAAATGGATGTAGAGTGGATAAAAATGGATGTAGAGCGGATACAAATGGATGTAGAGTGGATAAAATGGGTGTAAAATGGATAAAAATGGATGTAGAGTGGATAAAAATGGATTTAGAGTGGATAAAATGGATGTAGAGGGGATAAAATGGATGTAGAGTGGATAAAATGGTTGTAGAGTGGATAAAATGGATGTAGAGTTGATAAAAATGGATGTAGAGTGGATAAAATGGATGTAGAGTGGATAAAATGGATGTAGAGGGGATAAAATGGATGTAGAGTGGATAAAATGGTTGTAGAGTGGATAAAATGGATGTCGAGTGGATAAAAATGGATGTAGTGTGGATAAAATGGATGTAGAGTGGATAAAATGGATGTAGAGGGGATAAAATGGATGTAGAGTGGATAAAATGGTTGTAGAGTGGATAAAATGGATGTAGAGTTGATAAAAATGGATGTAGAGTGGATAAAATGGATGTAGAGTGGATAAAATAGATGTAGAGTTGATAAAAATGGATGTAGAGTGGACAAAATAGATTTAGAGTGGATAAAAATTGATGTAGAGTGGATAAAATGAATGTAGAGTGGATAAAATGGATGTAGAGTGGATAAAATTGATGTAGAGTTGATAAAATGGATGTAAAGTGGATAAAATGGATGTAGAGTTAATAAAATTGGATGTAGAGTGGATAAATTGGATGTAGAGTGGATAAAATGGATGTAGAGTGGATAAAAATGGATGTAGAGTGGATAAAAATGGATGTAGAGAGGATAAAATGGACGTAGAGCGGATAAAATGGATGTAGAGTTGATAAAAATGGATGTAGAGTGCATAAAAATGGATGTAGAGTGGATAAAATGGATGTAGAGTTGATAAAAATGGATGTAGAGTGGATAAAATGGATGTAGAGTGGATAAAATGGATGTAGAGGGGATAAAATGGATGTAGAGTGGATAAAATGGTTGTAGAGTGGATAAAATGGTTGTAGAGTGGATAAAATGGATGTAGAGTCGATAAAATGGATGTAGAGTGGATAAAATGGATGTAGAGTGGATAAAAATGGATGTAGAGCGGATACAAATGGATGTAGAGTGGATAAAATGGGTGTAAAATGGATAAAAATGGATGTAGAGTGGATAAAAATGGATGTAGAGTGGATAAAATGGATGTAGAGGGGATAAAATGGATGTAGAGTGGATAAAATGGTTGTAGAGTGGATAAAATGGATGTAGAGTTGATAAAAATGGATGTAGAGTGGATAAAATGGATGTAGAGTGGATAAAATGGATGTAGAGGGGATAAAATGGATGTAGAGTGGATAAAATGGTTGTAGAGTGGATAAAATGGATGTCGAGTGGATAAAAATGGATGTAGTGTGGATAAAATGGATGTAGAGTGGATAAAATGGATGTAGAGGGGATAAAATGGATGTAGAGTGGATAAAATGGTTGTAGAGTGGATAAAATGGATGTAGAGTTGATAAAAATAGATGTAGAGTGGATAAAATGGATGTAGAGTGGATAAAATAGATGTAGAGTTGATAAAAATGGATGTAGAGTGGACAAAATAGATTTAGAGTGGATAAAAATTGATGTAGAGTGGATAAAATGAATGTAGAGTGGATAAAATGGATGTAGAGTGGATAAAATTGATGTAGAGTTGATAAAATGGATGTAAAGTGGATAAAATGAATGTAGAGTTAATAAAATTGGATGTAGAGTGGATAAAATGGATGTAGAATGGATAAAAATGGATGTAGAGCGGATAAAAATGGATGTAGAGTGGATAAAATGGGTGTAAAATGGATAAAAATGGATGTAGAGTGGATAAAAATAGATGTAGAGTGGATAAAATGGATGTAGAGGGGATAAAATGGATGTAGAGTGGATAAAATGGTTGTAGAGTGGATAAAATGGATGTAGAGTTGATAAAAATGGATGTAGAGTGGATAAAAATGGATGTAGAGTGGATCAAATGGATGTAGATTGGATAAAATGGTTGTAGAGTGGATAAAATGGATGTAGAGTGGATAAAATGGATGTAGAGTTGATAAAAATTGATGTAGAGTCGATAAAATGGATGTAGAGTGGATAAAATGGATGTAGAGTGGATAAAAATGGATGTAGAGCGGATACAAATGGATGTAGAGTGGACAAAATAGATTTAGAGTGGATAAAATGAATGTAGAGTGGATAAAAATGGATGTAGATTGGATAAAAATGGATGTGGAGTGGATAAAATGGATGTAGAGTGGATCAAATGGACGTAGAGTGGATAAAAATGGATGTAGAGTGGATAAAATAGATGTAGAGTGTATAAAATGGGTGTAGAGTGGATAAAAATGTATGTAGAGCGGATAAAAATGGATGTAGAGTGGATAAAATGGGTGTAAAATGGATAAAAATGGATGTAGAGTGGATAAAATGGGTGTAAAATGGATAAAAATGGATGTAGAGTGGATGAAATGGATGTAGAGTGGATAAAATGGGTGTAAAGTGGATAAAAATGGATGTAGAGTGGATAAAATGGATGTAGAATGGATAAAAATGGATGTAGAGTGGATAAAATGGATGTAGAGTCGATAAAATGGATGTAGAGTGGATAAAAATGGATGTAGAGTGGATAAAATGGATGTAGAGTGGTTAAAAATGGATGTAGAGTGAATATAATGGATGTAGAGAGGATAAAATGGATGTGGAGTGGATAACAATGGATGTAGAGTGGATAAAATGGATGTAGAGTGGATAAAATGGATGTAGAGTTGATAAAAATGGATGTAGAATGGATAAAACGGATGTAGAGTGGATAAAAATGGATGTAGAGTGGATACAATGGATGTAGAGTGGATAAAAATGGATATAGAGTGGATAAAAATGGATGTAGAGTGGATAAAATGGGTGTAAAATGGATAAAAATGGATGTAGAGTGGATAAAATGGATGTAGAATGGATAAAAATGGATGTAGAGCGGATAAAAATGGATGTAGAGTGGATAAAATGGGTGTAAAATGGATAAAAATGGATGTAGAGTGGATAAAAATAGATGTAGAGTGGATAAAATGGATGTAGAGGGGATAAAATGGATGTAGAGTGGATAAAATGGTTGTAGAGTGGATAAAATGGATGTAGAGTTGATAAAAATGGATGTAGAGTGGATAAAAATGGATGTAAAGTGGATGAAATGGATGTAGATTGGATAAAATGGTTGTAGAGTGGATAAAATGGATGTAGAGTGGATAAAATGGATGTAGAGTTGATAAAAATTGATGTAGAGTCGATAAAATGGATGTAGAGTGGATAAAATGGATGTAGAGTGGATAAAAATGGATGTAGAGCGGATACAAATGGATGTAGAGTGGATAAAATGGGTGTAAAATGGATAAAAATGGATGTAGAGTGGATAAAAATGGATGTAGAGTGGATAAAATGGATGTAGAGGGGATAAAATGGATGTAGAGTGGATAAAATGGTTGTAGAGTGGATAAAATGGATGAAGAGTTGATAAAAATGGATGTAGAGTGGATAAAATGGATGTAGAGTGGATAAAATGGATGTAGAGGGGATAAAATGGATGTAGAGTGGATAAAATGGTTGTAGAGTGGATAAAATGGATGTAGAGTTGATAAAAATGGATGTAGAGTGGATAAAATGGATGTAGAGTGGATAAAATAGATGTAGAGTTGATAAAATGGATGTAGAGGGGATAAAATGGATGTAGAGTGGATAAAATGGTTGTAGAGTGGATAAAATGGATGTCGAGTGGATAAAAATGGATGTAGTGTGGATAAAATGGATGTAGAGTGGATAAAATGGATGTAGAGGGGATAAAATGGATGTAGAGTGGATAAAATGGATGTAGAGTGGATAAAATGGATGTAGAGTTGATAAAAATAGATGTAGAGTGGATAAAATGGATGTAGAGTGGATAAAATAGATGTAGAGTTGATAAAAATGGATGTAGAGTGGACAAAATAGATTTAGAGTGGATAAAAATTGATGTAGAGTGGATAAAATGAATGTAGAGTGGATAAAATGGATGTAGAGTGGATAAAATTGATGTAGAGTTGATAAAATGGATGTAAAGTGGATAAAATGAATGTAGAGTTAATAAAATTGGATGTAGAGTGGATAAAATGGATGTAGAGTGGATAAAATAGATGTAGAGTTGATAAAAATGGATGTAGAGTGGACAAAATAGATTTAGAGTGGATAAAAATTGATGTAGAGTGGATAAAATGAATGTAGAGTGGATAAAAATGGATGTAGAGTGGATAAAAATTGATGTAGAGTGGATAAAATGGATGTAGAGTGGATAAAATGGACGTAGAGTGGATAAAAATGGATGTAGAGTGGATAAAATGTATGTAGAGTGTATAAAATGGGTGTAAAGTGGATAAAAATGGATGTAGAGTGGATAAAATGGATGTAGAATGGATAAAAATGGATGTAGAGCGGATAAAAATGGATGTAGAGTGGATAAAATGGGTGTAAAATGGATAAAAATGGATGTAGAGTGGATAAAAATAGATGTAGAGTGGATAAAATGGATGTAGAGGGGATAAAATGGATGTAGAGTGGATAAAATGGTTGTAGAGTGGATAAAATGGATGTAGAGTTGATAAAAATGGATGTAGAGTGGATAAAAATGGATGTAGAGTGGATCAAATGGATGTAGATTGGATAAAATGGTTGTAGAGTGGATAAAATGGATGTAGAGTGGATAAAATGGATGTAGAGTTGATAAAAATTGATGTAGAGTCGATAAAATGGATGTAGAGTGGATAAAATGGATGTAGAGTGGATAAAAATGGATGTAGAGCGGATACAAATGGATGTAGAGTGGACAAAATAGATTTAGAGTGGATAAAATGAATGTAGAGTGGATAAAAATGGATGTAGATTGGATAAAAATGGATGTGGAGTGGATAAAATGGATGTAGAGTGGATAAAATGGACGTAGAGTGGATAAAAATGGATGTAGAGTGGATAAAATGGATGTAGAGTGTATAAAATGGGTGTAGAGTGGATAAAAATGTATGTAGAGCGGATAAAAATGGATGTAGAGTGGATAAAATGGGTGTAAAATGGATAAAAATGGATGTAGAGTGGATAAAATGGGTGTAAAATGGATAAAAATGGATGTAGAGTGGATGAAATGGATGTAGAGTGGATAAAATGGGTGTAAAGTGGATAAAAATGGATGTAGAGTGGATAAAATGGATGTAGAATGGATAAAAATGGATGTAGAGTGGATAAAATGGATGTAGAGTGGATAAAATGGATGTAGAGTGGATAAAATGGATGTAGAGTGGATAAAATGGATGTAGAGTGGATAAAATGGATGTAGAGTGTATAAAATGGATGTAGAGTGAATAAAATGGATGTAGAGTGGATAAAATGGATGTAGAGTGGATAAAATGGATGAATAGTGGATAAAATGGTTGTAGAGTGGATAAAATGGATGTAGAGTGGATAAAAATGGATGTAGAGTGGATAAAATGGATGTAGAGTGGATAAAATGGATGTAGAGTGGATAAAATGGATGTAGAGTGGATAAAATGGATGTAGAGTTGATAAAAATGGATGTAGAATGGATAAAACGGATGTAGAGTGGATAAAAATGGATGTAGAGTGGATACAATGGATGTAGAGTGGATAAAAATGGATATAGAGTGGATAAAATGGATGTAGAGTGGATAAAAATGGATGTAGAGTGCATAAAAATGGATGTTGAGTGGATAAAATGGATGTAGAGTGGATAAAATGGATGTAGAGTGAATAAAATGGATGTAGAGTGGATAAAATTGATGTAGAGTTGATAAAATGGATGTAAAGTGGATAAAATGGATGTAGAGTTAATAAAATTGGATGTAGAGTGGATAAATTGGATGTAGAGTGGATAAAATGGATGTAGAGTGGATAAAAATGGATGTAGAGTGGATAAAAATAGATGTAGATTGGATAAAATGGATGTAGAGTGGATAAAATGGTTGTAGAGTGGATAAAATGGATGTCGAGTGGATAAAAATGGATGTAGTGTGGATAAAATGGATGTAGAGTGGATAAAATGGATGTAGAGGGGATAAAATGGATGTAGAGTGGATAAAATGGTTGTAGAGTGGATAAAATGGATGTAGAGTTGATAAAAATGGATGTAGAGTGGATAAAATGGATGTAGAGTGGATAAAATGGTTGTAGAGTGGATAAAATGGATGTAGAGTTGATAAAAATGGATGTAGAGTGGATAAAAATGGATGTAGAGTGGATAAAATGGATGTAGATTGGATAAAATGGTTGTAGAGTGGATAAAATGGATGTAGAGTAGATAAAATGGATGTAGAGTTGATAAAAATTGATGTAGAGTCGATAAAATGGATGTAGAGTGGATAAAATGGATGTAGAGTGGATAAAAATGGATGTAGAGCGGATACAAATGGATGTAGAGTGGATAAAATGGGTGTAAAATGGATAAAAATGGTTGTAGAGTGGATAAAATGGATGTAGAGTTGATAAAAATGGATGTAGAGGGGATAAAATGGATGTAGAGTGGATAAAATGGTTGTAGAGTGGATAAAATGGATGTAGAGTTGATAAAAATGGATGTAGAGTGGATAAAAATGGATGTAGAGTGGATAAAATGGATGTAGATTGGATAAAATGGTTGTAGAGTGGATAAAATGGATGTAGAGTGGATAAAATGGATGTAGAGTTGATAAAAATTGATGTAGAGTCGATAAAATGGATGTAGAGTGGATAAAATGGATGTAGAGTGGATAAAAATGGATGTAGAGCGGATACAAATGGATGTAGAGTGGATAAAATGGGTGTAAAATGGATAAAAATGGATGTAGAGTGGATAAAAATGGATGTAGAGTGGATAAAATGGATGTAGAGGGGATAAAATGGATGTAGAGTGGATAAAATGGTTGTAGAGTGGATAAAATGGATGAAGAGTTGATAAAAATGGATGTAGAGTGGATAAAATGGATGTAGAGTGGATAAAATGGATGTAGAGGGGATAAAATGGATGTAGAGTTGATAAAAATGGATGTAGAGTGGATAAAATGGATGTAGAGTTGATAAAAATGGATGTAGAATGGATAAAACGGATGTAGAGTGGATAAAAATGGATGTAGAGTGGATACAATGGATGTAGAGTGGATAAAAATGGATATAGAGTGGATAAAATGGATGTAGAGTGGATAAAAATGGATGTAGAGTGGATAAAATGGATGTAGAGTGGATAAAATGGATGTAGAGTGGATAAAATGGATGTAGAGTGGATAAAATGGATGTAGAGTGTATAAAATGGATGTAGAGTGAATAAAATGGATGTAGAGTGGATAAAATGGATGTAGAGTGGATAAAATGGATGAATAGTGGATAAAATGGTTGTAGAGTGGATAAAATGGATGTAGAGTGGATAAAAATGGATGTAGAGTGGATAAAATGGATGTAGAGTGGATAAAATGGATGTAGAGTGGATAAAATGGATGTAGAGTGGATAAAATGGATGTAGAGTTGATAAAAATGGATGTAGAATGGATAAAACGGATGTAGAGTGGATAAAAATGGATGTAGAGTGGATACAATGGATGTAGAGTGGATAAAAATGGATATAGAGTGGATAAAATGGATGTAGAGTGGATAAAAATGGATGTAGAGTGCATAAAAATGGATGTTGAGTGGATAAAATGGATGTAGAGTGGATAAAATGGATGTAGAGTGAATAAAATGGATGTAGAGTGGATAAAATTGATGTAGAGTTGATAAAATGGATGTAAAGTGGATAAAATGGATGTAGAGTTAATAAAATTGGATGTAGAGTGGATAAATTGGATGTAGAGTGGATAAAATGGATGTAGAGTGGATAAAAATGGATGTAGAGTGGATAAAAATAGATGTAGATTGGATAAAATGGATGTAGAGTGGATAAAATGGTTGTAGAGTGGATAAAATGGATGTCGAGTGGATAAAAATGGATGTAGTGTGGATAAAATGGATGTAGAGTGGATAAAATGGATGTAGAGGGGATAAAATGGATGTAGAGTGGATAAAATGGTTGTAGAGTGGATAAAATGGATGTAGAGTTGATAAAAATGGATGTAGAGTGGATAAAATGGATGTAGAGTGGATAAAATGGTTGTAGAGTGGATAAAATGGATGTAGAGTTGATAAAAATGGATGTAGAGTGGATAAAAATGGATGTAGAGTGGATAAAATGGATGTAGATTGGATAAAATGGTTGTAGAGTGGATGAAATGGATGTAGAGTAGATAAAATGGATGTAGAGTTGATAAAAATTGATGTAGAGTCGATAAAATGGATGTAGAGTGGATAAAATGGATGTAGAGTGGATAAAAATGGATGTAGAGCGGATACAAATGGATGTAGAGTGGATAAAATGGGTGTAAAATGGATAAAAATGGTTGTAGAGTGGATAAAATGGATGTAGAGTTGATAAAAATGGATGTAGAGGGGATAAAATGGATGTAGAGTGGATAAAATGGTTGTAGAGTGGATAAAATGGATGTAGAGTTGATAAAAATGGATGTAGAGTGGATAAAAATGGATGTAGAGTGGATAAAATGGATGTAGAGTGGATAAAATGGTTGTAGAGTGGATAAAATGGATGTAGAGTGGATAAAATGGATGTAGAGTTGATAAAAATTGATGTAGAGTCGATAAAATGGATGTAGAGTGGATAAAATGGATGTAGAGGGGATAAAATGGATGTAGAGTTGATAAAAATGGATGTAGAGTGGATAAAATGGATGTAGAGTGGATAAAATAGATGTAGAGTTGATAAAATGGATGTAGAGGGGATAAAATGGATGTAGAGTGGATAAAATGGTTGTAGAGTGGATAAAATGGATGTAGAGTTGATAAAAATGGATGTAGAGTGGATAAAATGGATGTAGAGTGGATAAAATAGATGTAGAGTTGATAAAATGGATGTAGAGGGGATAAAATGGATGTAGAGTGGATAAAATGGATGTAGAGGGGATAAAATGGATGTAGAGTGGATAAAATGGTTGTAGAGTGGATAAAATGGATGTAGAGTTGATAAAAATGGATGTAGAGTGGATAAAATTGATGTAGAGTCGATAAAATGGATGTAGAGTGGATAAAATGGATGTAGAGTGGATAAAAATGGATGTAGAGCGGATACAAATGGATGTAGAGTGGACAAAATAGATTTAGAGTGGATAAAATGAATGTAGAGTGGATAAAAATGGATGTAGATTGGATAAAAATGGATGTGGAGTGGATAAAATGGATGTAGAGTGGATAAAATGGACGTAGAGTGGATAAAAATGGATGTAGAGTGGATAAAATGGATGTAGAGTGTATAAAATGGGTGTAGAGTGGATAAAAATGTATGTAGAGCAGATAAAAATGGATGTAGAGTGGATAAAATGGGTGTAAAATGGATAAAAATGGATGTAGAGTGGATAAAATGGATGTAGAGGGGATAAAATGGATGTAGAGTGGATAAAATGGTTGTAGAGTGGATAAAATGGATGTCGAGTGGATAAAAATGGATGTAGTGTGGATAAAATTGATGTAGAGTCGATAAAATGGATGTAGAGTGGATAAAATGGATGTAGAGTGGATAAAAATGGATGTAGAGCGGATACAAATGGATGTAGAGTGGACAAAATAGATTTAGAGTGGATAAAATGAATGTAGAGTGGATAAAAATGGATGTAGATTGGATAAAAATGGATGTAGAGTGGATAAAATGGATGTAGAGTGGATAAAATGGACGTAGAGTGGATAAAATGGATGTAGAGGGGATAAAATGGATGTAGAGTGGATAAAATGGTTGTAGAGTGGATAAAATGGATGTAGAGTGGATAAAAATGGATGTAGTGTGGATAAAATTGATGTAGAGTCGATAAAATGGATGTAGAGTGGATAAAATGGATGTAGAGTGGATAAAAATGGATGTAGAGCGGATACAAATGGATGTAGAGTGGACAAAATAGATTTAGAGTGGATAAAATGAATGTAGAGTGGATAAAAATGGTTGTAGATTGGATAAAAATGGATGTGGAGTGGATAAAATGGATGTAGAGTGGATAAAATGGACGTAGAGTGGATAAAAATGGATGTAGAGTGGATAAAATGGATGTAGAGTGTATAAAATGGGTGTAGAGTGGATAAAAATGTATGTAGAGCGGATAAAAATGGATGTAGAGTGGATAAAATGGGTGTAAAATGGATAAAAATGGATGTAGAGTGGATAAAATGGGTGTAAAATGGATAAAAATGGATGTAGAGTGGATGAAATGGATGTAGAGTGGATAAAATGGGTGTAAAGTGGATAAAAATGGATGTAGAGTGGATAAAATGGATGTAGAATGGATAAAAATGGATGTAGAGTGGATAAAATGGATGTAGAGTCGATAAAATGGATGTAGAGTGGATAAAAATGGATGTAGAGTGGATAAAATGGATGTAGAGTGGATAAAAATGGATGTAGAGCGGATACAAATGGATGTAGAGTGGATAAAATGGGTGTAAAATGGATAAAAATGGATGTAGAGTGGATAAAAATGGATGTAGAGTGGATAAAATGGATGTAGAGTGGATAAAATGGATGTAGAGTGGATAAAATGGTTGTAGAGTGGATAAAATGGATGAAGAGTTGATAAAAATGGATGTAGAGTGGATAAAATGGATGTAGAGTGGATAAAATGGATGTAGAGTGGATAAAATGGATGTAGAGTGGATAAAAATGGATGTAGAGCGGATACAAATGGATGTAGAGTGGACAAAATAGATTTAGAGTGGATAAAATGAATGTAGAGTGGATAAAAATGGATGTAGAGTGGATAAAATGGATGTAGAGTGGATAAAATGGATGTAGAGTGGATGAAATGGACGTAGAGTGGATAAAAATGGATGTAGAGTGGATAAAATGGATGTAGAGTGTATAAAATGGGTGTAGAGTGGATAAAAATGTATGTAGAGCGGATAAAAATGGATGTAGAGTGGATAAAATGGGTGTAAAATGGATAAAAATGGATGTAGAGTGGATAAAATGGATGTAGAGGGGATAAAATGGATGTAGAGTGGATAAAATGGTTGTAGAGTGGATAAAATGGATGTCGAGTGGATAAAAATGGATGTAGTGTGGATAAAATTGATGTAGAGTCGATAAAATGGATGTAGAGTGGATAAAATGGATGTAGAGTGGATAAAAATGGATGTAGAGCGGATACAAATGGATGTAGAGTGGACAAAATAGATTTAGAGTGGATAAAATGTATGTAGAGTGGATAAAAATGGATGTAGATTGGATAAAAATGGATGTGGAGTGGATAAAATGGATGTAGAGTGGATAAAATGGACGTAGAGTGGATAAAAATGGATGTAGAGTGGATAAAATGGATGTAGAGTGTATAAAATGGGTGTAGAGTGGATAAAAATGTATGTAGAGCGGATAAAAATGGATGTAGAGTGGATAAAATGGGTGTAAAATGGATAAAAATGGATGTAGAGTGGATAAAATGGGTGTAAAGTGGATAAAAATGGATGTAGAGTGGATGAAATGGATGTAGAGTGGATAAAATGGGTGTAAAGTTGATAAAAATGGATGTAGAGTGGATAAAATGGATGTAGAATGGATAAAAATGGATGTAGAGTGGATAAAATGGATGTAGAGTCGATAAAATGGATGTAGAGTGGATAAAAATGGATGTAGAGTGGATAAAATGGATGTAGAGTGGATAAAAATGGATGTAGAGTGAATATAATGGATGTAGAGAGGATAAAATGGATGTAGAGTGGATAACAATGGATGTAGAGTGGATAAAATGGATGTAGAGTGGATAAAATGGATGTAGAGTTGATAAAAATGGATGTAGAATGGATAAAACGGATGTAGAGTGGATAAAAATGGATGTAGAGTGGATACAATGGATGTAGAGTGGATAAAAATGGATATAGAGTGGATAAAATGGATGTAGAGTGGATAAAATGGATGTAGAGTGGATAAAATGGATGTAGAGTGGATAAAATGGATGTAGAGTGTATAAAATGGATGTAGAGTGAATAAAATGGATGTAGAGTGGATAAATTGGATGTAGAGTGGATAAAATGGATGAATAGTGGATAAAATGGTTGTAGAGTGGATAAAATGGATGTAGAGTGGATAAAAATGGATGTAGAGTGGATAAAATGGATGTAGAGTGGATAAAATGGATGTAGAGTGGATAAAATGGATGTAGAGTGGATAAAATGGATGTAGAGTTGATAAAAATGGATGTAGAATGGATAAAACGGATGTAGAGTGGATAAAAATGGATGTAGAGTGGATACAATGGATGTAGAGTGGATAAAAATGGATATAGAGTGGATAAAATGGATGTAGAGTGGATAAAAATGGATGTAGAGTGCATAAAAATGGATGTTGAGTGGATAAAATGGATGTAGAGTGGATAAAATGGATGTAGAGTGAATAAAATGGATGTAGAGTGGATAAAATTGATGTAGAGTTGATAAAATGGATGTAAAGTGGATAAAATGGATGTAGAGTTAATAAAATTGGATGTAGAGTGGATAAAATGGATGTAGAGTGGATAAAATGGTTGTAGAGTGGATAAAATGGATGTAGAGTTGATAAAAATGGATGTAGAGTGGATAAAAATGGATGTAGAGTGGATAAAATGGATGTAGATTGGATAAAATGGTTGTAGAGTGGATAAAATGGATGTAGAGTGGATAAAATGGATGTAGAGTTGATAAAAATTGATGTAGAGTCGATAAAATGGATGTAGAGTGGATAAAATGGATGTAGAGTGGATAAAAATGGATGTAGAGCGGATACAAATGGATGTAGAGTGGATAAAATGGGTGTAAAATGGATAAAAATGGATGTAGAGTGGATAAAAATGGATGTAGAGTGGATAAAATGGATGTAGAGGGGATAAAATGGATGTAGAGTGGATAAAATGGTTGTAGAGTGGATAAAATGGATGAAGAGTTGATAAAAATGGATGTAGAGTGGATAAAATGGATGTAGAGTGGATAAAATGGATGTAGAGGGGATAAAATGGATGTAGAGTTGATAAAAATGGATGTAGAGTGGATAAAATGGATGTAGAGTTGATAAAAATGGATGTAGAATGGATAAAACGGATGTAGAGTGGATAAAAATGGATGTAGAGTGGATACAATGGATGTAGAGTGGATAAAAATGGATATAGAGTGGATAAAATGGATGTAGAGTGGATAAAAATGGATGTAGAGTGGATAAAATGGATGTAGAGTGGATAAAATGGATGTAGAGTGGATAAAATGGATGTAGAGTGGATAAAATGGATGTAGAGTGTATAAAATGGATGTAGAGTGAATAAAATGGATGTAGAGTGGATAAAATGGATGTAGAGTGGATAAAATGGATGAATAGTGGATAAAATGGTTGTAGAGTGGATAAAATGGATGTAGAGTGGATAAAAATGGATGTAGAGTGGATAAAATGGATGTAGAGTGGATAAAATGGATGTAGAGTGGATAAAATGGATGTAGAGTGGATAAAATGGATGTAGAGTTGATAAAAATGGATGTAGAATGGATAAAACGGATGTAGAGTGGATAAAAATGGATGTAGAGTGGATAAAATGGATGTAGAGTGGATAAAAATGGATATAGAGTGGATAAAATGGATGTAGAGTGGATAAAAATGGATGTAGAGTGCATAAAAATGGATGTTGAGTGGATAAAATGGATGTAGAGTGGATAAAATGGATGTAGAGTGAATAAAATGGATGTAGAGTGGATAAAATTGATGTAGAGTTGATAAAATGGATGTAAAGTGGATAAAATGGATGTAGAGTTAATAAAATTGGATGTAGAGTGGATAAATTGGATGTAGAGTGGATAAAATGGATGTAGAGTGGATAAAAATGGATGTAGAGTGGATAAAAATAGATGTAGATTGGATAAAATGGATGTAGAGTGGATAAAATGGTTGTAGAGTGGATAAAATGGATGTAGAGTGGATAAAAATGGATGTAGAGTGGATAAAATGGATGTAGAGTGGATAAAATGGATGTAGAGGGGATAAAATGGATGTAGAGTGGATAAAATGGTTGTAGAGTGGATAAAATGGATGTAGAGTTGATAAAAATGGATGTAGAGTGGATAAAATGGATGTAGAGTGGATAAAATGGTTGTAGAGTGGATAAAATGGATGTAGAGTTGATAAAAATGGATGTAGAGTGGATAAAAATGGATGTAGAGTGGATAAAATGGATGTAGATTGGATAAAATGGTTGTAGAGTGGATGAAATGGATGTAGAGTAGATAAAATGGATGTAGAGTTGATAAAAATTGATGTAGAGTCGATAAAATGGATGTAGAGTGGATAAAATGGATGTAGAGTGGATAAAAATGGATGTAGAGCGGATACAAATGGATGTAGAGTGGATAAAATGGGTGTAAAATGGATAAAAATGGTTGTAGAGTGGATAAAATGGATGTAGAGTTGATAAAAATGGATGTAGAGGGGATAAAATGGATGTAGAGTGGATAAAATGGTTGTAGAGTGGATAAAATGGATGTAGAGTTGATAAAAATGGATGTAGAGTGGATAAAAATGGATGTAGAGTGGATAAAATGGATGTAGATTGGATAAAATGGTTGTAGAGTGGATAAAATGGATGTAGAGTGGATAAAATGGATGTAGAGTTGATAAAAATTGATGTAGAGTCGATAAAATGGATGTAGAGTGGATAAAATGGATGTAGAGGGGATAAAATGGATGTAGAGTTGATAAAAATGGATGTAGAGTGGATAAAATGGATGTAGAGTGGATAAAATAGATGTAGAGTTGATAAAATGGATGTAGAGGGGATAAAATGGATGTAGAGTGGATAAAATGGTTGTAGAGTGGATAAAATGGATGTAGAGTTGATAAAAATGGATGTAGAGTGGATAAAATGGATGTAGAGTGGATAAAATAGATGTAGAGTTGATAAAATGGATGTAGAGGGGATAAAATGGATGTAGAGTGGATAAAATGGATGTAGAGGGGATAAAATGGATGTAGAGTGGATAAAATGGTTGTAGAGTGGATAAAATGGATGTAGAGTTGATAAAAATGGATGTAGAGTGGATAAAATTGATGTAGAGTCGATAAAATGGATGTAGAGTGGATAAAATGGATGTAGAGTGGATAAAAATGGATGTAGAGCGGATACAAATGGATGTAGAGTGGACAAAATAGATTTAGAGTGGATAAAATGAATGTAGAGTGGATAAAAATGGATGTAGATTGGATAAAAATGGATGTGGAGTGGATAAAATGGATGTAGAGTGGATAAAATGGACGTAGAGTGGATAAAAATGGATGTAGAGTGGATAAAATGGATGTAGAGTGTATAAAATGGGTGTAGAGTGGATAAAAATGTATGTAGAGCGGATAAAAATGGATGTAGAGTGGATAAAATGGGTGTAAAATGGATAAAAATGGATGTAGAGTGGATAAAATGGATGTAGAGGGGATAAAATGGATGTAGAGTGGATAAAATGGTTGTAGAGTGGATAAAATGGATGTCGAGTGGATAAAAATGGATGTAGTGTGGATAAAATGGATGTAGAGTCGATAAAATGGATGTAGAGTGGATAAAATGGATGTAGAGTGGATAAAAATGGATGTAGAGCGGATACAAATGGATGTAGAGTGGACAAAATAGATTTAGAGTGGATAAAATGAATGTAGAGTGGATAAAAATGGATGTAGATTGGATAAAAATGGATGTGGAGTGGATAAAATGGATGTAGAGTGGATAAAATGGACGTAGAGTGGATAAAATGGATGTAGAGGGGATAAAATGGATGTAGAGTGGATAAAATGGTTGTAGAGTGGATAAAATGGATGTCGAGTGGATAAAAATGGATGTAGTGTGGATAAAATTGATGTAGAGTCGATAAAATGGATGTAGAGTGGATAAAATGGATGTAGAGTGGATAAAAATGGATGTAGAGCGGATACAAATGGATGTAGAGTGGACAAAATAGATTTAGAGTGGATAAAATGAATGTAGAGTGGATAAAAATGGTTGTAGATTGGATAAAAATGGATGTAGAGTGGATAAAATGGATGTAGAGTGGATAAAATGGACGTAGAGTGGATAAAAATGGATGTAGAGTGGATAAAATGGATGTAGAGTGTATAAAATGGGTGTAGAGTGGATAAAAATGTATGTAGAGCGGATAAAAATGGATGTAGAGTGGATAAAATGGGTGTAAAATGGATAAAAATGGATGTAGAGTGGATAAAATGGGTGTAAAATGGATAAAAATGGATGTAGAGTGGATGAAATGGATGTAGAGTGGATAAAATGGGTGTAAAGTGGATAAAAATGGATGTAGAGTGGATAAAATGGATGTAGAATGGATAAAAATGGATGTAGAGTGGATAAAATGGATGTAGAGTCGATAAAATGGATGTAGAGTGGATAAAAATGGATGTAGAGTGGATAAAATGGATGTAGAGTGGATAAAAATGGATGTAGAGCGGATACAAATGGATGTAGAGTGGATAAAATGGGTGTAAAATGGATAAAAATGGATGTAGAGTGGATAAAAATGGATGTAGAGTGGATAAAATGGATGTAGAGGGGATAAAATGGATGTAGAGTGGATAAAATGGTTGTAGAGTGGATAAAATGGATGAAGAGTTGATAAAAATGGATGTAGAGTGGATAAAATTGATGTAGAGTGGATAAAATGGATGTAGAGTGGATAAAATGGATGTAGAGTGGATAAAAATGGATGTAGAGCGGATACAAATGGATGTAGAGTGGACAAAATAGATTTAGAGTGGATAAAATGAATGTAGAGTGGATAAAAATGGATGTAGAGTGGATAAAATGGATGTAGAGTGGATAAAATGGATGTAGAGTGGATGAAATGGACGTAGAGTGGATAAAAATGGATGTAGAGTGGATAAAATGGATGTAGAGTGTATAAAATGGGTGTAGAGTGGATAAAAATGTATGTAGAGCGGATAAAAATGGATGTAGAGTGGATAAAATGGGTGTAAAATGGATAAAAATGGATGTAGAGTGGATAAAATGGATGTAGAGGGGATAAAATGGATGTAGAGTGGATAAAATGGTTGTAGAGTGGATAAAATGGATGTCGAGTGGATAAAAATGGATGTAGTGTGGATAAAATTGATGTAGAGTCGATAAAATGGATGTAGAGTGGATAAAATGGATGTAGAGTGGATAAAAATGGATGTAGAGCGGATACAAATGGATGTAGAGTGGACAAAATAGATTTAGAGTGGATAAAATGAATGTAGAGTGGATAAAAATGGATGTAGATTGGATAAAAATGGATGTGGAGTGGATAAAATGGATGTAGAGTGGATAAAATGGACGTAGAGTGGATAAAAATGGATGTAGAGTGGATAAAATGGATGTAGAGTGTATAAAATGGGTGTAGAGTGGATAAAAATGTATGTAGAGCGGATAAAAATGGATGTAGAGTGGATAAAATGGGTGTAAAATGGATAAAAATGGATGTAGAGTGGATAAAATGGGTGTAAAATGGATAAAAATGGATGTAGAGTGGATGAAATGGATGTAGAGTGGATAAAATGGGTGTAAAGTGGATAAAAATGGATGTAGAGTGGATAAAATGGATGTAGAGTGGATAAAATGGATGTAGAGTGGATAAAATGGATGTAGAGTCGATAAAATGGATGTAGAGTGGATAAAAATGGATGTAGAGTGGATAAAATGGATGTAGAGTGGATAAAAATGGATGTAGAGTGGATATAATGGATGTAGAGAGGATAAAATGGATGTGGAGTGGATAACAATGGATGTAGAGTGGATAAAATGGATGTAGAGTGGATAAAATGGATGTAGAGTTGATAAAAATGGATGTAGAATGGATAAAACGGATGTAGAGTGGATAAAAATGGATGTAGAGTGGATACAATGGATGTAGAGTGGATAAAAATGGATATAGAGTGGATAAAATGGATGTAGAGTGGATAAAATGGATGTAGAGTGGATAAAATGGATGTAGAGTGGATAAAATGGATGTAGAGTGTATAAAATGGATGTAGAGTGAATAAAATGGATGTAGAGTGGATAAATTGGATGTAGAGTGGATAAAATGGATGAATAGTGGATAAAATGGTTGTAGAGTGGATAAAATGGATGTAGAGTGGATAAAAATGGATGTAGAGTGGATAAAATGGATGTAGAGTGGATAAAATGGATGTAGAGTGGATAAAATGGATGTAGAGTGGATAAAATGGATGTAGAGTTGATAAAAATGGATGTAGAATGGATAAAACGGATGTAGAGTGGATAAAAATGGATGTAGAGTGGATACAATGGATGTAGAGTGGATAAAAATGGATATAGAGTGGATAAAATGGATGTAGAGTGGATAAAAATGGATGTAGAGTGCATAAAAATGGATGTTGAGTGGATAAAATGGATGTAGAGTGGATAAAATGGATGTAGAGTGAATAAAATGGATGTAGAGTGGATAAAATTGATGTAGAGTTGATAAAATGGATGTAAAGTGGATAAAATGGATGTAGAGTTAATAAAATTGGATGTAGAGTGGATAAATTGGATGTAGAGTGGATAAAATGGATGTAGAGTGGATAAAAATGGATGTAGAGTGGATAAAAATAGATGTAGATTGGATAAAATGGATGTAGAGTGGATAAAATGGTTGTAGAGTGGATAAAATGGATGTCGAGTGGATAAAAATGGATGTAGTGTGGATAAAATGGATGTAGAGTGTATAAAATGGATGTAGAGGGGATAAAATGGATGTAGAGTGGATAAAATGGTTGTAGAGTGGATAAAATGGATGTAGAGTTGATAAAAATGGATGTAGAGTGGATAAAATGGATGTAGAGTGGATAAAATAGATGTAGAGTTGATAAAAATGGATGTAGAGTGGACAAAATAGATTTAGAGTGGATAAAAATGGATGTAGAGTGGATAAAATGGATGTAGAGTGGATAAAATGGTTGTAGAGTGGATAAAATGGATGTAGAGTTGATAAAAATGGATGTAGAGTGGATAAAAATGGATGTAGAGTGGATAAAATGGATGTAGATTGGATAAAATGGTTGTAGAGTGGATGAAATGGATGTAGAGTAGATAAAATGGATGTAGAGTTGATAAAAATTGATGTAGAGTCGATAAAATGGATGTAGAGTGGATAAAATGGATGTAGAGTGGATAAAAATGGATGTAGAGCGGATACAAATGGATGTAGAGTGGATAAAATGGGTGTAAAATGGATAAAAATGGTTGTAGAGTGGATAAAATGGATGTAGAGTTGATAAAAATGGATGTAGAGGGGATAAAATGGATGTAGAGTGGATAAAATGGTTGTAGAGTGGATAAAATGGATGTAGAGTTGATAAAAATGGATGTAGAGTGGATAAAAATGGATGTAGAGTGGATAAAATGGATGTAGATTGGATAAAATGGTTGTAGAGTGGATAAAATGGATGTAGAGTGGATAAAATGGATGTAGAGTTGATAAAAATTGATGTAGAGTCGATAAAATGGATGTAGAGTGGATAAAATGGATGTAGAGTGGATAAAAATGGATGTAGAGCGGATACAAATGGATGTAGAGTGGATAAAATGGGTGTAAAATGGATAAAAATGGATGTAGAGTGGATAAAAATGGATGTAGAGTGGATAAAATGGATGTAGAGGGGATAAAATGGATGTAGAGTGGATAAAATGGTTGTAGAGTGGATAAAATGGATGAAGAGTTGATAAAAATGGATGTAGAGTGGATAAAATGGATGTAGAGTGGATAAAATGGATGTAGAGGGGATAAAATGGATGTAGAGTTGATAAAAATGGATGTAGAGTGGATAAAATGGATGTAGAGTGGATAAAATAGATGTAGAGTTGATAAAATGGATGTAGAGGGGATAAAATGGATGTAGAGTGGATAAAATGGTTGTAGAGTGGATAAAATGGATGTAGAGTTGATAAAAATGGATGTAGAGTGGATAAAATGGATGTAGAGTGGATAAAATAGATGTAGAGTTGATAAAAATGGATGTAGAGTGGATAAAATTGATGTAGAGTCGATAAAATGGATGTAGAGTGGATAAAATGGATGTAGAGTGGATAAAAATGGATGTAGAGCGGATACAAATGGATGTAGAGTGGACAAAATAGATTTAGAGTGGATAAAATGAATGTAGAGTGGATAAAAATGGATGTAGATTGGATAAAAATGGATGTGGAGTGGATAAAATGGATGTAGAGTGGATAAAATGGATGTAGAGTGGACAAAATAGATTTAGAGTGGATAAAATGAATGTAGAGTGTATAAAATGGGTGTAGAGTGGATAAAAATGTATGTAGAGCGGATAAAAATGGATGTAGAGTGGATAAAATGGGTGTAAAATGGATAAAAATGGATGTAGAGTGGATAAAATGGATGTAGAGGGGATAAAATGGATGTAGAGTGGATAAAATGGTTGTAGAGTGGATAAAATGGATGTCGAGTGGATAAAAATGGATGTAGTGTGGATAAAATTGATGTAGAGTCGATAAAATGGATGTAGAGTGGATAAAATGGATGTAGAATGGATAAAAATGGATGTAGAGCGGATACAAATGGATGTAGAGTGGACAAAATAGATTTAGAGTGGATAAAATGAATGTAGAGTGGATAAAAATGGATGTAGATTGGATAAAAATGGATGTGGAGTGGATAAAATGGATGTAGAGTGGATAAAATGGACGTAGAGTGGATAAAATGGATGTAGAGGGGATAAAATGGATGTAGAGTGGATAAAATGGTTGTAGAGTGGATAAAATGGATGTCGAGTGGATAAAAATGGATGTAGTGTGGATAAAATTGATGTAGAGTCGATAAAATGGATGTAGAGTGGATAAAATGGATGTAGAGTGGATAAAAATGGATGTAGAGCGGATACAAATGGATGTAGAGTGGACAAAATAGATTTAGAGTGGATAAAATGAATGTAGAGTGGATAAAAATGGATGTAGATTGGATAAAAATGGATGTGGAGTGGATAAAATGGATGTAGAGTGGATAAAATGGACGTAGAGTGGATAAAAATGGATGTAGAGTGGATAAAATGGATGTAGAGTGTATAAAATGGGTGTAGAGTGGATAAAAATGTATGTAGAGCGGATAAAAATGGATGTAGAGTGGATAAAATGGGTGTAAAATGGATAAAAATGGATGTAGAGTGGATAAAATGGGTGTAAAATGGATAAAAATGGATGTAGAGTGGATGAAATGGATGTAGAGTGGATAAAATGGGTGTAAAGTGGATAAAAATGGATGTAGAGTGGATAAAATGGATGTAGAATGGATAAAAATGGATGTAGAGTGGATAAAATGGATGTAGAGTCGATAAAATGGATGTAGAGTGGATAAAAATGGATGTAGAGTGGATAAAATGGATGTAGAGTGGATAAAAATGGATGTAGAGCGGATACAAATGGATGTAGAGTGGATAAAATGGGTGTAAAATGGATAAAAATGGATGTAGAGTGGATAAAAATGGATGTAGAGTGGATAAAATGGATGTAGAGGGGATAAAATGGATGTAGAGTGGATAAAATGGTTGTAGAGTGGATAAAATGGATGAAGAGTTGATAAAAATGGATGTAGAGTGGATAAAATTGATGTAGAGTCGATAAAATGGATGTAGAGTGGATAAAATGGATGTAGAGTGGATAAAAATGGATGTAGAGCGGATACAAATGGATGTAGAGTGGACAAAATAGATTTAGAGTGGATAAAATGAATGTAGAGTGGATAAAAATGGATGTAGAGTGGATGAAATGGATGTAGAGTGGATAAAATGGATGTAGAGTGGATAAAATGGACGTAGAGTGGATAAAAATGGATGTAGAGTGGATAAAATGGATGTAGAGTGTATAAAATGGGTGTAGAGTGGATAAAAATGTATGTAGAGCGGATAAAAATGGATGTAGAGTGGATAAAATGGGTGTAAAATGGATAAAAATGGATGTAGAGTGGATAAAATGGATGTAGAGGGGATAAAATGGATGTAGAGTGGATAAAATGGATGTAGAGTGGATAAAATGGATGTAGAGTGGATAAAAATGGATGTAGTGTGGATAAAATTGATGTAGAGTCGATAAAATGGATGTAGAGAGGATAAAATGGATGTAGAGTGGATAAAAATGGATGTAGAGCGGATACAAATGGATGTAGAGTGGACAAAATAGATTTAGAGTGGATAAAATGAATGTAGAGTGGATAAAAATGGATGTAGATTGGATAAAAATGGATGTGGAGTGGATAAAATGGATGTAGAGTGGATAAAATGGACGTAGAGTGGATAAAAATGGATGTAGAGTGGATAAAATGGATGTAGAGTGTATAAAATGGGTGTAGAGTGGATAAAAATGTATGTAGAGCGGATAAAAATGGATGTAGAGTGGATAAAATGGGTGTAAAATGGATAAAAATGGATGTAGAGTGGATAAAATGGGTGTAAAATGGATAAAAATGGATGTAGAGTGGATGAAATGGATGTAGAGTGGATAAAATGGGTGTAAAGTGGATAAAAATGGATGTAGAGTGGATAAAATGGATGTAGAATGGATAAAAATGGATGTAGAGTGGATAAAATGGATGTAGAGTCGATAAAATGGATGTAGAGTGGATAAAAATGGATGTAGAGTGGATAAAATGGATGTAGAGTGGATAAAAATGGATGTAGAGTGAATATAATGGATGTAGAGAGGATAAAATGGATGTGGAGTGGATAACAATGGATGTAGAGTGGATAAAATGGATGTAGAGTGGATAAAATGGATGTAGAGTTGATAAAAATGGATGTAGAATGGATAAAACGGATGTAGAGTGGATAAAAATGGATGTAGAGTGGATACAATGGATGTAGAGTGGATAAAAATGGATATAGAGTGGATAAAATGGATGTAGAGTGGATAAAATGGATGTAGAGTGGATAAAATGGATGTAGAGTGGATAAAATGGATGTAGAGTGTATAAAATGGATGTAGAGTGAATAAAATGGATGTAGAGTGGATAAAATGGATGTAGAGTGGATAAAATGGATGAATAGTGGATAAAATGGTTGTAGAGTGGATAAAATGGATGTAGAGTGGATAAAAATGGATGTAGAGTGGATAAAATGGATGTAGAATGGATAAAAATGGATGTAGAGTGGATAAAATGGATGTAGAGTCGATAAAATGGATGTAGAGTGGATAAAAATGGATGTAGAGTGGATAAAATGGATGTAGAGTGGATAAAAATGGATGTAGAGCGGATACAAATGGATGTAGAGTGGATAAAATGGGTGTAAAATGGATAAAAATGGATGTAGAGTGGATAAAAATGGATGTAGAGTGGATAAAATGGATGTAGAGGGGATAAAATGGATGTAGAGTGGATAAAATGGTTGTAGAGTGGATAAAATGGATGAAGAGTTGATAAAAATGGATGTAGAGTGGATAAAATTGATGTAGAGTCGATAAAATGGATGTAGAGTGGATAAAATGGATGTAGAGTGGATAAAAATGGATGTAGAGCGGATACAAATGGATGTAGAGTGGACAAAATAGATTTAGAGTGGATAAAATGAATGTAGAGTGGATAAAAATGGATGTAGAGTGGATGAAATGGATGTAGAGTGGATAAAATGGATGTAGAGTGGATAAAATGGACGTAGAGTGGATAAAAATGGATGTAGAGTGGATAAAATGGATGTAGAGTGTATAAAATGGGTGTAGAGTGGATAAAAATGTATGTAGAGCGGATAAAAATGGATGTAGAGTGGATAAAATGGGTGTAAAATGGATAAAAATGGATGTAGAGTGGATAAAATGGATGTAGAGGGGATAAAATGGATGTAGAGTGGATAAAATGGTTGTAGAGTGGATAAAATGGATGTAGAGTGGATAAAAATGGATGTAGTGTGGATAAAATTGATGTAGAGTGGATAAAATGGATGTAGAGAGGATAAAATGGATGTAGAGTGGATAAAAATGGATGTAGAGCGGATACAAATGGATGTAGAGTGGACAAAATAGATTTAGAGTGGATAAAATGAATGTAGAGTGGATAAAAATGGATGTAGATTGGATAAAAATGGATGTGGAGTGGATAAAATGGATGTAGAGTGGATAAAATGGACGTAGAGTGGATAAAAATGGATGTAGAGTGGATAAAATGGATGTAGAGTGTATAAAATGGGTGTAGAGTGGATAAAAATGTATGTAGAGCGGATAAAAATGGATGTAGAGTGGATAAAATGGGTGTAAAATGGATAAAAATGGATGTAGAGTGGATAAAATGGGTGTAAAATGGATAAAAATGGATGTAGAGTGGATGAAATGGATGTAGAGTGGATAAAATGGGTGTAAAGTGGATAAAAATGGATGTAGAGTGGATAAAATGGATGTAGAATGGATAAAAATGGATGTAGAGTGGATAAAATGGATGTAGAGTCGATAAAATGGATGTAGAGTGGATAAAAATGGATGTAGAGTGGATAAAATGGATGTAGAGTGGATAAAAATGGATGTAGAGTGAATATAATGGATGTAGAGAGGATAAAATGGATGTGGAGTGGATAACAATGGATGTAGAGTGGATAAAATGGATGTAGAGTGGATAAAATGGATGTAGAGTTGATAAAAATGGATGTAGAGTGGATAAAACGGATGTAGAGTGGATAAAAATGGATGTAGAGTGGATACAATGGATGTAGAGTGGATAAAAATGGATATAGAGTGGATAAAATGGATGTAGAGTGGATAAAATGGATGTAGAGTGGATAAAATGGATGTAGAGTGGATAAAATGGATGTAGAGTGTATAAAATGGATGTAGAGTGAATAAAATGGATGTAGAGTGGATAAAATGGATGTAGAGTGGATAAAATGGATGAATAGTGGATAAAATGGTTGTAGAGTGGATAAAATGGATGTAGAGTGGATAAAAATGGATGTAGAGTGGATAAAATGGATGTAGAGTGGATAAAATGGATGTAGAGTGGATAAAATGGATGTAGAGTGGATAAAATGGATGTAGAGTTGATAAAAATGGATGTAGAATGGATAAAACGGATGTAGAGTGGATAAAAATGGATGTAGAGTGGATACAATGGATGTAGAGTGGATAAAAATGGATATAGAGTGGATAAAATGGATGTAGAGTGGATAAAAATGGATGTAGAGTGCATAAAAATGGATGTTGAGTGGATAAAATGGATGTAGAGTGGATAAAATGGATGTAGAGTGAATAAAATGGATGTAGAGTGGATAAAAATGGATGTAGAGTGGATAAAAATAGATGTAGATTGGATAAAATGGATGTAGAGTGGATAAAATGGTTGTAGAGTGGATAAAATGGATGTCGAGTGGATAAAAATGGATGTAGTGTGGATAAAATGGATGTAGAGTGTATAAAATGGATGTAGAGGGGATAAAATGGATGTAGAGTGGATAAAATGGTTGTAGAGTGGATAAAATGGATGTAGAGTTGATAAAAATGGATGTAGAGTGGATAAAATGGATGTAGAGTGGATAAAATAGAAGTAGAGTTGATAAAAATGGATGTAGAGTGGACAAAATAGATTTAGAGTGGATAAAAATTGATGTAGAGTGGATAAAATGAATGTAGAGTGGATAAAAATGGATGTAGAGTGGATAAAAATTGATGTAGAGTGGATAAAATGGATGTAGAGTGGATAAAATGGACGTAGAGTGGATAAAAATGGATGTAGAGTGGATAAAATGGATGTAGAGTGTATAAAATGGGTGTAAAGTGGATAAAAATGGATGTAGAGTGGATAAAATGGATGTAGAATGGATAAAAATGGATGTAGAGCGGATAAAAATGGATGTAGAGTGGATAAAATGGGTGTAAAATGGATAAAAATGGATGTAGAGTGGATAAAAATAGATGTAGAGTGGATAAAATGGATGTAGAGGGGATAAAATGGATGTAGAGTGGATAAAATGGTTGTAGAGTGGATAAAATGGATGTAGAGTTGATAAAAATGGATGTAGAGTGGATAAAAATGGATGTAGAGTGGATAAAATGGATGTAGATTGGATAAAATGGTTGTAGAGTGGATAAAATGGATGTAGAGTGGATAAAATGGATGTAGAGTTGATAAAAATTGATGTAGAGTCGATAAAATGGATGTAGAGTGGATAAAATGGATGTAGAGTGGATAAAAATGGATGTAGAGCGGATACAAATGGATGTAGAGTGGATAAAATGGGTGTAAAATGGATAAAAATGGATGTAGAGTGGATAAAAATGGATGTAGAGTGGATAAAATGGATGTAGAGGGGATAAAATGGATGTAGAGTGGATAAAATGGTTGTAGAGTGGATAAAATGGATGAAGAGTTGATAAAAATGGATGTAGAGTGGATAAAATGGATGTAGAGTGGATAAAATGGATGTAGAGGGGATAAAATGGATGTAGAGTGGATAAAATGGTTGTAGAGTGGATAAAATGGATGTAGAGTTGATAAAAATGGATGTAGAGTGGATAAAATGGATGTAGAGGGGATAAAATGGATGTAGAGTGGATAAAATGGTTGTAGAGTGGATAAAATGGATGAAGAGTTGATAAAAATGGATGTAGAGTGGATAAAATGGATGAAGAGTTGATAAAAATGGATGTAGAGTGGATAAAATTGATGTAGAGTCGATAAAATGGATGTAGAGTGGATAAAATGGATGTAGAGTGGATAAAAATGGATGTAGAGCGGATACAAATGGATGTAGAGTGGACAAAATAGATTTAGAGTGGATAAAATGAATGTAGAGTGGATAAAAATGGATGTAGAGTGGATGAAATGGATGTAGAGTGGATAAAATGGATGTAGAGTGGATAAAATGGACGTAGAGTGGATAAAAATGGATGTAGAGTGGATAAAATGGATGTAGAGTGTATAAAATGGGTGTAGAGTGGATAAAAATGTATGTAGAGCGGATAAAAATGGATGTAGAGTGGATAAAATGGGTGTAAAATGGATAAAAATGGATGTAGAGTGGATAAAAATGGATGTAGAGCGGATACAAATGGATGTAGAGTGGACAAAATAGATTTAGAGTGGATAAAATGGATGTAGAGTGGATAAAATGGATGTAGAGTTGATAAAAATGGATGTAGAATGGATAAAACGGATGTAGAGTGGATAAAAATGGATGTAGAGTGGATACAATGGATGTAGAGTGGATAAAAATGGATATAGAGTGGATAAAATGGATGTAGAGTGGATAAAAATGGATGTAGAGTGCATAAAAATGGATGTTGAGTGGATAAAATGGATGTAGAGTGGATAAAATGGATGTAGAGTGAATAAAATGGATGTAGAGTGGATAAAAATGGATGTAGAGTGGATAAAAATAGATGTAGATTGGATAAAATGGATGTAGAGTGGATAAAATGGTTGTAGAGTGGATAAAATGGATGTCGAGTGGATAAAAATGGATGTAGTGTGGATAAAATGGATGTAGAGTGTATAAAATGGATGTAGAGGGGATAAAATGGATGTAGAGTGGATAAAATGGTTGTAGAGTGGATAAAATGGATGTAGAGTTGATAAAAATGGATGTAGAGTGGATAAAATGGATGTAGAGTGGATAAAATAGATGTAGAGTTGATAAAAATGGATGTAGAGTGGACAAAATAGATTTAGAGTGGATAAAAATTGATGTAGAGTGGATAAAATGAATGTAGAGTGGATAAAAATGGATGTAGAGTGGATAAAAATTGATGTAGAGTGGATAAAATGGATGTAGAGTGGATAAAATGGACGTAGAGTGGATAAAAATGGATGTAGAGTGGATAAAATGGATGTAGAGTGGATAAAATGGGTGTAAAGTGGATAAAAATGGATGTAGAGTGGATAAAATGGATGTAGAATGGATAAAAATGGATGTAGAGCGGATAAAAATGGATGTAGAGTGGATAAAATGGGTGTAAAATGGATAAAAATGGATGTAGAGTGGATAAAAATAGATGTAGAGTGGATAAAATGGATGTAGAGGGGATAAAATGGATGTAGAGTGGATAAAATGGTTGTAGAGTGGATAAAATGGATGTAGAGTTGATAAAAATGGATGTAGAGTGGATAAAAATGGATGTAGAGTGGATAAAATGGATGTAGATTGGATAAAATGGTTGTAGAGTGGATAAAATGGATGTAGAGTGGATAAAATGGATGTAGAGTTGATAAAAATTGATGTAGAGTCGATAAAATGGATGTAGAGTGGATAAAATGGATGTAGAGTGGATAAAAATGGATGTAGAGCGGATACAAATGGATGTAGAGTGGATAAAATGGGTGTAAAATGGATAAAAATGGATGTAGAGTGGATAAAAATGGATGTAGAGTGGATAAAATGGATGTAGAGGGGATAAAATGGATGTAGAGTGGATAAAATGGTTGTAGAGTGGATAAAATGGATGAAGAGTTGATAAAAATGGATGTAGAGTGGATAAAATGGATGTAGAGTGGATAAAATGGATGTAGAGGGGATAAAATGGATGTAGAGTGGATAAAATGGTTGTAGAGTGGATAAAATGGATGTAGAGTTGATAAAAATGGATGTAGAGTGGATAAAATGGATGTAGAGGGGATAAAATGGATGTAGAGTGGATAAAATGGTTGTAGAGTGGATAAAATGGATGAAGAGTTGATAAAAATGGATGTAGAGTGGATAAAATGGATGAAGAGTTGATAAAAATGGATGTAGAGTGGATAAAATTGATGTAGAGTCGATAAAATGGATGTAGAGTGGATAAAATGGATGTAGAGTGGATAAAAATGGATGTAGAGCGGATACAAATGGATGTAGAGTGGACAAAATAGATTTAGAGTGGATAAAATGAATGTAGAGTGGATAAAAATGGATGTAGAGTGGATGAAATGGATGTAGAGTGGATAAAATGGATGTAGAGTGGATAAAATGGACGTAGAGTGGATAAAAATGGATGTAGAGTGGATAAAATGGATGTAGAGTGTATAAAATGGGTGTAGAGTGGATAAAAATGTATGTAGAGCGGATAAAAATGGATGTAGAGTGGATAAAATGGGTGTAAAATGGATAAAAATGGATGTAGAGTGGATAAAATGGATGTAGAGGGGATAAAATGGATGTAGAGTGGATAAAATGGTTGTAGAGTGGATAAAATGGATGTCGAGTGGATAAAAATGGATGTAGTGTGGATAAAATTGATGTAGAGTCGATAAAATGGATGTAGAGAGGATAAAATGGATGTAGAGTGGATAAAAATGGATGTAGAGCGGATACAAATGGATGTAGAGTGGACAAAATAGATTTAGAGTGGATAAAATGAATGTAGAGTGGATAAAAATGGATGTAGATTGGATAAAAATGGATGTGGAGTGGATAAAATGGATGTAGAGTGGATAAAATGGATGTAGAGTGGATAAAAATGGATGTAGAGTGGATAAAATGGATGTAGAGTGTATAAAATGGGTGTAGAGTGGATAAAAATGTATGTAGAGCGGATAAAAATGGATGTAGAGTGGATAAAATGGGTGTAAAATGGATAAAAATGGATGTAGAGTGGATAAAATGGGTGTAAAATGGATAAAAATGGATGTAGAGTGGATGAAATGGATGTAGAGTGGATAAAATGGGTGTAAAGTGGATAAAAATGGATGTAGAGTGGATAAAATGGATGTAGAATGGATAAAAATGGATGTAGAGTGGATAAAATGGATGTAGAGTCGATAAAATGGATGTAGAGTGGATAAAAATGGATGTAGAGTGGATAAAATGGATGTAGAGTGGATAAAAATGGATGTAGAGTGAATATAATGGATGTAGAGAGGATAAAATGGATGTGGAGTGGATAACAATGGATGTAGAGTGGATAAAATGGATGTAGAGTGGATAAAATGGATGTAGAGTTGATAAAAATGGATGTAGAATGGATAAAACGGATGTAGAGTGGATAAAAATGGATGTAGAGTGGATACAATGGATGTAGAGTGGATAAAAATGGATATAGAGTGGATAAAATGGATGTAGAGTGGATAAAATGGATGTAGAGTGGATAAAATGGATGTAGAGTGGATAAAATGGATGTAGAGTGTATAAAATGGATGTAGAGTGAATAAAATGGATGTAGAGTGGATAAAATGGATGTAGAGTGGATAAAATGGATGAATAGTGGATAAAATGGTTGTAGAGTGGATAAAATGGATGTAGAGTGGATAAAAATGGATGTAGAGTGGATAAAATGGATGTAGAGTGGATAAAATGGATGTAGAGTGGATAAAATGGATGTAGAGTGGATAAAATGGATGTAGAGTTGATAAAAATGGATGTAGAATGGATAAAATGGATGTAGAGTGGATAAAAATGGATGTAGAGTGGATACAATGGATGTAGAGTGGATAAAAATGGATATAGAGTGGATAAAATGGATGTAGAGTGGATAAAAATGGATGTAGAGTGCATAAAAATGGATGTTGAGTGGATAAAATGGATGTAGAGTGGATAAAATGGATGTAGAGTGAATAAAATGGATGTAGAGTGGATAAAATTGATGTAGAGTTGATAAAATGGATGTAAAGTGGATAAAATGGATGTAGAGTTAATAAAATTGGATGTAGAGTGGATAAATTGGATGTAGAGTGGATAAAATGGATGTAGAGTGGATAAAAATGGATGTAGAGTGGATAAAAATAGATGTAGATTGGATAAAATGGATGTAGAGTGGATAAAATGGTTGTAGAGTGGATAAAATGGATGTCGAGTGGATAAAAATGGATGTAGTGTGGATAAAATGGATGTAGAGTGTATAAAATGGATGTAGAGGGGATAAAATGGATGTAGAGTGGATAAAATGGTTGTAGAGTGGATAAAATGGATGTAGAGTTGATAAAAATGGATGTAGAGTGGATAAAATGGATGTAGAGTGGATAAAATAGATGTAGAGTTGATAAAAATGGATGTAGAGTGGACAAAATAGATTTAGAGTGGATAAAAATTGATGTAGAGTGGATAAAATGAATGTAGAGTGGATAAAAATGGATGTAGAGTGGATAAAAATTGATGTAGAGTGGATAAAATGGATGTAGAGTGGATAAAATGGACGTAGAGTGGATAAAAATGGATGTAGAGTGGATAAAATGGATGTAGAGTGTATAAAATGGGTGTAAAGTGGATAAAAATGGATGTAGAGTGGATAAAATGGATGTAGAATGGATAAAAATGGATGTAGAGCGGATAAAAATGGATGTAGAGTGGATAAAATGGGTGTAAAATGGATAAAAATGGATGTAGAGTGGATAAAAATGGATGTAGAGTGGATAAAATGGATGTAGATTGGATAAAATGGTTGTAGAGTGGATAAAATGGATGTAGAGTGGATAAAATGGATGTAGAGTTGATAAAAATTGATGTAGAGTCGATAAAATGGATGTAGAGTGGATAAAATGGATGTAGAGTGGATAAAAATGGATGTAGAGCGGATACAAATGGATGTAGAGTGGATAAAATGGGTGTAAAATGGATAAAATGGATGTAGAGTGGATAAAATGGTTGTAGAGTGGATAAAATGGATGTAGAGTTGATAAAAATGGATGTAGAGTGGATAAAAATGGATGTAGAGTGGATAAAATGGATGTAGATTGGATAAAATGGTTGTAGAGTGGATAAAATGGATGTAGAGTGGATAAAATGGATGTAGAGTTGATAAAAATTGATGTAGAGTCGATAAAATGGATGTAGAGTGGATAAAATGGATGTAGAGTGGATAAAAATGGATGTAGAGCGGATACAAATGGATGTAGAGTGGATAAAATGGGTGTAAAATGGATAAAAATGGATGTAGAGTGGATAAAAATGGATGTAGAGTGGATAAAATGGATGTAGAGGGGATAAAATGGATGTAGAGTGGATAAAATGGTTGTAGAGTGGATAAAATGAATGAAGAGTTGATAAAAATGGATGTAGAGTGGATAAAATGGATGTAGAGTGGATAAAATGGATGTAGAGGGGATAAAATGGATGTAGAGTGGATAAAATGGATGTAGAGTTGATAAAAATTGATGTAGAGTCGATAAAATGGATGTAGAGTGGATAAAATGGATGTAGAGTGGATAAAAATGGATGTAGAGCGGATACAAATGGATGTAGAGTGGATAAAATGGATGTAGAGGGGATAAAATGGATGTAGAGTGGATAAAATGGTTGTAGAGTGGATAAAATGGATGTAGAGTTGATAAAAATGGATGTAGAGTGGATAAAAATGGATGTAGAGTGGATAAAATGGATGTAGATTGGATAAAATGGTTGTAGAGTGGATAAAATGGATGTAGAGTGGATAAAATGGATGTAGAGTTGATAAAAATTGATGTAGAGTCGATAAAATGGATGTAGAGTGGATAAAATGGATGTAGAGTGGATAAAAATGGATGTAGAGCGGATACAAATGGATGTAGAGTGGATAAAATGGGTGTAAAATGGATAAAAATGGATGTAGAGTGGATAAAAATGGATGTAGAGTGGATAAAATGGATGTAGAGGGGATAAAATGGATGTAGAGTGGATAAAATGGTTGTAGAGTGGATAAAATGAATGAAGAGTTGATAAAAATGGATGTAGAGTGGATAAAATGGATGTAGAGTGGATAAAATGGATGTAGAGGGGATAAAATGGATGTAGAGTGGATAAAATGGTTGTAGAGTGGATAAAATGGATGTAGAGTTGATAAAAATGGATGTAGAGTGGATAAAATGGATGTAGAGGGGATAAAATGGATGTAGAGTGGATAAAATGGTTGTAGAGTGGATAAAATGGTTGTAGAGTTGATAAAAATGGATGTAGAGTGGATAAAAATGGATGTAGAGTGGATAAAATGGATGTAGATTGGATAAAATGGTTGTAGAGTGGATAAAATGGATGTAGAGTGGATAAAATGGATGTAGAGTTGATAAAAATTGATGTAGAGTCGATAAAATGGATGTAGAGTGGATAAAATGGATGTAGAGTGGATAAAAATGGATGTAGAGCGGATACAAATGGATGTAGAGTGGATAAAATGGGTGTAAAATGGATAAAAATGGATGTAGAGTGGATAAAAATGGATTTAGAGTGGATAAAATGGATGTAGAGGGGATAAAATGGATGTAGAGTGGATAAAATGGTTGTAGAGTGGATAAAATGGATGTAGAGTTGATAAAAATGGATGTAGAGTGGATAAAATGGATGTAGAGTGGATAAAATGGATGTAGAGGGGATAAAATGGATGTAGAGTGGATAAAATGGTTGTAGAGTGGATAAAATGGATGTCGAGTGGATAAAAATGGATGTAGTGTGGATAAAATGGATGTAGAGTGGATAAAATGGATGTAGAGGGGATAAAATGGATGTAGAGTGGATAAAATGGTTGTAGAGTGGATAAAATGGATGTAGAGTTGATAAAAATGGATGTAGAGTGGATAAAATGGATGTAGAGTGGATAAAATAGATGTAGAGTTGATAAAAATGGATGTAGAGTGGACAAAATAGATTTAGAGTGGATAAAAATTGATGTAGAGTGGATAAAATGAATGTAGAGTGGATAAAATGGATGTAGAGTGGATAAAATTGATGTAGAGTTGATAAAATGGATGTAAAGTGGATAAAATGGATGTAGAGTTAATAAAATTGGATGTAGAGTGGATAAATTGGATGTAGAGTGGATAAAATGGATGTAGAGTGGATAAAAATGGATGTAGAGTGGATAAAAATGGATGTAGAGAGGATAAAATGGACGTAGAGCGGATAAAATGGATGTAGAGTTGATAAAAATGGATGTAGAGTGCATAAAAATGGATGTTGAGTGGATAAAATGGATGTAGAGTGGATAAAATGGATGTAGAGTGAATAAAATGCATGTAGAGTGGATAAAATTGATGTAGAGTTGATAAAATGGATGTAGAGGGGATAAAATGGATGTAGAGTGGATAAAATGGTTGTAGAGTGGATAAAATGGATGTAGAGTTGATAAAAATGGATGTAGAGTGGATAAAATGGATGTAGAGTGGATAAAATGGATGTAGAGGGGATAAAATGGATGTAGAGTGGATAAAATGGTTGTAGAGTGGATAAAATGGATGTCGAGTGGATAAAAATTGATGTAGAGTGGATAAAATGGATGTAGAGTGGATAAAATGGACGTAGAGTGGATAAAAATGGATGTAGAGTGGATAAAATGGATGTAGAGTGTATAAAATGGGTGTATAGTGGATAAAAATGGATGTAGAGTGGATAAAATGGATGTAGAATGGATAAAAATGGATGTAGAGCGGATAAAAATGGATGTAGAGTGGATAAAATGGGTGTAAAATGGATAAAAATGGATGTAGAGTGGATAAAAATAGATGTAGAGTGGATAAAATGGATGTAGAGGGGATAAAATGGATGTAGAGTGGATAAAATGGTTGTAGAGTGGATAAAATGGTTGTAGAGTGGATAAAATGGATGTAGAGTCGATAAAATGGATGTAGAGTGGATAAAATGGATGTAGAGTGGATAAAAATGGATGTAGAGCGGATACAAATGGATGTAGAGTGGATAAAATGGGTGTAAAATGGATAAAAATGGATGTAGAGTGGATAAAAATGGATGTAGAGTGGATAAAATGGATGTAGAGGGGATAAAATGGATGTAGAGTGGATAAAATGGTTGTAGAGTGGATAAAATGGATGTAGAGTTGATAAAAATGGATGTAGAGTGGATAAAATGGATGTAGAGTGGATAAAATGGATGTAGAGGGGATAAAATGGATGTAGAGTGGATAAAATGGTTGTAGAGTGGATAAAATGGATGTCGAGTGGATAAAAATGGATGTAGTGTGGATAAAATGGATGTAGAGTGGATAAAATGGATGTAGAGGGGATAAAATGGATGTAGAGTGGATAAAATGGTTGTAGAGTGGATAAAATGGATGTAGAGTTGATAAAAATAGATGTAGAGTGGATAAAATGGATGTAGAGTGGATAAAATAGATGTAGAGTTGATAAAAATGGATGTAGAGTGGATAAAATAGATTTAGAGTGGATAAAAATTGATGTAGAGTGGATAAAATGAATGTAGAGTGGATAAAATGGATGTAGAGTGGATAAAATTGATGTAGAGTTGATAAAATGGATGTAAAGTGGATAAAATGAATGTAGAGTTAATAAAATTGGATGTAGAGTGGATAAAATGGATGTAGAGTGGATAAAATAGATGTAGAGTTGATAAAAATGGATGTAGAGTGGACAAAATAGATTTAGAGTGGATAAAAATTGATGTAGAGTGGATAAAATGAATGTAGAGTGGATAAAAATGGATGTAGAGTGGATAAAAATTGATGTAGAGTGGATAAAATGGATGTAGAGTGGATAAAATGGACGTAGAGTGGATAAAAATGGATGTAGAGTGGATAAAATGTATGTAGAGTGTATAAAATTGGTGTAAAGTGGATAAAAATGGATGTAGAGTGGATAAAATGGATGTAGAATGGATAAAAATGGATGTAGAGCGGATAAAAATGGATGTAGAGTGGATAAAATGGGTGTAAAATGGATAAAAATGGATGTAGAGTGGATAAAAATAGATGTAGAGTGGATAAAATGGATGTAGAGGGGATAAAATGGATGTAGAGTGGATAAAATGGTTGTAGAGTGGATAAAATGGATGTAGAGTTGATAAAAATGGATGTAGAGTGGATAAAAATGGATGTAGAGTGGATCAAATGGATGTAGATTGGATAAAATGGTTGTAGAGTGGATAAAATGGATGTAGAGTGGATAAAATGGATGTAGAGTTGATAAAAATTGATGTAGAGTCGATAAAATGGAT
The DNA here is from genome assembly GCA_933228935.1 of Pemphredon lugubris. Classification (NCBI taxonomy): domain Eukaryota; kingdom Metazoa; phylum Arthropoda; class Insecta; order Hymenoptera; family Crabronidae; genus Pemphredon; species Pemphredon lugubris. The sequence continues at coordinate 54,329,362 of OW121816.1, forward strand.
GTAGAGTGGATAAAATGGATGTAGAGTGGATAAAAATGGATGTAGAGCGGATACAAATGGATGTAGAGTGGACAAAATAGATTTAGAGTGGATAAAATGAATGTAGAGTGGATAAAAATGGATGTAGATTGGATAAAAATGGATGTGGAGTGGATAAAATGGATGTAGAGTGGATAAAATGAACGTAGAGTGGATAAAAATGGATGTAGAGTGGATAAAATAGATGTAGAGTGTATAAAATGGGTGTAGAGTGGATAAAAATGTATGTAGAGCGGATAAAAATGGATGTAGAGTGGATAAAATGGGTGTAAAATGGATAAAAATGGATGTAGAGTGGATAAAATGGGTGTAAAATGGATAAAAATGGATGTAGAGTGGATGAAATGGATGTAGAGTGGATAAAATGGGTGTAAAGTGGATAAAAATGGATGTAGAGTGGATAAAATGGATGTAGAATGGATAAAAATGGATGTAGAGTGGATAAAATGGATGTAGAGTCGATAAAATGGATGTAGAGTGGATAAAAATGGATGTAGAGTGGATAAAATGGATGTAGAGTGGATAAAAATGGATGTAGAGTGAATATAATGGATGTAGAGAGGATAAAATGGATGTGGAGTGGATAACAATGGATGTAGAGTGGATAAAATGGATGTAGAGTGGATAAAATGGATGTAGAGTTGATAAAAATGGATGTAGAGTGGATAAAACGGATGTAGAGTGGATAAAAATGGATGTAGAGTGGATACAATGGATGTAGAGTGGATAAAAATGGATATAGAGTGGATAAAAATGGATGTAGAGTGGATAAAATGGGTGTAAAATGGATAAAAATGGATGTAGAGTGGATAAAATGGATGTAGAATGGATAAAAATGGATGTAGAGCGGATAAAAATGGATGTAGAGTGGATAAAATGGGTGTAAAATGGATAAAAATGGATGTAGAGTGGATAAAAATAGATGTAGAGTGGATAAAATGGATGTAGAGGGGATAAAATGGATGTAGAGTGGATAAAAATGGATGTAGAGCGGATACAAATGGATGTAGAGTGGATAAAATGGGTGTAAAATGGATAAAAATGGATGTAGAGTGGATAAAAATGGATGTAGAGTGTATAAAATGGATGTAGAGTGAATAAAATGGATGTAGAGTGGATAAAATGGATGTAGAGTGGATAAAATGGATGAATAGTGGATAAAATGGTTGTAGAGTGGATAAAATGGATGTAGAGTGGATAAAAATGGATGTAGAGTGGATAAAATGGATGTAGAGTGGATAAAATGGATGTAGAGTGGATAAAATGGATGTAGAGTGGATAAAATGGATGTAGAGTTGATAAAAATGGATGTAGAATGGATAAAACGGATGTAGAGTGGATAAAAATGGATGTAGAGTGGATACAATGGATGTAGAGTGGATAAAAATGGATATAGAGTGGATAAAATGGATGTAGAGTGGATAAAAATGGATGTAGAGTGCATAAAAATGGATGTTGAGTGGATAAAATGGATGTAGAGTGGATAAAATGGATGTAGAGTGAATAAAATGGATGTAGAGTGGATAAAATTGATGTAGAGTTGATAAAATGGATGTAAAGTGGATAAAATGGATGTAGAGTTAATAAAATTGGATGTAGAGTGGATAAATTGGATGTAGAGTGGATAAAATGGATGTAGAGTGGATAAAAATGGATGTAGAGTGGATAAAAATAGATGTAGATTGGATAAAATGGATGTAGAGTGGATAAAATGGTTGTAGAGTGGATAAAATGGATGTCGAGTGGATAAAAATGGATGTAGTGTGGATAAAATGGATGTAGAGTGTATAAAATGGATGTAGAGGGGATAAAATGGATGTAGAGTGGATAAAATGGTTGTAGAGTGGATAAAATGGATGTAGAGTTGATAAAAATGGATGTAGAGTGGATAAAATGGATGTAGAGTGGATAAAATAGATGTAGAGTTGATAAAAATGGATGTAGAGTGGACAAAATAGATTTAGAGTGGATAAAAATTGATGTAGAGTGGATAAAATGAATGTAGAGTGGATAAAAATGGATGTAGAGTGGATAAAAATTGATGTAGAGTGGATAAAATGGATGTAGAGTGGATAAAATGGACGTAGAGTGGATAAAAATGGATGTAGAGTGGATAAAATGGATGTAGAGTGTATAAAATGGGTGTAAAGTGGATAAAAATGGATGTAGAGTGGATAAAATGGATGTAGAATGGATAAAAATGGATGTAGAGCGGATAAAAATGGATGTAGAGTGGATAAAATGGGTGTAAAATGGATAAAAATGGATGTAGAGTGGATAAAAATAGATGTAGAGTGGATAAAATGGATGTAGAGGGGATAAAATGGATGTAGAGTGGATAAAATGGTTGTAGAGTGGATAAAATGGATGTAGAGTTGATAAAAATGGATGTAGAGTGGATAAAAATGGATGTAGAATGGATAAAATGGATGTAGATTGGATAAAATGGTTGTAGAGTGGATAAAATGGATGTAGAGTGGATAAAATGGATGTAGAGTTGATAAAAATTGATGTAGAGTCGATAAAATGGATGTAGAGTGGATAAAATGGATGTAGAGTGGATAAAAATGGATGTAGAGCGGATACAAATGGATGTAGAGTGGATAAAATGGGTGTAAAATGGATAAAAATGGATGTAGAGTGGATAAAAATGGATGTAGAGTGGATAAAATGGATGTAGAGGGGATAAAATGGATGTAGAGTGGATAAAATGGTTGTAGAGTGGATAAAATGGATGAAGAGTTGATAAAAATGGATGTAGAGTGGATAAAATGGATGTAGAGTGGATAAAATGGATGTAGAGGGGATAAAATGGATGTAGAGTGGATAAAATGGTTGTAGAGTGGATAAAATGGATGTAGAGTTGATAAAAATAGATGTAGAGTGGATAAAATGGATGTAGAGTGGATAAAATAGATGTAGAGTTGATAAAAATGGATGTAGAGTGGATAAAAATTGATGTAGAGTGGATAAAATGGATGTAGAGTGGATAAAATGGACGTAGAGTGGATAAAAATGGATGTAGAGTGGATAAAATGGGTGTAAAATGGATAAAAATGGATGTAGAGTGGATAAAAATAGATGTAGAGTGGATACAATGGATGTAGAGTGGATAAAAATGGATATAGAGTGGATAAAAATGGATGTAGAGTGGATAAAATGGGTGTAAAATGGATAAAAATGGATGTAGAGTGGATAAAATGGATGTAGAATGGATAAAAATGGATGTAGAGCGGATAAAAATGGATGTAGAGTGGATAAAATGGGTGTAAAATGGATAAAAATGGATGTAGAGTGGATAAAAATGGATGTAGAGTGGATAAAATGGGTGTAAAATGGATAAAAATGGATGTAGAGTGGATAAAATGGATGTAGAGTGGATAAAAATGGATGTAGAGCGGATAAAAATGGATGTAGAGTGGATAAAATGGGTGTAAAATGGATAAAAATGGATGTAGAGTGGATAAAAATAGATGTAGAGTGGATAAAATGGATGTAGAGGGGATAAAATGGATGTAGAGTGGATAAAATGGTTGTAGAGTGGATAAAATGGATGTAGAGTTGATAAAAATGGATGTAGAGTGGATAAAAATGGATGTAGAGTGGATAAAATGGATGTAGATTGGATAAAATGGTTGTAGAGTGGATAAAATGGATGTAGAGTGGATAAAATGGATGTAGAGTTGATAAAAATTGATGTAGAGTCGATAAAATGGATGTAGAGTGGATAAAATGGATGTAGAGTGGATAAAATGGATGTAGAGGGGATAAAATGGATGTAGAGTGGATAAAATGGTTGTAGAGTGGATAAAATGGATGTAGAGTTGATAAAAATGGATGTAGAGTGGATAAAATGGATGTAGAGTGGATAAAATAGATGTAGAGTTGATAAAATGGATGTAGAGGGGATAAAATGGATGTAGAGTGGATAAAATGGTTGTAGAGTGGATAAAATGGATGTCGAGTGGATAAAAATGGATGTAGTGTGGATAAAATGGATGTAGAGTGGATAAAATGGATGTAGAGGGGATAAAATGGATGTAGAGTGGATAAAATGGTTGTAGAGTGGATAAAATGGATGTAGAGTTGATAAAAATAGATGTAGAGTGGATAAAATGGATGTAGAGTGGATAAAATAGATGTAGAGTTGATAAAAATGGATGTAGAGTGGACAAAATAGATTTAGAGTGGATAAAAATTGATGTAGAGTGGATAAAATGAATGTAGAGTGGATAAAATGGATGTAGAGTGGATAAAATTGATGTAGAGTTGATAAAATGGATGTAAAGTGGATAAAATGAATGTAGAGTTAATAAAATTGGATGTAGAGTGGATAAAATGGATGTAGAGTGGATAAAAAAGATGTAGAGTTGATAAAAATGGATGTAGAGTGGACAAAATAGATTTAGAGTGGATAAAAATTGATGTAGAGTGGATAAAATGAATGTAGAGTGGATAAAAATGGATGTAGAGTGGATAAAAATTGATGTAGAGTGGATAAAATGGATGTAGAGTGGATAAAATGGACGTAGAGTGGATAAAAATGGATGTAGAGTGGATAAAATGTATGTAGAGTGTATAAAATGGATGTAAAGTGGATAAAAATGGATGTAGAGTGGATAAAATGGATGTAGAATGGATAAAAATGGATGTAGAGCGGATAAAAATGGATGTAGAGTGGATAAAATGGGTGTAAAATGGATAAAAATGGATGTAGAGTGGATAAAAATAGATGTAGAGTGGATAAAATGGATGTAGAGGGGATAAAATGGATGTAGAGTGGATAAAATGGTTGTAGAGTGGATAAAATGGATGTAGAGTTGATAAAAATGGATGTAGAGTGGATAAAAATGGATGTAGAGTGGATCAAATGGATGTAGATTGGATAAAATGGTTGTAGAGTGGATAAAATGGATGTAGAGTGGATAAAATGGATGTAGAGTTGATAAAAATTGATGTAGAGTCGATAAAATGGATGTAGAGTGGATAAAATGGATGTAGAGTGGATAAAAATGGATGTAGAGCGGATACAAATGGATGTAGAGTGGACAAAATAGATTTAGAGTGGATAAAATGGATGTAGAGTGGATAAAAATGGATGTAGATTGGATAAAAATGGATGTGGAGTGGATAAAATGGATGTAGAGTGGATAAAATGGAAGTAGAGTGGATAAAAATGGATGTAGAGTGGATAAAATGGATGTAGAGTGTATAAAATGGGTGTAGAGTGGATAAAAATGTATGTAGAGCGGATAAAAATGGATGTAGAGTGGATAAAATGGGTGTAAAATGGATAAAAATGGATGTAGAGTGGATAAAATGGGTGTAAAATGGATAAAAATGGATGTAGAGTGGATGAAATGGATGTAGAGTGGATAAAATGGGTGTAAAGTGGATAAAAATGGATGTAGAGTGGATAAAATGGATGTAGAATGGATAAAAATGGATGTAGAGTGGATAAAATGGATGTAGAGTCGATAAAATGGATGTAGAGTGGATAAAAATGGATGTAGAGTGGATAAAATGGATGTAGAGTGGATAAAAATGGATGTAGAGTGAATATAATGGATGTAGAGAGGATAAAATGGATGTGGAGTGGATAACAATGGATGTAGAGTGGATAAAATGGATGTAGAGTGGATAAAATGGATGTAGAGTTGATAAAAATGGATGTAGAATGGATAAAACGGATGTAGAGTGGATAAAAATGGATGTAGAGTGGATACAATGGATGTAGAGTGGATAAAAATGGATATAGAGTGGATAAAATGGATGTAGAGTGGATAAAAATGGATGTAGAGTGGATAAAATGGATGTAGAGTGGATAAAATGGATGTAGAGTGGATAAAATGGATGTAGAGTGGATAAAATGGATGTAGAGTGTATAAAATGGATGTAGAGTGAATAAAATGGATGTAGAGTGGATAAAATGGATGTAGAGTGGATAAAATGGATGAATAGTGGATAAAATGGTTGTAGAGTGGATAAAATGGATGTAGAGTGGATAAAAATGGATGTAGAGTGGATAAAATGGATGTAGAGTGGATAAAATGGATGTAGAGTGGATAAAATGGATGTAGAGTGGATAAAATGGATGTAGAGTTGATAAAAATGGATGTAGAATGGATAAAACGGATGTAGAGTGGATAAAAATGGATGTAGAGTGGATACAATGGATGTAGAGTGGATAAAAATGGATATAGAGTGGATAAAATGGATGTAGAGTGGATAAAAATGGATGTAGAGTGCATAAAAATGGATGTTGAGTTAATAAAATGGATGTAGAGTGGATAAAATGGATGTAGAGTGAATAAAATGGATGTAGAGTGGATAAATTGGATGTAGAGTGGATAAAATGGATGTAGAGTGGATAAAATGGATGTAGAGTTGATAAAAATTGATGTAGAGTCGATAAAATGGATGTAGAGTGGATAAAATGGATGTAGAGTGGATAAAAATGGATGTAGAGCGGATACAAATGGATGTAGAGTGGACAAAATAGATTTAGAGTGGATAAAATGAATGTAGAGTGGATAAAAATGGATGTAGATTGGATAAAAATGGATGTGGAGTGGATAAAATGGATGTAGAGTGGATAAAATGGACGTAGAGTGGATAAAAATGGATGTAGAGCGGATACAAATGGATGTAGAGTGGACAAAATAGATTTAGAGTGGATAAAATGAATGTAGAGTGGATAAAAATGGATGTAGATTGGATAAAAATGGATGTGGAGTGGATAAAATGGATGTAGAGTGGATAAAATGGACGTAGAGTGGATAAAAATGGATGTAGAGTGGATAAAATAGATGTAGAGTGTATAAAATGGGTGTAGAGTGGATAAAAATGTATGTAGAGCGGATAAAAATGGATGTAGAGTGGATAAAATGGGTGTAAAATGGATAAAAATGGATGTAGAGTGGATAAAATGGGTGTAAAATGGATAAAAATGGATGTAGAGTGGATGAAATGGATGTAGAGTGGATAAAATGGGTGTAAAGTGGATAAAAATGGATGTAGAGTGGATAAAATGGATGTAGAATGGATAAAAATGGATGTAGAGTGGATAAAATGGATGTAGAGTCGATAAAATGGATGTAGAGTGGATAAAAATGGATGTAGAGTGGATAAAATGGATGTAGAGAGGATAAAAATGGATGTAGAGTGGATATAATGGATGTAGAGAGGATAAAATGGATGTGGAGTGGATAACAATGGATGTAGAGTGGATAAAATGGATGTAGAGTGGATAAAATGGATGTAGAGTTGATAAAAATGGATGTAGAATGGATAAAACGGATGTAGAGTGGATAAAAATGGATGTAGAGTGGATACAATGGATGTAGAGTGGATAAAAATGGATATAGAGTGGATAAAAATGGATGTAGAGTGGATAAAATGGGTGTAAAATGGATAAAAATGGATGTAGAGTGGATAAAATGGATGTAGAATGGATAAAAATGGATGTAGAGCGGATAAAAATGGATGTAGAGTGGATAAAATGGGTGTAAAATGGATAAAAATGGATGTAGAGTGGATAAAAATAGATGTAGAGTGGATAAAATGGATGTAGAGGGGATAAAATGGATGTAGAGTGGATAAAAATGGATGTAGAGCGGATACAAATGGATGTAGAGTGGATAAAATGGGTGTAAAATGGATAAAAATGGATGTAGAGTGGATAAAAATGGATGTAGAGTGTATAAAATGGATGTAGAGTGAATAAAATGGATGTAGAGTGGATAAAATGGATGTAGAGTGGATAAAATGGATGAATAGTGGATAAAATGGTTGTAGAGTGGATAAAATGGATGTAGAGTGGATAAAAATGGATGTAGAGTGGATAAAATGGATGTAGAGTGGATAAAATGGATGTAGAGTGGATAAAATGGATGTAGAGTGGATAAAATGGATGTAGAGTTGATAAAAATGGATGTAGAATGGATAAAACGGATGTAGAGTGGATAAAAATGGATGTAGAGTGGATACAATGGATGTAGAGTGGATAAAAATGGATATAGAGTGGATAAAATGGATGTAGAGTGGATAAAAATGGATGTAGAGTGCATAAAAATGGATGTTGAGTGGATAAAATGGATGTAGAGTGGATAAAATGGATGTAGAGTGAATAAAATGGATGTAGAGTGGATAAAATTGATGTAGAGTTGATAAAATGGATGTAAAGTGGATAAAATGGATGTAGAGTTAATAAAATTGGATGTAGAGTGGATAAATTGGATGTAGAGTGGATAAAATGGATGTAGAGTGGATAAAAATGGATGTAGAGTGGATAAAAATAGATGTAGATTGGATAAAATGGATGTAGAGTGGATAAAATGGTTGTAGAGTGGATAAAATGGATGTCGAGTGGATAAAAATGGATGTAGTGTGGATAAAATGGATGTAGAGTGTATAAAATGGATGTAGAGGGGATAAAATGGATGTAGAGTGGATAAAATGGTTGTAGAGTGGATAAAATGGATGTAGAGTTGATAAAAATGGATGTAGAGTGGATAAAATGGATGTAGAGTGGATAAAATAGATGTAGAGTTGATAAAAATGGATGTAGAGTGGACAAAATAGATTTAGAGTGGATAAAAATTGATGTAGAGTGGATAAAATGAATGTAGAGTGGATAAAAATGGATGTAGAGTGGATAAAAATTGATGTAGAGTGGATAAAATGGATGTAGAGTGGATAAAATGGATGTAGAGTGGATAAAAATGGATGTAGAGTGGATAAAATGGATGTAGAGTGTATAAAATGGGTGTAAAGTGGATAAAAATGGATGTAGAGTGGATAAAATGGATGTAGAATGGATAAAAATGGATGTAGAGCGGATAAAAATGGATGTAGAGTGGATAAAATGGGTGTAAAATGGATAAAAATGGATGTAGAGTGGATAAAAATAGATGTAGAGTGGATAAAATGGATGTAGAGGGGATAAAATGGATGTAGAGTGGATAAAATGGTTGTAGAGTGGATAAAATGGATGTAGAGTTGATAAAAATGGATGTAGAGTGGATAAAAATGGATGTAGAGTGGATAAAATGGATGTAGATTGGATAAAATGGTTGTAGAGTGGATAAAATGGATGTAGAGTGGATAAAATGGATGTAGAGTTGATAAAAATTGATGTAGAGTCGATAAAATGGATGTAGAGTGGATAAAATGGATGTAGAGTGGATAAAAATGGATGTAGAGAGGATACAAATGGATGTAGAGTGGATAAAATGGGTGTAAAATGGATAAAAATGGATGTAGAGTGGATAAAAATGGATGTAGAGTGGATAAAATGGATGTAGAGGGGATAAAATGGATGTAGAGTGGATAAAATGGTTGTAGAGTGGATAAAATGGATGAAGAGTTGATAAAAATGGATGTAGAGTGGATAAAATGGATGTAGAGTGGATAAAATGGATGTAGAGGGGATAAAATGGATGTAGAGTGGATAAAATGGTTGTAGAGTGGATAAAATGGATGTAGAGTTGATAAAAATGGATGTAGAGTGGATAAAATGGATGTAGAGTGGATAAAATAGATGTAGAGTTGATAAAAATGGATGTAGAGTGGATAAAAATTGATGTAGAGTGGATAAAATGGATGTAGAGTGGATAAAATGGACGTAGAGTGGATAAAAATGGATGTAGAGTGGATAAAATGGGTGTAAAATGGATAAAAATGGATGTAGAGTGGATAAAAATAGATGTAGAGTGGATACAATGGATGTAGAGTGGATAAAAATGGATATAGAGTGGATAAAAATGGATGTAGAGTGGATAAAATGGGTGTAAAATGGATAAAAATGGATGTAGAGTGGATAAAATGGATGTAGAATGGATAAAAATGGATGTAGAGCGGATAAAAATGGATGTAGAGTGGATAAAATGGGTGTAAAATGGATAAAAATGGATGTAGAGTGGATAAAAATGGATGTAGAGTGGATAAAATGGGTGTAAAATGGATAAAAATGGATGTAGAGTGGATAAAATGGATGTAGAATGGATAAAAATGGATGTAGAGCGGATAAAAATGGATGTAGAGTGGATAAAATGGGTGTAAAATGGATAAAAATGGATGTAGAGTGGATAAAAATAGATGTAGAGTGGATAAAATGGATGTAGAGGGGATAAAATGGATGTAGAGTGGATAAAATGGTTGTAGAGTGGATAAAATGGATGTAGAGTTGATAAAAATGGATGTAGAGTGGATAAAAATGGATGTAGAGTGGATAAAATGGATGTAGATTGGATAAAATGGTTGTAGAGTGGATAAAATGGATGTAGAGTGGATAAAATGGATGTAGAGTTGATAAAAATTGATGTAGAGTCGATAAAATGGATGTAGAGTGGATAAAATGGATGTAGAGTGGATAAAATGGATGTAGAGGGGATAAAATGGATGTAGAGTGGATAAAATGGTTGTAGAGTGGATAAAATGGATGTAGAGTTGATAAAAATGGATGTAGAGTGGATAAAATGGATGTAGAGTGGATAAAATAGATGTAGAGTTGATAAAATGGATGTAGAGGGGATAAAATGGATGTAGAGTGGATAAAATGGTTGTAGAGTGGATAAAATGGATGTCGAGTGGATAAAAATGGATGTAGTGTGGATAAAATGGATGTAGAGTGGATAAAATGGATGTAGAGTGGATAAAATGGATGTAGAGTGGATAAAATGGTTGTAGAGTGGATAAAATGGATGTAGAGTTGATAAAAATAGATGTAGAGTGGATAAAATGGATGTAGAGTGGATAAAATAGATGTAGAGTTGATAAAAATGGATGTAGAGTGGACAAAATAGATTTAGAGTGGATAAAAATTGATGTAGAGTGGATAAAATGAATGTAGAGTGGATAAAATGGATGTAGAGTGGATAAAATTGATGTAGAGTTGATAAAATGGATGTAAAGTGGATAAAATGAATGTAGAGTTAATAAAATTGGATGTAGAGTGGATAAAATGGATGTAGAGTGGATAAAAAAGATGTAGAGTTGATAAAAATGGATGTAGAGTGGACAAAATAGATTTAGAGTGGATAAAAATTGATGTAGAGTGGATAAAATGAATGTAGAGTGGATAAAAATGGATGTAGAGTGGATAAAAATTGATGTAGAGTGGATAAAATGGATGTAGAGTGGATAAAATGGACGTAGAGTGGATAAAAATGGATGTAGAGTGGATAAAATGTATGTAGAGTGTATAAAATGGGTGTAAAGTGGATAAAAATGGATGTAGAGTGGATAAAATGGATGTAGAATGGATAAAAATGGATGTAGAGCGGATAAAAATGGATGTAGAGTGGATAAAATGGGTGTAAAATGGATAAAAATGGATGTAGAGTTGATAAAAATGGATGTAGAGTGGATAAAATGGATGTAGAGGGGATAAAATGGATGTAGAGTGGATAAAATGGTTGTAGAGTGGATAAAATGGATGTAGAGTTGATAAAAATGGATGTAGAGTGGATAAAAATGGATGTAGAGTGGATAAAATGGATGTAGATTGGATAAAATGGTTGTAGAGTGGATAAAATGGATGTAGAGTGGATAAAATGGATGTAGAGTTGATAAAAATTGATGTAGAGTCGATAAAATGGATGTAGAGTGGATAAAATGGATGTAGAGTGGATAAAAATGGATGTAGAGCGGATACAAATGGATGTAGAGTGGACAAAATAGATTTAGAGTGGATAAAATGAATGTAGAGTGGATAAAAATGGATGTAGATTGGATAAAAATGGATGTGGAGTGGATAAAATGGATGTAGAGTGGATAAAATGGACGTAGAGTGGATAAAAATGGATGTAGAGTGGATAAAATGGATGTAGAGTGTATAAAATGGGTGTAGAGTGGATAAAAATGTATGTAGAGCGGATAAAAATGGATGTAGAGTGGATAAAATGGGTGTAAAATGGATAAAAATGGATGTAGAGTGGATAAAATGGGTGTAAAATGGATAAAAATGGATGTAGAGTGGATGAAATGGATGTAGAGTGGATAAAATGGGTGTAAAGTGGATAAAAATGGATGTAGAGTGGATAAAATGGATGTAGAATGGATAAAAATGGATGTAGAGTGGATAAAATGGATGTAGAGTCGATAAAATGGATGTAGAGTGGATAAAAATGGATGTAGAGTGGATAAAATGGATGTAGAGTGGATAAAAATGGATGTAGAGTGGATATAATGGATGTAGAGAGGATAAAATGGATGTGGAGTGGATAACAATGGATGTAGAGTGGATAAAATGGATGTAGAGTGGATAAAATGGATGTAGAGTTGATAAAAATGGATGTAGAATGGATAAAACGGATGTAGAGTGGATAAAAATGGATGTAGAGTGGATACAATGGATGTAGAGTGGATAAAAATGGATATAGAGTGGATAAAATGGATGTAGAGTGGATAAAAATGGATGTAGAGTGGATAAAATGGATGTAGAGTGGATAAAATGGATGTAGAGTGGATAAAATGGATGTAGAGTGGATAAAATGGATGTAGAGTGTATAAAATGGATGTAGAGTGAATAAAATGGATGTAGAGTGGATAAAATGGATGTAGAGTGGATAAAATGGATGAATAGTGGATAAAATGGTTGTAGAGTGGATAAAATGGATGTAGAGTGGATAAAAATGGATGTAGAGTGGATAAAATGGATGTAGAGTGGATAAAATGGATGTAGAGTGGATAAAATGGATGTAGAGTGGATAAAATGGATGTAGAGTTGATAAAAATGGATGTAGAATGGATAAAACGGATGTAGAGTGGATAAAAATGGATGTAGAGTGGATACAATGGATGTAGAGTGGATAAAAATGGATATAGAGTGGATAAAATGGATGTAGAGTGGATAAAAATGGATGTAGAGTGCATAAAAATGGATGTTGAGTTAATAAAATGGATGTAGAGTGGATAAAATGGATGTAGAGTGAATAAAATGGATGTAGAGTGGATAAATTGGATGTAGAGTTAATAAAATTGGATGTAGAGTGGATAAATTGGATGTAGAGTGGATAAAATGGATGTAGAGTGGATAAAAATGGATGTAGAGTGGATAAAAATAGATGTAGATTGGATAAAATGGATGTAGAGTGGATAAAATGGTTGTAGAGTGGATAAAATGGATGTCGAGTGGATAAAAATGGATGTAGTGTGGATAAAATGGATGTAGAGTGGATAAAATGGATGTAGAGGGGATAAAATGGATGTAGAGTGGTTAAAATGGTTGTAGAGTGGATAAAATGGATGTAGAGTTGATAAAAATGGATGTAGAGTGGATAAAATGGATGTAGAGTGGATAAAATGGTTGTAGAGTGGATAAAATGGATGTAGAGTTGATAAAAATGGATGTAGAGTGGATAAAAATGGATGTAGAGTGGATAAAATGGATGTAGATTGGATAAAATGGTTGTAGAGTGGATAAAATGGATGTAGAGTGGATAAAATGGATGTAGGGTTGATAAAAATTGATGTAGAGTCGATAAAATGGATGTAGAGTGGATAAAATGGATGTAGAGTGGATAAAAATGGATGTAGAGCGGATACAAATGGATGTAGAGTGGATAAAATGGGTGTAAAATGGATAAAAATGGTTGTAGAGTGGATAAAATGGATGTAGAGTTGATAAAAATGGATGTAGAGGGGATAAAATGGATGTAGAGTGGATAAAATGGTTGTAGAGTGGATAAAATGGATGTAGAGTTGATAAAAATGGATGTAGAGTGGATAAAAATGGATGTAGAGTGGATAAAATGGATGTAGATTGGATAAAATGGTTGTAGAGTGGATAAAATGGATGTAGAGTGGATAAAATGGATGTAGAGTTGATAAAAATTGATGTAGAGTCGATAAAATGGATGTAGAGTGGATAAAATGGATGTAGAGTGGTTAAAAATGGATGTAGAGCGGATACAAATGGATGTAGAGTGGATAAAATGGGTGTAAAATGGATAAAAATGGATGTAGAGTGGATAAAAATGGATGTAGAGTGGATAAAATGGATGTAGAGGGGATAAAATGGATGTAGAGTGGATAAAATGGTTGTAGAGTGGATAAAATGGATGAAGAGTTGATAAAAATGGATGTAGAGTGGATAAAATGGATGTAGAGTGGATAAAATGGATGTAGAGGGGATAAAATGGATGTAGAGTGGATAAAATGGTTGTAGAGTGGATAAAATGGATGTAGAGTTGATAAAAATGGATGTAGAGTGGATAAAATGGATGTAGAGTGGATAAAATAGATGTAGAGTTGATAAAATGGATGTAGAGGGGATAAAATGGATGTAGAGTGGATAAAATGGTTGTAGAGTGGATAAAATGGATGTCGAGTGGATAAAAATGGATGTTGTTCGATATTAAGGTGGACTGTATCTCGGATGGTGGAAGGGTGATGAAATTATTCGTACACGTGCATTTTATGATGAGAAAAAATAACCGATTTATTCAAACATGATGCGAACCGAGTAAATGAATATGTACAATGATCTTTCCCGAGATGAATATATATACAAGGGGTATTTACATATGCAGTTTCAATGTGATGCGTGTGAGGAATATAATGATATAAAATGAGATTTTACCGTGGAGTGCCTATGCACGTGCTGTCTGTATCAATGTGGAAGTCCTTGTCCGTTTGTCCGTGAGAGTGCCTATGGTCTGTGTCCGTATATCAGAAGCTTGGTGCACAATGTTAAGAGATGATGAGGAAGCCGAAAATGAAAACTATGATACAATGAGCGTGATGAGAAGAACAAAGAAAAAGATTCAACAAAAACGTGTGAGACTCGATTCGTATACTCTCGCAGTTCAACGGTTATTGAAGAAGACAGTATGGCGTCGCATCATGCCCACTGCGTAGGGCATGCTGGGCATCACGTGACGACGCGCGCATTCCAAAACGTCCTAAGACGCCTTAGAATGGTTTTTGGATATAATTTGACTTCCGGTATGAAAACTGCCGTGAATGAATACGAGCCTCGTGAAACCTGCTTTCCCGATCCGTTGGGAATGCAGATTTCGCGAACATTTCCGCCCGCCATCAGCAACCGTTGCTGATGAAAATAATGGTCGGTTGTAAGTCGATCATCCCGTGGATGGAATAGGTAACGGCGCCAGCTTCGTGATGGGCCGCGTGAGGGTTGTAGTAGCCGTCTTGATACTGACTACCCTGGTGAATCCGTCCTTCCCTGGATGCAGTGCAGTGACCCGTGCCAAGGGCCATTTCGTAGGTGGGAGTCTCTCGTCCGTGATAAGTACGAGTGAACCCACCTTTATCTCATTCGAAGGATGATGCCACTTCGAAATCGCTTGATGTCGTTGTAGATACTGTGCCGTCCATTGAGACCAAAACCGTTGTATGTTTCGTTGAATCAGCTGCCACCGTGACAGCCGATTCACCTCCAAGTCCTCTAACATCGGTTCGGGCAGGGTTGTAAGGGCACTGCCCGTCAGAAAGTGGCCTGGAGTTAATGCCGAAACGTCATCGGGGTCGTCGCTCAGTGGCTCGAGGGGTCGTGAATTGAGGATAGCTTCAATCTGAGAAAGCATTGTAGAGAGCTCCTCAAATGTAAAAACCGTCTCCCCTACGGTACGCCTGAGATGAAATTTTATTAATTTCACCACAGCTTCCCATTTTCCACCCATGTGTGGAGCCGCAGGTGGATTGAAATGCCACTGAGTCCTATCCTGTGACAGGATAGAGGCGACCGTGTGGTGTTCCCGTTCCGCTTGTTGGAACATCTTCTGTAATGCCGTGTCTGCTCCGATAAAATTCGTGCCGCAATCCGAATATATCGTCCGTGGTATACCTCGTCTTGATGTAAACCGTCGATATGCTGCGATGAACCCTTCCGTAGAGTAATCGCTCACCGTTTCGAGATGGACTGCCGAGGTTGTGAAACACACAAACACGCAGATCCATCCTTTCAATGTTTTTGCTCCACGGCCCTTCCACGTTTTAATGGTGAGGGGCCCGGCATAATCGACTCCCGTGGTTGAAAAAGGCCTCGATGGTGTTATGCGAGAAATCGGCAGCTGTCCCATGAGCTGCTGGGCTCGTACTCCCCTTTGCCGTGCACACGAGATGCACCGAAGAATATGCGCCTTTACTGGAGCCCTGCCTCCAATAATCCAATATGATTGTCGAATATTTGCAATTGTAAGTTGCGTGCCGCCGTGGAGAGTCCGTAAATGTGCCTGTTGGATGATAAGTGATGATAATTTGGAAAAACGAGGTAAAATCGCTGGATGCTTTTCTTCGAAGGTGAGGGCCGACATTTTGAGTCGACCTCCCACTCGAATTACTCCCTGATGATCGATAAATGCGGTAAGCCTTGAGAAGGCATGATTTTTCGATAGCACTCCGTTTGCATTGAGCGTCCTCAATTCGTGCGAAAAATATGCTGCCTGTGTTGCCTTTACCCAAAAAATCCGTGCTTTTTCCATATCCGTGGATGGAATAATGGTAACCGTAGAGGAATCCAGTGTGCCCTTTAATCTCGATAAGATTCTAAAACAAATTGCTGTGATTCTTATCAATTTGTGGAGTGACGAATACCTGTGTATGATATCCCAATGATAATCAATTTTGGGTGCGGCAGCCGTTAATGCAATTCCTGGACGAGCTTCTAGTACACATAAGTCGTCCGTTTCCGTGGGTTGTGGAGGCCAAAATTCCCGTGGTTGGATAATCCATGGTGGTCCCGCCCACCATAGAGGGTGATCCGTCAGTTGTTCCGTTGTTACGCCCCGTGAAGCGCAATCTGCAGGATTGGCCGTTCCTGGCACGTGTCTCCAGTGACCAGCTGGAGTAAGTTCGTGTATTTGCGTCACTCTATTCCGTATGAAATCCTTCCACTGCGATGGATGTGCTTTGATCCACGTAAGTGATACCGTAGAATCCGTCCACAAATGAATATCCGTTACCGTCAATTGAATCGTGGCTACGATGTGTTTTACTAACTTTGAGAGTAGCAGCGCTGCCGTTAATTCGAGGCGCGGGACCGTAAGGGTTTTAATTGGAGCTACCTTTGTTTTGGAGCAGACGATGGATGATTTGGCGCCTGTGGACGGTGACCTGGTGACGATATACACAACTGCACCCATTGCAAGTTGTGATGCATCAGAGAAGCCGTGGATTTCAACCGTAGAATTGGAGTAGGTATTAAACCACCGTGGAATGGAGATACTGGCCAGTTTCTTGAGGTCTTCTCTAATTATCGTCCATCGTGATGCTATCTGGGGCGGTAGTGGGTCGTCCCAGCCGATCTTATGCAACCAGAGCTCTTGCAGAAGCATTTTTGCTCTGATTACGACCGGCGATATAAAGCCGAGTGGATCGTATATCTGTGCCACTTCAGATAGGATGAGCCTCTTCGTAAATGCTCCGTTTTGGTCTTGAATCCGTGTGAAGAATGTAAACTTATCGCCGTGTGGAAGCCATGAAATACCGAGTATTTTGGTTGCGCAGTCATCGAAGGTAATAGATTTTGTAGCCTCAGTTGATGCAAGTGCCTTGAGAAGATTTTGACTGGTGGAGTGCCATTTGGCTAGAGGAAATCCGCCCGCGTTGCACAATCCCACTAATTGTTTTGCAACGTTTTTGAGCTGCCGTACCGAATCTGCTCCACCGAATATGTCGTCAACGTATCTTCCCTTCATAATGGAAGGCACTGCTAGAGGGAACCCTTGGCCCTCGTCTTCGGCCAATTGTATAAGTGCTCGCACTGCTAAGAATGGAGCAGCTCTCGTACCGTATGTTACCGTAGTAAGCTGATATGGCACTTCGTTGTAATTTTCATCGATCCACAGTATCCGTTGCAAATCCCAGTCATCCGTATGAACCTTGATCTGCCGATACATTTTTGTGATATCCGGAGCAAATATGTGTCGATGATGCCGCATCCATATCAGTACATCCGTAATGTCCAACATTAAATTCGCACCCGTATGCATAATATCGTTTAGAGATTTCCCTGTGGAAGTCGAGTTTGAACCGTTGAACACAACTCGTAACTTTGCGGTGATGCTTTCAGGCTTGAGTACTCCGTGATGAGGTACACAGTAGACTGGTCCGTGAATCTTTGTCGATGTGCAACCATATGGGACCCTCGACCCTCCTGAAGCCGAAGCTTCATGTGCCAAGGTCATCCCGGTTACAACACCAACGTCAGATTCCACCGTATTAGTCTTTCCTATTTCTTTTCCATCACCTGAAGTCCGTACCATATGTCCAAGCTCCTTGTATTCTTCCATGAATGCACTATACATTGTTCGATATTCATCGTTCCGTTTGAATTTTCTCAACATGCGTTGAAGGCAATGGTGAGCCGTTGCATGAGAAATTCCGAGGCTGGATGGAGATGAAATTGGAGGAAGCCGAACAATGTACCTTCCAGAGGAATTCACATTCCTGTTCTTCGGGTGTCAATGCACTTGAACTTCACACTTAACCTCTTCTTGAACCCAAAACCGTGTTAATAACTATTGGAGGTTATCTTCCTGGAGTTGAACCGTTCTTTGACAGGTTGAAGAGGTTAACTCTGTGGATGGTGTGACGGGGCCAAGTACAAGCCAACCGAATATGGAAAGTTATGCGATGGGCATTGATGGAGAACCTTTGAGAATATTTGATTTTATTATCTCACCGTATGAATCTGCTCCAACAATCATGTCAATCTTCCTGGGTGTTATAAAGTCTGGATCGGCTAACCTCAATTTCTCTAAATGAGGCCACGTCCGGTCTGAAGATTGAAACGTTGGCAGTATTGTCGTCACATTTTTCAAAATGTGAGCTTGTACCGTGACTGAGGCCGTAGTACGAATTGATCGCAGTGTAAGGGAGACTACACCGCGTGTCTGTGTGGATTTGTGTCCACCAATGCCAATGATGGATAACGATGAATGTTGGCGTTGGACATTAATTCCCTGGATGAACTCTTCCGAAACAAATGTCAATTCTGATCCGGAATCAATAAGTAGACGAGCTTTGTGGTTACATACCATTGTAGTGATATGTACCGTGGCTGTGGCAAGCAGGGTGGATGATGGACCGTAGAGGTTAGCTGTCACTTTTGGTGGTTGTCCGTAGAGGTTATGTGACACTAGTGAGGGTGGTCCGTAACTGTAATGTGGAGGGTGGTCCGGAACTGTAATGTGGAGGCTGTGGATGGTTTACTGAGGCTATTGCTTGCGTACCGTGGTTGTATTGTGGAGTCCATGGCTGTCGATGAGGGTTCCGTGGCTGAATGGTGGTGTCCCGTGGCTGGTCTTCGATGACTGCACCGTCTCCACAATGAGGTGCAGAAGTGGTGCCTGGTTTCGTTTTTGTTATCGTGGATGTGGTGGCCTTGGTTGTGGTGCTTGGGGTCGATCCGTGGTAGGCGTTGTCATGGAGCATGGAGTGGTGTCGTCCTGCACAGGTGAGGCAGTTGACCGTGTTGCGACACGCACTCACTCCATGACGCCCCAAGCAGTTGAAACAGAGCCGCTTGTTCATCACCACCTTTCTGCGGTCAGGCACACCGAGAGCACGAAACCGCGGGCACTTCACAATGTAGTGCGACTGTTGACAATAGTCGCACTGATCCGTGGATGTGGCACTGGCCGAAGGTTGTGGTTCCGT
The DNA here is from genome assembly GCA_933228935.1 of Pemphredon lugubris. Lineage (NCBI taxonomy): Eukaryota > Metazoa > Arthropoda > Insecta > Hymenoptera > Crabronidae > Pemphredon > Pemphredon lugubris. The sequence goes on from OW121816.1 coordinate 54,349,027, forward strand.
CCGTGGTTGTGGTGTTGTGGAGGCGGTGAGGACCCTCCGTGGCTGAATCACCGACTTGGCAGTGGCCGTGGCTGCTTTCGCAGGCACCTGCGTCTTGGAGGCATAGGTGGTCGGAGCCTCCACGGCTGTGTTGGCCTCAACACGTTCTAAAGCGCGGGCCTGCGAAAGCAGGAACTCCTCCAATCGGTCGAACCGTGGGTAGTCCGTAGCACTACCGATGGAGGTCTCCCACAGTTCAGCCGTGACTGCGTCGAGGTGCCGTGTGATGTGGTGGACGAGGATACATTCCGTCATGTTCTCCTCGCCCATTGCCATGAGGGTGCGGTATGGCTCCGACACCTGGGAGATGATGGAGGTGATCCCAGTTGCGGTCCGTTCCCGCAGCTTTGGGGTGCCCATCATCCTATCCAACTGGGTCTGGATGAGAAACCGTTTATTCTCATACCGAGACTCCAGCAGCTCCCAGGACTGCTCCAATGAGGCACCAACCAACGGGAGACCAGCGATCAATTTGAGAGGCTCGCCCGTAACGCAGCCTCTCAAATAGTGCAGCCTCTCGATGTTGGTGAGCCGTTGGTTGGTGAGGATTAGCTGCATGAGGAGGTCCCTGAATGATGGCCACGCAGCATAATCCCCGTCGAATGTCGGCAGCGAAATTTCCGGCAACTTCGAGTGGAAGCGTCCGTCCGTGGATGGTCTGGAGGGTTGCATCGCCTCCACCTTCTGCCGTAAGCGTCCCAGCGACAACCGTGATGCCCTGTATGCGCGTGATTCCCGTCCGTGGATGTCTTCCTTAAAGTATTCGTGGTCCAAAAATGCCGCTGGCCAATGGACCTCGAAATACTCGTGCTGCTTTTGAAACCGTGTATGCAGCTCCTCCAGGTGTTCCATAATGAGGTCAATATCGACCTCCGTCACGGTCTCCGGGTCGATAGGCACTTCCCGTTGAAGTGCCTCGACGTCCTTAACCCTGCTCACCTGGGTATTGAATTTGAGCACGAATTCTGTCGGCAGCCGTGCCGGAGATTTGCTCCGTAGTTGTTTAGAGGAGTCCGTGGATGGAGTGGGTGTGAGGGACGCCGTCTTGGAGGTTTTCGCCACCGTGGATGAGGAGTCCGTAGATGTTTTCGCCTCCTTCTCCTTAGAAGGAGGATCGTCGCCGCCGGCCATCTTGAGGCGATCCGTGCTTCACCTTGAGGAGTGGGTGATCCTTGATGTGAAAATCCTGTTGGTAGGCCGCATTGTGTAAGAATATAACCGAAGAAACCGAGAAATGTCCCACCGCGCACCCAATGAAATTAAACGCAGCACATGTGAAAAGTCCGCTGAGCACCGCTGCTGTTTACGAAACCCGTGTAACGGTTCTCAACGCCCGATGAATGTCCCGTACCGTACACACGCGATCGCGAATAATCTCCACCATCCGGCTCGAAGGACCAAAAAATGTTCGATATTAAGGTGGACTGTATCTCGGATGGTGGAAGGGTGATGAAATTATTCGTACACGTGCATTTTATGATGAGAAAAAATAACCGATTTATTCAAACATGATGCGAACCGAGTAAATGAATATGTACAATGATCTTTCCCGAGATGAATATATATACAAGGGGTATTTACATACGCAGTTTCAATGTGATGCGTGTGAGGAATATAATGATATAAAATGAGATTTTACCGTGGAGTGCCTATGCACGTGCTGTCTGTATCAATGTGGAAGTCCTTGTCCGTTTGTCCGTGAGAGTGCCTATGGTCTGTGTCCGTATATCAGAAGCTTGGTGCACAATGTTAAGAGATGATGAGGAAGCCGAAAATGAAAACTATGATACAATGAGCGTGATGAGAAGAACAAAGAAAAAGATTCAACAAAAACGTGTGAGACTCGATCCGTATACTCTCGCAGTTCAACGGTTATTGAAGAAGACAGTATGGCGTCGCATCATGCCCACTGCGTAGGGCATGCTGGGCATCACGTGACGACGCGCGCATTCCAAAACGTCCTAAGACGCCTTAGAATGGTTTTTGGATATAATTTGACTTCCGGTATGAAAACTGCCGTGAATGAATACGAGCCTCGTGAAACCTGCTTTCCCGATCCGTTGGGAATGCAGATTTCGCGAACAGATGTAGTGTGGACAAAATAGATTTAGAGTGGATAAAAATTGATGTAGAGTGGATAAAATGAATGTAGAGTGGATAAAATGGATGTAGAGTGGATAAAATTGATGTAGAGTTGATAAAATGGATGTAAAGTGGATAAAATGAATGTAGAGTTAATAAAATTGGATGTAGAGTGGATAAAATGGATGTAGAGTGGATAAAATAGATGTAGAGTTGATAAAAATGGATGTAGAGGGGACAAAATAGATTTAGAGTGGATAAAAATTGATGTAGAGTGGATAAAATGAATGTAGAGTGGATAAAAATGGATGTAGAGTGGATAAAAATTGATGTAGAGTGGATAAAATGGATGTAGAGTGGATAAAATGGACGTAGAGTGGATAAAAATGGATGTAGAGTGGATAAAATGTATGTAGAGTGTATAAAATGGGTGTAAAGTGGATAAAAATGGATGTAGTGTGGATAAAATTGATGTAGAGTCGATAAAATGGATGTAGAGTGGATAAAATGGATGTAGAGTGGATAAAAATGGATGTAGAGCGGATACAAATGGATGTAGAGTGGACAAAATAGATTTAGAGTGGATAAAATGAATGTAGAGTGGATAAAAATGGATGTAGATTGGATAAAAATGGATGTGGAGTGGATAAAATGGATGTAGAGTGGATAAAATGGACGTAGAGTGGATAAAAATGGATGTAGAGTGGATAAAATGGATGTAGAGTGTATAAAATGGGTGTAGAGTGGATAAAAATGGATGTAGAGTGGATACAATGGATGTAGAGTGGATAAAAATGGATATAGAGTGGATAAAATGGATGTAGAGTGGATAAAAATGGATGTAGAGTGCATAAAAATGGATGTTGAGTGGATAAAATGGATGTAGAGTGGATAAAATGGATGTAGAGTGAATAAAATGGATGTAGAGTGGATAAAATTGATGTAGAGTTGATAAAATGGATGTAAAGTGGATAAAATGGATGTAGAGTTAATAAAATTGGATGTAGAGTGGATAAATTGGATGTAGAGTGGATAAAATGGATGTAGAGTGGATAAAAATGGATGTAGAGTGGATAAAAATAGATGTAGATTGGATAAAATGGATGTAGAGTGGATAAAATGGTTGTAGAGTGGATAAAATGGATGTCGAGTGGATAAAAATGGATGTAGTGTGGATAAAATGGATGTAGAGTGTATAAAATGGATGTAGAGGGGATAAAATGGATGTAGAGTGGATAAAATGGTTGTAGAGTGGATAAAATGGATGTAGAGTTGATAAAAATGGATGTAGAGTGGATAAAATGGATGTAGAGTGGATAAAATAGATGTAGAGTTGATAAAAATGGATGTAGAGTGGACAAAATAGATTTAGAGTGGATAAAAATTGATGTAGAGTGGATAAAATGAATGTAGAGTGGATAAAAATGGATGTAGAGTGGATAAAAATTGATGTAGAGTGGATAAAATGGATGTAGAGTGGATAAAATGGACGTAGAGTGGATAAAAATGGATGTAGAGTGGATAAAATGGATGTAGAGTGTATAAAATGGGTGTAAAGTGGATAAAAATGGATGTAGAGTGGATAAAATGGATGTAGAATGGATAAAAATGGATGTAGAGCGGATAAAAATGGATGTAGAGTGGATAAAATGGGTGTAAAATGGATAAAAATGGATGTAGAGTGGATAAAAATAGATGTAGAGTGGATAAAATGGATGTAGAGGGGATAAAATGGATGTAGAGTGGATAAAATGGTTGTAGAGTGGATAAAATGGATGTAGAGTTGATAAAAATGGATGTAGAGTGGATAAAAATGGATGTAGAGTGGATAAAATGGATGTAGATTGGATAAAATGGTTGTAGAGTGGATAAAATGGATGTAGAGTGGATAAAATGGATGTAGAGTTGATAAAAATTGATGTAGAGTCGATAAAATGGATGTAGAGTGGATAAAATGGATGTAGAGTGGATAAAAATGGATGTAGAGCGGATACAAATGGATGTAGAGTGGATAAAATGGGTGTAAAATGGATAAAAATGGATGTAGAGTGGATAAAAATGGATGTAGAGTGGATAAAATGGATGTAGAGGGGATAAAATGGATGTAGAGTGGATAAAATGGTTGTAGAGTGGATAAAATGGATGAAGAGTTGATAAAAATGGATGTAGAGTGGATAAAATGGATGTAGAGTGGATAAAATGGATGTAGAGGGGATAAAATGGATGTAGAGTGGATAAAATGGTTGTAGAGTGGATAAAATGGATGTAGAGTTGATAAAAATGGATGTAGAGTGGATAAAATGGATGTAGAGTGGATAAAATAGATGTAGAGTTGATAAAAATGGATGTAGAGTGGATAAAAATTGATGTAGAGTGGATAAAATGGATGTAGAGTGGATAAAATGGACGTAGAGTGGATAAAAATGGATGTAGAGTGGATAAAATGGGTGTAAAATGGATAAAAATGGATGTAGAGTGGATAAAAATAGATGTAGAGTGGATAAAATGGATGTAGAGGGGATAAAATGGATGTAGAGTGGATAAAATGGTTGTAGAGTGGATAAAATGGTTGTAGAGTTGATAAAAATGGATGTAGAGTGGATAAAAATGGATGTAGAGTGGATAAAATGGATGTAGATTGGATAAAATGGTTGTAGAGTGGATAAAATGGATGTAGAGTGGATAAAATGGATGTAGAGTTGATAAAAATTGATGTAGAGTCGATAAAATGGATGTAGAGTGGATAAAATGGATGTAGAGTGGATAAAAATGGATGTAGAGCGGATACAAATGGATGTAGAGTGGATAAAATGGGTGTAAAATGGATAAAAATGGATGTAGAGTGGATAAAAATGGATTTAGAGTGGATAAAATGGATGTAGAGGGGATAAAATGGATGTAGAGTGGATAAAATGGTTGTAGAGTGGATAAAATGGATGTAGAGTTGATAAAAATGGATGTAGAGTGGATAAAATGGATGTAGAGTGGATAAAATGGATGTAGAGGGGATAAAATGGATGTAGAGTGGATAAAATGGTTGTAGAGTGGATAAAATGGATGTCGAGTGGATAAAAATGGATGTAGTGTGGATAAAATGGATGTAGAGTGGATAAAATGGATGTAGAGGGGATAAAATGGATGTAGAGTGGATAAAATGGTTGTAGAGTGGATAAAATGGATGTAGAGTTGATAAAAATGGATGTAGAGTGGATAAAATGGATGTAGAGTGGATAAAATAGATGTAGAGTTGATAAAAATGGATGTAGAGTGGACAAAATAGATTTAGAGTGGATAAAAATTGATGTAGAGTGGATAAAATGAATGTAGAGTGGATAAAATGGATGTAGAGTGGATAAAATTGATGTAGAGTTGATAAAATGGATGTAAAGTGGATAAAATGGATGTAGAGTTAATAAAATTGGATGTAGAGTGGATAAATTGGATGTAGAGTGGATAAAATGGATGTAGAGTGGATAAAAATGGATGTAGAGTGGATAAAAATGGATGTAGAGAGGATAAAATGGACGTAGAGCGGATAAAATGGATGTAGAGTTGATAAAAATGGATGTAGAGTGCATAAAAATGGATGTTGAGTGGATAAAATGGATGTAGAGTGGATAAAATGGATGTAGAGTGAATAAAATGGATGTAGAGTGGATAAAATTGATGTAGAGTTGATAAAATGGATGTAGAGGGGATAAAATGGATGTAGAGTGGATAAAATGGTTGTAGAGTGGATAAAATGGATGTAGAGTTGATAAAAATGGATGTAGAGTGGATAAAATGGATGTAGAGTGGATAAAATGGATGTAGAGGGGATAAAATGGATGTAGAGTGGATAAAATGGTTGTAGAGTGGATAAAATGGATGTCGAGTGGATAAAAATTGATGTAGAGTGGATAAAATGGATGTAGAGTGGATAAAATGGACGTAGAGTGGATAAAAATGGATGTAGAGTGGATAAAATGGATGTAGAGTGTATAAAATGGGTGTATAGTGGATAAAAATGGATGTAGAGTGGATAAAATGGATGTAGAATGGATAAAAATGGATGTAGAGCGGATAAAAATGGATGTAGAGTGGATAAAATGGGTGTAAAATGGATAAAAATGGATGTAGAGTGGATAAAAATAGATGTAGAGTGGATAAAATGGATGTAGAGTCGATAAAATGGATGTAGAGTGGATAAAATGGTTGTAGAGTGGATAAAATGGTTGTAGAGCGGATACAAATGGATGTAGAGTGGATAAAATGGGTGTAAAATGGATAAAAATGGATGTAGAGTGGATAAAAATGGATGTAGAGTGGATAAAATGGATGTAGAGGGGATAAAATGGATGTAGAGTGGATAAAATGGTTGTAGAGTGGATAAAATGGATGTAGAGTTGATAAAAATGGATGTAGAGTGGATAAAATGGATGTAGAGTGGATAAAATGGATGTAGAGGGGATAAAATGGATGTAGAGTGGATAAAATGGTTGTAGAGTGGATAAAATGGATGTCGAGTGGATAAAAATGGATGTAGTGTGGATAAAATGGATGTAGAGTGGATAAAATGGATGTAGAGGGGATAAAATGGATGTAGAGTGGATAAAATGGTTGTAGAGTGGATAAAATGGATGTAGAGTTGATAAAAATAGATGTAGAGTGGATAAAATGGATGTAGAGTGGATAAAATAGATGTAGAGTTGATAAAAATGGATGTAGAGTGGACAAAATAGATTTAGAGTGGATAAAAATTGATGTAGAGTGGATAAAATGGATGTAGAGTGGATAAAATGGATGTAGAGTGGATAAAATTGATGTAGAGTTGATAAAATGGATGTAAAGTGGATAAAATGAATGTAGAGTTAATAAAATTGGATGTAGAGTGGATAAAATGGATGTAGAGTGGATAAAATAGATGTAGAGTTGATAAAAATGGATGTAGAGTGGACAAAATAGATTTAGAGTGGATAAAAATTGATGTAGAGTGGATAAAATGAATGTAGAGTGGATAAAAATGGATGTAGAGTGGATAAAAATTGATGTAGAGTGGATAAAATGGATGTAGAGTGGATAAAATGGACGTAGAGTGGATAAAAATGGATGTAGAGTGGATAAAATGTATGTAGAGTGTATAAAATGGGTGTAAAGTGGATAAAAATGGATGTAGAGTGGATAAAATGGATGTAGAGTGGATAAAAATGGATGTAGAGTGGATAAAAATGGATGTAGAGTGGATAAAATGGGTGTAAAATGGATAAAAATGGATGTAGAGTGGATAAAAATAGATGTAGAGTGGATAAAATGGATGTAGAGGGGATAAAATGGATGTAGAGTGGATAAAATGGATGTAGAGTGGATAAAATGGATGTAGAGTTGATAAAAATGGATGTAGAGTGGATAAAAATGGATGTAGAGTGGATCAAATGGATGTAGATTGGATAAAATGGTTGTAGAGTGGATAAAATGGATGTAGAGTGGATAAAATGGATGTAGAGTTGATAAAAATTGATGTAGAGTCGATAAAATGGATGTAGAGTGGATAAAATGGATGTAGAGTGGATAAAAATGGATGTAGAGCGGATACAAATGGATGTAGAGTGGACAAAATAGATTTAGAGTGGATAAAATGAATGTAGAGTGGATAAAAATGGATGTAGATTGGATAAAAATGGATGTGGAGTGGATAAAATGGATGTAGAGTGGATAAAATGGACGTAGAGTGGATAAAAATGGATGTAGAGTGGATAAAATAGATGTAGAGTGTATAAAATGGGTGTAGAGTGGATAAAAATGTATGTAGAGCGGATAAAAATGGATGTAGAGTGGATAAAATGGGTGTAAAATGGATAAAAATGGATGTAGAGTGGATAAAATGGGTGTAAAATGGATAAAAATGGATGTAGAGTGGATGAAATGGATGTAGAGTGGATAAAATTGATGTAGAGTTGATAAAATGGATGTAAAGTGGATAAAATGAATGTAGAGTTAATAAAATTGGATGTAGAGTGGATAAAATGGATGTAGAGTGGATAAAATAGATGTAGAGTTGATAAAAATGGATGTAGAGTGGACAAAATAGATTTAGAGTGGATAAAAATTGATGTAGAGTGGATAAAATGAATGTAGAGTGGATAAAAATGGATGTAGAGTGGATAAAAATTGATGTAGAGTGGATAAAATGGATGTAGAGTGGATAAAATGGACGTAGAGTGGATAAAAATGGATGTAGAGTGGATAAAATGTATGTAGAGTGTATAAAATGGGTGTAAAGTGGATAAAAATGGATGTAGAGTGGATAAAATGGATGTAGAATGGATAAAAATGGATGTAGAGCGGATAAAAATGGATGTAGAGTGGATAAAATGGGTGTAAAATGGATAAAAATGGATGTAGAGTGGATAAAAATAGATGTAGAGTGGATAAAATGGATGTAGAGGGGATAAAATGGATGTAGAGTGGATAAAATGGTTGTAGAGTGGATAAAATGGATGTAGAGTTGATAAAAATGGATGTAGAGTGGATAAAAATGGATGTAGAGTGGATCAAATGGATGTAGATTGGATAAAATGGTTGTAGAGTGGATAAAATGGATGTAGAGTGGATAAAATGGATGTAGAGTTGATAAAAATTGATGTAGAGTCGATAAAATGGATGTAGAGTGGATAAAAATGGATGTAGATTGGATAAAAATGGATGTGGAGTGGATAAAATGGATGTAGAGTGGATAAAATGGACGTAGAGTGGATAAAAATGGATGTAGAGTGGATAAAATAGATGTAGAGTGTATAAAATGGGTGTAGAGTGGATAAAAATGTATGTAGAGCGGATAAAAATGGATGTAGAGTGGATAAAATGGGTGTAAAATGGATAAAAATGGATGTAGAGTGGATAAAATGGGTGTAAAATGGATAAAAATGGATGTAGAGTGGATGAAATGGATGTAGAGTGGATAAAATGTGTGTAAAGTGGATAAAAATGGATGTAGAGTGGATAAAATGGATGTAGAATGGATAAAAATGGATGTAGAGTGGATAAAATGGATGTAGAGTCGATAAAATGGATGTAGAGTGGATAAAAATGGATGTAGAGTGGATAAAATGGATGTAGAGTGGATAAAAATGGATGTAGAGTGAATATAATGGATGTAGAGAGGATAAAATGGATGTGGAGTGGATAACAATGGATGTAGAGTGGATAAAATGGATGTAGAGTGGATAAAATGGATGTAGAGTTGATAAAAATGGATGTAGAATGGATAAAACGGATGTAGAGTGGATAAAAATGGATGTAGAGTGGATACAATGGATGTAGAGTGGATAAAAATGGATATAGAGTGGATAAAAATGGATGTAGAGTGGATAAAATGGGTGTAAAATGGATAAAAATGGATGTAGAGTGGATAAAATGGATGTAGAATGGATAAAAATGGATGTAGAGCGGATAAAAATGGATGTAGAGTGGATAAAATGGGTGTAAAATGGATAAAAATGGATGTAGAGTGGATAAAAATAGATGTAGAGTGGATAAAATGGATGTAGAGGGGATAAAATGGATGTAGAGTGGATAAAATGGTTGTAGAGTGGATAAAATGGATGTAGAGTTGATAAAAATGGATGTAGAGTGGATAAAAATGGATGTAGAGTGGATAAAATGGATGTAGATTGGATAAAATGGTTGTAGAGTGGATAAAAATGGATGTAGAGTGGATAAAATGGATGTAGAGGGGATAAAATGGATGTAGAGTGGATAAAATGGTTGTAGAGTGGATAAAATGGATGAAGAGTTGATAAAAATGGATGTAGAGTGGATAAAATGGATGTAGAGTGGATAAAATGGATGTAGAGGGGATAAAATGGATGTAGAGTGGATAAAATGGTTGTAGAGTGGATAAAATGGATGTAGAGTTGATAAAAATGGATGTAGAGTGGATAAAATGGATGTAGAGTGGATAAAATAGATGTAGAGTTGATAAAATGGATGTAGAGGGGATAAAATGGATGTAGAGTGGATAAAATGGTTGTAGAGTGGATAAAATGGATGTCGAGTGGATAAAAATGGATGTAGTGTGGATAAAATGGATGTAGAGTGGATAAAATGGATGTAGAGGGGATAAAATGGATGTAGAGTGGATAAAATGGTTGTAGAGTGGATAAAATGGATGTAGAGTTGATAAAAATAGATGTAGAGTGGATAAAATGGATGTAGAGTGGATAAAATAGATGTAGAGTTGATAAAAATGGATGTAGAGTGGACAAAATAGATTTAGAGTGGATAAAAATTGATGTAGAGTGGATAAAATGAATGTAGAGTGGATAAAATGGATGTAGAGTGGATAAAATTGATGTAGAGTTGATAAAATGGATGTAAAGTGGATAAAATGAATGTAGAGTTAATAAAATTGGATGTAGAGTGGATAAAATGGATGTAGAGTGGATAAAATAGATGTAGAGTTGATAAAAATGGATGTAGAGTGGACAAAATAGATTTAGAGTGGATAAAAATTGATGTAGAGTGGATAAAATGGATGTAGAGTGGATAAAAATGGATGTAGAGTGGATAAAAATTGATGTAGAGTGGATAAAATGGATGTAGAGTGGATAAAATGGACGTAGAGTGGATAAAAATGGATGTAGAGTGGATAAAATGTATGTAGAGTGTATAAAATGGGTGTAAAGTGGATAAAAATGGATGTAGAGTGGATAAAATGGATGTAGAGTGGATAAAAATGGATGTAGAGCGGATAAAAATGGATGTAGAGTGGATAAAATGGGTGTAAAATGGATAAAAATGGATGTAGAGTGGATAAAAATAGATGTAGAGTGGATAAAATGGATGTAGAGGGGATAAAATGGATGTAGAGTGGATAAAATGGTTGTAGAGTGGATAAAATGGATGTAGAGTTGATAAAAATGGATGTAGAGTGGATAAAAATGGATGTAGAGTGGATCAAATGGATGTAGATTGGATAAAATGGTTGTAGAGTGGATAAAATGGATGTAGAGTGGATAAAATGGATGTAGAGTTGATAAAAATTGATGTAGAGTCGATAAAATGGATGTAGAGTGGATAAAATGGATGTAGAGTGGATAAAAATGGATGTAGAGCGGATACAAATGGATGTAGAGTGGACAAAATAGATTTAGAGTGGATAAAATGAATGTAGAGTGGATAAAAATGGATGTAGATTGGATAAAAATGGATGTGGAGTGGATAAAATGGATGTAGAGTGGATAAAATGGACGTAGAGTGGATAAAAATGGATGTAGAGTGGATAAAATAGATGTAGAGTGTATAAAATGGGTGTAGAGTGGATAAAAATGTATGTAGAGCGGATAAAAATGGATGTAGAGTGGATAAAATGGGTGTAAAATGGATAAAAATGGATGTAGAGTGGATAAAATGGGTGTAAAATGGATAAAAATGGATGTAGAGTGGATGAAATGGATGTAGAGTGGATAAAATTGATGTAGAGTTGATAAAATGGATGTAAAGTGGATAAAATGAATGTAGAGTTAATAAAATTGGATGTAGAGTGGATAAAATGGATGTAGAGTGGATAAAATAGATGTAGAGTTGATAAAAATGGATGTAGAGTGGACAAAATAGATTTAGAGTGGATAAAAATTGATGTAGAGTGGATAAAATGAATGTAGAGTGGATAAAAATGGATGTAGAGTGGATAAAAATTGATGTAGAGTGGATAAAATGGATGTAGAGTGGATAAAATGGACGTAGAGTGGATAAAAATGGATGTAGAGTGGATAAAATGTATGTAGAGTGTATAAAATGGGTGTAAAGTGGATAAAAATGGATGTAGAGTGGATAAAATGGATGTAGAATGGATAAAAATGGATGTAGAGCGGATAAAAATGGATGTAGAGTGGATAAAATGGGTGTAAAATGGATAAAAATGGATGTAGAGTGGATAAAAATAGATGTAGAGTGGATAAAATGGATGTAGAGGGGATAAAATGGATGTAGAGTGGATAAAATGGTTGTAGAGTGGATAAAATGGATGTAGAGTGGATAAAATGGATGTAGAGTTGATAAAAATTGATGTAGAGTCGATAAAATGGATGTAGAGTGGATAAAAATGGATGTAGATTGGATAAAAATGGATGTGGAGTGGATAAAATGGATGTAGAGTGGATAAAATGGACGTAGAGTGGATAAAAATGGATGTAGAGTGGATAAAATAGATGTAGAGTGTATAAAATGGGTGTAGAGTGGATAAAAATGTATGTAGAGCGGATAAAAATGGATGTAGAGTGGATAAAATGGGTGTAAAATGGATAAAAATGGATGTAGAGTGGATAAAATGGGTGTAAAATGGATAAAAATGGATGTAGAGTGGATGAAATGGATGTAGAGTGGATAAAATGGGTGTAAAGTGGATAAAAATGGATGTAGAGTGGATAAAATGGATGTAGAATGGATAAAAATGGATGTAGAGTGGATAAAATGGATGTAGAGTCGATAAAATGGATGTAGAGTGGATAAAAATGGATGTAGAGTGGATAAAATGGATGTAGAGTGGATAAAAATGGATGTAGAGTGAATATAATGGATGTAGAGAGGATAAAATGGATGTGGAGTGGATAACAATGGATGTAGAGTGGATAAAATGGATGTAGAGTGGATAAAATGGATGTAGAGTTGATAAAAATGGATGTAGAATGGATAAAACGGATGTAGAGTGGATAAAAATGGATGTAGAGTGGATACAATGGATGTAGAGTGGATAAAAATGGATATAGAGTGGATAAAAATGGATGTAGAGTGGATAAAATGGGTGTAAAATGGATAAAAATGGATGTAGAGTGGATAAAATGGATGTAGAATGGATAAAAATGGATGTAGAGCGGATAAAAATGGATGTAGAGTGGATAAAATGGGTGTAAAATGGATAAAAATGGATGTAGAGTGGATAAAAATAGATGTAGAGTGGATAAAATGGATGTAGAGGGGATAAAATGGATGTAGAGTGGATAAAATGGATGTAGAGTGGATAAAATGGATGTAGAGTTGATAAAAATTGATGTAGAGTCGATAAAATGGATGTAGAGTGGATAAAATGGATGTAGAGTGGATAAAAATGGATGTAGAGCGGATACAAATGGATGTAGAGTGGATAAAATGGGTGTAAAATGGATAAAAATGGATGTAGAGTGGATAAAAATGGATGTAGAGTGGATAAAATGGATGTAGAGGGGATAAAATGGATGTAGAGTGGATAAAATGGTTGTAGAGTGGATAAAATGGATGAAGAGTTGATAAAAATGGATGTAGAGTGGATAAAATGGATGTAGAGTGGATAAAATGGATGTAGAGGGGATAAAATGGATGTAGAGTGGATAAAATGGTTGTAGAGTGGATAAAATGGATGTAGAGTTGATAAAAATGGATGTAGAGTGGATAAAATGGATGTAGAGTGGATAAAATAGATGTAGAGTTGATAAAATGGATGTAGAGGGGATAAAATGGATGTAGAGTGGATAAAATGGTTGTAGAGTGGATAAAATGGATGTCGAGTGGATAAAAATGGATGTAGTGTGGATAAAATGGATGTAGAGTGGATAAAATGGATGTAGAGGGGATAAAATGGATGTAGAGTGGATAAAAGGGTTGTAGAGTGGATAAAATGGATGTAGAGTTGATAAAAATAGATGTAGAGTGGATAAAATGGATGTAGAGTGGATAAAATAGATGTAGAGTTGATAAAAATGGATGTAGAGTGGACAAAATAGATTTAGAGTGGATAAAAATTGATGTAGAGTGGATAAAATGAATGTAGAGTGGATAAAATGGATGTAGAGTGGATAAAATTGATGTAGAGTTGATAAAATGGATGTAAAGTGGATAAAATGAATGTAGAGTTAATAAAATTGGATGTAGAGTGGATAAAATGGATGTAGAGTGGATAAAATAGATGTAGAGTTGATAAAAATGGATGTAGAGTGGACAAAATAGATTTAGAGTGGATAAAAATTGATGTAGAGTGGATAAAATGAATGTAGAGTGGATAAAAATGGATGTAGAGTGGATAAAAATTGATGTAGAGTGGATAAAATGGATGTAGAGTGGATAAAATGGACGTAGAGTGGATAAAAATGGATGTAGAGTGGATAAAATGTATGTAGAGTGTATAAAATGGGTGTAAAGTGGATAAAAATGGATGTAGAGTGGATAAAATGGATGTAGAATGGATAAAAATGGATGTAGAGCGGATAAAAATGGATGTAGAGTGGATAAAATGGGTGTAAAATGGATAAAAATGGATGTAGAGTGGATAAAAATAGATGTAGAGTGGATAAAATGGATGTAGAGGGGATAAAATGGATGTAGAGTGGATAAAATGGTTGTAGAGTGGATAAAATGGATGTAGAGTTGATAAAAATGGATGTAGAGTGGATAAAAATAGATGTAGAGTGGATCAAATGGATGTAGATTGGATAAAATGGTTGTAGAGTGGATAAAATGGATGTAGAGTGGATAAAATGGATGTAGAGTTGATAAAAATTGATGTAGAGTCGATAAAATGGATGTAGAGTGGATAAAATGGATGTAGAGTGGATAAAAATGGATGTAGAGCGGATACAAATGGATGTAGAGTGGACAAAATAGATTTAGAGTGGATAAAATGAATGTAGAGTGGATAAAAATGGATGTAGATTGGATAAAAATGGATGTGGAGTGGATAAAATGGATGTAGAGTGGATAAAATGGACGTAGAGTGGATAAAAATGGATGTAGAGTGGATAAAATGGATGTAGAGTGTATAAAATGGGTGTAGAGTGGATAAAAATGTATGTAGAGCGGATAAAAATGGATGTAGAGTGGATAAAATGGGTGTAAAATGGATAAAAATGGATGTAGAGTGGATAAAATGGGTGTAAAATGGATAAAAATGGATGTAGAGTGGATGAAATGGATGTAGAGTGGATAAAATGGGTGTAAAGTGGATAAAAATGGATGTAGAGTGGATAAAATGGATGTAGAATGGATAAAAATGGATGTAGAGTGGATAAAATGGATGTAGAGTCGATAAAATGGATGTAGAGTGGATAAAAATGGATGTAGAGTGGATAAAATGGATGTAGAGTGGATAAAAATGGATGTAGAGTGAATATAATGGATGTAGAGAGGATAAAATGGATGTGGAGTGGATAACAATGGATGTAGAGTGGATAAAATGGATGTAGAGTGGATAAAATGGATGTAGAGTTGATAAAAATGGATGTAGAATGGATAAAACGGATGTAGAGTGGATAAAAATGGATGTAGAGTGGATACAATGGATGTAGAGTGGATAAAAATGGATATAGAGTGGATAAAATGGATGTAGAGTGGATAAAAATGGATGTAGAGTGGATAAAATGGATGTAGAGTGGATAAAATGGATGTAGAGTGGATAAAATGGATGTAGAGTGGATAAAATGGATGTAGAGTGTATAAAATGGATGTAGAGTGAATAAAATGGATGTAGAGTGGATAAAATGGATGTAGAGTGGATAAAATGGATGAATAGTGGATAAAATGGTTGTAGAGTGGATAAAATGGATGTAGAGTGGATAAAAATGGATGTAGAGTGGATAAAATGGATGTAGAGTGGATAAAATGGATGTAGAGTGGATAAAATGGATGTAGAGTGGATAAAATGGGTGTAAAATGGATAAAAATGGTTGTAGAGTGGATAAAATGGATGTAGAGTTGATAAAAATGGATGTAGAGGGGATAAAATGGATGTAGAGTGGATAAAATGGTTGTAGAGTGGATAAAATGGATGTAGAGTTGATAAAAATGGATGTAGAGTGGATAAAAATGGATGTAGAGTGGATAAAATGGATGTAGATTGGATAAAATGGTTGTAGAGTGGATAAAATGGATGTAGAGTGGATAAAATGGATGTAGAGTTGATAAAAATTGATGTAGAGTCGATAAAATGGATGTAGAGTGGATAAAATGGATGTAGAGTGGTTAAAAATGGATGTAGAGCGGATACAAATGGATGTAGAGTGGATAAAATGGGTGTAAAATGGATAAAAATGGATGTAGAGTGGATAAAAATGGATGTAGAGTGGATAAAATGGATGTAGAGGGGATAAAATGGATGTAGAGTGGATAAAATGGTTGTAGAGTGGATAAAATGGATGAAGAGTTGATAAAAATGGATGTAGAGTGGATAAAATGGATGTAGAGTGGATAAAATGGATGTAGAGGGGATAAAATGGATGTAGAGTGGATAAAATGGTTGTAGAGTGGATAAAATGGATGTAGAGTTGATAAAAATGGATGTAGAGTGGATAAAATGGATGTAGAGTGGATAAAATAGATGTAGAGTTGATAAAATGGATGTAGAGGGGATAAAATGGATGTAGAGTGGATAAAATGGTTGTAGAGTGGATAAAATGGATGTCGAGTGGATAAAAATGGATGTTGTTCGATATTAAGGTGGACTGTATCTCGGATGGTGGAAGGGTGATGAAATTATTCGTACACGTGCATTTTATGATGAGAAAAAATAACCGATTTATTCAAACATGATGCGAACCGAGTAAATGAATATGTACAATGATCTTTCCCGAGATGAATATATATACAAGGGGTATTTACATATGCAGTTTCAATGTGATGCGTGTGAGGAATATAATGATATAAAATGAGATTTTACCGTGGAGTGCCTATGCACGTGCTGTCTGTATCAATGTGGAAGTCCTTGTCCGTTTGTCCGTGAGAGTGCCTATGGTCTGTGTCCGTATATCAGAAGCTTGGTGCACAATGTTAAGAGATGATGAGGAAGCCGAAAATGAAAACTATGATACAATGAGCGTGATGAGAAGAACAAAGAAAAAGATTCAACAAAAACGTGTGAGACTCGATTCGTATACTCTCGCAGTTCAACGGTTATTGAAGAAGACAGTATGGCGTCGCATCATGCCCACTGCGTAGGGCATGCTGGGCATCACGTGACGACGCGCGCATTCCAAAACGTCCTAAGACGCCTTAGAATGGTTTTTGGATATAATTTGACTTCCGGTATGAAAACTGCCGTGAATGAATACGAGCCTCGTGAAACCTGCTTTCCCGATCCGTTGGGAATGCAGATTTCGCGAACATTTCCGCCCGCCATCAGCAACCGTTGCTGATGAAAATAATGGTCGGTTGTAAGTCGATCATCCCGTGGATGGAATAGGTAACGGCGCCAGCTTCGTGATGGGCCGCGTGAGGGTTGTAGTAGCCGTCTTGATACTGACTACCCTGGTGAATCCGTCCTTCCCTGGATGCAGTGCAGTGACCCGTGCCAAGGGCCATTTCGTAGGTGGGAGTCTCTCGTCCGTGATAAGTACGAGTGAACCCACCTTTATCTCATTCGAAGGATGATGCCACTTCGAAATCGCTTGATGTCGTTGTAGATACTGTGCCGTCCATTGAGACCAAAACCGTTGTATGTTTCGTTGAATCAGCTGCCACCGTGACAGCCGATTCACCTCCAAGTCCTCTAACATCGGTTCGGGCAGGGTTGTAAGGGCACTGCCCGTCAGAAAGTGGCCTGGAGTTAATGCCGAAACGTCATCGGGGTCGTCGCTCAGTGGCTCGAGGGGTCGTGAATTGAGGATAGCTTCAATCTGAGAAAGCATTGTAGAGAGCTCCTCAAATGTAAAAACCGTCTCCCCTACGGTACGCCTGAGATGAAATTTTATTAATTTCACCACAGCTTCCCATTTTCCACCCATGTGTGGAGCCGCAGGTGGATTGAAATGCCACTGAGTCCTATCCTGTGACAGGATAGAGGCGACCGTGTGGTGTTCCCGTTCCGCTTGTTGGAACATCTTCTGTAATGCCGTGTCTGCTCCGATAAAATTCGTGCCGCAATCCGAATATATCGTCCGTGGTATACCTCGTCTTGATGTAAACCGTCGATATGCTGCGATGAACCCTTCCGTAGAGTAATCGCTCACCGTTTCGAGATGGACTGCCGAGGTTGTGAAACACACAAACACGCAGATCCATCCTTTCAATGTTTTTGCTCCACGGCCCTTCCACGTTTTAATGGTGAGGGGCCCGGCATAATCGACTCCCGTGGTTGAAAAAGGCCTCGATGGTGTTATGCGAGAAATCGGCAGCTGTCCCATGAGCTGCTGGGCTCGTACTCCCCTTTGCCGTGCACACGAGATGCACCGAAGAATATGCGCCTTTACTGGAGCCCTGCCTCCAATAATCCAATATGATTGTCGAATATTTGCAATTGTAAGTTGCGTGCCGCCGTGGAGAGTCCGTAAATGTGCCTGTTGGATGATAAGTGATGATAATTTGGAAAAACGAGGTAAAATCGCTGGATGCTTTTCTTCGAAGGTGAGGGCCGACATTTTGAGTCGACCTCCCACTCGAATTACTCCCTGATGATCGATAAATGCGGTAAGCCTTGAGAAGGCATGATTTTTCGATAGCACTCCGTTTGCATTGAGCGTCCTCAATTCGTGCGAAAAATATGCTGCCTGTGTTGCCTTTACCCAAAAAATCCGTGCTTTTTCCATATCCGTGGATGGAATAATGGTAACCGTAGAGGAATCCAGTGTGCCCTTTAATCTCGATAAGATTCTAAAACAAATTGCTGTGATTCTTATCAATTTGTGGAGTGACGAATACCTGTGTATGATATCCCAATGATAATCAATTTTGGGTGCGGCAGCCGTTAATGCAATTCCTGGACGAGCTTCTAGTACACATAAGTCGTCCGTTTCCGTGGGTTGTGGAGGCCAAAATTCCCGTGGTTGGATAATCCATGGTGGTCCCGCCCACCATAGAGGGTGATCCGTCAGTTGTTCCGTTGTTACGCCCCGTGAAGCGCAATCTGCAGGATTGGCCGTTCCTGGCACGTGTCTCCAGTGACCAGCTGGAGTAAGTTCGTGTATTTGCGTCACTCTATTCCGTATGAAATCCTTCCACTGCGATGGATGTGCTTTGATCCACGTAAGTGATACCGTAGAATCCGTCCACAAATGAATATCCGTTACCGTCAATTGAATCGTGGCTACGATGTGTTTTACTAACTTTGAGAGTAGCAGCGCTGCCGTTAATTCGAGGCGCGGGACCGTAAGGGTTTTAATTGGAGCTACCTTTGTTTTGGAGCAGACGATGGATGATTTGGCGCCTGTGGACGGTGACCTGGTGACGATATACACAACTGCACCCATTGCAAGTTGTGATGCATCAGAGAAGCCGTGGATTTCAACCGTAGAATTGGAGTAGGTATTAAACCACCGTGGAATGGAGATACTGGCCAGTTTCTTGAGGTCTTCTCTAATTATCGTCCATCGTGATGCTATCTGGGGCGGTAGTGGGTCGTCCCAGCCGATCTTATGCAACCAGAGCTCTTGCAGAAGCATTTTTGCTCTGATTACGACCGGCGATATAAAGCCGAGTGGATCGTATATCTGTGCCACTTCAGATAGGATGAGCCTCTTCGTAAATGCTCCGTTTTGGTCTTGAATCCGTGTGAAGAATGTAAACTTATCGCCGTGTGGAAGCCATGAAATACCGAGTATTTTGGTTGCGCAGTCATCGAAGGTAATAGATTTTGTAGCCTCAGTTGATGCAAGTGCCTTGAGAAGATTTTGACTGGTGGAGTGCCATTTGGCTAGAGGAAATCCGCCCGCGTTGCACAATCCCACTAATTGTTTTGCAACGTTTTTGAGCTGCCGTACCGAATCTGCTCCACCGAATATGTCGTCAACGTATCTTCCCTTCATAATGGAAGGCACTGCTAGAGGGAACCCTTGGCCCTCGTCTTCGGCCAATTGTATAAGTGCTCGCACTGCTAAGAATGGAGCAGCTCTCGTACCGTATGTTACCGTAGTAAGCTGATATGGCACTTCGTTGTAATTTTCATCGATCCACAGTATCCGTTGCAAATCCCAGTCATCCGTATGAACCTTGATCTGCCGATACATTTTTGTGATATCCGGAGCAAATATGTGTCGATGATGCCGCATCCATATCAGTACATCCGTAATGTCCAACATTAAATTCGCACCCGTATGCATAATATCGTTTAGAGATTTCCCTGTGGAAGTCGAGTTTGAACCGTTGAACACAACTCGTAACTTTGCGGTGATGCTTTCAGGCTTGAGTACTCCGTGATGAGGTACACAGTAGACTGGTCCGTGAATCTTTGTCGATGTGCAACCATATGGGACCCTCGACCCTCCTGAAGCCGAAGCTTCATGTGCCAAGGTCATCCCGGTTACAACACCAACGTCAGATTCCACCGTATTAGTCTTTCCTATTTCTTTTCCATCACCTGAAGTCCGTACCATATGTCCAAGCTCCTTGTATTCTTCCATGAATGCACTATACATTGTTCGATATTCATCGTTCCGTTTGAATTTTCTCAACATGCGTTGAAGGCAATGGTGAGCCGTTGCATGAGAAATTCCAAGGCTGGATGGAGATGAAATTGGAGGAAGCCGAACAATGTACCTTCCAGAGGAATTCACATTCCTGTTCTTCGGGTGTCAATGCACTTGAACTTCACACTTAACCTCTTCTTGAACCCAAAACCGTGTTAATAACTATTGGAGGTTATCTTCCTGGAGTTGAACCGTTCTTTGACAGGTTGAAGAGGTTAACTCTGTGGATGGTGTGACGGGGCCAAGTACAAGCCAACCGAATATGGAAAGTTATGCGATGGGCATTGATGGAGAACCTTTGAGAATATTTGATTTTATTATCTCACCGTATGAATCTGCTCCAACAATCATGTCAATCTTCCTGGGTGTTATAAAGTCTGGATCGGCTAACCTCAATTTCTCTAAATGAGGCCACGTCCGGTCTGAAGATTGAAACGTTGGCAGTATTGTCGTCACATTTTTCAAAATGTGAGCTTGTACCGTGACTGAGGCCGTAGTACGAATTGATCGCAGTGTAAGGGAGACTACACCGCGTGTCTGTGTGGATTTGTGTCCACCAATGCCAATGATGGATAACGATGAATGTTGGCGTTGGACATTAATTCCCTGGATGAACTCTTCCGAAACAAATGTCAATTCTGATCCGGAATCAATAAGTAGACGAGCTTTGTGGTTACATACCATTGTAGTGATATGTACCGTGGCTGTGGCAAGCAGGGTGGATGATGGACCGTAGAGGTTAGCTGTCACTTTTGGTGGTTGTCCGTAGAGGTTATGTGACACTAGTGAGGGTGGTCCGTAACTGTAATGTGGAGGGTGGTCCGGAACTGTAATGTGGAGGCTGTGGATGGTTTACTGAGGCTATTGCTTGCGTACCGTGGTTGTATTGTGGAGTCCATGGCTGTCGATGAGGGTTCCGTGGCTGAATGGTGGTGTCCCGTGGCTGGTCTTCGATGACTGCACCGTCTCCACAATGAGGTGCAGAAGTGGTGCCTGGTTTCGTTTTTGTTATCGTGGATGTGGTGGCCTTGGTTGTGGTGCTTGGGGTCGATCCGTGGTAGGCGTTGTCATGGAGCATGGAGTGGTGTCGTCCTGCACAGGTGAGGCAGTTGACCGTGTTGCGACACGCACTCACTCCATGACGCCCCAAGCAGTTGAAACAGAGCCGCTTGTTCATCACCACCTTTCTGCGGTCAGGCACACCGAGAGCACGAAACCGCGGGCACTTCACAATGTAGTGCGACTGTTGACAATAGTCGCACTGATCCGTGGATGTGGCACTGGCCGAAGGTTGTGGTTCCGTCCGTGGTTG
This sequence comes from Pemphredon lugubris, assembly GCA_933228935.1. Classification (NCBI taxonomy): domain Eukaryota; kingdom Metazoa; phylum Arthropoda; class Insecta; order Hymenoptera; family Crabronidae; genus Pemphredon; species Pemphredon lugubris. Next base: position 54,370,858 of record OW121816.1, read on the forward strand.
TGGTGTTGTGGAGGCGGTGAGGACCCTCCGTGGCTGAATCACCGACTTGGCAGTGGCCGTGGCTGCTTTCGCAGGCACCTGCGTCTTGGAGGCATAGGTGGTCGGAGCCTCCACGGCTGTGTTGGCCTCAACACGTTCTAAAGCGCGGGCCTGCGAAAGCAGGAACTCCTCCAATCGGTCGAACCGTGGGTAGTCCGTAGCACTACCGATGGAGGTCTCCCACAGTTCAGCCGTGACTGCGTCGAGGTGCCGTGTGATGTGGTGGACGAGGATACATTCCGTCATGTTCTCCTCGCCCATTGCCATGAGGGTGCGGTATGGCTCCGACACCTGGGAGATGATGGAGGTGATCCCAGTTGCGGTCCGTTCCCGCAGCTTTGGGGTGCCCATCATCCTATCCAACTGGGTCTGGATGAGAAACCGTTTATTCTCATACCGAGACTCCAGCAGCTCCCAGGACTGCTCCAATGAGGCACCAACCAACGGGAGACCAGCGATCAATTTGAGAGGCTCGCCCGTAACGCAGCCTCTCAAATAGTGCAGCCTCTCGATGTTGGTGAGCCGTTGGTTGGTGAGGATTAGCTGCATGAGGAGGTCCCTGAATGATGGCCACGCAGCATAATCCCCGTCGAATGTCGGCAGCGAAATTTCCGGCAACTTCGAGTGGAAGCGTCCGTCCGTGGATGGTCTGGAGGGTTGCATCGCCTCCACCTTCTGCCGTAAGCGTCCCAGCGACAACCGTGATGCCCTGTATGCGCGTGATTCCCGTCCGTGGATGTCTTCCTTAAAGTATTCGTGGTCCAAAAATGCCGCTGGCCAATGGACCTCGAAATACTCGTGCTGCTTTTGAAACCGTGTATGCAGCTCCTCCAGGTGTTCCATAATGAGGTCAATATCGACCTCCGTCACGGTCTCCGGGTCGATAGGCACTTCCCGTTGAAGTGCCTCGACGTCCTTAACCCTGCTCACCTGGGTATTGAATTTGAGCACGAATTCTGTCGGCAGCCGTGCCGGAGATTTGCTCCGTAGTTGTTTAGAGGAGTCCGTGGATGGAGTGGGTGTGAGGGACGCCGTCTTGGAGGTTTTCGCCACCGTGGATGAGGAATCCGTAGATGTTTTCGCCTCCTTCTCCTTAGAAGGAGGATCGTCGCCGCCGGCCATCTTGAGGCGATCCGTGCTTCACCTTGAGGAGTGGGTGATCCTTGATGTGAAAATCCTGTTGGTAGGCCGCATTGTGTAAGAATATAACCGAAGAAACCGAGAAATGTCCCACCGCGCACACAATGAAATTAAACGCAGCACATGTGAAAAGTCCGCTGAGCACCGCTGCTGTTTACGAAACCCGTGTAACGGTTCTCAACGCCCGATGAATGTCCCGTACCGTACACACGCGATCGCGAATAATCTCCACCATCCGGCTCGAAGGACCAAAAAATGTTCGATATTAAGGTGGACTGTATCTCGGATGGTGGAAGGGTGATGAAATTATTCGTACACGTGCATTTTATGATGAGAAAAAATAACCGATTTATTCAAACATGATGCGAACCGAGTAAATGAATATGTACAATGATCTTTCCCGAGATGAATATATATACAAGGGGTATTTACATACGCAGTTTCAATGTGATGCGTGTGAGGAATATAATGATATAAAATGAGATTTTACCGTGGAGTGCCTATGCACGTGCTGTCTGTATCAATGTGGAAGTCCTTGTCCGTTTGTCCGTGAGAGTGCCTATGGTCTGTGTCCGTATATCAGAAGCTTGGTGCACAATGTTAAGAGATGATGAGGAAGCCGAAAATGAAAACTATGATACAATGAGCGTGATGAGAAGAACAAAGAAAAAGATTCAACAAAAACGTGTGAGACTCGATCCGTATACTCTCGCAGTTCAACGGTTATTGAAGAAGACAGTATGGCGTCGCATCATGCCCACTGTGTAGGGCATGCTGGGCATCACGTGACGACGCGCGCATTCCAAAACGTCCTAAGACGCCTTAGAATGGTTTTTGGATATAATTTGACTTCCGGTATGAAAACTGCCGTGAATGAATACGAGCCTCGTGAAACCTGCTTTCCCGATCCGTTGGGAATGCAGATTTCGCGAACAGATGTAGTGTGGATAAAATGGATGTAGAGTGGATAAAATGGATGTAGAGGGGATAAAATGGATGTAGAGTGGATAAAATGGTTGTAGAGTGGATAAAATGGATGTAGAGTTGATAAAAATAGATGTAGAGTGGATAAAATGGATGTAGAGTGGATAAAATAGATGTAGAGTTGATAAAAATGGATGTAGAGTGGACAAAATAGATTTAGAGTGGATAAAAATTGATGTAGAGTGGATAAAATGAATGTAGAGTGGATAAAATGGATGTAGAGTGGATAAAATTGATGTAGAGTTGATAAAATGGATGTAAAGTGGATAAAATGAATGTAGAGTTAATAAAATTGGATGTAGAGTGGATAAAATGGATGTAGAGTGGATAAAATAGATGTAGAGTTGATAAAAATGGATGTAGAGGGGACAAAATAGATTTAGAGTGGATAAAAATTGATGTAGAGTGGATAAAATGAATGTAGAGTGGATAAAAATGGATGTAGAGTGGATAAAAATTGATGTAGAGTGGATAAAATGGATGTAGAGTGGATAAAATGGACGTAGAGTGGATAAAAATGGATGTAGAGTGGATAAAATGTATGTAGAGTGTATAAAATGGGTGTAAAGTGGATAAAAATGGATGTAGAGTGGATAAAATGGATGTAGAATGGATAAAAATGGATGTAGAGCGGATAAAAATGGATGTAGAGTGGATAAAATGGGTGTAAAATGGATAAAAATGGATGTAGAGTGGATAAAAATAGATGTAGAGTGGATAAAATGGATGTAGAGGGGATAAAATGGATGTAGAGTGGATAAAATGGTTGTAGAGTGGATAAAATGGATGTAGAGTTGATAAAGATGGATGTAGAGTGGATAAAAATGGATGTAGAGTGGATCAAATGGATGTAGATTGGATAAAATGGTTGTAGAGTGGATAAAATGGATGTAGAGTGGATAAAATGGATGTAGAGTTGATAAAGATGGATGTAGAGTGGATAAAAATGGATGTAGAGTGGATCAAATGGATGTAGATTGGATAAAATGGTTGTAGAGTGGATAAAATGGATGTAGAGTGGATAAAATGGATGTAGAGTTGATAAAAATTGATGTAGAGTCGATAAAATGGATGTAGAGTGGATAAAATGGATGTAGAGTGGATAAAAATGGATGTAGAGCGGATACAAATGGATGTAGAGTGGACAAAATAGATTTAGAGTGGATAAAATGAATGTAGAGTGGATAAAAATGGATGTAGATTGGATAAAAATGGATGTGGAGTGGATAAAATGGATGTAGAGTGGATAAAATGGACGTAGAGTGGATAAAAATGGATGTAGAGTGGATAAAATGGATGTAGAGTGTATAAAATGGGTGTAGAGTGGATAAAAATGTATGTAGAGCGGATAAAAATGGATGTAGAGTGGATAAAATGGGTGTAAAATGGATAAAAATGGATGTAGAGTGGATAAAATGGGTGTAAAATGGATAAAAATGGATGTAGAGTGGATGAAATGGATGTAGAGTGGATAAAATGGGTGTAAAGTGGATAAAAATGGATGTAGAGTGGATAAAATGGATGTAGAATGGATAAAAATGGATGTAGAGTGGATAAAATGGATGTAGAGTCGATAAAATGGATGTAGAGTGGATAAAAATGGATGTAGAGTGGATAAAATGGATGTAGAGTGGATAAAAATGGATGTAGAGTGAATATAATGGATGTAGAGAGGATAAAATGGATGTGGAGTGGATAAAATGGATGTAGAGTGGATAAAATGGATGTAGAGTGGATAAAATGGATGTAGAGTTGATAAAAATGGATGTAGAATGGATAAAACGGATGTAGAGTGGATAAAAATGGATGTAGAGTGGATACAATGGATGTAGAGTGGATAAAAATGGATATAGAGTGGATAAAATGGATGTAGAGTGGATAAAAATGGATGTAGAGTGGATAAAATGGATGTAGAGTGGATAAAATGGATGTAGAGTGGATAAAATGGATGTAGAGTGGATAAAATGGATGTAGAGTGTATAAAATGGATGTAGAGTGAATAAAATGGATGTAGAGTGGATAAAATGGATGTAGAGTGGATAAAATGGATGAATAGTGGATAAAATGGTTGTAGAGTGGATAAAATGGATGTAGAGTGGATAAAAATGGATGTAGAGTGGATAAAATGGATGTAGAGTGGATAAAATGGATGTAGAGTGGATAAAATGGATGTAGAGTGGATAAAATGGATGTAGAGTTGATAAAAATGGATGTAGAATGGATAAAACGGATGTAGAGTGGATAAAAATGGATGTAGAGTGGATAAAATGGATGTAGAGTGGATAAAAATGGATATAGAGTGGATAAAATGGATGTAGAGTGGATAAAAATGGATGTAGAGTGCATAAAAATGGATGTTGAGTGGATAAAATGGATGTAGAGTGGATAAAATGGATGTAGAGTGAATAAAATGGATGTAGAGTGGATAAAATTGATGTAGAGTTGATAAAATGGATGTAAAGTGGATAAAATGGATGTAGAGTTAATAAAATTGGATGTAGAGTGGATAAATTGGATGTAGAGTGGATAAAATGGATGTAGAGTGGATAAAAATGGATGTAGAGTGGATAAAAATAGATGTAGATTGGATAAAATGGATGTAGAGTGGATAAAATGGTTGTAGAGTGGATAAAATGGATGTCGAGTGGATAAAAATGGATGTAGTGTGGATAAAATGGATGTAGAGTGGATAAAATGGATGTAGAGGGGATAAAATGGATGTAGAGTGGATAAAATGGTTGTAGAGTGGATAAAATGGATGTAGAGTTGATAAAAATGGATGTAGAGTGGATAAAATTGATGTAGAGTCGATAAAATGGATGTAGAGTGGATAAAATGGATGTAGAGTGGATAAAAATGGATGTAGAGCGGATACAAATGGATGTAGAGTGGACAAAATAGATTTAGAGTGGATAAAATGAATGTAGAGTGGATAAAAATGGATGTAGATTGGATAAAAATGGATGTGGAGTGGATAAAATGGATGTAGAGTGGATAAAATGGACGTAGAGTGGATAAAAATGGATGTAGAGTGGATAAAATGGATGTAGAGTGTATAAAATGGGTGTAGAGTGGATAAAAATGTATGTAGAGCGGATAAAAATGGATGTAGAGTGGATAAAATGGGTGTAAAATGGATAAAAATGGATGTAGAGTGGATAAAATGGATGTAGAGGGGATAAAATGGATGTAGAGTGGTTAAAATGGTTGTAGAGTGGATAAAATGGATGTCGAGTGGATAAAAATGGATGTAGTGTGGATAAAATTGATGTAGAGTCGATAAAATGGATGTAGAGTGGATAAAATGGATGTAGAGTGGATAAAAATGGATGTAGAGCGGATACAAATGGATGTAGAGTGGACAAAATAGATTTAGAGTGGATAAAATGAATGTAGAGTGGATAAAAATGGATGTAGATTGGATAAAAATGGATGTGGAGTGGATAAAATGGATGTAGAGTGGATAAAATGGACGTAGAGTGGATAAAATGGATGTAGAGGGGATAAAATGGATGTAGAGTGGATAAAATGGTTGTAGAGTGGATAAAATGGATGTAGAGTGGATAAAAATGGATGTAGTGTGGATAAAATTGATGTAGAGTCGATAAAATGGATGTAGAGTGGATAAAATGGATGTAGAGTGGATAAAAATGGATGTAGAGCGGATACAAATGGATGTAGAGTGGACAAAATAGATTTAGAGTGGATAAAATGAATGTAGAGTGGATAAAAATGGATGTAGATTGGATAAAAATGGATGTGGAGTGGATAAAATGGATGTAGAGTGGATAAAATGGACGTAGAGTGGATAAAAATGGATGTAGAGTGGATAAAATGGATGTAGAGTGTATAAAATGGGTGTAGAGTGGATAAAAATGTATGTAGAGCGGATAAAAATGGATGTAGAGTGGATAAAATGGGTGTAAAATGGATAAAAATGGATGTAGAGTGGATAAAATGGGTGTAAAATGGATAAAAATGGATGTAGAGTGGATGAAATGGATGTAGAGTGGATAAAATGGGTGTAAAGTGGATAAAAATGGATGTAGAGTGGATAAAATGGATGTAGAATGGATAAAAATGGATGTAGAGTGGATAAAATGGATGTAGAGTCGATAAAATGGATGTAGAGTGGATAAAAATGGATGTAGAGTGGATAAAATGGATGTAGAGTGGATAAAAATGGATGTAGAGCGGATACAAATGGATGTAGAGTGGATAAAATGGGTGTAAAATGGATAAAAATGGATGTAGAGTGGATAAAAATGGATGTAGAGTGGATAAAATGGATGTAGAGGGGATAAAATGGATGTAGAGTGGATAAAATGGTTGTAGAGTGGATAAAATGGATGAAGAGTTGATAAAAATGGATGTAGAGTGGATAAAATTGATGTAGAGTCAATAAAATGGATGTAGAGTGGATAAAATGGATGTAGAGTGGATAAAAATGGATGTAGAGCGGATACAAATGGATGTAGAGTGGACAAAATAGATTTAGAGTGGATAAAATGAATGTAGAGTGGATAAAAATGGATGTAGAGTGGATGAAATGGATGTAGAGTGGATAAAATGGATGTAGAGTGGATAAAATGGACGTAGAGTGGATAAAAATGGATGTAGAGTGGATAAAATGGATGTAGAGTGTATAAAATGGGTGTAGAGTGGATAAAAATGTATGTGGAGCGGATAAAAATGGATGTAGAGTGGATAAAATGGGTGTAAAATGGATAAAAATGGATGTAGAGTGGATAAAATGGATGTAGAGGGGATAAAATGGATGTAGAGTGGATAAAATGGTTGTAGAGTGGATAAAATGGATGTCGAGTGGATAAAAATGGATGTAGTGTGGATAAAATTGATGTAGAGTCGATAAAATGGATGTAGAGTGGATAAAATGGATGTAGAGTGGATAAAAATGGATGTAGAGCGGATACAAATGGATGTAGAGTGGACAAAATAGATTTAGAGTGGATAAAATGAATGTAGAGTGGATAAAAATGGATGTAGATTGGATAAAAATGGATGTGGAGTGGATAAAATGGATGTAGAGTGGATAAAATGGACGTAGAGTGGATAAAAATGGATGTAGAGTGGATAAAATGGATGTAGAGTGTATAAAATGGGTGTAGAGTGGATAAAAATGTATGTAGAGCGGATAAAAATGGATGTAGAGTGGATAAAATGGGTGTAAAATGGATAAAAATGGATGTAGAGTGGATAAAATGGGTGTAAAATGGATAAAAATGGATGTAGAGTGGATGAAATGGATGTAGAGTGGATAAAATGGGTGTAAAGTGGATAAAAATGGATGTAGAGTGGATAAAATGGATGTAGAATGGATAAAAATGGATGTAGAGTGGATAAAATGGATGTAGAGTCGATAAAATGGATGTAGAGTGGATAAAAATGGATGTAGAGTGGATAAAATGGATGTAGAGTGGATAAAAATGGATGTAGAGTGGATAAAATGGATGTAGAGAGGATAAAATGGATGTGGAGTGGATAACAATGGATGTAGAGTGGATAAAATGGATGTAGAGTGGATAAAATGGATGTAGAGTTGATAAAAATGGATGTAGAATGGATAAAACGGATGTAGAGTGGATAAAAATGGATGTAGAGTGGATACAATGGATGTAGAGTGGATAAAAATGGATATAGAGTGGATAAAATGGATGTAGAGTGGATAAAAATGGATGTAGAGTGGATAAAATGGATGTAGAGTGGATAAAATGGATGTAGAGTGGATAAAATGGATGTAGAGTGGATAAAATGGATGTAGAGTGTATAAAATGGATGTAGAGTGAATAAAATGGATGTAGAGTGGATAAAATGGATGTAGAGTGGATAAAATGGATGAATAGTGGATAAAATGGTTGTAGAGTGGATAAAATGGATGTAGAGTGGATAAAAATGGATGTAGAGTGGATAAAATGGATGTAGAGTGGATAAAATGGATGTAGAGTGGATAAAATGGATGTAGAGTGGATAAAATGGATGTAGAGTTGATAAAAATGGATGTAGAATGGATAAAACGGATGTAGAGTGGATAAAAATGGATGTAGAGTGGATACAATGGATGTAGAGTGGATAAAAATGGATATAGAGTGGATAAAATGGATGTAGAGTGGATAAAAATGGATGTAGAGTGCATAAAAATGGATGTTGAGTGGATAAAATGGATGTAGAGTGGATAAAATGGATGTAGAGTGAATAAAATGGATGTAGAGTGGATAAAATTGATGTAGAGTTGATAAAATGGATGTAAAGTGGATAAAATGGATGTAGAGTTAATAAAATTGGATGTAGAGTGGATAAATTGGATGTAGTGTGGATAAAATGGATGTAGAGTGGATAAAATGGATGTAGAGGGGATAAAATGGATGTAGAGTGGATAAAATGGTTGTAGAGTAGATAAAATGGATGTAGAGTTGATAAAAATGGATGTAGAGTGGATAAAATGGATGTAGAGTGGATAAAATAGATGTAGAGTTGATAAAAATGGATGTAGAGTGGACAAAATAGATTTAGAGTGGATAAAAATTGATGTAGAGTGGATAAAATGAATGTAGAGTGGATAAAAATGGATGTAGAGTGGATAAAAATTGATGTAGAGTGGATAAAATGGATGTAGAGTGGATAAAATGGACGTAGAGTGGATAAAAATGGATGTAGAGTGGATAAAATGGATGTAGAGTGTATAAAATGGGTGTAAAGTGGATAAAAATGGATGTAGAGTGGATAAAATGGATGTAGAATGGATAAAAATGGATGTAGAGCGGATAAAAATGGATGTAGAGTGGATAAAATGGGTGTAAAATGGATAAAAATGGATGTAGAGTGGATAAAAATAGATGTAGAGTGGATAAAATGGATGTAGAGGGGATAAAATGGATGTAGAGTGGATAAAATGGTTGTAGAGTGGATAAAATGGATGTAGAGTTGATAAAAATGGATGTAGAGTGGATAAAAATGGATGTAGAGTGGATAAAATGGATGTAGATTGGATAAAATGGTTGTAGAGTGGATAAAATGGATGTAGAGTGGATAAAAATGGATGTAGAGCGGATACAAATGGATGTAGAGTGGATAAAATGGGTGTAAAATGGATAAAAATGGATGTAGAGTGGATAAAAATGGATGTAGAGTGGATAAAATGGATGTAGAGGGGATAAAATGGATGTAGAGTGGATAAAATGGTTGTAGAGTGGATAAAATGGATGAAGAGTTGATAAAAATGGATGTAGAGTGGATAAAATGGATGTAGAGTGGATAAAATGGATGTAGAGGGGATAAAATGGATGTAGAGTGGATAAAATGGTTGTAGAGTGGATAAAATGGATGTAGAGTTGATAAAAATGGATGTAGAGTGGATAAAATGGATGTAGAGTGGATAAAATAGATGTAGAGTTGATAAAATGGATGTAGAGGGGATAAAATGGATGTAGAGTGGATAAAATGGTTGTAGAGTGGATAAAATGGATGTCGAGTGGATAAAAATGGATGTAGTGTGGATAAAATGGATGTAGAGTGGATAAAATGGATGTAGAGGGGATAAAATGGATGTAGAGTGGATAAAATGGTTGTAGAGTGGATAAAATGGATGTAGAGTTGATAAAAATAGATGTAGAGTGGATAAAATGGATGTAGAGTGGATAAAATAGATGTAGAGTTGATAAAAATGGATGTAGAGTGGACAAAATAGATTTAGAGTGGATAAAAATTGATGTAGAGTGGATAAAATGAATGTAGAGTGGATAAAATGGATGTAGAGTGGATAAAATTGATGTAGAGTTGATAAAATGGTTGTAGAGTGGATAAAATGGATGAAGAGTTGATAAAAATGGATGTAGAGTGGATAAAATTGATGTAGAGTCGATAAAATGGATGTAGAGTGGATAAAATGGATGTAGAGTGGATAAAAATGGATGTAGAGCGGATACAAATGGATGTAGAGTGGACAAAATAGATTTAGAGTGGATAAAATGAATGTAGAGTGGATAAAAATGGATGTAGAGTGGATGAAATGGATGTAGAGTGGATAAAATGGATGTAGAGTGGATAAAATGGACGTAGAGTGGATAAAAATGGATGTAGAGTGGATAAAATGGATGTAGAGCGGATAAAAATGGATGTAGAGTGGATAAAATGGGTGTAAAATGGATAAAAATGGATGTAGAGTGGATAAAATGGATGTAGAGGGGATAAAATGGATGTAGAGTGGATAAAATGGTTGTAGAGTGGATAAAATGGATGTCGAGTGGATAAAAATGGATGTAGTGTGGATAAAATTGATGTAGAGTCGATAAAATGGATGTAGAGTGGATAAAATGGATGTAGAGTGGATAAAAATGGATGTAGAGCGGATACAAATGGATGTAGAGTGGACAAAATAGATTTAGAGTGGATAAAATGAATGTAGAGTGGATAAAAATGGATGTAGATTGGATAAAAATGGATGTGGAGTGGATAAAATGGATGTAGAGTGGATAAAATGGACGTAGAGTGGATAAAAATGGATGTAGAGTGGATAAAATGGATGTAGAGTGTATAAAATGGGTGTAGAGTGGATAAAAATGTATGTAGAGCGGATAAAAATGGATGTAGAGTGGATAAAATGGGTGTAAAATGGATAAAAATGGATGTAGAGTGGATAAAATGGGTGTAAAATGGATAAAAATGGATGTAGAGTCGATGAAATGGATGTAGAGTGGATAAAATGGGTGTAAAGTGGATAAAAATGGATGTAGAGTGGATAAAAATAGATGTAGATTGGATAAAATGGATGTAGAGTGGATAAAATGGTTGTAGAGTGGATAAAATGGATGTCGAGTGGATAAAAATGGATGTAGTGTGGATAAAATGGATGTAGAGTGGATAAAATGGATGTAGAGGGGATAAAATGGATGTAGAGTGGATAAAATGGTTGTAGAGTGGATAAAATGGATGTAGAGTTGATAAAAATGGATGTAGAGTGGATAAAAATGGATGTAGAATGGATAAAACGGATGTAGAGTGGATAAAAATGGATGTAGAGTGGATACAATGGATGTAGAGTGGATAAAAATGGATATAGAGTGGATAAAATGGATGTAGAGTGGATAAAAATGGATGTAGAGTGGATAAAATGGATGTAGAGTGGATAAAATGGATGTAGAGTGGATAAAATGGATGTAGAGTGGATAAAATGGATGTAGAGTGTATAAAATGGATGTAGAGTGAATAAAATGGATGTAGAGTGGATAAAATGGATGTAGAGTGGATAAAATGGATGAATAGTGGATAAAATGGTTGTAGAATGGATAAAAATGGATGTAGAGCGGATACAAATGGATGTAGAGTGGATAAAATGGGTGTAAAATGGATAAAAATGGATGTAGAGTGGATAAAAATGGATGTAGAGTGGATAAAATGGATGTAGAGGGGATAAAATGGATGTAGAGTGGATAAAATGGTTGTAGAGTGGATAAAATGGATGTTGAGTTGATAAAAATGGATGTAGAGTGGATAAAAATGGATGTAGAGTGGATAAAATGGATGTAGAGCGGATAAAAATGGATGTAGTTTGGATAAAATGAATGTAGAGTGGATAAAATGGATGTAGAGTTGATAAAAATGGATGTAGAGTGGACAAAATAGATTTAGAGTGGATAAAAATTGATGTAGAGTGGATAAAATGAATGTAGAGTGGATAAAAATGGATGTAGATTGGATAAAAATGGATGTGGAGTGGATAAAATGGATGTAGAGTGGATAAAATGGACGTAGAGTGGATAAAAATGGATGTAGAGTGGATAAAATGGATGTAGAGTGGATAAAATGGTTGTAGAGTGGATAAAATGGATGTAGAGTGGATAAAATGGATGTAGAGTTGATAAAAATTGATGTAGAGTCGATAAAATGGATGTAGAGTGGATAAAATGGATGTAGAGTGGATAAAAATGGATGTAGAGCGGATAAAAATGGATGTAGAGTGGATAAAATGGGTGTAAAATGGATAAAAATGGATGTAGAGTGGATAAAAATGGATGTAGAGTAGATAAAATGGATGTAGAGGGGATAAAATGGATGTAGAGTGGATAAAATGGTTGTAGAGTGGATAAAATGGATGTCGAGTGGATAAAAATGGATGTAGTGTGGATAAAATGGATGTAGAGTGGATAAAATGGATGTAGAGTGGATAAAATGGTTGTAGAGTGGATAAAATGGATGTAGAGTTGATAAAAATGGATGTAGAGTGGATAAAAATGGATGTAGAGTGGATAAAATGGATGTAGATTGGATAAAATGGTTGTAGAGTGGATAAAATGGATGTAGAGTGGATAAAATGGATGTAGAGTTGATAAAAATTGATGTAGAGTCGATAAAATGGATGTAGAGTGGATAAAATGGATGTAGAGTGGATAAAAATGGATGTAGAGCGGATACAAATGGATGTAGAGTGGATAAAATGGGTGTAAAATGGATAAAAATGGATGTAGAGTGGATAAAAATGGATGTAGAGTGGATAAAATGGATGTAGAGGGGATAAAATGGATGTAGAGTGGATAAAATGGTTGTAGAGTGGATAAAATAGATGTAGAGTTGATAAAAATGGATGTAGAGTGGACAAAATAGATTTAGAGTGGATAAAAATTGATGTAGAGTGGATAAAATGAATGTAGAGTGGATAAAATGGATGTAGAGTGGATAAAATTGATGTAGAGTTGATAAAATGGATGTAAAGTGGATAAAATGGATGTAGAGTTAATAAAATTGGATGTAGAGTGGATAAAATGGATGTAGAGTGGATAAAAATGGATGTAGAGTGGATAAAAATGGATGTAGAGTGGATAAAATGGACGTAGAGCGGATAAAATGGATGTAGAGTTGATAAAAATGGATGTAGAGTGCATAAAAATGGATGTTGAGTGGATAAAATGGATGTAGAGTGGATAAAATGGATGTAGAGTGAATAAAATGGATGTAGAGTGGATAAAATTGATGTAGAGTTGATAAAATGGATGTAGAGTGCATAAAAATGGATGTTGAGTGGATAAAATGGTTGTAGAGTGGATAAAATGGATTTAGAGTTGATAAAAATGGATGTAGAGTGGATAAAATGGATGTAGAGTGGATAAAATGGATGTAGAGGGGATAAAATGGATGTAGAGTGGATAAAATGGTTGTAGAGTGGATAAAATGGATGTCGAGTGGATAAAAATGGATGTAGTGTGGATAAAATGGATGTAGAGTGGATAAAATGGATGTAGAGGGGATAAAATGGATGTAGAGTGGATAAAATGGTTGTAGAGTGGATAAAATGGATGTAGAGTTGATAAAAATGGATGTAGAGTGGATAAAATGGATGTAGAGTGGATAAAATAGATGTAGAGTTGATAAAAATGGATGTAGAGTGGACAAAATAGATTTAGAGTGGATAAAAATTGATGTAGAGTGGATAAAATGAATGTAGAGTGGATAAAAATGGATGTAGAGTGGATAAAAATTGATGTAGAGTGGATAAAATGGATGTAGAGTGGATAAAATGGACGTAGAGTGGATAAAAATGGATGTAGAGTGGATAAAATGGATGTAGAGTGTATAAAATGGGTGTAAAGTGGATAAAATGGATGTAGAGTTGATAAAACTGGATGTAGAGTGGATAAAATGGATGTAGAGTGGATAAAATAGATGTAGAGTTGATAAAAATGGATGTAGAGTGGACAAAATAGATTTAGAGTGGATAAAAATTGATGTAGAGTGGATAAAATTAATGTAGAGTGGATAAAATGGATGTAGAGTGGATAAAATTGATGTAGAGTTGATAAAATGGATGTAAAGTGGATAAAATGGATGTAGAGTTAATAAAATTGGATGTAGAGTGGATAAATTGGATGTAGAGTGGATAAAATGGATGTAGAGTGGATAAAAATGGATGTAGAGTGGATAAAAATGGATGTAGAGTGGATAAAATGGACGTAGAGCGGATAAAATGGATGTAGAGTTGATAAAAATGGATGTAGAGTGCATAAAAATGGATGTTGAGTGGATAAAATGGATGTAGAGTGGATAAAATTGATGTAGAGTTGATAAAATGGATGTAAAGTGGATAAAATGGATGTAGAGTTAATAAAATTGGATGTAGAGTGGATAAATTGGATGTAGAGTGGATAAAATGGATGTAGAGTGGATAAAAATGGATGTAGAGTGGATAAAATTGGATGTAGAGTGGATAAAATTGATGTAGAGTTGATAAAATGGATGTAGAGGGGATAAAATAGATGCAGAGTGGATAAAATGGTTGTAGAGTGGATAAAATGGATGTAGAGTTGATAAAAAAGGATGTAGAGTGGATAAAATGGATGTAGAGTGGATAAAATGGATGTAGATTGGATAAAATGGTTGTAGAGTGGATAAAATGGATGTAGAGTGGATAAAATGGATGTAGAGTTGATAAAAATTGATGTAGAGTCGATAAAATGGATGTAGAGTGGATAAAATGGATGTAGAGTGGATAAAAATGGATGTAGAGCGGATACAAATGGATGTAGAGTGGATAAAATGGGTGTAAAATGGATAAAAATGGATGTAGAGTGGATAAAAATGGATGTAGAGTGGATAAAATGGATGTAGAGGGGATAAAATGGATGTAGAGTGGATAAAATGGTTGTAGAGTGGATAAAATGGATGTAGAGTTGATAAAAATGGATGTAGAGTGGATAAAATGGATGTAGAGTGGATAAAATGGATGTAGAGGGGATAAAATGGATGTAGAGTGGATAAAATGGATGTAGAGTGGATAAAATGGTTGTAGAGTGGATAAAATGGATGTAGAGTTGATAAAAATGGATGTAGAGTGGATAAAATGGATGTAGAGTGGATAAAATAGATGTAGAGTTGATAAAAATGGATGTAGAGTGGACAAAATAGATTTAGAGTGGATAAAAATTGATGTAGAGTGGATAAAATGAATGTAGAGTGGATAAAATGGATGTAGAGTGGATAAAATTGATGTAGAGTTGATAAAATGGATGTAAAGTGGATAAAATGGATGTAGAGTTAATAAAATTGGATGTAGAGTGGATAAATTGGATGTAGAGTGGATAAAATGGATGTAGAGTGGATAAAAATGGATGTAGAGTGGATAAAAATTGATGTAGAGTGGATAAAATGGACGTAGAGCGGATAAAATGGATGTAGAGTTGATAAAAATGGATGTAGAGTGCATAAAAATGGATGTTGAGTGGATAAAATGGATGTAGAGTGGATAAAATGGATGTAGAGTGAATAAAATGGATGTAGAGTGGATAAAATTGATGTAGAGTTGATAAAATGGATGTAGAGTGCATAAAAATGGATGTTGAGTGGATAAAATGGTTGTAGAGTGGATAAAATGGATTTAGAGTTGATAAAAATGGATGTAGAGTGGATAAAATGGATGTAGAGTGGATAAAATGGATGTAGAGTGGATAAAATGGATGTAGAGTGGATAAAATGGTTGTAGAGTGGATAAAATGGATGTCGAGTGGATAAAAATGGATGTAGTGTGGATAAAATGGATGTAGAGTGGATAAAATGGATGTAGAGGGGATAAAATGGATGTAGAGTGGATAAAATGGTTGTAGAGTGGATAAAATGGATGTAGAGTTGATAAAAATGGATGTAGAGTGGATAAAATGGATGTAGAGTGGATAAAATAGATGTAGAGTTGATAAAAATGGATGTAGAGTGGACAAAATAGATTTAGAGTGGATAAAAATTGATGTAGAGTGGATAAAATGAATGTAGAGTGGATAAAAATGGATGTAGAGTGGATAAAAATTGATGTAGAGTGGATAAAATGGATGTAGAGTGGATAAAATGGACGTAGAGTGGATAAAAATGGATGTAGAGTGGATAAAATGGATGTAGAGTGTATAAAATGGGTGTAAAGTGGATAAAAATAGATGTAGAGTGGATAAAATGGATGTAGAGGGGATAAAATGGATGTAGAGTGGATAAAATGGTTGTAGAGTGGATAAAATGGTTGTAGAGTTGATAAAAATGGATGTAGAGTGGATAAAAATGGATGTAGAGTGGATAAAATGGATGTAGATTGGATAAAATGGATGTAGAGTGGATACAAATGGATGTAGAGTGGATAAAATGGGTGTAAAATGGATAAAAATGGATGTAGAGTGGATAAAAATGGATGTAGAGTGGATAAAATGGATGTAGAGTGGATAAAATTGATGTAGAGTTGATAAAATGGATGTAAAGTGGATAAAATGGATGTAGAGTTAATAAAATTGGATGTAGAGTGGATAAATTGGATGTAGAGTGGATAAAATGGATGTAGAGTGGATAAAATTGATGTAGAGTTGATAAAATGGATGTAAAGTGGATAAAATGGATGTAGAGTTAATAAAATTGGATGTAGAGTGGATAAATTGGATGTAGAGTGGATAAAATGGATGTAGAGTGGATAAAAATGGATGTAGAGTGGATAAAAATGGATGTAGAGTGGATAAAATGGACGTAGAGCGGATAAAATGGATGTAGAGTTGATAAAAATGGATGTAGAGTGCATAAAAATGGATGTTGAGTGGATAAAATGGATGTAGAGTGGATAAAATGGATGTAGAGTGAATAAAATGGATGTAGAGTGGATAAAATTGATGTAGAGTTGATAAAATGGATGTAGAGGGGATAAAATAGATGCAGAGTGGATAAAATGGTTGTAGAGTGGATAAAATGGATGTAGAGTTGATAAAAAAGGATGTAGAGTGGATAAAATGGATGTAGAGTGGATAAAATGGATGTAGAGGGGATAAAATGGATGTAGAGTGGATAAAATGGTTGTAGAGTGGATAAAATGGATGTCGAGTGGATAAAAATGGATGTAGTGTGGATAAAATGGATGTAGAGTGGATAAAATGGATGTAGAGGGGATAAAATGGATGTAGAGTGGATAAAATGGTTGTAGAGTGGATAAAATGGATGTAGAGTTGATAAAAATGGATGTAGAGTGGATAAAATGGATGTAGAGTGGATAAAATAGATGTAGAGTTGATAAAAATGGATGTAGAGTGGACAAAATAGATTTAGAGTGGATAAAAATTGATGTAGAGTGGATAAAATGAATGTAGAGTGGATAAAAATGGATGTAGAGTGGATAAAAATTGATGTAGAGTGGATAAAATGGATGTAGAGTGGATAAAATGGACGTAGAGTGGATAAAAATGGATGTAGAGTGGATAAAATGGATGTAGAGTGTATAAAATGGGTGTAAAGTGGATAAAAATGGATGTAGAGTGGATAAAATGGATTTAGAATGGATAAAAATGGATGTAGAGCGGATAAAAATGGATGTAGAGTGGATAAAATGGGTGTAAAATGGATAAAAATGGATGTAGAGTGGATAAAAATAGATGTAGAGTGGATAAAATGGATGAAGAGGGGATAAAATGGATGTAGAGTGGATAAAATGGTTGTAGAGTGGATAAAATGGTTGTAGAGTTGATAAAAATGGATGTAGAGTGGATAAAAATGGATGTAGAGTGGATAAAATGGATGTAGATTGGATAAAATGGATGTAGAGTGGATAAAATGGATGTAGAGTGGATAAAAATGGATGTAGAGCGGATACAAATGGATGTAGAGTGGATAAAATGGGTGTAAAATGGATAAAAATGGATGTAGAGTTGATAAAAATGGATGTAGAGTGGATAAAATGGATGTAGAGTGGATAAAATGGATGTAGAGGGGATAAAATGGATGTAGAGTGGATAAAATGGTTGTAGAGTGGATAAAATGGATGTCGAGTGGATAAAAATGGATGTAGTGTGGATAAAATGGATGTAGAGTGGATAAAATGGATGTAGAGGGGATAAAATGGATGTAGAGTGGATAAAATGGATGTAGAGTGGATAAAATGGATGTAGAGTGGATAAAATGGATGTAGAGTTGATAAAAATGGATGTAGAATGGATAAAACGGATGTAGAGTGGATAAAAATGGATGTAGAGTGGATACAATGGATGTAGAGTGGATAAAAATGGATATAGAGTGGATAAAATGGATGTAGAGTGGATAAAAATGGATGTAGAGTGGATAAAATGGATGTAGAGTGGATAAAATGGATGTAGAGTGGATAAAATGGATGTAGAGTGGATAAAATGGATGTAGAGTGTATAAAATGGATGTAGAGTGAATAAAATGGATGTAGAGTGGATAAAATGGATGTAGAGTGGATAAAATGGATGAATAGTGGATAAAATGGTTGTAGAGTGGATAAAATGGATGTAGAGTGGATAAAAATGGATGTAGAGTGGATAAAATGGATGTAGAGTGGATAAAATGGATGTAGAGTGGATAAAATGGTTGTAGAGTGGATAAAATGGATGTAGAGTGGATAAAATGGATGTAGAGTTGATAAAAATTGATGTAGAGTCGATAAAATGGATGTAGAGTGGATAAAATGGATGTAGAGTGGATAAAAATGGATGTAGAGCGGATACAAATGGATGTAGAGTGGATAAAATGGGTGTAAAATGGATAAAAATGGATGTAGAGTGGATAAAAATGGATGTAGAGTGGATAAAATGGATGTAGAGGGGATAAAATGGATGTAGAGTGGATAAAATGGTTGTAGAGTGGATAAAATGGATGTTGAGTTGATAAAAATGGATGTAGAGTGGATAAAAATGGATGTAGAGTGGATAAAATGGATGTAGAGCGGATAAAAATGGATGTAGTTTGGATAAAATGAATGTAGAGTGAATAAAATGGATGTAGAGTTGATAAAAATGGATGTAGAGTGGACAAAATAGATTTAGAGTGGATAAAAATTGATGTAGAGTGGATAAAATGAATGTAGAGTGGATAAAAATGGATGTAGATTGGATAAAAATGGATGTGGAGTGGATAAAATGGATGTAGAGTGGATAAAATGGACGTAGAGTGGATAAAAATGGATGTAGAGTGGATAAAATGGATGTAGAGTGGATAAAATGGTTGTAGAGTGGATAAAATGGATGTAGAGTGGATAAAATGGATGTAGAGTTGATAAAAATTGATGTAGAGTCGATAAAATGGATGTAGAGTGGATAAAATGGATGTAGAGTGGATAAAAATGGATGTAGAGCGGATAAAAATGGATGTAGAGTGGATAAAATGGGTGTAAAATGGATAAAAATGGATGTAGAGTGGATAAAAATGGATGTAGAGTGGATAAAATGGATGTAGAGGGGATAAAATGGATGTAGAGTGGATAAAATGGTTGTAGAGTGGATAAAATGGATGTCGAGTGGATAAAAATGGATGTAGTGTGGATAAAATGGATGTAGAGTGGATAAAATGGATGTAGAGGGGATAAAATGGATGTAGAGGGGATAAAATGGATGTAGAGTGGATAAAATGGTTGTAGAGTGGATAAAATGGATGTCGAGTGGATAAAAATGGATGTAGTGTGGATAAAATGGATGTAGAGTGGATAAAATGGATGTAGAGGGGATAAAATGGATGTAGAGGGGATAAAATGGATGTAGAGTGGATAAAATGGTTGTAGAGTGGATAAAATGGATGTAGAGGAGATAAAATGGATGTAGAGTGGATAAAATGGTTGTAGAGTGGATAAAATGGATGTAGAGTTGATAAAAATGGATGTAGAGTGGATAAAAATGGATGTAGAGTGGATAAAATGGATGTAGATTGGATAAAATGGTTGTAGAGTGGATAAAATGGATGTAGAGTGGATAAAATGGATGTAGAGTTGATAAAAATTGATGTAGAGTCGATAAAATGGATGTAGAGTGGATAAAATGGATGTAGAGTGGATAAAAATGGATGTAGAGCGGATACAAATGGATGTAGAGTGGATAAAATGGGTGTAAAATGGATAAAAATGGATGTAGAGTGGATAAAAATGGATGTAGAGTGGATAAAATGGATGTAGAGGGGATAAAATGGATGTAGAGGGGATAAAATGGATGTAGAGTGGATAAAATGGTTGTAGAGTTGATAAAAATGGATGTAGAGTGGATAAAATGGATGTAGAGTGGATAAAATGGATGTAGAGGGGATAAAATGGATGTAGAGTGGATAAAATGGTTGTAGAGTGGATAAAATGGATGTCGAGTGGATAAAAATGGATGTAGTGTGGATAAAATGGATGTAGAGTGGATAAAATGGATGTAGAGGGGATAAAATGGATGTAGAGTGGATAAAATGGTTGTAGAGTGGATAAAATGGATGTAGAGTTGATAAAAATGGATGTAGAGTGGATAAAATGGTTGTAGAGTGGATAAAATGGATGTAGAGTTGATAAAAATGGATGTAGAGTGGATAAAAATGGATGTAGAGTGGATAAAATGGATGTAGATTGGATAAAATGGTTGTAGAGTGGATAAAATGGATGTAGAGTGGATAAAATGGATGTAGAGTTGATAAAAATTGATGTAGAGTCGATAAAATGGATGTAGAGTGGATAAAATGGATGTAGAGTGGATAAAAATGGATGTAGAGCGGATACAAATGGATGTAGAGTGGATAAAATGGGTGTAAAATGGATAAAAATGGATGTAGAGTGGATAAAAATGGATGTAGAGTGGATAAAATGGATGTAGAGGGGATAAAATGGATGTAGAGGGGATAAAATGGATGTAGAGTGGATAAAATGGTTGTAGAGTTGATAAAAATGGATGTAGAGTGGATAAAATGGATGTAGAGTGGATAAAATGGATGTAGAGGGGATAAAATGGATGTAGAGTGGATAAAATGGTTGTAGAGTGGATAAAATGGATGTCGAGTGGATAAAAATGGATGTAGTGTGGATAAAATGGATGTAGAGTGGATAAAATGGATGTAGAGGGGATAAAATGGATGTAGAGTGGATAAAATGGTTGTAGAGTGGATAAAATGGATGTAGAGTTGATAAAAATGGATGTAGAGTGGATAAAATGGATGTAGAGTGGATAAAATAGATGTAGAGTTGATAAAAATGGATGTAGAGTGGACAAAATAGATTTAGAGTGGATAAAAATTGATGTAGAGTGGATAAAATGAATGTAGAGTGGATAAAATGGATGTAGAGTGGATAAAATTGATGTAGAGTTGATAAAATGGATGTAAAGTGGATAAAATGGATGTAGAGTTAATAAAATTGGATGTAGAGTGGATAAATTGGATGTAGAGTGGATAAAATGGACGTAGAGCGGATAAAATGGATGTAGAGTTGATAAAAATGGATGTAGAGTGCATAAAAATGGATGTTGAGTGGATAAAATGGATGTAGAGTGGATAAAATGGATGTAGAGTGAATAAAATGGATGTAGAGTGGATAAAATTGATGTAGAGTTGATAAAATGGATGTAGAGGGGATAAAATGGATGTAGAGTGGATAAAATGGTTGTAGAGTGGATAAAATGGATGTAGAGTTGATAAAAATGGATGTAGAGTGGATAAAATGGATGTAGAGTGGATAAAATGGTTGTCGAGTGGATAAAAATGGATGTAGTGTGGATAAAATGGATGTAGAGTGGATAAAATGGATGTAGAGGGGATAAAATGGATGTAGAGTGGATAAAATGGACGTAGAGCGGATAAAATGGATGTAGAGTTGATAAAAATGGATGTAGAGTGCATAAAAATGGATGTTGAGTGGATAAAATGGATGTAGAGTGGATAAAATGGATGTAGAGTGAATAAAATGGATGTAGAGTGGATAAAATTGATGTAGAGTTGATAAAATGGATGTAGAGGGGATAAAATGGATGTAGAGTGGATAAAATGGTTGTAGAGTGGATAAAATGGATGTAGAGTTGATAAAAATGGATGTAGAGTGGATAAAATGGATGTAGAGTGGATAAAATGGATGTAGAGGGGATAAAATGGATGTAGAGTGGATAAAATGGTTGTAGAGTGGATAAAATGGATGTCGAGTGGATAAAAATGGATGTAGTGTGGATAAAATGGATGTAGAGTGGATAAAATGGATGTAGAGGGGATAAAATGGATGTAGAGTGGATAAAATGGTTGTAGAGTGGATAAAATGGATGTAGAGTTGATAAAAATGGATGTAGAGTGGATAAAATGGATGTAGAGTGGATAAAATAGATGTAGAGTTGATAAAAATGGATGTAGAGTGGACAAACAAGATTTAGAGTGGATAAAAATTGATGTAGAGTGGATAAAATGAATGTAGAGTGGATAAAAATGGATGTAGAGTGGATAAAAATTGATGTAGAGTGGATAAAATGGATGTAGAGTGGATAAAATAGATGTAGAGTTGATAAAAATGGATGTAGAGTGGACAAAATAGATTTAGAGTGGATAAAAATTGATGTAGAGTGGATAAAATGAATGTAGAGTGGATAAAAATGGATGTAGAGTGGATAAAAATTGATGTAGAGTGGATAAAATGGATGTAGAGTGGATAAAATGGACGTAGAGTGGATAAAAATGGATGTAGAGTGGATAAAATGGATGTAGAGTGTATAAAATGGGTGTAAAGTGGATAAAAATGGATGTAGAGTGGATAAAATGGATGTAGAATGGATAAAAATGGATGTAGAGCGGATAAAAATGGATGTAGAGTGGATAAAATGGGTGTAAAATGGATAAAAATGGATGTAGAGTGGATAAAAATAGATGTAGAGTGGATAAAATGGATGTAGAGGGGATAAAATGGATGTAGAGTGGATAAAATGGTTGTAGAGTGGATAAAATGGATGTAGAGTTGATAAAAATGGATGTAGAGTGGATAAAAATGGATGTAGAGTGGATCAAATGAATGTAGATTGGATAAAATGGTTGTAGAGTGGATAAAATGGATGTAGAGTGGATAAAAATGGATGTAGAGCGGATACAAATGGATGTAGAGTGGACAAAATAGATTTAGAGTGGATAAAATGAATGTAGAGTGGATAAAAATGGATGTAGATTGGATAAAAATGGATGTGGAGTGGATAAAATGGATGTAGAGTGGATAAAATGGACGTAGAGTGGATAAAAATGGATGTAGAGTGGATAAAATGGATGTAGAGTGTATAAAATGGGTGTAAAGTGGATAAAAATGGATGTAGAGTGGATAAAATGGATGTAGAATGGATAAAAATGGATGTAGAGCGGATAAAAATGGATGTAGAGTGGATAAAATGGGTGTAAAATGGATAAAAATGGATGTAGAGTGGATAAAAATAGATGTAGAGTGGATAAAATGGATGTAGAGGGGATAAAATGGATGTAGAGTGGATAAAATGGTTGTAGAGTGGATAAAATGGATGTAGAGTTGATAAAAAAGGATGTAGAGTGGATAAAAATGGATGTAGAGTGGATAAAATGGATGTAGATTGGATAAAATGGTTGTAGAGTGGATAAAATGGATGTAGAGGGGATAAAATGGATGTAGAGTTGATAAAAATTGATGTAGAGTCGATAAAATGGATGTAGAGTGGATAAAATGGATGTAGAGTGGATAAAAATGGATGTAGAGCGGATAAAAATGGATGTAGAGTGGATAAAATGGGTGTAAAATGGATAAAAATGGATGTAGAGTGGATAAAATGGGTGTAAAATGGATAAAAATGGATGTAGAGTGGATAAAATGGATGTAGAGTGGATAAAATGGGTGTAAAGTGGATAAAAATGGATGTAGAGTGGATAAAATGGATGTAGAATGGATAAAAATGGATGTAGAGTGGATAAAATGGATGTAGAGTCGATAAAATGGATGTAGAGTGGATAAAAATGGATGTAGAGTGGATAAAATGGATGTAGAGTGGATAAAAATGGATGTAGAGTGAATATAATGGATGTAGAGAGGATAAAATGGATGTGGAGTGGATAACAATGGATGTAGAGTGGATAAAATGGATGTAGAGTGGATAAAATGGATGTAAAGTGGATAAAATGGTTGTAGAGTGGATAAAATGGATGTAGAGTTGATAAAAATGGATGTAGAATGGATAAAACGGATGTAGAGTGGATAAAAATGGATGTAGAGTGGATACAATGGATGTAGAGTGGATAAAAATGGATATAGAGTGGATAAAATGGATGTAGAGTGGATAAAAATGGATGTAGAGTGGATAAAATGGATGTAGAGTGGATAAAATGGATGTAGAGTGGATAAAATGGATGTAGAGTGGATAAAATGGATGTAGAGTGTATAAAATGGATGTAGAGTGAATAAACTGGATGTAGAGTGGATAAAATGCATGTAGAGTGGATAAAATGGATGAATAGTGGATAAAATGGTTGTAGAGTGGATAAAATGGATGTAGAGTGGATAAAAATGGATGTAGAGTGGATAAAATGGATGTAGAGTGGATAAAATGGATGTAGAGTGGATACAATGGATGTAGAGTGGATAAAAATGGATATAGAGTGGATAAAATGGATGTAGAGTGGATAAAAATGGATGTAGAGTGGATAAAATGGATGTAGAGTGGATAAAATGGATGTAGAGTGGATAAAATGGATGTAGAGTGGATAAAATGGATGTAGAGTGTATAAAATGGATGTAGAGTGAATAAAATGGATGTAGAGTGGATAAAATGGATGTAGAGTGGATAAAATGGATGTAGAGTGGATAAAATGGATGTAGAGTTGATAAAAATGGATGTAGGATGGATAAAACGGATGTAGAGTGGATAAAAATGGATGTAGAGTGGATACAATGGATGTAGAGTGGATAAAAATGGATATAGAGTGGATAAAATGGATGTAGAGTAGATAAAAATGGATGTAGAGTGGATAAAATGGATGTAGAGTGGATAAAATGAATGTAGAGTGGATAAAATGGATGTAGAGTGGATAAAATGGATGTAGAGTGGATAAAATGGATGTAGAGTTGATAAAAATGGATGTAGAATGGATAAAACGGATGTAGAGTGGATAAAAATGGATGTAGAGTGGATACAATGGATGTAGAGTGGATAAAAATGGATGTAGAGGGGATAAAATGGATGTAGAGTGGATAAAATGGTTGTAGAGTGGATAAAATGGATGTCGAGTGGATAAAAATGGATGTAGTGTGGATAAAATGGATGTAGAGTGGATAAAATGGATGTAGAGGGGATAAAATGGATGTAGAGTGGATAAAATGGATGTAGAGTGGATAAAATGGATGTAGAGTTGATAAAAATGGATGTAGAGTGGATAAAATGGATGTAGAGTGGATAAAATAGATGTAGAGTTGATAAAAATGGATGTAGAGTGGACAAAATAGATTTAGAGTGGATAAAAATTGATGTAGAGTGGATAAAATGAATGTAGAGTGGATAAAAATGGATGTAGAGTGGATAAAAATTGATGTAGAGTGGATAAAATGGATGTAGAGTGGATAAAATGGACGTAGAGTGGATAAAAATGGATGTAGAGTGGATAAAATGGATGTAGAGTGTATAAAATGGGTGTAAAGTGGATAAAAATGGATGTAGAGTGGATAAAATGGATGTAGAATGGATAAAAATGGATGTAGAGCGGATAAAAATGGATGTAGAGTGGATAAAATGGGTGTAAAATGGATAAAAATGGATGTAGAGTGGATAAAAATAGATGTAGAGTGGATAAAATGGATGTAGAGGGGATAAAATGGATGTAGAGTGGATAAAATGGTTGTAGAGTGGATAAAATGGTTGTAGAGTTGATAAAAATGGATGTAGAGTGGATAAAAATGGATGTAGAGTGGATAAAATGGATGTAGATTGGATAAAATGGATGTAGAGTGGATAAAATGGATGTAGAGTGGATAAAAATGGATGTAGAGCGGATACAAATGGATGTCGAGTGGATAAAAATGGATGTAGTGTGGATAAAATGGATGTAGAGTGGATAAAATGGATGTAGAGGGGATAAAATGGATGTAGAGTGGATAAAATGGTTGTAGAGTGGATAAAATGGATGTAGAGTTGATAAAACTGGATGTAGAGTGGATAAAATGGATGTAGAGTGGATAAAATGGACGTAGAGTGGATAAAAATGGATGTAGAGTGGATAAAATGGATGTAGAGTGTATAAAATGGGTGTAAAGTGGATAAAAATGGATGTAGAGTGGATAAAATGGATGTAGAATGGATAAAAATGGATGTAGAGCGGATAAAAATGGATGTAGAGTGGATAAAATGGATGTAGAGTGGATAAAATGGTTGTAGAGTGGATAAAATGGATGTAGAGTGGATAAAATGGATGTAGAGTTGATAAAAATTGATGTAGAGTCGATAAAATGGATGTAGAGTGGATAAAATGGATGTAGAGTGGATAAAAATGGATGTAGAGCGGATACAAATGGATGTAGAGTGGATAAAAATGGATGTAGAGTGGATAAAATGGATGTAGAGGGGATAAAATGGATGTAGAGTGGATAAAATGGTTGTAGAGTGGATAAAATGGATGTTGAGTTGATAAAAATGGATGTAGAGTGGATAAAAATGGATGTAGAGTGGATAAAATGGATGTAGAGCGGATAAAAATGGATGTAGTTTGGATAAAATGAATGTAGAGTGGATAAAATGGATGTAGAGTTGATAAAAATGGATGTAGAATGGATAAAACGGATGTAGAGTGGATAAAAATGGATGTAGAGTGGATACAATGGATGTAGAGTGGATAAAAATGGATGTAGAGGGGATAAAATGGATGTAGAGTGGATAAAATGGTTGTAGAGTGGATAAAATGGATGTCGAGTGGATAAAAATGGATGTAGTGTGGATAAAATGGATGTAGAGTGGATAAAATGGATGTAGAGGGGATAAAATGGATGTAGAGTGGATAAAATGGTTGTAGAGTGGATAAAATGGATGTAGAGTTGATAAAAATGGATGTAGAGTGGATAAAATGGATGTAGAGTGGATAAAATAGATGTAGAGTTGATAAAAATGGATGTAGAGTGGACAAAATAGATTTAGAGTGGATAAAAATTGATGTAGAGTGGATAAAATGAATGTAGAGTGGATAAAAATGGATGTAGAGTGGATAAAAATTGATGTAGAGTGGATAAAATGGATGTAGAGTGGATAAAATGGACGTAGAGTGGATAAAAATGGATGTAGAGTGGATAAAATGGATGTAGAGTGTATAAAATGGGTGTAAAGTGGATAAAAATGGATGTAGAGTGGATAAAATGGATGTAGAATGGATAAAAATGGATGTAGAGCGGATAAAAATGGATGTAGAGTGGATAAAATGGGTGTAAAATGGATAAAAATGGATGTAGAGTGGATAAAAATAGATGTAGAGTGGATAAAATGGATGTAGAGGGGATAAAATGGATGTAGAGTGGATAAAATGGTTGTAGAGTGGATAAAATGGTTGTAGAGTTGATAAAAATGGATGTAGAGTGGATAAAAATGGATGTAGAGTGGATAAAATGGATGTAGATTGGATAAAATGGATGTAGAGTGGATAAAATGGATGTAGAGTGGATAAAAATGGATGTAGAGCGGATACAAATGGATGTAGAGTGGATAAAAATGGATGTAGAGTGGATAAAATGGATGTAGAGGGGATAAAATGGATGTAGAGTGGATAAAATGGTTGTAGAGTGGATAAAATGGATGTTGAGTTGATAAAAATGGATGTAGAGTGGATAAAAATGGATGTAGAGTGGATAAAATGGATGTAGAGCGGATAAAAATGGATGTAGTTTGGATAAAATGAATGTAGAGTGGATAAAATGGATGTAGAGTTGATAAAAATGGATGTAGAATGGATAAAACGGATGTAGAGTGGATAAAAATGGATGTAGAGTGGATACAATGGATGTAGAGTGGATAAAAATGGATGTAGAGGGGATAAAATGGATGTAGAGTGGATAAAATGGTTGTAGAGTGGATAAAATGGATGTCGAGTGGATAAAAATGGATGTAGTGTGGATAAAATGGATGTAGAGTGGATAAAATGGATGTAGAGGGGATAAAATGGATGTAGAGTGGATAAAATGGTTGTAGAGTGGATAAAATGGATGTAGAGTTGATAAAAATGGATGTAGAGTGGATAAAATGGATGTAGAGTGGATAAAATAGATGTAGAGTTGATAAAAATGGATGTAGAGTGGACAAAATAGATTTAGAGTGGATAAAAATTGATGTAGAGTGGATAAAATGGATGTAGAGTGGATAAAAATGGATGTAGAGTGGATAAAAATTGATGTAGAGTGGATAAAATGGATGTAGAGTGGATAAAATGGACGTAGAGTGGATAAAAATGGATGTAGAGTGGATAAAATGGATGTAGAGTGTATAAAATGGGTGTAAAGTGGATAAAAATGGATGTAGAGTGGATAAAATGGATGTAGAATGGATAAAAATGGATGTAGAGCGGATAAAAATGGATGTAGAGTGGATAAAATGGGTGTAAAATGGATAAAAATGGATGTAGAGTGGATAAAAATAGATGTAGAGTGGATAAAATGGATGTAGAGGGGATAAAATGGATGTAGAGTGGATAAAATGGTTGTAGAGTGGATAAAATGGTTGTAGAGTTGATAAAAATGGATGTAGAGTGGATAAAAATGGATGTAGAGTGGATAAAATGGATGTAGATTGGATAAAATGGATGTAGAGTGGATAAAATGGATGTAGAGTGGATAAAAATGGATGTAGAGCGGATACAAATGGATGTCGAGTGGATAAAAATGGATGTAGTGTGGATAAAATGGATGTAGAGTGGATAAAATGGATGTAGAGGGGATAAAATGGATGTAGAGTGGATAAAATGGTTGTAGAGTGGATAAAATGGATGTAGAGTTGATAAAACTGGATGTAGAGTGGATAAAATGGATGTAGAGTGGATAAAATGGACGTAGAGTGGATAAAAATGGATGTAGAGTGGATAAAATGGATGTAGAGTGTATAAAATGGGTGTAAAGTGGATAAAAATGGATGTAGAGTGGATAAAATGGATGTAGAATGGATAAAAATGGATGTAGAGCGGATAAAAATGGATGTAGAGTGGATAAAATGGATGTAGAGTGGATAAAATGGTTGTAGAGTGGATAAAATGGATGTAGAGTGGATAAAATGGATGTAGAGTTGATAAAAATTGATGTAGAGTCGATAAAATGGATGTAGAGTGGATAAAATGGATGTAGAGTGGATAAAAATGGATGTAGAGCGGATACAAATGGATGTAGAGTGGATAAAATGGGTGTAAAATGGATAAAAATGGATGTAGAGTGGATAAAAATGGATGTAGAGTGGATAAAATGGATGTAGAGGGGATGAAATGGATGTAGAGTGGATAAAATGGTTGTAGAGTGGATAAAATGGATGTTGAGTTGATAAAAATGGATGTAGAGTGGATAAAAATGGATGTAGAGTGGATAAAATGGATGTAGAGCGGATAAAAATGGATGTAGTTTGGATAAAATGAATGTAGAGTGGATAAAATGGATGTAGAGTTGATAAAAATGGATGTAGAGTGGACAAAATAGATTTAGAGTGGATAAAAATTGATGTAGAGTGGATAAAATGAATGTAGAGTGGATAAAAATGGATGTAGATTGGATAAAAATGGATGTGGAGTGGATAAAATGGATGTAGAGTGGATAAAATGGACGTAGAGTGGATAAAAATGGATGTAGAGTGGATAAAATGGATGTAGAGTGGATAAAATGGTTGTAGAGTGGATAAAATGGATGTAGAGTGGATAAAATGGATGTAGAGTTGATAAAAATTGATGTAGAGTCGATAAAATGGATGTAGAGTGGATAAAATGGATGTAGAGTGGATAAAAATGGATGTAGAGCGGATAAAAATGGATGTAGAGTGGATAAAATGGGTGTAAAATGGATAAAAATGGATGTAGAGTGGATAAAAATGGATGTAGAGTGGATAAAATGGATGTAGAGGGGATAAAATGGATGTAGAGTGGATAAAATGGTTGTAGAGTGGATAAAATGGATGTCGAGTGGATAAAAATGGATGTAGTGTGGATAAAATGGATGTAGAGTGGATAAAATGGATGTAGAGGGGATAAAATGGATGTAGAGGGGATAAAATGGATGTAGAGTGGATAAAATGGTTGTAGAGTGGATAAAATGGATGTCGAGTGGATAAAAATGGATGTAGTGTGGATAAAATGGATGTAGAGTGGATAAAATGGATGTAGAGGGGATAAAATGGATGTAGAGGGGATAAAATGGATGTAGAGTGGATAAAATGGTTGTAGAGTGGATAAAATGGATGTAGAGGGGATAAAATGGATGTAGAGTGGATAAAATGGTTGTAGAGTGGATAAAATGGATGTAGAGTTGATAAAAATGGATGTAGAGTGGATAAAAATGGATGTAGAGTGGATAAAATGGATGTAGATTGGATAAAATGGTTGTAGAGTGGATAAAATGGATGTAGAGTGGATAAAATGGATGTAGAGTTGATAAAAATTGATGTAGATTCGATAAAATGGATGTAGAGTGGATAAAATGGATGTAGAGTGGATAAAAATGGATGTAGAGCGGATACAAATGGATGTAGAGTGGATAAAATGGGTGTAAAATGGATAAAAATGGATGTAGAGTGGATAAAAATGGATGTAGAGTGGATAAAATGGATGTAGAGGGGATAAAATGGATGTAGAGTGGATAAAATGGTTGTAGAGTGGATAAAATGGATGTAGAGCGGATAAAAATGGATGTAGTTTGGATAAAATGAATGTAGAGTGGATAAAATGGATGTAGAGTTGATAAAAATGGATGTAGAGTGGACAAAATAGATTTAGAGTGGATAAAAATTGATGTAGAGTGGATAAAATGAATGTAGAGTGGATAAAAATGGATGTAGATTGGATAAAAATGGATGTGGAGTGGATAAAATGGATGTAGAGTGGATAAAATGGACGTAGAGTGGATAAAAATGGATGTAGAGTGGATAAAATGGATGTAGAGTGGATAAAATGGTTGTAGAGTGGATAAAATGGATGTAGAGTGGATAAAATGGATGTAGAGTTGATAAAAATTGATGTAGAGTCGATAAAATGGATGTAGAGTGGATAAAATGGATGTAGAGTGGATAAAAATGGATGTAGAGCGGATAAAAATGGATGTAGAGTGGATAAAATGGGTGTAAAATGGATAAAAATGGATGTAGAGTGGATAAAAATGGATGTAGAGTGGATAAAATGGATGTAGAGGGGATAAAATGGATGTAGAGTGGATAAAATGGTTGTAGAGTGGATAAAATGGATGTCGAGTGGATAAAAATGGATGTAGTGTGGATAAAATGGATGTAGAGTGGATAAAATGGATGTAGAGGGGATAAAATGGATGTAGAGGGGATAAAATGGATGTAGAGTGGATAAAATGGTTGTAGAGTGGATAAAATGGATGTCGAGTGGATAAAAATGGATGTAGTGTGGATAAAATGGATGTAGAGTGGATAAAATGGATGTAGAGGGGATAAAATGGATGTAGAGGGGATAAAATGGATGTAGAGTGGATAAAATGGTTGTAGAGTGGATAAAATGGATGTAGAGGGGATAAAATGGATGTAGAGTGGATAAAATGGTTGTAGAGTGGATAAAATGGATGTAGAGTTGATAAAAATGGATGTAGAGTGGATAAAAATGGATGTAGAGTGGATAAAATGGATGTAGATTGGATAAAATGGTTGTAGAGTGGATAAAATGGATGTAGAGTGGATAAAATGGATGTAGAGTTGATAAAAATTGATGTAGAGTCGATAAAATGGATGTAGAGTGGATAAAATGGATGTAGAGTGGATAAAAATGGATGTAGAGCGGATACAAATGGATGTAGAGTGGATAAAATGGGTGTAAAATGGATAAAAATGGATGTAGAGTGGATAAAAATGGATGTAGAGTGGATAAAATGGATGTAGAGGGGATAAAATGGATGTAGAGTGGATAAAATGGTTGTAGAGTGGATAAAATGGATGTAGAGTTGATAAAAATGGATGTAGAGTGGATAAAATGGATGTAGAGTGGATAAAATGGATGTAGAGGGGATAAAATGGATGTAGAGTGGATAAAATGGTTGTAGATGGGATAAAATGGATGTCGAGTGGATAAAAATGGATGTAGTGTGGATAAAATGGATGTAGAGTGGATAAAATGGATGTAGAGGGGATAAAATGGATGTAGAGTGGATAAAATGGTTGTAGAGTGGATAAAATGGATGTAGAGTTGATAAAAATGGATATAGAGTGGATAAAATGGATGTAGAGTGGATAAAATGGATGTAGAGTGGATAAAATGGTTGTAGAGTGGATAAAATGGATGTAGAGTGGATAAAATGGATGTAGAGTTGATAAAAATTGATGTAGAGTCGATAAAATGGATGTAGAGTGGATAAAATGGATGTAGAGTGGATAAAAATGGATGTAGAGCGGATAAAAATGGATGTAGAGTGGATAAAATGGGTGTAAAATGGATAAAAATGGATGTAGAGTGGATAAAAATGGATGTAGAGTGGATAAAATGGATGTAGAGGGGATAAAATGGATGTAGAGTGGATAAAATGGTTGTAGAGTGGATAAAATGGATGTCGAGTGGATAAAAATGGATGTAGTGTGGATAAAATGGATGTAGAGTGGATAAAATGGATGTAGAGGGGATAAAATGGATGTAGAGGGGATAAAATGGATGTAGAGTGGATAAAATGGTTGTAGAGTGGATAAAATGGATGTCGAGTGGATAAAAATGGATGTAGTGTGGATAAAATGGATGTAGAGTGGATAAAATGGATGTAGAGGGGATAAAATGGATGTAGAGGGGATAAAATGGATGTAGAGTGGATAAAATGGTTGTAGAGTGGATAAAATGGATGTAGAGGGGATAAAATGGATGTAGAGTGGATAAAATGGTTGTAGAGTGGATAAAATGGATGTAGAGTTGATAAAAATGGATGTAGAGTGGATAAAAATGGATGTAGAGTGGATAAAATGGATGTAGATTGGATAAAATGGTTGTAGAGTGGATAAAATGGATGTAGAGTGGATAAAATGGATGTAGAGTTGATAAAAATTGATGTAGAGTCGATAAAATGGATGTAGAGTGGATAAAATGGATGTAGAGTGGATAAAAATGGATGTAGAGCGGATACAAATGGATGTAGAGTGGATAAAATGGGTGTAAAATGGATAAAAATGGATGTAGAGTGGATAAAAATGGATGTAGAGTGGATAAAATGGATGTAGAGGGGATAAAATGGATGTAGAGTGGATAAAATGGTTGTAGAGTGGATAAAATGGATGTAGAGTTGATAAAAATGGATGTAGAGTGGATAAAATGGATGTAGAGTGGATAAAATGGATGTAGAGGGGATAAAATGGATGTAGAGTGGATAAAATGGTTGTAGAGTGGATAAAATGGATGTCGAGTGGATAAAAATGGATGTAGTGTGGATAAAATGGATGTAGAGTGGATAAAATGGATGTAGAGGGGATAAAATGGATGTAGAGTGGATAAAATGGTTGTAGAGTGGATAAAATGGATGTAGAGTTGATAAAAATGGATGTAGAGTGGATAAAATGGATGTAGAGTGGATAAAATAGATGTAGAGTTGATAAAAATGGATGTAGAGTGGACAAAATAGATTTAGAGTGGATAAAAATTGATGTAGAGTGGATAAAATGAATGTAGAGTGGATAAAATGGATGTAGAGTGGATAAAATTGATGTAGAGTTGATAAAATGGATGTAAAGTGGATAAAATGGATGTAGAGTTAATAAAATTGGATGTAGAGTGGATAAATTGGATGTAGAGTGGATAAAATGGATGTAGAGTGGATAAAAATGGATGTAGAGTGGATAAAAATGGATGTAGAGTGGATAAAATGGACGTAGAGCGGATAAAATGGATGTAGAGTTGATAAAAACGGATGTAGAGTGCATAAAAATGGATGTTGAGTGGATAAAATGGATATAGAGTGGATAAAATGGATGTAGAGTGAATAAAATGGATGTAGAGTGGATAAAATTGATGTAGAGTTGATAAAATGGATGTAGAGGGGATAAAATGGATGTAGAGTGGATAAAATGGTTGTAGAGTGGATAAAATGGATGTAGAGTTGATAAAAATGGATGTAGAGTGGATAAAATGGATGTAGAGTGGATAAAATGGATGTAGAGGGGATAAAATGGATGTAGAGTGGATAAAATGGTTGTAGAGTGGATAAAATGGATGTCGAGTGGATAAAAATGGATGTAGTGTGGATAAAATGGATGTAGAGTGGATAAAATGGATGTAGAGGGGATAAAATGGATGTAGAGTGGATAAAATGGTTGTAGAGTGGATAAAATGGATGTCGAGTGGATAAAAATGGATGTAGTGTGGATAAAATGGATGTAGAGTGGATAAAATGGATGTAGAGTGTATAAAATGGATGTAGAGTGAATAAACTGGATGTAGAGTGGATAAAATGCATGTAGAGTGGATACAATGGATGTAGAGTGTATAAAATGGATGTAGAGTGAATAAACTGGATGTAGAGTGGATAAAATGGATGTAGAGGGGATAAAATGGATGTAGAGTGGATAAAATGGTTGTAGAGTGGATAAAATGGATGTCGAGTGGATAAAAATGGATGTAGTGTGGATAAAATGGATGTAGAGTGGATAAAATGGATGTAGAGGGGATAAAATGGATGTAGAGGGGATAAAATGGATGTAGAGTGGATAAAATGGTTGTAGAGTGGATAAAATGGATGTCGAGTGGATAAAAATGGATGTAGTGTGGATAAAATGGATGTAGAGTGGATAAAATGGATGTAGAGGGGATAAAATGGATGTAGAGGGGATAAAATGGATGTAGAGGGGATAAAATGGATGTAGAGTGGATAAAATGGTTGTAGAGTGGATAAAATGGATGTAGAGTTGATAAAAATGGATGTAGAGTGGATAAAAATGGATGTAGAGTGGATAAAATGGATGTAGATTGGATAAAATGGTTGTAGAGTGGATAAAATGGATGTAGAGTGGATAAAATGGATGTAGAGTTGATAAAAATTGATGTAGAGTCGATAAAATGGATGTAGAGTGGATAAAATGGATGTAGAGTGGATAAAAATGGATGTAGAGCGGATACAAATGGATGTAGAGTGGATAAAATGGGTGTAAAATGGATAAAAATGGATGTAGAGTGGATAAAAATGGATGTAGAGTGGATAAAATGGATGTAGAGGGGATAAAATGGATGTAGAGTGGATAAAATGGTTGTAGAGTGGATAAAATGGATGTAGAGTTGATAAAAATGGATGTAGAGTGGATAAAATGGATGTAGAGTGGATAAAATGGATGTAGAGGGGATAAAATGGATGTAGAGTGGATAAAATGGTTGTAGAGTGGATAAAATGGATGTCGAGTGGATAAAAATGGATGTAGTGTGGATAAAATGGATGTAGAGTGGATAAAATGGATGTAGAGGGGATAAAATGGATGTAGAGTGGATAAAATGGTTGTAGAGTGGATAAAATGGATGTAGAGTTGATAAAAATGGATGTAGAGTGGATAAAATGGATGTAGAGTGGATAAAATAGATGTAGAGTTGATAAAAATGGATGTAGAGTGGACAAAATAGATTTAGAGTGGATAAAAATTGATGTAGAGTGGATAAAATGAATGTAGAGTGGATAAAATGGATGTAGAGTGGATAAAATTGATGTAGAGTTGATAAAATGGATGTAAAGTGGATAAAATGGATGTAGAGTTAATAAAATTGGATGTAGAGTGGATAAATTGGATGTAGAGTGGATAAAATGGATGTAGAGTGGATAAAAATGGATGTAGAGTGGATAAAAATGGATGTAGAGTGGATAAAATGGACGTAGAGCGGATAAAATGGATGTAGAGTTGATAAAAACGGATGTAGAGTGCATAAAAATGGATGTTGAGTGGATAAAATGGATGTAGAGTGGATAAAATGGATGTAGAGTGAATAAAATGGATGTAGAGTGGATAAAATTGATGTAGAGTTGATAAAATGGATGTAGAGGGGATAAAATGGATGTAGAGTGGATAAAATGAATGTAGAGTGGATAAAATGGATGTAGAGTGGATAAAATTGATGTAGAGTGGATAAAATGGACGTAGAGTGGATAAAAATGGATGTAGAGTGGATAAAATGGATGTAGAGTGGATAAAATGGTTGTAGAGTGGATAAAATGGATGTAGAGTGGATAAAATGGATGTAGAGTGGATAAAATGGATGTAGAGTGGATAAAATGGATGTAGAGTGTATAAAATGGATGTAGAGTGAATAAACTGGATGTAGAGTGGATAAAATGCATGTAGAGTGGATAAAATGGATGAATAGTGGATAAAATGGTTGTAGAGTGGATAAAATGGATGTAGAGTGGATAAAAATGGATGTAGAGTGGATAAAATGGATGTAGAGTGGATAAAATGGATGTAGAGTGGATACAATGGATGTAGAGTGGATAAAAATGGATATAGAGTGGATAAAATGGATGTAGAGTGGATAAAAATGGATGTAGAGTGGATAAAATGGATGTAGAGTGGATAAAATGGATGTAGAGTGGATAAAATGGATGTAGAGTGGATAAAATGGATGTAGAGTGTATAAAATGGATGTAGAGTGAATAAAATGGATGTAGAGTGGATAAAATGGATGTAGAGTGGATAAAATGGATGTAGAGTGGATAAAATGGATGTAGAGTTGATAAAAATGGATGTAGAATGGATAAAACGGATGTAGAGTGGATAAAAATGGATGTAGAGTGGATACAATGGATGTAGAGTGGATAAAAATGGATATAGAGTGGATAAAATGGATGTAGAGTAGATAAAAATGGATGTAGAGTGGATAAAATGGATGTAGAGTGGATAAAATGAATGTAGAGTGGATAAAATGGATGTAGAGTGGATAAAATGGATGTAGAGTGGATAAAATGGATGTAGAGTTGATAAAAATGGATGTAGAATGGATAAAACGGATGTAGAGTGGATAAAAATGGATGTAGAGTGGATACAATGGATGTAGAGTGGATAAAAATGGATGTAGAGGGGATAAAATGGATGTAGAGCGGATAAAATGGTTGTAGAGTGGATAAAATGGATGTCGAGTGGATAAAAATGGATGTAGTGTGGATAAAATGGATGTAGAGTGGATAAAATGGATGTAGAGGGGATAAAATGGATGTAGAGTGGATAAAATGGTTGTAGAGTGGATAAAATGGATGTAGAGTTGATAAAAATGGATGTAGAGTGGATAAAATGGATGTAGAGTGGATAAAATAGATGTAGAGTTGATAAAAATGGATGTAGAGTGGACAAAATAGATTTAGAGTGGATAAAAATTGATGTAGAGTGGATAAAATGAATGTAGAGTGGATAAAAATGGATGTAGAGTGGATAAAAATTGATGTAGAGTGGATAAAATGGATGTAGAGTGGATAAAATGGACGTAGAGTGGATAAAAATGGATGTAGAGTGGATAAAATGGATGTAGAGTGTATAAAATGGGTGTAAAGTGGATAAAAATGGATGTAGAGTGGATAAAATGGATGTACAATGGATAAAAATGGATGTAGAGCGGATAAAAATGGATGTAGAGTGGATAAAATGGGTGTAAAATGGATAAAAATGGATGTAGAGTGGATAAAAATAGATGTAGAGTGGATAAAATGGATGTAGAGGGGATAAAATGGATGTAGAGTGGATAAAATGGTTGTAGAGTGGATAAAATGGTTGTAGAGTTGATAAAAATGGATGTAGAGTGGATAAAAATGGATGTAGAGTGGATAAAATGGATGTAGATTGGATAAAATGGATGTAGAGTGGATAAAATGGATGTAGAGTGGATAAAAATGGATGTAGAGCGGATACAAATGGATGTAGAGTGGATAAAATGGGTGTAAAATGGATAAAAATGGATGTAGAGTGGATAAAAATGGATGTAGAGTGGATAAAATGGATGTAGAGTGGATAAAATGGATGTAGAGGGGATAAAATGGATGTAGAGTGGATAAAATGGTTGTAGAGTGGATAAAATGGATGTCGAGTGGATAAAAATGGATGTAGTGTGGATAAAATGGATGTAGAGTGGATAAAATGGATGTAGAGGGGATAAAATGGATGTAGAGTGGATAAAATGGTTGTAGAGTGGATAAAATGGATGTAGAGTTGATAAAACTGGATGTAGAGTGGATAAAATGGATGTAGAGTGGATAAAATGGACGTAGAGTGGATAAAAATGGATGTAGAGTGGATAAAATGGATGTAGAGTGTATAAAATGGGTGTAAAGTGGATAAAAATGGATGTAGAGTGGATAAAATGGATGTAGAATGGATAAAAATGGATGTAGAGCGGATAAAAATGGATGTAGAGTGGATAAAATGGATGTAGAGTGGATAAAATGGTTGTAGAGTGGATAAAATGGATGTAGAGTGGATAAAATGGATGTAGAGTTGATAAAAATTGATGTAGAGTCGATAAAATGGATGTAGAGTGGATAAAATGGATGTAGAGTGGATAAAAATGGATGTAGAGCGGATACAAATGGATGTAGAGTGGATAAAATGGGTGTAAAATGGATAAAAATGGATGTAGAGTGGATAAAAATGGATGTAGAGTGGATAAAATGGATGTAGAGGGGATAAAATGGATGTAGAGTGGATAAAATGGTTGTAGAGTGGATAAAATGGATGTTGAGTTGATAAAAATGGATGTAGAGTGGATAAAAATGGATGTAGAGTGGATAAAATGGATGTAGAGTGGATAAAAATGGATGTAGTTTGGATAAAATGAATGTAGAGTGGATAAAATGGATGTAGAGTTGATAAAAATGGATGTAGAGTGGACAAAATAGATTTAGAGTGGATAAAAATTGATGTAGAGTGGATAAAATGAATGTAGAGTGGATAAAAATGGATGTAGATTGGATAAAAATGGATGTGGAGTGGATAAAATGGATGTAGAGTGGATAAAATGGACGTAGAGTGGATAAAAATGGATGTAGAGTGGATAAAATGGATGTAGAGTGGATAAAATGGTTGTAGAGTGGATAAAATGGATGTAGAGTGGATAAAATGGATGTAGAGTTGATAAAAATTGATGTAGAGTCGATAAAATGGATGTAGAGTGGATAAAATGGATGTAGAGTGGATAAAAATGGATGTAGAGCGGATAAAAATGGATGTAGAGTGGATAAAATGGGTGTAAAATGGATAAAAATGGATGTAGAGTGGATAAAAATGGATGTAGAGTGGATAAAATGGATGTAGAGGGGATAAAATGGATGTAGAGTGGATAAAATGGTTGTAGAGTGGATAAAATGGATGTCGAGTGGATAAAAATGGATGTAGTGTGGATAAAATGGATGTAGAGTGGATAAAATGGATGTAGAGGGGATAAAATGGATGTAGAGGGGATAAAATGGATGTAGAGGGGATAAAATGGATGTAGAGGGGATAAAATGGATGTAGAGTGGATAAAATGGTTGTAGAGTGGATAAAATGGATGTCGAGTGGATAAAAATGGATGTAGAGTGGATAAAATGGTTGTAGAGTGGATAAAATGGATGTAGAGTGGATAAAATGGGTGTAAAATGGATAAAAATGGATGTAGAGTGGATAAAAATAGATGTAGAGTGGATAAAATGGATGTAGAGGGGATAAAATGGATGTAGAGTGGATAAAATGGTTGTAGAGTGGATAAAATGGTTGTAGAGTTGATAAAAATGGATGTAGAGTGGATAAAAATGGATGTAGAGTGGATAAAATGGATGTAGATTGGATAAAATGGATGTAGAGTGGATAAAATGGATGTAGAGTGGATAAAAATGGATGTAGAGCGGATACAAATGGATGTAGAGTGGATAAAATGGGTGTAAAATGGATAAAAATGGATGTAGAGTGGATAAAAATGGATGTAGAGTGGATAAAATGGATGTAGAGTGGATAAAATGGATGTAGAGGGGATAAAATGGATGTAGAGTGGATAAAATGGTTGTAGAGTGGATAAAATGGATGTCGAGTGGATAAAAATGGATGTAGTGTGGATAAAATGGATGTAGAGTGGATAAAATGGATGTAGAGGGGATAAAATGGATGTAGAGTGGATAAAATGGTTGTAGAGTGGATAAAATGGATGTAGAGTTGATAAAACTGGATGTAGAGTGGATAAAATGGATGTAGAGTGGATAAAATGGATGTAGAGTGGATAAAAATGGATGTAGAGTGGATAAAATGGATGTAGAGTGTATAAAATGGGTGTAAAGTGGATAAAAATGGATGTAGAGTGGATAAAATGGATGTAGAATGGATAAAAATGGATGTAGAGCGGATAAAAATGGATGTAGAGTGGATAAAATGGATGTAGAGTGGATAAAATGGTTGTAGAGTGGATAAAATGGATGTAGAGTGGATAAAATGGATGTAGAGTTGATAAAAATTGATGTAGAGTCGATAAAATGGATGTAGAGTGGATAAAATGGATGTAGAGTGGATAAAAATGGATGTAGAGCGGATACAAATGGATGTAGAGTGGATAAAATGGGTGTAAAATGGATAAAAATGGATGTAGAGTGGATAAAAATGGATGTAGAGTGGATAAAATGGATGTAGAGGGGATAAAATGGATGTAGAGTGGATAAAATGGTTGTAGAGTGGATAAAATGGATGTTGAGTTGATAAAAATGGATGTAGAGTGGATAAAAATGGATGTAGAGTGGATAAAATGGATGTAGAGCGGATAAAAATGGATGTAGTTTGGATAAAATGAATGTAGAGTGGATAAAATGGATGTAGAGTTGATAAAAATGGATGTAGAGTGGACAAAATAGATTTAGAGTGGATAAAAATTGATGTAGAGTGGATAAAATGAATGTAGAGTGGATAAAAATGGATGTAGATTGGATAAAAATGGATGTGGAGTGGATAAAATGGATGTAGAGTGGATAAAATGGACGTAGAGTGGATAAAAATGGATGTAGAGTGGATAAAATGGATGTAGAGTGGATAAAATGGTTGTAGAGTGGATAAAATGGATGTAGAGTGGATAAAAATGGATGTAGAGTGGATAAAATGGATGTAGAGTGGATAAAATGGATGTAGAGTGGATAAAATGGTTGTAGAGTGGATAAAATGGATGTAGAGTGGATAAAATGGATGTAGAGTTGATAAAAATTGATGTAGAGTCAATAAAATGGATGTAGAGTGGATAAAAATTGATGTAGAGTCAATAAAATGGATGTAGAGTGGATAAAATGGATGTAGAGTGGATAAAAATGGATGTAGAGCGGATACAAATGGATGTAGAGTGGATAAAATGGGTGTAAAATGGATAAAAATGGATGTAGAGTGGATAAAAATGGATGTAGAGTGGATAAAATGGATGTAGAGGGGATAAAATGGATGTAGAGTGGATAAAATGGTTGTAGAGTGGATAAAATGGATGTTGAGTTGATAAAAATGGATGTAGAGTGGATAAAAATGGATGTAGAGTGGATAAAATGGATGTAGAGCGGATAAAAATGGATGTAGTTTGGATAAAATGAATGTAGAGTGGATAAAATGGATGTAGAGTTGATAAAAATGGATGTAGAGTGGACAAAATAGATTTAGAGTGGATAAAAATTGATGTAGAGTGGATAAAATGAATGTAGAGTGGATAAAAATGGATGTAGATTGGATAAAAATGGATGTGGAGTGGATAAAATGGATGTAGAGTGGATAAAATGGACGTAGAGTGGATAAAAATGGATGTAGAGTGGATAAAATGGATGTAGAGTGGATAAAATGGTTGTAGAGTGGATAAAATGGATGTAGAGTGGATAAAATGGATGTAGAGTTGATAAAAATTGATGTAGAGTCGATAAAATGGATGTAGAGTGGATAAAATGGATGTAGAGTGGATAAAAATGGATGTAGAGCGGATAAAAATGGATGTAGAGTGGATAAAATGGGTGTAAAATGGATAAAAATGGATGTAGAGTGGATAAAAATGGATGCAGAGTGGATAAAATGGATGTAGAGGGGATAAAATGGATGTAGAGTGGATAAAATGGTTGTAGAGTGGATAAAATGGATGTCGAGTGGATAAAAATGGATGTAGTGTGGATAAAATGGATGTAGAGTGGATAAAATGGATGTAGAGGGGATAAAATGGATGTAGAGGGGATAAAATGGATGTAGAGTGGATAAAATGGTTGTAGAGTGGATAAAATGGATGTCGAGTGGATAAAAATGGATGTAGTGTGGATAAAATGGATGTAGAGTGGATAAAATGGATGTAGAGGGGATAAAATGGATGTAGAGTGGATAAAATGGTTGTAGAGTGGATAAAATGGATGTAGAGTTGATAAAAATGGATGTAGAGTGGATAAAAATGGATGTAGAGTGGATAAAATGGATGTAGATTGGATAAAATGGTTGTAGAGTGGATAAAATGGATGTAGAGTGGATAAAATGGATGTAGAGTTGATAAAAATTGATGTAGAGTCGATAAAATGGATGTAGAGTGGATAAAATGGATGTAGAGTGGATAAAAATGGATGTAGAGCGGATACAAATGGATGTAGAGTGGATAAAATGGTTGTAGAGTGGATAAAAATGGATGTAGAGCGGATAAAAATGGATGTAGAGTGGATAAAATGGGTGTAAAATGGATAAAAATGGATGTAGAGTGGATAAAAATGGATGTAGAGTGGATAAAATGGATGTAGAGGGGATAAAATGGATGTAGAGTGGATAAAATGGTTGTAGAGTGGATAAAATGGATGTCGAGTGGATAAAAATGGATGTAGTGTGGATAAAATGGATGTAGAGTGGATAAAATGGATGTAGAAGGGATAAAATGGATGTAGAGGGGATAAAATGGATGTAGAGTGGATAAAATGGTTGTAGAGTGGATAAAATGGATGTCGAGTGGATAAAAATGGATGTAGTGTGGATAAAATGGATGTAGAGTGGATAAAATGGATGTAGAGGGGATAAAATGGATGTAGAGTGGATAAAATGGTTGTAGAGTGGATAAAATGGATGTAGAGTTGATAAAAATGGATGTAGAGTGGATAAAAATGGATGTAGAGTGGATAAAATGGATGTAGATTGGATAAAATGGTTGTAGAGTGGATAAAATGGATGTAGAGTGGATAAAATGGATGTAGAGTTGATAAAAATTGATGTAGAGTCGATAAAATGGATGTAGAGTGGATAAAATGGATGTAGAGTGGATAAAAATGGATGTAGAGCGGATACAAATGGATGTAGAGTGGATAAAATGGGTGTAAAATGGATAAAAATGGATGTAGAGTGGATAAAAATGGATGTAGAGTGGATAAAATGGATGTAGAGGGGATAAAATGGATGTAGAGTGGATAAAATGGTTGTAGAGTGGATAAAATGGATGTAGAGTTGATAAAAATGGATGTAGAGTGGATAAAATGGATGTAGAGTGGATAAAATAGATGTAGAGTTGATAAAAATGGATGTAGAGTGGACAAAATAGATTTAGAGTGGATAAAAATTGATGTAGAGTGGATAAAATGAATGTAGAGTGGATAAAAATGGATGTAGAGTGGATAAAAATTGATGTAGAGTGGATAAAATGGATGTAGAGTGGATAAAATGGACGTAGAGTGGATAAAAATGGATGTAGAGTGGATAAAATGGATGTAGAGTGTATAAAATGGGTGTAAAGTGGATAAAAATGG
The DNA here is from genome assembly GCA_933228935.1 of Pemphredon lugubris. Taxonomy (NCBI): domain Eukaryota; kingdom Metazoa; phylum Arthropoda; class Insecta; order Hymenoptera; family Crabronidae; genus Pemphredon; species Pemphredon lugubris. The sequence continues at coordinate 54,414,611 of OW121816.1, forward strand.
ATGTAGAGTGGATAAAATGGATGTAGAATGGATAAAAATGGATGTAGAGCGGATAAAAATGGATGTAGAGTGGATAAAATGGGTGTAAAATGGATAAAATGGATGTAGAGTGGATAAAAATAGATGTAGAGTGGATAAAATGGATGTAGAGGGGATAAAATGGATGTAGAGTGGATAAAATGGTTGTAGAGTGGATAAAATGGATGTAGAGTTGATAAAAATGGATGTAGAGTGGATAAAAATGGATGTAGAGTGGATCAAATGAATGTAGATTGGATAAAATGGTTGTAGAGTGGATAAAATGGATGTAGAGTGGATAAAAATGGATGTAGAGCGGATACAAATGGATGTAGAGTGGACAAAATAGATTTAGAGTGGATAAAATGAATGTAGAGTGGATAAAAATGGATGTAGATTGGATAAAAATGGATGTGGAGTGGATAAAATAGATGTAGAGTGGATAAAATGGACGTAGAGTGGATAAAAATGGATGTAGAGTGGATAAAATGGATGTAGAGTGTATAAAATGGGTGTAAAGTGGATAAAAATGGATGTAGAGTGGATAAAATGGATGTAGAATGGATAAAAATGGATGTAGAGCGGATAAAAATGGATGTAGAGTGGATAAAATGGGTGTAAAATGGATAAAAATGGATGTAGAGTGGATAAAAATAGATGTAGAGTGGATAAAATGGATGTAGAGGGGATAAAATGGATGTAGAGTGGATAAAATGGTTGTAGAGTGGATAAAATGGATGTAGAGTTGATAAAAAAGGATGTAGAGTGGATAAAAATGGATGTAGAGTGGATAAAATGGATGTAGATTGGATAAAATGGTTGTAGAGTGGATAACATGGATGTAGAGTGGATAAAATGGATGTAGAGTTGATAAAAATTGATGTAGAGTCGATAAAATGGATGTAGAGTGGATAAAATGGATGTAGAGTGGATAAAAATGGATGTAGAGCGGATAAAAATGGATGTAGAGTGGATAAAATGGGTGTAAAATGGATAAAAATGGATGTAGAGTGGATAAAATGGGTGTAAAATGGATAAAAATGGATGTAGAGTGGATAAAATGGATGTAGAGTGGATAAAATGGGTGTAAAGTGGATAAAAATGGATGTAGAGTGGATAAAATGGATGTAGAATGGATAAAAATGGATGTAGAGTGGATAAAATGGATGTAGAGTCGATAAAATGGATGTAGAGTGGATAAAAATGGATGTAGAGTGGATAAAATGGATGTAGAGTGGATAAAAATGGATGTAGAGTGAATATAATGGATGTAGAGAGGATAAAATGGATGTGGAGTGGATAACAATGGATGTAGAGTGGATAAAATGGATGTAGAGTGGATAAAATGGATGTAAAGTGGATAAAATGGTTGTAGAGTGGATAAAATGGATGTAGAGTTGATAAAAATGGATGTAGAGTGGATAAAATGGATGTAGAGTGGATAAAATGGATGTAGAGTGGATAAAATGGATGTAGAGTGGATAAAATGGATGTAGAGTGTATAAAATGGATGTAGAGTGAATAAACTGGATGTAGAGTGGATAAAATGCATGTAGAGTGGATAAAATGGATGAATAGTGGATAAAATGGTTGTAGAGTGGATAAAATGGATGTAGAGTGGATAAAAATGGATGTAGAGTGGATAAAATGGATGTAGAGTGGATAAAATGGATGTAGAGTGGATACAATGGATGTAGAGTGGATAAAAATGGATATAGAGTGGATAAAATGGATGTAGAGTGGATAAAAATGGATGTAGAGTGGATAAAATGGATGTAGAGTGGATAAAATGGATGTAGAGTGGATAAAATGGATGTAGAGTGGATAAAATGGATGTAGAGTGTATAAAATGGATGTAGAGTGAATAAAATGGATGTAGAGTGGATAAAATGGATGTAGAGTGGATAAAATGGATGTAGAGTGGATAAAATGGATGTAGAGTTGATAAAAATGGATGTAGAATGGATAAAACGGATGTAGAGTGGATAAAAATGGATGTAGAGTGGATACAATGGATGTAGAGTGGATAAAAATCGATATAGAGTGGATAAAATGGATGTAGAGTGGATAAAAATGGATGTAGAGTGGATAAAATGGATGTAGAGTGGATAAAATGAATGTAGAGTGGATAAAATGGATGTAGAGTGGATAAAATGGATGTAGAGTGGATAAAATGGATGTAGAGTTGATAAAAATGGATGTAGAATGGATAAAACGGATGTAGAGTGGATAAAAATGGATGTAGAGTGGATACAATGGATGTAGAGTGGATAAAAATGGATGTAGAGGGGATAAAATGGATGTAGAGTGGATAAAATGGTTGTAGAGTGGATAAAATGGATGTCGAGTGGATAAAAATGGATGTAGTGTGGATAAAATGGATGTAGAGTGGATAAAATGGATGTAGAGGGGATAAAATGGATGTAGAGTGGATAAAATGGTTGTAGAGTGGATAAAATGGATGTAGAGTTGATAAAAATGGATGTAGAGTGGATAAAATGGATGTAGAGTGGATAAAATAGATGTAGAGTTGATAAAAATGGATGTAGAGTGGACAAAATAGATTTAGAGTGGATAAAAATTGATGTAGAGTGGATAAAATGAATGTAGAGTGGATAAAAATGGATGTAGAGTGGATAAAAATTGATGTAGAGTGGATAAAATGGATGTAGAGTGGATAAAATGGACGTAGAGTGGATAAAAATGGATGTAGAGTGGATAAAATGGATGTAGAGTGTATAAAATGGGTGTAAAGTGGATAAAAATGGATGTAGAGTGGATAAAATGGATGTAGAATGGATAAAAATGGATGTAGAGCGGATAAAAATGGATGTAGAGTGGATAAAATGGGTGTAAAATGGATAAAAATGGATGTAGAGTGGATAAAAATAGATGTAGAGTGGATAAAATGGATGTAGAGGGGATAAAATGGATGTAGAGTGGATAAAATGGTTGTAGAGTGGATAAAATGGTTGTAGAGTTGATAAAAATGGATGTAGAGTGGATAAAATGGATGTAGAGGGGATAAAATGGATGTAGAGGGGATAAAATGGATGTAGAGGGGATAAAATGGATGTAGAGGGGATAAAATGGATGTAGAGTGGATAAAATGGTTGTAGAGTGGATAAAATGGATGTCGAGTGGATAAAAATGGATGTAGAGTGGATAAAATGGTTGTAGAGTGGATAAAATGGATGTAGAGTGGATAAAATGGGTGTAAAATGGATAAAAATGGATGTAGAGTGGATAAAAATAGATGTAGAGTGGATAAAATGGATGTAGAGGGGATAAAATGGATGTAGAGTGGATAAAATGGTTGTAGAGTGGATAAAATGGTTGTAGAGTTGATAAAAATGGATGTAGAGTGGATAAAAATGGATGTAGAGTGGATAAAATGGATGTAGATTGGATAAAATGGATGTAGAGTGGATAAAATGGATGTAGAGTGGATAAAAATGGATGTAGAGCGGATACAAATGGATGTAGAGTGGATAAAATGGGTGTAAAATGGATAAAAATGGATGTAGAGTGGATAAAAATGGATGTAGAGTGGATAAAATGGATGTAGAGTGGATAAAATGGATGTAGAGGGGATAAAATGGATGTAGAGTGGATAAAATGGTTGTAGAGTGGATAAAATGGATGTCGAGTGGATAAAAATGGATGTAGTGTGGATAAAATGGATGTAGAGTGGATAAAATGGATGTAGAGGGGATAAAATGGATGTAGAGTGGATAAAATGGTTGTAGAGTGGATAAAATGGATGTAGAGTTGATAAAACTGGATGTAGAGTGGACAAAATGGATGTAGAGTGGATAAAATGGACGTAGAGTGGATAAAAATGGATGTAGAGTGGATAAAATGGATGTAGAGTGTATAAAATGGGTGTAAAGTGGATAAAAATGGATGTAGAGTGGATAAAATGGATGTAGAATGGATAAAAATGGATGTAGAGCGGATAAAAATGGATGTAGAGTGGATAAAATGGATGTAGAGTGGATAAAATGGTTGTAGAGTGGATAAAATGGATGTAGAGTGGATAAAATGGATGTAGAGTTGATAAAAATTGATGTAGAGTCGATAAAATGGATGTAGAGTGGATAAAATGGATGTAGAGTGGATAAAAATGGATGTAGAGCGGATACAAATGGATGTAGAGTGGATAAAATGGGTGTAAAATGGATAAAAATGGATGTAGAGTGGATAAAAATGGATGTAGAGTGGATAAAATGGATGTAGAGGGGATAAAATGGATGTAGAGTGGATAAAATGGTTGTAGAGTGGATAAAATGGATGTTGAGTTGATAAAAATGGATGTAGAGAGGATAAAAATGGATGTAGAGTGGATAAAATGGATGTAGAGCGGATAAAAATGGATGTAGTTTGGATAAAATGAATGTAGAGTGGATAAAATGGATGTAGAGTTGATAAAAATGGATGTAGAGTGGACAAAATAGATTTAGAGTGGATAAAAATTGATGTAGAGTGGATAAAATGAATGTAGAGTGGATAAAAATGGATGTAGATTGGATAAAAATGGATGTGGAGTGGATAAAATGGATGTAGAGTGGATAAAATGGACGTAGAGTGGATAAAAATGGATGTAGAGTGGATAAAATGGATGTAGAGTGGATAAAATGGTTGTAGAGTGGATAAAATGGATGTAGAGTGGATAAAAATGGATGTAGAGTGGATAAAATGGATGTAGAGTGGATAAAATGGATGTAGAGTGGATAAAATGGTTGTAGAGTGGATAAAATGGATGTAGAGTGGATAAAATGGATGTAGAGTTGATAAAAATTGATGTAGAGTCAATAAAATGGATGTAGAGTGGATAAAAATTGATGTAGAGTCAATAAAATGGATGTAGAGTGGATAAAATGGATGTAGAGTGGATAAAAATGGATGTAGAGCGGATACAAATGGATGTAGAGTGGATAAAATGGGTGTAAAATGGATAAAAATGGATGTAGAGTGGATAAAAATGGATGTAGAGTGGATAAAATGGATGTAGAGGGGATAAAATGGATGTAGAGTGGATAAAATGGTTGTAGAGTGGATAAAATGGATGTTGAGTTGATAAAAATGGATGTAGAGTGGATAAAAATGGATGTAGAGTGGATAAAATGGATGTAGAGCGGATAAAAATGGATGTAGATTGGATAAAATGAATGTAGAGTGGATAAAATGGATGTAGAGTTGATAAAAATGGATGTAGAGTGGACAAAATAGATTTAGAGTGGATAAAAATTGATGTAGAGTGGATAAAATGAATGTAGAGTGGATAAAAATGGATGTAGATTGGATAAAAATGGATGTGGAGTGGATAAAATGGATGTAGAGTGGATAAAATGGACGTAGAGTGGATAAAAATGGATGTAGAGTGGATAAAATGGATGTAGAGTGGATAAAATGGTTGTAGAGTGGATAAAATGGATGTAGAGTGGATAAAATGGATGTAGAGTTGATAAAAATTGATGTAGAGTCGATAAAATGGATGTAGAGTGGATAAAATGGATGTAGAGTGGATAAAAATGGATGTAGAGCGGATAAAAATGGATGTAGAGTGGATAAAATGGGTGTAAAATGGATAAAAATGGATGTAGAGTGGATAAAAATGGATGTAGAGTGGATAAAATGGATGTAGAGGGGATAAAATGGATGTAGAGTGGATAAAATGGTTGTAGAGTGGATAAAATGGATGTCGAGTGGATAAAAATGGATGTAGTGTGGATAAAATGGATGTAGAGTGGATAAAATGGATGTAGAGGGGATAAAATGGATGTAGAGGGGATAAAATGGATGTAGAGTGGATAAAATGGTTGTAGAGTGGATAAAATGGATGTCGAGTGGATAAAAATGGATGTAGTGTGGATAAAATGGATGTAGAGTGGATAAAATGGATGTAGAGGGGATAAAATGGATGTAGAGTGGATAAAATGGTTGTAGAGTGGATAAAATGGATGTAGAGTTGATAAAAATGGATGTAGAGTGGATAAAAATGGATGTAGAGTGGATAAAATGGATGTAGATTGGATAAAATGGTTGTAGAGTGGATAAAATGGATGTAGAGTGGATAAAATGGATGTAGAGTTGATAAAAATTGATGTAGAGTCGATAAAATGGATGTAGAGTGGATAAAATGGATGTAGAGTGGATAAAAATGGATGTAGAGCGGATACAAATGGATGTAGAGTGGATAAAATGGTTGTAGAGTGGATAAAAATGGATGTAGAGCGGATAAAAATGGATGTAGAGTGGATAAAATGGGTGTAAAATGGATAAAAATGGATGTAGAGTGGATAAAAATGGATGTAGAGTGGATAAAATGGATGTAGAGGGGATAAAATGGATGTAGAGTGGATAAAATGGTTGTAGAGTGGATAAAATGGATGTCGAGTGGATAAAAATGGATGTACTGTGGATAAAATGGATGTAGAGTGGATAAAATGGATGTAGAGGGGATAAAATGGATGTAGAGGGGATAAAATGGATGTAGAGTGGATAAAATGGTTGTAGAGTGGATAAAATGGATGTCGAGTGGATAAAAATGGATGTAGTGTGGATAAAATGGATGTAGAGTGGATAAAATGGATGTAGAGGGGATAAAATGGATGTAGAGTGGATAAAATGGTTGTAGAGTGGATAAAATGGATGTAGAGTTGATAAAAATGGATGTAGAGTGGATAAAAATGGATGTAGAGTGGATAAAATGGATGTAGATTGGATAAAATGGTTGTAGAGTGGATAAAATGGATGTAGAGTGGATAAAATGGATGTAGAGTTGATAAAAATTGATGTAGAGTCGATAAAATGGATGTAGAGTGGATAAAATGGATGTAGAGTGGATAAAAATGGATGTAGAGCGGATACAAATGGATGTAGAGTGGATAAAATGGGTGTAAAATGGATAAAAATGGATGTAGAGTGGATAAAAATGGATGTAGAGTGGATAAAATGGATGTAGAGGGGATAAAATGGATGTAGAGTGGATAAAATGGTTGTAGAGTGGATAAAATGGATGTAGAGTTGATAAAAATGGATGTAGAGTGGATAAAATGGATGTAGAGTGGATAAAATAGATGTAGAGTTGATAAAAATGGATGTAGAGTGGACAAAATAGATTTAGAGTGGATAAAAATTGATGTAGAGTGGATAAAATGAATGTAGAGTGGATAAAAATGGATGTAGAGTGGATAAAAATTGATGTAGAGTGGATAAAATGGATGTAGAGTGGATAAAATGGACGTAGAGTGGATAAAAATGGATGTAGAGTGGATAAAATGGATGTAGAGTGTATAAAATGGGTGTAAAGTGGATAAAAATGGATGTAGAGTGGATAAAATGGATGTAGAATGGATAAAAATGGATGTAGAGCGGATAAAAATGGATGTAGAGTGGATAAAATGGGTGTAAAATGGATAAAAATGGATGTAGAGTGGATAAAAATAGATGTAGAGTGGATAAAATGGATGTAGAGGGGATAAAATGGATGTAGAGTGGATAAAATGGTTGTAGAGTGGATAAAATGGATGTAGAGTTGATAAAAATGGACGTAGAGTGGATAAAAATGGATGTAGAGTGGATAAAATGGATGTAGAGTGTATAAAATGGGTGTAAAGTGGATAAAAATGGATGTAGAGTGGATAAAATGGATGTAGAATGGATAAAAATGGATGTAGAGCGGATAAAAATGGATGTAGAGTGGATAAAATGGGTGTAAAATGGATAAAAATGGATGTAGAGTGGATAAAAATAGATGTAGAGTGGATAAAATGGATGTAGAGGGGATAAAATGGATGTAGAGTGGATAAAATGGTTGTAGAGTGGATAAAATGGATGTAGAGTTGATAAAAAAGGATGTAGAGTGGATAAAAATGGATGTAGAGTGGATAAAATGGATGTAGATTGGATAAAATGGTTGTAGAGTGGATAACATGGATGTAGAGTGGATAAAATGGATGTAGAGTTGATAAAAATTGATGTAGAGTGGATAAAATGGATGTAGAGTGGATAAAATGGATGTAGAGTGGATAAAAATGGATGTAGAGCGGATAAAAATGGATGTAGAGTGGATAAAATGGGTGTAAAATGGATAAAAATGGATGTAGAGTGGATAAAATGGGTGTAAAATGGATAAAAATGGATGTAGAGTGGATAAAATGGATGTAGAGTGGATAAAATGGGTGTAAAGTGGATAAAAATGGATGTAGAGTGGATAAAATGGATGTAGAATGGATAAAAATGGATGTAGAGTGGATAAAATGGATGTAGAGTCGATAAAATGGATGTAGAGTGGATAAAAATGGATGTAGAGTGGATAAAATGGATGTAGAGTGGATAAAAATGGATGTAGAGTGAATATAATGGATGTAGAGAGGATAAAATGGATGTGGAGTGGATAACAATGGATGTAGAGTGGATAAAATGGATGTAGAGTGGATAAAATGGATGTAAAGTGGATAAAATGGTTGTAGAGTGGATAAAATGGATGTAGAGTTGATAAAAATGGATGTAGAATGGATAAAACGGATGTAGAGTGCATAAAAATGGATGTAGAGTGGATACAATGGATGTAGAGTGGATAAAAATGGATATAGAGTGGATAAAATGGATGTAGAGTGGATAAAAATGGATGTAGAGTGGATAAAATGGATGTAGAGTGGATAAAATGGATGTAGAGTGGATAAAATGGATGTAGAGTGGATAAAATGGATGTAGAGTGTATAAAATGGATGTAGAGTGAATAAACTGGATGTAGAGTGGATAAAATGCATGTAGAGTGGATAAAATGGATGAATAGTGGATAAAATGGTTGTAGAGTGGATAAAATGGATGTAGAGTGGATAAAAATGGATGTAGAGTGGATAAAATGGATGTAGAGTGGATAAAATGGATGTAGAGTGGATACAATGGATGTAGAGTGGATAAAAATGGATATAGAGTGGATAAAATGGATGTAGAGTGGATAAAAATGGATGTAGAGTGGATAAAATGGATGTAGAGTGGATAAAATGGATGTAGAGTGGATAAAATGGATGTAGAGTGGATAAAATGGATGTAGAGTGTATAAAATGGATGTAGAGTGAATAAAATGGATGTAGAGTGGATAAAATGGATGTAGAGTGGATAAAATGGATGTAGAGTGGATAAAATGGATGTAGAGTTGATAAAAATGGATGTAGAATGGATAAAACGGATGTAGAGTGGATAAAAATGGATGTAGAGTGGATACAATGGATGTAGAGTGGATAAAAATCGATATAGAGTGGATAAAATGGATGTAGAGTGGATAAAAATGGATGTAGAGTGGATAAAATGGATGTAGAGTGGATAAAATGAATGTAGAGTGGATAAAATGGATGTAGAGTGGATAAAATGGATGTAGAGTGGATAAAATGGATGTAGAGTTGATAAAAATGGATGTAGAATGGATAAAACGGATGTAGAGTGGATAAAAATGGATGTAGAGTGGATACAATGGATGTAGAGTGGATAAAAATGGATGTAGAGGGGATAAAATGGATGTAGAGTGGATAAAATGGTTGTAGAGTGGATAAAATGGATGTCGAGTGGATAAAAATGGATGTAGTGTGGATAAAATGGATGTAGAGTGGATAAAATGGATGTAGAGGGGATAAAATGGATGTAGAGTGGATAAAATGGTTGTAGAGTGGATAAAATGGATGTAGAGTTGATAAAAATGGATGTAGAGTGGATAAAATGGATGTAGAGTGGATAAAATAGATGTAGAGTTGATAAAAATGGATGTAGAGTGGACAAAATAGATTTAGAGTGGATAAAAATTGATGTAGAGTGGATAAAATGAATGTAGAGTGGATAAAAATGGATGTAGAGTGGATAAAAATTGATGTAGAGTGGATAAAATGGATGTAGAGTGGATAAAATGGACGTAGAGTGGATAAAAATGGATGTAGAGTGGATAAAATGGATGTAGAGTGTATAAAATGGGTGTAAAGTGGATAAAAATGGATGTAGAGTGGATAAAATGGATGTAGAATGGATAAAAATGGATGTAGAGCGGATAAAAATGGATGTAGAGTGGATAAAATGGGTGTAAAATGGATAAAAATGGATGTAGAGTGGATAAAAATAGATGTAGAGTGGATAAAATGGATGTAGAGGGGATAAAATGGATGTAGAGTGGATAAAATGGTTGTAGAGTGGATAAAATGGTTGTAGAGTTGATAAAAATGGATGTAGAGTGGATAAAAATGGATGTAGAGTGGATAAAATGGATGTAGATTGGATAAAATGGATGTAGAGTGGATAAAATGGATGTAGAGTGGATAAAATGGGTGTAAAGTGGATAAAAATGGATGTAGAGTGGATAAAATGGATGTAGAATGGATAAAAATGGATATAGAGTGGATAAAATGGATGTAGAGTCGATAAAATGGATGTAGAGTGGATAAAAATGGATGTAGAGTGGATAAAATGGATGTAGAGTGGATAAAAATGGATGTAGAGTGAATATAATGGATGTAGAGAGGATAAAATGGATGTGGAGTGGATAACAATGGATGTAGAGTGGATAAAATGGATGTAGAGTGGATAAAATGGATGTAAAGTGGATAAAATGGTTGTAGAGTGGATAAAATGGATGTAGAGTTGATAAAAATGGATGTAGAATGGATAAAACGGATGTAGAGTGGATAAAAATGGATGTAGAGTGGATACAATGGATGTAGAGTGGATAAAAATGGATATAGAGTGGATAAAATGGATGTAGAGTGGATAAAAATGGATGTAGAGTGGATAAAATGGATGTAGAGTGGATAAAATGGATGTAGAGTGGATAAAATGGATGTAGAGTGGATAAAATGGATGTAGAGTGTATAAAATGGATGTAGAGTGAATAAACTGGATGTAGAGTGGATAAAATGCATGTAGAGTGGATAAAATGGATGAATAGTGGATAAAATGGTTGTAGAGTGGATAAAATGGATGTAGAGTGGATAAAAATGGATGTAGAGTGGATAAAATGGATGTAGAGTGGATAAAATGGATGTAGAGTGGATACAATGGATGTAGAGTGGATAAAAATGGATATAGAGTGGATAAAATGGATGTAGAGTGGATAAAAATGGATGTAGAGCGGATAAAAATGGATGTAGAGTGGATAAAATGGGTGTAAAATGGATAAAAATGGATGTAGAGTGGATAAAAATAGATGTAGAGTGGATAAAATGGATGTAGAGGGGATAAAATGGATGTAGAGTGGATAAAATGGTTGTAGAGTGGATAAAATGGTTGTAGAGTTGATAAAAATGGATGTAGAGTGGATAAAAATGGATGTAGAGTGGATAAAATGGATGTAGATTGGATAAAATGGATGTAGAGTGGATAAAATGGATGTAGAGTGGATAAAAATGGATGTAGAGCGGATACAAATGGATGTAGAGTGGATAAAATGGGTGTAAAATGGATAAAAATGGATGTAGAGTGGATAAAAATGGATGTAGAGTGGATAAAATGGATGTAGAGTGGATAAAATGGATGTAGAGGGGATAAAATGGATGTAGAGTGGATAAAATGGTTGTAGAGTGGATAAAATGGATGTCGAGTGGATAAAAATGGATGTAGTGTGGATAAAATGGATGTAGAGTGGATAAAATGGATGTAGAGGGGATAAAATGGATGTAGAGTGGATAAAATGGTTGTAGAGTGGATAAAATGGATGTAGAGTGGATAAAATAGATGTAGAGTTGATAAAAATGGATGTAGAGTGGACAAAATAGATTTAGAGTGGATAAAAATTGATGTAGAGTGGATAAAATTAATGTAGAGTGGATAAAATGGATGTAGAGTGGATAAAATTGATGTAGAGTTGATAAAATGGATGTAAAGTGGATAAAATGGATGTAGAGTTAATAAAATTGGATGTAGAGTGGATAAATTGGATGTAGAGTGGATAAAATGGATGTAGAGTGGATAAAAATGGATGTAGAGTGGATAAAAATGGATGTAGAGTGGATAAAATGGACGTAGAGCGGATAAAATGGATGTAGAGTGAATAAAATGGATGTAGAGTGGATAAAATTGATGTAGAGTTGATAAAATGGATGTAGAGGGGATAAAATGGATGCAGAGTGGATAAAATGGTTGTAGAGTGGATAAAATGGATGTAGAGTTGATAAAAAAGGATGTAGAGTGGATAAAATGGATGTAGAGTGGATAAAATGGATGTAGAGGGGATAAAATGGATGTAGAGTGGATAAAATGGTTGTAGAGTGGATAAAATGGATGTCGAGTGGATAAAAATGGATGTAGTGTGGATAAAATGGATGTAGAGTGGATAAAATGGATGTAGAGGGGATAAAATGGATGTAGAGTGGATAAAATGGTTGTAGAGTGGATAAAATGGATGTAGAGTTGATAAAAATGGATGTAGAGTGGATAAAATGGATGTAGAGTGGATAAAAATGGATGTAGAGTGGATAAAAATTGATGTAGAGTGGATAAAATGGATGTAGAGTGGATAAAATGGACGTAGAGTGGATAAAAATGGATGTAGAGTGGATAAAATGGATGTAGAGTGTATAAAATGGGTGTAAAGTGGATAAAAATGGATGTAGAGTGGATAAAATGGACGTAGAATGGATAAAAATGGATGTAGAGCGGATAAAAATGGATGTAGAGTGGATAAAATGGGTGTAAAATGGATAAAAATGGATGTAGAGTGGATAAAAATAGATGTAGAGTGGATAAAATGGATGAAGAGGGGATAAAATGGATGTAGAGTGGATAAAATGGTTGTAGAGTGGATAAAATGGTTGTAGAGTTGATAAAAATGGATGTAGAGTGGATAAAAATGGATGTAGAGTGGATAAAATGGATGTAGATTGGATAAAATGGATGTAGAGTGGATAAAATGGATGTAGAGTGGATAAAAATGGATGTAGAGCGGATACAAATGGATGTAGAGTGGATAAAATGGGTGTAAAATGGATAAAAATGGATGTAGAGTGGATAAAAATGGATGTAGAGTGGATAAAATGGATGTAGAGGGGATAAAATGGATGTAGAGTGGATAAAATGGTTGTAGAGTGGATAAAATGGATGTAGAGTTGATAAAAATGGATGTAGAGTGGATAAAATGGATGTAGAGTGGATAAAATGGATGTAGAGGGGATAAAATGGATGTAGAGTGGATAAAAATAGATGTAGAGTGGATAAAATGGATGAAGAGGGGATAAAATGGATGTAGAGTGGATAAAATGGTTGTAGAGTGGATAAAATGGTTGTAGAGTTGATAAAAATGGATGTAGAGTGGATAAAAATGGATGTAGAGTGGATAAAATGGATGTAGATTGGATAAAATGGATGTAGAGTGGATAAAATGGATGTAGAGTGGATAAAAATGGATGTAGAGCGGATACAAATGGATGTAGAGTGGATAAAATGGGTGTAAAATGGATAAAAATGGATGTAGAGTGGATAAAAATGGATGTAGAGTGGATAAAATGGATGTAGAGGGGATAAAATGGATGTAGAGTGGATAAAATGGTTGTAGAGTGGATAAAATGGATGTAGAGTTGATAAAAATGGATGTAGAGTGGATAAAATGGATGTAGAGTGGATAAAATGGATGTAGAGGGGATAAAATGGATGTAGAGTGGATAAAATGGTTGTAGAGTGGATAAAATGGATGTCGAGTGGATAAAAATGGATGTAGTGTGGATAAAATGGATGTAGAGTGGATAAAATGGATGTAGAGGGGATAAAATGGATGTAGAGTGGATAAAATGGCTGTAGAGTGGATAAAATGGATGTAGAGTTGATAAAAATGGATGTAGAGTGGATAACATGGATGTAGAGTGGATAAAATAGATGTAGAGTTGATAAAAATGGATGTAGAGTGGATAAAATGGATGTAGAGGGGATAAAATGGATGTAGAGTGGATAAAATGGTTGTAGAGTGGATAAAATGGATGTCGAGTGGATAAAAATGGATGTAGTGTGGATAAAATGGATGTAGAGTGGATAAAATGGATGTAGAGGGGATAAAATGGATGTAGAGTGGATAAAATGGATGTAGAGTGGATAAAATGGATGTAGAGTGGATAAAATGGATGTAGAGTTGATAAAAATGGATGTAGAATGGATAAAACGGATGTAGAGTGGATAAAAATGGATGTAGAGTGGATACAATGGATGTAGAGTGGATAAAAATGGATATAGAGTGGATAAAATGGATGTAGAGTGGATAAAAATGGATGTAGAGTGGATAAAATGGATGTAGAGTGGATAAAATGGATGTAGAGTGGATAAAATGGATGTAGAGTGGATAAAATGGATGTAGAGTGTATAAAATGGATGTAGAGTGGATAAAATGGATGTAGAGTGGATAAAATGGATGAATAGTGGATAAAATGGTTGTAGAGTGGATAAAATGGATGTAGAGTGGATAAAAATGGATGTAGAGTGGATAAAATGGATGTAGAGTGGATAAAATGGATGTAGAGTGGATAAAATGGTTGTAGAGTGGATAAAATGGATGTAGAGTGGATAAAATGGATGTAGAGTTGATAAAAATTGATGTAGAGTCAATAAAATGGATGTAGAGTGGATAAAATGGATGTAGAGTGGATAAAAATGGATGTAGAGTGGATAAAAATGGATGTAGAGTGGATAAAATGGATGTAGAGGGGATAAAATGGATGTAGAGTGGATAAAATGGTTGTAGAGTGGATAAAATGGATGTTGAGTTGATAAAAATGGATGTAGAGTGGATAAAAATGGATGTAGAGTGGATAAAATGGATGTAGAGCGGATAAAAATGGATGTAGTTTGGATAAAATGAATGTAGAGTGGATAAAATGGATGTAGAGTTGATAAAAATGGATGTAGAGTGGACAAAATAGATTTAGAGTGGATAAAAATTGATGTAGAGTGGATAAAATGAATGTAGAGTGGATAAAAATGGATGCAGATTTGATAAAAATGGATGTGGAGTGGATAAAATGGATGTAGAGTGGATAAAATGGACGTAGAGTGGATAAAAATGGATGTAGAGTGGATAAAATGGATGTAGAGTGGATAAAATGGTTGTAGAGTGGATAAAATGGATGTAGAGTGGATAAAATGGATGTAGAGTTGATAAAAATTGATGTAGAGTCGATAAAATGGATGTAGAGTGGATAAAATGGATGTAGAGTGGATAAAAATGGATGTAGAGCGGATAAAAATGGATGTAGAGTGGATAAAATGGGTGCAAAATGGATAAAAATGGATGTAGAGTGGATAAAAATGGATGTAGAGTGGATAAAATGGATGTAGAGGGGATAAAATGGATGTAGAGTGGATAAAATGGTTGTAGAGTGGATAAAATGGATGTCGAGTGGATAAAAATGGATGTAGTGTGGATAAAATGGATGTAGAGTGGATAAAATGGATGTAGAGGGGATAAAATGGATGTAGAGGGGATAAAATGGATGTAGAGTGGATAAAATGGTTGTAGAGTGGATAAAATGGATGTCGAGTGGATAAAAATGGATGTAGTGTGGATAAAATGGATGTAGAGTGGATAAAATGGATGTAGAGGGGATAAAATGGATGTAGAGTGGATAAAATGGTTGTAGAGTGGATAAAATGGATGTAGAGTTGATAAAAATGGATGTAGAGTGGATAAAAATGGATGTAGAGTGGATAAAATGGATGTAGATTGGATAAAATGGTTGTAGAGTGGATAAAATGGATGTAGAGTGGATAAAATGGATGTAGAGTTGATAAAAATTGATGTAGAGTCGATAAAATGGATGTAGAGTGGATAAAATGGATGTAGAGTGGATAAAAATGGATGTAGAGCGGATACAAATGGATGTAGAGTGGATAAAATGGTTGTAGAGTGGATAAAAATGGATGTAGAGCGGATAAAAATGGATGTAGAGTGGATAAAATGGGTGTAAAATGGATAAAAATGGATGTAGAGTGGATAAAAATGGATGTAGAGTGGATAAAATGGATGTAGAGGGGATAAAATGGATGTAGAGTGGATAAAATGGTTGTAGAGTGGATAAAATGGATGTCGAGTGGATAAAAATGGATGTAGTGTGGATAAAATGGATGTAGAGTGGATAAAATGGATGTAGAGGGGATAAAATGGATGTAGAGGGGATAAAATGGATGTAGAGTGGATAAAATGGTTGTAGAGTGGATAAAATGGATGTCGAGTGGATAAAAATGGATGTAGTGTGGATAAAATGGATGTAGAGTGGATAAAATGGATGTAGAGGGGATAAAATGGATGTAGAGTGGATAAAATGGTTGTAGAGTGGATAAAATGGATGTAGAGTTGATAAAAATGGATGTAGAGTGGATAAAAATGGATGTAGAGTGGATAAAATGGATGTAGAGTGGATAAAATGGTTGTAGAGTGGATAAAATGGATGTAGAGTGGATAAAATGGATGTAGAGTTGATAAAAATTGATGTAGAGTCGATAAAATGGATGTAGAGTGGATAAAATGGATGTAGAGTGGATAAAAATGGATGTAGAGCGGATACAAATGGATGTAGAGTGGATAAAATGGGTGTAAAATGGATAAAAATGGATGTAGAGTGGATAAAAATGGATGTAGAGTGTATAAAATGGATGTAGAGTGGATAAAATGGATGTAGAGTGGATAAAATGGTTGTAGAGTGGATAAAATGGATGTAGAGTTGATAAAAATGGATGTAGAGTGGATAAAATGGATGTAGAGTGGATAAAATGGATGTAGAGGGGATAAAATGGATGTAGAGTGGATAAAATGGTTGTAGAGTGGATAAAATGGATGTCGAGTGGATAAAAATGGATGTAGTGTGGATAAAATGGATGTAGAGTGGATAAAATGGATGTAGAGGGGATAAAATGGATGTAGAGTGGATAAAATGGTTGTAGAGTGGATAAAATGGATGTAGAGTTGATAAAAATGGATGTAGAGTGGATAAAATGGATGTAGAGTGGATAAAATAGATGTAGAGTTGATAAAAATGGATGTAGAGTGGACAAAATAGATTTAGAGTGGATAAAAATTGATGTAGAGTGGATAAAATGAATGTAGAGTGGATAAAATGGATGTAGAGTGGATAAAATTGATGTAGAGTTGATAAAATGGATGTAAAGTGGATAAAATGGATGTAGAGTTAATAAAATTGGATGTAGAGTGGATAAATTGGATGTAGAGTGGATAAAATGGATGTAGAGTGGATAAAAATGGATGTAGAGTGGATAAAAATGGATGTAGAGTGGATAAAATGGACGTAGAGCGGATAAAATGGATGTAGAGTTGATAAAAATGGATGTAGAGTGCATAAAAATGGATGTTGAGTGGATAAAATGGATGTAGAGTGGATAAAATGGATGTAGAGTGAATAAAATGGATGTAGAGTGGATAAAATTGATGTAGAGTTGATAAAATGGATGTAGAGGGGATAAAATGGATGTAGAGTGGATAAAATGGTTGTAGAGTGGATAAAATGGATGTAGAGTTGATAAAAATGGATGTAGAGTGGATAAAATGGATGTAGAGTGGATAAAATGGATGTAGAGGGGATAAAATGGATGTAGAGTGGATAAAATGGTTGTAGAGTGGATAAAATGGATGTCGAGTGGATAAAAATGGATGTAGTGTGGATAAAATGGATGTAGAGTGGATAAAATGGATGTAGAGGGGATAAAATGGATGTAGAGTGGATAAAATGGTTGTAGAGTGGATAAAATGGATGTAGAGTTGATAAAAATGGATGTAGAGTGGATAAAATGGATGTAGAGTGGATAAAATAGATGTAGAGTTGATAAAAATGGATGTAGAGTGGACAAAATAGATTTAGAGTGGATAAAAATTGATGTAGAGTGGATAAAATGGATGTAGATTGGATAAAATGGTTGTAGTGTGGATAAAATGGATGTAGAGTGGATAAAATGGATGTAGAGTTGATAAAAATTGATGTAGAGTCGATAAAATGGATGTAGAGTGGATAAAATGGATGTAGAGTGGATAAAAATGGATGTAGAGCGGATACAAATGGATGTAGAGTGGATAAAATGGGTGTAAAATGGATAAAAATGGATGTAGAGTGGATAAAAATGGATGTAGAGTGGATAAAATGGATGTAGAGGGGATAAAATGGATGTAGAGTGGATAAAATGGTTGTAGAGTGGATAAAATGGATGTAGAGTTGATAAAAATGGATGTAGAGTGGATAAAATGGATGTAGAGTGGATAAAATGGATGTAGAGGGGATAAAATGGATGTAGAGTGGATAAAATGGTTGTAGAGTGGATAAAATGGATGTCGAGTGGATAAAAATGGATGTAGTGTGGATAAAATGGATGTAGAGTGGATAAAATGGATGTAGAGGGGATAAAATGGATGTAGAGTGGATAAAATGGTTGTAGAGTGGATAAAATGGATGTAGAGTTGATAAAAATGGATGTAGAGTGGATAAAATGGATGTAGAGTGGATAAAATAGATGTAGAGTTGATAAAAATGGATGTAGAGTGGACAAAATAGATTTAGAGTGGATAAAAATTGATGTAGAGTGGATAAAATGAATGTAGAGTGGATAAAATGGATGTAGAGTGGATAAAATTGATGTAGAGTTGATAAAATGGATGTAAAGTGGATAAAATGGATGTAGAGTTAATAAAATTGGATGTAGAGTGGATAAATTGGATGTAGAGTGGATAAAATGGATGTAGAGTGGATAAAAATGGATGTAGAGTGGATAAAAATGGATGTAGAGTGGATAAAATGGACGTAGAGCGGATAAAATGGATGTAGAGTTGATAAAAATGGATGTAGAGTGCATAAAAATGGATGTTGAGTGGATAAAATGGATGTAGAGTGGATAAAATGGATGTAGAGTGAATAAAATGGATGTAGAGTGGATAAAATTGATGTAGAGTTGATAAAATGGATGTAGAGGGGATAAAATGGATGTAGAGTGGATAAAATGGTTGTAGAGTGGATAAAATGGATGTAGAGTTGATAAAAATGGATGTAGAGTGGATAAAATGGATGTAGAGTGGATAAAATGGATGTAGAGGGGATAAAATGGATGTAGAGTGGATAAAATGGTTGTAGAGTGGATAAAATGGATGTCGAGTGGATAAAAATGGATGTAGTGTGGATAAAATGGATGTAGAGTGGATAAAATGGATGTAGAGGGGATAAAATGGATGTAGAGTGGATAAAATGGTTGTAGAGTGGATAAAATGGATGTAGAGTTGATAAAAATGGATGTAGAGTGGATAAAATGGATGTAGAGTGGATAAAATAGATGTAGAGTTGATAAAAATGGATGTAGAGTGGACAAAATAGATTTAGAGTGGATAAAAATTGATGTAGAGTGGATAAAATGAATGTAGAGTGGATAAAAATGGATGTAGAGTGGATAAAAATTGATGTAGAGTGGATAAAATGGATGTAGAGTGGATAAAATGGACGTAGAGGGGATAAAATGGATGTAGAGTGGATAAAATGGATGTAGAGTGGATACAATGGATGTAGAGTGGATAAAAATGGATATAGAGTGGATAAAATGGATGTAGAGTGGATAAAAATGGATGTAGAGTGGATAAAATGGATGTAGAGTGGATAAAATGGATGTAGAGTGGATAAAATGGATGTAGAGTGGATAAAATGGATGTAGAGTGTATAAAATGGATGTAGAGTGAATAAACTGGATGTAGAGTGGATAAAATGCATGCAGAGTGGATAAAATGGATGAATAGTGGATAAAATGGTTGTAGAGTGGATAAAATGGATGTAGAGTGGATAAAAATGGATGTAGAGTGGATAAAATGGATGTAGAGTGGATACAATGGATGTAGAGTGGATAAAAATGGATATAGAGTGGATAAAATGTATGTAGAGTGGATAAAAATGGATGTAGAGTGGATAAAATGGATGTAGAGTGGATAAAATGGATGTAGAGTGGATAAAATGGATGTAGAGTGGATAAAATGGATGTAGAGTGTATAAAATGGATGTAGAGTGAATAAAATGGATGTAGAGTGGATAAAATGGATGTAGAGTGGATAAAATGGATGTAGAGTGGATAAAATGGATGTAGAGTTGATAAAAATGGATGTAGAATGGATAAAACGGATGTAGAGTGGATAAAAATGGATGTAGAGTGGATACAATGGATGTAGAGTGGATAAAAATGGATATAGAGTGGATAAAATGGATGTAGAGTAGATAAAAATGGATGTAGAGTGGATAAAATGGATGTAGAGTGGATAAAATGGATGTAGAGTGGATAAAATGGATGTAGAGTGGATAAAATGGATGTAGAGTGGATAAAATGGATGTAGAGTTGATAAAAATGGATGTAGAATGGATAAAACGGATGTAGATTGGATAAAAATGGATGTAGAGTGGATACAATGGATGTAGAGTGGATAAAAATGGATGTAGAGTGGATACAATGGATGTAGAGTGGATAAAAATGGATATAGAGTGGATAAAATGGATGTAGAGTGGATAAAAATGGATGTAGAGTGGATAAAATGGATGTAGAGTGGATAAAATGGATGTAGAGTGGATAAAATGGATGTAGAGTGGATAAAATGGATGTAGAGTGTATAAAATGGATGTAGAGTGAATAAAATGGATGTAGAGTGGATAAAATGGATGTAGAGTGGATAAAATGGATGAATAGTGGATAAAATGGTTGTAGAGTGGATAAAATGGATGTAGAGTGGATAAAATTGATGTAGAGTTGATAAAATGGATGTAGAGGGGATAAAATGGATGTAGAGTGGATAAAATGGTTGTAGAGTGGATAAAATGGATGTAGAGTTGATAAAAATGGATGTAGAGTGGATAAAATGGATGTAGAGTGGATAAAATGGATGTAGAGGGGATAAAATGGATGTAGAGTGGATAAAATGGTTGTAGAGTGGATAAAATGGATGTCGAGTGGATAAAAATGGATGTAGTGTGGATAAAATGGATGTAGAGTGGATAAAATGGATGTAGAGGGGATAAAATGGATGTAGAGTGGATAAAATAGTTGTAGAGCGGATAAAATGGATGTAGAGTTGATAAAAATGGATGTAGAGTGGATAAAATGGATGTAGAGTGGATAAAATAGATATAGAGTTGATAAAAATGGATGTAGAGTGGACAAAATAGATTTAGAGTGGATAAAAATTGATGTAGAGTGGATAAAATGAATGTAGAGTGGATAAAAATGGATGTAGAGTGGATAAAAATTGATGTAGAGTGGATAAAATGGATGTAGAGTGGATAAAATGGACGTAGAGTGGATAAAAATGGATGTAGAGTGGATAAAATGGATGTAGAGTGTATAAAATGGGTGTAAAGTGGATAAAAATGGATGTAGAGTGGATAAAATGGATGTAGAATGGATAAAAATGGATGTAGAGCGGATAAAAATGGATGTAGAGTGGATAAAATGGGTGTAAAATGGATAAAAATGGATGTAGAGTGGATAAAAATAGATGTAGAGTGGATAAAATGGATGTAGAGGGGATAAAATGGATGTAGAGTGGATAAAATGGTTGTAGAGTGGATAAAATGGATGTAGAGTTGATAAAAATGGATGTAGAGTGGATAAAAATGGATGTAGAGTGGATCAAATGAATGTAGATTGGATAAAATGGTTGTAGAGTGGATAAAATGGATGTAGAGTGGATAAAAATGGATGTAGAGCGGATACAAATGGATGTAGAGTGGACAAAATAGATTTAGAGTGGATAAAAATGGATGTAGATTGGATAAAAATGGATGTGGAGTGGATAAAATGGATGTAGAGTGGATAAAATGGACGTAGAGTGGATAAAAATGGATGTAGAGTGGATAAAATGGATGTAGAGTGTATAAAATAGGTGTAAAGTGGATAAAAATGGATGTAGAGTGGATAAAAATGGATGTAGAGTGGATAAAATGGATGTAGAGTGGATAAAATGGATGTAGAGTGGATAAAATGGATGTAGAGTGGATAAAATGGATGTAGAGTGTATAAAATGGATGTAGAGTGAATAAAATGGATGTAGAGTGGATAAAATGGATGTAGAGTGGATAAAATGGATGAATAGTGGATAAAATGGTTGTAGAGTGGATAAAATGGATGTAGAGTGGATAAAATTGATGTAGAGTTGATAAAATGGATGTAGAGGGGATAAAATGGATGTAGAGTGGATAAAATGGTTGTAGAGTGGATAAAATGGATGTAGAGTTGATAAAAATGGATGTAGAGTGGATAAAATGGATGTAGAGTGGATAAAATGGATGTAGAGGGGATAAAATGGATGTAGAGTGGATAAAATGGTTGTAGAGTGGATAAAATGGATGTCGAGTGGATAAAAATGGATGTAGTGTGGATAAAATGGATGTAGAGTGGATAAAATGGATGTAGAGTGGATAAAATGGATGTAGAGTGGATAAAATGGTTGTAGAGTGGATAAAATGGATGTAGAGTTGATAAAAATGGATGTAGAGTGGATAAAATGGATGTAGAGTGGATAAAATAGATGTAGAGTTGATAAAAATGGATGTAGAGTGGACAAAATAGATTTAGAGTGGATAAAAATTGATGTAGAGTGGATAAAATGAATGTAGAGTGGATAAAAATGGATGTAGAGTGGATAAAAATTGATGTAGAGTGGATAAAATGGATGTAGAGTGGATAAAATGGACGTAGAGTGGATAAAAATGGATGTAGAGTGGATAAAATGGATGTAGAGTGTATAAAATGGGTGTAAAGTGGATAAAAATGGATGTAGAGTGGATAAAATGGATGTAGAATGGATAAAAATGGATGTAGAGCGGATAAAAATGGATGTAGAGTGGATAAAATGGGTGTAAAATGGATAAAAATGGATGTAGAGTGGATAAAAATAGATGTAGAGTGGATAAAATGGATGTAGAGGGGATAAAATGGATGTAGAGTGGATAAAATGGATGTAGAGTGGATAAAATGGATGTAGAGTTGATAAAAATGGATGTAGAGTGGATAAAAATGGATGTAGAGTGGATCAAATGAATGTAGATTGGATAAAATGGTTGTAGAGTGGATAAAATGGATGTAGAGTGGATAAAAATGGATGTAGAGCGGATACAAATGGATGTAGAGTGGACAAAATAGATTTAGAGTGGATAAAAATGGATGTAGATTGGATAAAAATGGATGTAGAGTGGATAAAATGGATGTAGAGTGGATAAAATGGACGTAGAGTGGATAAAAATGGATGTAGAGTGGATAAAATGGATGTAGAGTGTATAAAATGGGTGTAAAGTGGATAAAAATGGATGTAGAGTGGATAAAATGGATGTAGAATGGATAAAAATGGATGTAGAGCGGATAAAAATGGATGTAGAGTGGATAAAATGGGTGTAAAATGGATAAAAATGGATGTAGAGTGGATAAAAATAGATGTAGAGTGGATAAAATGGATGTAGAGGGGATAAAATGGATGTAGAGTGGATAAAATGGTTGTAGAGTGGATAAAATGGATGTAGAGTTGATAAAAAAGGATGTAGAGTGGATAAAAATGGATGTAGAGTGGATAAAATGGATGTAGATTGGATAAAATGGTTGTAGAGTGGATAAAATGGATGTAGAGTGGATAAAATGGATGTAGAGTTGATAAAAATTGATGTAGAGTCGATAAAATGGATGTAGAGTGGATAAAATGGATGTAGAGTGGATAAAAATGGATGTAGAGTGGATAAAAATGGATGTAGAGTGGATAAAATGGGTGTAAAATGGATAAAAATGGATGTAGAGTGGATAAAATGGGTGTAAAATGGATAAAAATGGATGTAGAGTGGATAAAATGGATGTAGAGTGGATAAAATGGGTGTAGAGTGGATAAAAATGGATGTAGAGTGGATAAAATGGATGTAGAATGGATAAAAATGGATGTAGAGTGGATAAAATGGATGTAGAGTCGATAAAATGGATGTAGAGTGGATAAAAATGGATGTAGAGTGGATAAAATGGATGTAGAGTGGATAAAAATGGATGTAGAGTGGATATAATGGATGTAGAGAGGATAAAATGGATGTGGAGTGGATAACAATGGATGTAGAGTGGATAAAATGGATGTAGAGTGGATAAAATGGATGTAAAGTGGATAAAATGGTTGTAGAGTGGATAAAATGGATGTAGAGTTGATAAAAATGGATGTAGAATGGATAAAACGGATGTAGAGTGGATAAAAATGGATGTAGAGTGGATACAATGGATGTAGAGTGGATAAAAATGGATATAGAGTGGATAAAATGGATGTAGAGTGGATAAAAATGGATGTAGAGTGGATAAAATGGATGTAGAGTGGATAAAATGGATGTAGAGTGGATAAAATGGATGTAGAGTGGATAAAATGGATGTAGAGTGTATAAAATGGATGTAGAGTGAATAAACTGGATGTAGAGTGGATAAAATGCATGTAGAGTGGATAAAATGGATGAATAGTGGATAAAATGGTTGTAGAGTGGATAAAATGGATGTAGAGTGGATAAAAATGGATGTAGAGTGGATAAAATGGATGTAGAGTGGATACAATGGATGTAGAGTGGATAAAAATGGATATAGAGTGGATAAAATGTATGTAGAGTGGATAAAAATGGATGTAGAGTGGATAAAATGGATGTAGAGTGGATAAAATGGATGTAGAGTGGATAAAATGGATGTAGAGTGGATAAAATGGATGTAGAGTGTATAAAATGGATGTAGAGTGAATAAAATGGATGTAGAGTGGATAAAATGGATGTAGAGTGGATAAAATGGATGTAGAGTGGATAAAATGGATGTAGAGTTGATAAAAATGGATGTAGAATGGATAAAACGGATGTAGAGTGGATAAAAATGGATGTAGAGTGGATACAATGGATGTAGAGTGGATAAAAATGGATGTAGAGTGGATACAATGGATGTAGAGTGGATAAAAATGGATATAGAGTGGATAAAATGGATGTAGAGTGGATAAAAATGGATGTAGAGTGGATAAAATGGATGTAGAGTGGATAAAATGGATGTAGAGTGGATAAAATGGATGTAGAGTGGATAAAATGGATGTAGAGTGTATAAAATGGATGTAGAGTGAATAAAATGGATGTAGAGTGGATAAAATGGATGTAGAGTGGATAAAATGGATGAATAGTGGATAAAATGGTTGTAGAGTGGATAAAATGGATGTAGAGTGGATAAAAATGGATGTAGAGTGGATAAAATGGATGTAGAGTGGATAAAATGGATGTAGAGTGGATAAAATGGTTGTAGAGTGGATAAAATGGATGTAGAGTGGATAAAATGGATGTAGAGTTGATAAAAATTGATGTAGAGTCGATAAAATGGATGTAGAGTGGATAAAATGGATGTAGAGTGGATAAAAATGGATGTAGAGCGGATACAAATGGATGTAGAGTGGATAAAATGGGTGTAAAATGGATAAAAATGGATGTAGAGTGGATAAAAATGGATGTAGAGTGGATAAAATGGATGTAGAGTGGATAAAATGGATGTAGAGTGGATAAAATGGTTGTAGAGTGGATAAAATGGATGTAGAGTTGATAAAAATGGATGTAGAGTGGATAAAAATGGATGTAGAGTGGATAAAATGGATGTAGAGCGGATAAAAATGGATGTAGTTTGGATAAAATGAATGTAGAGTGGATAAAATGGATGTAGAGTTGATAAAAATGGATGTAGAGTGGACAAAATAGATTTAGAGTGGATAAAAATTGATGTAGAGTGGATAAAATGAATGTAGAGTGGATAAAAATGGATGTAGATTGGATAAAAATGGATGTGGAGTGGATAAAATGGATGTAGAGTGGATAAAATGGACGTAGAGTGGATAAAAATGGATGTAGAGTGGATAAAATGGATGTAGAGTGGATAAAATGGTTGTAGAGTGGATAAAATGGATGTAGAGTGGATAAAATGGATGTAGAGTTGATAAAAATTGATGTAGAGTCGATAAAATGGATGTAGAGTGGATAAAATGGATGTAGAGTGGATAAAAATGGATGTAGAGCGGATAAAAATGGATGTAGAGTGGATAAAATGGGTGTAAAATGGATAAAAATGGATGTAGAGTGGATAAAATGGGTGTAAAATGGATAAAAATGGATGTAGAGTGGATAAAATGGATGTAGAGTGGATAAAATGGGTGTAAAGTGGATAAAAATGGATGTAGAGTGGATAAAATGGATGTAGAATGGATAAAAATGGATGTAGAGTGGATAAAATGGATGTAGAGTCGATAAAATGGATGTAGAGTGGATAAAAATGGATGTAGAGTGGATAAAATGGATGTAGAGTGGATAAAAATGGATGTAGAGTGAATATAATGGATGTAGAGAGGATAAAATGGATGTGGAGTGGATAACAATGGATGTAGAGTGGATAAAATGGATGTAGAGTGGATAAAATGGATGTAAAGTGGATAAAATGGTTGTAGAGTGGATAAAATGGATGTAGAGTTGATAAAAATGTATGTAGAGTGGATAAAATGGATGTAGAGTTGATAAAAATTGATGTAGAGTCGATAAAATGGATGTAGAGTGAATAAAATGGATGTAGAGTGGATAAAATGGATGTAGAGTGGATAAAATGGATGTAGAGTGGATAAAATGGATGTAGAGTGGATAAAATGGATGTAGAGTGGATAAAATGGATGTAGAGTGTATAAAATGGATGTAGAGTGAATAAAATGGATGTAGAGTGGATAAAATGGATGTAGAGTGGATAAAATGGATG
This sequence comes from Pemphredon lugubris, assembly GCA_933228935.1. Taxonomy (NCBI): domain Eukaryota; kingdom Metazoa; phylum Arthropoda; class Insecta; order Hymenoptera; family Crabronidae; genus Pemphredon; species Pemphredon lugubris. The sequence goes on from OW121816.1 coordinate 54,441,377, forward strand.
AATAGTGGATAAAATGGTTGTAGAGTGGATAAAATGGATGTAGAGTGGATAAAATTGATGTAGAGTTGATAAAATGGATGTAGAGGGGATAAAATGGATGTAGAGTGGATAAAATGGTTGTAGAGTGGATAAAATGGATGTAGAGTTGATAAAAATGGATGTAGAGTGGATAAAATGGATGTAGAGTGGATAAAATGGATGTAGAGGGGATAAAATGGATGTAGAGTGGATAAAATGGTTGTAGAGTGGATAAAATGGATGTCGAGTGGATAAAAATGGATGTAGTGTGGATAAAATGGATGTAGAGTGGATAAAATGGATGTAGAGGGGATAAAATGGATGTAGAGTGGATAAAATGGTTGTAGAGTGGATAAAATGGATGTAGAGTTGATAAAAATGGATGTAGAGTGGATAAAATGGATGTAGAGTGGATAAAATAGATATAGAGTTGATAAAAATGGATGTAGAGTGGACAAAATAGATTTAGAGTGGATAAAAATTGATGTAGAGTGGATAAAATGAATGTAGAGTGGATAAAAATGGATGTAGAGTGGATAAAAATTGATGTAGAGTGGATAAAATGGATGTAGAGTGGATAAAATGGACGTAGAGTGGATAAAAATGGATGTAGAGTGGATAAAATGGATGTAGAGTGTATAAAATGGGTGTAAAGTGGATAAAAATGGATGTAGAGTGGATAAAATGGATGTAGAATGGATAAAAATGGATGTAGAGCGGATAAAAATGGATGTAGAGTGGATAAAATGGGTGTAAAATGGATAAAAATGGATGTAGAGTGGATAAAAATAGATGTAGAGTGGATAAAATGGATGTAGAGGGGATAAAATGGATGTAGAGTGGATAAAATGGTTGTAGAGTGGATAAAATGGATGTAGAGTTGATAAAAATGGATGTAGAGTGGATAAAAATGGATGTAGAGTGGATCAAATGAATGTAGATTGGATAAAATGGATGTAGAGTGGATAAAATGGATGTAGAGTGGATAAAAATGGATGTAGAGCGGATACAAATGGATGTAGAGTGGACAAAATAGATTTAGAGTGGATAAAAATGGATGTAGATTGGATAAAAATGGATGTGGAGTGGATAAAATGGATGTAGAGTGGATAAAATGGACGTAGAGTGGATAAAAATGGATGTAGAGTGGATAAAATGGATGTAGAGTGTATAAAATGGGTGTAAAGTGGATAAAAATGGATGTAGAGTGGATAAAAATGGATGTAGAGTGGATAAAATGGATGTAGAGTGGATAAAATGGATGTAGAGTGGATAAAATGGATGTAGAGTGGATAAAATGGATGTAGAGTGTATAAAATGGATGTAGAGTGAATAAAATGGATGTAGAGTGGATAAAATGGATGTAGAGTGGATAAAATGGATGAATAGTGGATAAAATGGTTGTAGAGTGGATAAAATGGATGTAGAGTGGATAAAATTGATGTAGAGTTGATAAAATGGATGTAGAGGGGATAAAATGGATGTAGAGTGGATAAAATGGTTGTAGAGTGGATAAAATGGATGTAGAGTTGATAAAAATGGATGTAGAGTGGATAAAATGGATGTAGAGTGGATAAAATGGATGTAGAGGGGATAAAATGGATGTAGAGTGGATAAAATGGTTGTAGAGTGGATAAAATGGATGTCGAGTGGATAAAAATGGATGTAGTGTGGATAAAATGGATGTAGAGTGGATAAAATGGATGTAGAGGGGATAAAATGGATGTAGAGTGGATAAAATGGTTGTAGAGTGGATAAAATGGATGTAGAGTTGATAAAAATGGATGTAGAGTGGATAAAATGGATGTAGAGTGGATAAAATAGATGTAGAGTTGATAAAAATGGATGTAGAGTGGACAAAATAGATTTAGAGTGGATAAAAATTGATGTAGAGTGGATAAAATGAATGTAGAGTGGATAAAAATGGATGTAGAGTGGATAAAAATTGATGTAGAGTGGATAAAATGGATGTAGAGTGGATAAAATGGACGTAGAGTGGATAAAAATGGATGTAGAGTGGATAAAATGGATGTAGAGTGTATAAAATGGGTGTAAAGTGGATAAAAATGGATGTAGAGTGGATAAAATGGATGTAGAATGGATAAAAATGGATGTAGAGCGGATAAAAATGGATGTAGAGTTGATAAAAATGGATGTAGAGTGGATAAAAATGGATGTAGAGTGGATCAAATGAATGTAGATTGGATAAAATGGTTGTAGAGTGGATAAAATGGATGTAGAGTGGATAAAAATGGATGTAGAGCGGATACAAATGGATGTAGAGTGGACAAAATAGATTTAGAGTGGATAAAAATGGATGTAGATTGGATAAAAATGGATGTGGAGTGGATAAAATGGATGTAGAGTGGATAAAATGGACGTAGAGTGGATAAAAATGGATGTAGAGTGGATAAAATGGATGTAGAGTGTATAAAATGGGTGTAAAGTGGATAAAAATGGATGTAGAGTGGATAAAATGGATGTAGAATGGATAAAAATGGATGTAGAGCGGATAAAAATGGATGTAGAGTGGATAAAATGGGTGTAAAATGGATAAAAATGGATGTAGAGTGGATAAAAATAGATGTAGAGTGGATAAAATGGATGTAGAGGGGATAAAATGGATGTAGAGTGGATAAAATGGTTGTAGAGTGGATAAAATGGATGTAGAGTTGATAAAAAAGGATGTAGAGTGGATAAAAATGGATGTAGTGTGGATAAAATGGATGTAGATTGGATAAAATGGTTGTAGAGTGGATAAAATGGATGTAGAGTGGATAAAATGGATGTAGAGTTGATAAAAATTGATGTAGAGTCGATAAAATGGATGTAGAGTGGATAAAATGGATGTAGAGTGGATAAAAATGGATGTAGAGCGGATAAAAATGGATGTAGAGTGGATAAAATGGGTGTAAAATGGATAAAAATGGATGTAGAGTGGATAAAATGGGTGTAAAATGGATAAAAATGGATGTAGAGTGGATAAAATGGATGTAGAGTCGATAAAATGGATGTAGAGTGGATAAAAATGGATGTAGAGTGGATAAAATGGATGTAGAGTGGATAAAAATGGATGTAGAGTGAATATAATGGATGTAGAGAGGATAAAATGGATGTGGAGTGGATAACAATGGATGTAGAGTGGATAAAATGGATGTAGAGTGGATAAAATGGATGTAAAGTGGATAAAATGGTTGTAGAGTGGATAAAATGGATGTAGAGTTGATAAAAATGGATGTAGAATGGATAAAACGGATGTAGAGTGGATAAAAATGGATGTAGAGTGGATACAATGGATGTAGAGTGGATAAAAATGGATATAGAGTGGATAAAATGGATGTAGAGTGGATAAAATGGATGTAGAGTGGATAAAATGGATGTAGAGTGGATAAAATGGATGTAGAGTGGATAAAATGGATGTAGAGTGTATAAAATGGATGTAGAGTGAATAAACTGGATGTAGAGTGGATAAAATGCATGTAGAGTGGATAAAATGGATGAATAGTGGATAAAATGGTTGTAGAGTGGATAAAATGGATGTAGAGTGGATAAAAATGGATGTAGAGTGGATAAAATGGATGTAGAGTGGATACAATGGATGTAGAGTGGATAAAAATGGATATAGAGTGGATAAAATGTATGTAGAGTGGATAAAAATGGATGTAGAGTGGATAAAATGGATGTAGAGTGGATAAAATGGATGTAGAGTGGATAAAATGGATGTAGAGTGGATAAAATGGATGTAGAGTGTATAAAATGGATGTAGAGTGAATAAAATGGATGTAGAGTGGATAAAATGGATGTAGAGTGGATAAAATGGATGTAGAGTGGATAAAATGGATGTAGAGTTGATAAAAATGGATGTAGAATGGATAAAACGGATGTAGAGTGGATAAAAATGGATGTAGAGTGGATACAATGGATGTAGAGTGGATAAAAATGGATATAGAGTGGATAAAATGGATGTAGAGTAGATAAAAATGGATGTAGAGTGGATAAAATGGATGTAGAGTGGATAAAATGGATGTAGAGTGGATAAAATGGATGTAGAGTGGATAAAATGGATGTAGAGTGGATAAAATGGATGTAGAGTTGATAAAAATGGATGTAGAATGGATAAAACGGATGTAGAGTGGATAAAAATGGATGTAGAGTGGATACAATGGATGTAGAGTGGATAAAAATGGATGTAGAGTGGATACAATGGATGTAGAGTGGATAAAAATGGATATAGAGTGGATAAAATGGATGTAGAGTGGATAAAAATGGATGTAGAGTGGATAAAATGGATGTAGAGTGGATAAAATGGATGTAGAGTGGATAAAATGGATGTAGAGTGGATAAAATGGATGTAGAGTGTATAAAATGGATGTAGAGTGAATAAAATGGATGTAGAGTGGATAAAATGGATGTAGAGTGGATAAAATGGATGAATAGTGGATAAAATGGTTGTAGAGTGGATAAAATGGATGTAGAGTGGATAAAAATGGATGTAGAGTGGATAAAATGGATGTAGAGTGGATAAAATGGATGTAGAGTGGATAAAATGGTTGTAGAGTGGATAAAATGGATGTAGAGTGGATAAAATGGATGTAGAGTTGATAAAAATTGATGTAGAGTCGATAAAATGGATGTAGAGTGGATAAAATGGATGTAGAGTGGATAAAAATGGATGTAGAGCGGATACAAATGGATGTAGAGTGGATAAAATGGGTGTAAAATGGATAAAAATGGATGTAGAGTGGATAAAAATGGATGTAGAGTGGATAAAATGGATGTAGAGTGGATAAAATGGATGTAGAGTGGATAAAATGGTTGTAGAGTGGATAAAATGGATGTAGAGTTGATAAAAATGGATGTAGAGTGGATAAAAATGGATGTAGAGTGGATAAAATGGATGTAGAGCGGATAAAAATGGATGTAGTTTGGATAAAATGAATGTAGAGTGGATAAAATGGATGTAGAGTTGATAAAAATGGATGTAGAGTGTACAAAATAGATTTAGAGTGGATAAAAATTGATGTAGAGTGGATAAAATGAATGTAGAGTGGATAAAAATGGATGTAGATTGGATAAAAATGGATGTGGAGTGGATAAAATGGATGTAGAGTGGATAAAATGGATGTAGAGTGGATAAAAATGGATGTAGAGTGGATAAAATGGATGTAGAGTGGATAAAATGGTTGTAGAGTGGATAAAATGGATGTAGAGTGGATAAAATGAATGTAGAGTTGATAAAAATTGATGTAGAGTCGATAAAATGGATGTAGAGTGGATAAAATGGATGTAGAGTGGATAAAAATGGATGTAGAGCGGATAAAAATGGATGTAGAGTGGATAAAATGGGTGTAAAATGGATAAAAATGGATGTAGAGTGGATAAAATGGGTGTAAAATGGATAAAAATGGATGTAGAGTGGATAAAATGGATGTAGAGTGGATAAAATGGGTGTAAAGTGGATAAAAATGGATGTAGAGTGGATAAAATGGATGTAGAATGGATAAAAATGGATGTAGAGTGGATAAAATGGATGTAGAGTCGATAAAATGGATGTAGAGTGGATAAAAATGGATGTAGAGTGGATAAAATGGATGTAGAGTGGATAAAAATGGATGTAGAGTGAATATAATGGATGTAGAGAGGATAAAATGGATGTGGAGTGGATAACAATGGATGTAGAGTGGATAAAATGGATGTAGAGTGGATAAAATGGATGTAAAGTGGATAAAATGGTTGTAGAGTGGATAAAATGGATGTAGAGTTGATAAAAATGGATGTAGAGTGGATAAAATGGATGTAGAGTTGATAAAAATTGATGTAGAGTCGATAAAATGGATGTAGAGTGAATAAAATGGATGTAGAGTGGATAAAATGGATGTAGAGTGGATAAACTGGATGTAGAGTGGATAAAATGCATGTAGAGTGGATAAAATGGATGAATAGTGGATAAAATGGTTGTAGAGTGGATAAAATGGATGTAGAGTGGATAAAAATGGATGTAGAGTGGATAAAATGGATGTAGAGTGGATACAATGGATGTAGAGTGGATAAAAATGGATATAGAGTGGATAAAATGTATGTAGAGTGGATAAAAATGGATGTAGAGTGGATAAAATGGATGTAGAGTGGATAAAATGGATGTAGAGTGGATAAAATGGATGTAGAGTGGATAAAATGGATGTAGAGTGTATAAAATGGATGTAGAGTGAATAAAATGGATGTAGAGTGGATAAAATGGATGTAGAGTGGATAAAATGGATGTAGAGTGGATAAAATGGATGTAGAGTTGATAAAAATGGATGTAGAATGGATAAAACGGATGTAGAGTGGATAAAAATGGATGTAGAGTGGATACAATGGATGTAGAGTGGATAAAAATGGATATAGAGTGGATAAAATGGATGTAGAGTAGATAAAAATGGATGTAGAGTGGATAAAATGGATGTAGAGTGGATAAAATGGATGTAGAGTGGATAAAATGGATGTAGAGTGGATAAAATGGATGTAGAGTGGATAAAATGGATGTAGAGTTGATAAAAATGGATGTAGAATGGATAAAACGGATGTAGAGTGGATAAAAATGGATGTAGAGTGGATACAATGGATGTAGAGTGGATAAAAATGGATGTAGAGTGGATACAATGGATGTAGAGTGGATAAAAATGGATATAGAGTGGATAAAATGGATGTAGAGTGGATAAAAATGGATGTAGAGTGGATAAAATGGATGTAGAGTGGATAAAATGGATGTAGAGTGGATAAAATGGATGTAGAGTGGATAAAATGGATGTAGAGTGTATAAAATGGATGTAGAGTGAATAAAATGGATGTAGAGTGGATAAAATGGATGTAGAGTGGATAAAATGGATGAATAGTGGATAAAATGGTTGTAGAGTGGATAAAATGGATGTAGAGTGGATAAAAATGGATGTAGAGTGGATAAAATGGATGTAGAGTGGATAAAATGGATGTAGAGTGGATAAAATGGTTGTAGAGTGGATAAAATGGATGTAGAGTGGATAAAATGGATGTAGAGTTGATAAAAATTGATGTAGAGTCGATAAAATGGATGTAGAGTGGATAAAATGGATGTAGAGTGGATAAAAATGGATGTAGAGCGGATACAAATGGATGTAGAGTGGATAAAATGGGTGTAAAATGGATAAAAATGGATGTAGAGTGGATAAAAATGGATGTAGAGTGGATAAAATGGATGTAGAGGGGATAAAATGGATGTAGAGTGGATAAAATGGTTGTAGAGTGGATAAAATGGATGTAGAGTTGATAAAAATGGATGTAGAGTGGATAAAAATGGATGTAGAGTGGATAAAATGGATGTAGAGCGGATAAAAATGGATGTAGTTTGGATAAAATGAATGTAGAGTGGATAAAATGGATGTAGAGTTGATAAAAATGGATGTAGAGTGGACAAAATAGATTTAGAGTGGATAAAAATTGATGTAGAGTGGATAAAATGAATGTAGAGTGGATAAAAATGGATGTAGATTGGATAAAAATGGATGTGGAGTGGATAAAATGGATGTAGAGTGGATAAAATGGACGTAGAGTGGATAAAAATGGATGTAGAGTGGATAAAATGGATGTAGAGTGGATAAAATGGTTGTAGAGTGGATAAAATGGATGTAGAGTGGATAAAATGAATGTAGAGTTGATAAAAATTGATGTAGAGTCGATAAAATGGATGTAGAGTGGATAAAATGGATGTAGAGTGGATAAAAATGGATGTAGAGCGGATAAAAATGGATGTAGAGTGGATAAAATGGGTGTAAAATGGATAAAAATGGATGTAGAGTGGATAAAATGGGTGTAAAATGGATAAAAATGGATGTAGAGTGGATAAAATGGATGTAGAGTGGATAAAATGGGTGTAAAGTGGATAAAAATGGATGTAGAGTGGATAAAATGGATGTAGAATGGATAAAAATGGATGTAGAGTGGATAAAATGGATGTAGAGTCGATAAAATGGATGTAGAGTGGATAAAAATGGATGTAGAGTGGATAAAATGGATGTAGAGTGGATAAAAATGGATGTAGAGTGAATATAATGGATGTAGAGAGGATAAAATGGATGTGGAGTGGATAACAATGGATGTAGAGTGGATAAAATGGATGTAGAGTGGATAAAATGGATGTAAAGTGGATAAAATGGTTGTAGAGTGGATAAAATGGATGTAGAGTTGATAAAAATGGATGTAGAGTGGATAAAATGGATGTAGAGTTGATAAAAATTGATGTAGAGTCGATAAAATGGATGTAGAGTGAATAAAATGGATGTAGAGTGGATAAAATGGATGTAGAGTGGATAAAATGGATGTAGAGTTGATAAAATGGATGTAAAGTGGATAAAATGGATGTAGAGTTAATAAAATTGGATGTAAAGTGGATAAAATGGATGTAGAGTTGATAAAAATGGATGTAGAGTGGATAAAAATGGATGTAGATTGGAGAAAATGGATGTAGAGTGGATAAAAATGGATGTAGAGTGGATACAATGGATGTAGAGTGGATAGAAATGGATATAGAGTGGATAAAATGGATGTAGAGTGGATAAAAATGGATGTAGAGTGGATAAAATGGATGTAGAGTGGATAAAAATGGATGTAGAGCGGATACAAATGGATGTAGAGTGGATAAAATGGGTGTAAAATGGATAAAAATGGATGTAGAGTGGATAAAATGGATGTAGAGTGGATAAAATGCATGTAGAGTGGATAAAATGGATGAATAGTGGATAAAATGGTTGTAGAGTGGATAAAATGGATGTAGAGTGGATAAAAATGGATGTAGAGTGGATAAAATGGATGTAGAGTGGATAAAATGGATGTAGAGTGGATACAATGGATGTAGAGTGGATAAAAATGGATATAGAGTGGATAAAATGGATGTAGAGTGGATAAAAATGGATGTAGAGTGGATAAAATGGATGTAGAGTGGATAAAATGGATGTAGAGTGGATAAAATGCATGTAGAGTGGATAAAATGGATGAATAGTGGATAAAATGGTTGTAGAGTGGATAAAATGGATGTAGAGTGGATAAAAATGGATGTAGAGTGGATAAAATGGATGTAGAGTGGATAAAATGGATGTAGAGTGGATACAATGGATGTAGAGTGGATAAAAATGGATATAGAGTGGATAAAATGGATGTAGAGTGGATAAAAATGGATGTAGAGTGGATAAAATGGATGTAGAGTGGATAAAATGGATGTAGAGTGGATAAAAATGGATATAGAGTGGATAAAATGGATGTAGAGTGGATAAAAATGGATGTAGAGTGGATAAAATGGATGTAGAGTGGATAAAATGGATGTAGAGTGGATAAAATGCATGTAGAGTGGATAAAATGGATGAATAGTGGATAAAATGGTTGTAGAGTGGATAAAATGGATGTAGAGTGGATAAAAATGGATGTAGAGTGGATAAAATGGATGTAGAGTGGATAAAATGGATGTAGAGTGGATACAATGGATGTAGAGTGGATAAAAATGGATATAGAGTGGATAAAATGGATGTAGAGTGGATAAAAATGGATGTAGAGTGGATAAAATGGATGTAGAGTGGATAAAATGGATGTAGAGTGGATAAAATGGATGTAGAGTGGATAAAATGGATGTAGAGTGTATAAAATGGATGTAGAGTGAATAAAATGGATGTAGAGTGGATAAAATGGATGTAGAGTGGATAAAATGGATGTAGAGTGGATAAAATGGATGTAGAGTTGATAAAAATGGATGTAGAATGGATAAAACGGATGTAGAGTGGATAAAAATGGATGTAGAGTGGATACAATGGATGTAGAGTGGATAAAAATGGATATAGAGTGGATAAAATGGATGTAGAGTAGATAAAAATGGATGTAGAGTGGATAAAATGGATGTAGAGTGGATAAAATGAATGTAGAGTGGATAAAATGGATGTAGAGTGGATAAAATGGATGTAGAGTGGATAAAATGGATGTAGAGTTGATAAAAATGGATGTAGAATGGATAAAACGGATGTAGAGTGGATAAAAATGGATGTAGAGTGGATACAATGGATGTAGAGTGGATAAAAATGGATGTAGAGGGGATAAAATGGATGTAGAGTGGATAAAATGGTTGTAGAGTGGATAAAATGGATGTCGAGTGGATAAAAATGGATGTAGTGTGGATAAAATGGATGTAGAGTGGATAAAATGGATGTAGAGGGGATAAAATGGATGTAGAGTGGATAAAATGGTTGTAGAGTGGATAAAATGGATGTAGAGTTGATAAAAATGGATGTAGAGTGGATAAAATGGATGTAGAGTGGATAAAATAGATGTAGAGTTGATAAAAATGGATGTAGTGTGGACAAAATAGATTTAGAGTGGATAAAAATTGATGTAGAGTGGATAAAATGAATGTAGAGTGGATAAAAATGGATGTAGAGTGGATAAAAATTGATGTAGAGTGGATAAAATGGATGTAGAGTGGATAAAATGGACGTAGAGTGGATAAAAATGGATGTAGAGTGGATAAAATGGATGTAGAGTGTATAAAATGGGTGTAAAGTGGATAAAAATGGATGTAGAGTGGATAAAATGGATGTAGAATGGATAAAAATAAATGTAGAGCGGATAAAAATGGATGTAGAGTGGATAAAATGGGTGTAAAATGGATAAAAATGGATGTAGAGTGGATAAAAATAGATGTAGAGTGGATAAAATGGATGTAGAGGGGATAAAATGGATGTAGAGTGGATAAAATGGATGTAGAGGGGATAAAATGGATGTAGAGTGGATAAAATGGTTGTAGAGTGGATAAAATGGATGTAGAGTGGATAAAAATGGATGTAGAGTGGATAAAATGGATGTAGATTGGATAAAATGGATGTAGAGTGGATAAAATGGATGTAGAGTGGATAAAAATGGATGTAGAGCGGATACAAATGGATGTAGAGTGGATAAAATGGGTGTAAAATGGATAAAAATGGATGTAGAGTGGATAAAAATGGATGTAGAGTGGATAAAATGGATGTAGAGTGGATAAAATGGATGTAGAGGGGATAAAATCGATGTAGAGTGGATAAAATGGTTGTAGAGTGGATAAAATGGATGTCGAGTGGATAAAAATGGATGTAGTGTGGATAAAATGGATGTAGAGTGGATAAAATGGATGTAGAGGGGATAAAATGGATGTAGAGTGGATAAAATGGTTGTAGAGTGGATAAAATGGATGTAGAGTTGATAAAACTGGATGTAGAGTGGATAAAATGGATGTAGAGTGGATAAAATAGATGTAGAGTTGATAAAAATGGATGTAGAGTGGACAAAATAGATTTAGAGTGGATAAAAATTGATGTAGAGTGGATAAAATTAATGTAGAGTGGATAAAATGGATGTAGAGTGGATAAAATTGATGTAGAGTTGATAAAATGGATGTAAAGTGGATAAAATGGATGTAGAGTTAATAAAATTGGATGTAGAGTGGATAAATTGGATGTAGAGTGGATAAAATGGATGTAGAGTGGATAAAAATGGATGTAGAGTGGATAAAAATGGATGTAGAGTGGATAAAATGGACGTAGAGCGGATAAAATGGATGTAGAGTTGATAAAAATGGATGTAGAGTGCATAAAAATGGATGTTGAGTGGATAAAATGGATGTAGAGTGGATAAAATGGATGTAGAGTGAATAAAATGGATGTAGAGTGGATAAAATTGATGTAGAGTTGATAAAATGGATGTAGAGGGGATAAAATGGATGCAGAGTGGATAAAATGGTTGTAGAGTGGATAAAATGGATGTAGAGTTGATAAAAAAGGATGTAGAGTGGATAAAATGGATGTAGAGTGGATAAAATGGATGTAGAGGGGATAAAATGGATGTAGAGTGGATAAAATGGTTGTAGAGTGGATAAAATGGATGTCGAGTGGATAAAAATGGATGTAGTGTGGATAAAATGGATGTAGAGTGGATAAAATGGATGTAGAGTGGATAAAATGGATGTAGAGTGGATAAAATGGTTGTAGAGTGGATAAAATGGATGTAGAGTTGATAAAAATGGATGTAGAGTGGATAAAATGGATGTAGAGTGGATAAAATAGATGTAGAGTTGATAAAAATGGATGTAGAGTGGACAAAATAGATTTAGAGTGGATAAAAATTGATGTAGAGTGGATAAAATGAATGTAGAGTGGATAAAAATGGATGTAGAGTGGATAAAAATTGATGTAGAGTGGATAAAATGGATGTAGAGTGGATAAAATGGACGTAGAGTGGATAAAAATGGATGTAGAGTGGATAAAATGGATGTAGAGTGTATAAAATGGGTGTAAAGTGGATAAAAATGGATGTAGAGTGGATAAAATGGACGTAGAATGGATAAAAATGGATGTAGAGCGGATAAAAATGGATGTAGAGTGGATAAAATGGGTGTAAAATGGATAAAAATGGATGTAGAGTGGATAAAAATAGATGTAGAGTGGATAAAATGGATGAAGAGGGGATAAAATGGATGTAGAGTGGATAAAATGGTTGTAGAGTTGATAAAAATGGATGTAGAGTGGATAAAAATGGATGTAGAGTGGATAAAATGGATGTAGATTGGATAAAATGGATGTAGAGTGGATAAAATGGATGTAGAGTGGATAAAAATGGATGTAGAGCGGATACAAATGGATGTAGAGTGGATAAAATGGGTGTAAAATGGATAAAAATGGATGTAGAGTGGATAAAAATGGATGTAGAGTGGATAAAATGGATGTAGAGGGGATAAAATGGATGTAGAGTGGATAAAATGGTTGTAGAGTGGATAAAATGGATGTAGAGTTGATAAAAATGGATGTAGAGTGGATAAAATGGATGTAGAGTGGATAAAATGGATGTAGAGGGGATAAAATGGATGTAGAGTGGATAAAAATAGATGTAGAGTGGATAAAATGGATGAAGAGGGGATAAAATGGAAGTAGAGTGGATAAAATGGATGTAGAGTGGATAAAATGGATGTAGAGTGGATAAAAATGGATGTAGAGCGGATACAAATGGATGTAGAGTGGATAAAATGGGTGTAAAATGGATAAAAATGGATGTAGAGTGGATAAAAATGGATGTAGAGTGGATAAAATGGATGTAGAGGGGATAAAATGGATGTAGAGTGGATAAAATGGTTGTAGAGTGGATAAAATGGATGTAGAGTTGATAAAAATGGATGTAGAGTGGATAAAATGGATGTAGAGTGGATAAAATGGATGTAGAGGGGATAAAATGGATGTAGAGTGGATAAAATGGTTGTAGAGTGGATAAAATGGATGTAGAGTGGATAAAATGGATGTAGAGTGGATACAATGGATGTAGAGTGGATAAAAATGGATATAGAGTGGATAAAATGGATGTAGAGTGGATAAAAATGGATGTAGAGTGGATAAAATGGATGTAGAGTGGATAAAATGGATGTAGAGTGGATAAAATGGATGTAGAGTGGATAAAATGGATGTAGAGTGTATAAAATGGATGTAGAGTGAATAAAATGGATGTAGAGTGGATAAAATGGATGTAGAGTGGATAAAATGGATGTAGAGTGGATAAAATGGATGTAGAGTTGATAAAAATGGATGTAGAATGGATAAAACGGATGTAGAGTGGATAAAAATGGATGTAGAGTGGATACAATGGATGTAGAGTGGATAAAAATGGATATAGAGTGGATAAAATGGATGTAGAGTAGATAAAAATGGATGTAGAGTGGATAAAATGGATGTAGAGTGGATAAAATGAATGTAGAGTGGATAAAATGGATGTAGAGTGGATAAAATGGATGTAGAGTGGATAAAATGGATGTAGAGTTGATAAAAATGGATGTAGAATGGATAAAACGGATGTAGAGTGGATAAAAATGGATGTAGAGTGGATACAATGGATGTAGAGTGGATAAAAATGGATGTAGAGGGGATAAAATGGATGTAGAGTGGATAAAATGGTTGTAGAGTGGATAAAATGGATGTCGAGTGGATAAAAATGGATGTAGTGTGGATAAAATGGATGTAGAGTGGATAAAATGGATGTAGAGGGGATAAAATGGATGTAGAGTGGATAAAATGGTTGTAGAGTGGATAAAATGGATGTAGAGTTGATAAAAATGGATGTAGAGTGGATAAAATGGATGTAGAGTGGATAAAATAGATGTAGAGTTGATAAAAATGGATGTAGAGTGGACAAAATAGATTTAGAGTGGATAAAAATTGATGTAGAGTGGATAAAATGAATGTAGAGTGGATAAAAATGGATGTAGAGTGGATAAAAATTGATGTAGAGTGGATAAAATGGATGTAGAGTGGATAAAATGGATGTAGAGTGGATAAAAATGGATGTAGAGTGGATAAAATGGATGTAGAGTGTATAAAATGGGTGTAAAGTGGATAAAAATGGATGTAGAGTGGATAAAATGGATGTAGAATGGATAAAAATAAATGTAGAGCGGATAAAAATGGATGTAGAGTGGATAAAATGGGTGTAAAATGGATAAAAATGGATGTAGAGTGGATAAAAATAGATGTAGAGTGGATAAAATGGATGTAGAGGGGATAAAATGGATGTAGAGTGGATAAAATGGATGTAGAGGGGATAAAATGGATGTAGAGTGGATAAAATGGTTGTAGAGTGGATAAAATGGATGTAGAGTGGATAAAAATGGATGTAGAGTGGATAAAATGGATGTAGATTGGATAAAATGGATGTAGAGTGGATAAAATGGATGTAGAGTGGATAAAAATGGATGTAGAGCGGATACAAATGGATGTAGAGTGGATAAAATGGGTGTAAAATGGATAAAAATGGATGTAGAGTGGATAAAAATGGATGTAGAGTGGATAAAATGGATGTAGAGTGGATAAAATGGATGTAGAGGGGATAAAATCGATGTAGAGTGGATAAAATGGTTGTAGAGTGGATAAAATGGATGTCGAGTGGATAAAAATGGATGTAGTGTGGATAAAATGGATGTAGAGTGGATAAAATGGATGTAGAGGGGATAAAATGGATGTAGAGTGGATAAAATGGTTGTAGAGTGGATAAAATGGATGTAGAGTTGATAAAACTGGATGTAGAGTGGATAAAATGGATGTAGAGTGGATAAAATAGATGTAGAGTTGATAAAAATGGATGTAGAGTGGACAAAATAGATTTAGAGTGGATAAAAATTGATGTAGAGTGGATAAAATTAATGTAGAGTGGATAAAATGGATGTAGAGTGGATAAAATTGATGTAGAGTTGATAAAATGGATGTAAAGTGGATAAAATGGATGTAGAGTTAATAAAATTGGATGTAGAGTGGATAAATTGGATGTAGAGTGGATAAAATGGATGTAGAGTGGATAAAAATGGATGTAGAGTGGATAAAAATGGATGTAGAGTGGATAAAATGGACGTAGAGCGGATAAAATGGATGTAGAGTTGATAAAAATGGATGTAGAGTGCATAAAAATGGATGTTGAGTGGATAAAATGGATGTAGAGTGGATAAAATGGATGTAGAGTGAATAAAATGGATGTAGAGTGGATAAAATTGATGTAGAGTTGATAAAATGGATGTAGAGTGGATAAAATGGATGCAGAGTGGATAAAATGGTTGTAGAGTGGATAAAATGGATGTAGAGTTGATAAAAAAGGATGTAGAGTGGATAAAATGGATGTAGAGTGGATAAAATGGATGTAGAGGGGATAAAATGGATGTAGAGTGGATAAAATGGTTGTAGAGTGGATAAAATGGATGTCGAGTGGATAAAAATGGATGTAGTGTGGATAAAATGGATGTAGAGTGGATAAAATGGATGTAGAGGGGATAAAATGGATGTAGAGTGGATAAAATGGTTGTAGAGTGGATAAAATGGATGTAGAGTTGATAAAAATGGATGTAGAGTGGATAAAATGGATGTAGAGTGGATAAAATAGATGTAGAGTTGATAAAAATGGATGTAGAGTGGACAAAATAGATTTAGAGTGGATAAAAATTGATGTAGAGTGGATAAAATGAATGTAGAGTGGATAAAAATGGATGTAGAGTGGATAAAAATTGATGTAGAGTGGATAAAATGGATGTAGAGTGGATAAAATGGATGTAGAGTGGATAAAAATGGATGTAGAGTGGATAAAATGGATGTAGAGTGTATAAAATGGGTGTAAAGTGGATAAAAATGGATGTAGAGTGGATAAAATGGACGTAGAATGGATAAAAATGGATGTAGAGCGGATAAAAATGGATGTAGAGTGGATAAAATGGGTGTAAAATGGATAAAAATGGATGTAGAGTGGATAAAAATAGATGTAGAGTGGATAAAATGGATGAAGAGGGGATAAAATGGATGTAGAGTGGATAAAATGGTTGTAGAGTTGATAAAAATGGATGTAGAGTGGATAAAAATGGATGTAGAGTGGATAAAATGGATGTAGATTGGATAAAATGGATGTAGAGTGGATAAAATGGATGTAGAGTGGATAAAAATGGATGTAGAGCGGATACAAATGGATGTAGAGTGGATAAAATGGGTGTAAAATGGATAAAAATGGATGTAGAGTGGATAAAAATGGATGTAGAGTGGATAAAATGGATGTAGAGGGGATAAAATGGATGTAGAGTGGATAAAATGGATGTAGAGTGGATAAAATGGATGTAGAGTTGATAAAAATGGATGTAGAGTGGATAAAATGGATGTAGAGTGGATAAAATGGATGTAGAGGGGATAAAATGGATGTAGAGTGGATAAAAATAGATGTAGAGTGGATAAAATGGATGAAGAGGGGATAAAATGGAAGTAGAGTGGATAAAATGGATGTAGAGTGGATAAAATGGATGTAGAGTGGATAAAAATGGATGTAGAGCGGATACAAATGGATGTAGAGTGGATAAAATGGGTGTAAAATGGATAAAAATGGATGTAGAGTGGATAAAAATGGATGTAGAGTGGATAAAATGGATGTAGAGGGGATAAAATGGATGTAGAGTGGATAAAATGGTTGTAGAGTGGATAAAATGGATGTAGAGTTGATAAAAATGGATGTAGAGTGGATAAAATGGATGTAGAGTGGATAAAATGGATGTAGAGGGGATAAAATGGATGTAGAGTGGATAAAATGGTTGTAGAGTGGATAAAATGGATGTCGAGTGGATAAAAATGGATGTAGTGTGGATAAAATGGATGTAGAGTGGATAAAATGGATGTAGAGGGGATAAAATGGATGTAGAGTGGATAAAATGGTTGTAGAGTGGATAAAATGGATGTAGAGTTGATAAAAATGGATGTAGAGTGGATAACATGGATGTAGAGTGGATAAAATAGATGTAGAGTTGATAAAAATGGATGTAGAGTGGATAAAATGGATGTAGAGGGGATAAAATGGATGTAGAGTGGATAAAATGGTTGTAGAGTGGATAAAATGGATGTCGAGTGGATAAAAATGGATGTAGTGTGGATAAAATGGATGTAGAGTGGATAAAATGGATGTAGAGGGGATAAAATGGATGTAGAGTGGATAAAATGGATGTAGAGTGGATAAAATGGATGTAGAGTGGATAAAATGGATGTAGAGTTGATAAAAATGGATGTAGAATGGATAAAACGGATGTAGAGTGGATAAAAATGGATGTAGAGTGGATACAATGGATGTAGAGTGGATAAAAATGGATATAGAGTGGATAAAATGGATGTAGAGTGGATAAAAATGGATGTAGAGTGGATAAAATGGATGTAGAGTGGATAAAATGGATGTAGAGTGGATAAAATGGATGTAGAGTGGATAAAATGGATGTAGAGTGTATAAAATGGATGTAGAGTGAATAAAATGGATGTAGAGTGGATAAAATGGATGTAGAGTGGATAAAATGGATGAATAGTGGATAAAATGGTTGTAGAGTGGATAAAATGGATGTAGAGTGGATAAAAATGGATGTAGAGTGGATAAAATGGATGTAGAGTGGATAAAATGGATGTAGAGTGGATAAAATGGTTGTAGAGTGGATAAAATGGATGTAGAGTGGATAAAATGGATGTAGAGTTGATAAAAATTGATGTAGAGTCAATAAAATGGATGTAGAGTGGATAAAATGGATGTAGAGTGGATAAAAATGGATGTAGAGCGGATACAAATGGATGTAGAGTGGATAAAATGGGTGTAAAATGGATAAAAATGGATGTAGAGTGGATAAAAATGGATGTAGAGGGGATAAAATGGATGTAGAGTGGATAAAATGGTTGTAGAGTGGATAAAATGGATGTTGAGTTGATAAAAATGGATGTAGAGTGGATAAAAATGGATGTAGAGTGGATAAAATAGATGTAGAGTTGATAAAAATGGATGTAGAGTGGGCAAAATAGATTTAGAGTGGATAAAAATTGATGTAGAGTGGATAAAATGAATGTAGAGTGGATAAAAATGGATGTAGAGTGGATAAAAATTGATGTAGAGTGGATAAAATGGATGTAGAGTGGATAAAATGGACGTAGAGTGGATAAAAATGGATGTAGAGTGGATAAAATGGATGTAGAGTGTATAAAATGGGTGTAAAGTGGATAAAAATGGATGTAGAGTGGATAAAATGGATGTAGAATGGATAAAAATGGATGTAGAGCGGATAAAAATGGATGTAGAGTGGATAAAATGGGTGTAAAATGGATAAAAATGGATGTAGAGTGGATAAAAATAGATGTAGAGTGGATAAAATGGATGTAGAGGGGATAAAATGGATGTAGAGTGGATAAAATGGTTGTAGAGTGGATAAAATGGTTGTAGAGTTGATAAAAATGGATGTAGAGTGGATAAAAATGGATGTAGAGTGGATAAAATGGATGTAGATTGGATAAAATGGATGTAGAGTGGATAAAATGGATGTAGAGTGGATAAAAATGGATGTAGAGCGGATACAAATGGATGTAGAGTGGATAAAATGGGTGTAAAATGGATAAAAATGGATGTAGAGTGGATAAAAATGGATGTAGAGTGGATAAAATGGATGTAGAGTGGATAAAATGGATGTAGAGGGGATAAAATGGATGTAGAGTGGATAAAATGGTTGTAGAGTGGATAAAATGGATGTCGAGTGGATAAAAATGGATGTAGTGTGGATAAAATGGATGTAGAGTGGATAAAATGGATGTAGAGGGGATAAAATGGATGTAGAGTGGATAAAATGGTTGTAGAGTGGATAAAATGGATGTAGAGTTGATAAAACTGGATGTAGAGTGGATAAAATGGATGTAGAGTGGATAAAATAGATGTAGAGTTGATAAAAATGGATGTAGAGTGGATAAAATGGATGTAGAGTGGATAAAAATTGATGTAGAGTGGATAAAATGGATGTAGAGTGGATAAAATGGATGTAGAGTGGATAAAAATGGATGTAGAGCGGATACAAATGGATGTAGAGTGGATAAAATGGGTGTAAAATGGATAAAAATGGATGTAGAGTGGATAAAAATGGATGTAGAGGGGATAAAATGGATGTAGAGTGGATAAAATGGTTGTAGAGTGGATAAAATGGATGTTGAGTTGATAAAAATGGATGTAGAGTGGATAAAAATGGATGTAGAGTGGATAAAATAGATGTAGAGTTGATAAAAATGGATGTAGAGTGGACAAAATAGATTTAGAGTGGATAAAAATTGATGTAGAGTGGATAAAATGAATGTAGAGTGGATAAAAATGGATGTAGAGTGGATAAAAATTGATGTAGAGTGGATAAAATGGATGTAGAGTGGATAAAATGGATGTAGAGTGGATAAAAATGGATGTAGAGTGGATAAAATGGATGTAGAGTGTATAAAATGGGTGTAAAGTGGATAAAAATGGATGTAGAGTGGATAAAATGGATGTAGAATGGATAAAAATGGATGTAGAGCGGATAAAAATGGATGTAGAGTGGATAAAATGGGTGTAAAATGGATAAAAATGGATGTAGAGTGGATAAAAATAGATGTAGAGTGGATAAAATGGATGTAGAGTGGATAAAATGGATGTAGAGTGGATAAAATGGTTGTAGAGTGGATAAAATGGTTGTAGAGTTGATAAAAATGGATGTAGAGTGGATAAAAATGGATGTAGAGTGGATAAAATGGATGTAGATTGGATAAAATGGATGTAGAGTGGATAAAATGGATGTAGAGTTGATAAAAAAGGATGTAGAGTGGATAAAATGGATGTAGAGTGGATAAAATGGATGTAGAGGGGATAAAATGGATGTAGAGTGGATAAAATGGATGTAGAGTGGATAAAATGGATGTCGAGTGGATAAAAATGGATGTAGTGTGGATAAAATGGATGTAGAGTGGATAAAATGGATGTAGAGGGGATAAAATGGATGTAGAGTGGATAAAATGGTTGTAGAGTGGATAAAATGGATGTAGAGTTGATAAAAATGGATGTAGAGTGGATAAAATGGATGTAGAGTGGATAAAATGGATGTAGAGTTGATAAAAATGGATGTAGAGTGGACAAAATAGATTTAGAGTGGATAAAAATTGATGTAGAGTGGATAAAATGAATGTAGAGTGGATAAAAATGGATGTAGAGTGGATAAAAATTGATGTAGAGTGGATAAAATGGATGTAGAGTGGATAAAATGGACGTAGAGTGGATAAAAATGGATGTAGAGTGGATAAAATGGATGTAGAGTGTATAAAATGGGTGTAAAGTGGATAAAAATGGATGTAGAGTGGATAAAATGGTTGTAGAGTTGATAAAAATGGATGTAGAGTGGATAAAAATGGATGTAGAGTGGATAAAATGGATGTAGATTGGATAAAATGGATGTAGAGTGGATAAAATGGATGTAGAGTGGATAAAATTGATGTAGAGTTGATAAAATGGATGTAGAGGGGATAAAATGGATGCAGAGTGGATAAAATGGTTGTAGAGTGGATAAAATGGATGTAGAGTTGATAAAAAAGGATGTAGAGTGGATAAAATGGATGTAGAGTGGATAAAATGGATGTAGAGGGGATAAAATGGATGTAGAGTGGATAAAATGGTTGTAGAGTGGATAAAATGGATGTCGAGTGGATAAAAATGGATGTAGTGTGGATAAAATGGATGTAGAGTGGATAAAATGGATGTAGAGGGGATAAAATGGATGTAGAGTGGATAAAATGGTTGTAGAGTGGATAAAATGGTTGTAGAGTTGATAAAAATGGATGTAGAGTGGATAAAAATGGATGTAGAGTGGATAAAATGGATGTAGATTGGATAAAATGGATGTAGAGTGGATAAAATGGATGTAGAGTGGATAAAAATGGATGTAGAGTTGATAAAAATGGATGTAGAGTGCATAAAAATGGATGTTGAGTGGATAAAATGGATGTAGAGTGGATAAAATGGATGTAGAGTGAATAAAATGGATGTAGAGTGGATAAAATTGATGTAGAGTTGATAAAATGGATGTAGAGGGGATAAAATGGATGCAGAGTGGATAAAATGGTTGTAGAGTGGATAAAATGGATGTAGAGTTGATAAAAAAGGATGTAGAGTGGATAAAATGGATGTAGAGTGGATAAAATGGATGTAGAGGGGATAAAATGGATGTAGAGTGGATAAAATGGTTGTAGAGTGGATAAAATGGATGTCGAGTGGATAAAAATGGATGTAGTGTGGATAAAATGGATGTAGAGTGGATAAAATGGATGTAGAGGGGATAAAATGGATGTAGAGTGGATAAAATGGTTGTAGAGTGGATAAAATGGATGTAGAGTTGATAAAAATGGATGTAGAGTGGATAAAATGGATGTAGAGTGGATAAAATAGATGTAGAGTTGATAAAAATGGATGTAGAGTGGACAAAATAGATTTAGAGTGGATAAAAATTGATGTAGAGTGGATAAAATGAATGTAGAATGGATAAAAATGGATGTAGAGCGGATAAAAATGGATGTAGAGTGGATAAAATGGGTGTAAAATGGATAAAAATGGATGTAGAGTGGATAAAAATAGATGTAGAGTGGATAAAATGGATGAAGAGGGGATAAAATGGATGTAGAGTGGATAAAATGGTTGTAGAGTGGATAAAATGGTTGTAGAGTTGATAAAAATGGATGTAGAGTGGATAAAAATGGATGTAGAGTGGATAAAATGGATGTAGATTGGATAAAATGGATGTAGAGTGGATAAAATGGATGTAGAGTGGATAAAAATGGATGTAGAGCGGATACAAATGGATGTAGAGTGGATAAAATGGGTGTAAAATGGATAAAAATGGATGTAGAGTGGATAAAAATGGATGTAGAGTGGATAAAATGGATGTAGAGGGGATAAAATGGATGTAGAGTGGATAAAATGGTTGTAGAGTGGATAAAATGGATGTAGAGTTGATAAAAATGGATGTAGAGTGGATAAAATGGATGTAGAGTGGATAAAATGGATGTAGAGGGGATAAAATGGATGTAGAGTGGATAAAAATAGATGTAGAGTGGATAAAATGGATGAAGAGGGGATAAAATGGATGTAGAGTGGATAAAATGGTTGTAGAGTGGATAAAATGGTTGTAGAGTTGATAAAAATGGATGTAGAGTGGATAAAAATGGATGTAGAGTGGATAAAATGGATGTAGATTGGATAAAATGGATGTAGAGTGGATAAAATGGATGTAGAGTGGATAAAAATGGATGTAGAGCGGATACAAATGGATGTAGAGTGGATAAAATGGGTGTAAAATGGATAAAAATGGATGTAGAGTGGATAAAAATGGATGTAGAGTGGATAAAATGGATGTAGAGGGGATAAAATGGATGTAGAGTGGATAAAATGGTTGTAGAGTGGATAAAATGGATGTAGAGTTGATAAAAATGGATGTAGAGTGGATAAAATGGATGTAGAGTGGATAAAATGGATGTAGAGGGGATAAAATGGATGTAGAGTGGATAAAATGGTTGTAGAGTGGATAAAATGGATGTCGAGTGGATAAAAATGGATGTAGTGTGGATAAAATGGATGTAGAGTGGATAAAATGGATGTAGAGGGGATAAAATGGATGTAGAGTGGATAAAATGGTTGTAGAGTGGATAAAATGGATGTAGAGTTGATAAAAATGGATGTAGAGTGGATAACATGGATGTAGAGTGGATAAAATAGATGTAGAGTTGATAAAAATGGATGTAGAGTGGATAAAATGGATGTAGAGGGGATAAAATGGATGTAGAGTGGATAAAATGGTTGTAGAGTGGATAAAATGGATGTCGAGTGGATAAAAATGGATGTAGTGTGGATAAAATGGATGTAGAGTGGATAAAATGGATGTAGAGGGGATAAAATGGATGTAGAGTGGATAAAATGGATGTAGAGTGGATAAAATGGATGTAGAGTGGATAAAATGGATGTAGAGTTGATAAAAATGGATGTAGAATGGATAAAACGGATGTAGAGTGGATAAAAATGGATGTAGAGTGGATACAATGGATGTAGAGTGGATAAAAATGGATGTAGAGTGGATAAAATGGATGTAGAGTGGATAAAAATGGATGTAGAGTGGATAAAATGGATGTAGAGTGGATAAAATGGATGTAGAGTGGATAAAATGGATGTAGAGTGGATAAAATGGATGTAGAGTGTATAAAATGGATGTAGAGTGAATAAAATGGATGTAGAGTGGATAAAATGGATGTAGAGTGGATAAAATGGATGAATAGTGGATAAAATGGTTGTAGAGTGGATAAAATGGATGTAGAGTGGATAAAAATGGATGTAGAGTGGATAAAATGGATGTAGAGTGGATAAAATGGATGTAGAGTGGATAAAATGGTTGTAGAGTGGATAAAATGGATGTAGAGTGGATAAAATGGATGTAGAGTTGATAAAAATTGATGTAGAGTCAATAAAATGGATGTAGAGTGGATAAAATGGATGTAGAGTGGATAAAAATGGATGTAGAGCGGATACAAATGGATGTAGAGTGGATAAAATGGGTGTAAAATGGATAAAAATGGATGTAGAGTGGATAAAAATGGATGTAGAGGGGATAAAATGGATGTAGAGTGGATAAAATGGTTGTAGAGTGGATAAAATGGATGTTGAGTTGATAAAAATGGATGTAGAGTGGATAAAAATGGATGTAGAGTGGATAAAATAGATGTAGAGTTGATAAAAATGGATGTAGAGTGGACAAAATAGATTTAGAGTGGATAAAAATTGATGTAGAGTGGATAAAATGAATGTAGAGTGGATAAAAATGGATGTAGAGTCGATAAAAATTGATGTAGAGTGGATAAAATGGATGTAGAGTGGATAAAATGGATGTAGAGTGGATAAAAATGGATGTAGAGTGGATAAAATGGATGTAGAGTGTATAAAATGGGTGTAAAGTGGATAAAAATGGATGTAGAGTGGATAAAATGGATGTAGAATGGATAAAAATGGATGTAGAGCGGATAAAAATGGATGTAGAGTGGATAAAATGGGTGTAAAATGGATAAAAATGGATGTAGAGTGGATAAAAATAGATGTAGAGTGGATAAAATGGATGTAGAGGGGATAAAATGGATGTAGAGTGGATAAAATGGTTGTAGAGTGGATAAAATGGTTGTAGAGTTGATAAAAATGGATGTAGAGTGGATAAAAATGGATGTAGAGTGGATAAAATGGATGTAGATTGGATAAAATGGATGTAGAGTGGATAAAATGGATGTAGAGTGGATAAAAATGGATGTAGAGCGGATACAAATGGATGTAGAGTGGATAAAATGGGTGTAAAATGGATAAAAATGGATGTAGAGTGGATAAAAATGGATGTAGAGTGGATAAAATGGATGTAGAGTGGATAAAATGGATGTAGAGGGGATAAAATGGATGTAGAGTGGATAAAATGGTTGTAGAGTGGGTAAAATGGATGTCGAGTGGATAAAAATGGATGTAGTGTGGATAAAATGGATGTAGAGTGGATAAAATGGATGTAGAGGGGATAAAATGGATGTAGAGTGGATAAAATGGTTGTAGAGTGGATAAAATGGATGTAGAGTTGATAAAACTGGATGTAGAGTGGATAAAATGGATGTAGAGTGGATAAAATAGATGTAGAGTTGATAAAAATGGATGTAGAGTGGATAAAATGGATGTAGAGTGGATAAAAATTGATGTAGAGTCAATAAAATGGATGTAGAGTGGATAAAATGGATGTAGAGTGGATAAAAATGGATGTAGAGCGGATACAAATGGATGTAGAGTGGATAAAATGGGTGTAAAATGGATAAAAATGGATGTAGAGTGGATAAAAATGGATGTAGAGGGGATAAAATGGATGTAGAGTGGATAAAATGGTTGTAGAGTGGATAAAATGGATGTTGAGTTGATAAAAATGGATGTAGAGTGAATAAAAATGGATGTAGAGTGGATAAAATGGATGTAGAGTTGATAAAAATGGATGTAGAGTGGACAAAATAGATTTAGAGTGGATAAAAATTGATGTAGAGTGGATAAAATGAATGTAGAGTGGATAAAAATGGATGTAGAGTGGATAAAAATTGATGTAGAGTGGATAAAATGGATGTAGAGTGGTTAAAATGGACGTAGAGTGGATAAAAATGGATGTAGAGTGGATAAAATGGATGTAGAGTGTATAAAATGGGTGTAAAGTGGATAAAAATGGATGTAGAGTGGATAAAATGGATGTAGAATGGATAAAAATGGATGTAGAGCGGATAAAAATGGATGTAGAGTGGATAAAATGGGTGTAAAATGGATAAAAATGGATGTAGAGTGGATAAAAATAGATGTAGAGTGGATAAAATGGATGTAGAGGGGATAAAATGGATGTAGAGTGGATAAAATGGTTGTAGAGTGGATAAAATGGTTGTAGAGTTGATAAAAATGGATGTAGAGTGGATAAAAATGGATGTAGAGTGGATAAAATGGATGTAGATTGGATAAAATGGATGTAGAGTGGATAAAATGGATGTAGAGTGGATAAAAATGGATGTAGAGCGGATACAAATGGATGTAGAGTGGATAAAATGGGTGTAAAATGGATAAAAATGGATGTAGAGTGGATAAAAATGGATGTAGAGTGGATAAAATGGATGTAGAGTGGATAAAATGGATGTAGAGGGGATAAAATGGATGTAGAGTGGATAAAATGGTTGTAGAGTGGATAAAATGGATGTCGAGTGGATAAAAATGGATGTAGTGTGGATAAAATGGATGTAGAGTGGATAAAATGGATGTAGAGGGGATAAAATGGATGTAGAGTGGATAAAATGGTTGTAGAGTGGATAAAATGGATGTAGAGTTGATAAAACTGGATGTAGAGTGGATAAAATGGATGTAGAGTGGATAAAATAGATGTAGAGTTGATAAAAATGGATGTAGAGTGGACAAAATAGATTTAGAGTGGATAAAAATTGATGTAGAGTGGATAAAATTAATGTAGAGTGGATAAAATGGATGTAGAGTGGATAAAATTGATGTAGAGTTGATAAAATGGATGTAAAGTGGATAAAATGGATGTAGAGTTAATAAAATTGGATGTAGAGTGGATAAATTGGATGTAGAGTGGATAAAATGGATGTAGAGTGGATAAAAATGGATGTAGAGTGGATAAAAATGGATGTAGAGTGGATAAAATGGACGTAGAGCGGATAAAATGGATGTAGAGTTGATAAAAATGGATGTAGAGTGCATAAAAATGGATGTTGAGTGGATAAAATGGATGTAGAGTGGATAAAATGGATGTAGAGTGAATAAAATGGATGTAGAGTGGATAAAATTGATGTAGAGTTGATAAAATGGATGTAGAGGGGATAAAATGGATGCAGAGTGGATAAAATGGTTGTAGAGTGGATAAAATGGATGTAGAGTTGATAAAAAAGGATGTAGAGTGGATAAAATGGATGTAGAGTGGATAAAATGGATGTAGAGGGGATAAAATGGATGTAGAGTGGATAAAATGGTTGTAGAGTGGATAAAATGGATGTCGAGTGGATAAAAATGGATGTAGTGTGGATAAAAATGGATGTAGAGTGGATAAAATGGATGTAGAGGGGATAAAATGGATGTAGAGTGGATAAAATGGTTGTAGAGTGGATAAAATGGATGTAGAGTTGATAAAAATGGATGTAGAGTGGATAAAATGGATGTAGAGTGGATAAAATAGATGTAGAGTTGATAAAAATGGATGTAGAGTGGACAAAATAGATTTAGAGTGGATAAAAATTGATGTAGAGTGGATAAAATGAATGTAGAGTGGATAAAAATGGATGTAGAGTGGATAAAAATTGATGTAGAGTGGATAAAATGGATGTAGAGTGGATAAAATGGACGTAGAGTGGATAAAAATGGATGTAGAGTGGATAAAATGGATGTAGAGTGTATAAAATGGGTGTACAGTGGATAAAAATGGATGTAGAGTGGATAAAATGGACGTAGAATGGATAAAAATGGATGTAGAGCGGATAAAAATGGATGTAGAGTGGATAAAATGGGTGTAAAATGGATAAAAATGGATGTAGAGTGGATAAAAATAGATGTAGAGTGGATAAAATGGATGAAGAGGGGATAAAATGGATGTAGAGTGGATAAAATGGTTGTAGAGTGGATAAAATGGTTGTAGAGTTGATAAAAATGGATGTAGAGTGGATAAAAATGGATGTAGAGTGGATAAAATGGATGTAGATTGGATAAAATGGA
Source organism: Pemphredon lugubris (assembly GCA_933228935.1). Lineage (NCBI taxonomy): Eukaryota > Metazoa > Arthropoda > Insecta > Hymenoptera > Crabronidae > Pemphredon > Pemphredon lugubris. The sequence continues at coordinate 54,469,028 of OW121816.1, forward strand.
TGTAGAGTGGATAAAATGGATGTAGAGTGGATAAAAATGGATGTAGAGCGGATACAAATGGATGTAGAGTGGATAAAATGGGTGTAAAATGGATAAAAATGGATGTAGAGTGGATAAAAATGGATGTAGAGTGGATAAAATGGATGTAGAGGGGATAAAATGGATGTAGAGTGGATAAAATGGTTGTAGAGTGGATAAAATGGATGTAGAGTTGATAAAAATGGATGTAGAGTGGATAAAATGGATGTAGAGTGGATAAAATGGATGTAGAGGGGATAAAATGGATGTAGAGTGGATAAAAATAGATGTAGAGTGGATAAAATGGATGAAGAGGGGATAAAATGGATGTAGAGTGGATAAAATGGTTGTAGAGTGGATAAAATGGTTGTAGAGTTGATAAAAATGGATGTAGAGTGGATAAAAATGGATGTAGAGTGGATAAAATGGATGTAGATTGGATAAAATGGATGTAGAGTGGATAAAATGGATGTAGAGTGGATAAAAATGGATGTAGAGCGGATACAAATGGATGTAGAGTGGATAAAATGGGTGTAAAATGGATAAAAATGGATGTAGAGTGGATAAAAATGGATGTAGAGTGGATAAAATGGATGTAGAGGGGATAAAATGGATGTAGAGTGGATAAAATGGTTGTAGAGTGGATAAAATGGATGTAGAGTTGATAAAAATGGATGTAGAGTGGATAAAATGGATGTAGAGTGGATAAAATGGATGTAGAGGGGATAAAATGGATGTAGAGTGGATAAAATGGTTGTAGAGTGGATAAAATGGATGTCGAGTGGATAAAAATGGATGTAGTGTGGATAAAATGGATGTAGAGTGGATAAAATGGATGTAGAGGGGATAAAATGGATGTAGAGTGGATAAAATGGTTGTAGAGTGGATAAAATGGATGTAGAGTTGATAAAAATGGATGTAGAGTGGATAACATGGATGTAGAGTGGATAAAATAGATGTAGAGTTGATAAAAATGGATGTAGAGTGGATAAAATGGATGTAGAGGGGATAAAATGGATGTAGTGTGGATAAAATGGATGTAGAGTGGATAAAATGGATGTAGAGGGGATAAAATGGATGTAGAGTGGATAAAATGGATGTAGAGTGGATAAAATGGATGTAGAGTGGATAAAATGGATGTAGAGGGGATAAAATGGATGTAGAGTGGATAAAAATAGATGTAGAGTGGATAAAATGGATGAAGAGGGGATAAAATGGATGTAGAGTGGATAAAATGGTTGTAGAGTGGATAAAATGGTTGTAGAGTTGATAAAAATGGATGTAGAGTGGATAAAAATGGATGTAGAGTGGATAAAATGGATGTAGATTGGATAAAATGGATGTAGAGTGGATAAAATGGATGTAGAGTGGATAAAAATGGATGTAGAGCGGATACAAATGGATGTAGAGTGGATAAAATGGGTGTAAAATGGATAAAAATGGATGTAGAGTGGATAAAAATGGATGTAGAGTGGATAAAATGGATGTAGAGGGGATAAAATGGATGTAGAGTGGATAAAATGGTTGTAGAGTGGATAAAATGGATGTAGAGTTGATAAAAATGGATGTAGAGTGGATAAAATGGATGTAGAGTGGATAAAATGGATGTAGAGGGGATAAAATGGATGTAGAGTGGATAAAATGGTTGTAGAGTGGATAAAATGGATGTCGAGTGGATAAAAATGGATGTAGTGTGGATAAAATGGATGTAGAGTGGATAAAATGGATGTAGAGGGGATAAAATGGATGTAGAGTGGATAAAATGGTTGTAGAGTGGATAAAATGGATGTAGAGTTGATAAAAATGGATGTAGAGTGGATAACATGGATGTAGAGTGGATAAAATAGATGTAGAGTTGATAAAAATGGATGTAGAGTGGATAAAATGGATGTAGAGTGGATAAAAATTGATGTAGAGTCAATAAAATGGATGTAGAGTGGATAAAATGGATGTAGAGTGGATAAAAATGGATGTAGAGCGGATACAAATGGATGTAGAGTGGATAAAATGGGTGTAAAATGGATAAAAATGGATGTAGAGTGGATAAAAATGGATGTAGAGGGGATAAAATGGATGTAGAGTGGATAAAATGGTTGTAGAGTGGATAAAATGGATGTTGAGTTGATAAAAATGGATGTAGAGTGAATAAAAATGGATGTAGAGTGGATAAAATAGATGTAGAGTTGATAAAAATGGATGTAGAGTGGACAAAATAGATTTAGAGTGGATAAAAATTGATGTAGAGTGGATAAAATGAATGTAGAGTGGATAAAAATGGATGTAGAGTGGATAAAAATTGATGTAGAGTGGATAAAATGGATGTAGAGTGGATAAAATGGACGTAGAGTGGATAAAAATGGATGTAGAGTGGATAAAATGGATGTAGAGTTGATAAAAATGGATGTAGAGTGGATAACATGGATGTAGAGTGGATAAAATAGATGTAGAGTTGATAAAAATGGATGTAGAGTGGATAAAATGGATGTAGAGGGGATAAAATGGATGTAGAGTGGATAAAAATGGATGTAGAGCGGATACAAATGGATGTAGAGTGGATAAAATGGGTGTAAAATGGATAAAAATGGATGTAGAGTGGATAAAAATGGATGTAGAGTGGATAAAATGGATGTAGAGGGGATAAAATGGATGTAGAGTGGATAAAATGGTTGTAGAGTGGATAAAATGGATGTAGAGTTGATAAAAATGGATGTAGAGTGGATAAAATGGATGTAGAGTGGATAAAATGGATGTAGAGGGGATAAAATGGATGTAGAGTGGATAAAATGGTTGTAGAGTGGATAAAATGGATGTCGAGTGGATAAAAATGGATGTAGTGTGGATAAAATGGATGTAGAGTGGATAAAATGGATGTAGAGGGGATAAAATGGATGTAGAGTGGATAAAATGGTTGTAGAGTGGATAAAATGGATGTAGAGTTGATAAAAATGGATGTAGAGTGGATAACATGGATGTAGAGTGGATAAAATAGATGTAGAGTTGATAAAAATGGATGTAGAGTGGATAAAATGGATGTAGAGTGGATAAAAATTGATGTAGAGTCAATAAAATGGATGTAGAGTGGATAAAATGGATGTAGAGTGGATAAAAATGGATGTAGAGCGGATACAAATGGATGTAGAGTGGATAAAATGGGTGTAAAATGGATAAAAATGGATGTAGAGTGGATAAAAATGGATGTAGAGGGGATAAAATGGATGTAGAGTGGATAAAATGGTTGTAGAGTGGATAAAATGGATGTTGAGTTGATAAAAATGGATGTAGAGTGAATAAAAATGGATGTAGAGTGGATAAAATAGATGTAGAGTTGATAAAAATGGATGTAGAGTGGACAAAATAGATTTAGAGTGGATAAAAATGGATGTAGAGTGGATAAAATGGATGTAGAGTGTATAAAATGGGTGTAAAGTGGATAAAAATGGATGTAGAGTGGATAAAATGGATGTAGAATGGATAAAAATGGATGTAGAGCGGATAAAAATGGATGTAGAGTGGATAAAATGGGTGTAAAATGGATAAAAATGGATGTAGAGTGGATAAAAATAGATGTAGAGTGGATAAAATGGATGTAGAGGGGATAAAATGGATGTAGAGTGGATAAAATGGTTGTAGAGTGGATAAAATGGTTGTAGAGTTGATAAAAATGGATGTAGAGTGGATAAAAATGGATGTAGAGTGGATAAAATGGATGTAGATTGGATAAAATGGATGTAGAGTGGATAAAATGGATGTAGAGTGGATAAAAATGGATGTAGAGCGGATACAAATGGATGTAGAGTGGATAAAATGGGTGTAAAATGGATAAAAATGGATGTAGAGTGGATAAAAATGGATGTAGAGTGGATAAAATGGATGTAGAGTGGATAAAATGGATGTAGAGGGGATAAAATGGATGTAGAGTGGATAAAATGGTTGTAGAGTGGGTAAAATGGATGTCGAGTGGATAAAAATGGATGTAGTGTGGATAAAATGGATGTAGAGTGGATAAAATGGATGTAGAGGGGATAAAATGGATGTAGAGTGGATAAAATGGTTGTAGAGTGGATAAAATGGATGTAGAGTTGATAAAACTGGATGTAGAGTGGATAAAATGGATGTAGAGTGGATAAAATAGATGTAGAGTTGATAAAAATGGATGTAGAGTGGATAAAATGGATGTAGAGTGGATAAAAATTGATGTAGAGTCAATAAAATGGATGTAGAGTGGATAAAATGGATGTAGAGTGGATAAAAATGGATGTAGAGCGGATACAAATGGATGTAGAGTGGATAAAATGGGTGTAAAATGGATAAAAATGGATGTAGAGTGGATAAAAATGGATGTAGAGGGGATAAAATGGATGTAGAGTGGATAAAATGGTTGTAGAGTGGATAAAATGGATGTTGAGTTGATAAAAATGGATGTAGAGTGAATAAAAATGGATGTAGAGTGGATAAAATAGATGTAGAGTTGATAAAAATGGATGTAGAGTGGACAAAATAGATTTAGAGTGGATAAAAATTGATGTAGAGTGGATAAAATGAATGTAGAGTGGATAAAAATGGATGTAGAGTGGATAAAAATTGATGTAGAGTGGATAAAATGGATGTAGAGTGGATAAAATGGACGTAGAGTGGATAAAAATGGATGTAGAGTGGATAAAATGGATGTAGAGTGTATAAAATGGGTGTAAAGTGGATAAAAATGGATGTAGAGTGGATAAAATGGATGTAGAATGGATAAAAATGGATGTAGAGCGGATAAAAATGGATGTAGAGTGGATAAAATGGGTGTAAAATGGATAAAAATGGATGTAGAGTGGATAAAAATAGATGTAGAGTGGATAAAATGGATGTAGAGGGGATAAAATGGATGTAGAGTGGATAAAATGGTTGTAGAGTGGATAAAATGGTTGTAGAGTTGATAAAAATGGATGTAGAGTGGATAAAAATGGATGTAGAGTGGATAAAATGGATGTAGATTGGATAAAATGGATGTAGAGTGGATAAAATGGATGTAGAGTGGATAAAAATGGATGTAGAGCGGATACAAATGGATGTAGAGTGGATAAAATGGGTGTAAAATGGATAAAAATGGATGTAGAGTGGATAAAAATGGATGTAGAGTGGATAAAATGGATGTAGAGTGGATAAAATGGATGTAGAGGGGATAAAATGGATGTAGAGTGGATAAAATGGTTGTAGAGTGGATAAAATGGATGTCGAGTGGATAAAAATGGATGTAGTGTGGATAAAATGGATGTAGAGTGGATAAAATGGATGTAGAGGGGATAAAATGGATGTAGAGTGGATAAAATGGTTGTAGAGTGGATAAAATGGATGTAGAGTTGATAAAACTGGATGTAGAGTGGATAAAATGGATGTAGAGTGGATAAAATGGATGTAGAGTTGATAAAAATGGATGTAGAGTGGACAAAATAGATTTAGAGTGGATAAAAATTGATGTAGAGTGGATAAAATTAATGTAGAGTGGATAAAATGGATGTAGAGTGGATAAAATTGATGTAGAGTTGATAAAATGGATGTAAAGTGGATAAAATGGATGTAGAGTTAATAAAATTGGATGTAGAGTGGATAAATTGGATGTAGAGTGGATAAAATGGATGTAGAGTGGATAAAAATGGATGTAGAGTGGATAAAAATGGATGTAGAGTGGATAAAATGGACGTAGAGCGGATAAAATGGATGTAGAGTTGATAAAAATGGATGTAGAGTGCATAAAAATGGATGTTGAGTGGATAAAATGGATGTAGAGTGGATAAAATGGATGTAGAGTGAATAAAATGGATGTAGAGTGGATAAAATTGATGTAGAGTTGATAAAATGGATGTAGAGGGGATAAAATGGATGCAGAGTGGATAAAATGGTTGTAGAGTGGATAAAATGGATGTAGAGTTGATAAAAAAGGATGTAGAGTGGATAAAATGGATGTAGAGTGGATAAAATGGATGTAGAGGGGATAAAATGGATGTAGAGTGGATAAAATGGTTGTAGAGTGGATAAAATGGATGTCGAGTGGATAAAAATGGATGTAGTGTGGATAAAATGGATGTAGAGTGGATAAAATGGATGTAGAGTGGATAAAATGGATGTAGAGTGGATAAAATGGTTGTAGAGTGGATAAAATGGATGTAGAGTTGATAAAAATGGATGTAGAGTGGATAAAATGGATGTAGAGTGGATAAAATAGATGTAGAGTTGATAAAAATGGATGTAGAGTGGACAAAATAGATTTAGAGTGGATAAAAATTGATGTAGAGTGGATAAAATGAATGTAGAGTGGATAAAAATGGATGTAGAGTGGATAAAAATTGATGTAGAGTGGATAAAATGGATGTAGAGTGGATAAAATGGACGTAGAGTGGATAAAAATGGATGTAGAGTGGATAAAATGGATGTAGAGTGTATAAAATGGGTGTAAAGTGGATAAAAATGGATGTAGAGTGGATAAAATGGACGTAGAATGGATAAAAATGGATGTAGAGTGGATAAAAATGGATGTAGAGTGGATAAAATGGGTGTAAAATGGATAAAAATGGATGTAGAGTGGATAAAAATAGATGTAGAGTGGATAAAATGGATGAAGAGGGGATAAAATGGATGTAGAGTGGATAAAATGGTTGTAGAGTGGATAAAATGGTTGTAGAGTTGATAAAAATGGATGTAGAGTGGATAAAAATGGATGTAGAGTGGATAAAATGGATGTAGATTGGATAAAATGGATGTAGAGTGGATAAAATGGATGTAGAGTGGATAAAAATGGATGTAGAGCGGATACAAATGGATGTAGAGTGGATAAAATGGGTGTAAAATGGATAAAAATGGATGTAGAGTGGATAAAAATGGATGTAGAGTGGATAAAATGGATGTAGAGGGGATAAAATGGATGTAGAGTGGATAAAATGGTTGTAGAGTGGATAAAATGGATGTAGAGTTGATAAAAATGGATGTAGAGTGGATAAAATGGATGTAGAGTGGATAAAATGGATGTAGAGGGGATAAAATGGATGTAGAGTGGATAAAAATAGATGTAGAGTGGATAAAATGGATGAAGAGGGGATAAAATGGATGTAGAGTGGATAAAATGGTTGTAGAGTGGATAAAATGGTTGTAGAGTTGATAAAAATGGATGTAGAGTGGATAAAAATGGATGTAGAGTGGATAAAATGGATGTAGATTGGATAAAATGGATGTAGAGTGGATAAAATGGATGTAGAGTGGATAAAAATGGATGTAGAGCGGATACAAATGGATGTAGAGTGGATAAAATGGGTGTAAAATGGATAAAAATGGATGTAGAGTGGATAAAAATGGATGTAGAGTGGATAAAATGGATGTAGAGGGGATAAAATGGATGTAGAGTGGATAAAATGGTTGTAGAGTGGATAAAATGGATGTAGAGTTGATAAAAATGGATGTAGAGTGGATAAAATGGATGTAGAGTGGATAAAATGGATGTAGAGGGGATAAAATGGATGTAGAGTGGATAAAATGGTTGTAGAGTGGATAAAATGGATGTCGAGTGGATAAAAATGGATGTAGTGTGGATAAAATGGATGTAGAGTGGATAAAATGGATGTAGAGGGGATAAAATGGATGTAGAGTGGATAAAATGGTTGTAGAGTGGATAAAATGGATGTAGAGTTGATAAAAATGGATGTAGAGTGGATAACATGGATGTAGAGTGGATAAAATGGATGTAGAGTTGATAAAAATGGATGTAGAGTGGATAAAATGGATGTAGAGGGGATAAAATGGATGTAGTGTGGATAAAATGGATGTAGAGTGGATAAAATGGATGTAGAGGGGATAAAATGGATGTAGAGTGGATAAAATGGATGTAGAGTGGATAAAATGGATGTAGAGTGGATAAAATGGATGTAGAGGGGATAAAATGGATGTAGAGTGGATAAAAATAGATGTAGAGTGGATAAAATGGATGAAGAGGGGATAAAATGGATGTAGAGTGGATAAAATGGTTGTAGAGTGGATAAAATGGTTGTAGAGTTGATAAAAATGGATGTAGAGTGGATAAAAATGGATGTAGAGTGGATAAAATGGATGTAGATTGGATAAAATGGATGTAGAGTGGATAAAATGGATGTAGAGTGGATAAAAATGGATGTAGAGCGGATACAAATGGATGTAGAGTGGATAAAATGGGTGTAAAATGGATAAAAATGGATGTAGAGTGGATAAAAATGGATGTAGAGTGGATAAAATGGATGTAGAGGGGATAAAATGGATGTAGAGTGGATAAAATGGTTGTAGAGTGGATAAAATGGATGTAGAGTTGATAAAAATGGATGTAGAGTGGATAAAATGGATGTAGAGTGGATAAAATGGATGTAGAGGGGATAAAATGGATGTAGAGTGGATAAAATGGTTGTAGAGTGGATAAAATGGATGTCGAGTGGATAAAAATGGATGTAGTGTGGATAAAATGGATGTAGAGTGGATAAAATGGATGTAGAGGGGATAAAATGGATGTAGAGTGGATAAAATGGTTGTAGAGTGGATAAAATGGATGTAGAGTTGATAAAAATGGATGTAGAGTGGATAACATGGATGTAGAGTGGATAAAATAGATGTAGAGTTGATAAAAATGGATGTAGAGTGGATAAAATGGATGTAGAGGGGATAAAATGGATGTAGAGTGGATAAAATGGTTGTAGAGTGGATAAAATGGATGTCGAGTGGATAAAAATGGATGTAGTGTGGATAAAATGGATGTAGAGTGGATAAAATGGATGTAGAGGGGATAAAATGGATGTAGAGTGGATAAAATGGATGTAGAGTGGATAAAATGGATGTAGAGTGGATAAAATGGATGTAGAGTTGATAAAAATGGATGTAGAATGGATAAAACGGATGTAGAGTGGATAAAAATGGATGTAGAGTGGATACAATGGATGTAGAGTGGATAAAAATGGATATAGAGTGGATAAAATGGATGTAGAGTGGATAAAAATGGATGTAGAGTGGATAAAATGGATGTAGAGTGGATAAAATGGATGTAGAGTGGATAAAATGGATGTAGAGTGGATAAAATGGATGTAGAGTGTATAAAATGGATGTAGAGTGAATAAAATGGATGTAGAGTGGATAAAATGGATGTAGAGTGGATAAAATGGATGAATAGTGGATAAAATGGTTGTAGAGTGGATAAAATGGATGTAGAGTGGATAAAAATGGATGTAGAGTGGATAAAATGGATGTAGAGTGGATAAAATGGATGTAGAGTGGATAAAATGGTTGTAGAGTGGATAAAATGGATGTAGAGTGGATAAAATGGATGTAGAGTTGATAAAAATTGATGTAGAGTCAATAAAATGGATGTAGAGTGGATAAAATGGATGTAGAGTGGATAAAAATGGATGTAGAGCGGATACAAATGGATGTAGAGTGGATAAAATGGGTGTAAAATGGATAAAAATGGATGTAGAGTGGATAAAAATGGATGTAGAGGGGATAAAATGGATGTAGAGTGGATAAAATGGTTGTAGAGTGGATAAAATGGATGTTGAGTTGATAAAAATGGATGTAGAGTGGATAAAAATGGATGTAGAGTGGATAAAATAGATGTAGAGTTGATAAAAATGGATGTAGAGTGGACAAAATAGATTTAGAGTGGATAAAAATTGATGTAGAGTGGATAAAATGAATGTAGAGTGGATAAAAATGGATGTAGAGTCGATAAAAATTGATGTAGAGTGGATAAAATGGATGTAGAGTGGATAAAATGGATGTAGAGTGGATAAAAATGGATGTAGAGTGGATAAAATGGATGTAGAGTGGATAAAATGGGTGTAAAGTGGATAAAAATGGATGTAGAGTGGATAAAATGGATGTAGAATGGATAAAAATGGATGTAGAGCGGATAAAAATGGATGTAGAGTGGATAAAATGGGTGTAAAATGGATAAAAATGGATGTAGAGTGGATAAAAATAGATGTAGAGTGGATAAAATGGATGTAGAGGGGATAAAATGGATGTAGAGTGGATAAAATGGTTGTAGAGTGGATAAAATGGTTGTAGAGTTGATAAAAATGGATGTAGAGTGGATAAAAATGGATGTAGAGTGGATAAAATGGATGTAGAGTGGATAAAATGGATGTAGAGTGGATAAAATGGATGTAGAGTGGATAAAAATGGATGTAGAGCGGATACAAATGGATGTAGAGTGGATAAAATGGGTGTAAAATGGATAAAAATGGATGTAGAGTGGATAAAAATGGATGTAGAGTGGATAAAATGGATGTAGAGTGGATAAAATGGATGTAGAGTGGATAAAATGGATGTAGAGTGGATAAAATGGTTGTAGAGTGGGTAAAATGGATGTCGAGTGGATAAAAATGGATGTAGTGTGGATAAAATGGATGTAGAGTGGATAAAATGGATGTAGAGGGGATAAAATGGATGTAGAGTGGATAAAATGGTTGTAGAGTGGATAAAATGGATGTAGAGTTGATAAAACTGGATGTAGAGTGGATAAAATGGATGTAGAGTGGATAAAATAGATGTAGAGTTGATAAAAATGGATGTAGAGTGGATAAAATGGATGTAGAGTGGATAAAAATTGATGTAGAGTCAATAAAATGGATGTAGAGTGGATAAAATGGATGTAGAGTGGATAAAAATGGATGTAGAGCGGATACAAATGGATGTAGAGTGGATAAAATGGGTGTAAAATGGATAAAAATGGATGTAGAGTGGATAAAAATGGATGTAGAGGGGATAAAATGGATGTAGAGTGGATAAAATGGTTGTAGAGTGGATAAAATGGATGTTGAGTTGATAAAAATGGATGTAGAGTGAATAAAAATGGATGTAGAGTGGATAAAATAGATGTAGAGTTGATAAAAATGGATGTAGAGTGGACAAAATAGATTTAGAGTGGATAAAAATTGATGTAGAGTGGATAAAATGAATGTAGAGTGGATAAAAATGGATGTAGAGTGGATAAAAATTGATGTAGAGTGGATAAAATGGATGTAGAGTGGATAAAATTGACGTAGAGTGGATAAAAATGGATGTAGAGTGGATAAAATGGATGTAGAGTGTATAAAATGGGTGTAAAGTGGATAAAAATGGATGTAGAGTGGATAAAATGGATGTAGAATGGATAAAAATAGATGTAGAGCGGATAAAAATGGATGTAGAGTGGATAAAATGGGTGTAAAATGGATAAAAATGGATGTAGAGTGGATAAAAATAGATGTAGAGTGGATAAAATGGATGTAGAGGGGATAAAATGGATGTAGAGTGGATAAAATGGTTGTAGAGTGGATAAAATGGTTGTAGAGTTGATAAAAATGGATGTAGAGTGGATAAAAATGGATGTAGAGTGGATAAAATGGATGTAGATTGGATAAAATGGATGTAGAGTGGATAAAATGGATGTAGAGTGGATAAAAATGGATGTAGAGCGGATACAAATGGATGTAGAGTGGATAAAATGGGTGTAAAATGGATAAAAATGGATGTAGAGTGGATAAAAATGGATGTAGAGTGGATAAAATGGATGTAGAGTGGATAAAATGGATGTAGAGGGGATAAAATGGATGTAGAGTGGATAAAATGGTTGTAGAGTGGATAAAATGGATGTCGAGTGGATAAAAATGGATGTAGTGTGGATAAAATGGATGTAGAGTGGATAAAATGGATGTAGAGGGGATAAAATGGATGTAGAGTGGATAAAATGGTTGTAGAGTGGATAAAATGGATGTAGAGTTGATAAAACTGGATGTAGAGTGGATAAAATGGATGTAGAGTGGATAAAATAGATGTAGAGTTGATAAAAATGGATGTAGAGTGGACAAAATAGATTTAGAGTGGATAAAAATTGATGTAGAGTGGATAAAATTAATGTAGAGTGGATAAAATGGATGTAGAGTGGATAAAATTGATGTAGAGTTGATAAAATGGATGTAAAGTGGATAAAATGGATGTAGAGTTAATAAAATTGGATGTAGAGTGGATAAATTGGATGTAGAGTGGATAAAATGGATGTAGAGTGGATAAAAATGGATGTAGAGTGGATAAAAATGGATGTAGAGTGGATAAAAATGGATGTAGAGTTGATAAAAATGGATGTAGAGTGCATAAAAATGGATGTTGAGTGGATAAAATGGATGTAGAGTGGATAAAATGGATGTAGAGTGAATAAAATGGATGTAGAGTGGATAAAATGGATGTAGAGTTGATAAAATGGATGTAGAGGGGATAAAATGGATGCAGAGTGGATAAAATGGTTGTAGAGTGGATAAAATGGATGTAGAGTTGATAAAAAAGGATGTAGAGTGGATAAAATGGATGTAGAGTGGATAAAATGGATGTAGAGGGGATAAAATGGATGTAGAGTGGATAAAATGGTTGTAGAGTGGATAAAATGGATGTCGAGTGGATAAAAATGGATGTAGTGTGGATAAAATGGATGTAGAGTGGATAAAATGGATGTAGAGGGGATAAAATGGATGTAGAGTGGATAAAATGGTTGTAGAGTGGATAAAATGGATGTAGAGTTGATAAAAATGGATGTAGAGTGGATAAAATGGATGTAGAGTGGATAAAATAGATGTAGAGTTGATAAAAATGGATGTAGAGTGGACAAAATAGATTTAGAGTGGATAAAAATTGATGTAGAGTGGATAAAATGAATGTAGAGTGGATAAAAATGGATGTAGAGTGGATAAAAATTGATGTAGAGTGGATAAAATGGATGTAGAGTGGATAAAATGGATGTAGAGTGGATAAAAATGGATGTAGAGTGGATAAAATGGATGTAGAGTGTATAAAATGGGTGTAAAGTGGATAAAAATGGATGTAGAGTGGATAAAATGGACGTAGAATGGATAAAAATGGATGTAGAGCGGATAAAAATGGATGTAGAGTGGATAAAATGGGTGTAAAATGGATAAAAATGGATGTAGAGTGGATAAAAATAGATGTAGAGTGGATAAAATGGATGAAGAGGGGATAAAATGGATGTAGAGTGGATAAAATGGTTGTAGAGTGGATAAAATGGTTGTAGAGTTGATAAAAATGGATGTAGAGTGGATAAAAATGGATGTAGAGTGGATAAAATGGATGTAGATTGGATAAAATGGATGTAGAGTGGATAAAATGGATGTAGAGTGGATAAAAATGGATGTAGAGCGGATACAAATGGATGTAGAGTGGATAAAATGGGTGTAAAATGGATAAAAATGGATGTAGAGTGGATAAAAATGGATGTAGAGTGGATAAAATGGATGTAGAGGGGATAAAATGGATGTAGAGTGGATAAAATGGTTGTAGAGTGGATAAAATGGATGTAGAGTTGATAAAAATGGATGTAGAGTGGATAAAATGGATGTAGAGTAGATAAAATGGATGTAGAGGGGATAAAATGGATGTAGAGTGGATAAAAATAGATGTAGAGTGGATAAAATGGATGAAGAGGGGATAAAATGGATGTAGAGTGGATAAAATGGTTGTAGAGTGGATAAAATGGTTGTAGAGTTGATAAAAATGGATGTAGAGTGGATAAAAATGGATGTAGAGTGGATAAAATGGATGTAGATTGGATAAAATGGATGTAGAGTGGATAAAATGGATGTAGAGTGGATAAAAATGGATGTAGAGCGGATACAAATGGATGTAGAGTGGATAAAATGGGTGTAAAATGGATAAAAATGGATGTAGAGTGGATAAAAATGGATGTAGAGTGGATAAAATGGATGTAGAGGGGATAAAATGGATGTAGAGTGGATAAAATGGTTGTAGAGTGGATAAAATGGATGTAGAGTTGATAAAAATGGATGTAGAGTGGATAAAATGGATGTAGAGTGGATAAAATGGATGTAGAGGGGATAAAATGGATGTAGAGTGGATAAAATGGTTGTAGAGTGGATAAAATGGATGTCGAGTGGATAAAAATGGATGTAGTGTGGATAAAATGGATGTAGAGTGGATAAAATGGATGTAGAGGGGATAAAATGGATGTAGAGTGGATAAAATGGTTGTAGAGTGGATAAAATGGATGTAGAGTTGATAAAAATGGATGTAGAGTGGATAACATGGATGTAGAGTGGATAAAATAGATGTAGAGTTGATAAAAATGGATGTAGAGTGGATAAAATGGATGTAGAGGGGATAAAATGGATGTAGTGTGGATAAAATGGATGTAGAGTGGATAAAATGGATGTAGAGGGGATAAAATGGATGTAGAGTGGATAAAATGGATGTAGAGTGGATAAAATGGATGTAGAGTGGATAAAATGGATGTAGAGTTGATAAAAATGGATGTAGAATGGATAAAACGGATGTAGAGTGGATAAAAATGGATGTAGAGTGGATACAATGGATGTAGAGTGGATAAAAATGGATATAGAGTGGATAAAATGGATGTAGAGTGGATAAAAATGGATGTAGAGTGGATAAAATGGATGTAGAGTGGATAAAATGGATGTAGAGTGGATAAAATGGATGTAGAGTGGATAAAATGGATGTAGAGTGTATAAAATGGATGTAGAGTGAATAAAATGGATGTAGAGTGGATAAAATGGATGTAGAGTGGATAAAATGGATGAATAGTGGATAAAATGGTTGTAGAGTGGATAAAATGGATGTAGAGTGGATAAAATGGATGTAGAGGGGATAAAATGGTTGTAGAGTGGATAAAATGGATGTCGAGTGGATAAAAATGGATGTAGTGTGGATAAAATGGATGTAGAGTGGATAAAATGGATGTAGAGGGGATAAAATGGATGTAGAGTGGATAAAATGGATGTAGAGTGGATAAAATGGATGTAGAGTGGATAAAATGGATGTAGAGTTGATAAAAATGGATGTAGAATGGATAAAACGGATGTAGAGTGGATAAAAATGGATGTAGAGTGGATACAATGGATGTAGAGTGGATAAAAATGGATATAGAGTGGATAAAATGGATGTAGAGTGGATAAAAATGGATGTAGAGTGGATAAAATGGATGTAGAGTGGATAAAATGGATGTAGAGTGGATAAAATGGATGTAGAGTGGATAAAATGGATGTAGAGTGTATAAAATGGATGTAGAGTGAATAAAATGGATGTAGAGTGGATAAAATGGATGTAGAGTGGATAAAATGGATGAATAGTGGATAAAATGGTTGTAGAGTGGATAAAATGGATGTAGAGTGGATAAAAATGGATGTAGAGTGGATAAAATGGATGTAGAGTGGATAAAATGGATGTAGAGTGGATAAAATGGTTGTAGAGTGGATAAAATGGATGTAGAGTGGATAAAATGGATGTAGAGTTGATAAAAATTGATGTAGAGTCAATAAAATGGATGTAGAGTGGATAAAATGGTTGTAGAGTGGATAAAATGGATGTTGAGTTGATAAAAATGGATGTAGAGTGGATAAAAATGGATGTAGAGTGGATAAAATGGATGTAGAGCGGATAAAAATGGATGTAGTTTGGATAAAATGAATGTAGAGTGGATAAAATGGATGTAGAGTGGATAAAATGGATGTAGAGTGGATAAAATGGTTGTAGAGTGGATAAAATGGATGTAGAGTGGATAAAATGGATGAATAGTGGATAAAATGGTTGTAGAGTGGATAAAATGGATGTAGAGTGGATAAAAATGGATGTAGAGTGGATAAAATGGATGTAGAGTGGATAAAATGGATGTAGAGTGGATAAAATGGTTGTAGAGTGGATAAAATGGATGTAGAGTGGATAAAATGGATGTAGAGTTGATAAAAATTGATGTAGAGTCAATAAAATGGATGTAGAGTGGATAAAATGGATGTAGAGTGGATAAAAATGGATGTAGAGCGGATACAAATGGATGTAGAGTGGATACAATGGATGTAGAGTGGATAAAAATGGATATAGAGTGGATAAAATGGATGTAGAGTGGATAAAAATGGATGTAGAGTGGATAAAATGGATGTAGAGTGGATAAAATGGATGTAGAGTGGATAAAATGGATGTAGAGTGGATAAAATGGATGTAGAGTGTATAAAATGGATGTAGAGTGAATAAAATGGATGTAGAGTGGATAAAATGGATGTAGAGTGGATAAAATGGATGAATAGTGGATAAAATGGTTGTAGAGTGGATAAAATGGATGTAGAGTGGATAAAATGGATGTAGAGTGGATAAAATGGATGTAGAGTGGATAAAATGGATGAATAGTGGATAAAAATGGATGTAGTGTGGATAAAATGGATGTAGAGTGGATAAAAATGGATGTAGAGTGGATAAAATGGATGTAGAGTGGATAAAATGGATGTAGAGTGGATAAAATGGTTGTAGAGTGGATAAAATGGATGTAGAGTGGATAAAATGGATGTAGAGTTGATAAAAATTGATGTAGAGTCAATAAAATGGATGTAGAGTGGATAAAATGGTTGTAGAGTGGATAAAATGGATGTTGAGTTGATAAAAATGGATGTAGAGTGGATAAAAATGGATGTAGAGTGGATAAAATGGATGTAGAGCGGATAAAAATGGATGTAGTTTGGATAAAATGAATGTAGAGTGGATAAAATGGATGTAGAGTGGATAAAATGGATGTAGAGTGGATAAAATGGTTGTAGAGTGGATAAAATGGATGTAGAGTGGATAAAATGGATGAATAGTGGATAAAATGGTTGTAGAGTGGATAAAATGGATCTAGAGTGGATAAAAATGGATGTAGAGTGGATAAAATGGATGTAGAGTGGATAAAATGGATGTAGAGTGGATAAAATGGTTGTAGAGTGGATAAAATGGATGTAGAGTGGATAAAATGGATGTAGAGTTGATAAAAATTGATGTAGAGTCAATAAAATGGATGTAGAGTGGATAAAATGGATGTAGAGTGGATAAAAATGGATGTAGAGCGGATACAAATGGATGTAGAGTGGATAAAATGGGTGTAAAATGGATAAAAATGGATGTAGAGTGGATAAAAATGGATGTAGAGGGGATAAAATGGATGTAGAGTGGATAAAATGGTTGTAGAGTGGATAAAATGGATGTTGAGTTGATAAAAATGGATGTAGAGTGGATAAAAATGGATGTAGAGTGGATAAAATAGATGTAGAGTTGATAAAAATGGATGTAGAGTGGGCAAAATAGATTTAGAGTGGATAAAAATTGATGTAGAGTGGATAAAATGAATGTAGAGTGGATAAAAATGGATGTAGAGTGGATAAAAATTGATGTAGAGTGGATAAAATGGATGTAGAGTGGATAAAATGGACGTAGAGTGGATAAAAATGGATGTAGAGTGGATAAAATGGATGTAGAGTGTATAAAATGGGTGTAAAGTGGATAAAAATGGATGTAGAGTGGATAAAATGGATGTAGAATGGATAAAAATGGATGTAGAGCGGATAAAAATGGATGTAGAGTGGATAAAATGGGTGTAAAATGGATAAAAATGGATGTAGAGTGGATAAAAATAGATGTAGAGTGGATAAAATGGATGTAGAGGGGATAAAATGGATGTAGAGTGGATAAAATGGTTGTAGAGTGGATAAAATGGTTGTAGAGTTGATAAAAATGGATGTAGAGTGGATAAAAATGGATGTAGAGTGGATAAAATGGATGTAGATTGGATAAAATGGATGTAGAGTGGATAAAATGGATGTAGAGTGGATAAAAATGGATGTAGAGCGGATACAAATGGATGTAGAGTGGATAAAATGGGTGTAAAATGGATAAAAATGGATGTAGAGTGGATAAAAATGGATGTAGAGTGGATAAAATGGATGTAGAGTGGATAAAATGGATGTAGAGGGGATAAAATGGATGTAGAGTGGATAAAATGGTTGTAGAGTGGATAAAATGGATGTCGAGTGGATAAAAATGGATGTAGTGTGGATAAAATGGATGTAGAGTGGATAAAATGGATGTAGAGGGGATAAAATGGATGTAGAGTGGATAAAATGGTTGTAGAGTGGATAAAATGGATGTAGAGTTGATAAAACTGGATGTAGAGTGGATAAAATGGATGTAGAGTGGATAAAATAGATGTAGAGTTGATAAAAATGGATGTAGAGTGGATAAAATGGATGTAGAGTGGATAAAAATTGATGTAGAGTCAATAAAATGGATGTAGAGTGGATAAAATGGATGTAGAGTGGATAAAAATGGATGTAGAGCGGATACAAATGGATGTAGAGTGGATAAAATGGGTGTAAAATGGATAAAAATGGATGTAGAGTGGATAAAAATGGATGTAGAGGGGATAAAATGGATGTAGAGTGGATAAAATGGTTGTAGAGTGGATAAAATGGATGTTGAGTTGATAAAAATGGATGTAGAGTGGATAAAAATGGATGTAGAGTGGATAAAATAGATGTAGAGTTGATAAAAATGGATGTAGAGTGGACAAAATAGATTTAGAGTGGATAAAAATTGATGTAGAGTGGATAAAATGAATGTAGAGTGGATAAAAATGGATGTAGAGTGGATAAAAATTGATGTAGAGTGGATAAAATGGATGTAGAGTGGATAAAATGGATGTAGAGTGGATAAAAATGGATGTAGAGTGGATAAAATGGATGTAGAGTGTATAAAATGGGTGTAAAGTGGATAAAAATGGATGTAGAGTGGATAAAATGGATGTAGAATGGATAAAAATGGATGTAGAGCGGATAAAAATGGATGTAGAGTGGATAAAATGGGTGTAAAATGGATAAAAATGGATGTAGAGTGGATAAAAATAGATGTAGAGTGGATAAAATGGATGTAGAGGGGATAAAATGGATGTAGAGTGGATAAAATGGTTGTAGAGTGGATAAAATGGTTGTAGAGTTGATAAAAATGGATGTAGAGTGGATAAAAATGGATGTAGAGTGGATAAAATGGATGTAGATTGGATAAAATGGATGTAGAGTGGATAAAATGGATGTAGAGTTGATAAAAAAGGATGTAGAGTGGATAAAATGGATGTAGAGTGGATAAAATGGATGTAGAGGGGATAAAATGGATGTAGAGTGGATAAAATGGTTGTAGAGTGGATAAAATGGATGTCGAGTGGATAAAAATGGATGTAGTGTGGATAAAATGGATGTAGAGTGGATAAAATGGATGTAGAGGGGATAAAATGGATGTAGAGTGGATAAAATGGTTGTAGAGTGGATAAAATGGATGTAGAGTTGATAAAAATGGATGTAGAGTGGATAAAATGGATGTAGAGTGGATAAAATAGATGTAGAGTTGATAAAAATGGATGTAGAGTGGACAAAATAGATTTAGAGTGGATAAAAATTGATGTAGAGTGGATAAAATGAATGTAGAGTGGATAAAAATGGATGTAGAGTGGATAAAAATTGATGTAGAGTGGATAAAATGGATGTAGAGTGGATAAAATGGACGTAGAGTGGATAAAAATGGATGTAGAGTGGATAAAATGGATGTAGAGTGTATAAAATGGGTGTAAAGTGGATAAAAATGGATGTAGAGTGGATAAAATGGTTGTAGAGTTGATAAAAATGGATGTAGAGTGGATAAAAATGGATGTAGAGTGGATAAAATGGATGTAGATTGGATAAAATGGATGTAGAGTGGATAAAATGGATGTAGAGTGGATAAAATTGATGTAGAGTTGATAAAATGGATGTAGAGGGGATAAAATGGATGCAGAGTGGATAAAATGGTTGTAGAGTGGATAAAATGGATGTAGAGTTGATAAAAAAGGATGTAGAGTGGATAAAATGGATGTAGAGTGGATAAAATGGATGTAGAGGGGATAAAATGGATGTAGAGTGGATAAAATGGTTGTAGAGTGGATAAAATGGATGTCGAGTGGATAAAAATGGATGTAGTGTGGATAAAATGGATGTAGAGTGGATAAAATGGATGTAGAGTGGATAAAATGGATGTAGAGTGGATAAAATGGTTGTAGAGTGGATAAAATGGTTGTAGAGTTGATAAAAATGGATGTAGAGTGGATAAAAATGGATGTAGAGTGGATAAAATGGATGTAGATTGGATAAAATGGATGTAGAGTGGATAAAATGGATGTAGAGTGGATAAAAATGGATGTAGAGTTGATAAAAATGGATGTAGAGTGCATAAAAATGGATGTTGAGTGGATAAAATGGATGTAGAGTGGATAAAATGGATGTAGAGTGAATAAAATGGATGTAGAGTGGATAAAATTGATGTAGAGTTGATAAAATGGATGTAGAGGGGATAAAATGGATGCAGAGTGGATAAAATGGTTGTAGAGTGGATAAAATGGATGTAGAGTTGATAAAAAAGGATGTAGAGTGGATAAAATGGATGTAGAGTGGATAAAATGGATGTAGAGGGGATAAAATGGATGTAGAGTGGATAAAATGGATGTAGAGTGGATAAAATGGATGTAGAGTGGATAAAAATGGATGTAGTGTGGATAAAATGGATGTAGAGTGGATAAAATGGATGTAGAGGGGATAAAATGGATGTAGAGTGGATAAAATGGTTGTAGAGTGGATAAAATGGATGTAGAGTTGATAAAAATGGATGTAGAGTGGATAAAATGGATGTAGAGTGGATAAAATAGATGTAGAGTTGATAAAAATGGATGTAGAGTGGACAAAATAGATTTAGAGTGGATAAAAATTGATGTAGAGTGGATAAAATGAATGTAGAATGGATAAAAATGGATGTAGAGCGGATAAAAATGGATGTAGAGTGGATAAAATGGGTGTAAAATGGATAAAAATGGATGTAGAGTGGATAAAAATAGATGTAGAGTGGATAAAATGGATGAAGAGGGGATAAAATGGATGTAGAGTGGATAAAATGGTTGTAGAGTGGATAAAATGGTTGTAGAGTTGATAAAAATGGATGTAGAGTGGATAAAAATGGATGTAGAGTGGATAAAATGGATGTAGATTGGATAAAATGGATGTAGAGTGGATAAAATGGATGTAGAGTGGATAAAAATGGATGTAGAGCGGATACAAATGGATGTAGAGTGGATAAAATGGGTGTAAAATGGATAAAAATGGATGTAGAGTGGATAAAAATGGATGTAGAGTGGATAAAATGGATGTAGAGGGGATAAAATGGATGTAGAGTGGATAAAATGGTTGTAGAGTGGATAAAATGGATGTAGAGTTGATAAAAATGGATGTAGAGTGGATAAAATGGATGTAGAGTGGATAAAATGGATGTAGAGGGGATAAAATGGATGTAGAGTGGATAAAAATAGATGTAGAGTGGATAAAATGGATGAAGAGGGGATAAAATGGATGTAGAGTGGATAAAATGGTTGTAGAGTGGATAAAATGGTTGTAGAGTTGATAAAAATGGATGTAGAGTGGATAAAAATGGATGTAGAGTGGATAAAATGGATGTAGATTGGATAAAATGGATGTAGAGTGGATAAAATGGATGTAGAGTGGATAAAAATGGATGTAGAGCGGATACAAATGGATGTAGAGTGGATAAAATGGGTGTAAAATGGATAAAAATGGATGTAGAGTGGATAAAAATGGATGTAGAGTGGATAAAATGGATGTAGAGGGGATAAAATGGATGTAGAGTGGATAAAATGGTTGTAGAGTGGATAAAATGGATGTAGAGTTGATAAAAATGGATGTAGAGTGGATAAAATGGATGTAGAGTGGATAAAATGGATGTAGAGGGGATAAAATGGATGTAGAGTGGATAAAATGGTTGTAGAGTGGATAAAATGGATGTCGAGTGGATAAAAATGGATGTAGTGTGGATAAAATGGATGTAGAGTGGATAAAATGGATGTAGAGGGGATAAAATGGATGTAGAGTGGATAAAATGGTTGTAGAGTGGATAAAATGGATGTAGAGTTGATAAAAATGGATGTAGAGTGGATAACATGGATGTAGAGTGGATAAAATAGATGTAGAGTTGATAAAAATGGATGTAGAGTGGATAAAATGGATGTAGAGGGGATAAAATGGATGTAGAGTGGATAAAATGGTTGTAGAGTGGATAAAATGGATGTCGAGTGGATAAAAATGGATGTAGTGTGGATAAAATGGATGTAGAGTGGATAAAATGGATGTAGAGGGGATAAAATGGATGTAGAGTGGATAAAATGGATGTAGAGTGGATAAAATGGATGTAGAGTGGATAAAATGGATGTAGAGTTGATAAAAATGGATGTAGAATGGATAAAACGGATGTAGAGTGGATAAAAATGGATGTAGAGTGGATACAATGGATGTAGAGTGGATAAAAATGGATATAGAGTGGATAAAATGGATGTAGAGTGGATAAAAATGGATGTAGAGTGGATAAAATGGATGTAGAGTGGATAAAATGGATGTAGAGTGGATAAAATGGATGTAGAGTGGATAAAATGGATGTAGAGTGTATAAAATGGATGTAGAGTGAATAAAATGGATGTAGAGTGGATAAAATGGATGTAGAGTGGATAAAATGGATGAATAGTGGATAAAATGGTTGTAGAGTGGATAAAATGGATGTAGAGTGGATAAAAATGGATGTAGAGTGGATAAAATGGATGTAGAGTGGATAAAATGGATGTAGAGTGGATAAAATGGTTGTAGAGTGGATAAAATGGATGTAGAGTGGATAAAATGGATGTAGAGTTGATAAAAATTGATGTAGAGTTAATAAAAATGGATGTAGAGTGGATAAAATGGATGTAGAGTGGATAAAAATGGATGTAGAGCGGATACAAATGGATGTAGAGTGGATAAAATGGGTGTAAAATGGATAAAAATGGATGTAGAGTGGATAAAAATGGATGTAGAGGGGATAAAATGGATGTAGAGTGGATAAAATGGTTGTAGAGTGGATAAAATGGATGTTGAGTTGATAAAAATGGATGTAGAGTGGATAAAAATGGATGTAGAGTGGATAAAATAGATGTAGAGTTGATAAAAATGGATGTAGAGTGGACAAAATAGATTTAGAGTGGATAAAAATTGATGTAGAGTGGATAAAATGAATGTAGAGTGGATAAAAATGGATGTAGAGTCGATAAAAATTGATGTAGAGTGGATAAAATGGATGTAGAGTGGATAAAATGGACGTAGAGTGGATAAAAATGGATGTAGAGTGGATAAAATGGATGTAGAGTGTATAAAATGGGTGTAAAGTGGATAAAAATGGATGTAGAGTGGATAAAATGGATGTAGAATGGATAAAAATGGATGTAGAGCGGATAAAAATGGATGTAGAGTGGATAAAATGGGTGTAAAATGGATAAAAATGGATGTAGAGTGGATAAAAATAGATGTAGAGTGGATAAAATGGATGTAGAGGGGATAAAATGGATGTAGAGTGGATAAAATGGTTGTAGAGTGGATAAAATGGTTGTAGAGTTGATAAAAATGGATGTAGAGTGGATAAAAATGGATGTAGAGTGGATAAAATGGATGTAGATTGGATAAAATGGATGTAGAGTGGATAAAATGGATGTAGAGTGGATAAAAATGGATGTAGAGCGGATACAAATGGATGTAGAGTGGATAAAATGGGTGTAAAATGGATAAAAATGGATGTAGAGTGGATAAAAATGGATGTAGAGTGGATAAAATGGATGTAGAGTGGATAAAATGGATGTAGAGGGGATAAAATGGATGTAGAGTGGATAAAATGGTTGTAGAGTGGGTAAAATGGATGTCGAGTGGATAAAAATGGATGTAGTGTGGATAAAATGGATGTAGAGTGGATAAAATGGATGTAGAGGGGATAAAATGGATGTAGAGTGGATAAAATGGTTGTAGAGTGGATAAAATGGATGTAGAGTTGATAAAACTGGATGTAGAGTGGATAAAATGGATGTAGAGTGGATAAAATAGATGTAGAGTTGATAAAAATGGATGTAGAGTGGATAAAATGGATGTAGAGTGGATAAAAATTGATGTAGAGTCAATAAAATGGATGTAGAGTGGATAAAATGGATGTAGAGTGGATAAAAATGGATGTAGAGCGGATACAAATGGATGTAGAGTGGATAAAATGGGTGTAAAATGGATAAAAATGGATGTAGAGTGGATAAAAATGGATGTAGAGGGGATAAAATGGATGTAGAGTGGATAAAATGGTTGTAGAGTGGATAAAATGGATGTTGAGTTGATAAAAATGGATGTAGAGTGAATAAAAATGGATGTAGAGTGGATAAAATAGATGTAGAGTTGATAAAAATGGATGTAGAGTGGACAAAATAGATTTAGAGTGGATAAAAATTGATGTAGAGTGGATAAAATGAATGTAGAGTGGATAAAAATGGATGTAGAGTGGATAAAAATTGATGTAGAGTGGATAAAATGGATGTAGAGTGGATAAAATGGATGTAGAGTGGATAAAAATGGATGTAGAGTGGATAAAATGGATGTAGAGTGTATAAAATGGGTGTAAAGTGGATAAAAATGGATGTAGAGTGGATAAAATGGATGTAGAGTGGATAAAAATGGATGTAGAGCGGATAAAAATGGATGTAGAGTGGATAAAATGGGTGTAAAATGGATAAAAATGGATGTAGAGTGGATAAAAATAGATGTAGAGTGGATAAAATGGATGTAGAGGGGATAAAATGGATGTAGAGTGGATAAAATGGTTGTAGAGTGGATAAAATGGTTGTAGAGTTGATAAAAATGGATGTAGAGTGGATAAAAATGGATGTAGAGTGGATAAAATGGATGTAGATTGGATAAAATGGATGTAGAGTGGATAAAATGGATGTAGAGTGGATAAAAATGGATGTAGAGCGGATACAAATGGATGTAGAGTGGATAAAATGGGTGTAAAATGGATAAAAATGGATGTAGAGTGGATAAAAATGGATGTAGAGTGGATAAAATGGATGTAGAGTGGATAAAATGGATGTAGAGGGGATAAAATGGATGTAGAGTGGATAAAATGGTTGTAGAGTGGATAAAATGGATGTCGAGTGGATAAAAATGGATGTAGTGTGGATAAAATGGATGTAGAGTGGATAAAATGGATGTAGAGGGGATAAAATGGATGTAGAGTGGATAAAATGGTTGTAGAGTGGATAAAATGGATGTAGAGTTGATAAAACTGGATGTAGAGTGGATAAAATGGATGTAGAGTGGATAAAATAGATGTAGAGTTGATAAAAATGGATGTAGAGTGGACAAAATAGATTTAGAGTGGATAAAAATTGATGTAGAGTGGATAAAATTAATGTAGAGTGGATAAAATGGATGTAGAGTGGATAAAATTGATGTAGAGTTGATAAAATGGATGTAAAGTGGATAAAATGGATGTAGAGTTAATAAAATTGGATGTAGAGTGGATAAATTGGATGTAGAGTGGATAAAATGGATGTAGAGTGGATAAAAATGGATGTAGAGTGGATAAAAATGGATGTAGAGTGGATAAAATGGACGTAGAGCGGATAAAATGGATGTAGAGTTGATAAAAATGGATGTAGAGTGCATAAAAATGGATGTTGAGTGGATAAAATGGATGTAGAGTGGATAAAATGGATGTAGAGTGAATAAAATGGATGTAGAGTGGATAAAATTGATGTAGAGTTGATAAAATGGATGTAGAGGGGATAAAATGGATGCAGAGTGGATAAAATGGTTGTAGAGTGGATAAAATGGATGTAGAGTTGATAAAAAAGGATGTAGAGTGGATAAAATGGATGTAGAGTGGATAAAATGGATGTAGAGGGGATAAAATGGATGTAGAGTGGATAAAATGGTTGTAGAGTGGATAAAATGGATGTCGAGTGGATAAAAATGGATGTAGTGTGGATAAAATGGATGTAGAGTGGATAAAATGGATGTAGAGGGGATAAAATGGATGTAGAGTGGATAAAATGGTTGTAGAGTGGATAAAATGGATGTAGAGTTGATAAAAATGGATGTAGAGTGGATAAAATGGATGTAGAGTGGATAAAATAGATGTAGAGTTGATAAAAATGGATGTAGAGTGGACAAAATAGATTTAGAGTGGATAAAAATTGATGTAGAGTGGATAAAATGAATGTAGAGTGGATAAAAATGGATGTAGAGTGGATAAAAATTGATGTAGAGTGGATAAAATGGATGTAGAGTGGATAA
The DNA here is from genome assembly GCA_933228935.1 of Pemphredon lugubris. Taxonomy (NCBI): domain Eukaryota; kingdom Metazoa; phylum Arthropoda; class Insecta; order Hymenoptera; family Crabronidae; genus Pemphredon; species Pemphredon lugubris. The sequence goes on from OW121816.1 coordinate 54,495,073, forward strand.
AATGGACGTAGAGTGGATAAAAATGGATGTAGAGTGGATAAAATGGATGTAGAGTGTATAAAATGGGTGTAAAGTGGATAAAAATGGATGTAGAGTGGATAAAATGGACGTAGAATGGATAAAAATGGATGTAGAGCGGATAAAAATGGATGTAGTGTGGATAAAATGGGTGTAAAATGGATAAAAATGGATGTAGAGTGGATAAAAATAGATGTAGAGTGGATAAAATGGATGAAGAGGGGATAAAATGGATGTAGAGTGGATAAAATGGTTGTAGAGTGGATAAAATGGTTGTAGAGTTGATAAAAATGGATGTAGAGTGGATAAAAATGGATGTAGAGTGGATAAAATGGATGTAGATTGGATAAAATGGATGTAGAGTGGATAAAATGGATGTAGAGTGGATAAAAATGGATGTAGAGCGGATACAAATGGATGTAGAGTGGATAAAATGGGTGTAAAATGGATAAAAATGGATGTAGAGTGGATAAAAATGGATGTAGAGTGGATAAAATGGATGTAGAGGGGATAAAATGGATGTAGAGTGGATAAAATGGTTGTAGAGTGGATAAAATGGATGTAGAGTTGATAAAAATGGATGTAGAGTGGATAAAATGGATGTAGAGTGGATAAAATGGATGTAGAGGGGATAAAATGGATGTAGAGTGGATAAAAATAGATGTAGAGTGGATAAAATGGATGAAGAGGGGATAAAATGGATGTAGAGTGGATAAAATGGTTGTAGAGTGGATAAAATGGTTGTAGAGTTGATAAAAATGGATGTAGAGTGGATAAAAATGGATGTAGAGTGGATAAAATGGATGTAGATTGGATAAAATGGATGTAGAGTGGATAAAATGGATGTAGAGTGGATAAAAATGGATGTAGAGCGGATACAAATGGATGTAGAGTGGATAAAATGGGTGTAAAATGGATAAAAATGGATGTAGAGTGGATAAAAATGGATGTAGAGTGGATAAAATGGATGTAGAGGGGATAAAATGGATGTAGAGTGGATAAAATGGTTGTAGAGTGGATAAAATGGATGTAGAGTTGATAAAAATGGATGTAGAGTGGATAAAATGGATGTAGAGTGGATAAAATGGATGTAGAGGGGATAAAATGGATGTAGAGTGGATAAAATGGATGTAGAGTGGATAAAATGGATGTCGAGTGGATAAAAATGGATGTAGTGTGGATAAAATGGATGTAGAGTGGATAAAATGGATGTAGAGGGGATAAAATGGATGTAGAGTGGATAAAATGGTTGTAGAGTGGATAAAATGGATGTAGAGTTGATAAAAATGGATGTAGAGTGGATAACATGGATGTAGAGTGGATAAAATAGATGTAGAGTTGATAAAAATGGATGTAGAGTGGATAAAATGGATGTAGAGGGGATAAAATGGATGTAGTGTGGATAAAATGGATGTAGAGTGGATAAAATGGATGTAGAGGGGATAAAATGGATGTAGAGTGGATAAAATGGATGTAGAGTGGATAAAATGGATGTAGAGTGGATAAAATGGATGTAGAGTTGATAAAAATGGATGTAGAATGGATAAAACGGATGTAGAGTGGATAAAAATGGATGTAGAGTGGATACAATGGATGTAGAGTGGATAAAAATGGATATAGAGTGGATAAAATGGATGTAGAGTGGATAAAAATGGATGTAGAGTGGATAAAATGGATGTAGAGTGGATAAAATGGATGTAGAGTGGATAAAATGGATGTAGAGTGGATAAAATGGATGTAGAGTGTATAAAATGGATGTAGAGTGAATAAAATGGATGTAGAGTGGATAAAATGGATGTAGAGTGGATAAAATGGATGAATAGTGGATAAAATGGTTGTAGAGTGGATAAAATGGATGTAGAGTGGATAAAATGGATGTAGAGGGGATAAAATGGTTGTAGAGTGGATAAAATGGATGTCGAGTGGATAAAAATGGATGTAGTGTGGATAAAATGGATGTAGTGTGGATAAAATGGATGTAGAGGGGATAAAATGGATGTAGAGTGGATAAAATGGATGTAGAGTGGATAAAATGGATGTAGAGTGGATAAAATGGATGTAGAGTTGATAAAAATGGATGTAGAATGGATAAAACGGATGTAGAGTGGATAAAAATGGATGTAGAGTGGATACAATGGATGTAGAGTGGATAAAAATGGATATAGAGTGGATAAAATGGATGTAGAGTGGATAAAAATGGATGTAGAGTGGATAAAATGGATGTAGAGTGGATAAAATGGATGTAGAGTGGATAAAATGGATGTAGAGTGGATAAAATGGATGTAGAGTGTATAAAATGGATGTAGAGTGAATAAAATGGATGTAGAGTGGATAAAATGGATGTAGAGTGGATAAAATGGATGAATAGTGGATAAAATGGTTGTAGAGTGGATAAAATGGATGTAGAGTGGATAAAAATGGATGTAGAGTGGATAAAATGGATGTAGAGTGGATAAAATGGATGTAGAGTGGATAAAATGGTTGTAGAGTGGATAAAATGGATGTAGAGTGGATAAAATGGATGTAGAGTTGATAAAAATTGATGTAGAGTCAATAAAATGGATGTAGAGTGGATAAAATGGTTGTAGAGTGGATAAAATGGATGTTGAGTTGATAAAAATGGATGTAGAGTGGATAAAAATGGATGTAGAGTGGATAAAATGGATGTAGAGCGGATAAAAATGGATGTAGTTTGGATAAAATGAATGTAGAGTGGATAAAATGGATGTAGAGTTGATAAAAATGGATGTAGAGTGGACAAAATAGATTTAGAGTGGATAAAAATTGATGTAGAGTGGATAAAATGAATGTAGAGTGGATAAAAATGGATGTAGATTGGATAAAAATGGATGTGGAGTGGATAAAATGGATGTAGAGTGGATAAAATGGACGTAGAGTGGATAAAAATGGATGTAGAGTGGATAAAATGGATGTAGAGTGGATAAAATGGTTGTAGAGTGGATAAAATGGATGTAGAGTGGATAAAATGGATGTAGAGTTGATAAAAATTGATGTAGAGTCGATAAAATGGATGTAGAGTGGATAAAATGGATGTAGAGTGGATAAAAATGGATGTAGAGCGGATAAAAATGGATGTAGAGTGGATAAAATGGGTGTAAAATGGATAAAAATGGATGTAGAGTGGATAAAAATGGATGTAGAGTGGATAAAATGGATGTAGAGGGGATAAAATGGATGTAGAGTGGATAAAATGGTTGTAGAGTGGATAAAATGGATGTCGAGTGGATAAAAATGGATGTAGTGTGGATAAAATGGATGTAGAGTGGATAAAATGGATGTAGAGGGGATAAAATGGATGTAGAGGGGATAAAATGGATGTAGAGTGGATAAAATGGTTGTAGAGTGGATAAAATGGATGTCGAGTGGATAAAAATGGATGTAGTGTGGATAAAATGGATGTAGAGTGGATAAAATGGATGTAGAGGGGATAAAATGGATGTAGAGTGGATAAAATGGTTGTAGAGTGGATAAAATGGATGTAGAGTTGATAAAAATGGATGTAGAGTGGATAAAAATGGATGTAGAGTGGATAAAATGGATGTAGATTGGATAAAATGGTTGTAGAGTGGATAAAATGGATGTAGAGTGGATAAAATGGATGTAGAGTTGATAAAAATTGATGTAGAGTCGATAAAATGGATGTAGAGTGGATAAAATGGATGTAGAGTGGATAAAAATGGATGTAGAGCGGATACAAATGGATGTAGAGCGGATAAAATGGTTGTAGAGTGGATAAAAATGGATGTAGAGCGGATAAAAATGGATGTAGAGTGGATAAAATGGGTGTAAAATGGATAAAAATGGATGTAGAGTGGATAAAAATGGATGTAGAGTGGATAAAATGGATGTAGAGTGGATAAAATGGATGTAGAGTGGATAAAATGGATGTAGAGGGGATAAAATGGATGTAGAGTGGATAAAATGGTTGTAGAGTGGATAAAATGGATGTCGAGTGGATAAAAATGGATGTAGTGTGGATAAAATGGATGTAGAGTGGATAAAATGGATGTAGAGGGGATAAAATGGATGTAGAGTGGATAAAATGGTTGTAGAGTGGATAAAATGGATGTAGAGTTGATAAAAATGGATGTAGAGTGGATAAAAATGGATGTAGAGTGGATAAAATGGATGTAGATTGGATAAAATGGTTGTAGAGTGGATAAAATGGATGTAGAGTGGATAAAATGGATGTAGAGTTGATAAAAATTGATGTAGAGTCGATAAAATGGATGTAGAGTGGATAAAATGGATGTAGAGTGGATAAAAATGGATGTAGAGCGGATACAAATGGATGTAGAGTGGATAAAATGGGTGTAAAATGGATAAAAATGGATGTAGAGTGGATAAAAATGGATGTAGAGTGGATAAAATGGATGTAGAGGGGATAAAATGGATGTAGAGTGGATAAAATGGTTGTAGAGTGGATAAAATGGATGTAGAGTTGATAAAAATGGATGTAGAGTGGATAAAATGGATGTAGAGTGGATAAAATGGATGTAGAGGGGATAAAATGGATGTAGAGTGGATAAAATGGATGTAGAGGGGATAAAATGGATGTAGAGTGGATAAAATGGTTGTAGAGTGGATAAAATGGATGTCGAGTGGATAAAAATGGATGTAGTGTGGATAAAATGGATGTAGAGTGGATAAAATGGTTGTAGAGTGGATAAAATGGATGTCGAGTGGATAAAAATGGATGTAGTGTGGATAAAATGGATGTAGAGTGGATAAAATGGATGTAGAGGGGATAAAATGGATGTAGAGTGGATAAAATGGATGTAGAGTGGATAAAATGGATGTAGAGTGGATAAAATGGATGTAGAGTGGATAAAATGGATGTAGAGTGGATAAAATGGATGAATAGTGGATAAAATGGTTGTAGAGTGGATAAAATGGATGTAGAGTGGATAAAATGGATGTAGAGTGGATAAAAATGGATGTAGAGTGGATAAAATGGATGTAGAGTGGATAAAATGGATGTAGAGTGGATAAAATGGTTGTAGAGTGGATAAAATGGATGTAGAGTGGATAAAATGGATGTAGAGTTGATAAAAATTGATGTAGAGTCAATAAAATGGATGTAGAGTGGATAAAATGGATGTAGAGTGGATAAAAATGGATGTAGAGCGGATACAAATGGATGTAGAGTGGATAAAATGGGTGTAAAATGGATAAAAATGGATGTAGAGTGGATAAAAATGGATGTAGAGTGGATAAAATGGATGTAGAGGGGATAAAATGGATGTAGAGTGGATAAAATGGTTGTAGAGTGGATAAAATGGATGTAGAGTGGATAAAATGGATGTAGAGTTGATAAAAATTGATGTAGAGTCAATAAAATGGATGTAGAGTGGATAAAATGGATGTAGAGTGGATAAAAATGGATGTAGAGCGGATACAAATGGATGTAGAGTGGATAAAATGGGTGTAAAATGGATAAAAATGGATGTAGAGTGGATAAAAATGGATGTAGAGTGGATAAAATGGATGTAGAGGGGATAAAATGGATGTAGAGTGGATAAAATGGTTGTAGAGTGGATAAAATGGATGTTGAGTTGATAAAAATGGATGTAGAGTGGATAAAAATGGATGTAGAGTGGATAAAATGGATGTAGAGTGGATAAAAATGGATGTAGTTTGGATAAAATGAATGTAGAGTGGATAAAATGGATGTAGAGTTGATAAAAATGGATGTAGAGTGGACAAAATAGATTTAGAGTGGATAAAAATTGATGTAGAGTGGATAAAATGAATGTAGAGTGGATAAAAATGGATGTAGATTGGATAAAAATGGATGTGGAGTGGATAAAATGGATGTAGAGTGGATAAAATGGACGTAGAGTGGATAAAAATGGATGTAGAGTGGATAAAATGGATGTAGAGTGGATAAAATGGTTGTAGAGTGGATAAAATGGATGTAGAGTGGATAAAATGGATGTAGAGTTGATAAAAATTGATGTAGAGTCGATAAAATGGATGTAGAGTGGATAAAATGGATGTAGAGTGGATAAAAATGGATGTAGAGCGGATAAAAATGGATGTAGAGTGGATAAAATGGGTGTAAAATGGATAAAAATGGATGTAGAGTGGATAAAAATGGATGTAGAGTGGATAAAATGGATGTAGAGGGGATAAAATGGATGTAGAGTGGATAAAATGGTTGTAGAGTGGATAAAATGGATGTCGAGTGGATAAAAATGGATGTAGTGTGGATAAAATGGATGTAGAGTGGATAAAATGGATGTAGAGGGGATAAAATGGATGTAGAGGGGATAAAATGGATGTAGAGTGGATAAAATGGTTGTAGAGTGGATAAAATGGATGTCGAGTGGATAAAAATGGATGTAGTGTGGATAAAATGGATGTAGAGTGGATAAAATGGATGTAGAGGGGATAAAATGGATGTAGAGTGGATAAAATGGTTGTAGAGTGGATAAAATGGATGTAGAGTTGATAAAAATGGATGTGGAGTGGATAAAAATGGATGTAGAGTGGATAAAATGGATGTAGATTGGATAAAAATTGATGTAGAGTCGATAAAATGGATGTAGAGTGGATAAAATGGATGTAGAGTGGATAAAAATGGATGTAGAGCGGATACAAATGGATGTAGAGTGGATAAAATGGTTGTAGAGTGGATAAAAATGGATGTAGAGCGGATAAAAATGGATGTAGAGTGGATAAAATGGGTGTAAAATGGATAAAAATGGATGTAGAGTGGATAAAAATGGATGTAGAGTGGATAAAATGGATGTAGAGGGGATAAAATGGATGTAGAGTGGATAAAATGGTTGTAGAGTGGATAAAATGGATGTCGAGTGGATAAAAATGGATGTAGTGTGGATAAAATGGATGTAGAGTGGATAAAATGGATGTAGAGGGGATAAAATGGATGTAGAGTGGATAAAATGGTTGTAGAGTGGATAAAATGGATGTCGAGTGGATAAAAATGGATGTAGTGTGGATAAAATGGATGTAGAGTGGATAAAATGGATGTAGAGTGGATAAAATGGATGTAGAGTGGATAAAATGGTTGTAGAGTGGATAAAATGGATGTAGAGTTGATAAAAATGGATGTAGAGTGGATAAAAATGGATGTAGAGTGGATAAAATGGATGTAGATTGGATAAAATGGTTGTAGAGTGGATAAAATGGATGTAGAATGGATAAAATGGATGTAGAGTTGATAAAAATTGATGTAGAGTCGATAAAATGGATGTAGAGTGGATAAAATGGATGTAGAGTGGATAAAAATGGATGTAGAGCGGATACAAATGGATGTAGAGTGGATAAAATGGGTGTAAAATGGATAAAAATGGATGTAGAGTGGATAAAAATGGATGTAGAGTGGATAAAATGGATGTAGAGGGGATAAAATGGATGTAGAGTGGATAAAATGGATGTAGAGTGGATAAAATGGATGTAGAGTTGATAAAAATGGATGTAGAGTGGATAAAATGGATGTAGAGTGGATAAAATGGATGTAGAGGGGATAAAATGGATGTAGAGTGGATAAAATGGTTGTAGAGTGGATAAAATGGATGTCGAGTGGATAAAAATGGATGTAGTGTGGATAAAATGGATGTAGAGTGGACAAAATGGATGTAGAGGGGATAAAATGGATGTAGAGTGGATAAAATGGATGTAGAGTGGATAAAATGGATGTAGAGTTGATAAAAATGGATGTAGAGTGGATAAAATGGATGTAGAGTGGATAAAATAGATGTAGAGTTGATAAAAATGGATGTAGAGTGGACAAAATAGATTTAGAGTGGATAAAAATTGATGTAGAGTGGATAAAATGAATGTAGAGTGGATAAAATGGATGTAGAGTGGATAAAATTGATGTAGAGTTGATAAAATGGATGTAAAGTGGATAAAATGGATGTAGAGTTAATAAAATTGGATGTAGAGTGGATAAATTGGATGTAGAGTGGATAAAATGGATGTAGAGTGGATAAAAATGGATGTAGAGTGGATAAAAATGGATGTAGAGTGGATAAAATGGACGTAGAGCGGATAAAATGGATGTAGAGTTGATAAAAATGGATGTAGAGTGCATAAAAATGGATGTTGAGTGGATAAAATGGATGTAGAGTGGATAAAATGGATGTAGAGTGAATAAAATGGATGTAGAATGGATAAAATTGATGTAGAGTTGATAAAATGGATGTAGAGGGGATAAAATGGATGTAGAGTGGATAAAATGGTTGTAGAGTGGATAAAATGGATGTAGAGTTGATAAAAATGGATGTAGAGTGGATAAAATGGATGTAGAGTGGATAAAATGGATGTAGAGGGGATAAAATGGATGTAGAGTGGATAAAATGGTTGTAGAGTGGATAAAATGGATGTCGAGTGGATAAAAATGGATGTAGTGTGGATAAAATGGATGTAGAGTGGATAAAATGGATGTAGAGGGGATAAAATGGATGTAGAGTGGATAAAATGGTTGTAGAGTGGATAAAATGGATGTAGAGTTGATAAAAATGGATGTAGAGTGGATAAAATGGATGTAGAGTGGATAAAATAGATGTAGAGTTGATAAAAATGGATGTAGAGTGGACAAAATAGATTTAGAGTGGATAAAAATTGATGTAGAGTGGATAAAATGAATGTAGAGTGGATAAAAATGGATGTAGAGTGGATAAAAATTGATGTAGAGTGGATAAAATGGATGTAGAGTGGATACAATGGACGTAGAGTGGATAAAAATGGATGTAGAGTGGATAAAATGGATGTAGAGTGTATAAAATGGGTGTAAAGTGGATAAAAATGGATGTAGAGTGGATAAAATGGATGTAGAATGGATAAAAATGGATGTAGAGCGGATAAAAATGGATGTAGAGTGGATAAAATGGGTGTAAAATGGATAAAAATGGATGTAGAGTGGATAAAAATAGATGTAGAGTGGATAAAATGGATGTAGAGGGGATAAAATGGATGTAGAGTGGATAAAATGGTTGTAGAGTGGATAAAATGGATGTAGAGTTGATAAAAATGGATGTAGAGTGGATAAAAATGGATGTAGAGTGGATCAAATGAATGTAGATTGGATAAAATGGTTGTAGAGTGGATAAAATGGATGTAGAGTGGATAAAAATGGATGTAGAGCGGATACAAATGGATGTAGAGTGGACAAAATAGATTTAGAGTGGATAAAAATGGATGTAGATTGGATAAAAATGGATGTGGAGTGGATAAAATGGATGTAGAGTGGATAAAATGGACGTAGAGTGGATAAAAATGGATGTAGAGTGGATAAAATGGATGTAGAGTGTATAAAATGGGTGTAAAGTGGATAAAAATGGATGTAGAGTGGATAAAATGGATGTAGAATGGATAAAAATGGATGTAGAGCGGATAAAAATGGATGTAGAGTGGATAAAATGGGTGTAAAATGGATAAAAATGGATGTAGAGTGGATAAAAATAGATGTAGAGTGGATAAAATGGATGTAGAGGGGATAAAATGGATGTAGAGTGGATAAAATGGTTGTAGAGTGGATAAAATGGATGTAGAGTTGATAAAAAAGGATGTAGAGTGGATAAAAATGGATGTAGAGTGGATAAAATGGATGTAGATTGGATAAAATGGTTGTAGAGTGGATAAAATGGATGTAGAGTGGATAAAATGGATGTAGAGTTGATAAAAATTGATGTAGAGTCGATAAAATGGATGTAGAGTGGATAAAATGGATGTAGAGTGGATAAAATGGATGTAGAGTGGATAAAATGGATGTAGAGTGGATAAAATGGATGTAGAGTGGATAAAATGGATGTAGAGTGTATAAAATGGATGTAGAGTGAATAAACTGGATGTAGAGTGGATAAAATGCATGTAGAGTGGATAAAATGGATGAATAGTGGATAAAATGGTTGTAGAGTGGATAAAATGGATGTAGAGTGGATAAAAATGGATGTAGAGTGGATAAAATGGATGTAGAGTGGATACAATGGATGTAGAGTGGATAAAAATGGATATAGAGTGGATAAAATGTATGTAGAGTGGATAAAAATGGATGTAGAGTGGATAAAATGGGTGTAAAATGGATAAAAATGGATGTAGAGTGGATAAAATGGGTGTAAAATGGATAAAAATGGATGTAGAGTGGATAAAATGGATGTAGAGTGGATAAAATGGGTGTAAAGTGGATAAAAATGGATGTAGAGTGGATAAAATGGATGTAGAATGGATAAAAATGGATGTAGAGTGGATAAAATGGATGTAGAGTCGATAAAATGGATGTAGAGTGGATAAAAATGGATGTAGAGTGGATAAAATGGATGTAGAGTGGATAAAAATGGATGTAGAGTGAATATAATGGATGTAGAGAGGATAAAATGGATGTGGAGTGGATAACAATGGATGTAGAGTGGATAAAATGGATGTAGAGTGGATAAAATGGATGTAAAGTGGATAAAATGGTTGTAGAGTGGATAAAATGGATGTAGAGTTGATAAAAATGGATGTAGAATGGATAAAACGGATGTAGAGTGGATAAAAATGGATGTAGAGTGGATACAATGGATGTAGAGTGGATAAAAATGGATATAGAGTGGATAAAATGGATGTAGAGTGGATAAAAATGGATGTAGAGTGGATAAAATGGATGTAGAGTGGATAAAATGGATGTAGAGTGGATAAAATGGATGTAGAGTGGATAAAATGGATGTAGAGTGTATAAAATGGATGTAGAGTGAATAAACTGGATGTAGAGTGGATAAAATGGATGTAGAGTGGATAAAATGGATGAATAGTGGATAAAATGGATGTAGAGTGGATAAAATGGATGTAGAGTGGATAAAAATGGATGTAGAGTGGATAAAATGGATGTAGAGTGGATACAATGGATGTAGAGTGGATAAAAATGGATATAGAGTGGATAAAATGTATGTAGAGTGGATAAAAATGGATGTAGAGTGGATAAAATGGATGTAGAGTGGATAAAATGGATGTAGAGTGGATAAAATGGATGTAGAGTGGATAAAAATGGATATAGAGTGGATAAAATGTATGTAGAGTGGATAAAAATGGATGTAGAGTGGATAAAATGGATGTAGAGTGGATAAAATGGATGTAGAGTGGATAAAATGGATGTAGAGTGGATAAAATGGATGTAGAGGGGATAAAATGGATGTAGAGTGGATAAAATGGATGTAGAGTGGATAAAATGGATGTAGAGTGGATAAAATGGATGTAGAGTGGATAAAATGGATGTAGAGTTGATAAAAATGGATGTAGAATGGATAAAACGGATGTAGAGTGGATAAAAATGGATGTAGAGTGGATACAATGGATGTAGAGTGGATAAAAATGGATGTAGAGTGGATACAATGGATGTAGAGTGGATAAAATGGATGTAGAATGGATAAAAATGGATGTAGAGTGGATAAAATGGATGTAGAGTCGATAAAATGGATGTAGAGTGGATAAAAATGGATGTAGAGTGGATAAAATGGATGTAGAGTGGATAAAAATGGATGTAGAGTGAATATAATGGATGTAGAGAGGATAAAATGGATGTGGAGTGGATAACAATGGATGTAGAGTGGATAAAATGGATGTAGAGTGGATAAAATGGATGTAAAGAGGATAAAATGGTTGTAGAGTGGATAAAATGGATGTAGAGTTGATAAAAATGGATGTAGAATGGATAAAACGGATGTAGAGTGGATAAAAATGGATGTAGAGTGGATACAATGGATGTAGAGTTGATAAAAATGGATGTAGAGTGGATAAAAATGGATGTAGAGTGGATAAAATGGATGTAGAGTGGATAAAAATGGATGTAGTTTGGATAAAATGAATGTAGAGTGGATAAAATGGATGTAGAGTTGATAAAAATGGATGTAGAGTGGACAAAATAGATTTAGAGTGGATAAAAATTGATGTAGAGTGGATAAAATGAATGTAGAGTGGATAAAAATGGATGTAGAGCGGATACAAATGGATGTAGAGTGGATAAAATGGGTGTAAAATGGATAAAAATGGATGTAGAGTGGATAAAAATGGATGTAGAGTGGATAAAATGGATGTAGAGGGGATAAAATGGATGTAGAGTGGATAAAATGGTTGTAGAGTGGATAAAATGGATGTAGAGTTGATAAAAATGGATGTAGAGTGGATAAAATGGATGTAGAGTGGATAAAATGGATGTAGAGTGGATAAAATGGTTGTAGAGTGGATAAAATGGATGTAGAGTTGATAAAAATGGATGTAGAGTGGATAAAAATGGATGTAGAGTGGATAAAATGGATGTAGATTGGATAAAATGGTTGTAGAGTGGATAAAATGGATGTAGAGTGGATAAAATGGATGTAGAGTTGATAAAAATTGATGTAGAGTCGATAAAATGGATGTAGAGTGGATAAAATGGATGTAGAGTCGATAAAATGGATGTAGAGTGGATAAAAATGGATGTAGAGTGGATAAAATGGATGTAGAGTGGATAAAAATGGATGTAGAGTGAATATAATGGATGTAGAGAGGATAAAATGGATGTGGAGTGGATAACAATGGATGTAGAGTGGATAAAATGGATGTAGAGTGGATAAAATGGATGTAAAGTGGATAAAATGGTTGTAGAGTGGATAAAATGGATGTAGAGTTGATAAAAATGGATGTAGAATGGATAAAACGGATGTAGAGTGGATAAAAATGGATGTAGAGTGGATACAATGGATGTAGAGTGGATAAAAATGGATATAGAGTGGATAAAATGGATGTAGAGTGGATAAAAATGGATGTAGAGTGGATAAAATGGATGTAGAGTGGATAAAATGGATGTAGAGTGGATAAAATGGATGTAGAGTGGATAAAATGGATGTAGAGTGTATAAAATGGATGTAGAGTGAATAAACTGGATGTAGAGTGGATAAAATGCATGTAGAGTGGATAAAATGGATGAATAGTGGATAAAATGGTTGTAGAGTGGATAAAATGGATGTAGAGTGGATAAAAATGGATGTAGAGTGGATAAAATGGATGTAGAGTGGATACAATGGATGTAGAGTGGATAAAAATGGATATAGAGTGGATAAAATGTATGTAGAGTGGATAAAAATGGATGTAGAGTGGATAAAATGGATGTAGAGTGGATAAAATGGATGTAGAGTGGATACAATGGATGTAGAGTGGATAAAAATGGATATAGAGTGGATAAAATGTATGTAGAGTGGATAAAAATGGATGTAGAGTGGATAAAATGGATGTAGAGTGGATAAAATGGATGTAGAGTGGATAAAATGGATGTAGAGTGGATAAAATGGATGTAGAGGGGATAAAATGGATGTAGAGTGGATAAAATGGATGTAGAGTGGATAAAATGGATGTAGAGTGGATAAAATGGATGTAGAGTGGATAAAATGGATGTAGAGTTGATAAAAATGGATGTAGAATGGATAAAACGGATGTAGAGTGGATAAAAATGGATGTAGAGTGGATACAATGGATGTAGAGTGGATAAAAATGGATGTAGAGTGGATACAATGGATGTAGAGTGGATAAAATGGATGTAGAATGGATAAAAATGGATGTAGAGTGGATAAAATGGATGTAGAGTCGATAAAATGGATGTAGAGTGGATAAAAATGGATGTAGAGTGGATAAAATGGATGTAGAGTGGATAAAAATGGATGTAGAGTGAATATAATGGATGTAGAGAGGATAAAATGGATGTGGAGTGGATAACAATGGATGTAGAGTGGATAAAATGGATGTAGAGTGGATAAAATGGATGTAAAGTGGATAAAATGGTTGTAGAGTGGATAAAATGGATGTAGAGTTGATAAAAATGGATGTAGAATGGATAAAACGGATGTAGAGTGGATAAAAATGGATGTAGAGTGGATACAATGGATGTAGAGTTGATAAAAATGGATGTAGAGTGGATAAAAATGGATGTAGAGTGGATAAAATGGATGTAGAGCGGATAAAAATGGATGTAGTTTGGATAAAATGAATGTAGAGTGGATAAAATGGATGTAGAGTTGATAAAAATGGATGTAGAGTGGACAAAATAGATTTAGAGTGGATAAAAATTGATGTAGAGTGGATAAAATGAATGTAGAGTGGATAAAAATGGATGTAGAGCGGATACAAATGGATGTAGAGTGGATAAAATGGGTGTAAAATGGATAAAAATGGATGTAGAGTGGATAAAAATGGATGTAGAGTGGATAAAATGGATGTAGAGGGGATAAAATGGATGTAGAGTGGATAAAATGGTTGTAGAGTGGATAAAATGGATGTAGAGTTGATAAAAATGGATGTAGAGTGGATAAAATGGATGTAGAGTGGATAAAATGGATGTAGAGTGGATAAAATGGTTGTAGAGTGGATAAAATGGATGTAGAGTTGATAAAAATGGATGTAGAGTGGATAAAAATGGATGTAGAGTGGATAAAATGGATGTAGATTGGATAAAATGGTTGTAGAGTGGATAAAATGGATGTAGAGTGGATAAAATGGATGTAGAGTTGATAAAAATTGATGTAGAGTCGATAAAATGGATGTAGAGTGGATAAAATGGATGTAGAGTGGATAAAAATGGATGTAGAGCGGATACAAATGGATGTAGAGTGGATAAAATGGGTGTAAAATGGATAAAAATGGATGTAGAGTGGATAAAAATGGATGTAGAGTGGATAAAATGGATGTAGAGGGGATAAAATGGATGTAGAGTGGATAAAATGGTTGTAGAGTGGATAAAATGGATGTAGAGTTGATAAAAATGGATGTAGAGTGGATAAAATGGATGTAGAGTGGATAAAATGGATGTAGAGGGGATAAAATGGATGTAGAGTGGATAAAATGGATGTAGAGGGGATAAAATGGATGTAGAGTGGATAAAATGGTTGTAGAGTGGATAAAATGGATGTCGAGTGGATAAAAATGGATGTAGTGTGGATAAAATGGATGTAGAGTGGATAAAATGGATGTAGAGGGGATAAAATGGATGTAGAGTGGATAAAATGGATGTAGAGTGGATAAAATGGATGTAGAGTGGATAAAATGGATGTAGAGTGGATAAAATGGATGTAGAGTGGATAAAATGGATGAATAGTGGATAAAATGGTTGTAGAGTGGATAAAATGGATGTAGAGTGGATAAAATGGATGTAGAGTGGATAAAAATGGATGTAGAGTGGATAAAATGGATGTAGAGTGGATAAAATGGATGTAGAGTGGATAAAATGGTTGTAGAGTGGATAAAATGGATGTAGAGTGGATAAAATGGATGTAGAGTTGATAAAAATTGATGTAGAGTCAATAAAATGGATGTAGAGTGGATAAAATGGATGTAGAGTGGATAAAAATGGATGTAGAGCGGATACAAATGGATGTAGAGTGGATAAAATGGGTGTAAAATGGATAAAAATGGATGTAGAGTGGATAAAAATGGATGTAGAGTGGATAAAATGGATGTAGAGGGGATAAAATGGATGTAGAGTGGATAAAATGGTTGTAGAGTGGATAAAATGGATGTAGAGTGGATAAAATGGATGTAGAGTTGATAAAAATTGATGTAGAGTCAATAAAATGGATGTAGAGTGGATAAAATGGATGTAGAGTGGATAAAAATGGATGTAGAGCGGATACAAATGGATGTAGAGTGGATAAAATGGGTGTAAAATGGATAAAAATGGATGTAGAGTGGATAAAAATGGATGTAGAGTGGATAAAATGGATGTAGAGTGGATAAAATGGATGTAGAGTGGATAAAATGGTTGTAGAGTGGATAAAATGGATGTTGAGTTGATAAAAATGGATGTAGAGTGGATAAAAATGGATGTAGAGTGGATAAAATGGATGTAGAGTGGATAAAAATGGATGTAGTTTGGATAAAATGAATGTAGAGTGGATAAAATGGATGTAGAGTTGATAAAAATGGATGTAGAGTGGACAAAATAGATTTAGAGTGGATAAAAATTGATGTAGAGTGGATAAAATGAATGTAGAGTGGATAAAAATGGATGTAGATTGGATAAAAATGGATGTGGAGTGGATAAAATGGATGTAGAGTGGATAAAATGGACGTAGAGTGGATAAAAATGGATGTAGAGTGGATAAAATGGATGTAGAGTGGATAAAATGGTTGTAGAGTGGATAAAATGGATGTAGAGTGGATAAAATGGATGTAGAGTTGATAAAAATTGATGTAGAGTCGATAAAATGGATGTAGAGTGGATAAAATGGATGTAGAGTGGATAAAAATGGATGTAGAGCGGATAAAAATGGATGTAGAGTGGATAAAATGGGTGTAAAATGGATAAAAATGGATGTAGAGTGGATAAAAATGGATGTAGAGTGGATAAAATGGATGTAGAGGGGATAAAATGGATGTAGAGTGGATAAAATGGTTGTAGAGTGGATAAAATGGATGTCGAGTGGATAAAAATGGATGTAGTGTGGATAAAATGGATGTAGAGTGGATAAAATGGATGTAGAGGGGATAAAATGGATGTAGAGGGGATAAAATGGATGTAGAGTGGATAAAATGGTTGTAGAGTGGATAAAATGGATGTCGAGTGGATAAAAATGGATGTAGTGTGGATAAAATGGATGTAGAGTGGATAAAATGGATGTAGAGGGGATAAAATGGATGTAGAGTGGATAAAATGGTTGTAGAGTGGATAAAATGGATGTAGAGTTGATAAAAATGGATGTGGAGTGGATAAAAATGGATGTAGAGTGGATAAAATGGATGTAGATTGGATAAAAATTGATGTAGAGTGGATAAAATGGATGTAGAGTGGATAAAATGGATGTAGAGTGGATAAAAATGGATGTAGAGCGGATACAAATGGATGTAGAGTGGATAAAATGGTTGTAGAGTGGATAAAAATGGATGTAGAGCGGATAAAAATGGATGTAGAGTGGATAAAATGGGTGTAAAATGGATAAAAATGGATGTAGAGTGGATAAAAATGGATGTAGAGTGGATAAAATGGATGTAGAGGGGATAAAATGGATGTAGAGTGGATAAAATGGTTGTAGAGTGGATAAAATGGATGTCGAGTGGATAAAAATGGATGTAGTGTGGATAAAATGGATGTAGAGTGGATAAAATGGATGTAGAGGGGATAAAATGGATGTAGAGTGGATAAAATGGTTGTAGAGTGGATAAAATGGATGTCGAGTGGATAAAAATGGATGTAGTGTGGATAAAATGGATGTAGAGTGGATAAAATGGATGTAGAGGGGATAAAATGGATGTAGAGTGGATAAAATGGTTGTAGAGTGGATAAAATGGATGTAGAGTTGATAAAAATGGATGTAGAGTGGATAAAAATGGATGTAGAGTGGATAAAATGGATGTAGATTGGATAAAATGGTTGTAGAGTGGATAAAATGGATGTAGAATGGATAAAATGGATGTAGAGTTGATAAAAATTGATGTAGAGTCGATAAAATGGATGTAGAGTGGATAAAATGGATGTAGAGTGGATAAAAATGGATGTAGAGCGGATACAAATGGATGTAGAGTGGATAAAATGGGTGTAAAATGGATAAAAATGGATGTAGAGTGGATAAAAATGGATGTAGAGTGGATAAAATGGATGTAGAGGGGATAAAATGGATGTAGAGTGGATAAAATGGTTGTAGAGTGGATAAAATGGATGTAGAGTTGATAAAAATGGATGTAGAGTGGATAAAATGGATGTAGAGTGGATAAAATGGATGTAGAGGGGATAAAATGGATGTAGAGTGGATAAAATGGTTGTAGAGTGGATAAAATGGATGTCGAGTGGATAAAAATGGATGTAGTGTGGATAAAATGGATGTAGAGTGGACAAAATGGATGTAGAGGGGATAAAATGGATGTAGAGTGGATAAAATGGTTGTAGAGTGGATAAAATGGATGTAGAGTTGATAAAAATGGATGTAGAGTGGATAAAATGGATGTAGAGTGGATAAAATAGATGTAGAGTTGATAAAAATGGATGTAGAGTGGACAAAATAGATTTAGAGTGGATAAAATGGATGTCGAGTGGATAAAAATGGATGTAGTGTGGATAAAATGGATGTAGAGTGGATAAAATGGATGTAGAGGGGATAAAATGGATGTAGAGTGGATAAAATGGTTGTAGAGTGGATAAAATGGATGTAGAGTTGATAAAAATGGATGTAGAGTGGATAAAAATGGATGTAGAGTGGATCAAATGAATGTAGATTGGATAAAATGGTTGTAGAGTGGATAAAATGGATGTAGAGTGGATAAAAATGGATGTAGAGCGGATACAAATGGATGTAGAGTGGACAAAATAGATTTAGAGTGGATAAAAATGGATGTAGATTGGATAAAAATGGATGTGGAGTGGATAAAATGGATGTAGAGTGGATAAAATGGACGTAGAGTGGATAAAAATGGATGTAGAGTGGATAAAATGGATGTAGAGTGTATAAAATGGGTGTAAAGTGGATAAAAATGGATGTAGAGTGGATAAAATGGATGTAGAATGGATAAAAATGGATGTAGAGCGGATAAAAATGGATGTAGAGTGGATAAAATGGGTGTAAAATGGATAAAAATGGATGTAGAGTGGATAAAAATAGATGTAGAGTGGATAAAATGGATGTAGAGGGGATAAAATGGATGTAGAGTGGATAAAATGGTTGTAGAGTGGATAAAATGGATGTAGAGTTGATAAAAAAGGATGTAGAGTGGATAAAATGGATGTAGAGTGGATAAAAATGGATGTAGAGTGGATAAAATGGATGTAGAGTGGATAAAATGGATGTAGAGTGGATAAAATGGATGTAGAGTGGATAAAATGGATGTAGAGTGTATAAAATGGATGTAGAGTGAATAAAATGGATGTAGAGTGGATAAAATGGATGTAGAGTGGATAAAATGGATGAATAGTGGATAAAATGGTTGTAGAGTGGATAAAATGGATGTAGAGTGGATAAAAATGGATGTAGAGTGGATAAAATGGATGTAGAGTGGATAAAATGGATGTAGAGTGGATAAAATGGTTGTGGAGTGGATAAAATGGATGTAGAGTGGATAAAATGGATGTAGAGTGGATAAAAATGGATGTAGATTGGATAAAAATGGATGTGGAGTGGATAAAATGGATGTAGAGTGGATAAAATGGACGTAGAGTGGATAAAAATGGATGTAGAGTGGATAAAATGGATGTAGAGTGGATAAAATGGTTGTAGAGTGGATAAAATGGATGTAGAGTGGATAAAATGGATGTAGAGTTGATAAAAATTGATGTAGAGTCGATAAAATGGATGTAGAGTGGATAAAATGGATGTAGAGTGGATAAAAATGGATGTAGAGCGGATAAAAATGGATGTAGAGTGGATAAAATGGGTGTAAAATGGATAAAAATGGATGTAGAGTGGATAAAATGGGTGTAAAATGGATAAAAATGGATGTAGAGTGGATAAAATGGATGTAGAGTGGATAAAATGGGTGTAAAGTGGATAAAAATGGATGTAGAGTGGATAAAATGGATGTAGAATGGATAAAAATGGATGTAGAGTGGATAAAATGGATGTAGAGTCGATAAAATGGATGTAGAGTGGATAAAAATGGATGTAGAGTGGATAAAATGGATGTAGAGTGGATAAAAATGGATGTAGAGTGAATATAATGGATGTAGAGAGGATAAAATGGATGTGGAGTGGATAACAATGGATGTAGAGTGGATAAAATGGATGTAGAGTGGATAAAATGGATGTAAAGTGGATAAAATGGTTGTAGAGTGGATAAAATGGATGTAGAGTTGATAAAAATGGATGTAGAATGGATAAAACGGATGTAGAGTGGATAAAAATGGATGTAGAGTGGATACAATGGATGTAGAGTGGATAAAAATGGATATAGAGTGGATAAAATGGATGTAGAGTGGATAAAAATGGATGTAGAGTGGATAAAATGGATGTAGAGTGGATAAAATAGATGTAGAGTGGATAAAATGGATGTAGAGTGGATAAAATGGATGTAGAGTGTATAAAATGGATGTAGAGTGAATAAAATGGATGTAGAGTGGATAAAATGGATGTAGAGTGGATAAAATGGATGAATAGTGGATAAAATGGTTGTAGAGTGGATAAAATGGATGTAGAGTCGATAAAAATGGATGTAGAGTGGATAAAATGGATGTAGAGTGGATAAAATGGATGTAGAGTGGATACAATGGATGTAGAGTGGATAAAAATGGATATAGAGTGGATAAAATGGATGTAGAGTGGATAAAAATGGATGTAGAGTGGATAAAATGGATGTAGAGTGTATAAAATGGATGTAGAGTGAATAAAATGGATGTAGAGTGGATAAAATGGATGTAGAGTGGATAAAATGGATGTAGAGTTGATAAAATGGATGTAAAGTGGATAAAATGGATGTAGAGTTAATAAAATTGGATGTAAAGTGGATAAAATGGATGTAGAGTTGATAAAAATGGATGTAGAGTGGATAAAAATGGATGTAGATTGGAGAAAATGGATGTAGAGTGGATAAAAATGGATGTAGAGTGGATACAATGGATGTAGAGTGGATAGAAATGGATATAGAGTGGATAAAATGGATGTAGAGTGGATAAAAATGGATGTAGAGTGGATAAAATGGATGTAGAGTGGATAAAAATGGATGTAGAGCGGATACAAATGGATGTAGAGTGGATAAAATGGGTGTAAAATGGATAAAAATGGATGTAGAGTGGATAAAAATGGATGTAGAGTGGATAAAATGGATGTAGAGGGGATAAAATGGATGTAGAGTGGATAAAATGGTTGTAGAGTGGATAAAATGGATGTAGAGTTGATAAAAATGGATGTAGAGTGGATAAAAATGGATGTAGAGTGGATAAAATGGATGTAGAGCGGATAAAAATGGATGTAGTTTGGATAAAATGAATGTAGAGTGGATAAAATGGATGTAGAGTTGATAAAAATGGATGTAGAGTGGACAAAATAGATTTAGAGTGGATAAAAATTGATGTAGAGTGGATAAAATGGATGTAGAGTGGATAAAAATGGATGTAGATTTGATAAAAATGGATGTAGAGTGGATAAAATGGATGTAGAGTGGATAAAATGGATGTAGAGTGGATAAAAATGGATGTAGAGTGGATAAAATGGATGTAGAGTGGATAAAATGGTTGTAGAGTGGATAAAATGGATGTAGAGTGGATAAAATGGATGTAGAGTTGATAAAAATTGATGTAGAGTCGATAAAATGGATGTAGAGTGGATAAAATGGATGTAGAGTGGATAAAAATGGATGTAGAGCGGATAAAAATGGATGTAGAGTGGATACAATGGATGTAAAATGGATAAAAATGGATGTAGAGTGGATAAAATGGGTGTAAAATGGATAAAAATGGATGTAGAGTGGATAAAATGGATGTAGAGTGGATAAAATGGGTGTAAAGTGGATAAAAATGGATGTAGAATGGATAAAAATGGATGTAGAGTGGATAAAATGGATGTAGAGTTGATAAAAATGGATGTAGAATGGATAAAACGGATGTAGAGTGGATAAAAATGGATGTAGAGTGGATACAATGGATGTAGAGTGGATAAAAATGGATGTAGAGTGGATACAATGGATGTAGAGTGGATAAAAATGGATATAGAGTGGATAAAATGGATGTAGAGTGGATAAAAATGGATGTAGAGTGGATAAAATGGATGTAGAGTGGATAAAATGGATGTAGAGTGGATAAAATGGATGTAGAGTGGATAAAATGGATGTAGAGTGTATAAAATGGATGTAGAGTGAATAAAATGGATGTAGAGTGGATAAAATGGATGTAGAGTGGATAAAATGGATGAATAGTGGATAAAATGGATGAATAGTGGATAAAATGGTTGTAGAGTGGATAAAATGGATGTAGAGTGGATAAAAATGGATGTAGAGTGGATAAAATGGATGTAGAGTGGATAAAATGGATGTAGAGTCGATAAAATGGATGTAGAGTGGATAAAATGGATGTAGAGTGGATAAAAATGGATGTAGAGCGGATACAAATGGATGTAGAGTGGATAAAATGGGTGTAAAATGGATAAAAATGGATGTAGAGTGGATAAAAATGGATGTAGAGTGGATAAAATGGATGTAGAGTGGATAAAATGGATGTAGAGTGGATAAAATGGTTGTAGAGTGGATAAAATGGATGTAGAGTTGATAAAAATGGATGTAGAGTGGATAAAAATGGATGTAGAGTGGATAAAATGGATGTAGAGCGGATAAAAATGGATGTAGTTTGGATAAAATGAATGTAGAGTGGATAAAATGGATGTAGAGTTGATAAAAATGGATGTAGAGTGGACAAAATAGATTTAGAGTGGATAAAAATTGATGTAGAGTGGATAAAATGAATGTAGAGTGGATAAAAATGGATGTAGATTGGATAAAAATGGATGTGGAGTGGATAAAATGGATGTAGAGTGGATAAAATGGACGTAGAGTGGATAAAAATGGATGTAGAGTGGATAAAATGGATGTAGAGTGGATAAAATGGTTGTAGAGTGGATAAAATGGATGTAGAGTGGATAAAATGGATGTAGAGTTGATAAAAATTGATGTAGAGTCGATAAAATGGATGTAGAGTGGATAAAATGGATGTAGAGTGGATAAAAATGGATGTAGAGCGGATAAAAATGGATGTAGAGTGGATAAAATGGGTGTAAAATGGATAAAAATGGATGTAGAGTGGATAAAATGGGTGTAAAATGGATAAAAATGGATGTAGAGTGGATAAAATGGATGTAGAGTGGATAAAATGGGTGTAAAGTGGATAAAAATGGATGTAGAGTGGATAAAATGGATGTAGAATGGATAAAAATGGATGTAGAGTGGATAAAATGGATGTAGAGTCGATAAAATGGATGTAGAGTGGATAAAAATGGATGTAGAGTGGATAAAATGGATGTAGAGTGGATAAAAATGGATGTAGAGTGAATATAATGGATGTAGAGAGGATAAAATGGATGTGGAGTGGATAACAATGGATGTAGAGTGGATAAAATGGATGTAGAGTGGATAAAATGGATGTAAAGTGGATAAAATGGTTGTAGAGTGGATAAAATGGATGTAGAGTTGATAAAAATGGATGTAGAATGGATAAAACGGATGTAGAGTGGATAAAAATGGATGTAGAGTGGATACAATGGATGTAGAGTGGATAAAAATGGATATAGAGTGGATAAAATGGATGTAGAGTGGATAAAAATGGATGTAGAGTGGATAAAATGGATGTAGAGTGGATAAAATGGATGTAGAGTGGATAAAATGGATGTAGAGTGGATAAAATGGATGTAGAGTGTATAAAATGGATGTAGAGTGAATAAAATGGATGTAGAGTGGATAAAATGGATGTAGAGTGGATAAAATGGATGAATAGTGGATAAAATGGTTGTAGAGTGGATAAAATGGATGTAGAGTCGATAAAAATGGATGTAGAGTGGATAAAATGGATGTAGAGTGGATAAAATGGATGTAGAGTGGATAAAATGGATGTAGAGTGGATAAAAATGGATGTAGAGTGGATAAAATGGATGTAGAGTGGATAAAAATGGATGTAGAGTGGATAAAATGGATGTAGAGTGGATAAAATGGATGTAGAGTGGATAAAATGGATGTAGAGTGGATAAAATGGATGTAGAGTGTATAAAATGGATGTAGAGTGAATAAAATTGATGTAGAGTGGATAAAATGGATGTAGAGTGGATAAAATGGATGTAGAGTTGATAAAATGGATGTAAAGTGGATAAAATGGATGTAGAGTTAATAAAATTGGATGTAAAGTGGATAAAATGGATGTAGAGTTGATAAAAATGGATGTAGAGTGGATAAAAATGGATGTAGATTGGAGAAAATGGATGTAGAGTGGATAAAAATGGATGTAGAGTGGATACAATGGATGTAGAGTGGATAAAATGGATATAGAGTGGATAAAATGGATGTAGAGTGGATAAAAATGGATGTAGAGTGGATAAAATGGATGTAGAGGGGATAAAATGGATGTAGAGTGGATAAAATGGTTGTAGAGTGGATAAAATGGATGTAGAGTTGATAAAAATGGATGTAGAGTGGATAAAAATGGATGTAGAGTGGATAAAATGGATGTAGAGTGGATAAAAATGGATGTAGTTTGGATAAAATGAATGTAGAGTGGATAAAATGGATGTAGAGTTGATAAAAATGGATGTAGAGTGGACAAAATAGATTTAGAGTGGATAAAAATTGATGTAGAGTGGATAAAATGGATGTAGAGTGGATAAAAATGGATGTAGATTGGATAAAATGGATGTAGAGTTGATAAAAATGGATGTAGAGTGGACAAAATAGATTTAGAGTGGATAAAAATTGATGTAGAGTGGATAAAATGAATGTAGAGTGGATAAAAATGGATGTAGATTGGATAAAAATGGATGTGGAGTGGATAAAATGGATGTAGAGTGGATAAAATGGACGTAGAGTGGATAAAAATGGATGTAGAGTGGATAAAATGGATGTAGAGTGGATAAAATGGATGTAGAGTGGATAAAATGGATGTAGAGTGGATAAAATGGATGTAGAGTTGATAAAAATTGATGTAGAGTGGATAAAATGGATGTAGAGTGGATAAAATGGATGTAGAGTGGATAAAAATGGATGTAGAGCGGATAAAAATGGATGTAGAGTGGATAAAATGGGTGTAAAATGGATAAAAATGGATGTAGAGTGGATAAAATGGGTGTAAAATGGATAAAAATGGATGTAGAGTGGATAAAATGGATGTAGAGTGGATAAAATGGGTGTAAAGTGGATAAAAATGGATGTAGAGTGGATAAAATGGATGTAGAATGGATAAAAATGGATGTAGAGTGGATAAAATGGATGTAGAGTGGATAAAATGGATGTAGAGTGGATAAAAATGGATGTAGAGTGGATAAAATGG
Source organism: Pemphredon lugubris (assembly GCA_933228935.1). Lineage (NCBI taxonomy): Eukaryota > Metazoa > Arthropoda > Insecta > Hymenoptera > Crabronidae > Pemphredon > Pemphredon lugubris. The sequence continues at coordinate 54,520,019 of OW121816.1, forward strand.
ATGTAGAGTGGATAAAAATGGATGTAGAGTGAATATAATGGATGTAGAGAGGATAAAATGGATGTGGAGTGGATAACAATGGATGTAGAGTGGATAAAATGGATGTAGAGTGGATAAAATGGATGTAGAGTCGATAAAATGGTTGTAGAGTGGATAAAATGGATGTAGAGTTGATAAAAATGGATGTAGAATGGATAAAACGGATGTAGAGTGGATAAAAATGGATGTAGAGTGGATACAATGGATGTAGAGTGGATAAAAATGGATATAGAGTGGATAAAATGGATGTAGAGTGGATAAAAATGGATGTAGAGTGGATAAAATGGATGTAGAGTGGATAAAATGGATGTAGAGTGTATAAAATGGATGTAGAGTGAATAAAATGGATGTAGAGTGGATAAAATGGATGTAGAGTGGATAAAATGGATGTAGAGTTGATAAAATGGATGTAAAGTGGATAAAATGGATGTAGAGTTAATAAAATTGGATGTAAAGTGGATAAAATGGATGTAGAGTTGATAAAAATGGATGTAGAGTGGATAAAAATGGATGTAGATTGGAGAAAATGGATGTAGAGTGGATAAAAATGGATGTAGAGTGGATACAATGGATGTAGAGTGGATAAAAATGGATGTAGAGTGGATAAAATGGATGTAGAGTGGATAAAAATGGATGTAGAGTGGATTAAATGGATGTAGAGTGGATAAAATGGATGTAGAGTGGATAAAAATGGATGTAGAGTGGATAAAATGGATGTAGAGTGGATAAAATGGATGTAGAGTGGATAAAATGGATGTAGAGTGGATAAAATGGATGTAGAGTTAATAAAATTGGATGTAAAGTGGATAAAATGGATGTAGAGTTGATAAAAATGGATGTAGAGTGGATAAAAATGGATGTAGATTGGAGAAAATGGATGTAGAGTGGATAAAAATGGATGTAGAGTATATAAATTGGATGTAGAGTATATAAAATGGATGTAGAGTGGATAAAATGGATGTAGAGTTGATAAAAATGGATGTAGAGTTGATAAAAATGGATGTAGAGTGGATAAAAATGGATGTAGAGTGGATAAAATGGATGTAGATTGGATAAAATGGTTGTAGAGTGGATAAAATGGATGTAGAGTGGATAAAATGGATGTAGAGTTGATAAAAATTGATGTAGAGTCGATAAAATGGATGTAGAGTGGATAAAATGGATGTAGAGTGGATAAAAATGGATGTAGAGCGGATACAAATGGATGTAGAGTGGATAAAATGGGTGTAGAGAGGATAAAATGGATGTGGAGTGGATAACAATGGATGTAGAGTGGATAAAATGGATGTAGAGTGGATAAAATGGATGTAGAGTCGATAAAATGGTTGTAGAGTGGATAAAATGGATGTAGAGTTGATAAAAATGGATGTAGAATGGATAAAACGGATGTAGAGTGGATAAAAATGGATGTAGAGTGGATACAATGGATGTAGAGTGGATAAAAATGGATATAGAGTGGATAAAATGGATGTAGAGTGGATAAAAATGGATGTAGAGTGGATAAAATGGATGTAGAGTGGATAAAATGGATGTAGAGTGTATAAAATGGATGTAGAGTGAATAAAATGGATGTAGAGTGGATAAAATGGATGTAGAGTGGATAAAATGGATGTAGAGTTGATAAAATGGATGTAAAGTGGATAAAATGGATGTAGAGTTAATAAAATTGGATGTAAAGTGGATAAAATGGATGTAGAGTTGATAAAAATGGATGTAGAGTGGATAAAAATGGATGTAGATTGGAGAAAATGGATGTAGAGTGGATAAAAATGGATGTAGAGTGGATACAATGGATGTAGAGTGGATAAAAATGGATGTAGAGTGGATAAAATGGATGTAGAGTGGATAAAAATGGATGTAGAGTGGATTAAATGGATGTAGAGTGGATAAAATGGATGTAGAGTGGATAAAAATGGATGTAGAGTGGATAAAATGGATGTAGAGTGGATAAAATGGATGTAGAGTGGATAAAATGGATGTAGAGTGGATAAAATGGATGTAGAGTTAATAAAATTGGATGTAAAGTGGATAAAATGGATGTAGAGTTGATAAAAATGGATGTAGAGTGGATAAAAATGGATGTAGATTGGATAAAATGGATGTAGAGTGGATAAAAATGGATGTAGAGTATATAAATTGGATGTAGAGTATATAAAATGGATGTAGAGTGGATAAAATGGATGTAGAGTTGATAAAAATGGATGTAGAGTTGATAAAAATGGATGTAGAGTGGATAAAAATGGATGTAGAGTGGATAAAATGGATGTAGATTGGATAAAATGGTTGTAGAGTGGATAAAATGGATGTAGAGTGGATAAAATGGATGTAGAGTTGATAAAAATTGATGTAGAGTCGATAAAATGGATGTAGAGTGGATAAAATGGATGTAGAGTGGATAAAAATGGATGTAGAGCGGATACAAATGGATGTAGAGTGGATAAAATGGGTGTAAAATGGATAAAAATGGATGTAGAGTGGATAAAAATGGATGTAGAGTGGATAAAATGGATGTAGAGTTGATAAAAATGGATGTAGAGTGGATAAAATGGATGTAGAGTGGATAAAATGGATGTAGAGGGGATAAAATGGATGTAGAGTGGATAAAATGGTTGTAGAGTGGATAAAATGGATGTCGAGTGGATAAAAATGGATGTAGTGTGGATAAAATGGATGTAGAGTGGATAAAATGGATGTAGAGGGGATAAAATGGATGTAGAGTGGATAAAATGGTTGTAGAGTGGATAAAATGGATGTAGAGTTGATAAAAATGGATGTAGAGTGGATAAAATGGATGTAGAGTGGATAAAATGGATGTAGAGTTGATAAAAATGGATTTAGAGTGGACAAAATAGATTTAGAGTGGATAAAAATTGATGTAGAGTGGATAAAATGAATGTAGAGTGGATAAAATGGATGTAGAGTGGATAAAATTGATGTAGAGTGAATAAAATGGATGTAGAGTGGATAAAATGGATGTAGAGTGGATAAAATGGATGTAGAGTTGATAAAATGGATGTAAAGTGGATAAAAATGGATGTAGAGTGGATAAAATGGATGTAGAATGGATAAAAATGGATGTAGAGTGGATAAAATGGATGTAGAGTCGATAAAATGGATGTAGAGTGGATAAAAATGGATGTAGAGTGGATAAAATGGATGTAGAGTGGATAAAAATGGATGTAGAGTGAATATAATGGATGTAGAGAGGATAAAATGGATGTGGAGTGGATAACAATGGATGTAGAGTGGATAAAATGGATGTAGAGTGGATAAAATGGATGTAAAGTGGATAAAATGGTTGTAGAGTGGATAAAATGGATGTAGAGTTGATAAAAATGGATGTAGAATGGATAAAACGGATGTAGAGTGGATAAAAATGGATGTAGAGTGGATACAATGGATGTAGAGTGGATAAAAATGGATATAGAGTGGATAAAATGGATGTAGAGTGGATAAAAATGGATGTAGAGTGGATAAAATGGATGTAGAGTGGATAAAATGGATGTAGAGTGGATAAAATGGATGTAGAGTGGATAAAATGGATGTAGAGTGTATAAAATGGATGTAGAGTGAATAAAATGGATGTAGAGTGGATAAAATGGATGTAGAGTGGATAAAATGGATGAATAGTGGATAAAATGGTTGTAGAGTGGATAAAATGGATGTAGAGTCGATAAAAATGGATGTAGAGTGGATAAAATGGATGTAGAGTGGATAAAATGGATGTAGAGTGGATACAATGGATGTAGAGTGGATAAAAATGGATATAGAGTGGATAAAATGGATGTAGAGTGGATAAAAATGGATGTAGAGTGGATAAATTGGATGTAGAGTGGATAAAATGGATGTAGAGTGGATAAAATGGATGTAGAGTGGATAAAATGGATGTAGAGTTGATAAAAATGGATGTAGAATGGATAAAACGGATGTAGAGTGGATAAAAATGGATGTAGAGTGGATACAATGGATGTAGAGTGGATAAAAATGGATATAGAGTGGATAAAATGGATGTAGAGTAGATAAAAATGGATGTAGAGTGGATAAAATGGATGTAGAGTGGATAAAATGGATGTAGAGTGGATAAAATGGATGTAGAGTGGATAAAATGGATGTAGAGTGGATAAAATGGATGTAGAGTTGATAAAAATGTATGTAGAATGGATAAAACGGATGTAGAGTGGATAAAAATGGATGTAGAGTGGATACAATGGATGTAGAGTGGATAAAATGGATGTAGAGTGGATACAATGGATGTAGAGTGGATAAAAATGGATATAGAGTGGATAAAATGGATGTAGAGTGGATAAAAATGGATGTAGAGTGGATAAAATGGATGTAGAGTGGATAAAATGGATGTAGAGTGGATAAAATGGATGTAGAGTGGATAAAATGGATGTAGAGTGTATAAAATGGATGTAGAGTGAATAAAATGGATGTAGAGTGGATAAAATGGATGTAGAGTGGATAAAATGGATGAATAGTGGATAAAATGGTTGTAGAGTGGATAAAATGGATGTAGAGTGGATAAAAATGGATGTAGAGTGGATAAAATGGATGTAGAGTGGATAAAATGGATGTAGAGTGGATAAAATGGTTGTAGAGTGGATAAAATGGATGTAGAGTGGATAAAATGGATGTAGAGTTGATAAAAATTGATGTAGAGTCGATAAAATGGATGTAGAGTGGATAAAATGGATGTAGAGTGGATAAAAATGGATGTAGAGCGGATACAAATGGATGTAGAGTGGATAAAATGGATGTAGAGTGGATACAATGGATGTAGAGTGGATAAAAATGGATATAGAGTGGATAAAATGGATGTAGAGTGGATAAAAATGGATGTAGAGTGGATAAAATGGATGTAGAGTGGATAAAATGGATGTAGAGTGGATAAAATGGATGTAGAGTGGATAAAATGGATGTAGAGTGTATAAAATGGATGTAGAGTGAATAAAATGGATGTAGAGTGGATAAAATGGATGTAGAGTGGATAAAATGGATGTAGAGTTGATAAAATGGATGTAAAGTGGATAAAATGGATGTAGAGTTAATAAAATTGGATGTAAAGTGGATAAAATGGATGTAGAGTTGATAAAAATGGATGTAGAGTGGATAAAAATGGATGTAGATTGGAGAAAATGGATGTAGAGTGGATAAAAATGGATGTAGAGTGGATACAATGGATGTAGAGTGGATAGAAATGGATATAGAGTGGATAAAATGGATGTAGAGTGGATAAAAATGGATGTAGAGTGGATAAAATGGATGTAGAGTGGATAAAAATGGATGTAGAGCGGATACAAATGGATGTAGAGTGGATAAAATGGGTGTAAAATGGATAAAAATGGATGTAGAGTGGATAAAAATGGATGTAGAGTGGATAAAATGGATGTAGAGGGGATAAAATGGATGTAGAGTGGATAAAATGGTTGTAGAGTGGATAAAATGGATGTAGAGTTGATAAAAATGGATGTAGAGTGGATAAAAATGGATGTAGAGTGGATAAAATGGATGTAGAGCGGATAAAAATGGATGTAGTTTGGATAAAATGAATGTAGAGTGGATAAAATGGATGTAGAGTTGATAAAAATGGATGTAGAGTGGACAAAATAGATTTAGAGTGGATAAAAATTGATGTAGAGTGGATAAAATGAATGTAGAGTGGATAAAAATGGATGTAGATTTGATAAAAATGGATGTAGAGTGGATAAAATGGATGTAGAGTGGATAAAATGGACGTAGAGTGGATAAAAATGGATGTAGAGTGGATAAAATGGATGTAGAGTGGATAAAATGGATGTAGAGTGGATAAAATGGATGTAGAGTGGATAAAATGGATGTAGAGTTGATAAAAATTGATGTAGAGTCGATAAAATGGATGTAGAGTGGATAAAATGGATGTAGAGTGGATAAAAATGGATGTAGAGCGGATAAAAATGGATGTAGAGTGGATACAATGGATGTAAAATGGATAAAAATGGATGTAGAGTGGATAAAATGGGTGTAAAATGGATAAAAATGGATGTAGAGTGGATAAAATGGATGTAGAGTGGATAAAATGGGTGTAAAGTGGATAAAAATGGATGTAGAATGGATAAAAATGGATGTAGAGTGGATAAAATGGATGTAGAGTTGATAAAAATGGATGTAGAATGGATAAAACGGATGTAGAGTGGATAAAAATGGATGTAGAGTGGATACAATGGATGTAGAGTGGATAAAAATGGATGTAGAGTGGATACAATGGATGTAGAGTGGATAAAAATGGATATAGAGTGGATAAAATGGATGTAGAGTGGATAAAAATGGATGTAGAGTGGATAAAATGGATGTAGAGTGGATAAAATGGATGTAGAGTGGATAAAATGGATGTAGAGTGGATAAAATGGATGTAGAGTGTATAAAATGGATGTAGAGTGAATAAAATGGATGTAGAGTGGATAAAATGGATGTAGAGTGGATAAAATGGATGAATAGTGGATAAAATGGATGAATAGTGGATAAAATGGTTGTAGAGTGGATAAAATGGATGTAGAGTGGATAAAAATGGATGTAGAGTGGATAAAATGGATGTAGAGTGGATAAAATGGATGTAGAGTCGATAAAATGGATGTAGAGTGGATAAAATGGATGTAGAGTGGATAAAAATGGATGTAGAGCGGATACAAATGGATGTAGAGTGGATAAAATGGGTGTAAAATGGATAAAAATGGATGTAGAGTGGATAAAAATGGATGTAGAGTGGATAAAATGGATGTAGAGGGGATAAAATGGATGTAGAGTGGATAAAATGGTTGTAGAGTGGATAAAATGGATGTAGAGTTGATAAAAATGGATGTAGAGTGGATAAAAATGGATGTAGAGTGGATAAAATGGATGTAGAGCGGATAAAAATGGATGTAGTTTGGATAAAATGAATGTAGAGTGGATAAAATGGATGTAGAGTTGATAAAAATGGATGTAGAGTGGACAAAATAGATTTAGAGTGGATAAAAATTGATGTAGAGTGGATAAAATGAATGTAGAGTGGATAAAAATGGATGTAGATTGGATAAAAATGGATGTGGAGTGGATAAAATGGATGTAGAGTGGATAAAATGGACGTAGAGTGGATAAAAATGGATGTAGAGTGGATAAAATGGATGTAGAGTGGATAAAATGGTTGTAGAGTGGATAAAATGGATGTAGAGTGGATAAAATGGATGTAGAGTTGATAAAAATTGATGTAGAGTCGATAAAATGGATGTAGAGTGGATAAAATGGATGTAGAGTGGATAAAAATGGATGTAGAGCGGATAAAAATGGATGTAGAGTGGATAAAATGGGTGTAAAATGGATAAAAATGGATGTAGAGTGGATAAAATGGGTGTAAAATGGATAAAAATGGATGTAGAGTGGATAAAATGGATGTAGAGTGGATAAAATGGGTGTAAAGTGGATAAAAATGGATGTAGAGTGGATAAAATGGATGTAGAATGGATAAAAATGGATGTAGAGTGGATAAAATGGATGTAGAGTCGATAAAATGGATGTAGAGTGGATAAAAATGGATGTAGAGTGGATAAAATGGATGTAGAGTGGATAAAAATGGATGTAGAGTGAATATAATGGATGTAGAGAGGATAAAATGGATGTGGAGTGGATAACAATGGATGTAGAGTGGATAAAATGGATGTAGAGTGGATAAAATGGATGTAAAGTGGATAAAATGGTTGTAGAGTGGATAAAATGGATGTAGAGTTGATAAAAATGGATGTAGAATGGATAAAACGGATGTAGAGTGGATAAAAATGGATGTAGAGTGGATACAATGGATGTAGAGTGGATAAAAATGGATATAGAGTGGATAAAAATGGATGTAGAGTGGATAAAATGGATGTAGAGTGGATAAAATGGATGTAGAGTGGATAAAATGGATGTAGAGTGGATAAAATGGATGTAGAGTGTATAAAATGGATGTAGAGTGAATAAAATGGATGTAGAGTGGATAAAATGGATGTAGAGTGGATAAAATGGATGAATAGTGGATAAAATGGTTGTAGAGTGGATAAAATGGATGTAGAGTCGATAAAAATGGATGTAGAGTGGATAAAATGGATGTAGAGTGGATAAAATGGATGTAGAGTGGATACAATGGATGTAGAGTGGATAAAAATGGATATAGAGTGGATAAAATGGATGTAGAGTGGATAAAAATGGATGTAGAGTGGATAAAATGGATGTAGAGTGGATAAAATGGATGTAGAGTGGATAAAATGGATGTAGAGTGGATAAAATGGATGTAGAGTGTATAAAATGGATGTAGAGTGAATAAAATTGATGTAGAGTGGATAAAATGGATGTAGAGTGGATAAAATGGATGTAGAGTTGATAAAATGGATGTAAAGTGGATAAAATGGATGTAGAGTTAATAAAATTGGATGTAAAGTGGATAAAATGGATGTAGAGTTGATAAAAATGGATGTAGAGTGGATAAAAATGGATGTAGATTGGATAAAATGGATGTAGAGTGGATAAAAATGGATGTAGAGTGGATACAATGGATGTAGAGTGGATAGAAATGGATATAGAGTGGATAAAATGGATGTAGAGTGGATAAAAATGGATGTAGAGTGGATAAAATGGATGTAGAGGGGATAAAATGGATGTAGAGTGGATAAAATGGTTGTAGAGTGGATAAAATGGATGTAGAGTTGATAAAAATGGATGTAGAGTGGATAAAAATGGATGTAGAGTGGATAAAATGGATGTAGAGTGGATAAAAATGGATGTAGTTTGGATAAAATGAATGTAGAGTGGATAAAATGGATGTAGAGTTGATAAAAATGGATGTAGAGTGGACAAAATAGATTTAGAGTGGATAAAAATTGATGTAGAGTGGATAAAATGGATGTAGAGTGGATAAAAATGGATGTAGATTGGATAAAATGGATGTAGAGTTGATAAAAATGGATGTAGAGTGGACAAAATAGATTTAGAGTGGATAAAAATTGATGTAGAGTGGATAAAATGGATGTAGAGTGGATAAAAATGGATGTAGAGTGGATAAAAATGGATGTGGAGTGGATAAAATGGATGTAGAGTGGATAAAATGGACGTAGAGTGGATAAAAATGGATGTAGAGTGGATAAAATGGATGTAGAGTGGATAAAATGGTTGTAGAGTGGATAAAATGGATGTAGAGTGGATAAAATGGATGTAGAGTTGATAAAAATTGATGTAGAGTCGATAAAATGGATGTAGAGTGGATAAAATGGATGTAGAGTGGATAAAAATGGATGTAGAGCGGATAAAAATGGATGTAGAGTGGATAAAATGGGTGTAAAATGGATAAAAATGGATGTAGAGTGGATAAAATGGGTGTAAAATGGATAAAAATGGATGTAGAGTGGATAAAATGGATGTAGAGTGGATAAAATGGGTGTAAAGTGGATAAAAATGGATGTAGAGTGGATAAAATGGATGTAGAATGGATAAAAATGGATGTAGAGTGGATAAAATGGATGTAGAGTCGATAAAATGGATGTAGAGTGGATAAAAATGGATGTAGAGTGGATAAAATGGATGTAGAGTGGATAAAAATGGATGTAGAGTGAATATAATGGATGTAGAGAGGATAAAATGGATGTGGAGTGGATAACAATGGATGTAGAGTGGATAAAATGGATGTAGAGTGGATAAAATGGATGTAGAGTCGATAAAATGGTTGTAGAGTGGATAAAATGGATGTAGAGTTGATAAAAATGGATGTAGAATGGATAAAACGGATGTAGAGTGGATAAAAATGGATGTAGAGTGGATACAATGGATGTAGAGTGGATAAAAATGGATGTAGAATGGATAAAACGGATGTAGAGTGGATAAAAATGGATGTAGAGTGGATACAATGGATGTAGAGTGGATAAAAATGGATATAGAGTGGATAAAATGGATGTAGAGTGGATAAAAATGGATGTAGAGTGGATAAAATGGATGTAGAGTGGATAAAATGGATGTAGAGTGGATAAAATGGATGTAGAGTGGATAAAATGGATGTAGAGTGTATAAAATGGATGTAGAGTGAATAAAATGGATGTAGAGTGGATAAAATGGATGTAGAGTGGATAAAATGGATGAATAGTGGATAAAATGGTTGTAGAGTGGATAAAATGGATGTAGAGTCGATAAAAATGGATGTAGAGTGGATAAAATGGATGTAGAGTGGATAAAATGGATGTAGAGTGGATACAATGGATGTAGAGTGGATAAAAATGGATATAGAGTGGATAAAATGGATGTAGAGTGGATAAAAATGGATGTAGAGTGGATAAAATGGATGTAGAGTGGATAAAATGGATGTAGAGTGGATAAAATGGATGTAGAGTGGATAAAATGGATGTAGAGTGTATAAAATGGATGTAGAGTGAATAAAATTGATGTAGAGTGGATAAAATGGATGTAGAGTGGATAAAATGGATGTAGAGTTGATAAAATGGATGTAAAGTGGATAAAATGGATGTAGAGTTAATAAAATTGGATGTAGAGTGGATAAAATGGATGTAGAGTTGATAAAAATGGATGTAGAGTGGATAAAAATGGATGTAGATTGGATAAAATGGATGTAGAGTGGATAAAAATGGATGTAGAGTGGATACAATGGATGTAGAGTGGATAGAAATGGATATAGAGTGGATAAAATGGATGTAGAGTGGATAAAAATGGATGTAGAGTGGATAAAATGGATGTAGAGGGGATAAAATGGATGTAGAGTGGATAAAATGGTTGTAGAGTGGATAAAATGGATGTAGAGTTGATAAAAATGGATGTAGAGTGGATAAAAATGGATGTAGAGTGGATAAAATGGATGTAGAGCGGATAAAAATGGATGTAGTTTGGATAAAATGAATGTAGAGTGGATAAAATGGATGTAGAGTTGATAAAAATGGATGTAGAGTGGACAAAATAGATTTAGAGTGGATAAAAATTGATGTAGAGTGGATAAAATGAATGTAGAGTGGATAAAAATGGATGTAGATTGGATAAAATGGATGTAGAGTTGATAAAAATGGATGTAGAGTGGACAAAATAGATTTAGAGTGGATAAAAATTGATGTAGAGTGGATAAAATGAATGTAGAGTGGATAAAAATGGATGTAGAGTGGATAAAAATGGATGTGGAGTGGATAAAATGGATGTAGAGTGGATAAAATGGAAGTAGAGTGGATAAAAATGGATGTAGAGTGGATAAAATGGATGTAGAGTGGATAAAATGGTTGTAGAGTGGATAAAATGGATGTAGAGTGGATAAAATGGATGTAGAGTTGATAAAAATTGATGTAGAGTCGATAAAATGGATGTAGAGTGGATAAAATGGATGTAGAGTGGATAAAAATGGATGTAGAGTGGATAAAAATGGATGTAGAGTGGATAAAATGGGTGTAAAATGGATAAAAATGGATGTAGAGTGGATAAAATGGGTGTAAAATGGATAAAAATGGATGTAGAGTGGATAAAATGGATGTAGAGTGGATAAAATGGGTGTAAAGTGGATAAAAATGGATGTAGAGTGGATAAAATGGATGTAGAATGGATAAAAATGGATGTAGAGTGGATAAAATGGATGTAGAGTCGATAAAATGGATGTAGAGTGGATAAAAATGGATGTAGAGTGGATAAAATGGATGTAGAGTGGATAAAAATGGATGTAGAGTGAATATAATGGATGTAGAGAGGATAAAATGGATGTGGAGTGGATAACAATGGATGTAGAGTGGATAAAATGGATGTAGAGTGGATAAAATGGATGTAGAGTCGATAAAATGGTTGTAGAGTGGATAAAATGGATGTAGAGTTGATAAAAATGGATGTAGAATGGATAAAACGGATGTAGAGTGGATAAAAATGGATGTAGAGTGGATACAATGGATGTAGAGTGGATAAAAATGGATGTAGAATGGATAAAACGGATGTAGAGTGGATAAAAATGGATGTAGAGTGGATAAAATGGATGTAGAGTGGATAAAATGGATGTAGAGTGTATAAAATGGATGTAGAGTGAATAAAATGGATGTAGAGTGGATAAAATGGATGTAGAGTGGATAAAATGGATGTAGAGTTGATAAAATGGATGTAAAGTGGATAAAATGGATGTAGAGTTAATAAAATTGGATGTAAAGTGGATAAAATGGATGTAGAGTTGATAAAAATGGATGTAGAGTGGATAAAAATGGATGTAGATTGGAGAAAATGGATGTAGAGTGGATAAAAATGGATGTAGAGTGGATACAATGGATGTAGAGTGGATAAAAATGGATGTAGAGTGGATAAAATGGATGTAGAGTGGATAAAAATGGATGTAGAGTGGATTAAATGGATGTAGAGTGGATAAAATGGATGTAGAGTGGATAAAAATGGATGTAGAGTGGATAAAATGGATGTAGAGTGGATAAAATGGATGTAGAGTGGATAAAATGGATGTAGAGTGGATAAAATGGATGTAGAGTTAATAAAATTGGATGTAAAGTGGATAAAATGGATGTAGAGTTGATAAAAATGGATGTAGAGTGGATAAAAATGGATGTAGATTGGATAAAATGGATGTAGAGTGGATAAAAATGGATGTAGAGTATATAAATTGGATGTAGAGTATATAAAATGGATGTAGAGTGGATAAAATGGATGTAGAGTTGATAAAAATGGATGTAGAGTTGATAAAAATGGATGTAGAGTGGATAAAAATGGATGTAGAGTGGATAAAATGGATGTAGAGTGGATAAAATGGTTGTAGAGTGGATAAAATGGATGTAGAGTGGATAAAATGGATGTAGAGTTGATAAAAATTGATGTAGAGTCGATAAAATGGATGTAGAGTGGATAAAATGGATGTAGAGTGGATAAAAATGGATGTAGAGCGGATACAAATGGATGTAGAGTGGATAAAATGGGTGTAAAATGGATAAAAATGGATGTAGAGTGGATAAAAATGGATGTAGAGTGGATAAAATGGATGTAGAGTTGATAAAAATGGATGTAGAGTGGATAAAATGGATGTAGAGTGGATAAAATGGATGTAGAGGGGATAAAATGGATGTAGAGTGGATAAAATGGTTGTAGAGTGGATAAAATGGATGTCGAGTGGATAAAAATGGATGTAGTGTGGATAAAATGGATGTAGAGTGGATAAAATGGATGTAGAGGGGATAAAATGGATGTAGAGTGGATAAAATGGTTGTAGAGTGGATAAAATGGATGTAGAGTTGATAAAAATGGATGTAGAGTGGATAAAATGGATGTAGAGTGGATAAAATAGATGTAGAGTTGATAAAAATGGATTTAGAGTGGACAAAATAGATTTAGAGTGGATAAAAATTGATGTAGAGTGGATAAAATGAATGTAGAGTGGATAAAATGGATGTAGAGTGGATAAAATTGATGTAGAGTGAATAAAATGGATGTAGAGTGGATAAAATGGATGTAGAGTGGATAAAATGGATGTAGAGTTGATAAAATGGATGTAAAGTGGATAAAAATGGATGTAGAGTGGATAAAATGGATGTAGAATGGATAAAAATGGATGTAGAGTGGATAAAATGGATGTAGAGTCGATAAAATGGATGTAGAGTGGATAAAAATGGATGTAGAGTGGATAAAATGGATGTAGAGTGGATAAAAATGGATGTAGAGTGAATATAATGGATGTAGAGAGGATAAAATGGATGTGGAGTGGATAAAATGGGTGTAAAGTGGATAAAAATGGATGTAGAGTGGATAAAATGGATGTAGAATGGATAAAAATGGATGTAGAGTGGATAAAATGGATGTAGAGTCGATAAAATGGATGTAGAGTGGATAAAAATGGATGTAGAGTGGATAAAATGGATGTAGAGTGGATAAAAATGGATGTAGAGTGAATATAATGGATGTAGAGAGGATAAAATGGATGTGGAGTGGATAACAATGGATGTAGAGTGGATAAAATGGATGTAGAGTGGATAAAATGGATGTAAAGTGGATAAAATGGTTGTAGAGTGGATAAAATGGATGTAGAGTTGATAAAAATGGATGTAGAATGGATAAAACGGATGTAGAGTGGATAAAAATGGATGTAGAGTGGATACAATGGATGTAGAGTGGATAAAAATGGATATAGAGTGGATAAAATGGATGTAGAGTGGATAAAAATGGATGTAGAGTGGATAAAATGGATGTAGAGTGGATAAAATGGATGTAGAGTGGATAAAATGGATGTAGAGTGGATAAAATGGATGTAGAGTGTATAAAATGGATGTAGAGTGAATAAAATGGATGTAGACTGGATAAAATGGATGTAGAGTGGATAAAATGGATGAATAGTGGATAAAATGGTTGTAGAGTGGATAAAATGGATGTAGAGTCGATAAAAATGGATGTAGAGTGGATAAAATGGATGTAGAGTGGATAAAATGGATGTAGAGTGGATACAATGGATGTAGAGTGGATAAAAATGGATATAGAGTGGATAAAATGGATGTAGAGTGGATAAAAATGGATGTAGAGTGGATAAAATGGATGTAGAGTGGATAAAATGGATGTAGAGTGGATAAAATGGATGTAGAGTGGATAAAATGGATGTAGAGTGTATAAAATGGATGTAGAGTGAATAAAATGGATGTAGAGTGGATAAAATGGATGTAGAGTGGATAAAATGGATGTAGAGTTGATAAAATGGATGTAAAGTGGATAAAATGGATGTAGAGTTAATAAAATTGGATGTAAAGTGGATAAAATGGATGTAGAGTTGATAAAAATGGATGTAGAGTGGATAAAAATGGATGTAGATTGGATAAAATGGATGTAGAGTGGATAAAAATGGATGTAGAGTGGATACAATGGATGTAGAGTGGATAAAAATGGATGTAGAGTGGATAAAAATGGATGTAGAGTGGATAAAATGGATGTAGAGGGGATAAAATGGATGTAGAGTGGATAAAATGGTTGTAGAGTGGATAAAATGGATGTAGAGTTGATAAAAATGGATGTAGAGTGGATAAAAATGGATGTAGAGTGGATAAAATGGATGTAGAGCGGATAAAAATGGATGTAGTTTGGATAAAATGAATGTAGAGTGGATAAAATGGATGTAGAGTGGATAAAAATGGATGTAGAGTGGACAAAATAGATGTAGAGTGGATAAAAATTGATGTAGAGTGGATAAAATGAATGTAGAGTGGATAAAAATGGATGTAGATTGGATAAAAATGGATGTGGAGTGGATAAAATGGATGTAGAGTGGATAAAATGGACGTAGAGTGGATAAAAATGGATGTAGAGTGGATAAAATGGATGTAGAGTGGATAAAATGGTTGTAGAGTGGATAAAATGGATGTAGAGTGGATAAAATGGATGTAGAGTTGATAAAAATTGATGTAGAGTCGATAAAATGGATGTAGAGTGGATAAAATGGATGTAGAGTGGATAAAAATGGATGTAGAGCGGATAAAAATGGATGTAGAGTGGATAAAATGGGTGTAAAATGGATAAAAATGGATGTAGAGTGGATAAAATGGGTGTAAAATGGATAAAAATGGATGTAGAGTGGATAAAATGGATGTAGAGTGGATAAAATGGGTGTAAAGTGGATAAAAATGGATGTAGAGTGGATAAAATGGATGTAGAATGGATAAAAATGGATGTAGAGTGGATAAAATGGATGTAGAGTCGATAAAATGGATGTAGAGTGGATAAAAATGGATGTAGAGTGGATAAAATGGATGTAGAGTGGATAAAAATGGATGTAGAGTGAATATAATGGATGTAGAGAGGATAAAATGGATGTGGAGTGGATAACAATGGATGTAGAGTGGATAAAATGGATGTAGAGTGGATAAAATGGATGTAGAGGGGATAAAATGGATGTAGAGTGGATAAAATGGTTGTAGAGTGGATAAAATGGATGTAGAGTTGATAAAAATGGATGTAGAGTGGATAAAAATGGATGTAGAGTGGATAAAATGGATGTAGAGCGGATAAAAATGGATGTAGTTTGGATAAAATGAATGTAGAGTGGATAAAATGGATGTAGAGTTGATAAAAATGGATGTAGAGTGGACAAAATAGATTTAGAGTGGATAAAAATTGATGTAGAGTGGATAAAATGAATGTAGAGTGGATAAAAATGGATGTAGATTGGATAAAAATGGATGTGGAGTGGATAAAATGGATGTAGAGTGGATAAAATGGACGTAGAGTGGATAAAAATGGATGTAGAGTGGATAAAATGGATGTAGAGTGGATAAAATGGTTGTAGAGTGGATAAAATGGATGTAGAGTGGATAAAATGGATGTAGAGTTGATAAAAATTGATGTAGAGTCGATAAAATGGATGTAGAGTGGATAAAATGGATGTAGAGTGGATAAAAATGGATGTAGAGCGGATAAAAATGGATGTAGAGTGGATAAAATGGGTGTAAAATGGATAAAAATGGATGTAGAGTGGATAAAATGGGTGTAAAATGGATAAAAATGGATGTAGAGTGGATAAAATGGATGTAGAGTGGATAAAATGGGTGTAAAGTGGATAAAAATGGATGTAGAGTGGATAAAATGGATGTAGAATGGATAAAAATGGATGTAGAGTGGATAAAATGGATGTAGAGTGGATAAAATGGATGTAGAGTGGATAAAAATGGATGTAGAGTGGATAAAATGGATGTAGAGTGGATAAAAATGGATGTAGAGTGAATATAATGGATGTAGAGAGGATAAAATGGATGTGGAGTGGATAACAATGGATGTAGAGTGGATAAAATGGATGTAGAGTGGATAAAATGGATGTAAAGTGGATAAAATGGTTGTAGAGTGGATAAAATGGATGTAGAGTTGATAAAAATGGATGTAGAATGGATAAAACGGATGTAGAGTGGATAAAAATGGATGTAGAGTGGATACAATGGATGTAGAGTGGATAAAAATGGATATAGAGTGGATAAAATGGATGTAGAGTGGATAAAAATGGATGTAGAGTGGATAAAATGGATGTAGAGTGGATAAAATGGATGTAGAGTGGATAAAATGGATGTAGAGTGGATAAAATGGATGTAGAGTGTATAAAATGGATGTAGAGTGAATAAAATGGATGTAGAGTGGATAAAATGGATGTAGAGTGGATAAAATGGATGAATAGTGGATAAAATGGTTGTAGAGTGGATAAAATGGATGTAGAGTCGATAAAAATGGATGTAGAGTGGATAAAATGGATGTAGAGTGGATAAAATGGATGTAGAGTGGATACAATGGATGTAGAGTGGATAAAAATGGATATAGAGTGGATAAAATGGATGTAGAGTGGATAAAAATGGATGTAGAGTGGATAAAATGGATGTAGAGTGGATAAAATGGATGTAGAGTGGATAAAATGGATGTAGAGTGGATAAAATGGATGTAGAGTGTATAAAATGGATGTAGAGTGAATAAAATGGATGTAGAGTGGATAAAATGGATGTAGAGTGGATAAAATGGATGTAGAGTTGATAAAATGGATGTAAAGTGGATAAAATGGATGTAGAGTTAATAAAATTGGATGTAAAGTGGATAAAATGGATGTAGAGTTGATAAAAATGGATGTAGAGTGGATAAAAATGGATGTAGATTGGAGAAAATGGATGTAGAGTGGATAAAAATGGATGTAGAGTGGATACAATGGATGTAGAGTGGATAAAAATGGATGTAGAGTGGATAAAAATGGATGTAGAGTGGATAAAATGGATGTAGAGGGGATAAAATGGATGTAGAGTGGATAAAATGGTTGTAGAGTGGATAAAATGGATGTAGAGTTGATAAAAATGGATGTAGAGTGGATAAAAATGGATGTAGAGTGGATAAAATGGATGTAGAGCGGATAAAAATGGATGTAGTTTGGATAAAATGAATGTAGAGTGGATAAAATGGATGTAGAGTTGATAAAAATGGATGTAGAGTGGATAAAATAGATTTAGAGTGGATAAAAATTGATGTAGAGTGGATAAAATGAATGTAGAGTGGATAAAAATGGATGTAGATTGGATAAAAATGGATGTGGAGTGTATAAAATGGATGTAGAGTGGATAAAATGGACGTAGAGTGGATAAAAATGGATGTAGAGTGGATAAAATGGATGTAGAGTGGATAAAATGGTTGTAGAGTGGATAAAATGGATGTAGAGTGGATAAAATGGATGTAGAGTTGATAAAAATTGATGTAGAGTCGATAAAATGGATGTAGAGTGGATAAAATGGATGTAGAGTGGATAAAAATGGATGTAGAGCGGATAAAAATGGATGTAGAGTGGATAAAATGGGTGTAAAATGGATAAAAATGGATGTAGAGTGGATAAAATGGGTGTAAAATGGATAAAAATGGATGTAGAGTGGATAAAATGGATGTAGAGTGGATAAAATGGGTGTAAAGTGGATAAAAATGGATGTAGAGTGGATAAAATGGATGTAGAATGGATAAAAATGGATGTAGAGTGGATAAAATGGATGTAGAGTCGATAAAATGGATGTAGAGTGGATAAAAATGGATGTAGAGTGGATAAAATGGATGTAGAGTGGATAAAAATGGATGTAGAGTGAATATAATGGATGTAGAGAGGATAAAATGGATGTGGAGTGGATAACAATGGATGTAGAGTGGATAAAATGGATGTAGAGTGGATAAAATGGATGTAAAGTGGATAAAATGGTTGTAGAGTGGATAAAATGGATGTAGAGTTGATAAAAATGGATGTAGAATGGATAAAACGGATGTAGAGTGGATAAAAATGGATGTAGAGTGGATACAATGGATGTAGAGTGGATAAAAATGGATATAGAGTGGATAAAATGGATGTAGAGTGGATAAAAATGGATGTAGAGTGGATAAAATGGATGTAGAGTGGATAAAATGGATGTAGAGTGGATAAAATGGATGTAGAGTGGATAAAATGGATGTAGAGTGTATAAAATGGATGTAGAGTGAATAAAATGGATGTAGAGTGGATAAAATGGATGTAGAGTGGATAAAATGGATGAATAGTGGATAAAATGGTTGTAGAGTGGATAAAATGGATGTAGAGTCGATAAAAATGGATGTAGAGTGGATAAAATGGATGTAGAGTGGATAAAATGGATGTAGAGTGGATACAATGGATGTAGAGTGGATAAAATGGATGTAGAGTGGATACAATGGATGTAGAGTGGATAAAAATGGATGTAGAGTGGATAAAATGGATGTAGAGTGGATAAAATGGATGTAGAGTGGATAAAATGGATGTAGAGTGGATAAAATGGATGTAGAGTGTATAAAATGGATGTAGAGTGAATAAAATGGATGTAGAGTGGATAAAATGGATGTAGAGTGGATAAAATGGATGTAGAGTTGATAAAATGGATGTAAAGTGGATAAAATGGATGTAGAGTTAATAAAATTGGATGTAAAGTGGATAAAATGGATGTAGAGTTGATAAAAATGGATGTAGAGTGGATAAAAATGGATGTAGATTGGAGAAAATGGATGTAGAGTGGATAAAAATGGATCTAGAGTGGATACAATGGATGTAGAGTGGATAGAAATGGATATAGAGTGGATAAAATGGATGTAGAGTGGATAAAAATGGATGTAGAGTGGATAAAATGGATGTAGAGTGGATAAAAATGGATGTAGAGCGGATACAAATGGATGTAGAGTGGATAAAATGGGTGTAAAATGGATAAAAATGGATGTAGAGTGGATAAAAATGGATGTAGAGTGGATAAAATGGATGTAGAGGGGATAAAATGGATGTAGAGTGGATAAAATGGTTGTAGAGTGGATGAAATGGATGTAGAGTTGATAAAAATGGATGTAGAGTGGATAAAAATGGATGTAGAGTGGATAAAATGGATGTAGAGCGGATAAAAATGGATGTAGTTTGGATAAAATGAATGTAGAGTGGATAAAATGGATGTAGAGTTGATAAAAATGGATGTAGAGTGGACAAAATAGATTTAGAGTGGATAAAAATTGATGTAGAGTGGATAAAATGAATGTAGAGTGGATAAAAATGGATGTAGATTGGATAAAAATGGATGTGGAGTGGATAAAATGGATGTAGAGTGGATAAAATGGACGTAGAGTGGATAAAAATGGATGTAGAGTGGATAAAATGGATGTAGAGTGGATAAAATGGTTGTAGAGTGGATAAAATGGATGTAGAGTGGATAAAATGGATGTAGAGTTGATAAAAATTGATGTAGAGTCGATAAAATGGATGTAGAGTGGATAAAATGGATGTAGAGTGGATAAAAATGGATGTAGAGCGGATAAAAATGGATGTAGAGTGGATAAAATGGGTGTAAAATGGATAAAAATGGATGTAGAGTGGATAAAATGGGTGTAAAATGGATAAAAATGGATGTAGAGTGGATAAAATGGGTGTAAAGTGGATAAAAATGGATGTAGAGTGGATAAAATGGATGTAGAATGGATAAAAATGGATGTAGAGTGGATAAAATGGATGTAGAGTCGATAAAATGGATGTAGAGTGGATAAAAATGGATGTAGAGTGGATAAAATGGATGTAGAGTGGATAAAAATGGATGTAGAGTGAATATAATGGATGTAGAGAGGATAAAATGGATGTGGAGTGGATAACAATGAATGTAGAGTGGATAAAATGGATGTAGAGTGGATAAAATGGATGTAAAGTGGATAAAATGGTTGTAGAGTGGATAAAATGGATGTAGAGTTGATAAAAATGGATGTAGAATGGATAAAACGGATGTAGAGTGGATAAAAATGGATGTAGAGTGGATACAATGGATGTAGAGTGGATAAAAATGGATATAGAGTGGATAAAATGGATGTAGAGTGGATAAAAATGGATGTAGAGTGGATAAAATGGATGTAGAATGGATAAAATGGATGTAGAGTGGATAAAATGGATGTAGAGTGGATAAAATGGATGTAGAGTGTATAAAATGGATGTAGAGTGAATAAAATGGATGTAGAGTGGATAAAATGGATGTAGAGTGGATAAAATGGATGAATAGTGGATAAAATGGTTGTAGAGTGGATAAAATGGATGTAGAGTCGATAAAAATGGATGTAGAGTGGATAAAATGGATGTAGAGTGGATAAAATGGATGTAGAGTGGATACAATGGATGTAGAGTGGATAAAAATGGATATAGAGTGGATAAAATGGATGTAGAGTGGATAAAAATGGATGTAGAGTGGATAAAATGGATGTAGAGTGGATAAAATGGATGTAGAGTGGATAAAATGGGTGTAAAATGGATAAAAATGGATGTAGAGTGGATAAAATGGGTGTAAAATGGATAAAAATGGATGTAGAGTGGATAAAATGGATGTAGAGTGGATAAAATGGGTGTAAAGTGGATAAAAATGGATGTAGAGTGGATAAAATGGATGTAGAATGGATAAAAATGGATGTAGAGTGGATAAAATGGATGTAGAGTCGATAAAATGGATGTAGAGTGGATAAAAATGGATGTAGAGTGGATAAAATGGATGTAGAGTGGATAAAAATGGATGTAGAGTGAATATAATGGATGTAGAGAGGATAAAATGGATGTGGAGTGGATAACAATGGATGTAGAGTGGATAAAATGGATGTAGAGTGGATAAAATGGATGTAAAGTGGATAAAATGGTTGTAGAGTGGATAAAATGGATGTAGAGTTGATAAAAATGGATGTAGAATGGATAAAACGGATGTAGAGTGGATAAAAATGGATGTAGAGTGGATACAATGGATGTAGAGTGGATAAAAATGGATATAGAGTGGATAAAATGGATGTAGAGTGGATAAAAATGGATGTAGAGTGGATAAAATGGATGTAGAGTGGATAAAATGGATGTAGAGTGGATAAAATGGATGTAGAGTGGATAAAATGGATGTAGAGTGTATAAAATGGATGTAGAGTGAATAAAATGGATGTAGAGTGGATAAAATGGATGTAGAGTGGATAAAATGGATGAATAGTGGATAAAATGGTTGTAGAGTGGATAAAATGGATGTAGAGTCGATAAAAATGGATGTAGAGTGGATAAAATGGATGTAGAGTGGATAAAATGGATGTAGAGTGGATACAATGGATGTAGAGTGGATAAAAATGGATATAGAGTGGATAAAATGGATGTAGAGTGGATAAAAATGGATGTAGAGTGGATAAAATGGATGTAGAGTGGATAAAATGGATGTAGAGTGGATAAAATGGATGTAGAGTGGATAAAATGGATGTAGAGTGTATAAAATGGATGTAGAGTGAATAAAATGGATGTAGAGTGGATAAAATGGATGTAGAGTGGATAAAATGGATGTAGAGTTGATAAAATGGATGTAAAGTGGATAAAATGGATGTAGAGTTAATAAAATTGGATGTAAAGTGGATAAAATGGATGTAGAGTTGATAAAAATGGATGTAGAGTGGATAAAAATGGATGTAGATTGGAGAAAATGGATGTAGAGTGGATAAAAATGGATGTAGAGTGGATACAATGGATGTAGAGTGGATAGAAATGGATATAGAGTGGATAAAATGGATGTAGAGTGGATAAAAATGGATGTAGAGTGGATAAAATGGATGTAGAGTGGATAAAAATGGATGTAGAGCGGATACAAATGGATGTAGAGTGGATAAAATGGGTGTAAAATGGATAAAAATGGATGTAGAGTGGATGAAAATGGATGTAGAGTGGATAAAATGGATGTAGAGGGGATAAAATGGATGTAGAGTGGATAAAATGGTTGTAGAGTGGATGAAATGGATGTAGAGTTGATAAAAATGGATGTAGAGTGGATAAAAATGGATGTAGAGTGGATAAAATGGATGTAGAGCGGATAAAAATGGATGTAGTTTGGATAAAATGAATGTAGAGTGGATAAAATGGATGTAGAGTTGATAAAAATGGATGTAGAGTGGACAAAATAGATTTAGAGTGGATAAAAATTGATGTAGAGTGGATAAAATGAATGTAGAGTGGATAAAAATGGATGTAGATTGGATAAAAATGGATGTGGAGTGGATAAAATGGATGTAGAGTGGATAAAATGGACGTAGAGTGGATAAAAATGGATGTAGAGTGGATAAAATGGATGTAGAGTGGATAAAATGGATGTAGAGTGGATAAAATGGATGTAGAGTGGATAAAATGGATGTAGAGTTGATAAAAATTGATGTAGAGTCGATAAAATGGATGTAGAGTGGATAAAATGGATGTAGAGTGGATAAAAATGGATGTAGAGCGGATAAAAATGGATGTAGAGTGGATAAAATGGGTGTAAAGTGGATAAAATGGATGTAGAGTGGATAAAATGGGTGTAAAATGGATAAAAATGGATGTAGAGTGGATAAAATGGATGTAGAGTGGATAAAATGGGTGTAAAGTGGATAAAAATGGATGTAGAGTGGATAAAATGGATGTAGAATGGATAAAAATGGATGTAGAGTGGATAAAATGGATGTAGAGTCGATAAAATGGATGTAGAGTGGATAAAAATGGATGTAGAGTGGATAAAATGGATGTAGAGTGGATAAAAATGGATGTAGAGTGAATATAATGGATGTAGAGAGGATAAAATGGATGTGGAGTGGATAACAATGGATGTAGAGTGGATAAAATGGATGTAGAGTGGATAAAATGGATGTAAAGTGGATAAAATGGTTGTAGAGTGGATAAAATGGATGTAGAGTTGATAAAAATGGATGTAGAATGGATAAAACGGATGTAGAGTGGATAAAAATGGATGTAGAGTGGATACAATGGATGTAGAGTGGATAAAAATGGATGTAGAGTGGATAAAATGGATGTAGAGTGGATAAAAATGGATGTAGAGTGGATAAAATGGATGTAGAATGGATAAAATGGATGTAGAGTGGATAAAATGGATGTAGAGTGGATAAAATGGATGTAGAGTGTATAAAATGGATGTAGAGTGAATAAAATGGATGTAGAGTGGATAAAATGGATGTAGAGTGGATAAAATGGATGAATAGTGGATAAAATGGTTGTAGAGTGGATAAAATGGATGTAGAGTCGATAAAAATGGATGTAGAGTGGATAAAATGGATGTAGAGTGGATAAAATGGATGTAGAGTGGATACAATGGATGTAGAGTGGATAAAAATGGATATAGAGTGGATAAAATGGATGTAGAGTGGATAAAAATGGATGTAGAGTGGATAAAATGGATGTAGAGTGGATAAAATGGATGTAGAGTGGATAAAATGGATGTAGAGTGGATAAAATGGATGTAGAGTGTATAAAATGGATGTAGAGTGAATAAAATGGATGTAGAGTGGATAAAATGGATGTAGAGTGGATAAAATGGATGAATAGTGGATAAAATGGTTGTAGAGTGGATAAAATGGATGTAGAGTCGATAAAAATGGATGTAGAGTGGATAAAATGGATGTAGAGTGGATAAAATGGATGTAGAGTGGATAAAATGGATGTAGAGTGGATAAAAATGGATATAGAGTGGATAAAATGGATGTAGAGTGGATAAAAATGGATGTAGAGTGGATAAAATGGATGTAGAGTGGATAAAATGGATGTAGAGTGGATAAAATGGGTGTAAAATGGATAAAAATGGATGTAGAGTGGATAAAATGGGTGTAAAATGGATAAAAATGGATGTAGAGTGGATAAAATGGATGTAGAGTGGATAAAATGGGTGTAAAGTGGATAAAAATGGATGTAGAGTGGATAAAATGGATGTAGAATGGATAAAAATGGATGTAGAGTGGATAAAATGGATGTAGAGTCGATAAAATGGATGTAGAGTGGATAAAAATGGATGTAGAGTGGATAAAATGGATGTAGAGTGGATAAAAATGGATGTAGAGTGAATATAATGGATGTAGAGAGGATAAAATGGATGTGGAGTGGATAACAATGGATGTAGAGTGGATAAAATGGATGTAGAGTGGATAAAATGGATGTAAAGTGGATAAAATGGTTGTAGAGTGGATAAAATGGATGTAGAGTTGATAAAAATGGATGTAGAATGGATAAAACGGATGTAGAGTGGATAAAAATGGATGTAGAGTGGATACAATGGATGTAGAGTGGATAAAAATGGATATAGAGTGGATAAAATGGATGTAGAGTGGATAAAAATGGATGTAGAGTGGATAAAATGGATGTAGAGTGGATAAAATGGATGTAGAGTGGATAAAATGGATGTAGAGTGGATAAAATGGATGTAGAGTGTATAAAATGGATGTAGAGTGAATAAAATGGATGTAGAGTGGATAAAATGGATGTAGAGTGGATAAAATGGATGAATAGTGGATAAAATGGTTGTAGAGTGGATAAAATGGATGTAGAGTCGATAAAAATGGATGTAGAGTGGATAAAATGGATGTAGAGTGGATAAAATGGATGTAGAGTGGATACAATGGATGTAGAGTGGATAAAAATGGATATAGAGTGGATAAAATGGATGTAGAGTGGATAAAAATGGATGTAGAGTGGATAAAATGGATGTAGAGTGGATAAAATGGATGTAGAGTGGATAAAATGGATGTAGAGTGGATAAAATGGATGTAGAGTGTATAAAATGGATGTAGAGTGAATAAAATGGATGTAGAGTGGATAAAATGGATGTAGAGTGGATAAAATGGATGTAGAGTTGATAAAATGGATGTAAAGTGGATAAAATGGATGTAGAGTTAATAAAATTGGATGTAAAGTGGATAAAATGGATGTAGAGTTGATAAAAATGGATGTAGAGTGGATAAAAATGGATGTAGATTGGAGAAAATGGATGTAGAGTGGATAAAAATGGATGTAGAGTGGATACAATGGATGTAGAGTGGATAGAAATGGATATAGAGTGGATAAAATGGATGTAGAGTGGATAAAAATGGATGTAGAGTGGATAAAATGGATGTAGAGTGGATAAAAATGGATGTAGAGCGGATACAAATGGATGTAGAGTGGATAAAATGGGTGTAAAATGGATAAAAATGGATGTAGAGTGGATGAAAATGGATGTAGAGTGGATAAAATGGATGTAGAGGGGATAAAATGGATGTAGAGTGGATAAAATGGTTGTAGAGTGGATGAAATGGATGTAGAGTTGATAAAAATGGATGTAGAGTGGATAAAAATGGATGTAGAGTGGATAAAATGGATGTAGAGTGGATAAAAATGGATGTAGTTTGGATAAAATGAATGTAGAGTGGATAAAATGGATGTAGAGTTGATAAAAATGGATGTAGAGTGGACAAAATAGATTTAGAGTGGATAAAAATTGATGTAGAGTGGATAAAATGAATGTAGAGTGGATAAAAATGGATGTAGATTGGATAAAAATGGATGTGGAGTGGATAAAATGGATGTAGAGTGGATAAAATGGACGTAGAGTGGATAAAAATGGATGTAGAGTGGATAAAATGGATGTAGAGTGGATAAAATGGTTGTAGAGTGGATAAAATGGATGTAGAGTGGATAAAATGGATGTAGAGTTGATAAAAATTGATGTAGAGTCGATAAAATGGATGTAGAGTGGATAAAATGGATGTAGAGTGGATAAAAATGGATGTAGAGCGGATAAAAATGGATGTAGAGTGGATAAAATGGGTGTAAAATGGATAAAAATGGATGTAGAGTGGATAAAATGGGTGTAAAATGGATAAAAATGGATGTAGAGTGGATAAAATGGATGTAGAGTGGATAAAATGGGTGTAAAGTGGATAAAAATGGATGTAGAGTGGATAAAATGGATGTAGAATGGATAAAAATGGATGTAGAGTGGATAAAATGGATGTAGAGTGGATAAAATGGATGTAGAGTGGATAAAAATGGATGTAGAGTGGATAAAATGGATGTAGAGTGGATAAAAATGGATGTAGAGTGAATATAATGGATGTAGAGAGGATAAAATGGATGTGGAGTGGATAACAATGGATGTAGAGTGGATAAAATGGATGTAGAGTGGATAAAATGGATGTAGAGTGGATAAAATGGTTGTAGAGTGGATAAAATGGATGTAGAGTTGATAAAAATGGATGTAGAATGGATAAAACGGATGTAGAGTGGATAAAAATGGATGTAGAGTGGATAAAATGGATGTAGAGTGGATAAAAATGGATGTAGAGTGGATAAAATGGATGTAGAGTGGATAAAAATGGATGTAGAGTGGATAAAATGGATGTAGAATGGATAAAATGGATGTAGAGTGGATAAAATGGATGTAGAGTGGATAAAATGGATGTAGAGTGTATAAAATGGATGTAGAGTGAATAAAATGGATGTAGAGTGGATAAAATGGATGTAGAGTGGATAAAATGGATGAATAGTGGATAAAATGGTTGTAGAGTGGATAAAATGGATGTAGAGTCGATAAAAATGGATGTAGAGTGGATAAAATGGATGTAGAGTGGATAAAATGGATGTAGAGTGGATAAAATGGATGTAGAGTGGATAAAAATGGATATAGAGTGGATAAAATGGATGTAGAGTGGATAAAAATGGATGTAGAGTGGATAAAATGGATGTAGAGTGGATAAAATGGATGTAGAGTGGATAAAATGGATGTAGAGTGGATAAAATGGATGTAGAGTGTATAAAATGGATGTAGAGTGAATAAAATGGATGTAGAGTGGATAAAATGGATGTAGAGTGGATAAAATGGATGTAGAGTTGATAAAATGGATGTAAAGTGGATAAAATGGATGTAGAGTTAATAAAATTGGATGTAAAGTGGATAAAATGGATGTAGAGTTGATAAAAATGGATGTAGAGTGGATAAAAATGGATGTAGATTGGAGAAAATGGATGTAGACTGGATAAAAATGGATGTAGAGTGGATACAATGGATGTAGAGTGGATAAAAATGGATATAGAGTGGATAAAATGGATGTAGAGTGGATAAAAATGGATGTAGAGTGGATAAAATGGATGTAGAGTGGATAAAATGGATGTAGAGTGGATAAAAATGGATGTAGTGTGGATAAAATGGATGTAGAGTGGATAAAATGGATGTAGAGTGGATACAATGGATGTAGAGTGGATAAAAATGGATATAGAGTGGATAAAATGGATGTAGAGTGGATAAAAATGGATGTAGAGTGGATAAAATGGATGTAGAGTGGATAAAATGGATGTAGAGTGGATAAAATGGATGTAGAGTGGATAAAATGGATGTAGAGTTAATAAAATTGGATGTAAAGTGGATAAAATGGATGTAGAGTTGATAAAAATGGATGTAGAGTGGATAAAAATGGATGTAGATTGGAGAAAATGGATGTAGAGTGGATAAAAATGGATGTAGAGTATATAAATTGGATGTAGAGTATATAAAATGGATGTAGAGTGGATAAAAATGGATGTCGAGTGGATAAAATGGATGTAGAGTGGATAAAAATGGATGTAGATTGGATAAAATTGATGTAGAGTGGATAAAAATGGATGTAGATTGGATAAAATGGATGTAGAGTTAATAAAAATGGATGTAGAGTGGATAAAATGGATGTAGAGTTGATAAAATGGATGTAGATTGGAGAAAATGGATGTAGAGTGGATAAAATGGATGTAGAGTTGATAAAAATTGATGTAGAGTCGATAAAATGGATGTAGAGTGGATAAAATGGATGTAGAGTGGATAAAAATGGATGTAGAGCGGATAAAAATGGATGTAGAGTGGATAAAATGGGTGTAAAATGGATAAAAATGGATGTAGAGTGGATAAAATGGGTGTAAAATGGATAAAAATGGATGTAGAGTGGATAAAATGGATGTAGAGTGGATAAAATGGATGTAGAGTTGATAAAATGGATGTAAAGTGGATAAAATGGATGTAGAGTTAATAAAATTGGATGTAAAGTGGATAAAATGGATGTAGAGTTGATAAAAATGGATGTAGAGTGGATAAAAATGGATGTAGATTGGAGAAAATGGATGTAGACTGGATAAAAATGGATGTAGAGTGGATACAATGGATGTAGAGTGGATAGAAATGGATATAGAGTGGATAAAATGGATGTAGAGTGGATAAAAATGGATGTAGAGTGGATAAAATGGATGTAGAGTGGATAAAATGGATGTAGAGTGGATAAAAATGGATGTAGTGTGGATAAAATGGATGTAGAGTGGATAAAATGGATGTAGAGTGGATACAATGGATGTAGAGTGGATAAAAATGGATATAGAGTGGATAAAATGGATGTAGAGTGGATAAAAATGGATGTAGAGTGGATAAAATGGATGTAGAGTGGATAAAATGGATGTAGAGTGGATAAAATGGATGTAGAGTGGATAAAATGGATGTAGAGTTAATAAAATTGGATGTAAAGTGGATAAAATGGATGTAGAGTTGATAAAAATGGATGTAGAGTGGATAAAAATGGATGTAGATTGGAGAAAATGGATGTAGAGTGGATAAAAATGGATGTAGAGTATATAAATTGGATGTAGAGTATATAAAATGGATGTAGAGTGGATAAAAATGGATGTCGAGTGGATAAAATGGATGTAGAGTGGATAAAAATGGATGTAGATTGGATAAAATGGATGTAGAGTGGATAAAAATGGATGTAGATTGGATAAAATGGATGTAGAGTTAATAAAAATGGATGTAGAGTGGATAAAATGGATGTAGAGTTGATAAAATGGATGTAGATTGGAGAAAATGGATGTAGAGTGGATAAAAATGGATGTAGAGTGGATACAATGGATGTAGAGTGGATAGAAATGGATATAGAGTGGATAAAATGGATGTAGAGTGGATAAAAATGGATGTAGAGTGGATAAAATGGATGTAGAGTGGATAAAATGGATGTAGAGTGGATAAAAATGGATGTAGTGTGGATAAAATGGATGTAGAGTGGATAAAATGGATGTAGAGTGGATAAAATGGATGTAGAGTGGATAAAATGGATGTAGAGTGTATAAAATGGATGTAGAGTGAATAAAATGGATGTAGAGTGGATAAAATGGATGTAGAGTGGATAAAATGGATGAATAGTGGATAAAATGGTTGTAGAGTGGATAAAATGGATGTAGAGTCGATAAAAATGGATGTAGAGTGGATAAAATGGATGTAGAGTGGATAAAATGGATGTAGAGTGGATACAATGGATGTAGAGTGGATAAAAATGGATATAGAGTGGATAAAATGGATGTAGAGTGGATAAAAATGGATGTAGAGTGGATAAAATGGATGTAGAGTGGATAAAATGGATGTAGAGTGGATAAAATGGATGTAGAGTGGATAAAATGGATGTAGAGTGTATAAAATGGATGTAGAGTGAATAAAATGGATGTAGAGTGGATAAAATGGATGTAGAGTGGATAAAATGGATGTAGAGTTGATAAAATGGATGTAAAGTGGATAAAATGGATGTAGAGTTAATAAAATTGGATGTAAAGTGGATAAAATGGATGTAGAGTTGATAAAAATGGATGTAGAGTGGATAAAAATGGATGTAGATTGGAGAAAATGGATGTAGAGTGGATAAAAATGGATGTAGAGTGGATACAATGGATGTAGAGTGGATAGAAATGGATATAGAGTGGATAAAATGGATGTAGAGTGGATAAAAATGGATGTAGAGTGGATAAAATGGATGTAGAGTGGATAAAAATGGATGTAGAGCGGATACAAATGGATGTAGAGTGGATAAAATGGGTGTAAAATGGATAAAAATGGATGTAGAGTGGATGAAAATGGATGTAGAGTGGATAAAATGGATGTAGAGTGGATAAAATGGATGTAGAGTGGATAAAATGGTTGTAGAGTGGATGAAATGGATGTAGAGTTGATAAAAATGGATGTAGAGTGGATAAAAATGGATGTAGAGTGGATAAAATGGATGTAGAGTGGATAAAAATGGATGTAGTTTGGATAAAATGAATGTAGAGTGGATAAAATGGATGTAGAGTTGATAAAAATGGATGTAGAGTGGACAAAATAGATTTAGAGTGGATAAAAATTGATGTAGAGTGGATAAAATGAATGTAGAGTGGATAAAAATGGATGTAGATTGGATAAAAATGGATGTGGAGTGGATAAAATGGATGTAGAGTGGATAAAATGGACGTAGAGTGGATAAAAATGGATGTAGAGTGGATAAAATGGATGTAGAGTGGATAAAATGGTTGTAGAGTGGATAAAATGGATGTAGAGTGGATAAAATGGATGTAGAGTTGATAAAAATTGATGTAGAGTCGATAAAATGGATGTAGAGTGGATAAAATGGATGTAGAGTGGATAAAAATGGATGTAGAGCGGATAAAAATGGATGTAGAGTGGATAAAATGGGTGTAAAATGGATAAAAATGGATGTAGAGTGGATAAAATGGGTGTAAAATGGATAAAAATGGATGTAGAGTGGATAAAATGGATGTAGAGTGGATAAAATGGGTGTAAAGTGGATAAAAATGGATGTAGAGTGGATAAAATGGATGTAGAATGGATAAAAATGGATGTAGAGTGGATAAAATGGATGTAGAGTCGATAAAATGGATGTAGAGTGGATAAAAATGGATGTAGAGTGGATAAAATGGATGTAGAGTGGATAAAAATGGATGTAGAGTGAATATAATGGATGTAGAGAGGATAAAATGGATGTGGAGTGGATAACAATGGATGTAGAGTGGATAAAATGGATGTAGAGTGGATAAAATGGATGTAAAGTGGATAAAATGGTTGTAGAGTGGATAAAATGGATGTAGAGTTGATAAAAATGGATGTAGAATGGATAAAACGGATGTAGAGTGGATAAAAATGGATGTAGAGTGGATACAATGGATGTAGAGTGGATAAAAATGGATATAGAGTGGATAAAATGGATGTAGAGTGGATAAAAATGGATGTAGAGTGGATAAAATGGATGTAGAATGGATAAAATGGATGTAGAGTGGATAAAATGGATGTAGAGTGGATAAAATGGATGTAGAGTGTATAAAATTGATGTAGAGTGAATAAAATGGATGTAGAGTGGATAAAATGGATGTAGAGTGGATAAAATGGATGAATAGTGGATAAAATGGTTGTAGAGTGGATAAAATGGATGTAGAGTTGATAAAAATGGATGTAGAGTGGATAAAATGGATGTAGAGTGGATAAAATGGATGTAGAGTGGATACAATGGATGTAGAGTGGATAAAAATGGATATAGAGTGGATAAAATGGATGTAGAGTGGATAAAAATGGATGTAGAGTGGATAAAATGGATGTAGAGTGGATAAAATGGATGTAGAGTGGATAAAATGGATGTAGAGTGGATAAAATGGATGTAGAGTGTATAAAATGGATGTAGAGTGAATAAAATGGATGTAGAGTGGATAAAATGGATGTAGAGTGGATAAAATGGATGTAGAGTTGATAAAATGGATGTAAAGTGGATAAAATGGATGTAGAGTTAATAAAATTGGATGTAAAGTGGATAAAATGGATGTAGAGTTGATAAAAATGGATGTAGAGTGGATAAAAATGGATGTAGATTGGAGAAAATGGATGTAGACTGGATAAAAATGGATGTAGAGTGGATACAATGGATGTAGAGTGGATAGAAATGGATATAGAGTGGATAAAATGGATGTAGAGTGGATAAAAATGGATGTAGAGTGGATAAAATGGATGTAGAGTGGATAAAATGGATGTAGAGTGGATAAAAATGGATGTAGTGTGGATAAAATGGATGTAGAGTGGATAAAATGGATGTAGAGTGGATACAATGGATGTAGAGTGGATAAAAATGGATATAGAGTGGATAAAATGGATGTAGAGTGGATAAAAATGGATGTAGAGTGGATAAAATGGATGTAGAGTGGATAAAATGGATGTAGAGTGGATAAAATGGATGTAGAGTGGATAAAATGGATGTAGAGTTAATAAAATTGGATGTAAAGTGGATAAAATGGATGTAGAGTTGATAAAAATGGATGTAGAGTGGATAAAAATGGATGTAGATTGGAGAAAATGGATGTAGAGTGGATAAAAATGGATGTAGAGTATATAAATTGGATGTAGAGTATATAAAATGGATGTAGAGTGGATAAAAATGGATGTCGAGTGGATAAAATGGATGTAGAGTGGATAAAAATGGATGTAGATTGGATAAAATGGATGTAGAGTGGATAAAAATGGATGTAGATTGGATAAAATGGATGTAGAGTTAATAAAAATGGATGTAGAGTGGATAAAATGGATGTAGAGTTGATAAAATGGATGTAGATTGGAGAAAATGGATGTAGAGTGGATAAAAATGGATGTAGAGTGGATACAATGGATGTAGAGTGGATAGAAATGGATATAGAGTGGATAAAATGGATGTAGAGTGGATAAAAATGGATGTAGAGTGGATAAAATGGATGTAGAGTGGATAAAATGGATGTAGAGTGGATAAAAATGGATGTAGTGTGGATAAAATGGATGTAGAGTGGATAAAATGGATGTAGAGTGGATACAATGGATGTAGAGTGGATAAAAATGGATATAGAGTGGATAAAATGGATGTAGAGTGGATAAAAATGGATGTAGAGTGGATAAAATGGATGTAGAGTGGATAAAATGGATGTAGAGTGGATAAAATGGATGTAGAGTGGATAAAATGGATGTAGAGTTAATAAAATTGGATGTAAAGTGGATAAAATGGATGTAGAGTTGATAAAAATGGATGTAGAGTGGATAAAAATGGATGTAGATTGGAGAAAATGGATGTAGAGTGGATAAAAATGGATGTAGAGTATATAAATTGGATGTAGAGTATATAAAATGGATGTAGAGTGGATAAAAATGGATGTCGAGTGGATAAAATGGATGTAGAGTGGATAAAAATGGATGTAGATTGGATAAAATGGATGTAGAGTGGATAAAAATGGATGTAGATTGGATAAAATGGATGTAGAGTTAATAAAAATGGATGTAGAGTGGATAAAATGGATGTAGAGTTGATAAAATGGATGTAAAGTGGATAAAATGGATGTAGAGTTGATAAAAATGGATGTAGAGTTGATAAAAATGGATGTAGAGTGGATAAAAATGGATGTAGAGTGGATAAAATGGATGTAGATTGGATAAAATGGATGTAGAGTGGATAAAATGGATGTAGAGTGGATAAAATGGATGTAGAGTTGATAAAAATTGATGTAGAGTCGATAAAATGGATGTAGAGTGGATAAAATGGATGTAGAGTGGATAAAAATGGATGTAGAGCGGATACAAATGGATGTAGAGTGGATAAAATGGGTGTAAAATGGATAAAAATGGATGTAGAGTGGATAAAAATGGATGTAGAGTGGATAAAATGGATGTAGAGTTGATAAAAATGGATGTAGAGTGGATAAAATGGATGTAGAGTGGATAAAATGGATGTAGAGGGGATAAAATGGATGTAGAGTGGATAAAATGGTTGTAGAGTGGATAAAATGGATGTCGAGTGGATAAAAATGGATGTAGTGTGGATAAAATGGATGTAGAGTGGATAAAATGGATGTAGAGGGGATAAAATGGATGTAGAGTGGATAAAATGGTTGTAGAGTGGATAAAATGGATGTAGAGTTGATAAAAATGGATGTAGAGTGGATAAAATGGATGTAGAGTGGATAAAATAGATGTAGAGTTGATAAAAATGGATGTAGAGTGGACAAAATAGATTTAGAGTGGATAAAAATTGATGTAGAGTGGATAAAATGAATGTAGAGTGGATAAAATGGATGTAGAGTGGATAAAATTGATGTAGAGTTGATAAAATGGATGTAAAGTGGATAAAATGGACGTAGAGCGGATAAAATGGATGTAGAGTTGATAAAAATGGATGTAGAGTGCATAAAAATGGATGTTGAGTGGATAAAATGGATGTAGAGTGGATAAAATGGATGTAGAGTGAATAAAATGGATGTAGAGTGGATAAAATTGATGTAGAGTTGATAAAATGGATGTAGAGGGGATAAAATGGATGTAGAGTGGATAAAATGGTTGTAGAGTGGATAAAATGGATGTAGAGTTGATAAAAATGGATGTAGAGTGGATAAAATGGATGTAGAGTGGATAAAAATGGATGTAGAGTATATAAATTGGATGTAGAGTATATAAAATGGATGTAGAGTGGATAAAAATGGATGTCGAGTGGATAAAATGGATGTAGAGTGGATAAAAATGGATGTAGATTGGATAAAATGGATGTAGAGTGGATAAAAATGGATGTAGATTGGATAAAATGGATGTAGAGTTAATAAAAATGGATGTAGAGTGGATAAAATGGATGTAGAGTTGATAAAATGGATGTAGATTGGATAAAATGGATGTAGAGTGGATAAAAATGGATGTAGAGTGGATACAATGGATGTAGAGTGGATAGAAATGGATATAGAGTGGATAAAATGGATGTAGAGTGGATAAAAATGGATGTAGAGTGGATAAAATGGATGTAGAGTGGATAAAATGGATGTAGAGTGGATAAAAATGGATGTAGTGTGGATAAAATGGATGTAGAGTGGATAAAATGGATGTAGAGTGGATACAATGGATGTAGAGTGGATAAAAATGGATATAGAGTGGATAAAATGGATGTAGAGTGGATAAAAATGGATGTAGAGTGGATAAAATGGATGTAGAGTGGATAAAATGGATGTAGAGTGGATAAAATGGATGTAGAGTGGATAAAATGGATGTAGAGTTAATAAAATTGGATGTAAAGTGGATAAAATGGATGTAGAGTTGATAAAAATGGATGTAGAGTGGATAAAAATGGATGTAGATTGGAGAAAATGGATGTAGAGTGGATAAAAATGGATGTAGAGTATATAAATTGGATGTAGAGTATATAAAATGGATGTAGAGTGGATAAAAATGGATGTCGAGTGGATAAAATGGATGTAGAGTGGATAAAAATGGATGTAGATTGGATAAAATGGATGTAGAGTGGATAAAAATGGATGTAGATTGGATAAAATGGATGTAGAGTTAATAAAAATGGATGTAGAGTGGATAAAATGGATGTAGAGTTGATAAAATGGATGTAAAGTGGATAAAATGGATGTAGAGTTGATAAAAATGGATGTAGAGTTGATAAAAATGGATGTAGAGTGGATAAAAATGGATGTAGAGTGGATAAAATGGATGTAGATTGGATAAAATGGTTGTAGAGTGGATAAAATGGATGTAGAGTGGATAAAATGGATGTAGAGTTGATAAAAATTGATGTAGAGTCGATAAAATGGATGTAGAGTGGATAAAATGGATGTAGAGTGGATAAAAATGGATGTAGAGCGGATACAAATGGATGTAGAGTGGATAAAATGGGTGTAAAATGGATAAAAATGGATGTAGAGTGGATAAAAATGGATGTAGAGTGGATAAAATGGATGTAGAGTTGATAAAAATGGATGTAGAGTGGATAAAATGGATGTAGAGTGGATAAAATGGATGTAGAGGGGATAAAATGGATGTAGAGTGGATAAAATGGTTGTAGAGTGGATAAAATGGATGTCGAGTGGATAAAAATGGATGTAGTGTGGATAAAATGGATGTAGAGTGGATAAAATGGATGTAGAGGGGATAAAATGGATGTAGAGTGGATAAAATGGTTGTAGAGTGGATAAAATGGATGTAGAGTTGATAAAAATGGATGTAGAGTGGATAAAATGGATGTAGAGTGGATAAAATAGATGTAGAGTTGATAAAAATGGATGTAGAGTGGACAAAATAGATTTAGAGTGGATAAAAATTGATGTAGAGTGGATAAAATGAATGTAGAGTGGATAAAATGGATGTAGAGTGGATAAAATTGATGTAGAGTTGATAAAATGGATGTAAAGTGGATAAAATGGACGTAGAGCGGATAAAATGGATGTAGAGTTGATAAAAATGGATGTAGAGTGCATAAAAATGGATGTTGAGTGGATAAAATGGATGTAGAGTGGATAAAATGGATGTAGAGTGAATAAAATGGATGTAGAGTGGATAAAATTGATGTAGAGTTGATAAAATGGATGTAGAGGGGATAAAATGGATGTAGAGTGGATAAAATGGTTGTAGAGTGGATAAAATGGATGTAGAGTTGATAAAAATGGATGTAGAGTGGATAAAATGGATGTAGAGTGGATAAAATGGTTGTAGAGTGGATAAAATGGATGTAGAGTTGATAAAAATGGATGTAGAGTGGATAAAATGGATGTAGAGTGGATAAAATGGATGTAGAGGGGATAAAATGGATGTAGAGTGGATAAAATGGTTGTAGAGTGGATAAAATGGATGTCGAGTGGATAAAAATGGATGTAGTGTGGATAAAATGGATGTAGAGTGGATAAAATGGATGTAGAGGGGATAAAATGGATGTAGAGTGGATAAAATGGTTGTAGAGTGGATAAAATGGATGTAGAGTTGATAAAAATGGATGTAGAGTGGATAAAATGGATGTAGAGTGGATAAAATAGATGTAGAGTTGATAAAAATGGATGTAGAGTGGACAAAATAGATTTAGAGTGGATAAAAATGGATGTAGAGTGGATAAAATGGATGTAGAGTGTATAAAATGGGTGTAAAGTGGATAAAAATGGATGTAGAGTGGATAAAATGGATGTAGAATGGATAAAAATGGATGTAGAGCGGATAAAAATGGATGTAGAGTGGATAAAATGGGTGTAAAATGGATAAAAATGGATGTAGAGTGGATAAAAATAGATGTAGAGTGGATAAAATGGTTGTAGAGTTGATAAAAATGGATGTAGAGTGGATAAAAATGGATGTAGAGTGGATAAAATGGATGTAGATTGGATAAAATGGTTGTAGAGTGGATAAAATGGATGTAGAGTGGATAAAATGGATGTAGAGTCGATAAAATGGATGTAGAGTGGATAAAATGGATGTAGAGTGGATAAAAATGGATGTAGAGCGGATACAAATGGATGTAGAGTGGATAAAATGGGTGTAAAATGGATAAAAATGGATGTAGAGTGGATAAAAATGGATGTAGAGTGGATAAAATGGATGTAGAGGGGATAAAATGGATGTAGAGTGGATAAAATGGTTGTAGAGTGGATAAAATGGATGTAGAGTTGATAAAAATGGATGTAGAGTGGATAAAAATGGATGTAGAGTGGATAAAATGGATGTAGAGTGGATAAAATGGATGTAGAGTGGATAAAATGGATGTAGAGTGGATAAAATGGATGTAGAGTGTATAAAATGGATGTAGAGTGAATAAAATGGATGTAGAGTGGATAAAATGGATGTAGAGTGGATAAAATGGATGTAGAGTTGATAAAATGGATGTAAAGTGGATAAAATGGATGTAGAGTTAATAAAATTGGATGTAAAGTGGATAAAATGGATGTAGAGTTGATAAAAATGGATGTAGAGTGGATAAAAATGGATGTAGATTGGATAAAATGGATGTAGAGTGGATAAAAATGGATGTAGAGTGGATACAATGGATGTAGAGTGGATAAAAATGGATGTAGAGTGGATAAAAATGGATGTAGAGTGGATAAAATGGATGTAGAGGGGATAAAATGGATGTAGAGTGGATAAAATGGTTGTAGAGTGGATAAAATGGATGTAGAGTTGATAAAAATGGATGTAGAGTGGATAAAAATGGATGTAGAGTGGATAAAATGGATGTAGAGCGGATAAAAATGGATGTAGTTTGGATAAAATGAATGTAGAGTGGATAAAATGGATGTAGAGTTGATAAAAATGGATGTAGAGTGGACAAAATAGATTTAGAGTGGATAAAAATTGATGTAGAGTGGATAAAATGAATGTAGAGTGGATAAAAATGGATGTAGATTGGATAAAAATGGATGTGGAGTGGATAAAATGGATGTAGAGTGGATAAAATGGATGTAGAGTGGATAAAAATGGATGTAGAGTGGATAAAATGGATGTAGAGTGGATAAAATGGTTGTAGAGTGGATAAAATGGATGTAGAGTGGATAAAATGGATGTAGAGTTGATAAAAATTGATGTAGAGTCGATAAAATGGATGTAGAGTGGATAAAATGGATGTAGAGTGGATACAAATGGATGTAGAGCGGATACAAATGGATGTAGAGTGGATAAAATGGGTGTAAAATGGATAAAAATGGATGTAGAGTGGATAAAAATGGATGTAGAGTGGATAAAATGGATGTAGAGGGGATAAAATGGATGTAGAGTGGATAAAATGGTTGTAGAGTGGATGAAATGGATGTAGAGTTGATAAAAATGGATGTAGAGTGGATAAAAATGGATGTAGAGTGGATAAAATGGATGTAGAGCGGATAAAAATGGATGTAGTTTGGATAAAATGAATGTAGAGTGGATAAAATGGATGTAGAGTTGATAAAAATGGATGTAGAGTGGACAAAATAGATTTAGAGTGGATAAAAATTGATGTAGAGTGGATAAAATGAATGTAGAGTGGATAAAAATGGATGTAGATTGGATAAAAATGGATGTGGAGTGGATAAAATGGATGTAGAGTGGATAAAATGGACGTAGAGTGGATAAAAATGGATGTAGAGTGGATAAAATGGATGTAGAGTGGATAAAATGGTTGTAGAGTGGATAAAATGGATGTAGAGTGGATAAAATGGATGTAGAGTCGATAAAATGGATGTAGAGTGGATAAAATGGATGTAGAGTGGATAAAAATGGATGTAGAGCGGATACAAATGGATGTAGAGTGGATAAAATGGGTGTAAAATGGATAAAAATGGATGTAGAGTGGATAAAAATGGATGTAGAGTGGATAAAATGGATGTAGAGGGGATAAAATGGATGTAGAGTGGATAAAATGGTTGTAGAGTGGATAAAATGGATGTAGAGTTGATAAAAATGGATGTAGAGTGGATAAAAATGGATGTAGAGTGGATAAAATGGATGTAGAGTGGATAAAATGGATGTAGAGTGGATAAAATGGATGTAGAGTGGATAAAATGGATGTAGAGTGTATAAAATGGATGTAGAGTGAATAAAATGGATGTAGAGTGGATAAAATGGATGTAGAGTGGATAAAATGGATGTAGAGTTGATAAAATGGATGTAAAGTGGATAAAATGGATGTAGAGTTAATAAAATTGGATGTAAAGTGGATAAAATGGATGTAGAGTTGATAAAAATGGATGTAGAGTGGATAAAAATGGATGTAGATTGGAGAAAATGGATGTAGAGTGGATAAAAATGGATGTAGAGTGGATACAATGGATGTAGAGTGGATAAAAATGGATGTAGAGTGGATAAAAATGGATGTAGAGTGGATAAAATGGATGTAGAGGGGATAAAATGGATGTAGAGTGGATAAAATGGTTGTAGAGTGGATAAAATGGATGTAGAGTTGATAAAAATGGATGTAGAGTGGATAAAAATGGATGTAGAGTGGATAAAATGGATGTAGAGCGGATAAAAATGGATGTAGTTTGGATAAAATGAATGTAGAGTGGATAAAATGGATGTAGAGTTGATAAAAATGGATGTAGAGTGGACAAAATAGATTTAGAGTGGATAAAAATTGATGTAGAGTGGATAAAATGAATGTAGAGTGGATAAAAATGGATGTAGATTGGATAAAAATGGATGTGGAGTGGATAAAATGGATGTAGAGTGGATAAAATGGACGTAGAGTGGATAAAAATGGATGTAGAGTGGATAAAATGGATGTAGAGTGGATAAAATGGTTGTAGAGTGGATAAAATGGATGTAGAGTGGATAAAATGGATGTAGAGTTGATAAAAATTGATGTAGAGTCGATAAAATGGATGTAGAGTGGATAAAATGGATGTAGAGTGGATACAAATGGATGTAGAGCGGATACAAATGGATGTAGAGTGGATAAAATGGGTGTAAAATGGATAAAAATGGATGTAGAGTGGATAAAAATGGATGTAGAGTGGATAAAATGGATGTAGAGGGGATAAAATGGATGTAGAGTGGATAAAATGGTTGTAGAGTGGATGAAATGGATGTAGAGTTGATAAAAATGGATGTAGAGTGGATAAAAATGGATGTAGAGTGGATAAAATGGATGTAGAGTGGATAAAAATGGATGTAGATTGGATAAAATGGATGTAGAGTGGATAAAAATGGATGTAGAGTTGATAAAAATGGATGTAGAGTGGACAAAATAGATTTAGAGTGGATAAAAATTGATGTAGAGTGGATAAAATGAATGTAGAGTGGATAAAAATGGATGTAGATTGGATAAAAATGGATGTGGAGTGGATAAAATGGATGTAGAGTGGATAAAATGGATGTAGAGTGGATAAAAATGGATGTAGAGTGGATAAAATGGATGTAGAGTGGATAAAATGGATGTAGAGTGGATAAAATGGATGTAGAGTGGATAAAATGGATGTAGAGTTGATAAAAATTGATGTAGAGTCGATAAAATGGATGTAGAGTGGATAAAATGGATGTAGAGTGGATAAAAATGGATGTAGAGCGGATAAAAATGGATGTAGAGTGGATAAAATGGGTGTAAAATGGATAAAAATGGATGTAGAGTGGATAAAATGGGTGTAAAATGGATAAAAATGGATGTAGAGTGGATAAAATGGATGTAGAGTGGATAAAATGGGTGTAAAGTGGATAAAAATGGATGTAGAGTGGATAAAATGGATGTAGAATGGATAAAAATGGATGTAGAGTGGATAAAATGGATGTAGAGTCGATAAAATGGATGTAGAGTGGATAAAAATGGATGTAGAGTGGATAAAATGGATGTAGAGTGGATAAAAATGGATGTAGAGTGAATATAATGGATGTAGAGAGGATAAAATGGATGTGGAGTGGATAACAATGGATGTAGAGTGGATAAAATGGATGTAAAGTGGATAAAATGGTTGTAGAGTGGATAAAATGGATGTAGAGTTGATAAAAATGGATGTAGAATGGATAAAACGGATGTAGAGTGGATAAAAATGGATGTAGAGTGGATACAATGGATGTAGAGTGGATAAAAATGGATATAGAGTGGATAAAATGGATGTAGAGTGGATAAAAATGGATGTAGAGTGGATAAAATGGATGTAGAGTGGATAAAATGGATGTAGAGTGGATAAAATGGATGTAGAGTGGATAAAATGGATGTAGAGTGTATAAAATGGATGTAGAGTGAATAAAATGGATGTAGAGTGGATAAAATGGATGTAGAGTGGATAAAATGGATGAATAGTGGATAAAATGGTTGTAGAGTGGATAAAATGGATGTAGAGTCGATAAAAATGGATGTAGAGTGGATAAAATGGATGTAGAGTGGATAAAATGGATGTAGAGTGGATACAATGGATGTAGAGTGGATAAAAATGGATATAGAGTGGATAAAATGGATGTAGAGTGGATAAAAATGGATGTAGAGTGGATAAAATGGATGTAGAGTGGATAAAATGGATGTAGAGTGGATAAAATGGATGTAGAGTGGATAAAATGGATGTAGAGTGTATAAAATGGATGTAGAGTGAATAAAATGGATGTAGAGTGGATAAAATGGATGTAGAGTGGATAAAATGGATGTAGAGTTGATAAAATGGATGTAAAGTGGATAAAATGGATGTAGAGTTAATAAAATTGGATGTAAAGTGGATAAAATGGATGTAGAGTTGATAAAAATGGATGTAGAGTGGATAAAAATGGATGTAGAGTGGATAGAAATGGATATAGAGTGGATAAAATGGATGTAGAGTGGATAAAAATGGATGTAGAGTGGATAAAATGGATGTAGAGTGGATAAAATGGATGTAGAGTGGATAAAAATGGATGTAGTGTGGATAAAATGGATGTAGAGTGGATAAAATGGATGTAGAGTGGATAAAATGGATGTAGAGTGGATACAATGGATGTAGAGTGGATAAAAATGGATATAGAGTGGATAAAATGGATGTAGAGTGGATAAAATGGATGTAGAGTGGATAAAAATGGATGTAGTGTGGATAAAATGGATGTAGAGTGGATAAAATGGATGTAGAGTGGATACAATGGATGTAGAGTGGATAAAAATGGATATAGAGTGGATAAAATGGATGTAGAGTGGATAAAAATGGATGTAGAGTGGATAAAATGGATGTAGAGTGGATAAAATGGATGTAGAGTGGATAAAATGGATGTAGAGTGGATAAAATGGATGTAGAGTTAATAAAATTGGATGTAAAGTGGATAAAATGGATGTAGAGTTGATAAAAATGGATGTAGAGTGGATAAAAATGGATGTAGATTGGAGAAAATGGATGTAGAGTGGATAAAAATGGATGTAGAGTGGATAAAATGGATGTAGAGTGGATAAAAATGGATGTAGTGTGGATAAAATGGATGTAGAGTGGATAAAATGGATGTAGAGTGGATACAATGGATGTAGAGTGGATAAAAATGGATATAGAGTGGATAAAATGGATGTAGAGTGGATAAAAATGGATGTAGAGTGGATAAAATGGATGTAGAGTGGATAAAATGGATGTAGAGTGGATAAAATGGATGTAGAGTGGATAAAATGGATGTAGAGTTAATAAAATTGGATGTAAAGTGGATAAAATGGATGTAGAGTTGATAAAAATGGATGTAGAGTGGATAAAAATGGATGTAGATTGGAGAAAATGGATGTAGAGTGGATAAAAATGGATGTAGAGTATATAAATTGGATGTAGAGTATATAAAATGGATGTAGAGTGGATAAAAATGGATGTCGAGTGGATAAAATGGATGTAGAGTGGATAAAAATGGATGTAGATTGGATAAAATGGATGTAGAGTGGATAAAAATGGATGTAGATTGGATAAAATGGATGTAGAGTTAATAAAAATGGATGTAGAGTGGATAAAATGGATGTAGAGTTGATAAAATGGATGTAAAGTGGATAAAATGGATGTAGAGTTGATAAAAATGGATGTAGAGTTGATAAAAATGGATGTAGAGTGGATAAAAATGGATGTAGAGTGGATAAAATGGATGTAGATTGGATAAAATGGTTGTAGAGTGGATAAAATGGATGTAGAGTGGATAAAATGGATGTAGAGTTGATAAAAATTGATGTAGAGTCGATAAAATGGATGTAGAGTGGATAAAATGGATGTAGAGTGGATAAAAATGGATGTAGAGCGGATACAAATGGATGTAGAGTGGATAAAATGGGTGTAAAATGGATAAAAATGGATGTAGAGTGGATAAAAATGGATGTAGAGTGGATAAAATGGATGTAGAGTTGATAAAAATGGATGTAGAGTGGATAAAATGGATGTAGAGTGGATAAAATGGATGTAGAGGGGATAAAATGGATGTAGAGTGGATAAAATGGTTGTAGAGTGGATAAAATGGATGTCGAGTGGATAAAAATGGATGTAGTGTGGATAAAATGGATGTAGAGTGGATAAAATGGATGTAGAGGGGATAAAATGGATGTAGAGTGGATAAAATGGTTGTAGAGTGGATAAAATGGATGTAGAGTTGATAAAAATGGATGTAGAGTGGATAAAATGGATGTAGAGTGGATAAAATAGATGTAGAGTTGATAAAAATGGATGTAGAGTGGACAAAATAGATTTAGAGTGGATAAAAATTGATGTAGAGTGGATAAAATGAATGTAGAGTGGATAAAATGGATGTAGAGTGGATAAAATTGATGTAGAGTTGATAAAATGGATGTAAAGTGGATAAAATGGATGTAGAGCGGATAAAATGGATGTAGAGTTGATAAAAATGGATGTAGAGTGCATAAAAATGGATGTTGAGTGGATAAAATGGATGTAGAGTGGATAAAATGGATGTAGAGTGAATAAAATGGATGTAGAGTGGATAAAATTGATGTAGAGTTGATAAAATGGATGTAGAGGGGATAAAATGGATGTAGAGTGGATAAAATGGTTGTAGAGTGGATAAAATGGATGTAGAGTTGATAAAAATGGATGTAGAGTGGATAAAATGGATGTAGAGTGGATAAAATGG
The DNA here is from genome assembly GCA_933228935.1 of Pemphredon lugubris. Lineage (NCBI taxonomy): Eukaryota > Metazoa > Arthropoda > Insecta > Hymenoptera > Crabronidae > Pemphredon > Pemphredon lugubris. The sequence goes on from OW121816.1 coordinate 54,564,898, forward strand.
ATGTAGAGGGGATAAAATGGATGTAGAGTGGATAAAATGGTTGTAGAGTGGATAAAATGGATGTCGAGTGGATAAAAATGGATGTAGTGTGGATAAAATGGATGTAGAGTGGATAAAATGGATGTAGAGGGGATAAAATGGATGTAGAGTGGATAAAATGGTTGTAGAGTGGATAAAATGGATGTAGAGTTGATAAAAATGGATGTAGAGTGGATAAAATGGATGTAGAGTGGATAAAATAGATGTAGAGTTGATAAAAATGGATGTAGAGTGGACAAAATATATTTAGAGTGGATAAAAATGGATGTAGAGTGGATAAAATGGATGTAGAGTGTATAAAATGGGTGTAAAGTGGATAAAAATGGATGTAGAGTGGATAAAATGGATGTAGAATGGATAAAAATGGATGTAGAGCGGATAAAAATGGATGTAGAGTGGATAAAATGGGTGTAAAATGGATAAAAATGGATGTAGAGTGGATAAAAATAGATGTAGAGTGGATAAAATGGATGTAGAGGGGATAAAATGGATGTAGAGTGGATAAAATGGTTGTAGAGTGGATAAAATGGTTGTAGAGTTGATAAAAATGGATGTAGAGTGGATAAAAATGGATGTAGAGTGGATAAAATGGATGTAGATTGGATAAAATGGTTGTAGAGTGGATAAAATGGATGTAGAGTGGATAAAATGGATGTAGAGTCGATAAAATGGATGTAGAGTGGATAAAATGGATGTAGAGTGGATAAAAATGGATGTAGAGCGGATACAAATGGATGTAGAGTGGATAAAATGGGTGTAAAATGGATAAAAATGGATGTAGAGTGGATAAAAATGGATGTAGAGTGGATAAAATGGATGTAGAGGGGATAAAATGGATGTAGAGTGGATAAAATGGTTGTAGAGTGGATAAAATGGATGTAGAGTTGATAAAAATGGATGTAGAGTGGATAAAATGGATGTAGAGTGGATAAAATGGATGTAGAGGGGATAAAATGGATGTAGAGTGGATAAAATGGTTGTAGAGTGGATAAAATGGATGTCGAGTGGATAAAAATGGATGTAGTGTGGATAAAATGGATGTAGAGTGGATAAAATGGATGTAGAGGGGATAAAATGGATGTAGAGTGGATAAAATGGTTGTAGAGTGGATAAAATGGATGTAGAGTTGATAAAAATGGATGTAGAGTGGATAAAATGGATGTAGAGTGGATAAAATAGATGTAGAGTTGATAAAAATGGATGTAGAGTGGACAAAATAGATTTAGAGTGGATAAAAATTGATGTAGAGTGGATAAAATGGATGTAGAGTGGATAAAATGGATGTAGAGTGGATAAAATTGATGTAGAGTTGATAAAATGGATGTAAAGTGGATAAAATGGATGTAGAGTTAATAAAATTGGATGTAGAGTGGATAAAATGGATGTAGAGTGGATAAAATAGATGTAGAGTTGATAAAAATGGATGTAGAGTGGACAAAATAGATTTAGAGTGGATAAAAATTGATGTAGAGTGGATAAAATGAATGTAGAGTGGATAAAAATGGATGTAGAGTGGATAAAAATTGATGTAGAGTGGATAAAATGGATGTAGAGTGGATAAAATGGACGTAGAGTGGATAAAAATGGATGTAGAGTGGATAAAATGGATGTAGAGTGTATAAAATGGGTGTAAAGTGGATAAAAATGGATGTAGAGTGGATAAAATGGATGTAGAGGGGATAAAATGGATGTAGAGTGGATAAAATGGTTGTAGAGTGGATAAAATGGATGTAGAGTTGATAAAAATGGATGTAGAGTGGATAAAATGGATGTAGAGTGGATAAAATAGATGTAGAGTTGATAAAAATGGATGTAGAGTGGACAAAATAGATTTAGAGTGGATAAAAATTGATGTAGAGTGGATAAAATGAATGTAGAGTGGATAAAAATGGATGTAGAGTGGATAAAAATTGATGTAGAGTGGATAAAATGGATGTAGAGTGGATAAAATGGACGTAGAGTGGATAAAAATGGATGTAGAGTGGATAAAATGGATGTAGAGTGTATAAAATGGGTGTAAAGTGGATAAAAATGGATGTAGAGTGGATAAAATGGATGTAGAATGGATAAAAATGGATGTAGAGCGGATAAAAATGGATGTAGAGTGGATAAAATGGGTGCAAAATGGATAAAAATGGATGTAGAGTGGATAAAAATAGATGTAGAGTGGATAAAATGGATGAAGAGGGGATAAAATGGATGTAGAGTGGATAAAATGGTTGTAGAGTGGATAAAATGGTTGTAGAGTTGATAAAAATGGATGTAGAGTGGATAAAAATGGATGTAGAGTGGATAAAATGGATGTAGATTGGATAAAATGGATGTAGAGTGGATAAAATGGATGTAGAGTGGATAAAAATGGATGTAGAGCGGATACAAATGGATGTAGAGTGGATAAAATGGGTGTAAAATGGATAAAAATGGATGTAGAGTGGATAAAAATGGATGTAGAGTGGATAAAATGGATGTAGAGGGGATAAAATGGATGTAGAGTGGATAAAATGGTTGTAGAGTGGATAAAATGGATGTAGAGTTGATAAAAATGGATGTAGAGTGGATAAAATGGATGTAGAGTGGATAAAATGGATGTAGAGGGGATAAAATGGATGTAGAGTGGATAAAATGGTTGTAGAGTGGATAAAATGGATGTCGAGTGGATAAAAATGGATGTAGTGTGGATAAAATGGATGTAGAGTGGATAAAATGGATGTAGAGGGGATAAAATGGATGTAGAGTGGATAAAATGGTTGTAGAGTGGATAAAATGGATGTAGAGTTGATAAAAATGGATGTAGAGTGGATAAAATGGATGTAGAGTGGATAAAATAGATGTAGAGTTGATAAAAATGGATGTAGAGTGGATAAAATGGATGTAGAGGGGATAAAATGGGTGTAAAATGGATAAAAATGGATGTAGAGTGGATAAAAATAGATGTAGAGTGGATAAAATGGATGTAGAGGGGATAAAATGGATGTAGAGTGGATAAAATGGTTGTAGAGTGGATAAAATGGATGTAGAGTTGATAAAAATGGATGTAGAGTGGATAAAAATGGATGTAGAGTGGATCAAATGAATGTAGATTGGATAAAATGGTTGTAGAGTGGATAAAATGGATGTAGAGTGGATAAAAATGGATGTAGAGCGGATACAAATGGATGTAGAGTGGACAAAATAGATTTAGAGTGGATAAAATGAATGTAGAGTGGATAAAAATGGATGTAGATTGGATAAAAATGGATGTGGAGTGGATAAAATGGATGTAGAGTGGATAAAATGGACGTAGAGTGGATAAAAATGGATGTAGAGTGGATAAAATGGATGTAGAGCGGATAAAAATGGATGTAGAGTGGATAAAATGGGTGTAAAATGGATAAAAATGGATGTAGAGTGGATAAAAATAGATGTAGAGTGGATAAAATGGATGTAGAGGGGATAAAATGGATGTAGAGTGGATAAAATGGTTGTAGAGTGGATAAAATGGATGTAGAGTTGATAAAAATGGATGTAGAGTGGATAAAAATGGATGTAGAGTGGATCAAATGAATGTAGATTGGATAAAATGGTTGTAGAGTGGATAAAATGGATGTAGAGTGGATAAAAATGGATGTAGAGCGGATACAAATGGATGTAGAGTGGACAAAATAGATTTAGAGTGGATAAAATGAATGTAGAGTGGATAAAAATGGATGTAGATTGGATAAAAATGGATGTGGAGTGGATAAAATGGATGTAGAGTGGATAAAATGGACGTAGAGTGGATAAAAATGGATGTAGAGTGGATAAAATGGATGTAGAGTGTATAAAATGGGTGTAAAGTGGATAAAAATGGATGTAGAGTGGATAAAATGGATGTAGAGGGGATAAAATGGATGTAGAGTGGATAAAATGGTTGTAGAGTGGATAAAATGGATGTAGAGTTGATAAAAATGGATGTAGAGTGGATAAAATGGATGTAGAGTGGATAAAATAGATGTAGAGTTGATAAAAATGGATGTAGAGTGGACAAAATAGATTTAGAGTGGATAAAAATTGATGTAGAGTGGATAAAATGAATGTAGAGTGGATAAAATGGATGTAGAGTGGATAAAATTGATGTAGAGTTGATAAAATGGATGTAAAGTGGATAAAATGGATGTAGAGTTAATAAAATTGGATGTAGAGTGGATAAAATGGATGTAGAGTGGATAAAATAGATGTAGAGTTGATAAAAATGGATGTAGAGTGGACAAAATAGATTTAGAGTGGATAAAAATTGATGTAGAGTGGATAAAATGAATGTAGAGTGGATAAAAATGGATGTAGAGTGGATAAAAATTGATGTAGAGTGGATAAAATGGATGTAGAGTGGATAAAATGGACGTAGAGTGGATAAAAATGGATGTAGAGTGGATAAAATGGATGTAGAGTGTATAAAATGGGTGTAAAGTGGATAAAAATGGATGTAGAGTGGATAAAATGGATGTAGAGGGGATAAAATGGATGTAGAGTGGATAAAATGGTTGTAGAGTGGATAAAATGGATGTAGAGTTGATAAAAATGGATGTAGAGTGGATAAAATGGATGTAGAGTGGATAAAATAGATGTAGAGTTGATAAAAATGGATGTAGAGTGGACAAAATAGATTTAGAGTGGATAAAAATTGATGTAGAGTGGATAAAATGAATGTAGAGTGGATAAAAATGGATGTAGAGTGGATAAAAATTGATGTAGAGTGGATAAAATGGATGTAGAGTGGATAAAATGGACGTAGAGTGGATAAAAATGGATGTAGAGTGGATAAAATGGATGTAGAGTGTATAAAATGGGTGTAAAGTGGATAAAAATGGATGTAGAGTGGATAAAATGGATGTAGAATGGATAAAAATGGATGTAGAGCGGATAAAAATGGATGTAGAGTGGATAAAATGGGTGCAAAATGGATAAAAATGGATGTAGAGTGGATAAAAATAGATGTAGAGTGGATAAAATGGATGAAGAGGGGATAAAATGGATGTAGAGTGGATAAAATGGTTGTAGAGTGGATAAAATGGTTGTAGAGTTGATAAAAATGGATGTAGAGTGGATAAAAATGGATGTAGAGTGGATAAAATGGATGTAGATTGGATAAAATGGATGTAGAGTGGATAAAATGGATGTAGAGTGGATAAAAATGGATGTAGAGCGGATACAAATGGATGTAGAGTGGATAAAATGGGTGTAAAATGGATAAAAATGGATGTAGAGTGGATAAAAATGGATGTAGAGTGGATAAAATGGATGTAGAGGGGATAAAATGGATGTAGAGTGGATAAAATGGTTGTAGAGTGGATAAAATGGATGTAGAGTTGATAAAAATGGATGTAGAGTGGATAAAATGGATGTAGAGTGGATAAAATGGATGTAGAGGGGATAAAATGGATGTAGAGTGGATAAAATGGTTGTAGAGTGGATAAAATGGATGTCGAGTGGATAAAAATGGATGTAGTGTGGATAAAATGGATGTAGAGTGGATAAAATGGATGTAGAGGGGATAAAATGGATGTAGAGTGGATAAAATGGTTGTAGAGTGGATAAAATGGATGTAGAGTTGATAAAAATGGATGTAGAGTGGATAAAATGGATGTAGAGTGGATAAAATAGATGTAGAGTTGATAAAAATGGATGTAGAGTGGATAAAATGGATGTAGAGGGGATAAAATGGGTGTAAAATGGATAAAAATGGATGTAGAGTGGATAAAAATAGATGTAGAGTGGATAAAATGGATGTAGAGGGGATAAAATGGATGTAGAGTGGATAAAATGGTTGTAGAGTGGATAAAATGGATGTAGAGTGGATAAAAATGGATGTAGAGTGGATAAAAATGGATGTAGAGTGGATCAAATGAATGTAGATTGGATAAAATGGTTGTAGAGTGGATAAAATGGATGTAGAGTGGATAAAAATGGATGTAGAGCGGATACAAATGGATGTAGAGTGGACAAAATAGATTTAGAGTGGATAAAATGAATGTAGAGTGGATAAAAATGGATGTAGATTGGATAAAAATGGATGTGGAGTGGATAAAATGGATGTAGAGTGGATAAAATGGATGTAGAGTGGATAAAAATGGATGTAGAGTGGATAAAATGGATGTAGAGCGGATAAAAATGGATGTAGAGTGGATAAAATGGGTGTAAAATGGATAAAAATGGATGTAGAGTGGATAAAAATAGATGTAGAGTGGATAAAATGGATGTAGAGGGGATAAAATGGATGTAGAGTGGATAAAATGGTTGTAGAGTGGATAAAATGGATGTAGAGTTGATAAAAATGGATGTAGAGTGGATAAAAATGGATGTAGAGTGGATCAAATGAATGTAGATTGGATAAAATGGTTGTAGAGTGGATAAAATGGATGTAGAGTGGATAAAAATGGATGTAGAGCGGATACAAATGGATGTAGAGTGGACAAAATAGATTTAGAGTGGATAAAATGAATGTAGAGTGGATAAAAATGGATGTAGATTGGATAAAAATGGATGTGGAGTGGATAAAATGGATGTAGAGTGGATAAAATGGACGTAGAGTGGATAAAAATGGATGTAGAGTGGATAAAATGGATGTAGAGTGTATAAAATGGGTGTAAAGTGGATAAAAATGGATGTAGAGTGGATAAAATGGATGTAGAATGGATAAAAATGGATGTAGAGCGGATAAAAATGGATGTAGAGTGGATAAAATGGGTGTAAAATGGATAAAAATGGATGTAGAGTGGATAAAAATAGATGTAGAGTGGATAAAATGGATGTAGAGGGGATAAAATGGATGTAGAGTGGATAAAATGGTTGTAGAGTGGATAAAATGGACGTAGAGTGGATAAAAATGGATGTAGAGTGGATAAAATGGACGTAGAGTGGATAAAAATGGATGTAGAGTGGATAAAATGGATGTAGAGTGTATAAAATGGGTGTAAAGTGGATAAAAATGGATGTAGAGTGGATAAAATGGATGTAGAATGGATAAAAATGGATGTAGAGCGGATAAAAATGGATGTAGAGTGGATAAAATGGGTGTAAAATGGATAAAAATGGATGTAGAGTGGATAAAAATAGATGTAGAGTGGATAAAATGGATGTAGAGGGGATAAAATGGATGTAGAGTGGATAAAATGGATGTAGAGTGGATAAAATGGACGTAGAGTGGATAAAAATGGATGTAGAGTGGATAAAATGGATGTAGAGTTGATAAAAAAGGATGTAGAGTGGATAAAAATGGATGTAGAGTGGATAAAATGGATGTAGATTGGATAAAATGGTTGTAGAGTGGATAAAATGGATGTAGAGTGGATAAAATGGATGTAGAGTTGATAAAAATTGATGTAGAGTCGATAAAATGGATGTAGAGTGGATAAAATGGATGTAGAGTGGATAAAAATGGATGTAGAGCGGATAAAAATGGATGTAGAGTGGATAAAATGGGTGTAAAATGGATAAAAATGGATGTAGAGTGGATAAAATGGGTGTAAAATGGATAAAAATGGATGTAGAGTGGATAAAATGGATGTAGAGTGGATAAAATGGGTGTAAAGTGGATAAAAATGGATGTAGAGTGGATAAAATGGATGTAGAATAGATAAAAATGGATGTAGAGTGGATAAAATGGATGTAGAGTCGATAAAATGGATGTAGAGTGGATAAAAATGGATGTAGAGTGGATAAAATGGATGTAGAGTGGATAAAAATGGATGTAGAGTGAATATAATGGATGTAGAGAGGATAAAATGGATGTGGAGTGGATAACAATGGATGTAGAGTGGATAAAATGGATGTAGAGTGGATAAAATGGACGTAGAGTGGATAAAAATGGATGTAGAGTGGATAAAATGGATGTAGAGTGTATAAAATGGGTGTAAAGTGGATAAAAATGGATGTAGAGTGGATAAAATGGATGTAGAATGGATAAAAATGGATGTAGAGCGGATAAAAATGGATGTAGAGTGGATAAAATGGGTGTAAAATGGATAAAAATGGATGTAGAGTGGATAAAAATAGATGTAGAGTGGATAAAATGGATGTAGAGGGGATAAAATGGATGTAGAGTGGATAAAATGGTTGTAGAGTGGATAAAATGGATGTAGAGTTGATAAAAATGGATGTAGAGTGGATAAAAATGGATGTAGAGTGGATCAAATGAATGTAGATTGGATAAAATGGTTGTAGAGTGGATAAAATGGATGTAGAGTGGATAAAAATGGATGTAGAGCGGATACAAATGGATGTAGAGTGGACAAAATAGATTTAGAGTGGATAAAATGAATGTAGAGTGGATAAAAATGGATGTAGATTGGATAAAAATGGATGTGGAGTGGATAAAATGGATGTAGAGTGGATAAAATGGACGTAGAGTGGATAAAAATGGATGTAGAGTGGATAAAATGGATGTAGAGTGTATAAAATGGGTGTAAAGTGGATAAAAATGGATGTAGAGTGGATAAAATGGATGTAGAATGGATAAAAATGGATGTAGAGCGGATAAAAATGGATGTAGAGTGGATAAAATGGGTGTAAAATGGATAAAAATGGATGTAGAGTGGATAAAAATAGATGTAGAGTGGATAAAATGGATGTAGAGGGGATAAAATGGATGTAGAGTGGATAAAATGGTTGTAGAGTGGATAAAATGGACGTAGAGTGGATAAAAATGGATGTAGAGTGGATAAAATGGACGTAGAGTGGATAAAAATGGATGTAGAGTGGATAAAATGGATGTAGAGTGTATAAAATGGGTGTAAAGTGGATAAAAATGGATGTAGAGTGGATAAAATGGATGTAGAATGGATAAAAATGGATGTAGAGCGGATAAAAATGGATGTAGAGTGGATAAAATGGGTGTAAAATGGATAAAAATGGATGTAGAGTGGATAAAAATAGATGTAGAGTGGATAAAATGGATGTAGAGGGGATAAAATGGATGTAGAGTGGATAAAATGGATGTAGAGTGGATAAAATGGACGTAGAGTGGATAAAAATGGATGTAGAGTGGATAAAATGGATGTAGAGTTGATAAAAAAGGATGTAGAGTGGATAAAAATGGATGTAGAGTGGATAAAATGGATGTAGATTGGATAAAATGGTTGTAGAGTGGATAAAATGGATGTAGAGTGGATAAAATGGATGTAGAGTTGATAAAAATTGATGTAGAGTCGATAAAATGGATGTAGAGTGGATAAAATGGATGTAGAGTGGATAAAAATGGATGTAGAGCGGATAAAAATGGATGTAGAGTGGATAAAATGGGTGTAAAATGGATAAAAATGGATGTAGAGTGGATAAAATGGGTGTAAAATGGATAAAAATGGATGTAGAGTGGATAAAATGGATGTAGAGTGGATAAAATGGGTGTAAAGTGGATAAAAATGGATGTAGAGTGGATAAAATGGATGTAGAATAGATAAAAATGGATGTAGAGTGGATAAAATGGATGTAGAGTCGATAAAATGGATGTAGAGTGGATAAAAATGGATGTAGAGTGGATAAAATGGATGTAGAGTGGATAAAAATGGATGTAGAGTGAATATAATGGATGTAGAGAGGATAAAATGGATGTGGAGTGGATAACAATGGATGTAGAGTGGATAAAATGGATGTAGAGTGGATAAAATGGATGTAAAGTGGATAAAATGGTTGTAGAGTGGATAAAATGGATGTAGAGTTGATAAAAATGGATGTAGAATGGATAAAACGGATGTAGAGTGGATAAAAATGGATGTAGAGTGGATACAATGGATGTAGAGTGGATAAAAATGGATATAGAGTGGATAAAATGGATGTAGAGTGGATAAAAATGGATGTAGAGTGGATAAAATGGATGTAGAGTGGATAAAATGGATGTAGAGTGGATAAAATGGATGTAGAGTGGATAAAATGGATGTAGAGTGCATAAAATGGATGTAGAGTGAATAAACTGGATGTAGAGTGGATAAAATGCATGTAGAGTGGATAAAATGGATGAATAGTGGATAAAATGGTTGTAGAGTGGATAAAATGGATGTAGAGTGGATAAAATGGATGTAGAGTGGATAAAATGGATGTAGAGTGGATACAATGGATGTAGAGTGGATAAAAATGGATATAGAGTGGATAAAATGGATGTAGAGTGGATAAAAATGGATGTAGAGTGGATAAAATGGATGTAGAGTGGATAAAATGGATGTAGAGTGGATAAAATGGATGTAGAGTGGATAAAATGGATGTAGAGTGAATAAAATGGATGTAGAGTGGATAAAATGGATGTAGAGTGGATAAAATGGATGTAGAGTGGATAAAATGGATGTAGAGTTGATAAAAATGGATGTAGAATGGATAAAACGGATGTAGAGTGGATAAAAATGGATGTAGAGTGGATACAATGGATGTAGAGTGGATAAAAATGGATATAGAGTGGATAAAATGGATGTAGAGTAGATAAAAATGGATGTAGAGTGGATAAAATGGATGTAGAGTGGATAAAATGAATGTAGAGTGGATAAAATGGATGTAGAGTGGATAAAATGGATGTAGAGTGGATAAAATGGATGTAGAGTTGATAAAAATGGATGTAGAATGGATAAAACGGATGTAGAGTGGATAAAAATGGATGTAGAGTGGATACAATGGATGTAGAGTGGATAAAAATGGATGTAGAGGGGATAAAATGGATGTAGAGTGGATAAAATGGATGTCGAGTGGATAAAAATGGATGTAGTGTGGATAAAATGGATGTAGAGTGGATAAAATGGATGTAGAGGGGATAAAATGGATGTAGAGTGGATAAAATGGTTGTAGAGTGGATAAAATGGATGTAGAGTTGATAAAAATGGATGTAGAGTGGATAAAATGGATGTAGAGTGGATAAAATAGATGTAGAGTTGATAAAAATGGATGTAGAGTGGACAAAATAGATTTAGAGTGGATAAAAATTGATGTAGAGTGGATAAAATGAATGTAGAGTGGATAAAAATGGATGTAGAGTGGATAAAAATTGATGTAGAGTGGATAAAATGGATGTAGAGTGTATAAAATGGGTGTAAAGTGGATAAAAATGGATGTAGAGTGGATAAAATGGATGTAGAATGGATAAAAATGGATGTAGAGCGGATAAAAATGGATGTAGAGTGGATAAAATGGGTGTAAAATGGATAAAAATGGATGTAGAGTGGATAAAAATAGATGTAGAGTGGATAAAATGGATGTAGAGGGGATAAAATGGATGTAGAGTGGATAAAATGGTTGTAGAGTGGATAAAATAGATGTAGAGTGGATAAAAATGGATGTAGAGCGGATACAAATGGATGTAGAGTGGATAAAATGGGTGTAAAATGGATAAAAATGGATGTAGAGTGGATAAAAATGGATGTAGAGTGGATAAAATGGATGTAGAGGGGATAAAATGGATGTAGAGTGGATAAAATGGTTGTAGAGTGGATAAAATGGATGTAGAGTTGATAAAAATGGATGTAGAGTGGATAAAATGGATGTAGAGTGGATAAAATGGATGTAGAGGGGATAAAATGGATGTAGAGTGGATAAAATGGTTGTAGAGTGGATAAAATGGATGTCGAGTGGATAAAAATGGATGTAGTGTGGATAAAATGGATGTAGAGTGGATAAAATGGATGTAGAGGGGATAAAATGGATGTAGAGTGGATAAAATGGTTGTAGAGTGGATAAAATGGATGTAGAGTTGATAAAAATGGATGTAGAGTGGATAACATGGATGTAGAGTGGATAAAATAGATGTAGAGTTGATAAAAATGGATGTAGAGTGGATAAAATGGATGTAGAGGGGATAAAATGGATGTAGAGTGGATAAAATGGTTGTAGAGTGGATAAAATGGATGTCGAGTGGATAAAAATGGATGTAGTGTGGATAAAATGGATGTAGAGTGGATAAAATGGATGTAGAGGGGATAAAATGGATGTAGAGTTGATAAAATGGATGTAGAGTGGATAAAATGGATGTAGAGTGGATAAAATGGATGTAGAGTTGATAAAAATGGATGTAGAATGGATAAAACGGATGTAGAGTGGATAAAAATGGATGTAGAGTGGATACAATGGATGTAGAGTGGATAAAAATGGATATAGAGTGGATAAAATGGATGTAGAGTGGATAAAAATGGATGTAGAGTGGATAAAATGGATGTAGAGTGGATAAAATGGATGTAGAGTGGATAAAATGGATGTACAGTGGATAAAATGGATGTAGAGTGTATAAAATGGATGTAGAGTGAATAAAATGGATGTAGAGTGGATAAAATGGATGTAGAGTGGATAAAATGGATGAATAGTGGATAAAATGGTTGTAGAGTGGATAAAATGGATGTAGAGTGGATAAAAATGGATGTAGAGTGGATAAAATGGATGTAGAGGGGATAAAATGGATGTAGAGTGGATAAAATGGTTGTAGAGTGGATAAAATGGATGTAGAGTTGATAAAAATGGATGTAGAGTGGATAACATGGATGTAGAGTGGATAAAATAGATGTAGAGTTGATAAAAATGGATGTAGAGTGGATAAAATGGATGTAGAGGGGATAAAATGGATGTAGAGTGGATAAAATGGTTGTAGAGTGGATAAAATGGATGTCGAGTGGATAAAAATGGATGTAGTGTGGATAAAATGGATGTAGAGTGGATAAAATGGATGTAGAGGGGATAAAATGGATGTAGAGTGGATAAAATGGATGTAGAGTGGATAAAATGGATGTAGAGTTGATAAAAATGGATGTAGAATGGATAAAACGGATGTAGAGTGGATAAAAATGGATGTAGAGTGGATACAATGGATGTAGAGTGGATAAAAATGGATATAGAGTGGATAAAATGGATGTAGAGTGGATAAAAATGGATGTAGAGTGGATAAAATGGATGTAGAGTGGATAAAATGGATGTAGAGTGGATAAAATGGATGTACAGTGGATAAAATGGATGTAGAGTGTATAAAATGGATGTGGAGTGAATAAAATGGATGTAGAGTGGATAAAATGGATGTAGAGTGGATAAAATGGATGTAGAGTGGATAAAATGGTTGTAGAGTGGATAAAATGGATGTAGAGTGGATAAAATGGATGTAGAGTTGATAAAAATTGATGTAGAGTCGATAAAATGGATGTAGAGTGGATAAAATGGATGTAGAGTGGATAAAAATGGATGTAGAGCGGATACAAATGGATGTAGAGTGGATAAAATGGGTGTAAAATGGATAAAAATGGATGTAGAGTGGATAAAAATGGATGTAGAGTGGATAAAATGGATGTAGAGGGGATAAAATGGATGTAGAGTGGATAAAATGGTTGTAGAGTGGATAAAATGGATGTTGAGTTGATAAAAATGGATGTAGAGTGGATAAAAATGGATGTAGAGTGGATAAAATGGATGTAGAGCGGATAAAAATGGATGTAGTTTGGATAAAATGAATGTAGAGTGGATAAAATGGATGTAGAGTTGATAAAAATGGATGTAGAGTGGACAAAATAGATTTAGAGTGGATAAAAATTGATGTAGAGTGGATAAAATGAATGTAGAGTGGATAAAAATGGATGTAGATTGGATAAAAATGGATGTGGAGTGGATAAAATGGATGTAGAGTGGATAAAATGGATGTAGAGTGGATAAAATAGATGTAGAGTTGATAAAAATGGATGTAGAGTGGACAAAATAGATTTAGAGTGGATAAAAATTGATGTAGAGTGGATAAAATGAATGTAGAGTGGATAAAATGGATGTAGAGTGGATAAAATTGATGTAGAGTTGATAAAATGGATGTAAAGTGGATAAAATGGATGTAGAGTTAATAAAATTGGATGTAGAGTGGATAAATTGGATGTAGAGTGGATAAAATGGATGTAGAGTGGATAAAAATGGATGTAGAGTGGATAAAATGAATGTAGAGTGGATAAAATGGATGTAGAGTGGATAAAATTGATGTAGAGTTGATAAAATGGATGTAAAGTGGATAAAATGGATGTAGAGTTAATAAAATTGGATGTAGAGTGGATAAATTGGATGTAGAGTGGATAAAATGGATGTAGAGTGGATAAAAATGGATGTAGAGTGGATAAAAATGGATGTAGAGTGGATAAAATGGACGTAGAGCGGATAAAATGGATGTAGAGTTGATAAAAATGGATGTAGAGTGCATAAAAATGGATGTTGAGTGGATAAAATGGATGTAGAGTGGATAAAATGGATGTAGAGTGAATAAAATGGATGTAGAGTGGATAAAATTGATGTAGAGTTGATAAAATGGATGTAGAGGGGATAAAATGGATGTAGAATGGATAAAATGGATGTAGAGGGGATAAAATTGATGTAGAGTTGATAAAATGGATGTAGAGGGGATAAAATGGATGTAGAATGGATAAAATGGATGTAGAGGGGATAAAATGGATGTAGAGTGGATAAAATGGATGTAGAGTGGATAAAATGGATGTCGAGTGGATAAAAATGGATGTAGTGTGGATAAAATGGATGTAGAGTGGATAAAATGGATGTAGAGGGGATAAAATGGATGTAGAGGGGATAAAATGGATGTAGAGTGGATAAAATGGTTGTAGAGTGGATAAAATGGATGTCGAGTGGATAAAAATGGATGTAGTGTGGATAAAATGGTTGTAGAGTGGATAAAATGGATGTAGAGTTGATAAAAATGGATGTAGAGTGGATAAAATGGATGTAGAGTGGATAAAATGGATGTAGAGGGGATAAAATGGATGTAGAGTGGATAAAATGGTTGTAGAGTGGATAAAATGGATGTCGAGTGGATAAAAATGGATGTAGTGTGGATAAAATGGATGTAGAGTGGATAAAATGGATGTAGAGTGGATAAAATGGATGTAGAGTGGATAAAAATGGATGTAGAGCGGATACAAATGGATGTAGAGTGGATAAAATGGGTGTAAAATGGATAAAAATGGATGTAGAGTGGATAAAAATGGATGTAGAGTGGATAAAATGGATGTAGAGTGGATAAAATGGATGTAGAGTGGATAAAATGGTTGTAGAGTGGATAAAATGGATGTTGAGTTGATAAAAATGGATGTAGTGTGGATAAAAATGGATGTAGAGTGGATAAAATGGATGTAGAGTGGATAAAAATGGATGTAGTTTGGATAAAATGAATGTAGAGTGGATAAAATGGATGTAGAGTTGATAAAAATGGATGTAGAGTGGACAAAATAGATTTAGAGTGGATAAAAATTGATGTAGAGTGGATAAAATGAATGTAGAGTGGATAAAAATGGATGTAGATTGGATAAAAATGGATGTGGAGTGGATAAAATGGATGTAGAGTGGATAAAATGGACGTAGAGTGGATAAAAATGGATGTAGAGTGGATAAAATGGATGTAGAGTGGATAAAATGGATGTAGAGTGGATAAAATGGATGTAGAGTGGATAAAATGGATGTAGAGTTGATAAAAATTGATGTAGAGTCGATAAAATGGATGTAGAGTGGATAAAATGGATGTAGAGTGGATAAAAATGGATGTAGAGCGGATGAAAATGGATGTAGAGTGGATAAAATGGGTGTAAAATGGATAAAAATGGATGTAGAGTGGATAAAAATGGATGTAGAGTGGATAAAATGGATGTAGAGGGGATAAAATGGATGTAGAGTGGATAAAATGGTTGTAGAGTGGATAAAATGGATGTCGAGTGGATAAAAATGGATGTAGTGTAGATAAAATGGATGTAGAGTGGATAAAATGGATGTAGAGGGGATAAAATGGATGTAGAAGGGATAAAATGGATGTAGAGTGGATAAAATGGTTGTAGAGTGGATAAAATGGATGTCGAGTGGATAAAAATGGATGTAGTGTGGATAAAATGGATGTAGAGTGGATAAAATGGATGTAGAGGGGATAAAATGGATGTAGAGTGGATAAAATGGCTGTAGAGTGGATAAAATGGATGTAGAGTTGATAAAAATGGATGTAGAGTGGATAAAAATGGATGTAGAGTGGATAAAATGGATGTAGATTGGATAAAATGGATGTAGAGTGGATAAAATGGATGTAGAGTGGATAAAATGGATGTAGAGTTGATAAAAATTGATGTAGAGTCGATAAAATGGATGTAGAGTGGATAAAATGGATGTAGAGTGGATAAAAATGGATGTAGAGCGGATACAAATGGATGTAGAGTGGATAAAATGGGTGTAAAATGGATAAAAATGGATGTAGAGTGGATAAAAATGGATGTAGAGTAGATAAAATGGATGTAGAGGGGATAAAATGGATGTAGAGTGGATAAAATGGTTGTAGAGTGGATAAAATGGATGTAGAGTTGATAAAAATGGATGTAGAGTGGATAAAATGGATGTAGAGTGTATAAAATGGATGTAGAGGGGATAAAATGGATGTAGAGTGGATAAAATGGTTGTAGAGTGGATAAAATGGATGTCGAGTGGATAAAAATGGATGTAGTGTGGATAAAATGGATGTAGAGTGGATAAAATGGATGTAGAGGGGATAAAATGGATGTAGAGTGGATAAAATGGTTGTAGAGTGGATAAAATGGATGTAGAGTTGATAAAAATGGATGTAGAGTGGATAAAATGGATGTAGAGTGGATAAAATGGATGTAGAGTTGATAAAAATGGATGTAGAGTGGACAAAATAGATTTAGAGTGGATAAAAATTGATGTAGAGTGGATAAAATGAATGTAGAGTGGATAAAATGGATGTAGAGTGGATAAAATTGATGTAGAGTTGATAAAATGGATGTAAAGTGGATAAAATGGATGTAGAGTTAATAAAATTGGATGTAGAGTGGATAAATTGGATGTAGAGTGGATAAAATGGATGTAGAGTGGATAAAATGGATGTAGAGTGAATAAAATGGATGTAGAGTGGATAAAATTGATGTAGAGTTGATAAAATGGATGTAGAGGGGATAAAATGGATGTAGAATGGATAAAATGGATGTAGAGGGGATAAAATTGATGTAGAGTTGATAAAATGGATGTAGAGGGGATAAAATGGATGTAGAATGGATAAAATGGATGTAGAGGGGATAAAATGGATGTAGAGTGGATAAAATGGTTGTAGAGTGGATAAAATGGATGTCGAGTGGATAAAAATGGATGTAGTGTGGATAAAATGGATGTAGAGTGGATAAAATGGATGTAGAGGGGATAAAATGGATGTAGAGGGGATAAAATGGATGTAGAGTGGATAAAATGGTTGTAGAGTGGATAAAATGGATGTCGAGTGGATAAAAATGGATGTAGTGTGGATAAAATGGTTGTAGAGTGGATAAAATGGATGTAGAGTTGATAAAAATGGATGTAGAGTGGATAAAATGGATGTAGAGTGGATAAAATGGATGTAGAGGGGATAAAATGGATGTAGAGTGGATAAAATGGTTGTAGAGTGGATAAAATGGATGTCGAGTGGATAAAAATGGATGTAGTGTGGATAAAATGGATGTAGAGTGGATAAAATGGATGTAGAGTGGATAAAATGGATGTAGAGTGGATAAAAATGGATGTAGAGTGCATAAAAATGGATGTTGAGTGGATAAAATGGATGTAGAGTGGATAAAATGGATGTAGAGTGAATAAAATGGATGTAGAGTGGATAAAATTGATGTAGAGTTGATAAAATGGATGTAGAGGGGATAAAATGGATGTAGAATGGATAAAATGGATGTAGAGGGGATAAAATTGATGTAGAGTTGATAAAATGGATGTAGAGGGGATAAAATGGATGTAGAATGGATAAAATGGATGTAGAGGGGATAAAATGGATGTAGAGTGGATAAAATGGTTGTAGAGTGGATAAAATGGATGTCGAGTGGATAAAAATGGATGTAGTGTGGATAAAATGGATGTAGAGTGGATAAAATGGATGTAGAGGGGATAAAATGGATGTAGAGGGGATAAAATGGATGTAGAGTGGATAAAATGGTTGTAGAGTGGATAAAATGGATGTCGAGTGGATAAAAATGGATGTAGTGTGGATAAAATGGTTGTAGAGTGGATAAAATGGATGTAGAGTTGATAAAAATGGATGTAGAGTGGATAAAATGGATGTAGAGTGGATAAAATGGATGTAGAGGGGATAAAATGGATGTAGAGTGGATAAAATGGTTGTAGAGTGGATAAAATGGATGTCGAGTGGATAAAAATGGATGTAGTGTGGATAAAATGGATGTAGAGTGGATAAAATGGATGTAGAGTGGATAAAATGGATGTAGAGTGGATAAAAATGGATGTAGAGCGGATACAAATGGATGTAGAGTGGATAAAATGGGTGTAAAATGGATAAAAATGGATGTAGAGTGGATAAAAATGGATGTAGAGTGGATAAAATGGATGTAGAGGGGATAAAATGGATGTAGAGTGGATAAAATGGTTGTAGAGTGGATAAAATGGATGTTGAGTTGATAAAAATGGATGTAGTGTGGATAAAAATGGATGTAGAGTGGATAAAATGGATGTAGAGTGGATAAAAATGGATGTAGTTTGGATAAAATGGATGTAGAGTGGATAAAATGGATGTAGAGTTGATAAAAATGGATGTAGAGTGGACAAAATAGATTTAGAGTGGATAAAAATTGATGTAGAGTGGATAAAATGAATGTAGAGTGGATAAAAATGGATGTAGATTGGATAAAAATGGATGTGGAGTGGATAAAATGGATGTAGAGTGGATAAAATGGACGTAGAGTGGATAAAAATGGATGTAGAGTGGATAAAATGGATGTAGAGTGGATAAAATGGTTGTAGAGTGGATAAAATGGATGTAGAGTGGATAAAATGGATGTAGAGTTGATAAAAATTGATGTAGAGTCAATAAAATGGATGTAGAGTGGATAAAATGGATGTAGAGTGGATAAAAATGGATGTAGAGCGGATGAAAATGGATGTAGAGTGGATAAAATGGGTGTAAAATGGATAAAAATGGATGTAGAGTGGATAAAAATGGATGTAGAGTGGATAAAATGGATGTAGAGGGGATAAAATGGATGTAGAGTGGATAAAATGGTTGTAGAGTGGATAAAATGGATGTCGAGTGGATAAAAATGGATGTAGTGTGGATAAAATGGATGTAGAGTGGATAAAATGGATGTAGAGGGGATAAAATGGATGTAGAAGGGATAAAATGGATGTAGAGTGGATAAAATGGTTGTAGAGTGGATAAAATGGATGTCGAGTGGATAAAAATGGATGTAGTGTGGATAAAATGGATGTAGAGTGGATAAAATGGATGTAGAGGGGATAAAATGGATGTAGAGTGGATAAAATGGCTGTAGAGTGGATAAAATGGATGTAGAGTTGATAAAAATGGATGTAGAGTGGATAAAAATGGATGTAGAGTGGATAAAATGGATGTAGATTGGATAAAATGGATGTAGAGTGGATAAAATGGATGTAGAGTGGATAAAATGGATGTAGAGTTGATAAAAATTGATGTAGAGTCGATAAAATGGATGTAGAGTGGATAAAATGGATGTAGAGTGGATAAAAATGGATGTAGAGCGGATACAAATGGATGTAGAGTGGATAAAATGGGTGTAAAATGGATAAAAATGGATGTAGAGTGGATAAAAATGGATGTAGAGTAGATAAAATGGATGTAGAGGGGATAAAATGGATGTAGAGTGGATAAAATGGATGTAGAGTGGATAAAATGGATGTAGAGTTGATAAAAATGGATGTAGAGTGGATAAAATGGATGTAGAGTGGATAAAATGGATGTAGAGGGGATAAAATGGATGTAGAGTGGATAAAATGGTTGTAGAGTGGATAAAATGGATGTCGAGTGGATAAAAATGGATGTAGTGTGGATAAAATGGATGTAGAGTGGATAAAATGGATGTAGAGGGGATAAAATGGATGTAGAGTGGATAAAATGGTTGTAGAGTGGATAAAATGGATGTAGAGTTGATAAAAATGGATGTAGAGTGGATAAAATGGATGTAGAGTGGATAAAATAGATGTAGAGTTGATAAAAATGGATGTAGAGTGGACAAAATAGATTTAGAGTGGATAAAAATTGATGTAGAGTGGATAAAATGAATGTAGAGTGGATAAAATGGATGTAGAGTGGATAAAATTGATGTAGAGTTGATAAAATGGATGTAAAGTGGATAAAATGGATGTAGAGTTAATAAAATTGGATGTAGAGTGGATAAATTGGATGTAGAGTGGATAAAATGGATGTAGAGTGGATAAAATGGATGTAGAGTGAATAAAATGGATGTAGAGTGGATAAAATTGATGTAGAGTTGATAAAATGGATGTAGAGGGGATAAAATGGATGTAGAATGGATAAAATGGATGTAGAGGGGATAAAATGGATGTAGAGTGGATAAAATGGTTGTAGAGTGGATAAAATGGATGTCGAGTGGATAAAAATGGATGTAGTGTGGATAAAATGGATGTAGAGTGGATAAAATGGATGTAGAGGGGATAAAATGGATGTAGAGGGGATAAAATGGATGTAGAGTGGATAAAATGGTTGTAGAGTGGATAAAATGGATGTCGAGTGGATAAAAATGGATGTAGTGTGGATAAAATGGTTGTAGAGTGGATAAAATGGATGTAGAGTTGATAAAAATGGATGTAGAGTGGATAAAATGGATGTAGAGTGGATAAAATGGATGTAGAGGGGATAAAATGGATGTAGAGTGGATAAAATGGTTGTAGAGTGGATAAAATGGATGTCGAGTGGATAAAAATGGATGTAGTGTGGATAAAATGGATGTAGAGTGGATAAAATGGATGTAGAGGGGATAAAATGGATGTAGAGTGGATAAAATGGTTGTAGAGTGGATAAAATGGATGTAGAGTTGATAAAAATGGATGTAGAGTGGATAAAATGGATGTAGAGTGGATAAAATAGATGTAGAGTGGATAAAATGGACGTAGAGTGGATAAAAATGGATGTAGAGTGGATAAAATGGATGTAGAGTGGATAAAATGGGTGTAAAGTGGATAAAAATGGATGTAGAGTGGATAAAATGGATGTAGAATGGATAAAAATGGATGTAGAGCGGATAAAAATGGATGTAGAGTGGATAAAATGGGTGTGAAATGGATAAAAATGGATGTAGAGTGGATAAAAATAGATGTAGAGTGGATAAAATGGATGTAGAGGGGATAAAATGGATGTAGAGTGGATAAAATGGTTGTAGAGTGGATAAAATGGATGTAGAGTTGATAAAAATGGATGTAGAGTGGATAAAAATGGATGTAGAGTGGATCAAATGAATGTAGATTGGATAAAATGGTTGTAGAGTGGATAAAATGGATGTAGAGTGGATAAAAATGGATGTAGAGCGGATACAAATGGATGTAGAGTGGACAAAATAGATTTAGAGTGGATAAAATGAATGTAGAGTGGATAAAAATGGATGTAGATTGGATAAAAATGGATGTGGAGTGGATAAAATGGATGTAGAGTGGATAAAATGGACGTAGAGTGGATAAAAATGGATGTAGAGTGGATAAAATGGATGTAGAGTGTATAAAATGGGTGTAAAGTGGATAAAAATGGATGTAGAGTGGATAAAATGGATGTAGAATGGATAAAAATGGATGTAGAGCGGATAAAAATGGATGTAGAGTGGATAAAATGGGTGTAAAATGGATAAAAATGGATGTAGAGTGGATAAAAATAGATGTATAGTGGATAAAATGGATGTAGAGGGGATAAAATGGATGTAGAGTGGATAAAATGGTTGTAGAGTGGATAAAATGGATGTCGAGTGGATAAAAATGGATGTAGTGTGGATAAAATGGATGTAGAGTGGATAAAATGGATGTAGAGTGGATAAAATGGATGTAGAGTGGATAAAAATGGATGTAGAGCGGATACAAATGGATGTAGAGTGGATAAAATGGGTGTAAAATGGATAAAAATGGATGTAGAGTGGATAAAAATGGATGTAGAGTGGATAAAATGGATGTAGAGTGGATAAAATGGATGTAGAGTGGATAAAATGGTTGTAGAGTGGATAAAATGGATGTTGAGTTGATAAAAATGGATGTAGTGTGGATAAAAATGGATGTAGAGTGGATAAAATGGATGTAGAGTGGATAAAAATGGATGTAGTTTGGATAAAATGAATGTAGAGTGGATAAAATGGATGTAGAGTTGATAAAAATGGATGTAGAGTGGACAAAATAGATTTAGAGTGGATAAAAATTGATGTAGAGTGGATAAAATGAATGTAGAGTGGATAAAAATGGATGTAGATTGGATAAAAATGGATGTGGAGTGGATAAAATGGATGTAGAGTGGATAAAATGGACGTAGAGTGGATAAAAATGGATGTAGAGTGGATAAAATGGATGTAGAGTGGATAAAATGGTTGTAGAGTGGATAAAATGGATGTAGAGTGGATAAAATGGATGTAGAGTTGATAAAAATTGATGTAGAGTCGATAAAATGGATGTAGAGTGGATAAAATGGATGTAGAGTGGATAAAAATGGATGTAGAGCGGATGAAAATGGATGTAGAGTGGATAAAATGGGTGTAAAATGGATAAAAATGGATGTAGAGTGGATAAAAATGGATGTAGAGTGGATAAAATGGATGTAGAGGGGATAAAATGGATGTAGAGTGGATAAAATGGTTGTAGAGTGGATAAAATGGATGTCGAGTGGATAAAAATGGATGTAGTGTGGATAAAATGGATGTAGAGTGGATAAAATGGATGTAGAGGGGATAAAATGGATGTAGAAGGGATAAAATGGATGTAGAGTGGATAAAATGGTTGTAGAGTGGATAAAATGGATGTAGAGGGGATAAAATGGATGTAGAAGGGATAAAATGGATGTAGAGTGGATAAAATGGTTGTAGAGTGGATAAAATGGATGTCGAGTGGATAAAAATGGATGTAGTGTGGATAAAATGGATGTAGAGTGGATAAAATGGATGTAGAGGGGATAAAATGGATGTAGAGTGGATAAAATGGCTGTAGAGTGGATAAAATGGATGTAGAGTTGATAAAAATGGATGTAGAGTGGATAAAAATGGATGTAGAGTGGATAAAATGGATGTAGATTGGATAAAATGGATGTAGAGTGGATAAAATGGATGTAGAGTGGATAAAATGGATGTAGAGTTGATAAAAATTGATGTAGAGTGGATAAAATGGATGTAGAGTGGATAAAATGGATGTAGAGTGGATAAAAATGGATGTAGAGCGGATAAAAATGGATGTAGAGTGGATAAAATGGGTGTAAAATGGATAAAAATGGATGTAGAGTGGATAAAAATGGATGTAGAGTAGATAAAATGGATGTAGAGGGGATAAAATGGATGTAGAGTGGATAAAATGGTTGTAGAGTGGATAAAATGGATGTAGAGTTGATAAAAATGGATGTAGAGTGGATAAAATGGATGTAGAGTGGATAAAATGGATGTAGAGGGGATAAAATGGATGTAGAGTGGATAAAATGGTTGTAGAGTGGATAAAATGGATGTCGAGTGGATAAAAATGGATGTAGTGTGGATAAAATGGATGTAGAGTGGATAAAATGGATGTAGAGGGGATAAAATGGATGTAGAGTGGATAAAATGGTTGTAGAGTGGATAAAATGGATGTAGAGTTGATAAAAATGGATGTAGAGTGGATAAAATGGATGTAGAGTGGATAAAATGGATGTAGAGTTGATAAAAATGGATGTAGAGTGGACAAAATAGATTTAGAGTGGATAAAAATTGATGTAGAGTGGATAAAATGAATGTAGAGTGGATAAAATGGATGTAGAGTGGATAAAATTGATGTAGAGTTGATAAAATGGATGTAAAGTGGATAAAATGGATGTAGAGTTAATAAAATTGGATGTAGAGTGGATAAATTGGATGTAGAGTGGATAAAATGGATGTAGAGTGGATAAAATGGATGTAGAGTGAATAAAATGGATGTAGAGTGGATAAAATTGATGTAGAGTTGATAAAATGGATGTAGAGGGGATAAAATGGATGTAGAATGGATAAAATGGATGTAGAGGGGATAAAATGGATGTAGAGTGGATAAAATGGTTGTAGAGTGGATAAAATGGATGTCGAGTGGATAAAAATGGATGTAGTGTGGATAAAATGGATGTAGAGTGATTAAAATGGATGTAGAGGGGATAAAATGGATGTAGAGTGGATAAAATGGATGTAGAGTGGATAAAATGGTTGTAGAGTGGATAAAATGGATGTCGAGTGGATAAAAATGGATGTAGTGTGGATAAAATGGTTGTAGAGTGGATAAAATGGATGTAGAGTTGATAAAAATGGATGTAGAGTGGATAAAATGGATGTAGAGTGGATAAAATGGATG
This sequence comes from Pemphredon lugubris, assembly GCA_933228935.1. Taxonomy (NCBI): domain Eukaryota; kingdom Metazoa; phylum Arthropoda; class Insecta; order Hymenoptera; family Crabronidae; genus Pemphredon; species Pemphredon lugubris. Next base: position 54,589,225 of record OW121816.1, read on the forward strand.
TAGAGGGGATAAAATGGATGTAGAGTGGATAAAATGGTTGTAGAGTGGATAAAATGGATGTCGAGTGGATAAAAATGGATGTAGTGTGGATAAAATGGATGTAGAGTGGATAAAATGGATGTAGAGGGGATAAAATGGATGTAGAGTGGATAAAATGGTTGTAGAGTGGATAAAATGGATGTAGAGTTGATAAAAATGGATGTAGAGTGGATAAAATGGATGTAGAGTGGATAAAATAGATGTAGAGTGGATAAAATGGACGTAGAGTGGATAAAAATGGATGTAGAGTGGATAAAATGGATGTAGAGTGTATAAAATGGGTGTAAAGTGGATAAAAATGGATGTAGAGTGGATAAAATGGATGTAGAATGGATAAAAATGGATGTAGAGCGGATAAAAATGGATGTAGAGTGGATAAAATGGGTGTGAAATGGATAAAAATGGATGTAGAGTGGATAAAAATAGATGTAGAGTGGATAAAATGGATGTAGAGGGGATAAAATGGATGTAGAGTGGATAAAATGGTTGTAGAGTGGATAAAATGGATGTAGAGTTGATAAAAATGGATGTAGAGTGGATAAAAATGGATGTAGAGTGGATCAAATGAATGTAGATTGGATAAAATGGTTGTAGAGTGGATAAAATGGATGTAGAGTGGATAAAAATGGATGTAGTGTGGATAAAATGGATGTAGAGTGGATAAAATGGATGTAGAGGGGATAAAATGGATGTAGAAGGGATAAAATGGATGTAGAGTGGATAAAATGGTTGTAGAGTGGATAAAATGGATGTAGAGGGGATAAAATGGATGTAGAAGGGATAAAATGGATGTAGAGTGGATAAAATGGTTGTAGAGTGGATAAAATGGATGTCGAGTGGATAAAAATGGATGTAGTGTGGATAAAATGGATGTAGAGTGGATAAAATGGATGTAGAGGGGATAAAATGGATGTAGAGTGGATAAAATGGCTGTAGAGTGGATAAAATGGATGTAGAGTTGATAAAAATGGATGTAGAGTGGATAAAAATGGATGTAGAGTGGATAAAATGGATGTAGATTGGATAAAATGGTTGTAGAGTGGATAAAATGGATGTAGAGTGGATAAAATGGATGTAGAGTTGATAAAAATTGATGTAGAGTCGATAAAATGGATGTAGAGTGGATAAAATGGATGTAGAGTGGATAAAAATGGATGTAGAGCGGATACAAATGGATGTAGAGTGGATAAAATGGGTGTAAAATGGATAAAAATGGATGTAGAGTGGATAAAAATGGATGTAGAGTAGATAAAATGGATGTAGAGGGGATAAAATGGATGTAGAGTGGATAAAATGGTTGTAGAGTGGATAAAATGGATGTAGAGTTGATAAAAATGGATGTAGAGTGGATAAAATGGATGTAGAGTGGATAAAATGGATGTAGAGGGGATAAAATGGATGTAGAGTGGATAAAATGGTTGTAGAGTGGATAAAATGGATGTCGAGTGGATAAAAATGGATGTAGTGTGGATAAAATGGATGTAGAGTGGATAAAATGGATGTAGAGTGGATAAAATGGATGTAGAGTGGATAAAATGGTTGTAGAGTGGATAAAATGGATGTAGAGTTGATAAAAATGGATGTAGAGTGGATAAAATGGATGTAGAGTGGATAAAATGGATGTAGAGTTGATAAAAATGGATGTAGAGTGGACAAAATAGATTTAGAGTGGATAAAAATTGATGTAGAGTGGATAAAATGAATGTAGAGTGGATAAAATGGATGTAGAGTGGATAAAATTGATGTAGAGTTGATAAAATGGATGTAAAGTGGATAAAATGGATGTAGAGTTAATAAAATTGGATGTAGAGTGGATAAATTGGATGTAGAGTGGATAAAATGGATGTAGAGTGGATAAAATGGATGTAGAGTGAATAAAATGGATGTAGAGTGGATAAAATTGATGTAGAGTTGATAAAATGGATGTAGAGGGGATAAAATGGATGTAGAATGGATAAAATGGATGTAGAGGGGATAAAATGGATGTAGAGTGGATAAAATGGTTGTAGAGTGGATAAAATGGATGTAGAGTGGATAAAAATGGATGTAGTGTGGATAAAATGGATGTAGAGTGATTAAAATGGATGTAGAGGGGATAAAATGGATGTAGAGGGGATAAAATGGATGTAGAGTGGATAAAATGGTTGTAGAGTGGATAAAATGGATGTCGAGTGGATAAAAATGGATGTAGTGTGGATAAAATGGTTGTAGAGTGGATAAAATGGATGTAGAGTTGATAAAAATGGATGTAGAGTGGATAAAATGGATGTAGAGTGGATAAAATGGATGTAGAGGGGATAAAATGGATGTAGAGTGGATAAAATGGTTGTAGAGTGGATAAAATGGATGTCGAGTGGATAAAAATGGATGTAGTGTGGATAAAATGGATGTAGAGTGGATAAAATGGATGTAGAGGGGATAAAATGGATGTAGAGTGGATAAAATGGTTGTAGAGTGGATAAAATGGATGTAGAGTTGATAAAAATGGATGTAGAGTGGATAAAATGGATGTAGAGTGGATAAAATAGATGTAGAGTGGATAAAATGGACGTAGAGTGGATAAAAATGGATGTAGAGTGGATAAAATGGATGTAGAGTGTATAAAATGGGTGTAAAGTGGATAAAAATGGATGTAGAGTGGATAAAATGGATGTAGAATGGATAAAAATGGATGTAGAGCGGATAAAAATGGATGTAGAGTGGATAAAATGGGTGTGAAATGGATAAAAATGGATGTAGAGTGGATAAAAATAGATGTAGAGTGGATAAAATGGATGTAGAGGGGATAAAATGGATGTAGAGTGGATAAAATGGTTGTAGAGTGGATAAAATGGATGTAGAGTTGATAAAAATGGATGTAGAGTGGATAAAAATGGATGTAGAGTGGATCAAATGAATGTAGATTGGATAAAATGGTTGTAGAGTGGATAAAATGGATGTAGAGTGGATAAAAATGGATGTAGAGCGGATACAAATGGATGTAGAGTGGACAAAATAGATTTAGAGTGGATAAAATGAATGTAGAGTGGATAAAAATGGATGTAGATTGGATAAAAATGGATGTGGAGTGGATAAAATGGATGTAGAGTGGATAAAATGGACGTAGAGTGGATAAAAATGGATGTAGAGTGGATAAAATGGATGTAGAGTGTATAAAATGGGTGTAAAGTGGATAAAAATGGATGTAGAGTGGATAAAATGGATGTAGAATGGATAAAAATGGATGTAGAGCGGATAAAAATGGATGTAGAGTGGATAAAATGGGTGTAAAATGGATAAAAATGGATGTAGAGTGGATAAAAATAGATGTATAGTGGATAAAATGGATGTAGAGGGGATAAAATGGATGTAGAGTGGATAAAATGGTTGTAGAGTGGATAAAATGGATGTAGAGTTGATAAAAAAGGATGTAGAGTGGATAAAAATGGATGTAGAGTGGATAAAATGGATGTAGATTGGATAAAATGGTTGTAGAGTGGATAAAATGGATGTAGAGTGGATAAACTGGATGTAGAGTTGATAAAAATTGATGTAGAGTCGATAAAATGGATGTAGAGTGGATAAAATGGATGTAGAGTGGATAAAAATGGATGTAGAGCGGATAAAAATGGATGTAGAGTGGATAAAATGGGTGTAAAATGGATAAAAATGGATGTAGAGTGGATAAAATGGGTGTAAAATGGATAAAAATGGATGTAGAGTGGATAAAATGGATGTAGAGTGGATAAAATGGGTGTAAAGTGGATAAAAATGGATGTAGAGTGGATAAAATGGATGTAGAATGGATAAAAATGGATGTAGAGTGGATAAAATGGATGTAGAGTCGATAAAATGGATGTAGAGTGGATAAAAATGGATGTAGAGTGGATAAAATGGATGTAGAGTGGATAAAAATGGATGTAGAGTGAATATAATGGATGTAGAGAGGATAAAATGGATGTGGAGTGGATAACAATGGATGTAGAGTGGATAAAATGGATGTAGAGTGGATAAAATGGATGTAAAGTGGATAAAATGGTTGTAGAGTGGATAAAATGGATGTAGAGTTGATAAAAATGGATGTAGAATGGATAAAACGGATGTAGAGTGGATAAAAATGGATGTAGAGTGGATACAATGGATGTAGAGTGGATAAAAATGGATATAGAGTGGATAAAATGGATGTAGAGTGGATAAAAATGGATGTAGAGTGGATAAAATGGATGTAGAGTGGATAAAATGGATGTAGAGTGGATAAAATGGATGTAGAGTGGATAAAATGGATGTAGAGTGTATAAAATGGATGTAGAGTGAATAAACTGGATGTAGAGTGGATAAAATGCATGTAGAGTGGATAAAATGGATGAATAGTGGATAAAATGGTTGTAGAGTGGATAAAATGGATGTAGAGTGGATAAAAATGGATGTAGAGCGGATACAAATGGATGTAGAGTGGATAAAATGGGTGTAAAATGGATAAAAATGGATGTAGAGTGGATAAAAATGGATGTAGAGTAGATAAAATGGATGTAGAGGGGATAAAATGGATGTAGAGTGGATAAAATGGTTGTAGAGTGGATAAAATGGATGTAGAGTTGATAAAAATGGATGTAGAGTGGATAAAATGGATGTAGAGTGGATAAAATGGATGTAGAGGGGATAAAATGGATGTAGAGTGGATAAAATGGTTGTAGAGTGGATAAAATGGATGTCGAGTGGATAAAAATGGATGTAGTGTGGATAAAATGGATGTAGAGTGGATAAAATGGATGTGGAGGGGATAAAATGGATGTAGAGTGGATAAAATGGTTGTAGAGTGGATAAAATGGATGTAGAGTTGATAAAAATGGATGTAGAGTGGATAAAATGGATGTAGAGTGGATAAAATAGATGTAGAGTTGATAAAAATGGATGTAGAGTGGACAAAATAGATTTAGAGTGGATAAAAATAGATGTAGAGTGGATAAAATGAATGTAGAGTGGATAAAATGGATGTAGAGTGGATAAAATTGATGTAGAGTTGATAAAATGGATGTAAAGTGGATAAAATGGATGTAGAGTTAATAAAATTGGATGTAGAGTGGATAAATTGGATGTAGAGTGGATAAAATGGATGTAGAGTGGATAAAATGGATGTAGAGTGAATAAAATGGATGTAGAGTGGATAAAATTGATGTAGAGTTGATAAAATGGATGTAGAGGGGATAAAATGGATGTAGAATGGATAAAATGGATGTAGAGGGGATAAAATGGATGTAGAGTGGATAAAATGGTTGTAGAGTGGATAAAATGGATGTCGAGTGGATAAAAATGGAAGTAGTGTGGATAAAATGGATGTAGAGTGGATAAAATGGATGTAGAGGGGATAAAATGGATGTAGAGGGGATAAAATGGATGTAGAGTGGATAAAATGGTTGTAGAGTGGATAAAATGGATGTCGAGTGGATAAAAATGGATGTAGTGTGGATAAAATGGTTGTAGAGTGGATAAAATGGATGTAGAGTTGATAAAAATGGATGTAGAGTGGATAAAATGGATGTAGAGTGGATAAAATGGATGTAGAGGGGATAAAATGGATGTAGAGTGGATAAAATGGTTGTAGAGTGGATAAAATGGATGTCGAGTGGATAAAAATGGATGTAGTGTGGATAAAATGGATGTAGAGTGGATAAAATGGATGTAGAGGGAATAAAATGGATGTAGAGTGGATAAAATGGTTGTAGAGTGGATAAAATGGATGTAGAGTTGATAAAAATGGATGTAGAGTGGATAAAATGGATGTAGAGTGGATAAAATAGATGTAGAGTGGATAAAATGGACGTAGAGTGGATAAAAATGGATGTAGAGTGGATAAAATGGATGTAGAGTGTATAAAATGGGTGTAAAGTGGATAAAAATGGATGTAGAGTGGATAAAATGGATGTAGAATGGATAAAAATGGATGTAGAGCGGATAAAAATGGATGTAGAGTGGATAAAATGGGTGTGAAATGGATAAAAATGGATGTAGAGTGGATAAAAATAGATGTAGAGTGGATAAAATGGATGTAGAGTGGATAAAATGGATGTAGAGGGGATAAAATGGATGTAGAGTGGATAAAATGGTTGTAGAGTGGATAAAATGGATGTCGAGTGGATAAAAATGGATGTAGTGTGGATAAAATGGTTGTAGAGTGGATAAAATGGATGTAGAGTTGATAAAAATGGATGTAGAGTGGATAAAATGGATGTAGAGTGGATAAAATGGATGTAGAGGGGATAAAATGGATGTAGAGTGGATAAAATGGTTGTAGAGTGGATAAAATGGATGTCGAGTGGATAAAAATGGATGTAGTGTGGATAAAATGGATGTAGAGTGGATAAAATGGATGTAGAGGGGATAAAATGGATGTAGAGTGGATAAAATGGTTGTAGAGTGGATAAAATGGATGTAGAGTTGATAAAAATGGATGTAGAGTGGATAAAATGGATGTAGAGTGGATAAAATAGATGTAGAGTGGATAAAATGGACGTAGAGTGGATAAAAATGGATGTAGAGTGGATAAAATGGATGTAGAGTGTATAAAATGGGTGTAAAGTGGATAAAAATGGATGTAGAGTGGATAAAATGGATGTAGAGTGTATAAAATGGGTGTAAAGTGGATAAAAATGGATGTAGAGTGGATAAAATGGATGTAGAATGGATAAAAATGGATGTAGAGCGGATAAAAATGGATGTAGAGTGGATAAAATGGGTGTGAAATGGATAAAAATGGATGTAGAGTGGATAAAAATAGATGTAGAGTGGATAAAATGGATGTAGAGGGGATAAAATGGATGTAGAGTGGATAAAATGGTTGTAGAGTGGATAAAATGGATGTAGAGTTGATAAAAATGGATGTAGAGTGGATAAAAATGGATGTAGAGTGGATCAAATGAATGTAGATTGGATAAAATGGTTGTAGAGTGGATAAAATGGATGTAGAGTGGATAAAAATGGATGTAGAGCGGATACAAATGGATGTAGAGTGGACAAAATAGATTTAGAGTGGATAAAATGAATGTAGAGTGGATAAAAATGGATGTAGATTGGATAAAAATGGATGTGGAGTGGATAAAATGGATGTAGAGTGGATAAAATGGACGTAGAGTGGATAAAAATGGATGTAGAGTGGATAAAATGGATGTAGAGTGTATAAAATGGGTGTAAAGTGGATAAAAATGGATGTAGAGTGGATAAAATGGATGTAGAATGGATAAAAATGGATGTAGAGCGGATAAAAATGGATGTAGAGTGGATAAAATGGGTGTAAAATGGATAAAAATGGATGTAGAGTGGATAAAAATAGATGTATAGTGGATAAAATGGATGTAGAGGGGATAAAATGGATGTAGAGTGGATAAAATGGTTGTAGAGTGGATAAAATGGATGTAGAGTTGATAAAAAAGGATGTAGAGTGGATAAAAATGGATGTAGAGTGGATAAAATGGATGTAGATTGGATAAAATGGTTGTAGAGTGGATAAAATGGATGTAGAGTGGATAAACTGGATGTAGAGTTGATAAAAATTGATGTAGAGTGGATAAAATGGATGTAGAGTGGATAAAATGGATGTAGAGTGGATAAAAATGGATGTAGAGCGGATAAAAATGGATGTAGAGTGGATAAAATGGGTGTAAAATGGATAAAAATGGATGTAGAGTGGATAAAATGGGTGTAAAATGGATAAAAATGGATGTAGAGTGGATAAAATGGATGTAGAGTGGATAAAATGGGTGTAAAGTGGATAAAAATGGATGTAGAGTGGATAAAATGGATGTAGAATGGATAAAAATGGATGTAGAGTGGATAAAATGGATGTAGAGTCGATAAAATGGATGTAGAGTGGATAAAAATGGATGTAGAGTGGATAAAATGGATGTAGAGTGGATAAAAATGGATGTAGAGTGAATATAATGGATGTAGAGAGGATAAAATGGATGTGGAGTGGATAACAATGGATGTAGAGTGGATAAAATGGATGTAGAGTGGATAAAATGGATGTAAAGTGGATAAAATGGTTGTAGAGTGGATAAAATGGATGTAGAGTTGATAAAAATGGATGTAGAATGGATAAAACGGATGTAGAGTGGATAAAAATGGATGTAGAGTGGATACAATGGATGTAGAGTGGATAAAAATGGATATAGAGTGGATAAAATGGATGTAGAGTGGATAAAAATGGATGTAGAGTGGATAAAATGGATGTAGAGTGGATAAAATGGATGTAGAGTGGATAAAATGGATGTAGAGTGGATAAAATGGATGTAGAGTGTATAAAATGGATGTAGAGTGAATAAACTGGATGTAGAGTGGATAAAATGCATGTAGAGTGGATAAAATGGATGAATAGTGGATAAAATGGTTGTAGAGTGGATAAAATGGATGTAGAGTGGATAAAAATGGATGTAGAGTGGATAAAATGGATGTAGAGTGGATAAAATGGATGTAGAGTGGATACAATGGATGTAGAGTGGATAAAAATGGATATAGAGTGGATAAAATGTATGTAGAGTGGATAAAAATGGATGTAGAGTGGATAAAATGGATGTAGAGTGGATAAAATGGATGTAGAGTGGATAAAATGGATGTAGAGTGGATAAAATGGATGTAGAGTGTATAAAATGGATGTAGAGTGAATAAAATGGATGTAGAGTGGATAAAATGGATGTAGAGTGGATAAAATGGATGTAGAGTGGATAAAATTGATGTAGAGTTGATAAAATGGATGTAAAGTGGATAAAATGGATGTAGAGTTAATAAAATTGGATGTAGAGTGGATAAATTGGATGTAGAGTGGATAAAAATGGATGTAGAGTGCATAAAAATGGATGTTGAGTGGATAAAATGGATGTAGAGTGGATAAAATGGATGTAGAGTGAATAAAATGGATGTAGAGTGGATAAAATTGATGTAGAGTTGATAAAATGGATGTAGAGGGGATAAAATGGATGTAGAATGGATAAAATGGATGTAGAGGGGATAAAATGGATGTAGAGTGGATAAAATGGTTGTAGAGTGGATAAAATGGATGTCGAGTGGATAAAAATGGATGTAGTGTGGATAAAATGGATGTAGAGTGGATAAAATGGATGTAGAGGGGATAAAATGGATGTAGAGGGGATAAAATGGATGTAGAGTGGATAAAATGGTTGTAGAGTGGATAAAATGGATGTCGAGTGGATAAAAATGGATGTAGTGTGGATAAAATGGTTGTAGAGTGGATAAAATGGATGTAGAGTTGATAAAAATGGATGTAGAGTGGATAAAATGGATGTAGAGTGGATAAAATGGATGTAGAGGGGATAAAATGGATGTAGAGTGGATAAAATGGTTGTAGAGTGGATAAAATGGATGTCGAGTGGATAAAAATGGATGTAGTGTGGATAAAATGGATGTAGAGTGGATAAAATGGATGTAGAGGGGATAAAATGGATGTAGAGTGGATAAAATGGTTGTAGAGTGGATAAAATGGATGTAGAGTTGATAAAAATGGATGTAGAGTGGATAAAATGGATGTAGAGTGGATAAAATAGATGTAGAGTGGATAAAATGGACGTAGAGTGGATAAAAATGGATGTAGAGTGGATAAAATGGATGTAGAGTGTATAAAATGGGTGTAAAGTGGATAAAAATGGATGTAGAGTGGATAAAATGGATGTAGAATGGATAAAAATGGATGTAGAGCGGATAAAAATGGATGTAGAGTGGATAAAATGGGTGTAAAATGGATAAAAATGGATGTAGAGTGGATAAAAATAGATGTAGAGTGGATAAAATGGATGTAGAGGGGATAAAATGGATGTAGAGTGGATAAAATGGTTGTAGAGTGGATAAAATGGATGTAGAGTTGATAAAAATGGATGTAGAGTGGATAAAAATGGATGTAGAGTGGATCAAATGAATGTAGATTGGATAAAATGGTTGTAGAGTGGATAAAATGGATGTAGAGTGGATAAAAATGGATGTAGAGCGGATACAAATGGATGTAGAGTGGACAAAATAGATTTAGAGTGGATAAAATGAATGTAGAGTGGATAAAAATGGATGTAGATTGGATAAAAATGGATGTGGAGTGGATAAAATGGATGTAGAGTGGATAAAATGGACGTAGAGTGGATAAAAATGGATGTAGAGTGGATAAAATGGATGTAGAGTGTATAAAATGGGTGTAAAGTGGATAAAAATGGATGTAGAGTGGATAAAATGGATGTAGAATGGATAAAAATGGATGTAGAGTGGATAAAAATGGATGTAGAGTGGATAAAATGGGTGTAAAATGGATAAAAATGGATGTAGAGTGGATAAAAATGGATGTAGAGTGGATAAAATGGATGTAGAGGGGATAAAATGGATGTAGAGTGGATAAAATGGTTGTAGAGTGGATAAAATGGATGTAGAGTTGATAAAAAAGGATGTAGAGTGGATAAAAATGGATGTAGAGTGGATAAAATGGATGTAGAGTGGATAAAATGGTTGTAGAGTGGATAAAATGGATGTAGAGTGGATAAAATGGATGTAGAGTTGATAAAAATGGATGTAGAGCGGATACAAATGGATGTAGAGTGGATAAAATGGGTGTAAAATGGATAAAAATGGATGTAGAGTAGATAAAATGGATGTAGAGGGGATAAAATGGATGTAGAGTGGATAAAATGGTTGTAGAGTGGATAAAATGGATGTAGAGTTGATAAAAATGGATGTAGAGTGGATAAAATGGATGTAGAGTGGATAAAATGGATGTAGAGGGGATAAAATGGATGTAGAGTGGATAAAATGGTTGTAGAGTGGATAAAATGGATGTCGAGTGGATAAAAATGGATGTAGTGTGGATAAAATGGATGTAGAGTGGATAAAATGGATGTAGAGTGGATAAAATGGATGTAGAGTGGATAAAATGGTTGTAGAGTGGATAAAATGGATGTAGAGTTGATAAAAATGGATGTAGAGTGGATAAAATGGATGTAGAGTGGATAAAATAGATGTAGAGTTGATAAAAATGGATGTAGAGTGGACAAAATAGATTTAGAGTGGATAAAAATTGATGTAGAGTGGATAAAATGAATGTAGAGTGGATAAAATGGATGTAGAGTGGATAAAATTGATGTAGAGTTGATAAAATGGATGTAAAGTGGATAAAATGGATGTAGAGTTAATAAAATTGGATGTAGAGTGGATAAATTGGATGTAGAGTGGATAAAATGGATGTAGAGTGGATAAAAATGGATGTAGAGTGGATAAAAATGGATGTAGAGTGGATAAAATGGACGTAGAGCGGATAAAATGGATGTAGAGTTGATAAAAATGGATGTAGAGTGCATAAAAATGGATGTTGAGTGGATAAAATGGATGTAGAGTGGATAAAATGGATGTAGAGTGAATAAAATGGATGTAGAGTGGATAAAATTGATGTAGAGTTGATAAAATGGATGTAGAGGGGATAAAATGGATGTAGAATGGATAAAATGGATGTAGAGGGGATAAAATGGATGTAGAGTGGATAAAATGGTTGTAGAGTGGATAAAATGGATGTCGAGTGGATAAAAATGGATGTAGTGTGGATAAAATGGATGTAGAGTGGATAAAATGGATGTAGAGGGGATAAAATGGATGTAGAGGGGATAAAATGGATGTAGAGTGGATAAAATGGTTGTAGAGTGGATAAAATGGATGTCGAGTGGATAAAAATGGATGTAGTGTGGATAAAATGGTTGTAGAGTGGATAAAATGGATGTAGAGTTGATAAAAATGGATGTAGAGTGGATAAAATGGATGTAGAGTGGATAAAATGGATGTAGAGGGGATAAAATGGATGTAGAGTGGATAAAATGGTTGTAGAGTGGATAAAATGGATGTCGAGTGGATAAAAATGGATGTAGTGTGGATAAAATGGATGTAGAGTGGATAAAATGGATGTAGAGGGGATAAAATGGATGTAGAGTGGATAAAATGGTTGTAGAGTGGATAAAATGGATGTAGAGTTGATAAAAATGGATGTAGAGTGGATAAAATGGATGTAGAGTGGATAAAATAGATGTAGAGTGGATAAAATGGACGTAGAGTGGATAAAAATGGATGTAGAGTGGATAAAATGGATGTAGAGTGTATAAAATGGGTGTAAAGTGGATAAAAATGGATGTAGAGTGGATAAAATGGATGTAGAATGGATAAAAATGGATGTAGAGCGGATAAAAATGGATGTAGAGTGGATAAAATGGGTGTAAAATGGATAAAAATGGATGTAGAGTGGATAAAAATAGATGTAGAGTGGATAAAATGGTTGTAGAGTGGATAAAATGGATGTAGAGTTGATAAAAATGGATGTAGAGTGGATAAAAATGGATGTAGAGTGGATCAAATGAATGTAGATTGGATAAAATGGTTGTAGAGTGGATAAAATGGATGTAGAGTGGATAAAAATGGATATAGAGCGGATACAAATGGATGTAGAGTGGACAAAATAGATTTAGAGTGGATAAAATGAATGTAGAGTGGATAAAAATGGATGTAGATTGGATAAAAATGGATGTGGAGTGGATAAAATGGATGTAGAGTGGATAAAATGGATGTAGAGTGGATAAAAATGGATGTAGAGTGGATAAAATGGATGTAGAGTGTATAAAATGGGTGTAAAGTGGATAAAAATGGATGTAGAGTGGATAAAATGGATGTAGAATGGATAAAAATGGATGTAGAGCGGATAAAAATGGATGTAGAGTGGATAAAATGGGTGTAAAATGGATAAAAATGGATGTAGAGTGGATAAAAATGGATGTAGAGTGGATAAAATGGATGTAGAGGGGATAAAATGGATGTAGAGTGGATAAAATGGTTGTAGAGTGGATAAAATGGATGTAGAGTTGATAAAAAAGGATGTAGAGTGGATAAAAATGGATGTAGAGTGGATAAAATGGATGTAGATTGGATAAAATGGTTGTAGAGTGGATAAAATGGATGTAGAGTGGATAAACTGGATGTAGAGTTGATAAAAATTGATGTAGAGTGGATAAAATGGATGTAGAGTGGATAAAATGGATGTAGAGTGGATAAAAATGGATGTAGAGCGGATAAAAATGGATGTAGAGTGGATAAAATGGGTGTAAAATGGATAAAAATGGATGTAGAGTGGATAAAATGGGTGTAAAATGGATAAAAATGGATGTAGAGTGGATAAAATGGATGTAGAGTGGATAAAATGGGTGTAAAGTGGATAAAAATAGATGTAGAGTGGATAAAATGGATGTAGAATGGATAAAAATGGATGTAGAGTGGATAAAATGGATGTAGAGTCGATAAAATGGATGTAGAGTGGATAAAAATGGATGTAGAGTGGATAAAATGGATGTAGAGTGGATAAAAATGGATGTAGAGTGAATATAATGGATGTAGAGAGGATAAAATGGATGTGGAGTGGATAACAATGGATGTAGAGTGGATAAAATGGATGTAGAGTGGATAAAATGGATGTAAAGTGGATAAAATGGTTGTAGAGTGGATAAAATGGATGTAGAGTTGATAAAAATGGATGTAGAGTGGATAAAATGGATGTAGAGTGGATAAAATGGATGTAGAGTGGATAAAATGGATGTAGAGTGTATAAAATGGGTGTAAAGTGGATAAAAATGGATGTAGAGTGGATAAAATGGATGTAGAATGGATAAAAATGGATGTAGAGCGGATAAAAATGGATGTAGAGTGGATAAAATGGGTGTAAAATGGATAAAAATGGATGTAGAGTGGATAAAAATAGATGTAGAGTGGATAAAATGGATGTAGAGGGGATAAAATGGATGTAGAGTGGATAAAATGGTTGTAGAGTGGATAAAATGGATGTAGAGTTGATAAAAATGGATGTAGAGTGGATAAAAATGGATGTAGAGTGGATCAAATGAATGTAGATTGGATAAAATGGTTGTAGAGTGGATAAAATGGATGTAGAGTGGATAAAAATGGATGTAGAGCGGATACAAATGGATGTAGAGTGGACAAAATAGATTTAGAGTGGATAAAATGAATGTAGAGTGGATAAAAATGGATGTAGATTGGATAAAAATGGATGTGGAGTGGATAAAATGGATGTAGAGTGGATAAAATGGACGTAGAGTGGATAAAAATGGATGTAGAGTGGATAAAATGGATGTAGAGTGTATAAAATGGGTGTAAAGTGGATAAAAATGGATGTAGAGTGGATAAAATGGATGTAGAATGGATAAAAATGGATGTAGAGCGGATAAAAATGGATGTAGAGTGGATAAAATGGGTGTAAAATGGATAAAAATGGATGTAGAGTGGATAAAAATAGATGTAGAGTGGATAAAATGGATGTAGAGGGGATAAAATGGATGTAGAGTGGATAAAATGGTTGTAGAGTGGATAAAATGGATGTAGAGTTGATAAAAAAGGATGTAGAGTGGATAAAAATGGATGTAGAGTGGATAAAATGGATGTAGATTGGATAAAATGGTTGTAGAGTGGATAAAATGGATGTAGAGTGGATAAACTGGATGTAGAGTTGATAAAAATGGATGTAGAGCGGATACAAATGGATGTAGAGTGGATAAAATGGGTGTAAAATGGATAAAAATGGATGTAGAGTAGATAAAATGGATGTAGAGGGGATAAAATGGATGTAGAGTGGATAAAATGGTTGTAGAGTGGATAAAATGGATGTAGAGTTGATAAAAATGGATGTAGAGTGGATAAAATGGATGTAGAGTGGATAAAATGGATGTAGAGGGGATAAAATGGATGTAGAGTGGATAAAATGGTTGTAGAGTGGATAAAATGGATGTCGAGTGGATAAAAATGGATGTAGTGTGGATAAAATGGATGTAGAGTGGATAAAATGGATGTAGAGGGGATAAAATGGATGTAGAGTGGATAAAATGGATGTAGAGTGGATAAATTGGATGTAGAGTGGATAAAATGGATGTAGAGTGGATAAAAATGGATGTAGAGTGGATAAAAATGGATGTAGAGTGGATAAAATGGACGTAGAGCGGATAAAATGGATGTAGAGTTGATAAAAATGGATGTAGAGTGCATAAAAATGGATGTTGAGTGGATAAAATGGATGTAGAGTGGATAAAATGGATGTAGAGTGAATAAAATGGATGTAGAGTGGATAAAATTGATGTAGAGTTGATAAAATGGATGTAGAGGGGATAAAATGGATGTAGAATGGATAAAATGGATGTAGAGGGGATAAAATGGATGTAGAGTGGATAAAATGGTTGTAGAGTGGATAAAATGGATGTCGAGTGGATAAAAATGGATGTAGTGTGGATAAAATGGATGTAGAGTGGATAAAATGGATGTAGAGGGGATAAAATGGATGTAGAGGGGATAAAATGGATGTAGAGTGGATAAAATGGTTGTAGAGTGGATAAAATGGATGTCGAGTGGATAAAAATGGATGTAGTGTGGATAAAATGGTTGTAGAGTGGATAAAATGGATGTAGAGTTGATAAAAATGGATGTAGAGTGGATAAAATGGATGTAGAGTGGATAAAATGGATGTAGAGGGGATAAAATGGATGTAGAGTGGATAAAATGGTTGTAGAGTGGATAAAATGGATGTCGAGTGGATAAAAATGGATGTAGTGTGGATAAAATGGATGTAGAGTGGATAAAATGGATGTAGAGGGGATAAAATGGATGTAGAGTGGATAAAATGGTTGTAGAGTGGATAAAATGGATGTAGAGTTGATAAAAATGGATGTAGAGTGGATAAAATGGATGTAGAGTGGATAAAATAGATGTAGAGTGGATAAAATGGACGTAGAGTGGATAAAAATGGATGTAGAGTGGATAAAATGGATGTAGAGTGTATAAAATGGGTGTAAAGTGGATAAAAATGGATGTAGAGTGGATAAAATGGATGTAGAATGGATAAAAATGGATGTAGAGCGGATAAAAATGGATGTAGAGTGGATAAAATGGGTGTAAAATGGATAAAAATGGATGTAGAGTGGATAAAAATAGATGTAGAGTGGATAAAATGGTTGTAGAGTGGATAAAATGGATGTAGAGTTGATAAAAATGGATGTAGAGTGGATAAAAATGGATGTAGAGTGGATCAAATGAATGTAGATTGGATAAAATGGTTGTAGAGTGGATAAAATGGATGTAGAGTGGATAAAAATGGATATAGAGCGGATACAAATGGATGTAGAGTGGACAAAATAGATTTAGAGTGGATAAAATGAATGTAGAGTGGATAAAAATGGATGTAGATTGGATAAAAATGGATGTGGAGTGGATAAAATGGATGTAGAGTGGATAAAATGGACGTAGAGTGGATAAAAATGGATGTAGAGTGGATAAAATGGATGTAGAGTGTATAAAATGGGTGTAAAGTGGATAAAAATGGATGTAGAGTGGATAAAATGGATGTAGAATGGATAAAAATGGATGTAGAGCGGATAAAAATGGATGTAGAGTGGATAAAATGGGTGTAAAATGGATAAAAATGGATGTAGAGTGGATAAAAATAGATGTAGAGTGGATAAAATGGATGTAGAGTGGATAAAATGGATGTAGAGTGGATAAAATGGTTGTAGAGTGGATAAAATGGATGTAGAGTTGATAAAAAAGGATGTAGAGTGGATAAAAATGGATGTAGAGTGGATAAAATGGATGTAGATTGGATAAAATGGATGTAGAGTGGATAAAATGGATGTAGAGTGGATAAACTGGATGTAGAGTTGATAAAAATTGATGTAGAGTGGATAAAATGGATGTAGAGTGGATAAAATGGATGTAGAGTGGATAAAAATGGATGTAGAGCGGATAAAAATGGATGTAGAGTGGATAAAATGGGTGTAAAATGGATAAAAATGGATGTAGAGTGGATAAAATGGGTGTAAAATGGATAAAAATGGATGTAGAGTGGATAAAATGGATGTAGAGTGGATAAAATGGGTGTAAAGTGGATAAAAATAGATGTAGAGTGGATAAAATGGATGTAGAATGGATAAAAATGGATGTAGAGTGGATAAAATGGATGTAGAGTCGATAAAATGGATGTAGAGTGGATAAAAATGGATGTAGAGTGGATAAAATGGATGTAGAGTGGATAAAAATGGATGTAGAGTGAATATAATGGATGTAGAGAGGATAAAATGGATGTGGAGTGGATAACAATGGATGTAGAGTGGATAAAATGGATGTAGAGTGGATAAAATGGATGTAAAGTGGATAAAATGGTTGTAGAGTGGATAAAATGGATGTAGAGTTGATAAAAATGGATGTAGAGTGGATAAAATGGATGTAGAGTGGATAAAATGGATGTAGAGTGGATAAAATGGATGTAGAGTGTATAAAATGGGTGTAAAGTGGATAAAAATGGATGTAGAGTGGATAAAATGGATGTAGAATGGATAAAAATGGATGTAGAGCGGATAAAAATGGATGTAGAGTGGATAAAATGGGTGTAAAATGGATAAAAATGGATGTAGAGTGGATAAAAATAGATGTAGAGTGGATAAAATGGATGTAGAGGGGATAAAATGGATGTAGAGTGGATAAAATGGTTGTAGAGTGGATAAAATGGATGTAGAGTTGATAAAAATGGATGTAGAGTGGATAAAAATGGATGTAGAGTGGATCAAATGAATGTAGATTGGATAAAATGGTTGTAGAGTGGATAAAATGGATGTAGAGTGGATAAAAATGGATGTAGAGCGGATACAAATGGATGTAGAGTGGACAAAATAGATTTAGAGTGGATAAAATGAATGTAGAGTGGATAAAAATGGATGTAGATTGGATAAAAATGGATGTGGAGTGGATAAAATGGATGTAGAGTGGATAAAATGGACGTAGAGTGGATAAAAATGGATGTAGAGTGGATAAAATGGATGTAGAGTGTATAAAATGGGTGTAAAGTGGATAAAAATGGATGTAGAGTGGATAAAATGGATGTAGAATGGATAAAAATGGATGTAGAGCGGATAAAAATGGATGTAGAGTGGATAAAATGGGTGTAAAATGGATAAAAATGGATGTAGAGTGGATAAAAATAGATGTAGAGTGGATAAAATGGATGTAGAGGGGATAAAATGGATGTAGAGTGGATAAAATGGTTGTAGAGTGGATAAAATGGATGTAGAGTTGATAAAAAAGGATGTAGAGTGGATAAAAATGGATGTAGAGTGGATAAAATGGATGTAGAGTGGATAAAATGGATGTAGAGTGGATAAAATGGATGTAGAGTGGATAAAATGGATGTAGAGTTGATAAAAATGGATGTAGAGCGGATACAAATGGATGTAGAGTGGATAAAATGGGTGTAAAATGGATAAAAATGGATGTAGAGTAGATAAAATGGATGTAGAGGGGATAAAATGGATGTAGAGTGGATAAAATGGTTGTAGAGTGGATAAAATGGATGTAGAGTTGATAAAAATGGATGTAGAGTGGATAAAATGGATGTAGAGTGGATAAAATGGATGTAGAGGGGATAAAATGGATGTAGAGTGGATAAAATGGTTGTAGAGTGGATAAAATGGATGTCGAGTGGATAAAAATGGATGTAGTGTGGATAAAATGGATGTAGAGTGGATAAAATGGATGTAGAGGGGATAAAATGGATGTAGAGTGGATAAAATGGTTGTAGAGTGGATAAAATGGATGTAGAGTTGATAAAAATGGATGTAGAGTGGATAAAATGGATGTAGAGTGGATGAAATAGATGTAGAGTTGATAAAAATGGATGTAGAGTGGACAAAATAGATTTAGAGTGGATAAAAATTGATGTAGAGTGGATAAAATGAATGTAGAGTGGATAAAATGGATGTAGAGTGGATAAAATTGATGTAGAGTTGATAAAATGGATGTAAAGTGGATAAAATGGATGTAGAGTTAATAAAATTGGATGTAGAGTGTATAAAATGGATGTAGAGTGGATAAAATGGATGTAGAGTGGATAAAAATGGATGTAGAGTGGATAAAAATGGATGTAGAGTGGATAAAATGGACGTAGAGCGGATAAAATGGATGTAGAGTTGATAAAAATGGATGTAGAGTGCATAAAAATGGATGTTGAGTGGATAAAATGGATGTAGAGTGGATAAAATGGATGTAGAGTGAATAAAATGGATGTAGAGTGGATAAAATTGATGTAGAGTTGATAAAATGGATGTAGAGGGGATAAAATGGATGTAGAATGGATAAAATGGATGTAGAGGGGATAAAATGGATGTAGAGTGGATAAAATGGTTGTAGAGTGGATAAAATGGATGTCGAGTGGATAAAAATGGATGTAGTGTGGATAAAATGGATGTAGAGTGGATAAAATGGATGTAGAGGGGATAAAATGGATGTAGAGGGGATAAAATGGATGTAGAGTGGATAAAATGGTTGTAGAGTGGATAAAATGGATGTCGAGTGGATAAAAATGGATGTAGTGTGGATAAAATGGTTGTAGAGTGGATAAAATGGATGTAGAGTTGATAAAAATGGATGTAGAGTGGATAAAATGGATGTAGAGTGGATAAAATGGATGTAGAGGGGATAAAATGGATGTAGAGTGGATAAAATGGTTGTAGAGTGGATAAAATGGATGTCGAGTGGATAAAAATGGATGTAGTGTGGATAAAATGGATGTAGAGTGGATAAAATGGATGTAGAGGGGATAAAATGGATGTAGAGTGGATAAAATGGTTGTAGAGTGGATAAAATGGATGTAGAGTTGATAAAAATGGATGTAGAGTGGATAAAATGGATGTAGAGTGGATAAAATAGATGTAGAGTGGATAAAATGGACGTAGAGTGGATAAAAATGGATGTAGAGTGGATAAAATGGATGTAGAGTGTATAAAATGGGTGTAAAGTGGATAAAAATGGATGTAGAGTGGATAAAATGGATGTAGAGTGGATAAAAATGGATGTAGAGCGGATAAAAATGGATGTAGAGTGGATAAAATGGGTGTAAAATGGATAAAAATGGATGTAGAGTGGATAAAAATAGATGTAGAGTGGATAAAATGGTTGTAGAGTGGATAAAATGGATGTAGAGTTGATAAAAATGGATGTAGAGTGGATAAAAATGGATGTAGAGTGGATCAAATGAATGTAGATTGGATAAAATGGTTGTAGAGTGGATAAAATGGATGTAGAGTGGATAAAAATGGATATAGAGCGGATACAAATGGATGTAGAGTGGACAAAATAGATTTAGAGTGGATAAAATGAATGTAGAGTGGATAAAAATGGATGTAGATTGGATAAAAATGGATGTGGAGTGGATAAAATGGATGTAGAGTGGATAAAATGGACGTAGAGTGGATAAAAATGGATGTAGAGTGGATAAAATGGATGTAGAGTGTATAAAATGGGTGTAAAGTGGATAAAAATGGATGTAGAGTGGATAAAATGGATGTAGAATGGATAAAAATGGATGTAGAGCGGATAAAAATGGATGTAGAGTGGATAAAATGGGTGTAAAATGGATAAAAATGGATGTAGAGTGGATAAAAATAGATGTAGAGTGGATAAAATGGATGTAGAGTGGATAAAATGGATGTAGAGTGGATAAAATGGTTGTAGAGTGGATAAAATGGATGTAGAGTTGATAAAAAAGGATGTAGAGTGGATAAAAATGGATGTAGAGTGGATAAAATGGATGTAGATTGGATAAAATGGTTGTAGAGTGGATAAAATGGATGTAGAGTGGATAAACTGGATGTAGAGTTGATAAAAATTGATGTAGAGTCGATAAAATGGATGTAGAGTGGATAAAATGGATGTAGAGTGGATAAAAATGGATGTAGAGCGGATAAAAATGGATGTAGAGTGGATAAAATGGGTGTAAAATGGATAAAAATGGATGTAGAGTGGATAAAATGGGTGTAAAATGGATAAAAATGGATGTAGAGTGGATAAAATGGATGTAGAGTGGATAAAATGGGTGTAAAGTGGATAAAAATAGATGTAGAGTGGATAAAATGGATGTAGAATGGATAAAAATGGATGTAGAGTGGATAAAATGGATGTAGAGTCGATAAAATGGATGTAGAGTGGATAAAAATGGATGTAGAGTGGATAAAATGGATGTAGAGTGGATAAAAATGGATGTAGAGTGAATATAATGGATGTAGAGAGGATAAAATGGATGTGGAGTGGATAACAATGGATGTAGAGTGGATAAAATGGATGTAGAGTGGATAAAATGGATGTAAAGTGGATAAAATGGTTGTAGAGTGGATAAAATGGATGTAGAGTTGATAAAAATGGATGTAGAGTGGATAAAATGGATGTAGAGTGGATAAAATGGATGTAGAGTGGATAAAATGGATGTAGAGTGGATAAAATGGATGTAGAGTGGATAAAATGGATGTAGAGTTGATAAAAATGGATGTAGAATGGATAAAACGGATGTAGAGTGGATAAAAATGGATGTAGAGTGGATACAATGGATGTAGAGTGGATAAAAATGGATGTAGAGTGGATACAATGGATGTAGAGTGGATAAAAATGGATATAGAGTGGATAAAATGGATGTAGAGTGGATAAAAATGGATGTAGAGTGGATAAAATGGATGTAGAGTAAATAAAATGGATGTAGAGTGGATAAAATGGATGTAGAGTGGATAAAATGGATGTAGAGTGTATAAAATGGATGTAGAGTGAATAAAATGGATGTAGAGTGGATAAAATGGATGTAGAGTGGATAAAATGGATGAATAGTGGATAAAATGGTTGTAGAGTGGATAAAATGGATGTAGAGTGGATAAAAATGGATGTAGAGTGGATAAAATGGATGTAGAGTGGATAAAATGGATGTAGAGTGGATAAAATGGATGTAGAGTGGATAAAATGGATGTAGAGTGTATAAAATGGATGTAGAGTGAATAAAATGGATGTAGAGTGGATAAAATGGATGTAGAGTGGATAAAATGGATGAATAGTGGATAAAATGGTTGTAGAGTGGATAAAATGGATGTAGAGTGGATAAAAATGGATGTAGAGTGGATAAAATGGATGTAGAGTGGATAAAATGGATGTAGAGTGGATAAAAATGGATGTAGAGCCGATACAAATGGATGTAGAGTGGATAAAATGGGTGTAAAATGGATAAAAATGGATGTAGAGTGGATAAAAATGGATGTAGAGTGGATAAAATGGATGTAGAGGGGATAAAATGGATGTAGAGTGGATAAAATGGTTGTAGAGTGGATAAAATGGATGTAGAGTTGATAAAAATGGATGTAGAGTGGATAAAAATAGATGTAGAGTGGATAAAATGGATGTAGAGTGGATAAAAATGGATGTAGTTTGGATAAAATGAATGTAGAGTGGATAAAATGGATGTAGAGTTGATAAAAATGGATGTAGAGTGGACAAAATAGATTTAGAGTGGATAAAAATTGATGTAGAGTGGATAAAATGAATGTAGAGTGGATAAAAATGGATGTAGATTGGATAAAAATGGATGTGGAGTGGATAAAATGGATGTAGAGTGGATAAAATGGACGTAGAGTGGATAAAAATGGATGTAGAGTGGATAAAATGGATGTAGAGTGGATAAAATGGTTGTAGAGTGGATAAAATGGATGTAGAGTGGATAAAATGGATGTAGAGTTGATAAAAATTGATGTAGAGTCGATAAAATGGATGTAGAGTGGATAAAATGGATGTAGAGTGGATAAAAATGGATGTAGAGCGGATAAAAATGGATGTAGAGTGGATAAAATGGGTGTAAAATGGATAAAAATGGATGTAGAGTGGATAAAATGGGTGTAAAATGGATAAAAATGGATGTAGAGTGGATAAAATGGATGTAGAGTGGATAAAATGGGTGTAAAGTGGATAAAAATGGATGTAGAGTGGATAAAATGGATGTAGAATGGATAAAAATGGATGTAGAGTGGATAAAATGGATGTAGAGTCGATAAAATGGATGTAGAGTGGATAAAAATGGATGTAGAGTGGATAAAATGGATGTAGAGTGGATAAAAATGGATGTAGAGTGAATATAATGGATGTAGAGAGGATAAAATGGATGTGGAGTGGATAACAATGGATGTAGAGTGGATAAAATGGATGTAGAGTGGATAAAATGGATGTAAAGTGGATAAAATGGTTGTAGAGTGGATAAAATGGATGTAGAGTTGATAAAAATGGATGTAGAATGGATAAAACGGATGTAGAGTGGATAAAAATGGATGTAGAGTGGATACAATGGATGTAGAGTGGATAAAAATGGATATAGAGTGGATAAAATGGATGTAGAGTGGATAAAAATGGATGTAGAGTGGATAAAATGGATGTAGAGTGGATAAAATGGATGTAGAGTGGATAAAATGGATGTAGAGTGGATAAAATGGATGTAGAGTGGATAAAATAGATGTAGAGTGGATAAAATGGACGTAGAGTGGATAAAAATGGATGTAGAGTGGATAAAATGGATGTAGAGTGTATAAAATGGGTGTAAAGTGGATAAAAATGGATGTAGAGTGGATAAAATGGATGTAGAATGGATAAAAATGGATGTAGAGCGGATAAAAATGGATGTAGAGTGGATAAAATGGGTGTAAAATGGATAAAAATGGATGTAGAGTGGATAAAAATAGATGTAGAGTGGATAAAATGGATGTAGAGGGGATAAAATGGATGTAGAGTGGATAAAATGGTTGTAGAGTGGATAAAATGGATGTAGAGTTGATAAAAATGGATGTAGAGTGGATAAAAATGGATGTAGAGTGGATCAAATGAATGTAGATTGGATAAAATGGTTGTAGAGTGGATAAAATGGATGTAGAGTGGATAAAATTGATGTAGAGTTGATAAAATGGATGTAAAGTGGATAAAATGGATGTAGAGTTAATAAAATTGGATGTAGAGTGGATAAATTGGATGTAGAGTGGATAAAAATGGATGTAGAGTGGATAAAATGGATGTAGAGTGGATAAAATGGATGTAGAGTGGATAAAATGGATGTAGAGTGGATAAAATGGATGTAGAGTGTATAAAATGGATGTAGAGTGAATAAACTGGATGTAGAGTGGATAAAATGCATGTAGAGTGGATAAAATGGATGAATAGTGGATAAAATGGTTGTAGAGTGGATAAAATGGATGAAGAGTGGATAAAATGGATGTAGAGGGGATAAAATGGATGTAGAGTGGATAAAATGGTTGTAGAGTGGATAAAATGGATGTAGAGTTGATAAAAATGGATGTAGAGTGGATAAAAATGGATGTAGAGTGGATCAAATGAATGTAGATTGGATAAAATGGTTGTAGAGTGGATAAAATGGATGTAGAGTGGATAAAATTGATGTAGAGTTGATAAAATGGATGTAAAGTGGATAAAATGGATGTAGAGTTAATAAAATTGGATGTAGAGTGGATAAATTGGATGTCGAGTGGATAAAAATGGATGTAGTGTGGATAAAATGGATGTAGAGTGGATAAAATGGATGTAGAGGGGATAAAATGGATGTAGAGGGGATAAAATGGATGTAGAGTGGATAAAATGGTTGTAGAGTGGATAAAATGGATGTAGAGTGGATAAAATGGATGTAGAGTGGATAAAATGGATGTAGAGGGGATAAAATGGATGTAGAGTGGATAAAATGGTTGTAGAGTGGATAAAATGGATGTCGAGTGGATAAAAATGGATGTAGTGTGGATAAAATGGATGTAGAGTGGATAAAATGGATGTAGAGGGGATAAAATGGATGTAGAGTGGATAAAATGGTTGTAGAGTGGATAAAATGGATGTAGAGTTGATAAAAATGGATGTAGAGTGGATAAAATGGATGTAGAGTGGATAAAATAGATGTAGAGTGGATAAAATGGACGTAGAGTGGATAAAAATGGATGTAGAGTGGATAAAATGGATGTAGAGTGTATAAAATGGGTGTAAAGTGGATAAAAATGGATGTAGAGTGGATAAAATGGATGTAGAATGGATAAAAATGGATGTAGAGCGGATAAAAATGGATGTAGAGTGGATAAAATGGGTGTAAAATGGATAAAAATGGATGTAGAGTGGATAAAAATAGATGTAGAGTGGATAAAATGGATGTAGAGGGGATAAAATGGATGTAGAGTGGATAAAATGGTTGTAGAGTGGATAAAATGGATGTAGAGTTGATAAAAATGGATGTAGAGTGGATAAAAATGGATGTAGAGTGGATCAAATGAATGTAGATTGGATAAAATGGTTGTAGAGTGGATAAAATGGATGTAGAGTGGATAAAAATGGATGTAGAGCGGATACAAATGGATGTAGAGTGGACAAAATAGATTTAGAGTGGATAAAATGAATGTAGAGTGGATAAAAATGGATGTAGATTGGATAAAAATGGATGTGGAGTGGATAAAATGGATGTAGAGTGGATAAAATGGACGTAGAGTGGATAAAAATGGATGTAGAGTGGATAAAATGGATGTAGAGTGTATAAAATGGGTGTAAAGTGGATAAAAATGGATGTAGAGTGGATAAAATGGATGTAGAATGGATAAAAATGGATGTAGAGCGGATAAAAATGGATGTAGAGTGGATAAAATGGGTGTAAAATGGATAAAAATAGATGTAGAGTGGATAAAAATAGATGTAGAGTGGATAAAATGGATGTAGAGGGGATAAAATGGATGTAGAGTGGATAAAATGGTTGTAGAGTGGATAAAATGGATGTAGAGTTGATAAAAAAGGATGTAGAGTGGATAAAAATGGATGTAGAGTGGATAAAATGGATGTAGATTGGATAAAATGGTTGTAGAGTGGATAAAATGGATGTAGAGTGGATAAAATGGATGTAGAGTTGATAAAAATGGATGTAGAGCGGATACAAATGGATGTAGAGTGGATAAAATGGGTGTAAAATGGATAAAAATGGATGTAGAGTAGATAAAATGGATGTAGAGTGGATAAAATGGATGTAGAGTGGATAAAATGGTTGTAGAGTGGATAAAATGGATGTAGAGTTGATAAAAATGGATGTAGAGTGGATAAAATGGATGTAGAGTGGATAAAATGGATGTAGAGGGGATAAAATGGATGTAGAGTGGATAAAATGGATGTAGAGTGGATAAAATGGATGTCGAGTGGATAAAAATGGATGTAGTGTGGATAAAATGGATGTAGAGTGGATAAAATGGATGTAGAGGGGATAAAATGGATGTAGAGTGGATAAAATGGTTGTAGAGTGGATAAAATGGATGTAGAGTTGATAAAAATGGATGTAGAGTGGATAAAATGGATGTAGAGTGGATAAAATAGATGTAGAGTTGATAAAAATGGATGTAGAGTGGACAAAATAGATTTAGAGTGGATAAAAATTGATGTAGAGTGGATAAAATGGATGTAGAGTGGATAAAATGGATGTAGAGTGGATAAAATTGATGTAGAGTTGATAAAATGGATGTAAAGTGGATAAAATGGATGTAGAGTTAATAAAATTGGATGTAGAGTGGATAAATTGGATGTAGAGTGGATAAAATGGATGTAGAGTGGATAAAAATGGATGTAGAGTGGATAAAAATGGATGTAGAGTGGATAAAATGGACGTAGAGCGGATAAAATGGATGTAGAGTTGATAAAAATGGATGTAGAGTGCATAAAAATGGATGTTGAGTGGATAAAATGGATGTAGAGTGGATAAAATGGATGTAGAGTGAATAAAATGGATGTAGAGTGGATAAAATTGATGTAGAGTTGATAAAATGGATGTAGAGGGGATAAAATGGATGTAGAATGGATAAAATGGATGTAGAGGGGATAAAATGGATGTAGAGTGGATAAAATGGTTGTAGAGTGGATAAAATGGATGTCGAGTGGATAAAAATGGATGTAGTGTGGATAAAATGGATGTAGAGTGGATAAAATGGATGTAGAGGGGATAAAATGGATGTAGAGGGGATAAAATGGATGTAGAGTGGATAAAATGGTTGTAGAGTGGATAAAATGGATGTCGAGTGGATAAAAATGGATGTAGTGTGGATAAAATGGTTGTAGAGTGGATAAAATGGATGTAGAGTTGATAAAAATGGATGTAGAGTGGATAAAATGGATGTAGAGTGGATAAAATGGATGTAGAGGGGATAAAATGGATGTAGAGTGGATAAAATGGTTGTAGAGTGGATAAAATGGATGTCGAGTGGATAAATATGGATGTAGTGTGGATAAAATGGATGTAGAGTGGATAAAATGGATGTAGAGGGGATAAAATGGATGTAGAGTGGATAAAATGGTTGTAGAGTGGATAAAATGGATGTAGAGTTGATAAAAATGGATGTAGAGTGGATAAAATGGATGTAGAGTGGATAAAATAGATGTAGAGTGGATAAAATGGACGTAGAGTGGATAAAAATGGATGTAGAGTGGATAAAATGGATGTAGAGTGTATAAAATGGGTGTAAAGTGGATAAAAATGGATGTAGAGTGGATAAAATGGATGTAGAATGGATAAAAATGGATGTAGAGCGGATAAAAATGGATGTAGAGTGGATAAAATGGGTGTAAAATGGATAAAAATGGATGTAGAGTGGATAAAAATAGATGTAGAGTGGATAAAATGGTTGTAGAGTGGATAAAATGGATGTAGAGTTGATAAAAATGGATGTAGAGTGGATAAAAATGGATGTAGAGTGGATCAAATGAATGTAGATTGGATAAAATGGTTGTAGAGTGGATAAAATGGATGTAGAGTGGATAAAAATGGATGTAGAGCGGATACAAATGGATGTAGAGTGGACAAAATAGATTTAGAGTGGATAAAATGAATGTAGAGTGGATAAAAATGGATGTAGATTGGATAAAAATGGATGTGGAGTGGATAAAATGGATGTAGAGTGGATAAAATGGACGTAGAGTGGATAAAAATGGATGTAGAGTGGATAAAATGGATGTAGAGTGTATAAAATGGGTGTAAAGTGGATAAAAATGGATGTAGAGTGGATAAAATGGATGTAGAATGGACAAAAATGGATGTAGAGCGGATAAAAATGGATGTAGAGTGGATAAAATGGGTGTAAAATGGATAAAAATGGATGTAGAGTGGATAAAAATAGATGTAGAGTGGATAAAATGGATGTAGAGGGGATAAAATGGATGTAGAGTGGATAAAATGGTTGTAGAGTGGATAAAATGGATGTAGAGTTGATAAAAAAGGATGTAGAGTGGATAAAAATGGATGTAGAGTGGATAAAATGGATGTAGATTGGATAAAATGGTTGTAGAGTGGATAAAATGGATGTAGAGTGGATAAACTGGATGTAGAGTTGATAAAAATTGATGTAGAGTCGATAAAATGGATGTAGAGTGGATAAAATGGATGTAGAGTGGATAAAAATGGATGTAGAGCGGATAAAAATGGATGTAGAGTGGATAAAATGGGTGTAAAATGGATAAAAATGGATGTAGAGTGGATAAAATGGGTGTAAAATGGATAAAAATGGATGTAGAGTGGATAAAATGGATGTAGAGTGGATAAAATGGGTGTAAAGTGGATAAAAATGGATGTAGAGTGGATAAAATGGATGTAGAATGGATAAAAATGGATGTAGAGTGGATAAAATGGATGTAGAGTCGATAAAATGGATGTAGAGTGGATAAAAATGGATGTAGAGTGGATAAAATGGATGTAGAGTGGATAAAAATGGATGTAGAGTGAATATAATGGATGTAGAGAGGATAAAATGGATGTGGAGTGGATAACAATGGATGTAGAGTGGATAAAATGGATGTAGAGTGGATAAAATGGATGTAAAGTGGATAAAATGGTTGTAGAGTGGATAAAATGGATGTAGAGTTGATAAAAATGGATGTAGAATGGATAAAACGGATGTAGAGTGGATAAAAATGGATGTAGAGTGGATACAATGGATGTAGAGTGGATAAAAATGGATATAGAGTGGATAAAATGGATGTAGAGTGGATAAAAATGGATGTAGAGTGGATAAAATGGATGTAGAGTGGATAAAATGGATGTAGAGTGGATAAAATGGATGTAGAGTGGATAAAATGGATGTAGAGTGTATAAAATGGATGTAGAGTGAATAAACTGGATGTAGAGTGGATAAAATGCATGTAGAGTGGATAAAATGGATGAATAGTGGATAAAATGGTTGTAGAGTGGATAAAATGGATGTAGAGTGGATAAAAATGGATGTAGAGTGGATAAAATGGATGTAGAGTGGATAAAATGGATGTAGAGTGGATACAATGGATGTAGAGTGGATAAAAATGGATATAGAGTGGATAAAATGTATGTAGAGTGGATAAAAATGGATGTAGAGTGGATAAAATGGATGTAGAGTGGATAAAATGGATGTAGAGTGGATAAAATGGATGTAGAGTGGATAAAATGGATGTAGAGTGTATAAAATGGATGTAGAGTGAATAAAATGGATGTAGAGTGGATAAAATGGATGTAGAGTGGATAAAATGGATGTAGAGTGGATAAAATGGATGTAGAGTTGATAAAAATGGATGTAGAATGGATAAAACGGATGTAGAGTGGATAAAAATGGATGTAGAGTGGATACAATGGATGTAGAGTGGATAAAAATGGATATAGAGTGGATAAAATGGATGTAGAGTAGATAAAAATGGATGTAGAGTGGATAAAATGGATGTAGAGTGGATAAAATGGATGTAGAGTGGATAAAATGGATGTAGAGTGGATAAAATGGATGTAGAGTGGATAAAATGGATGTAGAGTTGATAAAAATGGATGTAGAATGGATAAAACGGATGTAGAGTGGATAAAAATGGATGTAGAGTGGATACAATGGATGTAGAGTGGATAAAAATGGATGTAGAGTGGATACAATGGATGTAGAGTGGATAAAAATGGATATAGAGTGGATAAAATGGATGTAGAGTGGATAAAAATGGATGTAGAGTGGATAAAATGGATGTAGAGTGGATAAAATGGATGTAGAGTGGATAAAATGGATGTAGAGTGGATAAAATGGATGTAGAGTGTATAAAATGGATGTAGAGTGAATAAAATGGATGTAGAGTGGATAAAATGGATGTAGAGTGGATAAAATGGATGAATAGTGGATAAAATGGTTGTAGAGTGGATAAAATGGATGTAGAGTGGATAAAAATGGATGTAGAGTGGATAAAATGGATGTAGAGTGGATAAAATGGATGTAGAGTGGATAAAATGGATGTAGAGTGGATAAAATGGATGTAGAGTGTATAAAATGGATGTAGAGTGAATAAAATGGATGTAGAGTGGATAAAATGGATGTAGAGTGGATAAAATGGATGAATAGTGGATAAAATGGTTGTAGAGTGGATAAAATGGATGTAGAGTGGATAAAAATGGATGTAGAGTGGATAAAATGGATGTAGAGTGGATAAAATGGATGTAGAGTGGATAAAAATGGATGTAGAGCGGATACAAATGGATGTAGAGTGGATAAAATGGGTGTAAAATGGATAAAAATGGATGTAGAGTGGATAAAAATGGATGTAGAGTGGATAAAATGGATGTAGAGGGGATAAAATGGATGTAGAGTGGATAAAATGGTTGTAGAGTGGATAAAATGGATGTAGAGTTGATAAAAATGGATGTAGAGTGGATAAAAATAGATGTAGAGTGGATAAAATGGATGTAGAGTGGATAAAAATGGATGTAGTTTGGATAAAATGAATGTAGAGTGGATAAAATGGATGTAGAGTTGATAAAAATGGATGTAGAGTGGACAAAATAGATTTAGAGTGGATAAAAATTGATGTAGAGTGGATAAAATGAATGTAGAGTGGATAAAAATGGATGTAGATTGGATAAAAATGGATGTGGAGTGGATAAAATGGATGTAGAGTGGATAAAATGGACGTAGAGTGGATAAAAATGGATGTAGAGTGGATAAAATGGATGTAGAGTGGATAAAATGGATGTAGAGTGGATAAAATGGATGTAGAGTGGATAAAATGGATGTAGAGTTGATAAAAATTGATGTAGAGTCGATAAAATGGATGTAGAGTGGATAAAATGGATGTAGAGTGGATAAAAATGGATGTAGAGCGGATAAAAATGGATGTAGAGTGGATAAAATGGGTGTAAAATGGATAAAAATGGATGTAGAGTGGATAAAATGGGTGTAAAATGGATAAAAATGGATGTAGAGTGGATAAAATGGATGTAGAGTGGATAAAATGGGTGTAAAGTGGATAAAAATGGATGTAGAGTGGATAAAATGGATGTAGAATGGATAAAAATGGATGTAGAGTGGATAAAATGGATGTAGAGTCGATAAAATGGATGTAGAGTGGATAAAAATGGATGTAGAGTGGATAAAATGGATGTAGAGTGGATAAAAATGGATGTAGAGTGGATATAATGGATGTAGAGAGGATAAAATGGATGTGGAGTGGATAACAATGGATGTAGAGTGGATAAAATGGATGTAGAGTGGATAAAATGGATGTAAAGTGGATAAAATGGTTGTAGAGTGGATAAAATGGATGTAGAGTTGATAAAAATGGATGTAGAATGGATAAAACGGATGTAGAGTGGATAAAAATGGATGTAGAGTGGATAAAATGGATGTAGAGTGGATAAAAATGGATATAGAGTGGATAAAATGGATGTAGAGTGGATAAAAATGGATGTAGAGTGGATAAAATGGATGTAGAGTGGATAAAATGGATGTAGAGTGGATAAAATGGATGTAGAGTGGATAAAATGGATGTAGAGTGTATAAAATGGATGTAGAGTGAATAAAATGGATGTAGAGTGGATAAAATGGATGTAGAGTGGATAAAATGGATGTAGAGTGGATAAAATGGATGTAGAGTTGATAAAAATGGATGTAGAATGGATAAAACGGATGTAGAGTGGATAAAAATGGATGTAGAGTGGATACAATGGATGTAGAGTGGATAAAAATGGATATAGAGTGGATAAAATGGATGTAGAGTAGATAAAAATGGATGTAGAGTGGATAAAATGGATGTAGAGTGGATAAAATGGATGTAGAGTGGATAAAATGGATGTAGAGTGGATAAAATGGATGTAGAGTGGATAAAATGGATGTAGAGTTGATAAAAATGGATGTAGAATGGATAAAACGGATGTAGAGTGGATAAAAATGGATGTAGAGTGGATACAATGGATGTAGAGTGGATAAAAATGGATGTAGAGTGGATACAATGGATGTAGAGTGGATAAAAATGGATATAGAGTGGATAAAATGGATGTAGAGTGGATAAAAATGGATGTAGAGTGGATAAAATGGATGTAGAGTGGATAAAATGGATGTAGAGTGGATAAAATGGATGTAGAGTGGATAAAATGGATGTAGAGTGTATAAAATGGATGTAGAGTGAATAAAATGGATGTAGAGTGGATAAAATGGATGTAGAGTGGATAAAATGGATGTATAGTGGATAAAATGGTTGTAGAGTGGATAAAATGGATGTAGAGTGGATAAAAATGGATGTAGAGTGGATAAAATGGATGTAGAGTGGATAAAATGGATGTAGAGTGGATAAAATGGATGTAGAGTGGATAAAATGGATGTAGAGTGTATAAAATGGATGTAGAGTGAATAAAATGGATGTAGAGTGGATAAAATGGATGTAGAGTGGATAAAATGGATGAATAGTGGATAAAATGGTTGTAGAGTGGATAAAATGGATGTAGAGTGGATAAAAATGGATGTAGAGTGGATAAAATGGATGTAGAGTGGATAAAATGGATGTAGAGTGGATAAAAATGGATGTAGAGCGGATACAAATGGATGTAGAGTGGATAAAAATAGATGTAGAGTGGATAAAATGGATGTAGAGCGGATAAAAATGGATGTAGTTTGGATAAAATGAATGTAGAGTGGATAAAATGGATGTAGAGTTGATAAAAATGGATGTAGAGTGGACAAAATAGATTTAGAGTGGATAAAAATTGATGTAGAGTGGATAAAATGAATGTAGAGTGGATAAAAATGGATGTAGATTGGATAAAAATGGATGTGGAGTGGATAAAATGGATGTAGAGTGGATAAAATGGACGTAGAGTGGATAAAAATGGATGTAGAGTGGATAAAATGGATGTAGAGTGGATAAAATGGTTGTAGAGTGGATAAAATGGATGTAGAGTGGATAAAATGGATGTAGAGTTGATAAAAATTGATGTAGAGTCGATAAAATGGATGTAGAGTGGATAAAATGGATGTAGAGTGGATAAAAATGGATGTAGAGCGGATAAAAATGGATGTAGAGTGGATAAAATGGGTGTAAAATGGATAAAAATGGATGTAGAGTGGATAAAATGGGTGTAAAATGGATAAAAATGGATGTAGAGTGGATAAAATGGATGTAGAGTGGATAAAATGGGTGTAAAGTGGATAAAAATGGATGTAGAGTGGATAAAATGGATGTAGAATGGATAAAAATGGATGTAGAGTGGATAAAATGGATGTAGAGTGTATAAAATGGATGTAGAGTGGATAAAAATGGATGTAGAGTGGATAAAATGGATGTAGAGTGGATAAAAATGGATGTAGAGTGAATATAATGGATGTAGAGAGGATAAAATGGATGTGGAGTGGATAACAATGGATGTAGAGTGGATAAAATGGATGTAGAGTGGATAAAATGGATGTAAAGTGGATAAAATGGTTGTAGAGTGGATAAAATGGATGTAGAGTTGATAAAAATGGATGTAGAATGGATAAAACGGATGTAGAGTGGATAAAAATGGATGTAGAGTGGATACAATGGATGTAGAGTGGATAAAAATGGATATAGAGTGGATAAAATGGATGTAGAGTGGATAAAAATGGATGTAGAGTGGATAAAATGGATGTAGAGTGGATAAAATGGATGTAGAGTGGATAAAATGGATGTAGAGTGGATAAAATGGATGTAGAGTGTATAAAATGGATGTAGAGTGAATAAAATGGATGTAGAGTGGATAAAATGGATGTAGAGTGGATAAAATGGATGTAGAGTGGATAAAATGGATGTAGAGTTGATAAAATGGATGTAAAGTGGATAAAATGGATGTAGAGTTAATAAAATTGGATGTAAAGTGGATAAAATGGATGTAGAGTTGATAAAAATGGATGTAGAGTGGATAAAAATGGATGTAGATTGGAGAAAATGGATGTAGAGTGGATAAAAATGGATGTAGAGTGGATACAATGGATGTAGAGTGGATAGAAATGGATATAGAGTGGATAAAATGGATGTAGAGTGGATAAAAATGGATGTAGAGTGGATAAAATGGATGTAGAGTGGATAAAATGGATGTAGAGTGGATAAAAATGGATGTAGTGTGGATAAAATGGATGTAGAGTGGATAAAATGGATGTAGAGTGGATACAATGGATGTAGAGTGGATAAAAATGGATATAGAGTGGATAAAATGGATGTAGAGTGGATAAAAATGGATGTAGAGTGGATAAAATGGATGTAGAGTGGATAAAATGGATGTAGAGTGGATAAAATGGATGTAGAGTGGATAAAATGGATGTAGAGTTAATAAAATTGGATGTAAAGTGGATAAAGTGGATGTAGAGTTGATAAAAATGGATGTAGAGTGGATAAAAATGGATGTAGATTGGAGAAAATGGATGTAGAGTGGATAAAAATGGATGTAGAGTATATAAATTGGATGTAGAGTATATAAAATGGATGTAGAGTGGATAAAAATGGATGTCGAGTGGATAAAATGGATGTAGAGTGGATAAAATGGATGTAAAGTGGATAAAATGGATGTAGAGTTGATAAAAATGGATGTAGAGTTGATAAAAATGGATGTAGAGTGGATAAAAATGGATGTAGAGTGGATAAAATGGATGTAGATTGGATAAAATGGTTGTAGAGTGGATAAAATGGATGTAGAGTGGATAAAATGGATGTAGAGTTGATAAAAATTGATGTAGAGTCCATAAAATGGATGTAGAGTGGATAAAATGGATGTAGAGTGGATAAAAATGGATGTAGAGCGGATACAAATGGATGTAGAGTGGATAAAATGGGTGTAAAATGGATAAAAATGGATGTAGAGTGGATAAAAATGGATGTAGAGTGGATAAAATGGATGTAGAGTGGATAAAATGGATGTAGAGTGGATAAAATGGTTGTAGAGTGGATAAAATGGATGTAGAGTTGATAAAAATGGATGTAGAGTGGATAAAAATTGATGTAGAGTCGATAAAATGGATGTAGAGTGGATAAAATGGATGTAGAGTGGATAAAAATGGATGTAGAGTGGATAAAAATTGATGTAGAGTGGATAAAATGGATGTAGAGTGGATAAAATGGTTGTAGAGTGGATAAAATGGATGTAGAGTGGATAAAAATGGATGTAGAGTGGATAAAATGGATGTAGAGTGGATAAAATGGATGTAGAGTGGATACAATGGATGTAGAGTGGATAAAAATGGATATAGAGTGGATAAAATGGATGTAGAGTGGATAAAAATGGATGTAGAGTGGATAAAATGGATGTAGAGTGGATAAAATGGATGTAGAGTGGATAAAATGGATGTAGAGTGGATAAAATGGATGTAGAGTGTATAAAATGGATGTAGAGTGAATAAAATGGATGTAGAGTGGATAAAATGGATGTAGAGTGGATAAAATGGATGTAGAGTTGATAAAATGGATGTAAAGTGGATAAAATGGATGTAGAGTTAATAAAATTGGATGTAAAGTGGATAAAATGGATGTAGAGTTGATAAAAATGGATGTAGAGTGGATAAAAATGGATGTTGATTGGAGAAAATGGATGTAGAGTGGATAAAAATGGATGTAGATTGGAGAAAATGGATGTAGAGTGGATAAAATGGATGTAGATTGGATAAAATGGATGTAGAGTGGATAAAATGGATGTACAGTTAATAAAAATGGATGTAGAGTGGATAAAATGGATGTAGAGTTGATAAAATGGATGTAAAGTGGATAAAAATGGATGTAGAGTGGATAAAATGGATGTAGAGTGGATAAAATGGATGTAGAGTGGATAAAATGGATGTAGAGTGGATAAAATGGATGTAGAGTGTATAAAATGGATGTAGAGTGAATAAAATGGATGTAGAGTGGATAAAATGGATGTAGAGTGGATAAAATGGATGAATAGTGGATAAAATGGTTGTAGAGTGGATAAAATGGATGTAGAGTGGATAAAAATGGATGTAGAGTGGATAAAATGGATGTAGAGTGGATAAAATGGATGTAGAGGGGATAAAATGGATGTAGAGTGGATAAAATGGATGAATAGTGGATAAAATGGTTGTAGAGTGGATAAAATGGATGTAGAGTGGATAAAAATGGATGTAGAGTGGATAAAATGGATGTAGAGTGGATAAAATGGATGTAGAGTGGATACAATGGATGTAGAGTGGATAAAAATGGATGTAGAGTGGATAAAATGGATGTAGAGTGGATAAAATGGATGTAGAGTGGATAAAATGGATGTAGAGTGGATAAAATGGATGTAGAGTGGATAAAATGGATGTAGAGTTGATAAAAATGGATGTAGAATGGATAAAACGGATGTAGAGTGGATAAAAATGGATGTAGAGTGGATACAATGGATGTAGAGTGGATAAAAATGGATATAGAGTGGATAAAATAGATGTAGAGTGGATAAAAATGGATGTAGAGTGGATAAAATGGATGTAGAGTGGATAAAATGGATGTAGAGGGGATAAAATGGATGTAGAGTGGATAAAATGGTTGTAGAGTGGATAAAATGGATGTAGAGTGGATAAAATGGATGTAGAGTTGATAAAAATTGATGTAGAGTCGATGAAATGGATGTAGAGTGGATAAAATGGATGTAGAGTGGATAAAAATGGATGTAGAGCGGATAAAAATGGATGTAGAGTGGATAAAATGGGTGTAAAATGGATAAAAATGGATGTAGAGTGGATAAAATGGGTGTAAAATGGATAAAAATAGATGTAGAGTGGATAAAATGGATGTAGAATGGATAAAAATGGATGTAGAGTGGATAAAATGGATGTAGAGTCGATAAAATGGATGTAGAGTGGATAAAAATGGATGTAGAGTGGATAAAATTGATGTAGAGTGGATAAAAATGGATGTAGAGTGAATATAATGGATGTAGAGAGGATAAAATGGATGTGGAGTGGATAACAATGGATGTAGAGTGGATAAAATGGATGTAGAGTGGATAAAATGGATGTAAAGTGGATAAAAATGGATGTAGAGTGGATAAAATGGATGTAGAATGGATAAAAATGGATGTAGAGTGGATAAAATGGATGTAGAGTCGATAAAATGGATGTAGAGTGGATAAAAATGGATGTAGAGTGGATAAAATGGATGTAGAGTGGATAAAAATGGATGTAGAGTGAATATAATGGATGTAGAGAGGATAAAATGGATGTGGAGTGGATAACAATGGATGTAGAGTGGATAAAATGGATGTAGAGTGGATAAAATGGATGTAAAGTGGATAAAATGGTTGTAGAGTGGATAAAATGGATGTAGAGTTGATAAAAATGGATGTAGAATGGATAAAACGGATGCAGAGTGGATAAAAATGGATGTAGAGTGGATACAATGGATGTAGAGTGGATAAAAATGGATATAGAGTGGATAAAATGGATGTAGAGTGGATAAAAATGGATGTAGAGTGGATAAAATGGATGTAGAGTGGATAAAATGGATGTAGAGTGGATAAAATGGATGTAGAGTGGATAAAATGGATGTAGAGTGTATAAAATGGATGTAGAGTGAATAAAATGGATGTAGAGTGGATAAAATGGATGTAGAGTGGATAAAATGGATGAATAGTGGATAAAATGGTTGTAGAGTGGATAAAATGGATGTAGAGTGGATAAAAATGGATGTAGAGTGGATAAAATGGATGTAGAGTGGATAAAATGGATGTAGAGTTGATAAAATGGATGTAAAGTGGATAAAATGGATGTAGAGTTAATAAAATTGGATGTAAAGTGGATAAAATGGATGTAGAGTTGATAAAAATGGATGTAGAGTGGATAAAAATGGATGTAGATTGGAGAAAATGGATGTAGAGTGGATAAAAATGGATGTAGAGTGGATACAATGGATGTAGAGTGGATAGAAATGGATATAGAGTGGATAAAATGGATGTAGAGTGGATAAAAATGGATGTAGAGTGGATAAAATGGATGTAGAGTGGATAAAATGGATGTAGAGTGGATAAAAATGGATGTAGAGTGGATAAAATGGATGTAGAGTGGATAAAATGGATGTAGAGTGGATACAATGGATGTAGAGTGGATAAAAATGGATATAGAGTGGATAAAATGGATGTAGAGTGGATAAAAATGGATGTAGAGTGGATAAAATGGATGTAGAGTGGATAAAATGGATGTAGAGTGGATAAAATGGATGTAGAGTGGATAAAATGGATGTAGAGTTAATAAAATTGGATGTAAAGTGGATAAAATGGATGTAGAGTTGATAAAAATGGATGTATAGTGGATAAAATGGTTGTAGAGTGGATAAAATGGATGTAGAGTTGATAAAAATGGATGTAGAGTTAATAAAAATGGATGTAGAGTGGATATAATGGATGTAGAGAGGATAAAATGGATGTGGAGTGGATAACAATGGATGTAGAGTGGATAAAATAGATGTAGAGTGGATAAAATGGATGTATAGTGGATAAAATGGTTGTAGAGTGGATAAAATGGATGTAGAGTGGATGAAATGGATGTAGAGTTGATAAAAATTGATGTAGAGTCGATAAAATGGATGTAGAGTGGATAAAATGGATGTAGAGTGTATAAAAATGGATGTAGAGCGGATACAAATGGATGTAGAGTGGATAAAATGGGTGTAAAATGGATAAAAATGGATGTAGAGTGGATAAAAATGGATGTAGAGTGGATAAAATGGATGTAGAGGGGATAAAATGCATGTAGAGTGGATAAAATGGTTGTAGAGTGGATAAAATGGATGTAGAGTTGATAAAAATGGATGTAGAGTGAATATAATGGATGTAGAGAGGATAAAATGGATGTGGAGTGGATAACAATGGATGTAGAGTGGATAAAATGGATGTAGAGTGGATAAAATGGATGTAAAGTGGATAAAAATGGATGTAGAGTGGATAAAATGGATGTAGAATGGATAAAAATGGATGTAGAGTGGATAAAATGGATGTAGAGTCGATAAAATGGATGTAGAGTGGATAAAAATGGATGTAGAGTGGATAAAATGGATGTAGAGTGGATAAAAATGGATGTAGAGTGAATATAATGGATGTAGAGAGGATAAAATGGATGTGGAGTGGATAACAATGGATGTAGAGTGGATAAAATGGATGTAGAGTGGATAAAATGGATGTAGAGTGGATAAAATGGTTGTAGAGTGGATAAAATGGATGTAGAGTTGATAAAAATGGATGTAGAATGGATAAAACGGATGTAGAGTGGATAAAAATGGATGTAGAGTGGATACAATGGATGTAGAGTGGATAAAAATGGATATAGAGTGGATAAAATGGATGTAGAGTGGATAAAAATGGATGTAGAGTGGATAAAATGGATGTAGAGTGGATAAAATGGATGTAGAGTGGATAAAATGGATGTAGAGTGGATAAAATGGATGTAGAGTGTATAAAATGGATGTAGAGTGAATAAAATGGATGTAGAGTGGATAAAATGGATGTAGAGTGGATAAAATGGATGAATAGTGGATAAAATGGTTGTAGAGTGGATAAAATGGATGTAGAGTGGATAAAAATGGATGTAGAGTGGATAAAATGGATGTAGAGTGGATAAAATGGATGTAGAGTTGATAAAATGGATGTAAAGTGGATAAAATGGATGTAGAGTTAATAAAATTGGATGTAAAGTGGATAAAATGGATGTAGAGTTGATAAAAATGGATGTAGAGTGGATAAAAATGGATGTAGATTGGAGAAAATGGATGTAGAGTGGATAAAAATGGATGTAGAGTGGATACAATGGATGTAGAGTGGATAGAAATGGATATAGAGTGGATAAAATGGATGTAGAGTGGATAAAAATGGATGTAGAGTGGATAAAATGGATGTAGAGTGGATAAAATGGATGTAGAGTGGATAAAAATGGATGTAGAGTGGATAAAATGGATGTAGAGTGGATAAAATGGATGTAGAGTGGATACAATGGATGTAGAGTGGATAAAAATGGATATAGAGTGGATAAAATGGATGTAGAGTGGATAAAAATGGATGTAGAGTGGATAAAATGGATGTAGAGTGGATAAAATGGATGTAGAGGGGATAAAATGGATGTAGAGTGGATAAAATGGTTGTAGAGTGGATAAAATGGATGTAGAGTGGATAAAATGGATGTAGAGTTGATAAAAATTGATGTAGAGTCGATAAAATGGATGTAGAGTGGATAAAATGGATGTAGAGTGGATAAAAATGGATGTAGAGCGGATACAAATGGATGTAGAGTGGATAAAATGGGTGTAAAATGGATAAAAATGGATGTAGAGTGGATAAAAATGGATGTAGAGTGGATAAAATGGATGTAGAGTGGATAAAAATGGATGTAGAGTGGATAAAAATTGATGTAGAGTGGATAAAATGGATGTAGAGTGGATAAAATAGACGTAGAGTGGATAAAAATGGATGTAGAGTGGATAAAATGGATGTAGAGTGTATAAAATGGGTGTAAAGTGGATAAAAATGGATGTAGAGTGGATAAAATGGATGTAGAATGGATAAAAATGGATGTAGAGCGGATAAAAATGGATGTAGAGTGGATAAAATGGATGTAGAGGGGATAAAATGGATGTAGAGTGGATAAAATGGATGTAGAGTGGATAAAATGGATGTAGAGTGGATAAAAATGGATGTAGAGCGGATACAAATGGATGTAGAGTGGATAAAATGGGTGTAAAATGGATAAAAATGGATGTAGAGTGGATAAAAATGGATGTAGAGTGGATAAAATGGATGTAGAGGGGATAAAATGGATGTAGAGTGGATAAAATGGTTGTAGAGTGGATAAAATGGATGTAGAGTTGATAAAAATGGATGTAGAGTGGATAAAATGGATGTAGAGTGGATAAAATGGATGTAGAGGGGATAAAATGGATGTAGAGTGGATAAAATGGTTGTAGAGTGGATAAAATGGATGTCGAGTGGATAAAAATGGATGTAGTGTGGATAAAATGGATGTAGAGGGGATAAAATGGATGTAGAGTGGATAAAATGGTTGTAGAGTGGATAGAATGGATGTAGAGTTGATAAAAATGGATGTAGAGTGGATAAAATGGATGTAGAGTGGATAAAATAGATGTAGAGTTGATAAAAATGGATGTAGAGTGGACAAAATAGATTTAGAGTGGATAAAAATTGATGTAGAGTGGATAAAATGAATGTAGAGTGGATAAAATGGATGTAGAGTGGATAAAATTGATGTAGAGTTGATAAAATGGATGTAAAGTGGATAAAATGGATGTAGAGTTAATAAAATTGGATGTAGAGTGGATAAAATGGATGTAGAGTGGATAAAATAGATGTAGAGTTGATAAAAATGGGTGTAGAGTGGACAAAATAGATTTAGAGTGGATAAAAATTGATGTAGAGTGGATAAAATGAATGTAGAGTGGATAAAAATGGATGTAGAGTGGATAAAAATTGATGTAGAGTGGATAAAATGGATGTAGAGTGGATAAAATGGACGTAGAGTGGATAAAAATGGATGTAGAGTGGATAAAATGGATGTAGAGTGTATAAAATGGGTGTAAAGTGGATAAAAATGGATGTAGAGTGGATAAAATGGATGTAGAATGGATAAAAATGGATGTAGAGCGGATAAAAATGGATGTAGAGTGGATAAAATGGATGTAGAGGGGATAAAATGGATGTAGAGTGGATAAAATGGTTGTAGAGTGGATAAAATGGATGTAGAGTGGATAAAATGGTTGTAGAGTGGATAAAAATTGATGTAGAGTCGATAAAATGGATGTAGAGTGGATAAAATGGATGTAGAGTGGATAAAAATGGATGTAGAGTGGATAAAAATTGATGTAGAGTGGATAAAATGGATGTAGAGTGGATAAAATGGACGTAGAGTGGATAAAAATGGATGTAGAGTGGATAAAATGGATGTAGAGTGTATAAAATGGGTGTAAAGTGGATAAAAATGGATGTAGAGTGGATAAAATGGATGTAGAATGGATAAAAATGGATGTAGAGCGGATAAAAATGGATGTAGAGTGGATAAAATGGATGTAGAGGGGATAAAATGGATGTAGAGTGGATAAAATGGTTGTAGAGTGGATAAAATGGATGTAGAGTGGATAAAATGGATGTAGAGTGGATAAAAATGGATGTAGAGTGGATAAAATGGATGTAGAGTGTATAAAATGGGTGTAGAGGGGATAAAATGGATGTAGAGTGGATAAAATGGATGTAGAGGGGATAAAATGGATGTAGAGTGGATAAAATGGTTGTAGAGTGGATAAAATGGATGTAGAGTGGATAAAATGGATGTAGAGTGGATAAAAATGGATGTAGAGCGGATAAAAATGGATGTAGAGTGGATAAAATGGATGTAGAGGGGATAAAATGGATGTAGAGTGGATAAAATGGTTGTAGAGTGGATAAAATGGATGTAGAGTGGATAAAATGGATGTAGAGTGGATAAAAATGGATGTAGAGCGGATAAAAATGGATGTAGAGTGGATAAAATGGATGTAGAGGGGATAAAATGGATGTGGAGTGGATAAAATGGATGTAGAGTGGATAAAATGGACGTAGAGTGGATAAAAATGGATGTAGAGTGGATAAAATGGATGTAGAGTGTATAAAATGGGTGTAAAGTGGATAAAAATGGATGTAGAGTGGATAAAATGGATGTAGAATGGATAAAAATGGATGTAGAGCGGATAAAAATGGATGTAGAGTGGATAAAATGGATGTAGAGGGGATAAAATGGATGTAGAGTGGATAAAATGGTTGTAGAGTGGATAAAATGGATGTAGAGTTGATAAAAATGGATGTAGAGTGGATAAAAATTGATGTAGAGTCGATAAAATGGATGTAGAGTGGATAAAATGGATGTAGAGTGGATAAAAATGGATGTAGAGTGGATAAAAATTGATGTAGAGTGGATAAAATGGATGTAGAGTGGATAAAATGGTTGTAGAGTGGATAAAATGGATGTAGAGTGGATAAAAATGGATGTAGAGTGGATAAAATGGATGTAGAGTGGATAAAATGGATGTAGAGTGGATACAATGGATGTAGAGTGGATAAAAATGGATATAGAGTGGATAAAATGGATGTAGAGTGGATAAAAATGGATGTAGAGTGGATAAAATGGATGTAGAGTGGATAAAATGGATGTAGAGTGGATAAAATGGATGTAGAGTGGATAAAATGGATGTAGAGTGTATAAAATGGATGTAGAGTGAATAAAATGGATGTAGAGTGGATAAAATGGATGTAGAGTGGATAAAATGGATGTAGAGTTGATAAAATGGATGTAAAGTGGATAAAATGGATGTAGAGTGGATAAAATGGATGTAGAGTTGATAAAATGGATGTAAAGTGGATAAAAATGGATGTAGAGTGGATAAAATGGATGTAGAGTGGATAAAATGGATGTAGAGTGGATAAAATGGATGTAGAGTGGATAAAATGGATGTAGAGTGTATAAAATGGATGTAGAGTGAATAAAATGGATGTAGAGTGGATAAAATGGATGTAGAGTGGATAAAATGGATGAATAGTGGATAAAATGGTTGTAGAGTGGATAAAATGGATGTAGAGTGGATAAAAATGGATGTAGAGTGGATAAAATGGATGTAGAGTGGATAAAATGGATGTAGAGGGGATAAAATGGATGTAGAGTGGATAAAATGGATGAATAGTGGATAAAATGGTTGTAGAGTGGATAAAATGGATGTAGAGTGGATAAAA
Source organism: Pemphredon lugubris (assembly GCA_933228935.1). NCBI lineage: Eukaryota > Metazoa > Arthropoda > Insecta > Hymenoptera > Crabronidae > Pemphredon > Pemphredon lugubris. Next base: position 54,633,125 of record OW121816.1, read on the forward strand.
ATGGATGTAGAGTGGATAAAATGGATGTAGAGTGGATAAAATGGATGTAGAGTGGATACAATGGATGTAGAGTGGATAAAAATGGATGTAGAGTGGATAAAATGGATGTAGAGTGGATAAAATGGATGTAGAGTGGATAAAATGGATGTAGAGTGGATAAAATGGATGTAGAGTGGATAAAATGGATGTAGAGTTGATAAAAATGGATGTAGAATGGATAAAACGGATGTAGAGTGGATAAAAATGGATGTAGAGTGGATACAATGGATGTAGAGTGGATAAAAATGGATATAGAGTGGATAAAATAGATGTAGAGTGGATAAAAATGGATGTAGAGTGGATAAAATGGATGTAGAGTGGATAAAATGGATGTAGAGGGGATAAAATGGATGTAGAGTGGATAAAATGGTTGTAGAGTGGATAAAATGGATGTAGAGTGGATAAAATGGATGTAGAGTTGATAAAAATTGATGTAGAGTCGATGAAATGGATGTAGAGTGGATAAAATGGATGTAGAGTGGATAAAAATGGATGTAGAGCGGATAAAAATGGATGTAGAGTGGATAAAATGGGTGTAAAATGGATAAAAATGGATGTAGAGTGGATAAAATGGGTGTAAAATGGATAAAAATAGATGTAGAGTGGATAAAATGGATGTAGAGTGGATAAAAATGGATGTAGAGTGGATAAAATGGATGTAGAGTCGATAAAATGGATGTAGAGTGGATAAAAATGGATGTAGAGTGGATAAAATTGATGTAGAGTGGATAAAAATGGATGTAGAGTGAATATAATGGATGTAGAGAGGATAAAATGGATGTGGAGTGGATAACAATGGATGTAGAGTGGATAAAATGGATGTAGAGTGGATAAAATGGATGTAAAGTGGATAAAAATGGATGTAGAGTGGATAAAATGGATGTAGAATGGATAAAAATGGATGTAGAGTGGATAAAATGGATGTAGAGTCGATAAAATGGATGTAGAGTGGATAAAAATGGATGTAGAGTGGATAAAATGGATGTAGAGTGGATAAAAATGGATGTAGAGTGAATATAATGGATGTAGAGAGGATAAAATGGATGTGGAGTGGATAACAATGGATGTAGAGTGGATAAAATGGATGTAGAGTGGATAAAATGGATGTAAAGTGGATAAAATGGTTGTAGAGTGGATAAAATGGATGTAGAGTTGATAAAAATGGATGTAGAATGGATAAAACGGATGCAGAGTGGATAAAAATGGATGTAGAGTGGATACAATGGATGTAGAGTGGATAAAAATGGATATAGAGTGGATAAAATGGATGTAGAGTGGATAAAAATGGATGTAGAGTGGATAAAATGGATGTAGAGTGGATAAAATGGATGTAGAGTGGATAAAATGGATGTAGAGTGGATAAAATGGATGTAGAGTGTATAAAATGGATGTAGAGTGAATAAAATGGATGTAGAGTGGATAAAATGGTTGTAGAGTGGATAAAATGGATGTAGAGTGGATAAAAATGGATGTAGAGTGGATAAAATGGATGTAGAGTGGATAAAATGGATGTAGAGTGGATAAAATGGATGTAGAGTGGATAAAATGGATGTAGAGTGGATAAAATGGATGTAGAGTGTATAAAATGGATGTAGAGTGGATAAAATGGATGAATAGTGGATAAAATGGTTGTAGAGTGGATAAAATGGATGTAGAGTGGATAAAAATGGATGTAGAGTGGATAAAATGGATGTAGAGTGGATAAAATGGATGTAGAGTTGATAAAATGGATGTAAAGTGGATAAAATGGATGTAGAGTTAATAAAATTGGATGTAAAGTGGATAAAATGGATGTAGAGTTGATAAAAATGGATGTAGAGTGGATAAAAATGGATGTAGATTGGAGAAAATGGATGTAGAGTGGATAAAAATGGATGTAGAGTGGATACAATGGATGTAGAGTGGATAGAAATGGATATAGAGTGGATAAAATGGATGTAGAGTGGATAAAAATGGATGTAGAGTGGATAAAATGGATGTAGAGTGGATAAAATGGATGTAGAGTGGATAAAAATGGATGTAGAGTGGATAAAATGGATGTAGAGTGGATAAAATGGATGTAGAGTGGATACAATGGATGTAGAGTGGATAAAAATGGATATAGAGTGGATAAAATGGATGTAGAGTGGATAAAAATGGATGTAGAGTGGATAAAATGGATGTAGAGTGGATAAAATGGATGTAGAGTGGATAAAATGGATGTAGAGTGGATAAAATGGATGTAGAGTTAATAAAATTGGATGTAAAGTGGATAAAATGGATGTAGAGTTGATAAAAATGGATGTATAGTGGATAAAATGGTTGTAGAGTGGATAAAATGGATGTAGAGTTGATAAAAATGGATGTAGAGTTAATAAAAATGGATGTAGAGTGGATATAATGGATGTAGAGAGGATAAAATGGATGTGGAGTGGATAACAATGGATGTAGAGTGGATAAAATAGATGTAGAGTGGATAAAATGGATGTATAGTGGATAAAATGGATGTAGAGTGGATAAAATGGATGTAGAGTGGATGAAATGGATGTAGAGTTGATAAAAATTGATGTAGAGTCGATAAAATGGATGTAGAGTGGATAAAATGGATGTAGAGTGTATAAAAATGGATGTAGAGCGGATACAAATGGATGTAGAGTGGATAAAATGGGTGTAAAATGGATAAAAATGGATGTAGAGTGGATAAAAATGGATGTAGAGTGGATAAAATGGATGTAGAGGGGATAAAATGGATGTAGAGTGGATAAAATGGTTGTAGAGTGGATAAAATGGATGTAGAGTTGATAAAAATGGATGTAGAGTGAATATAATGGATGTAGAGAGGATAAAATGGATGTGGAGTGGATAACAATGGATGTAGAGTGGATAAAATGGATGTAGAGTGGATAAAATGGATGTAAAGTGGATAAAAATGGATGTAGAGTGGATAAAATGGATGTAGAATGGATAAAAATGGATGTAGAGTGGATAAAATGGATGTAGAGTCGATAAAATGGATGTAGAGTGGATAAAAATGGATGTAGAGTGGATAAAATGGATGTAGAGTGGATAAAAATGGATGTAGAGTGAATATAATGGATGTAGAGAGGATAAAATGGATGTGGAGTGGATAACAATGGATGTAGAGTGGATAAAATGGATGTAGAGTGGATAAAATGGATGTAAAGTGGATAAAATGGTTGTAGAGTGGATAAAATGGATGTAGAGTTGATAAAAATGGATGTAGAATGGATAAAACGGATGTAGAGTGGATAAAAATGGATGTAGAGTGGATACAATGGATGTAGAGTGGATAAAAATGGATATAGAGTGGATAAAATGGATGTAGAGTGGATAAAAATGGATGTAGAGTGGATAAAATGGATGTAGAGTGGATAAAATGGATGTAGAGTGGATAAAATGGATGTAGAGTGGATAAAATGGATGTAGAGTGTATAAAATGGATGTAGAGTGAATAAAATGGATGTAGAGTGGATAAAATGGATGTAGAGTGGATAAAATGGATGAATAGTGGATAAAATGGTTGTAGAGTGGATAAAATGGATGTAGAGTGGATAAAAATGGATGTAGAGTGGATAAAATGGATGTAGAGTGGATAAAATGGATGTAGAGTTGATAAAATGGATGTAAAGTGGATAAAATGGATGTAGAGTTAATAAAATTGGATGTAAAGTGGATAAAATGGATGTAGAGTTGATAAAAATGGATGTAGAGTGGATAAAAATGGATGTAGATTGGATAAAATGGATGTAGAGTGGATAAAAATGGATGTAGAGTGGATACAATGGATGTAGAGTGGATAGAAATGGATATAGAGTGGATAAAATGGATGTAGAGTGGATAAAAATGGATGTAGAGTGGATAAAATGGATGTAGAGTGGATAAAATGGATGTAGAGTGGATAAAAATGGATGTAGAGTGGATAAAATGGATGTAGAGTGGATAAAATGGATGTAGAGTGGATACAATGGATGTAGAGTGGATAAAAATGGATATAGAGTGGATAAAATGGATGTAGAGTGGATAAAAATGGATGTAGAGTGGATAAAATGGATGTAGAGTGGATAAAATGGATGTAGAGTGGATAAAATGGATGTAGAGTGGATAAAATGGATGTAGAGTTAATAAAATTGGATGTAAAGTGGATAAAATGGATGTAGAGTTGATAAAAATGGATGTATAGTGGATAAAATGGTTGTAGAGTGGATAAAATGGATGTAGAGTTGATAAAAATGGATGTAGAGTTAATAAAAATGGATGTAGAGTGGATATAATGGATGTAGAGAGGATAAAATGGATGTGGAGTGGATAACAATGGATGTAGAGTGGATAAAATGGATGTAGAGTGGATAAAATGGATGTATAGTGGATAAAATGGTTGTAGAGTGGATAAAATGGATGTAGAGTGGAGAAAATGGATGTAGAGTTGATAAAAATTGATGTAGAGTCGATAAAATGGATGTAGAGTGGATAAAATGGATGTAGAGTGGATAAAATGGATGTAGAGTGGATAAAATGGATGTAGAGTGGATAAAATGGATGTAGAGTGTATAAAATGGATGTAGAGTGAATAAAATGGATGTAGAGTGGATAAAATGGATGTAGAGTGGATAAAATGGATGAATAGTGGATAAAATGGTTGTAGAGTGGATAAAATGGATGTAGAGTGGATAAAAATGGATGTAGAGTGGATAAAATGGATGTAGAGTGGATAAAATGGATGTAGAGTTGATAAAATGGATGTAAAGTGGATAAAATGGATGTAGAGTTAATAAAATTGGATGTAAAGTGGATAAAATGGATGTAGAGTTGATAAAAATGGATGTAGAGTGGATAAAAATGGATGTAGATTGGAGAAAATGGATGTAGAGTGGATAAAAATGGATGTAGAGTGGATACAATGGATGTAGAGTGGATAGAAATGGATATAGAGTGGATAAAATGGATGTAGAGTGGATAAAAATGGATGTAGAGTGGATAAAATGGATGTAGAGTGGATAAAATGGATGTAGAGTGGATAAAAATGGATGTAGAGTGGATAAAATGGATGTAGAGTGGATAAAATGGATGTAGAGTGGATACAATGGATGTAGAGTGGATAAAAATGGATATAGAGTGGATAAAATGGATGTAGAGTGGATAAAAATGGATGTAGAGTGGATAAAATGGATGTAGAGTGGATAAAATGGATGTAGAGTGGATAAAATGGATGTAGAGTGGATAAAATGGATGTAGAGTTAATAAAATTGGATGTAAAGTGGATAAAATGGATGTAGAGTTGATAAAAATGGATGTATAGTGGATAAAATGGTTGTAGAGTGGATAAAATGGATGTAGAGTTGATAAAAATGGATGTAGAGTTAATAAAAATGGATGTAGAGTGGATATAATGGATGTAGAGAGGATAAAATGGATGTGGAGTGGATAACAATGGATGTAGAGTGGATAAAATGGATGTAGAGTGGATAAAATGGATGTATAGTGGATAAAATGGTTGTAGAGTGGATAAAATGGATGTAGAGTGGAGAAAATGGATGTAGAGTTGATAAAAATTGATGTAGAGTCGATAAAATGGATGTAGAGTGGATAAAATGGATGTAGAGTGTATAAAAATGGATGTAGAGCGGATACAAATGGATGTAGAGTGGATAAAATGGGTGTAAAATGGATAAAAATGGATGTAGAGTGGATAAAAATGGATGTAGAGTGGATAAAATGGATGTAGAGGGGATAAAATGGATGTAGAGTGGATAAAATGGTTGTAGAGTGGATAAAATGGATGTAGAGTTGATAAAAATGGATGTAGAGTGGATAAAATGGATGTAGAGTGGATAAAATGGATGTAGAGGGGATAAAATGGATGTAGAGTGGATAAAATGGTTGTAGAGTGGATAAAATGGATGTCGAGTGGATAAAAATGGATGTAGTGTGGATAAAATGGATGTAGAGTGGATAAAATGGATGTAGAGGGGATAAAATGGATGTAGAGTGGATAAAAATGGATGTAGAGTGGATAAAAATGGATGTAGAGTGGATAAAATGGATGTAGATTGGATAAAATGGTTGTAGAGTGGATAAAATGGATGTAGAGTGGATAAAATGGATGTAGAGTTGATAAAAATGGATGTAGAGTGGATAAAAATGGATGTAGAGTGGATAAAATAGATGTAGAGCGGATAAAAATGGATGTAGTTTGGATAAAATGAATGTAGAGTGGATAAAATGGATGTAGAGTGGATAAAATGGATGTAGAGTGGATAAAATGGATGTAGATTGGATAAAATGGTTGTAGAGTGGATAAAATGGATGTAGAGTGGATAAAATGGATGTAGAGTGGATAAAAATGGATTTAGAGTGGATACAATGGATGTAGAGTGGATAAAAATGGATGTAGTGTGGATAAAATGGATGTAGAGTGGATAAAAATGGATGTAGAGTGGATAAAATGGATGTAGATTGGATAAAATGGATGTAGAGTGGATGAAATGGATGTACAGTTAATAAAAATGGATGTAGAGTGGATATAATGGATGTAGAGAGGATAAAATGGATGTGGAGTAGATAACAATGGATGTAGAGTGGATAAAATGGATGTAGAGTGGATAAAAATGGATGTCGAGTGGATAAAATGGATGTAGAGTTAATAAAAATGGATGTAGAGTGGATAAAATGGATGTAGAGTGGATAAAAATGGATGTAGAGTTGATAAAAATGGATGTAGAGTGGATAAAAATGGATGTAGATTGGAGAAAATGGATGTAGAGTGGATAAAAATGGATGTAGATTGGAGAAAATGGATGTAGAGTGGATAAAAATGGATGTAGAGTATATAAATTGGATGTAGAGTATATAAAATGGATGTAGAATGGATAAAAATGGATGTCGATTGGATAAAATGGATGTAGAGTGGATAAAAATGGATGTAGATTGGATACAATGGATGTAGAGTTAATAAAAATGGATGTAGAGTGGATAAAATGGATGTAGAGTTGATAAAAATGGATGTAGAGTGGATAAAAATGGATGTAGAGTGGATAAAATGGATGTAGAGTGGATAAAAATGGATGTAGAGTGGATAAAATGGATGTAGAGTTGATAAAAATGGATGTAGAGTGGATAAAATGGATGTAGAGTGGATAAAAATGGATATAGAGTGGATAAAATGGATGTAGAGTGGATAAAAATGGATGCAGAGTGGATAAAATGGATGTAGAGTGGATAAAATGGATGTAGAGTGGATAAAATGGATGTAGAGTGGATAAAATGGATGTAGAGGGGATAAAATGGATGTAGAGTGGATAAAATGGATGAATAGTGGATAAAATGATTGTAGAGTGGATAAAATGGATGTAGAGTGGATAAAAATGGATGTAGATTGGATAAAATGGATGTAGAGTGGATAAAATGGATGTAGAGTGGATACAATGGATGTAGAGTGGATAAAAATGGATGTAGAGTGGATAAAATGGATGTAGAGTGGATAAAATGGATGTAGAGTGGATAAAATGGATGTAGAGTGGATAAAATGGATGTAGAGTGGATAAAATGGATGTAGAGTTGATAAAAATGGATGTAGAATGGATAAAACGGATGTAGAGTGGATAAAAATGGATGTAGAGTGGATACAATGGATGTAGAGTGGATAAAAATGGATATAGAGTGGATAAAATGGATGTAGAGTGGATAAAAATGGATGTAGAGTGGATAAAATGGATGTAGAGTGGATAAAATGGATGTAGAGTTGATAAAATGGATGTAGAGTGGATAAAATGGATGTAGAGTGTATAAAATGGATGAATAGTGGATAAAATGGTTGTAGAGTGGATAAAATGGATGTAGAGTGGATAAAAATGGATGTAGAGTGGATAAAATGGATGTAGAGTGGATAAAATGGATGTAGAGTGGATAAAATGGTTGTAGAGTGGATAAAATGGATGTAGAGCGGATAAAAATGGATGTAGTTTGGATAAAATGAATGTAGAGTGGATAAAAATGGATTTAGAGTGGATATAATGGATGTAGAGTGGATAAAATGGATGTAGAGTGGATAAAAATGGATTTAGAGTGGATATAATGGATGTAGAGTGGATAAAAATGGATGTAGTGTGGATAAAATGGATGTAGAGTGGATAAAAATGGATGTAGAGTGGATAAAATGGATGTAGATTGGATAAAATGGATGTAGAGTGGATAAAATGGATGTACAGTTAATAAAAATGGATGTAGAGTGGATATAATGGATGTAGAGAGGATAAAATGGATGTGGAGTAGATAACAATGGATGTAGAGTGGATAAAATGGATGTAGAGTGGATAAAATGGATGTAGAGTGGATAAAATGGTTGTAGAGTGGATAAAATGGATGTAGAGTGGATAAAAATGGATGTCGAGTGGATAAAATGGATGTAGAGTTAATAAAAATGGATGTAGAGTGGATAAAATGGATGTAGAGTGGATAAAAATGGATGTAGAGTTGATAAAAATGGATGTAGAGTGGATAAAAATGGATGTAGATTGGAGAAAATGGATGTAGAGTGGATAAAAATGGATGTAGAGTATATAAATTGGATGTAGAGTATATAAAATGGATGTAGAATGGATAAAAATGGATGTCGATTGGATAAAATGGATGTAGAGTGGATAAAAATGGATGTAGATTGGATACAATGGATGTAGAGTTAATAAAAATGGATGTAGAGTGGATAAAATGGATGTAGAGTTGATAAAAATGGATGTAGAGTGGATAAAAATGGATGTAGAGTGGATAAAATGGATGTAGAGTGGATAAAAATGGATGTAGAGTGGATAAAATGGATGTAGAGTTGATAAAAATGGATGTAGAGTGGATAAAATGGATGTAGAGTGGATAAAAATGGATATAGAGTGGATAAAATGGATGTAGAGTGGATAAAAATGGATGCAGAGTGGATAAAATGGATGTAGAGTGGATAAAATGGATGTAGAGTGGATAAAATGGATGTAGAGTGGATAAAATGGATGTAGAGGGGATAAAATGGATGTAGAGTGGATAAAATGGATGAATAGTGGATAAAATGATTGTAGAGTGGATAAAATGGATGTAGAGTGGATAAAAATGGATGTAGAGTGGATAAAATGGATGTAGAGTGGATAAAATGGATGTAGAGTGGATACAATGGATGTAGAGTGGATAAAAATGGATGTAGAGTGGATAAAATGGATGTAGAGTGGATAAAATGGATGTAGAGTGGATAAAATGGATGTAGAGTGGATAAAATGGATGTAGAGTGGATAAAATGGATGTAGAGTTGATAAAAATGGATGTAGAATGGATAAAACGGATGTAGAGTGGATAAAAATGGATGTAGAGTGGATACAATGGATGTAGAGTGGATAAAAATGGATATAGAGTGGATAAAATGGATGTAGAGTGGATAAAAATGGATGTAGAGTGGATAAAATGGATGTAGAGTGGATAAAATGGATGTAGAGTGGATAAAATGGATGTAGAGTGGATAAAATGGATGTAGAGTGTATAAAATGGATGAATAGTGGATAAAATGGTTGTAGAGTGGATAAAATGGATGTAGAGTGGATAAAAATGGATGTAGAGTGGATAAAATGGATGTAGAGTGGATAAAATGGATGTAGAGTGGATAAAATGGTTGTAGAGTGGATAAAATGGATGTAGAGTGGATAAAATGGATGTAGAGTTGATAAAAATTGATGTAGAGTCTATAAAATGGATGTAGAGTGGATAAAATGGATGTAGAGTGGATAAAAATGGATGTAGAGCGGATACAAATGGATGTAGAGTGGATAAAATGGGTGTAAAATGGATAAAAATGGATGTAGAGTGGATAAAAATGGATGTAGAGTGGATAAAATGGATGTAGAGGGGATAAAATGGATGTAGAGTGGATAAAATGGTTGTAGAGTGGATAAAATGGATGTAGAGTTGATAAAAATGGATGTAGAGTGGATAAAAATGGATGTAGAGTGGATAAAATGGATGTAGAGCGGATAAAAATGGATGTAGTTTGGATAAAATGAATGTAGAGTGGATAAAATGGATGTAGAGTTGATAAAAATGGATGTAGAGTGGACAAAATAGATTTAGAGTGGATAAAAATTGATGTAGAGTGGATAAAATGAATGTAGAGTGGATAAAAATGGATGTAGATTGGATAAAAATGGATGTGGAGTGGATAAAATGGATGTAGAGTGGATAAAATGGACGTAGAGTGGATAAAAATGGATGTAGAGTGGATAAAATGGATGTAGAGTGGATAAAATGGTTGTAGAGTGGATAAAATGGATGTAGAGTGGATAAAATGGATGTAGAGTTGATAAAAATTGATGTAGAGTCGATGAAATGGATGTAGAGTGGATAAAATGGATGTAGAGTGGATAAAAATGGATGTAGAGCGGATAAAAATGGATGTAGAGTGGATAAAATGGGTGTAAAATGGATAAAAATGGATGTAGAGTGGATAAAATGGGTGTAAAATGGATAAAAATGGATGTAGAGTGGATAAAATGGATGTAGAATGGATAAAAATGGATGTAGAGTGGATAAAATGGATGTAGAGTCGATAAAATGGATGTAGAGTGGATAAAAATGGATGTAGAGTGGATAAAATGGATGTAGAGTGGATAAAAATGGATGTAGAGTGAATATAATGGATGTAGAGAGGATAAAATGGATGTGGAGTGGATAACAATGGATGTAGAGTGGATAAAATGGATGTAGAGTGGATAAAATGGATGTAAAGTGGATAAAAATGGATGTAGAGTGGATAAAATGGATGTAGAATGGATAAAAATGGATGTAGAGTGGATAAAATGGATGTAGAGTCGATAAAATGGATGTAGAGTGGATAAAAATGGATGTAGAGTGGATAAAATGGATGTAGAGTGGATAAAAATGGATGTAGAGTGAATATAATGGATGTAGAGAGGATAAAATGGATTTGGAGTGGATAACAATGGATGTAGAGTGGATAAAATGGATGTAGAGTGGATAAAATGGATGTAAAGTGGATAAAATGGTTGTAGAGTGGATAAAATGGATGTAGAGTTGATAAAAATGGATGTAGAATGGATAAAACGGATGTAGAGTGGATAAAAATGGATGTAGAGTGGATACAATGGATGTAGAGTGGATAAAAATGGATATAGAGTGGATAAAATGGATGTAGAGTGGATAAAAATGGATGTAGAGTGGATAAAATGGATGTAGAGTGGATAAAATGGATGTAGAGTGGATAAAATGGATGTAGAGTGTATAAAATGGATGTAGAGTGAATAAAATGGATGTAGAGTGGATAAAATGGATGTAGAGTGGATAAAATGGATGAATAGTGGATAAAATGGTTGTAGAGTGGATAAAATGGATGTAGAGTGGATAAAAATGGATGTAGAGTGGATAAAATGGATGTAGAGTGGATAAAATGGATGTAGAGTGGATACAATGGATGTAGAGTGGATAAAAATGGATATAGAGTGGATAAAATGGATGTAGAGTGGATAAAAATGGATGCAGAGTGGATAAAATGGATGTAGAGTGGATAAAATGGATGTAGAGTGGATAAAATGGATGTAGAGTGGATAAAATGGATGTAGAATTAATAAAAATGGATGTAGAGTGGATATAATGGATGTAGAGAGGATAAAATGGATGTGGAGTGGATAACAATGGATGTAGAGTGGATAAAATGGATGTAGAGTGGATAAAATGGATGTATAGTGGATAAAATGGTTGTAGAGTGGATAAAAATGGATATAGAGTTGATAAAAATGGATGTAGAGTGGATAAAAATGGATGTAGATTGGAGAAAATGGATGTAGAGTGGATAAAAATGGATGTAGAGTGGATACAATGGATGTAGAGTGGATAGAAATGGATATAGAGTGGATAAAATGGATGTAGAGTGGATAAAAATGGATGTAGAGTGGATAAAATGGATGTAGAGTGGATAAAATGGATGTAGAGTGGATAAAAATGGATGTAGAGTGGATAAAATGGATGTAGAGTGGATAAAATGGATGTAGAGTGGATACAATGGATGTAGAGTGGATAAAAATGGATATAGAGTGGATAAAATGGATGTAGAGTGGATAAAAATGGATGTAGAGTGGATAAAATGGATGTAGAGTGGATAAAATGGATGTAGAGTGGATAAAATGGATGTAGAGTGGATAAAATGGATGTAGAGTTAATAAAATTGGATGTAAAGTGGATAAAATGGATGTAGAGTTGATAAAAATGGATGTATAGTGGATAAAATGGTTGTAGAGTGGATAAAATGGATGTAGAGTTGATAAAAATGGATGTAGAATTAATAAAAATGGATGTAGAGTGGATATAATGGATGTAGAGAGGATAAAATGGATGTGGAGTGGATAACAATGGATGTAGAGTGGATAAAATGGATGTAGAGTGGATAAAATGGATGTATAGTGGATAAAATGGTTGTAGAGTGGATAAAAATGGATATAGAGTGGATAAAATGGATGTAGAGTGGATAAAAATGGATGCAGAGTGGATAAAATGGATGTAGAGTGGATAAAATGGATGTAGAGTGGATAAAATGGATGTAGAGTGGTTAAAATGGATGTAGAGGGGATAAAATGGATGTAGAGTGGATAAAATGGATGAATAGTGGATAAAATGATTGTAGAGTGGATAAAATGGATGTAGAGTGGATAAAAATGGATGTAGAGTGGATAAAATGGATGTAGAGTGGATAAAATGGATGTAGAGTGGATACAATGGATGTAGAGTGGATAAAAATGGATGTAGAGTGGATAAAATGGATGTAGAGTGGATAAAATGGATGTAGAGTGGATAAAATGGATGTAGAGTGGATAAAATGGATGTAGAGTGGATAAAATGGATGTAGAGTTGATAAAAATGGATGTAGAGTGGATAAAATGGATGTAGAGTGGATAAAAATGGATATAGAGTGGATAAAATGGATGTAGAGTGGATAAAAATGGATGCAGAGTGGATAAAATGGATGTAGAGTGGATAAAATGGATGTAGAGTGGATAAAATGGATGTAGAGTTGATAAAAATGGATGTAGAGTGGATAAAAATGGATGTAGAGTGGATAAAATGGATGTAGAGTGGATAAAAATGGATGTAGAGTGGATAAAATGGATGTAGAGTTGATAAAAATGGATGTAGAGTGGATAAAATGGATGTAGAGTGGATAAAAATGGATATAGAGTGGATAAAATGGATGTAGAGTGGATAAAAATGGATGCAGAGTGGATAAAATGGATGTAGAGTGGATAAAATGGATGTAGAGTGGATAAAATGGATGTAGAGTGGATAAAATGGATGTAGAGTGGATAAAATGGATGTAGAGGGGATAAAATGGATGTAGAGTGGATAAAATGGATGAATAGTGGATAAAATGATTGTAGAGTGGATAAAATGGATGTAGAGTGGATAAAAATGGATGTAGAGTGGATAAAATGGATGTAGAGTGGATAAAATGGATGTAGAGTGGATAAAAATGGATGTAGATTGGATACAATGGATGTAGAGTTAATAAAAATGGATGTAGAGTGGATAAAATGGATGTAGAGTTGATAAAAATGGATGTAGAGTGGATAAAAATGGATGTAGAGTGGATAAAATGGATGTAGAGTGGATAAAAATGGATGTAGAGTGGATAAAATGGATGTAGAGTGGATAAAAATGGATGTAGAGTGGATAAAATGGATGTAGAGTGGATAAAAATGGATGTAGAGTGGATAAAATGGATGTAGAGTGGATAAAAATGGATGCAGAGTGGATAAAATGGATGTAGAGTGGATAAAATGGATGTAGAGTGGATAAAATGGATGTAGAGTGGATAAAATGGATGTAGAGGGGATAAAATGGATGTAGAGTGGATAAAATGGATGAATAGTGGATAAAATGATTGTAGAGTGGATAAAATGGATGTAGAGTGGATAAAAATGGATGTAGAGTGGATAAAATGGATGTAGAGTGGATAAAATGGATGTAGAGTGGATACAATGGATGTAGAGTGGATAAAAATGGATGTAGAGTGGATAAAATGGATGTAGAGTGGATAAAATGGATGTAGAGTGGATAAAATGGATGTAGAGTGGATAAAATGGATGTAGAGTGGATAAAATGGATGTAGAGTTGATAAAAATGGATGTAGAATGGATAAAACGGATGTAGAGTGGATAAAAATGGATGTAGAGTGGATACAATGGATGTAGAGTGGATAAAAATGGATATAGAGTGGATAAAATGGATGTAGAGTGGATAAAAATGGATGTAGAGTGGATAAAATGGATGTAGAGTGGATAAAATGGATGTAGAGTGGATAAAATGGATGTAGAGTGGATAAAATGGATGTAGAGTGTATAAAATGGATGAATAGTGGATAAAATGGTTGTAGAGTGGATAAAATGGATGTAGAGTGGATAAAAATGGATGTAGAGTGGATAAAATGGATGTAGAGTGGATAAAATGGATGTAGAGTGGATAAAATGGTTGTAGAGTGGATAAAATGGATGTAGAGTGGATAAAATGGATGTAGAGTTGATAAAAATTGATGTAGAGTCGATAAAATGGATGTAGAGTGGATAAAATGGATGTAGAGTGGATAAAAATGGATGTAGAGCGGATACAAATGGATGTAGAGTGGATAAAATGGGTGTAAAATGGATAAAAATGGATGTAGAGTGGATAAAAATGGATGTAGAGTGGATAAAATGGATGTAGAGGGGATAAAATGGATGTAGAGTGGATAAAATGGTTGTAGAGTGGATAAAATGGATGTAGAGTTGATAAAAATGGATGTAGAGTGGATAAAAATGGATGTAGAGTGGATAAAATGGATGTAGAGCGGATAAAAATGGATGTAGTTTGGATAAAATGAATGTAGAGTGGATAAAATGGATGTAGAGTTGATAAAAATGGATGTAGAGTGGACAAAATAGATTTAGAGTGGATAAAAATTGATGTAGAGTGGATAAAATGAATGTAGAGTGGATAAAAATGGATGTAGATTGGATAAAAATGGATGTGGAGTGGATAAAATGGATGTAGAGTGGATAAAATGGACGTAGAGTGGATAAAAATGGATGTAGAGTGGATAAAATGGATGTAGAGTGGATAAAATGGTTGTAGAGTGGATAAAATGGATGTAGAGTGGATAAAATGGATGTAGAGTTGATAAAAATTGATGTAGAGTCGATGAAATGGATGTAGAGTGGATAAAATGGATGTAGAGTGGATAAAAATGGATGTAGAGCGGATAAAAATGGATGTAGAGTGGATAAAATGGGTGTAAAATGGATAAAAATGGATGTAGAGTGGATAAAATGGGTGTAAAATGGATAAAAATGGATGTAGAGTGGATAAAATGGATGTAGAATGGATAAAAATGGATGTAGAGTGGATAAAATGGATGTAGAGTGGATAAAATGGATGTAGAGTGGATAAAAATGGATGTAGAGTGGATAAAATGGATGTAGAGTGGATAAAAATGGATGTAGAGTGAATATAATGGATGTAGAGAGGATAAAATGGATGTGGAGTGGATAACAATGGATGTAGAGTGGATAAAATGGATGTAGAGTGGATAAAATGGATGTAAAGTGGATAAAAATGGATGTAGAGTGGATAAAATGGATGTAGAATGGATAAAAATGGATGTAGAGTGGATAAAATGGATGTAGAGTCGATAAAATGGATGTAGAGTGGATAAAAATGGATGTAGAGTGGATAAAATGGATGTAGAGTGGATAAAAATGGATGTAGAGTGAATATAATGGATGTAGAGAGGATAAAATGGATGTAGAGTGTATAAAATGGATGAATAGTGGATAAAATGGTTGTAGAGTGGATAAAATGGATGTAGAGTGGATAAAAATGGATGTAGAGTGGATAAAATGGATGTAGAGTGGATAAAATGGATGTAGAGTGGATAAAATGGTTGTAGAGTGGATAAAATGGATGTAGAGTGGATAAAATGGATGTAGAGTTGATAAAAATTGATGTAGAGTCGATAAAATGGATGTAGAGTGGATAAAATGGATGTAGAGTGGATAAAAATGGATGTAGAGCGGATACAAATGGATGTAGAGTGGATAAAATGGGTGTAAAATGGATAAAAATGGATGTAGAGTGGATAAAAATGGATGTAGAGTGGATAAAATGGATGTAGAGGGGATAAAATGGATGTAGAGTGGATAAAATGGTTGTAGAGTGGATAAAATGGATGTAGAGTTGATAAAAATGGATGTAGAGTGGATAAAAATGGATGTAGAGTGGATAAAATGGATGTAGAGCGGATAAAAATGGATGTAGTTTGGATAAAATGAATGTAGAGTGGATAAAATGGATGTAGAGTTGATAAAAATGGATGTAGAGTGGACAAAATAGATTTAGAGTGGATAAAAATTGATGTAGAGTGGATAAAATGAATGTAGAGTGGATAAAAATGGATGTAGATTGGATAAAAATGGATGTGGAGTGGATAAAATGGATGTAGAGTGGATAAAATGGACGTAGAGTGGATAAAAATGGATGTAGAGTGGATAAAATGGATGTAGAGTGGATAAAATGGATGTAGAGTGGATAAAATGGATGTAGAGTGGATAAAATGGATGTAGAGTTGATAAAAATTGATGTAGAGTCGATGAAATGGATGTAGAGTGGATAAAATGGATGTAGAGTGGATAAAAATGGATGTAGAGCGGATAAAAATGGATGTAGAGTGGATAAAATGGGTGTAAAATGGATAAAAATGGATGTAGAGTGGATAAAATGGGTGTAAAATGGATAAAAATGGATGTAGAGTGGATAAAATGGATGTAGAATGGATAAAAATGGATGTAGAGTGGATAAAATGGATGTAGAGTGGATAAAATGGATGTAGAGTGGATAAAAATGGATGTAGAGTGGATAAAATGGATGTAGAGTGGATAAAAATGGATGTAGAGTGAATATAATGGATGTAGAGAGGATAAAATGGATGTGGAGTGGATAACAATGGATGTAGAGTGGATAAAATGGATGTAGAGTGGATAAAATGGATGTAAAGTGGATAAAAATGGATGTAGAGTGGATAAAATGGATGTAGAATGGATAAAAATGGATGTAGAGTGGATAAAATGGATGTAGAGTCGATAAAATGGATGTAGAGTGGATAAAAATGGATGTAGAGTGGATAAAATGGATGTAGAGTGGATAAAAATGGATGTAGAGTGAATATAATGGATGTAGAGAGGATAAAATGGATGTGGAGTGGATAACAATGGATGTAGAGTGGATAAAATGGATGTAGAGTGGATAAAATGGATGTAAAGTGGATAAAATGGTTGTAGAGTGGATAAAATGGATGTAGAGTTGATAAAAATGGATGTAGAATGGATAAAACGGATGTAGAGTGGATAAAAATGGATGTAGAGTGGATACAATGGATGTAGAGTGGATAAAAATGGATATAGAGTGGATAAAATGGATGTAGAGTGGATAAAAATGGATGTAGAGTGGATAAAATGGATGTAGAGTGGATAAAATGGATGTAGAGTGGATAAAATGGATGTAGAGTGGATAAAATGGATGTAGAGTGTATAAAATGGATGTAGAGTGAATAAAATGGATGTAGAGTGGATAAAATGGATGTAGAGTGGATAAAATGGATGAATAGTGGATAAAATGGTTGTAGAGTGGATAAAATGGATGTAGAGTGGATAAAAATGGATGTAGAGTGGATAAAATGGATGTAGAGTGGATAAAATGGATGTAGAGTGGATACAATGGATGTAGAGTGGATAAAAATGGATATAGAGTGGATAAAATGGATGTAGAGTGGATAAAAATGGATGCAGAGTGGATAAAATGGATGTAGAGTGGATAAAATGGATGTAGAGTGGATAAAATGGATGTAGAGTGGATAAAATGGATGTAGAGTGTATAAAATGGATGTAGAGTGAATAAAATGGATGTAGAGTGGATAAAATGGATGTAGAGTTAATAAAATTGGATGTAGAGTGGATAAAATGGATGTAGAGTTGATAAAAATGGATGTATAGTGGATAAAATGGTTGTAGAGTGGATAAAATGGATGTAGAGTTGATAAAAATGGATGTAGAGTTAATAAAAATGGATGTAGAGTGGATATAATGGATGTAGAGAGGATAAAATGGATGTGGAGTGGATAACAATGGATGTAGAGTGGATAAAATGGATGTAGAGTGGATAAAATGGATGTATAGTGGATAAAATGGTTGTAGAGTGGATAAAATGGATGTAGAGTGGATAAAATGGATGTAGAGTTGATAAAAATTGATGTAGAGTGGATAAAATGGATGTAGAGTGGATAAAATGGATGTAGAGTGTATAAAAATGGATGTAGAGCGGATACAAATGGATGTAGAGTGGATAAAATGGGTGTAAAATGGATAAAAATGGATGTAGAGTGGATAAAAATGGATGTAGAGTGGATAAAATGGATGTAGAGGGGATAAAATGGATGTAGAGTGGATAAAATGGTTGTAGAGTGGATAAAATGGATGTAGAGTTGATAAAAATGGATGTAGAGTGGATAAAATGGATGTAGAGTGGATAAAATGGATGTAGAGGGGATAAAATGGATGTAGAGTGGATAAAATGGTTGTAGAGTGGATAAAATGGATGTCGAGTGGATAAAAATGGATGTAGTGTGGATAAAATGGATGGAGAGTGGATAAAATGGATGTAGAGGGGATAAAATGGATGTAGAGTGGATAAAAATGGATGTAGAGTGGATAAAAATGGATGTAGAGTGGATAAAATGGATGTAGATTGGATAAAATGGTTGTAGAGTGGATAAAATGGATGTAGAGTGGATAAAATGGATGTAGAGTTGATAAAAATGGATGTAGAGTGGATAAAAATGGATGTAGAGTGGATAAAATGGATGTAGAGCGGATAAAAATGGATGTAGTTTGGATAAAATGAATGTAGAGTGGATAAAATGGATGTAGAGTTGATAAAAATGGATGTAGAGTGGATAAAAATGGATGTAGAGTGGATAAAATGGATGTAGAGCGGATAAAAATGGATGTAGTTTGGATAAAATGAATGTAGAGTGGATAAAAATGGATTTAGAGTGGATATAATGGATGTAGAGTGGATAAAATGGATGTAGAGTGGATAAAAATGGATTTAGAGTGGATATAATGGATGTAGAGTGGATAAAAATGGATGTAGTGTGGATAAAATGGATGTAGAGTGGATAAAAATGGATGTAGAGTGGATAAAATGGATGTAGATTGGATAAAATGGATGTAGAGTGGATAAAATGGATGTACAGTTAATAAAAATGGATGTAGAGTGGATATAATGGATGTAGAGAGGATAAAATGGATGTGGAGTAGATAACAATGGATGTAGAGTGGATAAAATGGATGTAGAGTGGATAAAATGGATGTAGAGTGGATAAAATGGTTGTAGAGTGGATAAAATGGATGTAGAGTGGATAAAAATGGATGTCGAGTGGATAAAATGGATGTAGAGTTAATAAAAATGGATGTAGAGTATATAAAATGGATGTAGAGTGGATAAAAATGGATGTCGAGTGGATAAAATGGATGTAGAGTGGATAAAAATGGATGTAGATTGGATACAATGCATGTAGAGTTAATAAAAATGGATGTAGAGTGGATAAAATGGATGTAGAGTTGATAAAAATGGATGTAGAGTGGATAAAAATGGATGTAGAGTGCATAAAATGGATGTAGAGTGGATAAAAATGGATGTAGAGTGGATAAAATGGATGTAGAGTTGATAAAAATGGATGTAGAGTGGATAAAATGGATGTAGAGTGGATAAAAATGGATATAGAGTGGATAAAATGGATGTAGAGTGGATAAAAATGGATGCAGAGTGGATAAAATGGATGTAGAGTGGATAAAATGGATGTAGAGTGGATAAAATGGATGTAGAGTGGATAAAATGGATGTAGAGTGTATAAAATGGATGTAGAGTGAATAAAATGGATGTAGAGTGGATAAAATGGATGTAGAGTGGATAAAATGGATGTAGAGTGGATAAAATGGATGTAGAGTGGATACAATGGATGTAGAGTGGATAAAAATGGATGCAGAGTGGATAAAATGGATGTAGAGTGGATAAAATGGATGTAGAGTGGATAAAATGGATGTAGAGTGGATAAAATGGATGTAGAGTGGATAAAATGGATGTAGAGTAGATAAAATGGATGTAGCGTGGATAAAATGGATGTAGAGTTGATAAAATGGATGTAGAGTGGATAAAAATGGATGTAGATTGGATAAAATGGATGTAGAGTGGATAAAAATGGATGTAGAGTGGATAAAATGGATGTAGAGTGGATAAAATGGTTGTAGAGTGGATAAAATGGATGTACAGTTAATAAAAATGGATGTAGAGTGGATATAATGGATGTAGAGAGGATAAAATGGATGTGGAGTGGATAACAATGGATGTAGAGTGGATAAAATGGATGTAGAGTGGATAAAAATGGATGTAGAGTGGATACAATGGATGTAGAGTGGATAGAAATGGATATAGAGTGGATAAAATGGATGTAGAGTGGATAAAAATGGATGTAGAGTGGATAAAATGGATGTAGAGTGGATAAAATGGATGTAGAGTGGATAAAAATGGATGTAGAGTGGATAAAATGGATGTAGAGTGGATAAAATGGATGTAGAGTGGATACAATGGATGTAGAGTGGATAAAAATGGATATAGAGTGGATAAAATGGATGTAGAGTGGATAAAAATGGATGTAGAGTGGATAAAATGGATGTAGAGTGGATAAAATGGATGTAGAGTGGATAAAATGGATGTAGAGTGGATAAAATGGATGTAGAGCGGATAAAAATGGATGTAGTTTGGATAAAATGAATGTAGAGTGGATAAAATGGATGTAGAGTTGATAAAAATGGATGTAGAGTGGACAAAATAGATTTAGAGTGGATAAAAATTGATGTAGAGTGGATAAAATGAATGTAGAGTGGATAAAAATGGATGTAGATTGGATAAAAATGGATGTGGAGTGGATAAAATGGATGTAGAGTGGATAAAATGGACGTAGAGTGGATAAAAATGGATGTAGAGTGGATAAAATGGATGTAGAGTGGATAAAATGGTTGTAGAGTGGATAAAATGGATGTAGAGTGGATAAAATGGATGTAGAGTTGATAAAAATTGATGTAGAGTCGATGAAATGGATGTAGAGTGGATAAAATGGATGTAGAGTGGATAAAAATGGATGTAGAGCGGATAAAAATGGATGTAGAGTGGATAAAATGGGTGTAAAATGGATAAAAATGGATGTAGAGTGGATAAAATGGGTGTAAAATGGATAAAAATGGATGTAGAGTGGATAAAATGGATGTAGAATGGATAAAAATGGATGTAGAGTGGATAAAATGGATGTAGAGTCGATAAAATGGATGTAGAGTGGATAAAAATGGATGTAGAGTGGATAAAATGGATGTAGAGTGGATAAAAATGGATGTAGAGTGAATATAATGGATGTAGAGAGGATAAAATGGATGTGGAGTGGATAACAATGGATGTAGAGTGGATAAAATGGATGTAGAGTGGATAAAATGGATGTAAAGTGGATAAAAATGGATGTAGAGTGGATAAAATGGATGTAGAATGGATAAAAATGGATGTAGAGTGGATAAAATGGATGTAGAGTCGATAAAATGGATGTAGAGTGGATAAAAATGGATGTAGAGTGGATAAAATGGATGTAGAGTGGATAAAAATGGATGTAGAGTGAATATAATGGATGTAGAGAGGATAAAATGGATGTGGAGTAGATAACAATGGATGTAGAGTGGATAAAATGGATGTAGAGTGGATAAAATGGATGTAGAGTGGATAAAATGGATGTAGAGTTGATAAAAATTGATGTAGAGTCGATAAAATGGATGTAGAGTTGATAAAAATGGATGTAGAGTGGATAAAAATGGATGTAGAGTGGATAAAATGGATGTAGAGCGGATAAAAATGGATGTAGTTTGGATAAAATGAATGTAGAGTGGATAAAATGGATGTAGAGTTGATAAAAATGGATGTAGAGTGGATAAAAATGGATGTAGAGTGGATAAAATGGATGTAGAGCGGATAAAAATGGATGTAGAGTGGATAAAATGGATGTAGAGTGGATAAAAATGGATTTAGAGTGGATATAATGGATGTAGAGTGGATAAAATGGATGTAGAGTGGATAAAAATGGATTTAGAGTGGATATAATGGATGTAGAGTGGATAAAAATGGATGTAGTGTGGATAAAATGGATGTAGAGTGGATAAAAATGGATGTAGAGTGGATAAAATGGATGTAGATTGGATAAAATGGATGTAGAGTGGATAAAATGGATGTACAGTTAATAAAAATGGATGTAGAGTGGATATAATGGATGTAGAGAGGATAAAATGGATGTGGAGTAGATAACAATGGATGTAGAGTGGATAAAATGGATGTAGAGTGGATAAAATGGATGTAGAGTGGATAAAATGGTTGTAGAGTGGATAAAATGGATGTAGAGTGGATAAAAATGGATGTAGAGTGGATAAAATGGATGTAGAGTTAATAAAAATGGATGTAGAGTATATAAAATGGATGTAGAGTGGATAAAAATGGATGTCGAGTGGATAAAATGGATGTAGAGTGGATAAAAATGGATGTAGATTGGATACAATGCATGTAGAGTTAATAAAAATGGATGTAGAGTGGATAAAATGGATGTAGAGTTGATAAAAATGGATGTAGAGTGGATAAAAATGGATGTAGAGTGCATAAAATGGATGTAGAGTGGATAAAAATGGATGTAGAGTGGATAAAATGGATGTAGAGTTGATAAAAATGGATGTAGAGTGGATAAAATGGATGTAGAGTGGATAAAAATGGATATAGAGTGGATAAAATGGATGTAGAGTGGATAAAAATGGATGCAGAGTGGATAAAATGGATGTAGAGTGGATAAAATGGATGTAGAGTGGATAAAATGGATGTAGAGTGGATAAAATGGATGTAGAGTGTATAAAATGGATGTAGAGTGAATAAAATGGATGTAGAGTGGATAAAATGGATGTAGAGTGGATAAAATGGATGTAGAGTGGATAAAATGGATGTAGAGTGGATACAATGGATGTAGAGTGGATAAAAATGGATGCAGAGTGGATAAAATGGATGTAGAGTGGATAAAATGGATGTAGAGTGGATAAAATGGATGTAGAGTGGATAAAATGGATGTAGAGTGGATAAAATGGATGTAGAGTAGATAAAATGGATGTAGCGTGGATAAAATGGATGTAGAGTTGATAAAATGGATGTAGAGTGGATAAAAATGGATGTAGATTGGATAAAATGGATGTAGAGTGGATAAAAATGGATGTAGAGTGGATAAAATGGATGTAGAGTGGATAAAATGGTTGTAGAGTGGATAAAATGGATGTACAGTTAATAAAAATGGATGTAGAGTGGATATAATGGATGTAGAGAGGATAAAATGGATGTGGAGTGGATAACAATGGATGTAGAGTGGATAAAATGGATGTAGAGTGGATAAAAATGGATGTAGAGTGGATACAATGGATGTAGAGTGGATAGAAATGGATATAGAGTGGATAAAATGGATGTAGAGTGGATAAAAATGGATGTAGAGTGGATAAAATGGATGTAGAGTGGATAAAATGGATGTAGAGTGGATAAAAATGGATGTAGAGTGGATAAAATGGATGTAGAGTGGATAAAATGGATGTAGAGTGGATACAATGGATGTAGAGTGGATAAAAATGGATATAGAGTGGATAAAATGGATGTAGAGTGGATAAAAATGGATGTAGAGTGGATAAAATGGATGTAGAGTGGATAAAATGAATGTAGAGTGGATAAAAATGGATGTAGATTGGATAAAAATGGATGTGGAGTGGATAAAATGGATGTAGAGTGGATAAAATGGACGTAGAGTGGATAAAAATGGATGTAGAGTGGATAAAATGGTTGTAGAGTGGATAAAATGGATGTACAGTTAATAAAAATGGATGTAGAGTGGATATAATGGATGTAGAGAGGATAAAATGGATGTGGAGTGGATAACAATGGATGTAGAGTGGATAAAATGGATGTAGAGTGGATAAAAATGGATGTAGAGTGGATACAATGGATGTAGAGTGGATAGAAATGGATATAGAGTGGATAAAATGGATGTAGAGTGGATAAAAATGGATGTAGAGTGGATAAAATGGATGTAGAGTTGATAAAAATGGATGTAGAGTGGATAAAAATGGATGTAGAGTGGATAAAATGGATGTAGAGCGGATAAAAATGGATGTAGTTTGGATAAAATGAATGTAGAGTGGATAAAATGGATGTAGAGTTGATAAAAATGGATGTAGAGTGGACAAAATAGATTTAGAGTGGATAAAAATTGATGTAGAGTGGATAAAATGAATGTAGAGTGGATAAAAATGGATGTAGATTGGATAAAAATGGATGTGGAGTGGATAAAATGGATGTAGAGTGGATAAAATGGACGTAGAGTGGATAAAAATGGATGTAGAGTGGATAAAATGGATGTAGAGTGGATAAAATGGTTGTAGAGTGGATAAAATGGATGTAGAGTGGATAAAATGGATGTAGAGTTGATAAAAATTGATGTAGAGTCGATG
Source organism: Pemphredon lugubris (assembly GCA_933228935.1). Lineage (NCBI taxonomy): Eukaryota > Metazoa > Arthropoda > Insecta > Hymenoptera > Crabronidae > Pemphredon > Pemphredon lugubris. Next base: position 54,657,838 of record OW121816.1, read on the forward strand.
AAATGGATGTAGAGTGGATAAAATGGATGTAGAGTGGATAAAAATGGATGTAGAGCGGATAAAAATGGATGTAGAGTGGATAAAATGGGTGTAAAATGGATAAAAATGGATGTAGAGTGGATAAAATGGGTGTAAAATGGATAAAAATGGATGTAGAGTGGATAAAATGGATGTAGAATGGATAAAAATGGATGTAGAGTGGATAAAATGGATGTAGAGTCGATAAAATGGATGTAGAGTGGATAAAAATGGATGTAGAGTGGATAAAATGGATGTAGAGTGGATAAAAATGGATGTAGAGTGAATATAATGGATGTAGAGAGGATAAAATGGATGTGGAGTGGATAACAATGGATGTAGAGTGGATAAAATGGATGTAGAGTGGATAAAATGGATGTAAAGTGGATAAAAATGGATGTAGAGTGGATAAAATGGATGTAGAATGGATAAAAATGGATGTAGAGTGGATAAAATGGATGTAGAGTCGATAAAATGGATGTAGAGTGGATAAAAATGGATGTAGAGTGGATAAAATGGATGTAGAGTGGATAAAAATGGATGTAGAGTGAATATAATGGATGTAGAGAGGATAAAATGGATGTAGAGTGTATAAAATGGATGAATAGTGGATAAAATGGTTGTAGAGTGGATAAAATGGATGTAGAGTGGATAAAAATGGATGTAGAGTGGATAAAATGGATGTAGAGTGGATAAAATGGATGTAGAGTGGATAAAATGGTTGTAGAGTGGATAAAATGGATGTAGAGTGGATAAAATGGATGTAGAGTTGATAAAAATTGATGTAGAGTCGATAAAATGGATGTAGAGTGGATAAAATGGATGTAGAGTGGATAAAAATGGATGTAGAGCGGATACAAATGGTTGTAGAGTGGATAAAATGGGTGTAAAATGGATAAAAATGGATGTAGAGTGGATAAAAATGGATGTAGAGTGGATAAAATGGATGTAGAGGGGATAAAATGGATGTAGAGTGGATAAAATGGTTGTAGAGTGGATAAAATGGATGTAGAGTTGATAAAAATGGATGTAGAGTGGATAAAAATGGATGTAGAGTGGATAAAATGGATGTAGAGCGGATAAAAATGGATGTAGTTTGGATAAAATGAATGTAGAGTGGATAAAATGGATGTAGAGTTGATAAAAATGGATGTAGAGTGGACAAAATAGATTTAGAGTGGATAAAAATTGATGTAGAGTGGATAAAATGGATGTAGAGTGGATAAAAATGGATGTAGATTGGATAAAAATGGATGTGGAGTGGATAAAATGGATGTAGAGTGGATAAAATGGACGTAGAGTGGATAAAAATGGATGTAGAGTGGATAAAATGGATGTAGAGTGGATAAAATGGTTGTAGAGTGGATAAAATGGATGTAGAGTGGATAAAATGGATGTAGAGTTGATAAAAATTGATGTAGAGTCGATGAAATGGATGTAGAGTGGATAAAATGGATGTAGAGTGGATAAAAATGGATGTAGAGCGGATAAAAATGGATGTAGAGTGGATAAAATGGGTGTAAAATGGATAAAAATGGATGTAGAGTGGATAAAATGGGTGTAAAATGGATAAAAATGGATGTAGAGTGGATAAAATGGATGTAGAATGGATAAAAATGGATGTAGAGTGGATAAAATGGATGTAGAGTCGATAAAATGGATGTAGAGTGGATAAAAATGGATGTAGAGTGGATAAAATGGATGTAGAGTGGATAAAAATGGATGTAGAGTGAATATAATGGATGTAGAGAGGATAAAATGGATGTGGAGTGGATAACAATGGATGTAGAGTGGATAAAATGGATGTAGAGTGGATAAAATGGATGTAAAGTGGATAAAAATGGATGTAGAGTGGATAAAATGGATGTAGAATGGATAAAAATGGATGTAGAGTGGATAAAATGGATGTAGAGTCGATAAAATGGATGTAGAGTGGATAAAAATGGATGTAGAGTGGATAAAATGGATGTAGAGTGGATAAAAATGGATGTAGAGTGAATATAATGGATGTAGAGAGGATAAAATGGATGTGGAGTGGATAACAATGGATGTAGAGTGGATAAAATGGATGTAGAGTGGATAAAATGGATGTAAAGTGGATAAAATGGTTGTAGAGTGGATAAAATGGATGTAGAGTTGATAAAAATGGATGTAGAATGGATAAAACGGATGTAGAGTGGATAAAAATGGATGTAGAGTGGATACAATGGATGTAGAGTGGATAAAAATGGATATAGAGTGGATAAAATGGATGTAGAGTGGATAAAAATGGATGTAGAGTGGATAAAATGGATGTAGAGTGGATAAAATGGATGTAGAGTGGATAAAATGGATGTAGAGTGGATAAAATGGATGTAGAGTGTATAAAATGGATGTAGAGTGAATAAAATGGATGTAGAGTGGATAAAATGGATGTAGAGTGGATAAAATGGATGAATAGTGGATAAAATGGTTGTAGAGTGGATAAAATGGATGTAGAGTGGATAAAAATGGATGTAGAGTGGATAAAATGGATGTAGAGTGGATAAAATGGATGTAGAGTGGATACAATGGATGTAGAGTGGATAAAAATGGATATAGAGTGGATAAAATGGATGTAGAGTGGATAAAAATGGATGCAGAGTGGATAAAATGGATGTAGAGTGGATAAAATGGATGTAGAGTGGATAAAATGGATGTAGAGTGGATAAAATGGATGTAGAGTGTATAAAATGGATGTAGAGTGAATAAAATGGATGTAGAGTGGATAAAATGGATGTAGAGTTAATAAAATTGGATGTAGAGTGGATAAAATGGATGTAGAGTTGATAAAAATGGATGTATAGTGGATAAAATGGATGTAGAGTGGATAAAATGGATGTAGAGTTGATAAAAATGGATGTAGAGTTAATAAAAATGGATGTAGAGTGGATATAATGGATGTAGAGAGGATAAAATGGATGTGGAGTGGATAACAATGGATGTAGAGTGGATAAAATGGATGTAGAGTGGATAAAATGGATGTATAGTGGATAAAATGGTTGTAGAGTGGATAAAATGGATGTAGAGTGGATAAAATGGATGTAGAGTTGATAAAAATTGATGTAGAGTCGATAAAATGGATGTAGAGTGGATAAAATGGATGTAGAGTGTATAAAAATGGATGTAGAGCGGATACAAATGGATGTAGAGTGGATAAAATGGGTGTAAAATGGATAAAAATGGATGTAGAGTGGATAAAAATGGATGTAGAGTGGATAAAATGGATGTAGAGGGGATAAAATGGATGTAGAGTGGATAAAATGGTTGTAGAGTGGATAAAATGGATGTAGAGTTGATAAAAATGGATGTAGAGTGGATAAAATGGATGTAGAGTGGATAAAATGGATGTAGAGGGGATAAAATGGATGTAGAGTGGATAAAATGGTTGTAGAGTGGATAAAATGGATGTCGAGTGGATAAAAATGGATGTAGTGTGGATAAAATGGATGGAGAGTGGATAAAATGGATGTAGAGGGGATAAAATGGATGTAGAGTGGATAAAAATGGATGTAGAGTGGATAAAAATGGATGTAGAGTGGATAAAATGGATGTAGATTGGATAAAATGGTTGTAGAGTGGATAAAATGGATGTAGAGTGGATAAAATGGATGTAGAGTTGATAAAAATGGATGTAGAGTGGATAAAAATGGATGTAGAGTGGATAAAATGGATGTAGAGCGGATAAAAATGGATGTAGTTTGGATAAAATGAATGTAGAGTGGATAAAATGGATGTAGAGTTGATAAAAATGGATGTAGAGTGGATAAAAATGGATGTAGAGTGGATAAAATGGATGTAGAGCGGATAAAAATGGATGTAGTTTGGATAAAATGGATGTAGAGTGGATAAAAATGGATTTAGAGTGGATATAATGGATGTAGAGTGGATAAAATGGATGTAGAGTGGATAAAAATGGATTTAGAGTGGATATAATGGATGTAGAGTGGATAAAAATGGATGTAGTGTGGATAAAATGGATGTAGAGTGGATAAAAATGGATGTAGAGTGGATAAAATGGATGTAGATTGGATAAAATGGATGTAGAGTGGATAAAATGGATGTACAGTTAATAAAAATGGATGTAGAGTGGATATAATGGATGTAGAGAGGATAAAATGGATGTGGAGTAGATAACAATGGATGTAGAGTGGATAAAATGGATGTAGAGTGGATAAAATGGATGTAGAGTGGATAAAATGGATGTAGAGTGGATAAAATGGATGTAGAGTGGATAAAAATGGATGTCGAGTGGATAAAATGGATGTAGAGTTAATAAAAATGGATGTAGAGTATATAAAATGGATGTAGAGTGGATAAAAATGGATGTCGAGTGGATAAAATGGATGTAGAGTGGATAAAAATGGATGTAGATTGGATACAATGCATGTAGAGTTAATAAAAATGGATGTAGAGTGGATAAAATGGATGTAGAGTTGATAAAAATGGATGTAGAGTGGATAAAAATGGATGTAGAGTGCATAAAATGGATGTAGAGTGGATAAAAATGGATGTAGAGTGGATAAAATGGATGTAGAGTTGATAAAAATGGATGTAGAGTGGATAAAATGGATGTAGAGTGGATAAAAATGGATATAGAGTGGATAAAATGGATGTAGAGTGGATAAAAATGGATGCAGAGTGGATAAAATGGATGTAGAGTGGATAAAATGGATGTAGAGTGGATAAAATGGATGTAGAGTGGATAAAATGGATGTAGAGTGTATAAAATGGATGTAGAGTGAATAAAATGGATGTAGAGTGGATAAAATGGATGTAGAGTGGATAAAATGGATGTAGAGTGGATAAAATGGATGTAGAGTGGATACAATGGATGTAGAGTGGATAAAAATGGATGCAGAGTGGATAAAATGGATGTAGAGTGGATAAAATGGATGTAGAGTGGATAAAATGGATGTAGAGTGGATAAAATGGATGTAGAGTGGATAAAATGGATGTAGAGTAGATAAAATGGATGTAGCGTGGATAAAATGGATGTAGAGTTGATAAAATGGATGTAGAGTGGATAAAAATGGATGTAGATTGGATAAAATGGATGTAGAGTGGATAAAAATGGATGTAGAGTGGATAAAATGGATGTAGAGTGGATAAAATGGTTGTAGAGTGGATAAAATGGATGTACAGTTAATAAAAATGGATGTAGAGTGGATATAATGGATGTAGAGAGGATAAAATGGATGTGGAGTGGATAACAATGGATGTAGAGTGGATAAAATGGATGTAGAGTGGATAAAAATGGATGTAGAGTGGATACAATGGATGTAGAGTGGATAAAAATGGATATAGAGTGGATAAAATGGATGTAGAGTGGATAAAAATGGATGTAGAGTGGATAAAATGGATGTAGAGTGGATAAAATGGATGTAGAGTGGATAAAAATGGATGTAGAGTGGATAAAATGGATGTAGAGTGGATAAAATGGATGTAGAGTGGATACAATGGATGTAGAGTGGATAAAAATGGATATAGAGTGGATAAAATGGATGTAGAGTGGATAAAAATGGATGTAGAGTGGATAAAATGGATGTAGAGTGGATAAAATGGATGTAGAGTGGATAAAATGGATGTAGAGTGGATAAAATGGATGTAGAGTTAATAAAATTGGATGTAAAGTGGATAAAATGGATGTAGAGTTGATAAAAATGGATGTATAGTGGATAAAATGGTTGTAGAGTGGATAAAATGGATGTAGAGTTGATAAAAATGGATGTAGAGTTAATAAAAATGGATGTAGAGTGGATATAATGGATGTAGAGAGGATAAAATGGATGTGGAGTGGATAACAATGGATGTAGAGTGGATAAAATGGATGTAGAGTGGATAAAATGGATGTATAGTGGATAAAATGGTTGTAGAGTGGATAAAATGGATGTAGAGTGGATAAAATGGATGTAGAGTTGATAAAAATTGATGTAGAGTCGATAAAATGGATGTAGAGTGGATAAAATGGATGTAGAGTGTATAAAAATGGATGTAGAGCGGATACAAATGGATGTAGAGTGGATAAAATGGGTGTAAAATGGATAAAAATGGATGTAGAGTGGATAAAAATGGATGTAGAGTGGATAAAATGGATGTAGAGGGGATAAAATGGATGTAGAGTGGTTAAAATGGTTGTAGAGTGGATAAAATGGATGTAGAGTTGATAAAAATGGATGTAGAGTGGATAAAATGGATGTAGAGTGGATAAAATGGATGTAGAGGGGATAAAATGGATGTAGAGTGGATAAAATGGTTGTAGAGTGGATAAAATGGATGTCGAGTGGATAAAAATGGATGTAGTGTGGATAAAATGGATGGAGAGTGGATAAAATGGATGTAGAGGGGATAAAATGGATGTAGAGTGGATAAAAATGGATGTAGAGTGGATAAAAATGGATGTAGAGTGGATAAAATGGATGTAGATTGGATAAAATGGTTGTAGAGTGGATAAAATGGATGTAGAGTGGATAAAATGGATGTAGAGTTGATAAAAATGGATGTAGAGTGGATAAAAATGGATGTAGAGTGGATAAAATGGATGTAGAGCGGATAAAAATGGATGTAGTTTGGATAAAATGAATGTAGAGTGGATAAAATGGATGTAGAGTTGATAAAAATGGATGTAGAGTGGATAAAAATGGATGTAGAGTGGATAAAATGGATGTAGAGTGGATAAAAATGGATGTAGTTTGGATAAAATGGATGTAGAGTGGATAAAAATGGATTTAGAGTGGATATAATGGATGTAGAGTGGATAAAATGGATGTAGAGTGGATAAAAATGGATTTAGAGTGGATATAATGGATGTAGAGTGGATAAAAATGGATGTAGTGTGGATAAAATGGATGTAGAGTGGATAAAAATGGATGTAGAGTGGATAAAATGGATGTAGATTGGATAAAATGGATGTAGAGTGGATAAAATGGATGTACAGTTAATAAAAATGGATGTAGAGTGGATATAATGGATGTAGAGAGGATAAAATGGATGTGGAGTAGATAACAATGGATGTAGAGTGGATAAAATGGATGTAGAGTGGATAAAATGGATGTAGAGTGGATAAAATGGTTGTAGAGTGGATAAAATGGATGTAGAGTGGATAAAAATGGATGTAGAGTGGATAAAATGGATGTAGAGGGGATAAAATGGATGTAGAGTGGATAAAATGGTTGTAGAGTGGATAAAATGGATGTAGAGTTGATAAAAATGGATGTAGAGTGGATAAAATGGATGTAGAGTGGATAAAATGGATGTAGAGGGGATAAAATGGATGTAGAGTGGATAAAATGGTTGTAGAGTGGATAAAATGGATGTCGAGTGGATAAAAATGGATGTAGTGTGGATAAAATGGATGGAGAGTGGATAAAATGGATGTAGAGGGGATAAAATGGATGTAGAGTGGATAAAAATGGATGTAGAGTGGATAAAAATGGATGTAGAGTGGATAAAATGGATGTAGATTGGATAAAATGGTTGTAGAGTGGATAAAATGGATGTAGAGTGGATAAAATGGATGTAGAGTTGATAAAAATGGATGTAGAGTGGATAAAAATGGATGTAGAGTGGATAAAATGGATGTAGAGCGGATAAAAATGGATGTAGTTTGGATAAAATGAATGTAGAGTGGATAAAATGGATGTAGAGTTGATAAAAATGGATGTAGAGTGGATAAAAATGGATGTAGAGTGGATAAAAATGGATGTAGTGTGGATAAAATGGATGTAGAGTGGATAAAAATGGATGTAGAGTGGATAAAATGGATGTAGATTGGATAAAATGGATGTAGAGTGGATAAAATGGATGTACAGTTAATAAAAATGGATGTAGAGTGGATATAATGGATGTAGAGAGGATAAAATGGATGTGGAGTAGATAACAATCGATGTAGAGTGGATAAAATGGATGTAGAGTGGATAAAATGGATGTAGAGTGGATAAAATGGTTGTAGAGTGGATAAAATGGATGTAGAGTGGATAAAAATGGATGTCGAGTGGATAAAATGGATGTAGAGTTAATAAAAATGGATGTAGAGTGGATAAAATGGATGTAGAGTGGATAAAAATGGATGTAGAGTTGATAAAAATGGATGTAGAGTGGATAAAAATGGATGTAGATTGGAGAAAATGGATGTAGAGTGGATAAAAATGGATGTAGATTGGAGAAAATGGATGTAGAGTGGATAAAAATGGATGTAGAGTATATAAATTGGATGTAGAGTATATAAAATGGATGTAGAATGGATAAAAATGGATGTCGAGTGGATAAAATGGATGTAGAGTGGATAAAAATGGATGTAGATTGGATTCAATGGATGTAGAGTTAATAAAAATGGATGTAGAGTGGATAAAATGAATGTAGAGTGGATAAAAATGGATGTAGATTGGATAAAAATGGATGTGGAGTGGATAAAATGGATGTAGAGTGGATAAAATGGACGTAGAGTGGATAAAAATGGATGTAGAGTGGATAAAATGGATGTAGAGTGGATAAAATGGTTGTAGAGTGGATAAAATGGATGTAGAGTGGATAAAATGGATGTAGAGTTGATAAAAATTGATGTAGAGTCGATGAAATGGATGTAGAGTGGATAAAATGGATGTAGAGTGGATAAAAATGGATGTAGAGCGGATAAAAATGGATGTAGAGTGGATAAAATGGGTGTAAAATGGATAAAAATGGATGTAGAGTGGATAAAATGGGTGTAAAATGGATAAAAATGGATGTAGAGTGGATAAAATGGATGTAGAATGGATAAAAATGGATGTAGAGTGGATAAAATGGATGTAGAGTCGATAAAATGGATGTAGAGTGGATAAAAATGGATGTAGAGTGGATAAAATGGATGTAGAGTGGATAAAAATGGATGTAGAGTGAATATAATGGATGTAGAGAGGATAAAATGGATGTGGAGTGGATAACAATGGATGTAGAGTGGATAAAATGGATGTAGAGTGGATAAAATGGATGTAAAGTGGATAAAAATGGATGTAGAGTGGATAAAATGGATGTAGAATGGATAAAAATGGATGTAGAGTGGATAAAATGGATGTAGAGTCGATAAAATGGATGTAGAGTGGATAAAAATGGATGTAGAGTGGATAAAATGGATGTAGAGTGGATAAAAATGGATGTAGAGTGAATATAATGGATGTAGAGAGGATAAAATGGATGTAGAGTGTATAAAATGGATGAATAGTGGATAAAATGGTTGTAGAGTGGATAAAATGGATGTAGAGTGGATAAAAATGGATGTAGAGTGGATAAAATGGATGTAGAGTGGATAAAATGGATGTAGAGTGGATAAAATGGTTGTAGAGTGGATAAAATGGATGTAGAGTGGATAAAATGGATGTAGAGTTGATAAAAATTGATGTAGAGTCGATAAAATGGATGTAGAGTGGATAAAATGGATGTAGAGTGGATAAAAATGGATGTAGAGCGGATACAAATGGATGTAGAGTGGATAAAATGGGTGTAAAATGGATAAAAATGGATGTAGAGTGGATAAAAATGGATGTAGAGTGGATAAAATGGATGTAGAGGGGATAAAATGGATGTAGAGTGGATAAAATGGTTGTAGAGTGGATAAAATGGATGTAGAGTTGATAAAAATGGATGTAGAGTGGATAAAAATGGATGTAGAGTGGATAAAATGGATGTAGAGCGGATAAAAATGGATGTAGTTTGGATAAAATGAATGTAGAGTGGATAAAATGGATGTAGAGTTGATAAAAATGGATGTAGAGTGGACAAAATAGATTTAGAGTGGATAAAAATTGATGTAGAGTGGATAAAATGAATGTAGAGTGGATAAAAATGGATGTAGATTGGATAAAAATGGATGTGGAGTGGATAAAATGGATGTAGAGTGGATAAAATGGACGTAGAGTGGATAAAAATGGATGTAGAGTGGATAAAATGGATGTAGAGTGGATAAAATGGTTGTAGAGTGGATAAAATGGATGTAGAGTGGATAAAATGGATGTAGAGTTGATAAAAATTGATGTAGAGTCGATGAAATGGATGTAGAGTGGATAAAATGGATGTAGAGTGGATAAAAATGGATGTTGAGCGGATAAAAATGGATGTAGAGTGGATAAAATGGGTGTAAAATGGATAAAAATGGATGTAGAGTGGATAAAATGGGTGTAAAATGGATAAAAATGGATGTAGAGTGGATAAAATGGATGTAGAATGGATAAAAATGGATGTAGAGTGGATAAAATGGATGTAGAGTCGATAAAATGGATGTAGAGTGGATAAAAATGGATGTAGAGTGGATAAAATGGATGTAGAGTGGATAAAAATGGATGTAGAGTGAATATAATGGATGTAGAGAGGATAAAATGGATGTGGAGTGGATAACAATGGATGTAGAGTGGATAAAATGGATGTAGAGTGGATAAAATGGATGTAAAGTGGATAAAAATGGATGTAGAGTGGATAAAATGGATGTAGAATGGATAAAAATGGATGTAGAGTGGATAAAATGGATGTAGAGTCGATAAAATGGATGTAGAGTGGATAAAAATGGATGTAGAGTGGATAAAATGGATGTAGAGTGGATAAAAATGGATGTAGAGTGGATAAAATGGATGTAGAGAGGATAAAATGGATGTGGAGTAGATAACAATGGATGTAGAGTGGATAAAATGGATGTAGAGTGGATAAAATGGATGTAGAGTGGATAAAATGGATGTAGAGTTGATAAAAATTGATGTAGAGTCGATAAAATGGATGTAGAGTTGATAAAAATGGATGTAGAGTGGATAAAAATGGATGTAGAGTGGATAAAATGGATGTAGAGCGGATAAAAATGGATGTAGTTTGGATAAAATGAATGTAGAGTGGATAAAATGGATGTAGAGTTGATAAAAATGGATGTAGAGTGGATAAAAATGGATGTAGAGTGGATAAAATGGATGTAGAGCGGATAAAAATGGATGTAGTTTGGATAAAATGAATGTAGAGTGGATAAAAATGGATTTAGAGTGGATATAATGGATGTAGAGTGGATAAAATGGATGTAGAGTGGATAAAAATGGATTTAGAGTGGATATAATGGATGTAGAGTGGATAAAAATGGATGTAGTGTGGATAAAATGGATGTAGAGTGGATAAAAATGGATGTAGAGTGGATAAAATGGATGTAGATTGGATAAAATGGATGTAGAGTGGATAAAATGGATGTACAGTTAATAAAAATGGATGTAGAGTGGATATAATGGATGTAGAGAGGATAAAATGGATGTGGAGTAGATAACAATGGATGTAGAGTGGATAAAATGGATGTAGAGTGGATAAAATGGATGTAGAGTGGATAAAATGGTTGTAGAGTGGATAAAATGGATGTAGAGTGGATAAAAATGGATGTCGAGTGGATAAAATGGATGTAGAGTTAATAAAAATGGATGTAGAGTATATAAAATGGATGTAGAGTGGATAAAAATGGATGTCGAGTGGATAAAATGGATGTAGAGTGGATAAAAATGGATGTAGATTGGATACAATGCATGTAGAGTTAATAAAAATGGATGTAGAGTGGATAAAATGGATGTAGAGTTGATAAAAATGGATGTAGAGTGGATAAAAATGGATGTAGAGTGCATAAAATGGATGTAGAGTGGATAAAAATGGATGTAGAGTGGATAAAATGGATGTAGAGTTGATAAAAATGGATGTAGAGTGGATAAAATGGATGTAGAGTGGATAAAAATGGATATAGAGTGGATAAAATGGATGTAGAGTGGATAAAAATGGATGCAGAGTGGATAAAATGGATGTAGAGTGGATAAAATGGATGTAGAGTGGATAAAATGGATGTAGAGTGGATAAAATGGATGTAGAGTGTATAAAATGGATGTAGAGTGAATAAAATGGATGTAGAGTGGATAAAATGGATGTAGAGTGGATAAAATGGATGTAGAGTGGATAAAATGGATGTAGAGTGGATACAATGGATGTAGAGTGGATAAAAATGGATGCAGAGTGGATAAAATGGATGTAGAGTGGATAAAATGGATGTAGAGTGGATAAAATGGATGTAGAGTGGATAAAATGGATGTAGAGTGGATAAAATGGATGTAGAGTAGATAAAATGGATGTAGCGTGGATAAAATGGATGTAGAGTTGATAAAATGGATGTAGAGTGGATAAAAATGGATGTAGATTGGATAAAATGGATGTAGAGTGGATAAAAATGGATGTAGAGTGGATAAAATGGATGTAGAGTGGATAAAATGGTTGTAGAGTGGATAAAATGGATGTACAGTTAATAAAAATGGATGTAGAGTGGATATAATGGATGTAGAGAGGATAAAATGGATGTGGAGTGGATAACAATGGATGTAGAGTGGATAAAATGGATGTAGAGTGGATAAAAATGGATGTAGAGTGGATACAATGGATGTAGAGTGGATAGAAATGGATATAGAGTGGATAAAATGGATGTAGAGTGGATAAAAATGGATGTAGAGTGGATAAAATGGATGTAGAGTGGATAAAATGGATGTAGAGTGGATAAAAATGGATGTAGAGTGGATAAAATGGATGTAGAGTGGATAAAATGGATGTAGAGTGGATACAATGGATGTAGAGTGGATAAAAATGGATATAGAGTGGATAAAATGGATGTAGAGTGGATAAAAATGGATGTAGAGTGGATAAAATGGATGTAGAGTGGATAAAATGGATGTAGAGTGGATAAAATGGATGTAGAGTGGATAAAATGGATGTAGAGTTAATAAAATTGGATGTAAAGTGGATAAAATGGATGTAGAGTTGATAAAAATGGATGTATAGTGGATAAAATGGTTGTAGAGTGGATAAAATGGATGTAGAGTTGATAAAAATGGATGTAGAGTTAATAAAAATGGATGTAGAGTGGATATAATGGATGTAGAGAGGATAAAATGGATGTGGAGTGGATAACAATGGATGTAGAGTGGATAAAATGGATGTAGAGTGGATAAAATGGATGTATAGTGGATAAAATGGTTGTAGAGTGGATAAAATGGATGTAGAGTGGATAAAATGGATGTAGAGTTGATAAAAATGGATGTAGAGTCGATAAAATGGATGTAGAGTGGATAAAATGGATGTAGAGTGTATAAAAATGGATGTAGAGCGGATACAAATGGATGTAGAGTGGATAAAATGGGTGTAAAATGGATAAAAATGGATGTAGAGTGGATAAAAATGGATGTAGAGTGGATAAAATGGATGTAGAGGGGATAAAATGGATGTAGAGTGGTTAAAATGGTTGTAGAGTGGATAAAATGGATGTAGAGTTGATAAAAATGGATGTAGAGTGGATAAAATGGATGTAGAGTGGATAAAATGGATGTAGAGGGGATAAAATGGATGTAGAGTGGATAAAATGGTTGTAGAGTGGATAAAATGGATGTCGAGTGGATAAAAATGGATGTAGTGTGGATAAAATGGATGGAGAGTGGATAAAATGGATGTAGAGGGGATAAAATGGATGTAGAGTGGATAAAAATGGATGTAGAGTGGATAAAAATGGATGTAGAGTGGATAAAATGGATGTAGATTGGATAAAATGGTTGTAGAGTGGATAAAATGGATGTAGAGTGGATAAAATGGATGTAGAGTTGATAAAAATGGATGTAGAGTGGATAAAAATGGATGTAGAGTGGATAAAATGGATGTAGAGCGGATAAAAATGGATGTAGTTTGGATAAAATGAATGTAGAGTGGATAAAATGGATGTAGAGTTGATAAAAATGGATGTAGAGTGGATAAAAATGGATGTAGAGTGGATAAAATGGATGTAGAGCGGATAAAAATGGATGTAGTTTGGATAAAATGAATGTAGAGTGGATAAAAATGGATTTAGAGTGGATATAATGGATGTAGAGTGGATAAAATGGATGTAGAGTGGATAAAAATGGATTTAGAGTGGATATAATGGATGTAGAGTGGATAAAAATGGATGTAGTGTGGATAAAATGGATGTAGAGTGGATAAAAATGGATGTAGAGTGGATAAAATGGATGTAGATTGGATAAAATGGATGTAGAGTGGATAAAATGGATGTACAGTTAATAAAAATGGATGTAGAGTGGATATAATGGATGTAGAGAGGATAAAATGGATGTGGAGTAGATAACAATGGATGTAGAGTGGATAAAATGGATGTAGAGTGGATAAAATGGATGTAGAGTGGATAAAATGGTTGTAGAGTGGATAAAATGGATGTAGAGTGGATAAAAATGGATGTAGAGTGGATAAAATGGATGTAGAGGGGATAAAATGGATGTAGAGTGGATAAAATGGTTGTAGAGTGGATAAAATGGATGTAGAGTTGATAAAAATGGATGTAGAGTGGATAAAATGGATGTAGAGTGGATAAAATGGATGTAGAGGGGATAAAATGGATGTAGAGTGGATAAAATGGTTGTAGAGTGGATAAAATGGATGTCGAGTGGATAAAAATGGATGTAGTGTGGATAAAATGGATGGAGAGTGGATAAAATGGATGTAGAGGGGATAAAATGGATGTAGAGTGGATAAAAATGGATGTAGAGTGGATAAAAATGGATGTAGAGTGGATAAAATGGATGTAGATTGGATAAAATGGTTGTAGAGTGGATAAAATGGATGTAGAGTGGATAAAATGGATGTAGAGTTGATAAAAATGGATGTAGAGTGGATAAAAATGGATGTAGAGTGGATAAAATGGATGTAGAGCGGATAAAAATGGATGTAGTTTGGATAAAATGAATGTAGAGTGGATAAAATGGATGTAGAGTTGATAAAAATGGATGTAGAGTGGATAAAAATGGATGTAGAGTGGATAAAAATGGATGTAGTGTGGATAAAATGGATGTAGAGTGGATAAAAATGGATGTAGAGTGGATAAAATGGATGTAGATTGGATAAAATGGATGTAGAGTGGATAAAATGGATGTACAGTTAATAAAAATGGATGTAGAGTGGATATAATGGATGTAGAGAGGATAAAATGGATGTGGAGTAGATAACAATGGATGTAGAGTGGATAAAATGGATGTAGAGTGGATAAAATGGATGTAGAGTGGATAAAATGGTTGTAGAGTGGATAAAATGGATGTAGAGTGGATAAAAATGGATGTCGAGTGGATAAAATGGATGTAGAGTTAATAAAAATGGATGTAGAGTGGATAAAATGGATGTAGAGTGGATAAAAATGGATGTAGAGTTGATAAAAATGGATGTAGAGTGGATAAAAATGGATGTAGATTGGAGAAAATGGATGTAGAGTGGATAAAAATGGATGTAGATTGGAGAAAATGGATGTAGAGTGGATAAAAATGGATGTAGAGTATATAAATTGGATGTAGAGTATATAAAATGGATGTAGAATGGATAAAAATGGATGTCGAGTGGATAAAATGGATGTAGAGTGGATAAAAATGGATGTAGATTGGATTCAATGGATGTAGAGTTAATAAAAATGGATGTAGAGTGGATAAAATGGATGTAGAGTTGATAAAAATGGATGTAGAGTGGATAAAAATGGATGTAGAGTGCATAAAATGGATGTAGAGTGGATAAAAATGGATGTAGAGTGGATAAAATGGATGTAGAGTTGATAAAAATGGATGTAGAGTGGATAAAATGGATGTAGAGTGGATAAAAATGGATATAGAGTGGATAAAATGGATGTAGAGTGGATAAAAATGGATGCAGAGTGGATAAAATGGATGTAGAGTGGATAAAATGGATGTAGAGTGGATAAAATGGATGTAGAGTGGATAAAATGGATGTAGAGTGTATAAAATGGATGTAGAGTGAATAAAATGGATGTAGAGTGGATAAAATGGATGTAGAGTGGATAAAATGGATGTAGAGTGGATAAAATGGATGTAGAGTGGATACAATGGATGTAGAGTGGATAAAAATGGATATAGAGTGGATAAAATGGATGTAGAGTGGATAAAAATGGATGCAGAGTGGATAAAATGGATGTAGAGTGGATAAAATGAATGTAGAGTGGATAAAATGGATGTAGAGTGGATAAAATGGATGTAGAGTAGATAAAATGGATGTAGCGTGGATAAAATGGATGTAGAGTTGATAAAATGGATGTAGAGTGGATAAAAATGGATGTAGATTGGATAAAATGGATGTAGAGTGGATAAAAATGGATGTAGAGTGGATAAAATGGATGTAGAGTGGATAAAATGGTTGTAGAGTGGATAAAATGGATGTACAGTTAATAAAAATGGATGTAGAGTGGATATAATGGATGTAGAGAGGATAAAATGGATGTGGAGTGGATAACAATGGATGTAGAGTGGAAAAAATGGATGTAGAGTGGATAAAATGGATGTATAGTGGATAAAATGGTTGTAGAGTGGATAAAATGGATGTAGAGTTGATAAAAATGGATGTAGAGTGGATAAAACGGATGTAGAGTGGATAAAAATGGATGTAGAGTGGAAACAATGGATGTAGAGTCGATAAAATGGATGTAGAGTGGATAAAAATGGATGTAGAGAGGATAAAATGGATGTAGAGTGGATAAAATGGATGTACAGTTAAAAAAAATGGATGTAGAGTGGATATAATGGATGTAGAGAGGATAAAATGGATGTGGAGTGGATAACAATGGATGTAGAGTGGATAAAATGGATGTAGAGTGGATAAAATGGATGTATAGTGGATAAAATGGTTGTAGAGTGGATAAAATGGATGTAGAGTTGATAAAATGGATGTAGAGTGGATAAAATGGATGTAGAGTGGCTAAAACGGATGTAGAGTGGATAAAAATGGATGTAGAGAGGATAAAATGGATGTAGAGTGGATAAAATGGATGTACAGTTAATAAAAATGGATGTAGAGTGGATATAATGGATGTAGAGAGGATAAAATGGATGTGGAGTGGATAACAATGGATGTAGAGTGGATAAAATGGATGTAGAGTGGATAAAATGGATGTATAGTGGATAAAATGGTTGTAGAGTGGATAAAATGGATGTAGAGTTGATAAAATGGATGTAGAGTTGATAAAAATGGATGTAGAGTGGATAAAAATGGATGTAGAGTGGATAAAATGGATGTAGAGCGGATAAAAATGGATGTAGTTTGGATAAAATGAATGTAGAGTGGATAAAATGGATGTAGAGTTGATAAAAATGGATGTAGAGTGGATAAAAATGGATGTAGAGTGGATAAAATGGATGTAGAGCGGATAAAAATGGATGTAGTTTGGATAAAATGAATGTAGAGTGGATAAAAATGGATTTAGAGTGGATATAATGGATGTAGAGTGGATAAAATGGATGTAGAGTGGATAAAAATGGATTTAGAGTGGATATAATGGTTGTAGAGTGGATAAAAATGGATGTAGTGTGGATAAAATGGATGTAGATTGGATAAAATGGATGTAGAGTGGATAAAATGGATGTACAGTTAATAAAAATGGATGTAGAGTGGATATAATGGATGTAGAGAGGATAAAATGGATGTGGAGTAGATAACAATGGATGTAGAGTGGATAAAATGGATGTAGAGTGGATAAAATGGATGTAGAGTGGATAAAATGGTTGTAGAGTGGATAAAATGGATGTAGAGTGGATAAAAATGGATGTCGAGTGGATAAAATGGATGTAGAGTTAATAAAAATGGATGTAGAGTGGATAAAATGGATGTAGAGTGGATAAAAATGGATGTAGAGTTGATAAAAATGGATGTAGAGTGGATAAAAATGGATGTAGATTGGAGAAAATGGATGTAGAGTGGATAAAAATGGATGTAGATTGGAGAAAATGGATGTAGAGTGGATAAAAATGGATGTAGAGTATATAAATTGGATGTAGAGTATATAAAATGGATGTAGAATGGATAAAAATGGATGTCGAGTGGATAAAATGGATGTAGAGTGGATAAAAATGGATGTAGATTGGATACAATGGATGTAGAGTTAATAAAAATGGATGTAGAGTGGATAAAATGGATGTAGAGTTGATAAAAATGGATGTAGAGTGGATAAAAATGGATGTAGAGTGGATAAAATGGATGTAGAGTGGATAAAAATGGATGTAGAGTGGATAAAATGGATGTAGAGTTGATAAAAATGGATGTAGAGTGGATAAAATGGATGTAGAGTGGATAAAAATGGATATAGAGTGGATAAAATGGATGTAGAGTGGATAAAAATGGATGCAGAGTGGATAAAATGGATGTAGAGTGGATAAAATGGATGTAGAGTGGATAAAATGGATGTAGAGTGGATAAAATGGATGTAGAGTGGATACAATGGATGTAGAGTGGATAAAAATGGATATAGAGTGGATAAAATGGATGTAGAGTGGATAAAAATGGATGCAGAGTGGATAAAATGGATGTAGAGTGGATAAAATGGATGTAGAGTGGATAAAATGGATGTAGAGTGGATAAAATGGATGTAGAGTAGATAAAATGGATGTAGCGTGGATAAAATGGATGTAGAGTTGATAAAATGGATGTAGAGTGGATAAAAATGGATGTAGATTGGATAAAATGGATGTAGAGTGGATAAAAATGGATGTAGAGTGGATAAAATGGATGTAGAGTGGATAAAATGGTTGTAGAGTGGATAAAATGGATGTACAGTTAATAAAAATGGATGTAGAGTGGATATAATGGATGTAGAGAGGATAAAATGGATGTGGAGTGGATAACAATGGATGTAGAGTGGATAAAATGGATGTAGAGTGGATAAAATGGATGTATAGTGGATAAAATGGTTGTAGAGTGGATAAAATGGATGTAGAGTTGATAAAAATGGATGTAGAGTGGATAAAACGGATGTAGAGTGGATAAAAATGGATGTAGAGTGGAAACAATGGATGTAGAGTCGATAAAATGGATGTAGAGTGGATAAAAATGGATGTAGAGTGGATAAAATGGATGTAGAGTGGATAAAATGGTTGTAGAGTAGATAAAATGGATGTAGAGTTGATAAAAATGGATGTTGAGTGGATAAAATTGATGTAGAGTGGATAAAATGGATGTAGAGTGGCTAAAACGGATGTAGAGTGGATAAAAATGGATGTAGAGAGGATAAAATGGATGTAGAGTGGATAAAATGGATGTACAGTTAATAAAAATGGATGTAGAGTGGATATAATGGATGTAGAGAGGATAAAATGGATGTGGAGTGGATAACAATGGATGTAGAGTGGATAAAATGGATGTAGAGTGGATAAAATGGATGTATAGTGGATAAAATGGTTGTAGAGTGGATAAAATGGATGTAGAGTTGATAAAAATGGATGTAGAGTGGATAAAACGGATGTAGAGTGGATAAAAATGGATGTAGAGTGGAAACAGTGGATGTAGAGTCGATAAAATGGATGTAGATTGGATAAAAATGGATGTAGAGTGGATAAAATGGATGTAGAGTGGATAAAAATGGATGTAGAGTTAATAAAAATGGATGTAGAGTGGATATAATGGATGTAGAGAGGATAAAATGGATGTGGAGTGGATAACAATGGATGTAGAGTGGATAAAATGGATGTAGAGTGGATAAAATGGATGTATAGTGGATAAAATGGTTGTAGAGTGGATAAAATGGATGTAGAGTTGATAAAAATGGATGTAGAGTTAATAAAAATGGCTGTAGAGTGGATATAATGGATGTAGAGAGGATAAAATGGATGTGGAGTGGATAACAATGGATGTAGAGTGGATAAAATGGATGTAGAGTGGATAAAATGGATGTAGATAGGATAAAAATGGATGTAGAGTGGATAAAATGGATGTAGAGTGGATAAAAATGGATGTAGAGTTAATAAAAATGGATGTAGAGTGGATATAAAGGATGTAGAGAGGATAAAATGGATGTGGAGTGGATAACAATGGATGTAGAGTGGATAAAATGGATGTAGAGTGGATAAAATGGATGTATAGTGGATAAAATGGTTGTAGAGTGGATAAAATGGATGTAGAGTTGATAAAAATGGATGTAGAGTTAATAAAAATGGATGTAGAGTGGATATAATGGATGTAGAGAGGATAAAATGGATGTGGAGTGGATAACAATGGATGTAGAGTGGATAAAATGGATGTAGAGTGGATAAAATGGATGTATAGTGGATAAAATGGTTGTAGAGTGGATAAAATGGATGTAGAGTGGATAAAATGGATGTAGAGTGTATAAAAATGGATGTAGAGCGGATACAAATGGATGTAGAGTGGATAAAATGGGTGTAAAATGGATAAAAATGGATGTAGAGTGGATAAAAATGGATGTAGAGTGGATAAAATGGATGTAGAGGGGATAAAATGGATGTAGAGTGGATAAAATGGTTGTAGAGTGGATAAAATGGATGTAGAGTTGATAAAAATGGATGTAGAGTGGATAAAATGGATGTAGAGTGGATAAAATGGATGTAGAGGGGATAAAATGGATGTAGAGTGGATAAAATGGTTGTAGAGTGGATAAAATGGATGTCGAGTGGATAAAAATGGATGTAGTGTGGATAAAATGGATGTAGAGTGGATAAAATGGATGTAGAGGGGATAAAATGGATGTAGAGTGGATAAAAATGGATGTAGAGTGGATAAAATGGATGTAGATTGGATAAAATGGTTGTAGAGTGGATAAAATGGATGTAGAGTGGATAAAATGGATGTAGAGTTGATAAAAATGGATGTAGAGTGGATAAAAATGGATGTAGAGTGGATAAAATGGATGTAGAGCGGATAAAAATGGATGTAGTTTGGATAAAATGAATGTAGAGTGGATAAAATGGATGTAGAGTTGATAAAAATGGATGTAGAGTGGATAAAAATGGATGTAGAGTGGATAAAATGGATGTAGAGCGGATAAAAATGGATGTAGTTTGGATAAAATGAATGTAGAGTGGATAAAAATGGATGTAGAGTGGATAAAATGGATGTAGATTGGATAAAATGGATGTAGAGTGGATAAAATGGATGTACAGTTAATAAAAATGGATGTAGAGTGGATATAATGGATGTAGAGAGGATAAAATGGATGTGGAGTAGATAACAATGGATGTAGAGTGGATAAAATGGATGTAGAGTGGATAAAATGGATGTAGAGTGGATAAAATGGTTGTAGAGTGGATAAAATGGATGTAGAGTGGATAAAAATGGATGTCGAGTGGATAAAATGGATGTAGAGTTAATAAAAATGGATGTAGAGTGGATAAAATGGATGTAGAGTGGATAAAAATGGATGTAGAGTTGATAAAAATGGATGTAGAGTGGATAAAAATGGATGTAGATTGGAGAAAATGGATGTAGAGTGGATAAAAATGGATGTAGATTGGAGAAAATGGATGTAGAGTGGATAAAAATGGATGTAGAGTATATAAATTGGATGTAGAGTATATAAAATGGATGTAGAATGGATAAAAATGGATGTCGAGTGGATAAAATGGATGTAGAGTGGATAAAAATGGATGTAGATTGGATACAATGGATGTAGAGTTAATAAAAATGGATGTAGAGTGGATAAAATGGATGTAGAGTTGATAAAAATGGATGTAGAGTGGATAAAAATGGATGTAGAGTGGATAAAATGGATGTAGAGTGGATAAAAATGGATGTAGAGTGGATAAAATGGATGTAGAGTTGATAAAAATGGATGTAGAGTGGATAAAATGGATGTAGAGTGGATAAAAATGGATATAGAGTGGATAAAATGGATGTAGAGTGGATAAAAATGGATGCAGAGTGGATAAAATGGATGTAGAGTGGATAAAATGGATGTAGAGTGGATAAAATGGATGTAGAGTGGATAAAATGGATGTAGAGTGTATAAAATGGATGTAGAGTGAATAAAATGGATGTAGAGTGGATAAAATGGATGTAGAGTGGATAAAATGGATGTAGAGTGGATAAAATGGATGTAGAGTGGATACAATGGATGTAGAGTGGATAAAAATGGATATAGAGTGGATAAAATGGATGTAGAGTGGATAAAAATGGATGTAGAGTGGATAAAATGGATGTAGAGTGGATAAAATGGATGTAGAGTGGATAAAATGGATGTAGAGTGGATAAAATGGATGTAGAGTTAATAAAATTGGATGTAAAGTGGATAAAATGGATGTAGAGTTGATAAAAATGGATGTAGAGTGGATAAAAATGGATGTAGATTGGAGAAAATGGATGTAGAGTGGATAAAAATGGATGTAGAGTATATAAATTGGATGTAGAGTATATAAAATGGATGTAGAGTGGATAAAAATGGATGTCGAGTGGATAAAATGGATGTAGAGTGGATAAAAATGGATGTAGATTGGATAAAATGGATGTAGAGTGGATAAAAATGGATGTAGATTGGATAAAATGGATGTAGAGTTAATAAAAATGGATGTAGAGTGGATAAAATGGATGTAGAGTTGATAAAATGGATGTAAAGTGGATAAAATGGATGTAGAGTTGATAAAAATGGATGTAGAGTGGATAAAAATGGATGTAGAGTGGAT
Organism: Pemphredon lugubris; assembly: GCA_933228935.1. Taxonomy (NCBI): domain Eukaryota; kingdom Metazoa; phylum Arthropoda; class Insecta; order Hymenoptera; family Crabronidae; genus Pemphredon; species Pemphredon lugubris. The sequence goes on from OW121816.1 coordinate 54,680,331, forward strand.
AAAAATGGATGTAGATTGGATAAAATGGATGTAGAGTGGATAAAAATGGATGTAGAGTATATAAATTGGATGTAGAGTATATAAAATGGATGTAGAGTGGATAAAAATGGATGTAGATTGGATAAAATGGATGTAGAGTGGATAAAAATGGATGTAGATTGGATAAAATGGATGTAGAGTTAATAAAAATGGATGTAGAGTGGATAAAATGGATGTAGAGTTGATAAAATGGATGTAAAGTGGATAAAATGGATGTAGAGTTGATAAAAATGGATGTAGAGTGGATAAAAATGGATGTAGAGTGGATAAAAATGGATGTAGAGTGGATAAAATGGATGTAGAGTGGATAAAAATGGATGTAGAGAGGATAAAATGGATGTAGAGTGGATAAAATGGATGTACAGTTAATAAAATCCATTTTTATCCACTCTACATCCATATTATCCACTCTACATCCATTTTATCTACCCTATATCCATTTTTATCCACTCTACATCCATTTTTATCCACTCTACATCCATTTGATCCAATCTACATCCATTTTTATCCACTCTACATCCATTTTTATGAACTCTACATCCATTTTATCAACTCTACATCCATTTTATCCAATCTACATCCATTTTTATCCACTCTGCATCCATTTTTATGAACTCTACATCCATTTTATCCACTCTACATCCATTTTATCCACTCGACATCCATTTTTATCCACTCTACATCCATTTTATCAACTCTACATCCATTTTATCCAATCTACATCCATTTTTATCCACTCTACATCCATTTTTATGAACTCTTCATCCATTTTATCCACTCTACATCCATTTTATCCTCTCTACATCCATTATTTCCACTCTACATCCATTTTTATTAACTGTACAACCATTTTATCCACTCTACATCCATTTTATCCTCTCTACATCCATTTTTATCCACTCTACATCCATTTTATCCACTCTACATCCATTTTTATCCACTCTACATCCATTTTTATCCACTCTACATCCATTTTATCCTCTCTACATCTATTTTTATCCACTCTACATCCATTTTATCCACTCGACATCCATTTTTATCCACTTTACATCCATTTTATCCATTCTACATCCATTTTATCCACTCTACATCCATTTTTATCAACTCTACATCCATTTTATCCACTCTACAACCATTTTATCCACTCTACATCCATTTTTATCAACTCTACATCCATTTTATCCACTCTACAACCATTTTATCCACTCTACATCCATTTTATCAACTCTACATCCATTTTTATCCACTCTACATCCGTTTTATCCACTCTACATCCATTTTATCCACTCTACAACCATTTTATCCACTCTACATCCATTTTATCCACTCTACATCCATTTTATCCACTCTACAACCATTTTATCCACTCTACATCCATTTTATCCACTCTACATCCATTTTTATGAACTCTACATCCATTTTATCCACTCGACATCCATTTTTATCCACTTTACATCCATTTTATCCACTCTACATCCATTTTTATCCACTCTACATCCATTTTTATTAAACGTACAACCATTTTATCCACTCTACATTCATTGTATCCACTCAACATCCATTTTTATGCACTCTACAACCATTTTATCCACTCTTCATCCATTTCATCCACTCTACATCCATTTTATCCACTCTACATTCATTGTTATCCACTCCACATCCATTTTATCCTCTCTACATCCATTATATCCACTCTACATCCATTTTTATTAACTCTACATCCATTTTATCCACTCTACATCCATTTTATCCTCTCTACATCCATTTTTATCCACTCTACATCCATTTTATCCACTCTACATCCATTTTTATCCACTCTACATCCATTTTTATCCACTCTACTTCCATTTTATCCTCTCTACATCTACTTTTATCCACTCTACATCCATTTTTATCCACTCTACATCCATTTTATCCACTCTACATCCATTTTATCCACTCTACAACCATTTTATCCACTCTACATCCATTTTATCCACTCTACATCCATTTTTATGAACTCTACATCCATTTTATCCACTCTACATCCATTTTATCCTCTCTACATCCATTATTTCCACTCTACATCCATTTTTATTAACTCTACATCCATTATTTCCACTCTACATCCATTTTATCCACTTTACATCCATTTTATCAACTCTACATCCATTTTATCCACTCTACATCCATTTTATCTACTCTACATCCATTTTATCCACTCTACATCCATTTTTATCAACTCTACATCCATTTTATACACTCTACATCCATTGTTATCCACTCCACATCCATTTTATCCTCTCTACATCCATTATATCCACTCTACATCCATTCTTATTAACTCTACATACATTTTATCCACTCTACATCCATTTTATACACTCTACATCAATTTTACCCACTCTACATCAATTTTATCCACTCTACATCCATTTTATCCAATCTACATCCATTTTTATCCACTCTACATCCATTTTTATGAACTCTACATCCATTTTATCCACTCTACATCCATTTTATCCTCTCTACATCCATTATTTCCACTCTACATCCATTTTTATTAACTGTACATCCATTTTATCCACTCTACATCCATTTTATCCTCTCTACATCCATTTTTATCCACTCTACATCCATTTTATCCACTCTACATCCATTTTTATCCACTCTACATCCATTTTTATCCACTATACTTCCATTTTATCCTCTCTACATCTATTTTTATCCACTCTACATCCATTTTATCCACTCGACATCCATTTTTATCCACTTTACATCCATTTTATCCACTCTACATCCATTTTTATCCACTCTACATCCATTTTTATTAAACGTACAACCATTTTATCCACTCTACATCCATTTTATCCACTCTACAACCATTTTATCCACTCTACATCCATTTTATCCACTCTACATCCATTTTATCCACTCTACATCCATTTTTATCCACTCTACATCCATTTTATCCACTATTCATCCATTTTATCCACTCTTCATCCATTTTATCCACTCTACATCCATTTTATCCACTCTACATCCATTGTTATCCACTCCACATCCATTTTATCCTCTCTACATCCATTATATCCACTCTACATCCATTTTTATTAACTCTACATCCATTTTATCTACCCTATATCCATTTTTATCCTCTCTACATCCATTGTTATCCACTCCACATCCATTTTATCCAATCTACATCCATTTTTATCCACTCTACATCCATTTTTATGAACTCTACATCCATTTTATCCACTCTACATCCATTTTATCCTCTCTACATCCATTATTTCCACTCTACATCCATTTTTATTAACTCTACGTCCATTTTATCCACTTTACATCCATTTTATCAACTCTACATCCATTTTATCCAATCTATATCCATTTTTATCCACTCTACATCCATTTTTATGAACTCTACATCTATTTTATCCACTCTACATCCATTTTATCCTCTCTACATCCATTATTTCCACTCTACATCCATTTTTATTAACTGTACAACCATTTTATCCACTCTACATCCATTTTATCCTCTCTACATCCATTTTTATCCACTCTACATCCATTTTATCCACTCTTCATCCATTTTTATCCACTATACATCCATTTTTATCCACTCTACTTCCATTTTATCCTCTCTACATCTACTTTTATCCACTCTACATCCATTTTATCCACTCGACATCCATTTTTATCCACTTTACATCCATTTTATCCATTCTACATTCATTTTATCCGCTCTACATCCATTTTTATCCACTCTACAACCATTTTATCCACTCTGCATCCATGTTATCCACTCTACATCCATTTTTATCCACTCTACATCCATTTTATCTACTCTACATCCATTTTATCCACTCTACATCCATTGTTATCCACTCCACATCCATTTTATCCTCTCTACATCCATTATATCCACTCTACATCCATTCTTATTAACTCTACATCCATTTTATCCACTCTACATCCATTTTATCCACTCTACATCCATTTTATACACTCTACATCAATTTTACCCACTCTACATCAATTTTATCCACTCTACATCCATTTTATTCACTCTACATCCATTTTATCCACTCTACATCCATTTTATCCACTCTACATCCATTTTTATCAACTCTACATCCATTTTATCCACTCTACATCCATTTTATCCACTTTACATCCATTTTATCAACTCTACATCCATTACTATCCACTCTACATCCATTTTTATCCACTCTACATCCATTTTATCCTCTCTACATCCATTTTTATCCACTCTACATCCATTTTATCCACTCTACATCCAATTTTATTAACTCTACATCCATTTTATCCACTTTACATCCATTTTATCAACTCTACATCCGTTTTATCCCCTCTACATCCATTTTTATCAACTCTACATCCATTTTATCCACTCTACAACCATTTTATCCTCTCTACATCCATTATATCCACTCTACATCCATTTTATCCACTCTACATCCATTTTATCCACTCTACATCCATTTTATACACTCTACATCAATTTTACCCACTCTACATCAATTTTATCCACTCTACATCCATTTTATACACTCTACATCAATTTTACCCACTCTACATCAATTTTATCCACTCTACATACATTTTATTCACTCTACATCCATTTTATCCACTCTACATCCATTTTATCCACTCTACATCCATTTTTATCAACTCTACATCCATTTTATTCACTCTACATCCATTTTCCCCACTTTACATCCATTTTATCAACTCTACATCCATTTTATCCACTCTACATCCATTTTATCCTCTCTACATCCATTATATCCACTCTACATCCATTCTTATTAACTCTACATCCATTTTATCGACTCTACATAATTTTATCCACTCTACATCCATTTTTATCCACTCTACATCCATTTTAGCCACTCTACATCCATTTTATCAACTCTACATCCATTTTTATCCAATCTACATCCATTTTTATCAACTCTACATCCATTTTATCCACTCTACATCCAATTTTATTAACTCTACATCCATTTTATCCACTCTACATCCATTTTATCCACTCAACAACCATTTTATCCACTCTACATCCATTTTATCCACTCTACATCCATTTTTATGAACTCGACATCCATTTTATCCACTCTACATCCATTTTATCCTCTCTACATCCATTATTTCCACTCTACATCCATTTTTATTAACTCTACATCCATTTTTATCCACTCTACATCCATTTTATCCAATCTACATCCATTTTTATCCACTCTACATCCATTTTTATGAACTCTACATCCATTTTATCCACTCTACATCCATTTTATCCTCTCTACATCCATTATTTCCACTCTACATCCATTTTTATTAACTCTACATCCATTTTATCCACTTTACATCCATTTTATCAACTCTACATCCATTTTATCCACTCTACATCCATTTTATCTACTCTACATCCATTTTATCCACTCTACATCCATTGTTATCCACTCCACATCCATTTTATCCTCTCTACATCCATTATATCCACTCTACATCCATTCTTATTAACTCTACATCCATTTTATCCACTCTACATCCATTTTATCCACTCTACATCAATTTTACCCACTCTACATCAATTTTACCCACTCTACATCAATTTTATCCACTCTACATCCATTTTATTCACTCTACATCCATTTTATCCACTTTACATCCATTTTATCCACTCTACATCCATTTTTATCCACTCTACATCCATTTTATCCTCTCTACATCCATTTTTATCCACTCTACATGCATTTTATCCACTCTACATCCAATTTTATTAACTCTACATCCATTTTATCCACTTTACATCCATTTTATCAACTCTACATCCATTTTTATCCACTCTACATCCGTTTTATCCCCTCTACATCCATTTTTATCAACTCTACATCCATTTTATCCACTCTACAACCATTTTATCCTCTCTACATCCATTATATCCACTCTACATCCATTTTATCCACTCTACATCCATTTTATCCACTCTACATCCATTTTATACACACTACATCAATTTTACCCACTCTACATCAATTTTATCCACTCTACATCCATTTTATTCACTCTACATCCATTTTATCCACTCTACATCCATTTTATCCACTCTACATCCATTTTTATCAACTCTACATCCATTTTATTCACTCTACATCCATTTTCCCCACTTTACATCCATTTTATCAACTCTACATCCATTTTATCCACTCTACATCCATTTTATCCTCTCTACATCCATTATATCCACTCTACATCCATTCTTATTAACTCTACATCCATTTTATCCACTCTACATCAATTTTATCCACTCTACATCCATTTTATCCACTCTACATCCATTTTTATCCACTCTACATCCATTTTATCGACTCTACATAATTTTATCCACTCTACATCCATTTTTATCCACTCTACATCCATTTTAGCCACTCTACATCCATTTTATCAACTCTACATCCATTTTTATCCAATCTACATCCATTTTTATCAACTCTACATCCATTTTATCCACTCTACATCCAATTTTATTAACTCTACATCCATTTTATCCACTTTACATCCATTTTATCAACTCTACATCCATTTTTATCCACTCTACATCCGTTTTATCCCCTCTACATCCATTTTTATCAACTCTACATCCATTTTATCCACTCTACAACCATTTTATCCACTCTACATCCATTTTATCCACTCTACATCCATTTTATCCACTCTACATCCATTGTTATCCACTCCACATCCATTTTATCCTCACTACATCCATTATATCCATTCTACATCCATTTTTATCCAGTCTACATCCATTTTATCCACTCGACATCCATTTTTATCCACTCTACATCCATTTTATATACTCTACATCCAATTTATATACTCTACATCCATTTTTATCCACTCTACATCCATTTAATCCAATCTACATCCATTTTTATCTACTCTACATCCATTTTTATCAACTCTACTTCCATTTTATCCACTCTACATCCATTTTATCCACTCTACATCCATTTTATTCACTCTACATCCATTTTATACACTCTACATCCATTTTATCCACTCTACATCCATTTTTATCCACTCTACATCCATTTTATCCACTCTACATCCATTTTATCCACTCTACATCCATTTTTATCCACTTTACATCCATTTTATCCACTCTACATCCATTTTATCCACTCAACATCCATTTTTATGCACTCTACATCCATTTTATCCACTCTACATCCATTTTTATCCACTATACATCCATTTTATCGACTCTACATCCATTTTATCCACTCTACATCCATTTTTATCCACTCTACATCCATTTTTATTAACTGTACATTCATTTTATCCACCCTACATCCATTTTATCCACTCAACATCCATTTTTATGCACTCCACATCCATTTTATCCTCTCTACATCCATTATATCCATTCTACATCCATTTTTATCCAGTCTACATCCATTTTATCCACTCGACATCCATTTTTATCCACTCTACATCCATTTTATATACTCTACATCCAATTTATATACTCTACATCCATTTTTATCCACTCTACATCCATTTAATCCAATCTACATCCATTTTTATCTACTCTAAATCCATTTTTATCAACTCTACTTCCATTTTATCCACTCTACATCCATTTTATCCACTCTACATCCATTTTATTCACTCTACATCCATTTTATACACTCTACATCCATTTTATCCACTCTACATCCATTTTTATCCACTCTACATCCATTTTATCCACTCTACATCCATTTTATCCACTCTACATCCATTTTTATCCACTTTACATCCATTTTATCCACTCTACATCCATTTTATCCACTCAACATCCATTTTTATGCACTCTACATCCATTTTATCCACTCTACATCCATTTTTATCCACTATACATCCATTTTATCGACTCTACATCCATTTTATCCACTCTACATCCATTTTTATCCACTCTACATCCATTTTTATTAACTGTACATTCATTTTATCCACCCTACATCCATTTTATCCACTCAACATCCATTTTTATGCACTCTACATCCATTTTTATCCACTCTACATCCATTTTTATCAACTCTACATCCATTTTATCCACTCTACATCCATTTTTATTAACTCTACATCCATTTTATCCACTTTACATCCATTTTATCAACTCTACATCCATTTTATCCACTCTACATCCATTTTTATCCACTGTACATCCATTTTTATCAACTCTACATCCATTTTATCCACTCTACATCCATTTTTATTAACTCTACATCCATTTTATCCACTTTACATCCATTTTATCAACTCTACATCCATTTTATCCACTCTACATCCATTTTATCAACTCTACATCCATTTTATCCACTCTACATCCATTTTTATCAACTCTACATCCATTTTATCCACTCTACATCCATTGTTATCCACTCCACATCCATTTTATCCTCTCTACATCCATTATATCCACTCTACATCCATTCTTATTAACTCTACATCCATCTTATCCACTCTACATCCATTTTATCCACTCTACATCCATTTTTATCCACTCTACATCCATTTTATCCACTCTACATCCATTTTATCCACTCTACATCCATTTTTATCCACTCTACATCCATTTTATCAACTCTACATCCATTTTTATCCACTCTACATCCGTTTTATCCACTCTACATCCATTTTTATCAACTCTACATCCATTTTATCCACTCTGCAACCATTTTATCCACTCTACATCCATTTTATCCACTCTACATCCAATTTATCCACTCTACATCCATTGTTATCCACTCCACATCCATTTTATCCTCTCTACATCCATTATATCCACTCTACATCAATTTTTATTAACTCTACATCCATTTTATCTACCCTATATCCATTTTTATCCACTCTACAACCATTGTATCCACTCTACATCCATTTTTATCCACTCTACATCCGTTTTATCCACTCTACATCCATTTTTATCAACTCTACATCCATTTTATCCACTCTACATCCATTTTATCTACTCTACATCCATTGTATCCACTCTACATCCATTTTTATGAACTCTACATCCATTTTATCCACTCTACATCCATTGTTATCCACTCCACATCCATTTTATCCTCTCTACATCCATTATATCCACTCTACATCCATTTTTATTAACTCTACATCCATTTTATCTACCCTATATCCATTTTTATCCTCTCTACATCCATTGTTATCCACTCCACATCCATTTTATCCTATATACATCCATTTTTATCCACTCTACATCCATTTTTATGAACTCTACATCCATTTTATCCACTCTACATCCATTTTATCCTCTCTACATCCATTATTTCCACTCTACATCCATTTTTATTAACTCTACATCCATTTTATCCACTTTACATCCATTTTATCAACTCTACATCCATTTTATCCACTCTATATCCATTTTTATCCACTCTACATCCATTTTTATGAACTCTACATCCATTTTATCCACTCTACATCCATTTTATCCTCTCTACATCCATTATTTCCACTCTACATCCATTTTTATTAACTGTACATCCATTTTATCCACTCTACATCCATTTTATCCTCTCTACATCCATTTTTATCCACTCTACATCCATTTTATCCACTCTACATCCAATTTTATTAACTCTACATCCATTTTATCCACTTTACATCCATTTTATCAACTCTACATCCATTTTTATCCACTCTACATCCGTTTTATCCCCTCTACATCCATTTTTATCAACTCTACATCCATTTTATCCACTCTACATCCATTTTATCCTCTCTACATCCATTATATCCACTCTACATCCATTTTATCCACTCTACATCCATTTTATCCACTCTACATCCATTTTATACACTCTACATCAATTTTATCCACTCTACATCAATTTTATCCACTCTACATCCATTTTATACACTCTACATCAATTTTACCCACTCTACATCAATTTTATCCACTCTACATCCATTTTATCCACTCTACATCCATTTTATCCACTCTACATCCATTTTATCCACTCTACATCCATTTTTATCAACTCTACATCCATTTTATTCACTCTACATCCATTTTCCCCACTTTACATCCATTTTATCAACTCTACATCCATTTTATCCACTCTACATCCATTTTATCCTCTCTACATCCATTATATCCACTCTACATCCATTCTTATTAACTCTACATCCATTTTATCCACTCTACATCAATTTTATCCACTCTACATCCATTTTATCCACTCTACATCCATTTTTATCCACTCTACATCAATTTTACCCACTCTACATCAATTTTATCCACTCTACATACATTTTATTCACTCTACATCCATTTTATCCACTCTACATCCATTTTATCCACTCTACATCCATTTTTATCAACTCTACATCCATTTTATTCACTCTACATCCATTTTCCCCACTTTACATCCATTTTATCAACTCTACATCCATTTTATCCACTCTACATCCATTTTATCCTCTCTACATCCATTATATCCACTCTACATCCATTCTTATTAACTCTACATCCATTTTATCCACTCTACATCCATTTTATCCACTCTACATCCATTTTATACACTCTACATCAATTTTACCCACTCTACATCAATTTTATCCACTCTACATACATTTTATTCACTCTACATCCATTTTATCCACTCTACATCCATTTTATCCACTCTACATCTATTTTTATCAACTCTACATCCATTTTATTCACTCTACATCCATTTTCCCCACTTTACATCCATTTTATCAACTCTACATCCATTTTATCCACTCTACATCCATTTTATCCTCTCTACATCCATTATATCCACTCTACATCCATTCTTATTAACTCTACATCCATTTTATCCACTCTACATCCATTTTATCCACTCTACATCCATTTTATCCTCTCTACATCCATTATATCCACTCTACATCCATTCTTATTAACTCTACATCCATTTTATCCACTCTACATCCATTTTATCCACTCTACATCCATTTTAGCCACTCTACATCCATTTTATCAGCTCTACATCCATTTTTATCCAATCTACATCCATTTTTATCAACTCTACATCCATTTTATCCACTCTACATCCAATTTTATTAACTCTACATCCATTTTATCCACTTTACATCCATTTTATCAACTCTACATCCATTTTTATCCACTCTACATCCGTTTTATCCCCTCTACATCCATTTTTATCAACTCTACATCCATTTTATCCACTCTACAACCATTTTATCCTCTCTACATCCATTATATCCACTCTACATCAATTTTATCCACTCCACATCCATTTTATCCTCTCTACATCCATTATATCCATTCTACATCCATTTTTATCCAGTCTACATCCATTTTATCCACTCTACATCCATTTTATACACTCTACATCAATTTTACCCACTCTACATCAATTTTATCCACTCTACATACATTTTATTCACTCTACATCCATTTTATCCACTCTACATCCATTTTATCCATTCTACATCCATTTTTATCAACTCTACATCCATTTTATTCACTCTACATCCGTTTTCCCCACTTTACATCGATTTTATCAACTCTACATCCATTTTATCCACTCTACATCCATTTTATCCTCTCTACATCCATTATATCCACTCTACATCCATTCTTATTAACTCTACATCCATTTTATCCACTCTACATCAATTTTATCCACTCTACATCCATTTTATCCACTCTACATCCATTTTTATCCACTCTACATCAATTTTACCCACTCTACATCAATTTTATCCACTCTACATACATTTTATTCACTCTACATCCATTTTATCCACTCTACATCCATTTTATCCACTCTACATCCATTTTTATCAACTCTACATCCATTTTATTCACTCTACATCCATTTTCCCCACTTTACATCCATTTTATCAACTCTACATCCATTTTATCCACTCTACATCCATTTTATCCTCTCTACATCCATTATATCCACTCTACATCCATTCTTATTAACTCTACATCCATTTTATCCACTCTACATCCATTTTATCCACTCTACATCCATTTTATACACTCTACATCAATTTTACCCACTCTACATCAATTTTATCCACTCTACATACATTTTATTCACTCTACATCCATTTTATCCACTCTACATCCATTTTATACACTCTACATCAATTTTACCCACTCTACATCAATTTTATCCACTCTACATCCATTCTTATTAACTCTACATCCATTTTATCCACTCTACATCCATTTTATCCACTCTACATCCATTTTATACACTCTACATCAATTTTACCCACTCTACATCAATTTTATCCACTCTACATACATTTTATTCACTCTACATCCATTTTATCCACTCTACATCCATTTTATCCACTCAACATCCATTTTTATGCACTCTACATCCATTTTTATCCACTCTACATCCATTTTTATCAACTCTACATCCATTTTATCCACTCTACATCCATTTTTATTAACTCTACATCCATTTTATCCACTTTACATCCATTTTATCAACGCTACATCCATTTTATCCACTCTACATCCATTTTTATCCACTGTACATCCATTTTTATCAACTCTACATCCATTTTATCCACTCTACATCCATTTTTATTAACTCTACATCCATTTTATCCACTTTACATCCATTTTATCAACTCTACATCCATTTTATCCACTCTACATCCATTTTATCAACTCTACATCCATTTTATCCACTCTACATCCATTTTTATCAACTCTACATCCATTTTATCCACTCTACATCCATTGTTATCCACTCCACATCCATTTTATCCTCTCTACATCCATTATATCCACTCTACATCCATTCTTATTAACTCTACATCCATCTTATCCACTCTACATCCATTTTATCCACTCTACATCCATTTTTATCCACTCTACATCCATTTTATCCACTCTACATCCATTTTATCCACTCTACATCCATTTTTATCCACTCTACATCCATTTTATCAACTCTACATCCATTTTTATCCACTCTACATCCGTTTTATCCACTCTACATCCATTTTTATCAACTCTACATCCATTTTATCCACTCTGCAACCATTTTATCCACTCTACATCCATTTTATCCACTCTACATCCAATTTTCCACTCTACATCCATTGTTATCCACTCCACATCCATTTTATCCTCTCTACATCCATTATATCCACTCTACATCCATTTTTATTAACTCTACATCCATTTTATCTACCCTATATCCATTTTTATCCACTCTACAACCATTGTATCCACTCTACATCCATTTTTATCCACTCTACATCCGTTTTATCCACTCTACATCCATTTTTATCAACTCTACATCCATTTTATCCACTCTACATCCATTTTATCTACTCTACATCCATTGTATCCACTCTACATCCATTTTTATGAACTCTACATCCATTTTATCCACTCTACATCCATTGTTATCCACTCCACATCCATTTTATCCTCTCTACATCCATTATATCCACTCTACATCCATTTTTATTAACTCTACATCCATTTTATCTACCCTATATCCATTTTTATCCTCTCTACATCCATTGTTATCCACTCCACATCCATTTTATCCTATATACATCCATTTTTATCCACTCTACATCCATTTTTATGAACTCTACATCCATTTTATCCACTCTACATCCATTTTATCCTCTCTACATCCATTATTTCCACTCTACATCCATTTTTATTAACTCTACATCCATTTTATCCACTTTACATCCATTTTATCAACTCTACATCCATTTTATCCAATCTATATCCATTTTTATCCACTCTACATCCATTTTTATGAACTCTACATCCATTTTATCCACTCTACATCCATTTTATCCTCTCTACATCCATTATTTCCACTCTACATCCATTTTTATTAACTGTACATCCATTTTATCCACTCTACATCCATTTTATCCTCTCTACATCCATTTTTATCCACTCTACATCCATTTTATCCACTCTACATCCAATTTTATTAACTCTACATCCATTTTATCCACTTTACATCCATTTTATCAACTCTACATCCATTTTTATCCACTCTACATCCGTTTTATCCCCTCTACATCCATTTTTATCAACTCTACATCCATTTTATCCACTCTACATCCATTTTATCCTCTCTACATCCATTATATCCACTCTACATCCATTTTATCCACTCTACATCCATTTTATCCACTCTACATCCATTTTATACACTCTACATCAATTTTATCCACTCTACATCAATTTTATCCACTCTACATCCATTTTATACACTCTACATCAATTTTACCCACTCTACATCAATTTTATCCACTCTACATACATTTTATTCACTCTACATCCATTTTATCCACTCTACATCCATTTTATCCACTCTACATCCATTTTTATCAACTCTACATCCATTTTATTCACTCTACATCCATTTTCCCCACTTTACATCCATTTTATCAACTCTACATCCATTTTATCCACTCTACATCCATTTTATCCTCTCTACATCCATTATATCCACTCTACATCCATTCTTATTAACTCTACATCCATTTTATCCACTCTACATCAATTTTATCCACTCTACATCCATTTTATCCACTCTACATCCATTTTTATCCACTCTACATCAATTTTACCCACTCTACATCAATTTTATCCACTCTACATACATTTTATTCACTCTACATCCATTTTATCCACTCTACATCCATTTTATCCACTCTACATCCATTTTTATCAACTCTACATCCATTTTATTCACTCTACATCCATTTTCCCCACTTTACATCCATTTTATCAACTCTACATCCATTTTATCCACTCTACATCCATTTTATCCTCTCTACATCCATTATATCCACTCTACATCCATTCTTATTAACTCTACATCCATTTTATCCACTCTACATCCATTTTATCCACTCTACATCCATTTTATACACTCTACATCAATTTTACCCACTCTACATCAATTTTATCCACTCTACATACATTTTATTCACTCTACATCCATTTTATCCACTCTACATCCATTTTATCCACTCTACATCTATTTTTATCAACTCTACATCCATTTTATTCACTCTACATCCATTTTCCCCACTTTACATCCATTTTATCAACTCTACATCCATTTTATCCACTCTACATCCATTTTATCCTCTCTACATCCATTATATCCACTCTACATCCATTCTTATTAACTCTACATCCATTTTATCCACTCTACATCCATTTTATCCACTCTACATCCATTTTATCCTCTCTACATCCATTATATCCACTCTACATCCATTCTTATTAACTCTACATCCATTTTATCCACTCTACATCAATTTTATCCACTCTACATCCATTTTATCCACTCTACATCCATTTTATCAGCTCTACATCCATTTTTATCCAATCTACATCCATTTTTATCAACTCTACATCCATTTTATCCACTCTACATCCAATTTTATTAACTCTACATCCATTTTATCCACTTTACATCCATTTTATCAACTCTACATCCATTTTTATCCACTCTACATCCGTTTTATCCCCTCTACATCCATTTTTATCAACTCTACATCCATTTTATCCACTCTACAACCATTTTATCCTCTCTACATCCATTATATCCACTCTACATCAATTTTATCCACTCCACATCCATTTTATCCTCTCTACATCCATTATATCCATTCTACATCCATTTTTATCCAGTCTACATCCATTTTATCCACTCTACATCCATTTTATACACTCTACATCAATTTTACCCACTCTACATCAATTTTATCCACTCTACATACATTTTATTCACTCTACATCCATTTTATCCACTCTACATCCATTTTATCCATTCTACATCCATTTTTATCAACTCTACATCCATTTTATTCACTCTACATCCGTTTTCCCCACTTTACATCGATTTTATCAACTCTACATCCATTTTATCCACTCTACATCCATTTTATCCTCTCTACATCCATTATATCCACTCTACATCCATTCTTATTAACTCTACATCCATTTTATCCACTCTACATCAATTTTATCCACTCTACATCCATTTTATCCACTCTACATCCATTTTTATCCACTCTACATCAATTTTATCCACTCTACATCAATTTTATCCACTCTACATACATTTTATTCACTCTACATCCATTTTATCCACTCTACATCCATTTTATCCACTCTACATCCATTTTTATCAACTCTACATCCATTTTATTCACTCTACATCCATTTTCCCCACTTTACATCCATTTTATCAACTCTACATCCATTTTATCCACTCTACATCCATTTTATCCTCTCTACATCCATTATATCCACTCTACATCCATTCTTATTAACTCTACATCCATTTTATCCACTCTACATCCATTTTATCCACTCTACATCCATTTTATACACTCTACATCAATTTTACCCACTCTACATCAATTTTATCCACTCTACATACATTTTATTCACTCTACATCCATTTTATCCACTCTACATCCATTTTATCCACTCTACATCTATTTTTATCAACTCTACATCCATTTTATTCACTCTACATCCATTTTCCCCACTTTACATCCATTTTATCAACTCTACATCCATTTTATCCACTCTACATCCATTTTATCCTCTCTACATCCATTATATCCACTCTACATCCATTCTTATTAACTCTACATCCATTTTATCCACTCTACATCCATTTTATCCACTCTACATCCATTTTATCCTCTCTACATCCATTATATCCACTCTACATCCATTCTTATTAACTCTACATCCATTTTATCCACTCTACATCAATTTTATCCACTCTACATCCATTTTAGCCACTCTACATCCATTTTATCAGCTCTACATCCATTTTTATCCAATCTACATCCATTTTTATCAACTCTACATCCATTTTATCCACTCTACATCCAATTTTATTAACTCTACATCCATTTTATCCACTTTACATCCATTTTATCAACTCTACATCCATTTTTATCCACTCTACATCCGTTTTATCCCCTCTACATCCATTTTTATCAACTCTACATCCATTTTATCCACTCTACAACCATTTTATCCTCTCTACATCCATTATATCCACTCTACATCAATTTTATCCACTCCACATCCATTTTATCCTCTCTACATCCATTATATCCATTCTACATCCATTTTTATCCAGTCTACATCCATTTTATCCACTCTACATCCATTTTATACACTCTACATCAATTTTACCCACTCTACATCAATTTTATCCACTCTACATACATTTTATTCACTCTACATCCATTTTATCCACTCTACATCCATTTTATCCACTCTACATCCATTTTTATCAACTCTACATCCATTTTATTCACTCTACATCCATTTTCCCCACTTTACATCCATTTTATCAACTCTACATCCATTTTATCCACTCTACATCCATTTTATCCTCTCTACATCCATTATATCCACTCTACATCCATTCTTATTAACTCTACATCCATTTTATCCACTCTACATCAATTTTATCCACTCTACATCCATTTTATCCACTCTACATCCATTTTTATCCACTCTACATCAATTTTACCCACTCTACATCAATTTTATCCACTCTACATACATTTTATTCACTCTACATCCATTTTATCCACTCTACATCCATTTTATCCACTCTACATCCATTTTTATCAACTCTACATCCATTTTATTCACTCTACATCCATTTTCCCCACTTTACATCCATTTTATCAACTCTACATCCATTTTATCCACTCTACATCCATTTTATCCTCTCTACATCCATTATATCCACTCTACATCCATTCTTATTAACTCTACATCCATTTTATCCACTCTACATCAATTTTATCCACTCTACATCCATTTTATACACTCTACATCAATTTTACCCACTCTACATCAATTTTATCCACTCTACATACATTTTATCCACTCTACATCCATTTTATCCACTCTACATCCATTTTATCCACTCTACATCTATTTTTATCAACTCTACATCCATTTTATTCACTCTACATCCATTTTCCCCACTTTACATCCATTTTATCAACTCTACATCCATTTTATCCACTCTACATCCATTTTATCCTCTCTACATCCATTATATCCACTCTACATCCATTCTTATTAACTCTACATCCATTTTATCCACTCTACATCCATTTTATCCACTCTACATCCATTTTATCCTCTCTACATCCATTATATCCACTCTACATCCATTCTTATTAACTCTACATCCATTTTATCCACTCTACATCAATTTTACCCACTCTACATCAATTTTATCCACTCTACATACATTTTATTCACTCTACATCCATTTTATCCACTCTACATACATTTTATCCACTCTACATCCATTTTTATCAACTCTACATCCATTTTATTCACTCTACATCCATTTTCCCCACTTTACATCCATTTTATCAACTCTACATCCATTTTATCCACTCTACATCCATTTTATCCTCTCTACATCCATTATATCCACTCTACATCCATTCTTATTAACTCTACATCCATTTTATCCACTCTACATCAATTTTATCCACTCTACATCCATTTTATACACTCTACATCAATTTTACCCACTCTACATCAATTTTATCCACTCTACATACATTTTATTCACTCTACATCCATTTTATCCACTCTACATCCATTTTATCCACTCTACATCTATTTTTATCAACTCTACATCCATTTTATTCACTCTACATCCATTTTCCCCACTTTACATCCATTTTATCAACTCTACATCCATTTTATCCACTCTACATCCATTTTATCCTCTCTACATCCATTATATCCACTCTACATCCATTCTTATTAACTCTACATCCATTTTATCCACTCTACATCCATTTTATCCACTCTACATCCATTTTATCCTCTCTACATCCATTATATCCACTCTACATCCATTCTTATTAACTCTACATCCATTTTATCCACTCTACATCCATTTTAGCCACTCTACATCCATTTTATCAACTCTACATCCATTTTTATCCAATCTACATCCATTTTTATCAACTCTACATCCATTTTATCCACTCTACATCCAATTTTATTAACTCTACATCCATTTTATCCACTTTACATCCATTTTATCAACTCTACATCCATTTTTATCCACTCTACATCCGTTTTATCCCCTCTACATCCATTTTTATCAACTCTACATCCATTTTATCCACTCTACAACCATTTTATCCACTCTACATCCATTTTATCCACTCTACATCCATTTTATCCACTCTACATCCATTGTTATCCACTCCACATCCATTGTATCCTCTCTACATCCATTATATCCATTCTACATCCATTTTTATCCAGTCTACATCCATTTTATCCACTCTACATCCATTTTTATCCACTCTACATCAATTTTACCCACTCTACATCAATTTTATCCACTCTACATACATTTTATTCACTCTACATCCATTTTATCCACTCTACATCCATTTTATCCACTCTACATCCATTTTTATCAACTCTACATCCATTTTATCCTCTCTACATCCATTATATCCACTCTACATCCATTCTTATTAACTCTACATCCATTTTATCCACTCTACATCCATTTTATCCACTCTACATCCATTTTATCCTCTCTACATCCATTATATCCACTCTAGATCCATTCTTATTAACTCTACATCCATTTTATCCACTCTACATCCATTTTAGCCACTCTACATCCATTTTATCAACTCTACATCCATTTTTATCCAATCTACATCCATTTTTATCAACTCTACATCCATTTTATCCACTCTACATCCAATTTTATTAACTCTACATCCATTTTATCCACTTTACATCCATTTTATCAACTCTACATCCATTTTTATCCACTCTACATCCGTTTTATCCCCTCTACATCCATTTTTATCAACTCTACATCCATTTTATCCACTCTACAACCATTTTATCCACTCTACATCCATTTTATCCACTCTACATCCATTTTATCCACTCTACATCCATTGTTATCCACTCCACATCCATTGTATCCTCTCTACATCCATTATATCCATTCTACATCCATTTTTATCCAGTCTACATCCATTTTATCCACTCTACATCCATTTTTATCCACTCTACATCAATTTTACCCACTCTACATCAATTTTATCCACTCTACATACATTTTATTCACTCTACATCCATTTTATCCACTCTACATCCATTTTATCAACTCTACATCCATTTTATCCACTCTACATCCATTTTATCCTCTCTACATCCATTATATCCACTCTACATCCATTCTTATTAACTCTACATCCATTTTATCCACTCTACATCAATTTTATCCACTCTACATCCATTTTATCCACTCTACATCCATTTTTATCCACTCTACATCAATTTTACCCACTCTACATCAATTTTATCCACTCTACATACATTTTATTCACTCTACATCCATTTTATCCACTCTACATCCATTTTATCCACTCTACATCCATTTTTATCAACTCTACATCCATTTTATTCACTCTACATCCATTTTCCCCACTTTACATCCATTTTATCAACTCTACATCCATTTTATCCACTCTACATCCATTTTATCCTCTCT
The DNA here is from genome assembly GCA_933228935.1 of Pemphredon lugubris. Lineage (NCBI taxonomy): Eukaryota > Metazoa > Arthropoda > Insecta > Hymenoptera > Crabronidae > Pemphredon > Pemphredon lugubris. The sequence goes on from OW121816.1 coordinate 54,701,033, forward strand.
ACATCCATTATATCCACTCTACATCCATTCTTATTAACTCTACATCCATTTTATCCACTCTACATCAATTTTATCCACTCTACATCCATTTTATACACTCTACATCAATTTTACCCACTCTACATCAATTTTATCCACTCTACATACATTTTATTCACTCTACATCCATTTTATCCACTCTACATCCATTTTATCCACTCTACATCTATTTTTATCAACTCTACATCCATTTTATTCACTCTACATCCATTTTCCCCACTTTACATCCATTTTATCAACTCTACATCCATTTTATCCACTCTACATCCATTTTATCCTCTCTACATCCATTATATCCACTCTACATCCATTCTTATTAACTCTACATCCATTTTATCCACTCTACATCCATTTTATCCACTCTACATCCATTTTATCCTCTCTACATCCATTATATCCACTCTACATCCATTCTTATTAACTCTACATCCATTTTATCCACTCTACATCAATTTTACCCACTCTACATCAATTTTATCCACTCTACATACATTTTATTCACTCTACATCCATTTTATCCACTCTACATACATTTTATCCACTCTACATCCATTTTTATCAACTCTACATCCATTTTATTCACTCTACATCCATTTTCCCCACTTTACATCCATTTTATCAACTCTACATCCATTTTATCCACTCTACATCCATTTTATCCTCTCTACATCCATTATATCCACTCTACATCCATTCTTATTAACTCTACATCCATTTTATCCACTCTACATCAATTTTATCCACTCTACATCCATTTTATACACTCTACATCAATTTTACCCACTCTACATCAATTTTATCCACTCTACATACATTTTATTCACTCTACATCCATTTTATCCACTCTACATCCATTTTATCCACTCTACATCTATTTTTATCAACTCTACATCCATTTTATTCACTCTACATCCATTTTCCCCACTTTACATCCATTTTATCAACTCTACATCCATTTTATCCACTCTACATCCATTTTATCCTCTCTACATCCATTATATCCACTCTACATCCATTCTTATTAACTCTACATCCATTTTATCCACTCTACATCCATTTTATCCACTCTACATCCATTTTATCCTCTCTACATCCATTATATCCACTCTACATCCATTCTTATTAACTCTACATCCATTTTATCCACTCTACATCCATTTTAGCCACTCTACATCCATTTTATCAACTCTACATCCATTTTTATCCAATCTACATCCATTTTTATCAACTCTACATCCATTTTATCCACTCTACATCCAATTTTATTAACTCTACATCCATTTTATCCACTTTACATCCATTTTATCAACTCTACATCCATTTTTATCCACTCTACATCCGTTTTATCCCCTCTACATCCATTTTTATCAACTCTACATCCATTTTATCCACTCTACAACCATTTTATCCACTCTACATCCATTTTATCCACTCTACATCCATTTTATCCACTCTACATCCATTGTTATCCACTCCACATCCATTGTATCCTCTCTACATCCATTATATCCATTCTACATCCATTTTTATCCAGTCTACATCCATTTTATCCACTCTACATCCATTTTTATCCACTCTACATCAATTTTACCCACTCTACATCAATTTTATCCACTCTACATACATTTTATTCACTCTACATCCATTTTATCCACTCTACATCCATTTTATCCACTCTACATCCATTTTTATCAACTCTACATCCATTTTATTCACTCTACATCCATTTTCCCCACTTTACATCCATTTTATCAACTCTACATCCATTTTATCCACTCTACATCCATTTTATCCTCTCTACATCCATTATATCCACTCTACATCCATTCTTATTAACTCTACATCCATTTTATCCACTCTACATCAATTTTATCCACTCTACATCCATTTTATACACTCTACATCAATTTTACCCACTCTACATCAATTTTATCCACTCTACATACATTTTATTCACTCTACATCCATTTTATCCACTCTACATCCATTTTATCCACTCTACATCTATTTTTATCAACTCTACATCCATTTTATTCACTCTACATCCATTTTCCCCACTTTACATCCATTTTATCAACTCTACATCCATTTTATCCACTCTACATCCATTTTATCCTCTCTACATCCATTATATCCACTCTACATCCATTCTTATTAACTCTACATCCATTTTATCCACTCTACATCCATTTTATCCACTCTACATCCATTTTATCCTCTCTACATCCATTATATCCACTCTACATCCATTCTTATTAACTCTACATCCATTTTATCCACTCTACATCAATTTTATCCACTCTACATCCATTTTAGCCACTCTACATCCATTTTATCAACTCTACATCCATTTTTATCCAATCTACATCCATTTTTATCAACTCTACATCCATTTTATCCACTCTACATCCAATTTTATTAACTCTACATCCATTTTATCCACTTTACATCCATTTTATCAACTCTACATCCATTTTTATCCACTCTACATCCGTTTTATCCCCTCTACATCCATTTTTATCAACTCTACATCCATTTTATCCACTCTACAACCATTTTATCCACTCTACATCCATTTTATCCACACTACATCCATTTTATCCACTCTACATCCATTGTTATCCACTCCACATCCATTTTATCCTCTCTACATCCATTATATCCATTCTACATCCATTTTTATCCAGTCTACATCCATTTTATCCACTCGACATCCATTTTTATCCACTCTACATCCATTTTATATACTCTACATCCAATTTATATACTCTACATCCATTTTTATCCACTCTACATCCATTTAATCCAATCTACATCCATTTTTATCTACTCTACATCCATTTTTATCAACTCTACTTCCATTTTATCCACTCTACATCCATTTTATCCACTCTACATCCATTTTATTCACTCTACATCCATTTTATACACTCTAAATCCATTTTATCCACTCTACATCCATTTTTATCCACTCTACATCCATTTTATCCACTCTACATCCATTTTATCCACTCTACATCCATTTTTATCCACTTTACATCCATTTTATCCACTCTACATCCATTTTATCCACTCAACATCCATTTTTATGCACTCTACATCCATTTTATCCACTCTACATCCATTTTTATCCACTATACATCCATTTTATCGACTCTACATCCATTTTATCCACTTTACATCCATTTTATCAACTCTACATCCATTTTATCCACTCTACATCCATTTTATCAACTCTACATCCATTTTATCCACTCTACATCCATTTTTATCAACTCTACATCCATTTTATCCACTCTACATCCATTGTTATCCACTCCACATCCATTTTATCCTCTCTACATCCATTATATCCACTCTACATCCATTCTTATTAACTCTACATCCATCTTATCCACTCTACATCCATTTTATCCACTCTACATCCATTTTTATCCACTCTACATCCATTTTATCCACTCTACATCCATTTTATCCACTCTACATCCATTTTTATCCACTCTACATCCATTTTATCAACTCTACATCCATTTTTATCCACTCTACATCCGTTTTATCCACTCTACATCCATTTTTATCAACTCTACATCCATTTTATCCACTCTACATCCATTTTATCCACTCTACATCCATTTTATCCACTCTACATCCAATTTATCCACTCTACATCCATTGTTATCCACTCCACATCCATTTTATCCTCTCTACATCCATTATATCCACTCTACATCCATTTTTATTAACTCTACATCCATTTTATCTACCCTATATCCATTTTTATCCACTCTACAACCATTGTATCCACTCTACATCCATTTTTATCCACTCTACATCCATTATTTCCACTCTACATCCATTTTTATCAACTCTACATCCATTTTATCCACTCTACATCCATTTTATCTACTCTACATCCATTGTATCCACTCTACATCCATTTTTATGAACTCTACATCCATTTTATCCACTCTACATCCATTGTTATCCACTCCACATCCATTTTATCCTCTCTACATCCATTATATCCACTCTACATCCATTTTTATTAACTCTACATCCATTTTATCTACCCTATATCCATTTTTATCCTCTCTACATCCATTGTTATCCACTCCACATCCATTTTATCCTATATACATCCATTTTTATCCACTCTACATCCATTTTTATGAACTCTACATCCATTTTATCCACTCTACATCCATTTTATCCTCTCTACATCCATTATTTCCACTCTACATCCATTTTATTAACTCTACATCCATTTTATCCACTTTACATCCATTTTATCAACTCTACATCCATTTTATCCAATCTATATCCATTTTTATCCACTCTACATCCATTTTTATGAACTCTACATCCATTTTATCCACTCTACATCCATTTTATCCTCTCTACATCCATTATTTCCACTCTACATCCATTTTTATTAACTGTACATCCATTTTATCCACTCTACATCCATTTTATCCTCTCTACATCCATTTTTATCCACTCTACATCCATTTTATCCACTCGACATCCAATTTTATTAACTCTACATCCATTTTATCCACTTTACATCCATTTTATCAACTCTACATCCATTTTTATCCACTCTACATCCGTTTTATCCCCTCTACATCCATTTTTATCAACTCTACATCCATTTTATCCACTCTACAACCATTTTATCCTCTCTACATCCATTATATCCACTCTACATCCATTTTATCCACTCTACATCCATTTTATCCACTCTACATCCATTTATACACTCTACATCAATTTTACCCACTCTACATCAATTTTATCCACTCTACATCCATTTTATACACTCTACATCAATTTTACCCACTCTACATCAATTTTATCCACTCTACATACATTTTATTCACTCTACATCCATTTTATCCACTCTACATCCATTTTATCCACTCTACATCCATTTTTATCAACTCTACATCCATTTTATTCACTCTACATCCATTTTCCCCACTTTACATCCATTTTATCAACTCTACATCCATTTTATCCACTCTACATCCATTTTATCCTCTCTACATCCATTATATCCACTCTACATCCATTCTTATTAACTCTACATCCATTTTATCCACTCTACATCAATTTTATCCACTCTACATCCATTTTATCCACTCTACAT